>CACRXE010000005.1:12820091-14279421 GCA_902685375.1 Neostethus bicornis | reverse complement strand
CAGAGTGGACTGAGCTTCAAGTGCGCCTCGACATCTGGCACTTCATGCGGCGCTTTGCCGTGGGAGTTACCACAGAAGCTCATCCACTATGGAGTCTTCATGGCTCGGCTGTCTCGCTGCATCTTCGAGTGGGACCCAGAGGATGTGGCTGCTCTGCGTCGGGCAAAGCAGGGGGAGCTATCGGCCAGTGGCACGGAACACGTGTCTGAGACGGCCCTGGATGAGCGGATCGGTAGGAAAGAGCTGGCGCTCCACTGCAGGAGGAGAACTAGAGGAGTGGAGGAGACTGCCCGGCTGATCAAGGTGCTTATTGATCAGATGGACGGAGAGGCCGGGAAAGTCACACTGGGTGTTCCACTGTTGGACCATCACCGCATCCAGCAAATCTGTCTGGACCAGCAGAGACACATCGGCCTTATTCAGGACCTGCCAGGTTTTCCCCTCTATATGAAAACTGGCACCCTGAAAAAGGGCGGTGTGGAGCGTAGCACTTATCGCTGTGCTCGTGGCTCCACCTCTCTGGAGTCTTTCCACCTTCACCTGAACCGTTTCATCCCAGGTGGGTGTCGATTTTTTTTCATCCGACTTTTTCTTTGTGATAAATCTGCAATAGTGATCTAATTTTACTTTTGTTATAACAAGGAACAAGTGCCAGTGATGCTCATTTCCAGGCGTATCTGCTGGATGGCTTGATGCACTGGAATGAGGACAGGATGAAGGAGCCTGTGAAGGAGGAGTTAAACCTCCGGATCTACAGCAGCTCTCAGAAGGAGGCTCTGCACAACATAAGCAACAAAGTCCTGGAAAATCTCTGGTCTCCTGGGCTACTATCCTCCAGGGGCTTACACGGGTAAACACAAAGAAAGTTGTTTATCCAATAAATAAACTGTCTGTTTACTGAAATAAATGACAGAATAAAGTATGTGAATAAGTAATAAGCTGCACTTCCAGTATGACTTACTTCTGCATTCTGTTTGTTTCAGGAGAGACGCTTGGGATTGAGTTTCTATAAAGTCAGACTGGCAGAGCTCTGACTGAGAGTCCAGAAGAGGAGGACAGGCTGACGGAGCAGGTGCAGGACGAGCTGCTGCTACAAGATGACCCCAGAGGACATGACAGTTCCTGTGCTGTTTGAACCCTCAGGGTCAGCTCCGGCTCAAAGCAGTGACTCCGTGGCAGAGGTACTCTTCTATAAATATGTACCGTAATTTCACGGCTATAAGGCGCATATAGAAGTCTTAGATTTTCTTCAAAATGAGCGGTGCGGCTTTTCGTGCGGTGCGCCTTGTGTGTGAGAAAAGACGGACCTAAAAGAAAACGCGGTGCCCGCGTGGCGGACCTGAAAGAAAAGACATGAGAACGTTAAAGAGTGAAGTGTGAGCGGCGTGGGAGCGATGGATGACCGAAGGAGACCACAGTTTCACGAAGGGTGGAAGGCAGCGCCGGGCGAGTTACGCTACAGTTTGCCAATGGATTGTAGATGCTTGGACTAACGTGTCTGCTGGTACTGTTATCCGAGCTTTCTCAAAAGCTGGTATCCTTTCTGAGGAGCCGCACAGTACAGACAGTGACTTTGACAGCGAGGAGCGAAGTGGACCTGCTCTGTTGGATTTTGCGCAGCTGTCTGATTCCAAAACAGAGGATGAGGACTTTGACGGATTTGAATAAAGACTATTACCGGTAATGTGTTTGTTTAGTATCGTTACTACTTAAATAAAGTACAACCAAACTCAGTTTTACTCCCGATCTATTTTTTTAATACACACATTTGCATGCTTGAGTGTGTGTTGTTGTAAGACGGTGTGTGACTGAGACTGCGCCTTTTCGTACGGTGCGCCTAATGGTCGTGAAATTACGGTAGTATTTTTTTTTTTTTACTTTTCTAACCACTAACTTTCTATTTAACTTCTCTTCAGCACGTCACTGTCCACCACCCTGCATCACCACAGCCCTCCACCTCCTGGCAAGCAGAAGGTGTCGCTGTCTTGCCTTCATCGGATGTTACAGCTTCAGAAACCAGCCTTGCTGATCAGCCTTCGGTGAGTGTATCATCTTGGATCATAATTACACCTTTTTGTACATAAAGAGCAGTTTGCTTTTTAGAGAAATTATGGAAAAATGTGTTTACTTATGCATTTACACAAAACTACAAATATGGTTCAGAAAAATAATGCAATGCAAACTATTTTTTATTTGAAATTATGCCCGCTTTAAAAAAAAAGTGAATTGTGATGTTTCTGTTTCACAGGCATTCTGGGACCTGATGGTGCAGCTGGCTGGGATAAGATGCAGGACTTGGCTGTGCATCTCGTCTCCTTACGAGAACTATCTTAACTGGACGACCAGCGGATCACAGAGACCATCCGTCTGTGGGGTGCTCTTCTGGAGGGGGACAAGACGAGGCTGAGCTAGCAGCCCAGACACCAGGTCAAGCTCAGCAAAGGCCGCTTCAAAGTCCCCAAGGGTAGCAGAGAGACAGCAGGTGTGAAGAGCATGTAGCGGTGCAAGGTTGGACATCCCGGTGGTCCGGCTCAGTGGCCCGGCACCAGTCGCATTGTCGAGGCGATGTGCAACAAGCTGTGCGCGTTGCACAGGTACCCGACGAAAAAGGGAGGTGTGTCGGTTCCTGGATGGACTAAAATCCTGAGGGACTACCACCACATCAGTGAGCTGGTGCTGAACTGTCCAGCTGTCATGGAGACCACCTCTCTGCAGCTGTTTGTTCTAAACCAGAAGACACTTCTCCAGTGGTGAGTTTAGACGCTTTAGTTTAACATAAACATGATTAATGCAGTGATACTAATTGTGTTGTGTTTGCAGGTTTCAGCGGAAGGAGAACAGACAGGAGAGGAGTGTCCTGCAACAAGGTGTCACCAAGGAGACGTCTATGCCAACGTCATCGGCACCGCTCCCTCCTCTGGTGAAAAAGCAGGTGCAAAGACCCTCCTCGAGGCACGACTTTGGCCACCAGTAAAACAGAGCAGGACAGGCTCCAAAACTGCGGCATACGATGTGCAGGAGGATATGGGCCCCTTAAAAACTGCATCGCCGTCGAACGAGCACTCGCGAACTCGCATAGAGCAAAAGAAAGTGGGTGAAACTAGATCTGTGAATTAAAGCAGCTGAAAATGTCCAAAATCATTTCATGAGATTATTTCTGGTGATGAATTGATTTATTTGTTCAAATGGATCCCCTTTAGTTTCCACCATGGTAGCTACTAATCTTCTTGGGGTACAAAATAAGTAAAAAATACAGTTAGATTTGCATGAGGTAAAAAAAAAAACAGTATAAAATAAATTTAGTTCCATAAAACAGACAAAACTTCAAAATCAGTCACCTTCTTAGCCATTGATCTCATACAGGGTTTTAGGGTTGTCAGAGCCCATCCCTGCTGATTGGAGCCGAGGGGCAGGGGTGTGGTGGTTGAGTTTAATGAGAAACACTCTACATAAAAAAAAACCCCTGAGATATACTAAAAAAAAAAAAAAACAATGAATGCATTTGAAACAAGATGTACCTTTTGTTTGTTAGAATATCAAAAGAAAAGACTCGTTATTGGATGAGAAATTGCTGATGCTCTAAAACCCACATTATTAAATTAAATAAATCAATTTAGAAATAATATGTCATTTTAAAATAATAATAATAACCTCAGGATCGGATCTCTGCTTTTTGCGGATGATGTGGTCCTGTTGGCTTCATCAGACCGTGATCTCCAGCTCTCGCTGGACCGATTTGCTGTGGAGTGTGAAGCGGCCGGGATGGGAATTAGCGCCTCCAAATCTGAGACCAAGGTCCTTGCCTGAAAAAGGGTCGAATACCCCCTGCAGGTCAGGGACGGGGTCCTGCCCCAAGTGGAGGAGTTTATGTATCTCGGGATCTCGTTCACGAGTGGGGGAAGGATGGAGCGGGAGATCAACAGGCGGATCAGTGCAGCGTCAGCAATAACTAAATAAATAAATGAATTACTCTATTCATCCCTCACCGGGGAAGTTTGTGTGCTGCACTCCTTACACCGCAGCAGGTTGCCCTTCGACTGCGCCAATGGTGGGAGAAGTGGGGGTAAGGTGTCTTCTCCAGGGACCCTAGACGTGCTCTCTGTGGGACGCGAACTCGCGAACTTCCGGTCGACGCGTAAACGCTCTAACCACTGAGCTGCCGTCTCCACCTTGGACGTCTCCAACTAGGATGCTGTATCGGTCCGTCATGGTAAAGAGAGAGCTGAAACGAAAAGCAAAGCTCTCGATTTACAAGTCGATCTACGTTCCCACCAACACCTATGGTCACTAGCTGTAGGTGGTGACTGAAAAAACGAGATCGCAGTTACAAACGGCCGAAATGAGCTTCCTCTGCAGGGTGGCTGGGCTCTCACTTAGAGTTCGAGTGAGGAGCTATGTCATCCGGGAGGAGCTCGATCTCGAGCTGCTCTCTCCCAACAGCTTGAGAGAAGCCAGATGGGGTGGTTCGGGCATCTGGTCAGGGTGCCTCCCGAGTGCCTCACTGGTGTTATGTTTCAGGCACGTCCCACCGGGAGGAGACCAAGAGTCAGACCCCGGCCCAGCTGGAGAGACTATGTCCCACAGCTGGCTGGGGAACGACTCAGGATTCTTCCAGGTGAGCTGGAGGATGCAGTCGGGGTGAGAGAAGCCTGGGCTTCCTATCTGAGGCTGTTTCCCCCGCGAACCGGATAAGCGGAAGACGACGGAACAGAACAAATAATATTGAGAATAATGTTGGGTTTTTTTTTTTCACTTTCTCAGTTACAGTTCTATAAACTCTCCCAGCTGTGGAGGAGAAATTGGACCCAAAAATGGACTTTTCATTAATCTCAATTGTGATTTGTTAATATGTTTTTTCTAGTTAGATAAAAAATCAAATAAAAAGCACATACTGTATTTCACTTGAAAGTGACTTCGTTTTAGACCCAAAGTAACATTTTTGTGATTTATTGATTAATACTATTGACTGAAAAAAGAGGATCCATTTAAAATGTTCTAATAATGTTTTCAGTTGCTTTAGAAGATTTAATTTAGATCATTTAACTGTTTCTGAATTCAATTCCATTTTATTTGTGCAGACCAAAATCACAAAACAATTGTGTACTTTGAATGTCTGAATAAGAAAATCTCTGCAGGGATTTACCTTCTGTGGTCAGATGATAAAACCTTCCTATCTGGAGATCTGTTTCACGTTGAAACATTAACATTTTGAGGATGTTTAGCAGAGAGGCCTGATGTGGGCCCTCCAAATGACTGTCAATGTTTTCGTCCACAAAAAATTGGATGCCAAAACACCCAAAGAAATGTAGCCAGTTTTGAAAAACTAGTGATTTATGATTGTTGAAGGTACTTTTGTTTAAAAAAAAACATTTTAAAATATGCAGAACAGTTTAATTTGGTGATTTTTTTTTTTTACAAAATAGTGTTAAAAATAACTGTAAATCAATTTTTTAAATAGGGAGGCATTATATGATCTTAAACTGACATCTACTGGCCAAAATATGGAACTACACTAAATGACTTCAAAATAAAATGTACAAAAACACTGGTGCTTGTTGTTTTTTTCAGACCCTCATTGACAGGATTTTTGAAGACGACGGAACGGGTTTTTAACTTGTAAAGAACTTTGTGTTACATTTTATGTTTTTGTGGTACATTTTATGCTTTATAAATAAAGTTTGATTGATTGATTGAAATGAGGCCGGGACCTCAGGCGGATCGGTGCGGCGTCAGCAACAACTAGGACGCTGCATCGGTCCATCGTGGTAAAGAGAGAGCTGAACCGAAAAGCAAAGCTCTCGATTTACAAGTCGATCTACGTTCCCACCCTCACCTTTTGGTCACCAGTTGTGGGTGGTGACCAAAAGAATAAGATCGCGGATACAAGCGGCCGTAATGAGCTTCCTCCGCAGGGTGGCTGGGCTCTCACTCAGAGATAGGATGAGGAGCTTATCTCCTCGTGGTTTCATCTGTGTGAGCTATGTCGGGATATGTCAACTAATCAGCGTCTGAATACGCTATATCTCGGTATATTCTCGGGATGTGTCAACAAATCAGCGTTCGAGTTCTGGGCAATCCAAACTTGGTCTTGCCCTGACGTCACGTTCAACGTCATGTTTGTGGGCCGAGCAGAGCGGATTGATACAACAGACCGTTTTATGAGGACTACTTTCCTTGACAGCAACAGGTGGGTCAAACTTTTAACATGTTTATTTTAAACTTTTTTTGTTGAAAAATTAGATCTAAACTTAAAAAAATTAGGTATCGTCTTACGCGACGTTAGCTGAGTGTTTGGAGGTAAAAACAATGACTTAAAACTCAATAAAAGCGTGTTTTTTCATTGTTTACGTGCAATGTTCTTAAAAAGTGTTGTTTTTTTTAATCTCTTTAACATAAAAAATAATGTCAGATGGTCTTTGAAGCATTTTTTTACGTGTTTTGCCATCTTTTCAATTCAATTTTATTTTATTTGTATAGCCCAAAATCACAGAATTTCCGTCTCAATGGGCTTCACAAGAAAAAGAGTGTTTTAGCATCTTTTTACGTGTTTTAGCATCTTTTTACGTGTTTTAGCCGCTAAAAGCTGCACAGATTGACGATAGATGACGCTAACAAACTTTACAGAAAAAAGACGGTCTTAAATTTCCATCATCTTTCCGTTTGTTTTCTGACCATTAAAACATGTTTTAATAACATTGTGATCTGTAGTGAGAGGAGGAGGGAAGAGGTGGAGGAAAAGCTGGAGAGGTGGAGGTTTGTACTAGAAAGAAGAAGAATGAAGATTAGTCAGAGTAAAACAGAGTACATGTGTGTGAATGAGAGGGATCCAAATGGAAAAGTGAGGTTACAGGGAGAAGAGATAAAGAAGGTGGAAGATTTTAAGTATCTAGGATCAACAGTCCAGAGCAATGGAGAGTGTGGAAAAGAGGTGAAGAAGCATGTGCTGGCAGGCTGGAACGGGTGGAGGAAAGTATCAGGTGTGATGTGTGATAGAAGAGTTTCAGCTAAAATGAAAGGAAAAGTGTACAAAACCGTGGTGAGACCGGCCATGCTGTTTGGTCTAGAGACAGTGGGACTGAAGAAAAAACAGGAAGCAGAGATGGAGGTAGCAGAGGAATGACTAATCTTCATTCCTCTTCATTCTAGTACAAACCTCCACCTCTCCAGCCGTTCCTCCACCTCTTCCCTCCTCTCACTACAGATCACAATGTCATCTGCAAACATTTTTCATGTTCAACATTTAATCACTCTTCCGTCACTCTTCTTTCATGTTGTAATAAAGTTTAATCTGTCCAGTTTCTGGCTGAACAAATCAAATGCTGCATGACAATCATCTCTTATTTTTGGAGTAATTGTTCTTAATGTCTTTTCAGCTGTGTCTGCTCCGCCAGCACCCCCAGAGCTTCCTTCTCACTGGGCTGAACAACTTCCTTCCTTCCAGCATGACTGGATCAGGAAGACTCTGTTTAGAGCTCATCCCAAGACTGGGAAGCCGGAGCTGGTGGCTCAGTTGAAGTTCTGGTGGTATCCACCTCAGCCACCGGCTATTTATACTCAACCACCTTCTTCACCAGACGTCTTCTTTGGCCGTCCACTGTTCCTCTGGATGCCGTTGAAGATGTATGCCATTCCACTCGCCTGTCCCCAGCCTGCCTGCAGTAGTCTCAGGCTGACTGCAGCTGGTCTGTACCGCACTGTTCGCAGGGTTATGGATGTAGACGGGTGGTACGACATGGTCACCGACAGAGGTGTCAAGTAGCGAAGTAAGACTACTTCGTTACCTTACTCAAGTAGAAAATCTCGGTATCTTTACTTTAACGAAGTAATTATTTTTTTGTCTACTTTTTACTTTTACTCACTACTTTTCTATGCAATTATCTGTACTTTTACTTCATTAAATTTATAAAAAGTAGTCGCTACTTTCTCCATTTTGTCACCGTTGAAAAGCCGCGACTGTTTGTCGGAGTTTTTTTTTTTATGAACCCTGAATGCATCAAACAAAGGAACAGATGAATGATTGGCTGATAGGTCCAGTCAATCATTACTTTGGGCCGAGTAGCCCCGCCCACAAACTTTTAAAAAGCAGGAACGTTAGTTTGCGTGTTTAAGACTTGTTGCGGGCTCAGAAATCAAAGTGTTTCTGATGCTGCAACACTGAACTTTGAGTGAATTATCAGTTTTATGAAAAAAACAACAGCAAAGAAATGTTTTATTATTATTTTCAGTCTGCGGTTATTGTAAACGTCTTTGCTGAAAATGTTGTAGATCGTATTTTTATAAAAATAACTTTGATCTGTGACGCACTATTTTATCTTTAGAAACAAAGCTAATTGAACTGATTAATCCATAAATAGTAGTGGATGAAGTATTTGTGCTTAAAAGCCTCCAAAATGTTATTGATTAGTTTATAAAGACTGACTGAGGAGATTAAAACTACACATCACTTAGATTTTGTATCATGTAGATGTTTGGGTTAACATTAAAAAAACCTTATATGTACACATATACATGTAGATATGTATATGTATAAATTTATATATACCGTCTCCTAAGTCCCGCCCCTACTGGTTTCTTTCTGGGTTTCTTAAAATCTTATTTCCCTGGTTATTTTTTCATTTTTACAGTTCTTAAAATTTTAGAAAAAGAATCCAAGGATTTTGCCTCCTGTGTGTTTCCTTCACTCCCACTGCCTTACGAGTGCATGTAAAGGGTGTTATTTTGTCAATGGGTGTGGTTTTACTGGGTGTACGATATTTTTTGTAAAATACAATAATTTTACGTCATTAGTACGATAATCCAGCACCTCCCACCTGGCAACGCTGCCCAGGCTGTATGTGGCACTCCCATACTTACCAACTTGTTAAAGACTATTCAGTATTGCCTCAAAGAACTTTGAAAACTAGCTGCCTTCAAGGCTTGAAAAAGCCTTTTGGTCATTTTTTTTATTTATTTATTTTTTTTTTTTACATTGAGTGTGTTTGTGTCTGCTGAAGTTGGTTAAATTAGGAGATGCAGAGTGAAGCTTGGTAGCTGAAGGGACGTTACATAATGCCCTGCTTATGTTAATACATTTGATTGTGTTCATTAATCGATTTCCAATAAAGATTATTAAGAAATAAATGTTTCTGATTCATAAAGTTTCACCACAACACTTTCATTTATTATCATATTTTCTGCTCCTTAAAGCATGTGGTAATAGTTAAAAATATGTTCATACGCTTTTGTTAACAATATTCCTTTTTTTCTGAAAATTACTTTTACTTTTTTACTTTAAGTAGTTTTAAAATAGGTTACTTTTTACTTTTACTTAAGTAGAAAACTTGAGTTGATACTTCTACTTTTACTAAAGTAGTTTTTTAACTCAGTATTTATACTTCTACTTGAGTAGAAAATGTTGGTACTTTTGACACCTCTGGTCACCGAGTATCTGGAGTGCAAGCGATGCAAGAATAAGTACCCTGGGTGGTCACGGGAGATCCTGCAGCAGCTGGATGTGGGGCATCGCTGCCAGTTCCCAGCACTGCTGACATACAGGTATGAAACAAGAACAATAAACAGTGTGTACAGTCTTGTAGGTTTTATTCATGTTTTTTTGTTAACTGATAAAATTCATAACCGATTGATGTCATGATTTGACTTTTTCCAGGTTCTCCTGTGATAAGTGGGTGGTGAGGATGATGTGAGAGAGGACTCAGGGTAACAGTGTGACTCAGCTGTACAATAAGCTTCATGAGGAACACAGTGAGGCATGGTCAGAGCGTGCTCTGCTGTATCTGTCTGCTTGTGAGCGTTTTGTTAGCTCACACGTTCTGGAGCGTCCCGTCTTCTCCGACCCTCTCCACCCTTCCGCTGTCCCGAAGCCCAAGTGGTTTATGTCGGTGTACTGCAGGGATGTGCTGTCGTGGCTGGACGAGGTGAAAGCCAAGATCACCTCTGTGTTTGGCACTATCCTGAAGATGGACTCCACTAAGAAGGTCAATTTATTACATTAATAGATATTTAAAATGGATTTGAATAAAAAGTACATTTGAGGTTCATTTTGTTTCACAGTTAAATTAGTTTTTCTAACACAGTGTTTTGTATTTTCCATTAGGTGACTAAAAAACTTGCTGGGGCAGCCAGAAACACAGCCGCCTGGTGCACAAATGTGGGCAACAAATACAGACAGGTCCTTTGCTCTGTGCTAACAGCAGCAGAGGGGCACGGGCTCTGGCCTATGGCAGCCGGACTCATGAAGCGTTCCAGGGAGGCAGGAGTACCACCGCCTGCCATCATGTATGTGGACAGAGACTGCTGCAGCCTACATGAACAGTCCCAGGACGTGGCTGCTCTGCGTCGGGCAAAGCAGGGGAAGCTATCGGCCAGTGGCATGGGACACGTGTCTGAGACGGCCCTGGATGAGCGGATCGGTAGGAAAGAGCTGGCGCTCCACTGCAGGAGGAGAACTAGAGGAGTGGAGGAGACTGCCCGGCTGATCAAGGTGCTTATTGATCAGATGGTCGGAGAGGCCGGGAAAGTCACACTGGGTGTTCCACTGTTGGACCATCACCGCCTGCAGCAAATCTGGCTGGACCAGCAGAGACACATCGGCCTTATTCAGGACCTGCCAGGTTTTCCCCTCTATATGAAAACTGGCACCCTGAAAAAGGGCGGTGTGGAGCTTAGCACTTATCGCTGTGCTTGTGGCTCCACCTCTCTGCAGTCTTTCCACCTTCACCTGAACCGTTTCATCCCAGGTGGGTGTCAATTTATTTTCATCCGACTTTTTCTTTGTGATAAATCTGCAATAGTGATCTAATTTTACTTTTGTTATAACAAGGAACAAGTGCCAGTGATGCTCATTTCCAGGCGTATCTGCTGGATGGCTTGATGCGCTGGAATGAGGACAGGATGAAGGAGCCTGTGAAGGAGGAGTTAAACCTCCGGATCTACAGCAGCTCTCAGAAGGAGGCTCTGCACAACATAAGCAACAAAGTCCTGGAAAATCTCTGGTCTCCTGGGCTACTATCCTCCAGGGGCTTACACGGGTAAACACAAATAAAGTTGTTTATCCAATAAATAAACTGTCTGTTTACTGAAATAAATGACAGAATAAAGTATGTGAATAAGTAATAAGCTGCACTTCCAGTATGACTTACTTCTGCATTCTGTTTGTTTCAGGAGAGACGCTTGGGATTGAGTTTCTATAAAGTCAGACTGGCAGAGCTCTGACTGAGAGTCCAGAAGAGGAGGACAGGCTGACGGAGCAGGTGCAGGACGAGCTGCTGCTACAAGATGACCCCAGAGGACATGACAGTTCCTGTGCTGTTTGAACCCTCAGGGTCAGCTCCGGCTCAAAGCAGTGACTCCGTGGCAGAGGTACTCTTCTATAAATATGTACCGTAATTTCACGGCTATAAGGCGCATATAGAAGTCTTAGATTTTCTTCAAAATGAGCGGTGCGCCTTTTCGTGCGGTGCGCCTTGTGTGTGAGAAAAGGCGGACCTAAAAGAAAAGGCGGTGCCCGCGTGGCAGACCTGAAAGAAAAGGCATGAGAACGTTAAAGAGTGAAGTGTGAGCGGCGTGGGAACGATGGATGACCGAAGGAGACCACAGTTTCACGAAGGGTGGAAGGCAGCGCCGGGCGAGTTACGCTACAGTTTGCCAATGGATTGTAGATGCTTGGACTAACGTGTCTGCTGGTACTGTTATCCGAGCTTTCGCAAAAGCTGGTATCCTTTCTGAGGAGCCGCACAGTACAGACAGTGACTTTGACAGCGAGGAGCGAAGTGGACCTGCTCTGTTGGATTTTGCGCAGCTGTTCGATTCAGAAACAGAGGATGAGGACTTTGATGGATTTGAATAAAGACTATTACCGGAAATGTGCTTGTTTAGTATCGTTACTACTTAAATAAAGTACAACCAAACTCAGTTTTGCTCCCGATCTATTTTTTAATACGTACATTTGCATGCTTGAGTGTGTGTTGTTGTAAGGCGGTGTGTGACTGAGACTGCGCCTTTTCGTACGGTCCGCCTAATGGTCGTGAAATTACGGTAGTATTTCACGTAGACAAGACGAGGCTGAGCTACCAGCCCAGACACCAGGTCAAGCTCAGCAAAGAACGCTTCAAAGTCCCCAAAGGTAGCAGAGAGACAGCAGGTGTGGAGAGCGTGTAGCGGTGCAAGGTTGGACATCCCGGTGGTCCGGCTCAGTGGCCCGGCACCAGTTGCATTGTCGAGGCGATGTGCAACAAGCTGTGCGCGTTGCACAGGTACCCGACAAAAAAGGGAGGTGTGTCGGTTCCTCGATGGACTAAAATCCTGAGGGACTACCACCACATCAGTGAGCTGGTGCTGAACTGTCCAGCTGTCATGGAGACCACCTCTCTGCAGCTGTTTGTTCTAAACCAGAAGACACTTCTCCAGTGGTGAGTTTAGACGCTTTAGTTTAACATAAACATGATTAATGCAGTGATACTAATTGTGTTGTGTTTGCAGGTTTCAGCAGAAGGAGAACAGACAGGAGAGGAGTGTCCTGCAACAAGGTGTCACCAAGGAGACGTCTATGCCAACGTCATCGGCACCGCTCCCTCCTCTGGTGAAAAAGCAGGTGCAAAGACCCTCCTCGAGGCACGACTTTGGCCACCAGCAAAACAGAGCAGGACAGGCTCCAAAACCGCGGCATACGATGTGCAGGAGGACATGGGCCCCTTAAAAACTGCATCGCCGTCGAACGAGCACTCGCGAACTCGCATAGATCAAAAGAAAGTGGGTAAAACTAGATCTGTGAATTAAAGCAGCTAAATGTCTAAAATCATTTCATGAGATTATTTCTGGTGATGAATTGATTTATTTGTTCAAATGGATCCCCTTTAGTTTCTACCATGGTAGCTACTAATCTTCTTGGGGTACAAAATAAGTAAAAAATACAGTTAGATTTGCATGAGGTAAAAAAAAAAAAAAACAGTATAAAATAAATTTAGTTCCATAAAACAGACAAAACTTCAAAATCAATCACCTTCTTAGCCATTGATCTCATACAGGGTTTTAGGGTTGTCAGAGCCCATCCCTGCTGATTGGAGCCGAGGGGCGGGGGTGTGGTGGTTGAGTTTAATGAGAAACACTCTACATAAAAAAAACCAACCCTGAGATATACTAAAAAAAACAAACAAAAAAAACAATGAATGCATTTGAAACAAGATGTACCTTTTGTTTGTTAGAATAAAACTAACAAAACCTAAAAACTAAAAATTGTTAGAAGAAAAGACTCGTTATTGGATGAGAAATTGCTGATGCTCTAAAACCCACATTATTAAATTAATCAATTTACAAATAATATGTCATTTTAAAATAAGAATAATAATGACCTCAGGATCGGATCTCTGCTTTTGCGGATGATGTGGTCCTGTTGGCTTCATCGGACCGTGATCTCCGATTTGCTGTGGAGTGTGAAGCGGCCGGGATGGGAATTAGCACCTCCAAATCTGAGACCATGGTCCTTGCCTGAAAAAGGGTGGAATGCCCCCTGCAGGTCAGGGACGGGGTCCTGCCCCAAGTAGAGGAGTTTATGTATCTCGGGATCTTGTTCACGAGTGGGGGAAGGATGGAGCGGGAGATCAACAGGCGGATCAGTGCAGCGTCAGCAATAACTAAATGAATTACTCTATTTATCCCTCACCGGGGAAGTTTGTGTGCTGCACTCCTTACACCGCAGCAGGTTGCCCTTCGACTGCGCCAATGGTGGGAGAAGTGGGGGTAAGGTGTCTTCTCCAGGGACCCTAGACGTGCTCTCTGTGGGAAGCGAACCCGCGAACTTCCGGTCCACGCGTAAACGCTCTAACCACTGAGCTGCCGTCTCCACCTTGGACGTCTCCAACTAGGACGCTGTATCGGTCCGTCATGGTAAAGAGAGAGCTGAAACGAAAAGCAAAGCTCTCGATTTACAAGTCGATCTACGTTCCCACCAACACCTATGGTCACTAGCTGTAGGTGGTGACTGAAAAAACGAGATCGCAGTTACAAACGGCCGAAATGAGCTTCCTCTGCAGGGTGGCTGGGCTCTCACTTAGAGTTCGAGTGAGGAGCCATGTCATCCGGGAGGAGCTCGATCTCGAGCTGCTCTCTCCCAACAGCTTGAGAGAAGCCAGATGGGGTGGTTCGGGCATCTGGTCAGGGTGCCTCCCGAGTGCCTCACTGGTGTTATGTTTCAGGCACGTCCCACCGGGAGGAGACCAAGAGTCAGACCCCGGCCCAGCTGGAGAGACTATGTCCCACAGCTGGCTGGGGAACGACTCGGGATTTTTCCAGGTGAGCTGGAGGATGCAGTCGGGGTGAGAGAAGCCTGGGCTTCCTATCTGAGGCTGTTTCCCCCGCGAACCGGATAAGCGGAAGACGACGGAACAGAACAAATAATATTGAGAATAATGTTGGGTTTTTTTTCACTTTCTCAGTTACAGTTCTATAAACTCTCCCAGCTGTGGAGGAGAAATTGGACCCAAAAACGGACTTTTCATTAATCTCAATTGTGATTTGTTAATATGTTTTTTCTAGTTAGATAAAAAATAAAATAAAAAGCACATACTGTATTTCACTTGAAAGTGACTTCGTTTTAGACCCAAAGTGACATTTTTGTGATTTAATGATTAATACTATTGACTGAAAAAAGAGGATCCATTTAAAATGTTCTAATAATGTTTTCAGTTGCTTTAGAAGATTTAATTTAGATCATTTAACTGTTTCTGAATTCAATTCCATTTTATTTGTACAGACCAAAATCACAAAACAATTGTGTACTTTGAATGTCTGAATAAGAAAATCTCTGCAGGGATTTACCTTCTGTGGTCAGATGATAAAACCTTCCTATCTGGAGATCTGTTTCACGTTGAAACATTAACATTTTGAGGATGTTTAGCAGAGAGGCCTGATGTGGGCTCTCCAAATGACTGTCATTGTTTTCGTCCCCAAAAAATTGGATACCAAAACACCCAAAGAAATGTAGCCAGTTTTAAAAAACTAGTGATTTATGATTGTTGAAGGTACTTTTATTTTAAAAATACAATTTTAATGTATGCAGAACAGTTTAATTTGGTGATTTTTTTTTACAAAATAGTGTTAAAAATAACTAAATCAATTTTTTTTAAATAGAAGGAATTATATGATCTTACACTGACATCTACTGGCTACATTGTAGAACTACACTAAATGACTTCAATATAAAATGTACAAAAACACTGGTGCTTGTTTTTTCAGACCCTCATTGACAGGATTTTTGAAGCACTGAACAAGAGGAAACTCCTCTCAGAGAAAGCTACCTGAAATCCGATCACCTACCTTGTTTATGTCTCCATACTCCAAATCCCATTAGTGCTGCTCCTGTTTTTTTCTATCTCTGATATAATTTCATTGTCTCAATAGCGAAAAAAAACCTCTGGTGTTATTTTTTAAATTTTCACATATTATATAACTTTGTGGGGTTTTTTTGTTGCTTCATTTAATTTATAACAAAAGAGATAATTGCAGTTTTTTGTAAATTCTAATAAAAAAGAATGTTTATGATGTCTGTAGCATTCCTAAAACCATGTCTAACACTAATATGTCTAAGGCTCATCCTCTCCGAACAGGGTAGCGGGGGGTACCAAAGCCTACCCCGGCTGATTGAAGGCGAGAGGCATGGTACGTCCTAAACAGGTCGCCAGTTTGTCACAGGGCCACACACATTACCATCCACACACACACTCATTCCTAGGGGCAATTTCATCAACCTAACATGTATGTTTTTGGGAGAATGGGAGGAAACCAGAAAAAACCCACACATATGGTAGATGGGGAGAACTTACAAACTCCACACAGAAAGACCAGTGCTTCAAGCCTTGTCCCACCTTCTCAGACCTTCTTGCTGTGAGGTGGCTGTGCTAACCACTGTGCCACCGTGCTGCTCGTGTCTAAGAGTGTTAATTAAATATTAGCTTCTTCTAATTCTTACTCTACAGTTTTATATCTGAAGAAATCAGAGTAGATGTTCTTCATCCTGATGGAGCAGGGATGATAGACGAAGCGCAGAGGTCTCCTCGGTATGGCCATGCCCAGGACAGGAACGGAGAGGATCCATCAGGAATCTGAAACAGAACTCTGCCCCTAAGTTTCTAGCTGGCCTGGTGATTCTTCTTTTCGTTTTGGCGTTTACCTTCAGGGGTCGCCACAGCAAGTCAGTTTCTTCCATCTAACCCTATCTGCTGAATCCTCTGCGATCACACCAACTATCTTCATGTCTTCCTTCACTGCGTCCAGAAAAACAACACTACAGGAAACATATCCGACAAAAATCTACATTAAATGTCTCTGAAAGCTGTAATAAATTATTAAGAAGTAAAAAAAACAAAACAAAACTGTGAGCTGGTGTGACGTTAGCGGTCCTGCTTTTCCAATATTGCAGAACCTGGTTCATACTTTTCCTGTTTTTGACAGCAATTGTATAAAAGCCAAATTCAATAACTTAGAAATGTTAACAATTAGCACAAGTCATTGTACGAAAATAATTTGTTCTGTAAATATCCTGTTTTAATTTTAATAAATGAATGGTGACCTCTCAGCAAAAAAGTTTTCATTCGACTGATTTTTTTTGTACCATTATTAAAGTCTTTTAGACAAGAATGAACTGAAAATAACAAAAAGAAGAGTCCAAATTATTTTACATAAAGTACAAGTTTATTTCATTCAGTGTTCAAATAATTCATAACCACATCAACATGAAACAAAAGTTTTACTTCATGGCTGATAAAAAAACAAACAATAAAACAAAAAAAACTTGAAACAATTTACATTCAAAAGACAAAAAAAAAACTAGTTCATATTGAGGTTCCATTGTTTTGTTGAACATTCTTGCTCCATGATATTGAAATGATTTATACAGCTTTAAAGTTGTCCAAACTTTTTCATAAACAGAAACATATCACATCAATAATGATTTTAATCTGCAATGTGCTCTCAACCGAAAAAAAAAAGTTTTATGTTACAAATTTTATGTTACAAATAAAAAAGAAATTTAAGTTATTATTACTTAAAAAATATGCAAGTCTTGATGGTTAAATTCAAGCTTATATAAAAAGTAAACAATTATGATGTGTTATGATTATGTTATGTGTTATGATTATGAGTTATGATTATGTTATATGTTATGTGTTATGATGTGTTATGATTATGTTATGTGTTACGATTATGTGTTATGATTATGTGTTATGATTATGTTATATGTTATGATGTGTTATGATTATGTTATGTGTTATGATGTATTATGGTATTATAATGTTATGTGTTATAACAATTATGATGACTTAGTATTTACTTATGTCTTTTTGCTTTTATGATGACATAAAAAAAAAAAAAAAGGGTCGGCGTAATAAGCGTTTGCTTCAGCCGTTACCTTTTCGGTCCTTTGCTAGAATATGGTTGTTTTCTATATTTCATTGATATGAGGTTGCACTGTGACCGAAATAAATAAAAAAATAAAAAATTCAAATACAGATAAAATACAAAATATGGAACACAAATAATACATTAGAATTATTCTGATTATCAAAGTTAACATGTTATCTAAACCAAGATTAAAACTCATTGAGATTAAAAATCTCTTTTTCAAGTGTGTCCTGGTCAAGAGGCAAAACATGTACATGACGTTAACACACACGCACGCACGCACACACACACACACACATACATCACTTACAGTCACGTTTGCAAATTCCATAAAAAGTTGAGTTTATTAAATGAGTTCTTAAAAAATGATGACGTGTCAAATAACATATGATTGAAACATTTTAAAAGAAAACAGAAAACACAAATAAACAATCAGAATTGCTTGTGAAATAATTTGCACATTTGAGGCTGTTGCCCCGGCAACCTGGCCCCTGAACAAGCGGAAGATGACAGAATGGATTTTTTTTTTTGTTTTATGATCATGTGTCCCTTAGGTCTTTTTTTTTTTGACTGGCTCTCTTGGATTTCACCATGTTGGACCCACTTGTTATTGACGTTGAACCAATAAAAAAAAACAACCTTCACGATGTGGTATGCTACATGGCTGGAACCAGTGAAGCCTGCCGCACCATGTGCAATTACATATTATTGTTGTGTCTGATCGAAATTGAGACATTTAAAGTTTAATAGTGAGGGTGCACCCAAGATTCATGTTCATGTAATTCATCACTGTTTGTCACTTTATATCGCTTATGCCACTTTTTACCTCCTTGTGCACATTCAGTCCGTATTGTCCTCAATGTTTAGTCACATTATTCATTCTATTTTAATATTTTATTATTTTTCATTATCCTTCTTGTATACATACTGTCTATTTCTTTCTTGTGTGCTGCTGTAACACACAAATTTTCCACGTGTGGGATCAATGAAGTAATTCTGATTCTGAAGATATTTGTTTCTAGTGTGAAACAATTCTAAGTTCATGAGACCAGATGGACTACATTTATCCAGTCCTTCTGCTCGTTTGCTGTTTGTGGATCACAGCTTTTCCGACCTCGTCGGCAATAATCTTAATTACAACATCGAAGAGTACAAACAAAAATTAGCAAGAGTCTCATTGGTCTGCAAGGAACTGCGATCTCGTCTGAACAATCTTTCAAGTGGTCTTTATAACAACTCCAAAAAATGAGTGAAGTCTTTCTTGATATGTTTACCTACTACTAAAAAAACTTGTATCAACCTTGATGGTGTCTGCCTTCAATGAGTCATGGTTCTTATTTAGTCTCTCAACTTGTGTTGTGTGTTGAGAAGTGTTCCCAACAAGTTTGTGTGTATAAGCTGAACTTTTGATGTAAATCACTGCAAGTTAAAGTTCTGTGATCATTGCATTTAGAACTTAAGATTTGATTTCTGTTTAATTTTCTGTTTAATTCATTTGCTATTTGTATTTTTTTAAATGTATCAGGAGTATTCATTCTTTGTCAGATTATTCTTAGAACTTGTGGTATTTTGCTTTTTGTCTTTTTTTCTATAATGCCAAAATATTGTTAATTTTTTTTATCATGATTTACCACAGCAGAGGATGGCACAGACTGATTTTGACAATAATGAAGATTTTTATTTCATTTGAAAAATTTTGTGAAAACTTTCTCAAAAGAAACCATGTGTTTTGTGCTGTAAAGATTAATTCATTCATCTTCTGAACCTTTGATGCCTGCTGAAAAACTCATCCATGCATTTGTTACATCGAGATTGGATTATTGTAACGCTTTGCTCGTAGCATGCCCTAAGTCTTCCCTAAAAAGTCTTCAGCTGGTTCAAAATGCAGCAGCACGACTATTAGCAGGAACTCATAGAAGAGATCATATTACTCCCGTGCTAGCGTCTCTCCATTGGCTTCCTATTGAGTTTAGGATCAAGTTTAAAATCATCTTACTAACCTACAAGGCCCTAAACGGCATGGCTCCATCTTACATTAGTGAACTTATAGTACCTTATCAACCAATCAGAACACTCCGCTCACAAAATGCAGGGCTGTTGGTGGTTCCTAGGATTTCAAAAAGTACAGTTGGAGGTAGAGCCTTTAGCTACCAAGCTCCAGTTTTATGGAATAAGCTCCCAGCTCAAGTGAGAGAGGCAGACAGTGTTCTTACATTTAAAGGGAGGCTTAAAGCATTCCTGTTTGAACAAGCTTATCAACAGGTCAGATAGAAACAGATTCAATTAGCTGATATAATTAATAGTTGGCTGCTAGATAGTAAAAGCTGGGGAAAGTATGGTACATTGGGGTTCTGTCCTCTAATTCTATCTACTATTCTCTGCCAGACTGTCTTGGCTCTTTCCCCCTACCCCCTACTCTAACCCTCTACCCTAAACCCCTGGCTTTCTATCTCATTCATTGTTCTAAATTGTCTGTTTATTTAGAATTACACTGCTAGTTGGTACAATACAATTCACATGTTGTCCACCTCTCTCCCTCCTCTCTGGGAGAGAGCCCCATCCAGGACTCTGCGTTCCTGTCCTGGGCATGGCCACACCGAGGAGACCTCCGCGCTTCTTCATCCCCGCTCCATCAGGACGAAATCCATCTACTCATCTCTGCCGTGGGCATCGCTGGGCTGAGGAGTCTCCCGTGTCTCCATCAGGATGAAGAACATCTACTCATCCCCGTACTGGACATCTCCGGGCTGAGGAGTCCCCCGTGTTTCCATCAGCATGAGGAACATCTACTCATCCCCGTTCTGGACATCTCCAAGCTGAGGAGTCCCCCAGTGTTTCCATCAGGATGAAGAACATCTACTCATCCCCGTACTTGACATCTCCGGGCTGAAGAGCCCCCCGTTACGGGTTACCCAGGAATGTGAGGCCGACAATGTTGTGAAATATGGAGTGAGGGTGGGTTGTTTTTTTGACCTTTTAATGCTTCGATATTTGAAATCTTTGGAACAATATGGAGGTGTCTCCTACAGCTGAAAAGGTGTCCCAATTCCAAAGCCACTCTTTAGAAATTTAACTTAAGACTTTTGTTGATAGGAAGCTTTGAGAAGCCTCTTAGAACCAAACAAACATAAAAGTCTGACAAAGTTGGAAAAAAATCTTTTTGTAAAATAAATCACTGAAAAATATTGTTTTAAACAACGAAATATCTTGTTGTTTAACACACACATCAAAATATCTTTGATGTGTGTGTTTTATATGTTATGCTTCATATAGAAGCCTTAATATTTCAGAATATGTTAATACCGTCAGTCAAAGAAGGCCGGGCGAAGAATAAGTGGCCCAGGACACGTACGTACTGTAAGTCTGAAATGGTTTTTGCGTGTGGTAATCACAGCCGGACACATCCCCAGCCATAAGGCTGGGGATAATACGGCAGAACACACTACCACCAAAGCAAGTACAAAGACGAAAAAAAGGCGATAAGCCACCCAAACTCTGTTGAAATTAAATCCCAAAAAATAAAATCTATATAGGATTCGTTACTGGTTAACTATCACAATCTGTGAACCAAGAAGGTTCCTTCTGTCTTCACATAAATTTATGTACTGGATACATAGAATTGTACATTCGAGGGTCAAGAACCTTCGAACAATATCGAGTCCACAGTGAGCTCCATCTGCAGGCTGCGAGGTATAAAGGACAATTTAGTGTGAAAACAAGAAAGACGAATTGTAGGCTCTTAGTCTCAAGTGATTACAAAAGTAATTAGGATTAAGCAAGATTTTCTGCTTCCTATTCATCGCTAATATTTTTTCTAGGATCTCGTACAGTAATTATGTCATAACTGTATGTTAATTTAAATTTTACTCACCCAAAATAAAGAAAAAAATGCTCATTTAAATTATGATGAAATGTTCAATAAAGGACAGACTGAGCACACCGTGTGCTCCTGTCATCAATATGAATCATTAAAGAGAACTGATGGGTGTTAACTTGCTCAGAGCAGTGGTTCCTAAATACCGGACCATGGACCGGTACCGAACCGTGGGTCATGTGGTTCCGGGCCGCACAGAAAGAAGAAATAACTTTCATTATTGTCGTTTAGTTTCTTATTCAAGCCGTAATTATGTTTTAATTTGAAGGGTCACCGGATTTTCTTCCTTACATCCATCAATGACTCACTCTTGACGCATCATCCCATTAAATTTAAACCCATCAACTAGCAAAATGAGTAAAAAAACAAAGATCTACAGGAAGCTTCTTTGCTAAGGAGAGTTACAAACTAACGAAGCAGACTGGACCTTAGAAACACTCTTCAGGTTTCAGGTCAAGATGGGACTGTCTGGTTCCAGCAAAACAAACTCAGAACTCTGATTGATCTAGTCTTACTGTGAGTAGTTTAACTGGTATTTTATTCACTTTCTTTTTGTGACGTCCTTTATTTTGAAGGTATGTTTACCGTTACCATAGCAACCAGAGTCCGTTCGAGCAGAGAGAATGTTTCCACGTTATAAAGACGCTGCTAATACATTTTCTCGTGAAGACAAAGTGGATTTAAGTTTGTTATTATTGATTTTAAAAGCCAGGTTTTTTCAGGCTGGTCTTCTTTAGCTTTCTGCTACACCTTTTGACCGATCCGTGGAAATATTATCATACACTAAACTTGTCCGTAGCGCAGAAAAGGTTGGGGACCCATGCCTTAGAGGACTAAAAGACTTAGTAATAACATATAAAAAAAATGCGGGCCAACATTTAACAATCAGTGATTACAGAAGCAGCAACTTTAACATTTGGGGTAAATGTGAGCAAGGATTTGTGGTGGCCACAGAGCGGAAAGAGTCTCATTTTTAGGAGAAAACCCTGACAAAGCCAGTATGGGGGTAGGGGCCATGACTCCAGAACATTTTGAAATATAAGAGTCATTTTCCTGCATTTTGGTGGCCCATTCGCTGGCCCTGTAAGGGGATAGCTTAACTATTCCCCTTCCTTTCTTCTTCTTTTATTTTTTTTTTTTGTGGACCAAAAACTGGGGAGCATGCACCCCCCACGCCCCTGGATCCACTCCTGTATCTGTCTGATGTAGAAAGGATAAATTATGACATGAGAATTCATGGCTTCGGGGGAAAAAAACGGGTCATTATTAACAATAGAAAAAAAAAACAGAAGTTGTATAAAGCTGTGGGGAAACAGTAATGTTTTAGATTATATGCCAACGTTATAGTTCAATTCAAATTTATTTGTATAGCCCAAAATCACAGAATTTCTGTCTCCATAGGCCTCACAAGAAAAAGAGGAATGTATTAACACAAATACACAGCAAGAAAAATAAATAACAAATGCTAACTAAACAAGGCTGGCACATTTATGCCCTTAGACTCTCCTTCACGGTGAGGAAAAACTCCTAAAAAACCCACCAGTGGAAAAAAAATAAGAAACCTCGTGGGGATCCACACGAAAGAGAGATCCCTCCCCGGGAGGAGCATCCAATGTGTCTAAGACTATTGTTTAAATATTAGCTTATTCTACTCCACAGCTAAATATCTAAAGAAGTCAATAGATGTCCTCATCTTTCTTTTTGCTTGTTTTTTGTTCCCATACATTTATTAGATGTTTGGCCTTTACCTACGCAAATCAGGCACGTCCTCTCGAAATTTTTGAGTTTTTAGTTAAGTGCACAACATGAAATGTAGACAATTCAATGCATTGTATCCTTTTTATAAGATTTAGGTATACTTAAGTACTTACACTGGAGTCGTCCATTGTCAGTTGCTAAGTACACTGATAGTTTCTGTACTAAATGATAAAGGCTGGAAGTATCTGAATAAGAACAAAATAATAATAATACATTTAAATTAAAAGCACATTTAAAGATACCCCAAAGTCACTGTACAGATCACAATTATCGATAAGCCATAGATCAGAAATGAAATAAAATTAAAGTAAAAATAACGAAATAAATAAAATAAAATTAGAAACAGATCAAAACAAAGTGAATCAATACATAAAAAATACAAGTTCAAAAATACAATACAAGTACGAAAATACTTATTTACAAGTACAAATACAAAAACACAAGTACAGTACAATTCACCGTAACTAGTGACGTTCCCATTAAAAATGAGAAATTAGAGTTAAAAGGGACAACTTCTTTAGCATTAATTTCTAATTATAGAATTTTTCGCCCCCTACCGTCCACAGCACCAAACTAACCTTTTCCAACGGCTCACGTGACTCCAAGAACGGAGCTTTTGGTTATCCAATCAGATTTCCACGATGATTTGACGTGTGACATTTTTTCCCACAATGCTCCAAGCGCGTTAAATTTTCAATCTTTTTGTAAAATAAATCACTGAAAAATATTGTTTTAAACAACAAAATATCTTGTTGTTTAACACACATCAAAATATCTTTGATGTGTGTGTTTTATATGTTATGCTTAATATAGAAGCCTTAATATTTCATAATATGTTAATACCGTCAGTCAAAGAAGGCCGGGCGACGAATAAGTGGCCCAGGACACGTACGTACTGTAATTCTGAAATGGTCTTTGCGTGTGGTAATCATAGCCGGACACATCCCCAGCCTTACGGCTGGGGATAATACGGCAGAACACACTACCACTAAAGCAACCACAAAGAGGACAAAAAAAGGCGATAAGCCACCCAAACTCTGTTGAAATTAAATCCCAAAAAATAAAATCTATATAGGATTCGTTACTGGTTAACTATCACAATCTGTGAACCAAGAAGGTTCCTTCTGTCTTCACATAAATTTATGTACTGGATACATAGTATTGTACATTCGAGGGTCAAGAACCTTCGAACAATTTCGAGTCCACAGTGAGCTCCATCTGCAGGCTGCGAGGTATAAAGAACAATTTAGTGTGAAAACAAGAAAGACGAATTGTAGGTTCTTAGTCTCAAGTGATTACAAAAGTAATTAGGATTCAGCAAGTTTTTCTGCTTCCTATTCATCGCTAATATTTTTTCTAGGATCTCGTACAGTAATTATGTCATAACTGTATGTTAATTTAAATTTTACTCACCCCAAAATAAAGAAAAAAAATGCTCATTTAAATTATGATGAAATGTTCAATAAAGGACAGACTGAGCACACCGTGTGCTCCTGTCATCAATATGAATCATTAAAGAGAACTGATGGGTGTTAACTTGCTCAGAGCAGTGGTTCCTAAATACCGGACCATGGACCGGTACCGAACCGTGGGTCATGTGGTTCCGGGCCGCACAGAAAGAAGAAATAACTTTCATTATTGTCGTTTAGTTTATTATTCAAGCCGTAATTATGTTTTAATTTGAAGGGTCACCGGATTTTCTTCCTTACATCCATCAATGACTCACTTTTGACGCATCATCCCATTAAATTTAAACCCATAAACTAGCAAAATGAGTAAAAAAACAAAGATCTACAGGAAGCTTCTTTGCTAAGGAGAGTTACAAACTAACGAAGCAGACTGGACCTTAGAAACACTCTTCAGGTTTCAGGTCAAGATGGGACTGTCTGGTTCCAGCAAAACAAACTCAGAACTCTGATTGATCTAGTCTTACTGTGAGTAGTTTAACTGGTATTTTATTCACTTTCTTTTTGTGACGTCCTTTATTTTGAAGGTATGTTTACTGTTACCATAGCAACCAGAGTCCGTTCGAGCAGAGAGAATGTTTCCACGTTATAAAGACGCTGCTAATACATTTTCTCGTGAAGACAAAGTGGATTTAAGTTTGTTATTATTGATTTTAAAAGCCATTTTTTTCAGGCTGGTTTTCTTTAGCTTTTCTGCTACACCTTTTGACCGATCCGTGGAAATATTATCATACACTAAACTTGTCCGTAGCGCAGAAAAGGTCGGGGACCCCTGCCTTAGAGGAGTAAAAGACTTAGTAATAACATATAAAAAAAATGCGGGCCAACATTTAACAATCAGTGATTACAGAAGCAGGAACTTTAACATTTGGGGTAAATTTGAGCAAGGATTTGTGGTGGCCACAGAGCGGAAAGAGTCTCATTTTTAGGAGAAAACCCTGACAAAGCCAGTATGGGGGTAGGGGCCATGACTCCAGAACATTTTGAAATATAAGAGTCATTTTCCTGCATTTTGGTGGCCCATTCGCTGGCTCTGTAAGGGGATAGCTTAACTATTCCCCTTCCTTTCTTCTTCTTTTCTTTTTTTTTTTTGTGGACCAAAAACGGGGGAGCATGCACCCCCCACGCCCCTGGATCCGCTTCTGTATCTGTCTGATGTAGAAAGGATAAATTATGACATGAGAATTCATGGCTTCGGGGGAAAAAAACGGGTCATTATTAACAATAGAAAAAAAAAACAGAAGGAGTTGTATAAAGCTGTGGGGAAACAGTAATGTTTTAGATTATATGCCAACGTAATAGTTCAATTCAAATTTATTTGTATAGCCCAAAATCACAGAATTTCTGTCTCCATAGGTCTCACAAGAAAAAGAGGAATGTATTAACACAAATACACAGCAAGAAAAATAAATAACAAATGCTAACTAAACAAGGCTAACACATTTATGCCCTTAGACTCTCCTTCACAGTGAGGAAAAACTCCTAAAAAACCCACCAGTGGAGAAAAAATAAGAAACCTCGTGGGGATCGACACGAAAGAGAGATCCCTCCCCGGGAGGAGCATCCAATGTGTCTAAGACTATTGTTTAAATATTAGCTTATTCTACTCCACAGCTAAATATCTAAAGAAGTCAATAGATTTCCTCATCTTTCTTTTTGCTTGTTTTTTGTTCCCATACATTTATTAGATGTTTGGCCTTTACCTACGCAAATCAGGCATGTCCTCCTGAAATTGTTGAGATTTTAGTTAAGTACACAACATGAAATGTAGACAATTCAATGTATTGTATCCTTTTTATAAGAATTAGGTATCAAATCAAATTTTATTTATAGAGCACTTTTCCAACACAAGGTCACACAAAGTGCTGAACAGAACAAATCAAAACGTAAACAACATAAAAAGTAGAAAAGTCAAAATAAAAATAAGCATCCAAAAAAAAAATGCCACATGCATTGACATTCACATAAGCTCCCCAACCCACCGTACCCATCATATGCCCATCCTTTCCCAACCCCCATTAAACCTGAACTGCAAGCTTCTGTCTCTTTAGCTGAAATAAAATGAAGCATCTGGCCTGATGCTGTGAGGAAATAATAACTGGGGATCAATCCACACCGGGGGGCCGTTTGAAGAAGGAAGTTCAAGAAACTTTGAGTTTAAATCTAAACCTTGAGTTGGTCAACTCTGAGATTGAAAGCTCTGAGTTTTTGGTTTCAGATCAGCTGAAAACAGCTGGTTTAATCAACTTCAAGTTGATTGACTCAGAGTCTAGAGAATGCACCTTGAGAATAAAAAGCCCTGATCAATGGAGTGCAGACATTAGGAGTCACCATGGAAACAAGAGCAAACAAAGAGGTTCTAACAGACAGAACTGGATGTCCTACTGCAGACATACAGCGAGTATGAGCACATTTTTATTTAAAAAATGTCTGGAGACATCTTCCTCCAAAGAGAGAGAAAAAGTCTGGGTGGAAAGAGCTCCTAGAGGAAATACACACGTTTACATTTAATCAAAGTGTTCGGTGTAACTAATTACTGAATAATGGTAGCACTGGGGGCAGGCGGTAGCTCAGCGGTGGAACGTACGTCCGTGGACCGGAAGTTCGAGGGATCGAATCCCACTGAGCTCACGGCAGCACCCAAATTTTACCGTTGAGGTATGAATAAAGTGTGTGTGTGTGTCAGAGGTGTCAAAAGTACCAACATTTTCTACTCAAGTAGAAGTATAAATACCGAGTTAAAAAACTACTTTAGTAAAAGTAGAAGTATCAACTCAAGTTTTCTACTTAAGTAAAAGTAAAAAGTAACCTATTTTAAAACTACTTAAAGTAAAAAAAAGTAAAAGTAATTTTCAGAAAAAAAAGGAATATTGTTAACAAAAGCGTATGAACACATTTTTTAACTATTATCACATGCTTTAAAGAGCAGAAAATATGATAATAAATGAAAGTGTTTTGGTGAAACTTTATGAATCAGAAACATTTATTTCTTAATAATCTTTATTGGAAATCGATTAATGAACACAATCAAATGTATTATCATAAGCAGGGCATTATGTAACGTCCCTTCAGCTACCAAGCTTCACTCTGCATCACCTAATTTAACCAACTTAAGCAGACACAAACACACTCAATGTAAAAAAAAAACACAAACACACTCAATGTAAAAAAATAAATAAATAAATGAAAAAAAAATGTGGCAGTGGGAGTGAAGGAAACACACAGGAGAAAAAATCCTTGGATTCTTTTTCTAAAATTTTAAGAACTGTAAAAATGAAAAAATAACCAGGGAAATAAGATTTTAAGAAACCAGTAGGGGCGGGACTTAGGAGACGGTATATATAAATTTATATATATACATATCTACATATATATGTGTACATATAAGGTTTTTTTTTTAATGTTAACCCAAACATCTACATGATACAAAATCTAAGTGATGTGTAGTTTTAATCTCCTCAGTCAGTCTTTATAAACTAATCAATAACATTTTAGATGCTTTTAAGCACAAATACTTCATCCACTACTATTTACGGATTAATCAGTTCAATTAGCTTTGTTTCTAAAGATAAAATAGTGCGTCACAGATCAAAGTTATTTTTATAAAAATACCATCTACAACATTTTCAGCAAAGACGTTTACAATAACCGCAGACTGAAAATAATAATAAAACATTTCTTTGCTGTTGTTTTTTTTTAAAAAATTGATAATTCAATCAAAGTTCAGTGTTGCAGCATCAGAAACACTTTGATTTCCGAGCCCGAGTCTCAAACACAGAAATTGACGTCCCTGCTCTTTAAAAGTTTGTGGGCGGGGCTACTCGCCCCAAAGTAATGATTGACTGGACCTTTCAGCCAATCATTCATCTGTTCCTTTGTTTGATGCATTCAGGGTTCATAAAAAAAAAAAAAAAAACTCCGACAAACAGTCGCGGCTTTTTAACGGTGACAAAATGGAGAAAGTAGCGACTTCTTTTTATAAAATGAACGAAGTAAAAGTACAGATAATTGCATAAAAAAGTAGTGAGTAAAAGTAAAAAGTAGACAAAAAAATAATTACTTCGTTAAAGTAAAGATAACGAGATTTTCTACTTGAGTAAGGTAACGAAGTAGTCTTACTTCGTTACTTGACACCTCTGGTGTGTGTGTATATATATTTATTTTATTGTTGTCATATTCCAGTAAAATAGGAAATCCTTCTTAATTTTTCAATCATTAAGGAATTACTTCAGTAATTAAATAGAAGACCAATATTAGTATGAATTAAAGTTCTTTTTAAACTTCCCGTTGTGGATGAAGTGGGATTTGTACAGTAACAATAATCCTATGATGAAATACATTTTATGGAGAGCAATAAATACATAAATCTAACTGTGTTTTTAAACTTTACCAATACTGATGTGGTTCTATAAATAATCCTGTCGGCATTAAAAGAACATGAAAAATAAAACCATAATTCAAACCGGTAAGGTATGATGATGTCACAGATCACAGGTAGACCACCTGACTTTACAAACATTCCACATATTAAATAATTAAGTCTATCAGTGCAGCTGCTGCAAACTGTGCCCGTACTAATGTGCTCAGCATCCCTAACGTTATCAGGACAAAAAAAAAAAAGTAACGCAACACACGATACAAGAGTGGGTGATGAGTCTGATGGATGTATAAGATTATTAATATATGTTATGGAGTCTCAAGAAAAATGGTACCGCTCAAATAAACATGAATGAAGAGATGATAGAAAATTAACTCGTGGTCTCAAAATTATTTTGTGACATAAATTCATTTCCAGTGGTGGAACGTAACGAAGTAAATGTACTTCGTTACTGTACTTAAGTAAAAAAAATTGTGTATCTGTACTTTACTTAAGTAAAATTTAAGGCTGGTACTTTTACTTCACTACAATTTTAGAGCAAATATCTGTACTTTTACTTCGCTATTTTTTTAAAAGTGTGTTTTACATTTTTCGTTACATTTTCGTTCAGGAATTTGAAAAATACACAGGTTTTTTTAGCGCATCTTGAAGCCGCATCGCCAAAATCAAAAGAAGCGGTTGATCGGGAGAAGAAGTAATGAATGAGAAACATTTTAGAACAAATTAAAAAGAGTCAGAAGATTGTTGTTCGTTGTGTTTACTTCTAAATAAAAAGTTGAGCCATTATTACACAGAGCAGGAGCGGATCTAGAATTTTCCAAAGGGGGGGTGGGGCTTTGACAAAGCCAATATATAGTGACTGGGGGCCTCCCCCCCAAAACATTTTAAAAAATAAGTGTCATTTTCCTCCATTTTGGAGCCCATTCACTGGCCCTTCTAGGGGATAGCTTGACTTGTCCCCTTTCCTTTTATTTTATTTATTTATTTATTTTGTGGACCAAAAGAGGCGGGAGAGAGGGGTCACACCCCTGCAGAGTATTTATCCTGGTTACCATGGTGACGTCCTTTGGCACAAAAAATAACATTTGAATTATGATAGAATACTTTTACTTTTTACTTAAAAAGTACAATTTACACAAACTACTTTTGTACTTTTACTTAAGTAGATTTTTTTTATTGATACTTTTACTTAAGTAAATTTTTTGCCTAATTATCTGTACTTTTACTTAAGTACAAAAAGTGAGTACTTCATCCACCACTGTTCATTTCCCTGTGAATGAATCCAGCGTCCTCATTTACAGGGTGATCTAGAAAAGGACATGCCATTTTGGGTCTCTGCGTGAAGGAAACAGGTGTTTTTTTTTATTTTACATACTTTATTTTTCCCTCATCTGAGAAATTTTTGCAATTTATCCATCAATGTACAAACAGATTGAACGAGGAAGGCGTATTTAAATCCTGTTCACTTTGAAAAGGAGCGGAGACCGAGAAAAAATCTGGGTTTCCCCAAATAAACCTGCTCCCGACCAGGTTTGGTTTGCTGAGTCAGTTGCCCTAGTTACCGACTCTGAGTTTTGATTAACTCTCTTCTTGAAACCGGCTTAACTAACCCAGAGTTTACTGGTTTAAGTTACCTCCCTTTCTGAAACCGAAAAGTCTGAGTTTTCCACATTCTGGGGTTAACAAACTTTGAGTTTCCACAAATCCTCCTTCTTGAAACGGGCCCCAGGAGTCGGCCCGCCCATGACTGCAGTGGCCAAAAACCAGCACCCAGGCCAGTCAGACCCCCACAGATTGAGAGCAAGCAGTTCTGCTGGAATGGAGGATCCCATGAGGAAACACTGGATTAGGACACAGAATAAGGCAATAGAATAAAAAATAAAACCAGTAAAAACCCTAAAATAAATAAATAAATAATAAAAAACAAAAGCTCAATCAGAAAAATAAAACTGTATAAAAAAGGCAAAGTAAACAAACATAAAATAAACAAATAAAAATCTTAAAAAAATAAAAATCAGGTAAAAGCCAAGTTAAAAAGGTGGGTTTTCAGCCTCTTCTTAAAAACATGAACAGACTCTATGGCCCTGAGTTCCTCTGGCAGGTTATTCCAGAGAGAGGACCGTAATACTGGAATGAGGCCTCACCATGAGTTTTTGTTCTAACATGTGGTACTATTAAAAGGCCGATACCAGAAGACCTCAGGGTCCGTGAGGGGTCATACCTCACAAGGAGGTCAGATAAATAAGAAGGCCCAAGACCGTTAAGACTTTTAAAAACCATTAAAAGAACCTTAAAATCCTTAAGTACTTACACTGGAGTCGTCCATTGTCAGTTGCTAAGTACACTGATAGTTTCTGTACTAAATGATAAAGGCTGGAAATAACTGAATAAGAACAAAATAATAATAATACATTTAATTTAAAAGCACCTTTAAAGATACCCCGAGGTCACTGTACAGATCACAATTATCGATAAGCCATAGATCAGAAATGAAATAAAATTAAAGTAAAAATAACTAAATAAATAAAATAAAATTAGAAACAGATAAAAACAAAGCAAAGTGAATCAATACATAAAAAAATACAAGTTCAAAAATACAATACAAGTACGAAAATACTTATTTACAAGTACAAATACAAAAACACAAGTACAGTACAATTCACCGTAACTAGTGACGTTCCCATTAAAAATGAGAAATTAGAGTTAAAAGGGACAACTTCTTAAGCGTTAATTTCTAATCAAAGAATTTGTCGCCCCCTATCGTCCATGGCACCAAACTAACCTATTCCAACGGCTCACGTGACTCAAAGAACGGAGCTTTTGGGTATCCAATCAGATTTCCACTATGATTTGACATGTGACATTTTTTTCCCACAATGCTCCAAGCGCGTTAAATTTTCAATCTTTTTGTAAAATAAATCACTGAAAAATATTGTTTTAAACAACAAAATATCTTGTTGTTTAACACACACATCAAAATATCTTTGATGTGTGTGTTTTATATGTTATGCTTAATATAGGAGCCTTAATATTTCAGAATATGTTTATACCGTCAGTCAAAGAAGGCCGGGCGAACAATAAGTGGCCCAGGACACGGACGTACTGTAAATCTAACATGGTTCTTACGTGCGGTAATCACAGCCGGACACATCCCCAGCCTTACGGCTGGGGATAATACGGCAGAACACACTACCACACGATGATCAACGTAGACCAAAATAAGGCGATAAGCCACCCAAACTCTGTTGAAATTAAATCCCCAAAAATAAAATCTATATAGGATTCGTTACTGGTTAACTATCACAATCTGTGAACCAAGAGGGTTCCTTCTGTCTTCACATAAATTTATGTACTGGATACTTGGTATTGTACATTCGAGGGTCAAGAACCTTCGAACAATTTCGATCCAAAAATCGACCCAAATATTCGAGTCCACAGTGAGCTCCATCTGCAGGCTGCGAGGTATAAAGGACAATTTAGTGTGAAAACAAGAAAGACGAATTGTAGGCTCTTAATCTCAAGTGATTACAAAAGTAATTAGGATTCTGCAAGTTTTTCTGCTTCCTATTCATCGCTAATATTTTTTCTAGGATCTCGTACAGTAATTATGTCATAACTGTATGTTAATTTAAATTTAACTTTCATTATTGTCGTTTAGTTTATTATTCAAGCCGTAATTATGTTTTAATTTGAAGGGTCACCGGATTTTCTTCCTTACATCCATCAATGACTCACTCTTGACGCATCATCCCATTAAATTTAAACCCATAAACTAGCAAAATGAGTAAAAAAACAAAGATCTACAGGAAGCTTCTTTGCTAAGGAGAGTTACAAACTAACGAAGCAGACTGGACCTTAGAAACACTCTTCAGGTTTCAGGTCAAGATGGGACTGTCTGGTTCCAGCAAAACAAACTCAGAACTCTGATTGATCTAGTCTTACTGTGAGTAGTTTAACTGGTATTTTATTCACTTTCTTTTTGTGACGTCCTTTATTTTGAAGGTATGTTTACCGTTACCATAGCAACCAGAGTCCGTTCGAGCAGAGAGAATGTTTCCACGTTATAAAGACGCTGCTAATACATTTTCTCTTGAAGACAAAGTGGATTTAAGTTTGTTATTATTGATTTAAAAAGCCAGTTTTTTTCAGGCTGGTCTTCTTTAGCTTTCTGCTACACCTTTTGACCGATCCGTGGAAATATTATCATACACTAAACTTGTCCGTAGCGCAGAAAAGGTTGGGGACCCCTGCCTTAGAGGACTAAAAGACTTAGTAATAACATATAAAAAATGCGGGCCAACATTTAACAATCAGTGATTACAGAAGCAGCAACTTTAACATTTGGGGTAAATGTGAGCAAGGATTTGTGGTGGCCACAGAGCGGAAAGAGTCTCATTTTTAGGAGAAAACCCTGACAAAGCCAGTATGGGGGTAGGGGCCATGACTCCAGAACATTTTGAAATATAAGAGTCATTTTCCTGCATTTTGGTGGCCCATTCGCTGGCCCTGTAAGGGGATAGCTTAACTATTCCCCTTCCTTTCTTCTTCTTCTTTTTTTTTTTTTTGTGGACCAAAAACGGGGGAGCGTGCACCCCCCACGCCCATGGATCCGCTTCTGTATCTGTCTGATGTAGAAAGGATAAATTATGACATGAGAATTCATGGCTTCAGGGGAAACAAACGGGTCATTATTAACAATAGAAAAAAAAAACAGAAGTTGTATAAAGCTGTGGGGAAACAGTAATGTTTTAGATTATATGCCAACGTTATAGTTCAATTCAAATTTATTTGTATAGCCCAAAATCACAGAATTTCTGTCTCCATAGGCCTCACAAGAAAAAGAGGAACGTATTAACACAAATACACAGCAAGAAAAATAAATAACAAATGCTAACTAAACAAGGCTGGCACATTTATGCCCTTAGACTCTCCTTCACGGTGAGGAAAAACTCCTAAAAAACCCACCAGTGGAAAAAAAATAAGAAACCTCGTGGGGATCCACACGAAAGAGAGATCCCTATCCGGGAGGAGCATCCAATGTGTCTAAGACTATTGTTTAAATATTAGCTTATTCTACTCCACAGCTAAATATCTAAAGAAGTCAATAGATGTCCTCATCTTTCTTTTTGCTTGTTTTTTGTTCCCATACATTTATTAGATGTTTGGCCTTTACCTACGCAAATCAGGCACGTCCTCTCGAAATTGTTGAGTTTTTAGTTAAGTGCACAACATGAAATGTAGACAATTCAATGCATTGTATCCTTTTTATAAGATTTAGGTATACTTAAGTACTTACACTGGAGTCGTCCATTGTCAGTTGCTAAGTACACTGATAGTTTCTGTACTAAATGATAAAGGCTGGAAGTATCTGAATAAGAACAAAATAATAATAATACATTTAATTTAAAAGCACATTTAAAGATACCCCAAAGTCACTGTACAGATCACAATTATCGATAAGCCATAGATCAGAAATGAAATAAAATTAAAGTAAAAATAACGAAATAAATAAAATAAAATTAGAAACAGATCAAAACAAAGTGAATCAATACATAAAAAATACAAGTTCAAAAATACAATACAAGTACGAAAATACTTATTTACAATTACAAATACAAAAACACAAGTACAGTACAATTCACCGTAACAAGTGACGTTCCCATTAAAAATGAGAAATTAGAGTTAAAAGGGACAACTTCTTTAGCATTAATTTCTAATTATAGAATTTTTCGCCCCCTACCGTCCACAGCACCAAACTAACGTTTCCCAACGGCTCACGTGACTCCAAGAACGGAGCTTTTGGTTATCCAATCAGATTTCCACGATGATTTGACGTGTGACATTTTTTCCCACAATGCTCCAAGCGCGTTAAATTTTCAATCTTTTTGTAAAATAAATCACTGAAAAATATTGTTTTAAACAACAAAATATCTTGTTGTTTAACACACATCAAAATATCTTTGATGTGTGTGTTTTATATGTTATGCTTAATATAGAAGCCTTAATATTTCAGAATATGTTAATACCGTCAGTCAAAGAAGGCCGGGCGACGAATAAGTGGCCCAGGACACGTACGTGCTGTAATTCTGAAATGGTCTTTGCGTGTGGTAATCATAGCCGGACACATCCCCAGCCTTACGGCTGGGGATAATACGGCAGAACACACTACCACTAAGCAACCACAAGAGGACAAAAATAAGGCGATAAGCCACCCAAACTCTGTTGAAATTAAATCCCAAAAAATAAAATCTATATAGGATTCGTTACTGATTAACTATCACAATCTGTGAACCAAGAAGGTTCCTTCTGTCTTCACATAAATTTATGTACTGGATACATAGTATTGTACATTCGAGGGTCAAGAACCTTCGAACAATTTCGAGTCCACAGTGAGCTCCATCTGCAGGCTGCGAGGTATAAAGAACAATTTAGTGTGAAAACAAGAAAGACGAATTGTAGGTTCTTAGTCTCAAGTGATTACAAAAGTAATTAGGATTCAGCAAGTTTTTCTGCTTCCTATTCATCGCTAATATTTTTTCTAGGATCTCGTACAGTAATTATGTCATAACTGTATGTTAATTTAAATTTTACTCACCCAAAATAAAGAAAAAAAATGCTCATTTAAATTATGATGAAATGTTCAATAAAGGACAGACTGAGCACACCGTGAGCTCCTGTCATCAATATGAATCATTAAAGAGAACTGATGGGTGTTAACTTGCTCAGAGCAGTGGTTCCTAAATACCGGACCATGGACCGGTACCGAACCGTGGGTCATGTGGTTCCGGGCCGCACAGAAAGAAGAAATAACTTTCATTATTGTCGTTTAGTTTATTATTCAAGCCGTAATTATGTTTTAATTTGAAGGGTCACCGGATTTTCTTCCTTACATCCATCAATGACTCACTCTTGACGCATCATCCCATTAAATTTAAACCCATAAACTAGCAAAATGAGTAAAAAAACAAAGATCTACAGGAAGCTTCTTTGCTAAGGAGAGTTACAAACTAACGAAGCAGACTGGACCTTAGAAACACTCTTCAGGTTTCAGGTCAAGATGGGACTGTCTAGGTTCCAGCAAAACAAACTCAGAACTCTGATTGATCTAGTCTTACTGTGAGTAGTTTAACTGGTATTTTATTCACTTTCTTTTTGTGACGTCCTTTATTTTGAAGGTATGTTTACTGTTACCATAGCAACCAGAGTCCGTTCGAGCAGAGAGAATGTTTCCACGTTATAAAGACGCTGCTAATACATTTTCTCGTGAAGACAAAGTGGATTTAAGTTTGTTATTATTGATTTTAAAAGCCATTTTTTTCAGGCTGGTTTTCTTTAGCTTTTCTGCTACACCTTTTGACCGATCCGTGGAAATATTATCATACACTAAACTTGTCCGTAGCGCAGAAAAGGTTGGGGACCCCTGCCTTAGAGGACTAAAAGACTTAGTAATAACATATAAAAAAATGCGGGCCAACATTTAACAATCAGTGATTACAGAAGCAGGAACTTTAACATTTGGGGTAAATTTGAGCAAGGATTTGTGGTGGCCACAGAGCGGAAAGAGTCTCATTTTTAGGAGAAAACCCTGACAAAGCCAGTATGGGGGTAGGGGCCATGACTCCAGAACATTTTGAAATATAAGAGTCATTTTCCTGCATTTTGGTGGCCCATTCGCTGGCTCTGTAAGGGGATAGCTTAACTATTCCCCTTCCTTTCTTCTTCTTTTCTTTTTTTTTTTTTGTGGACCAAAAACGGGGGAGCATGCACCCCCCACGCCCCTGGATCCACTCCTGTATCTGTCTGATGTAGAAAGGATAAATTATGACATGAGAATTCATGGCTTCGGGGGAAAAAAACGGGTCATTATTAACAATAGAAAAAAAAAACAGAAGGAGTTGTATAAAGCTGTGGGGAAACAGTAATGTTTTAGATTATATGCCAACGTTATAGTTCAATTCAAATTTATTTGTATAGCCCAAAATCACAGAATTTCTGTCTCCATAGGTCTCACAAGAAAAAGAGGAATGTATTAACACAAATACACAGCAAGAAAAATAAATAACAAATGCTAACTAAACAAGGCTAACACATTTATGCCCTTAGACTCTCCTTCACAGTGAGGAAAAACTCCTAAAAAACCCACCAGTGGAGAAAAAATAAGAAACCTCGTGGGGATCGACACGAAAGAGAGATCCCTCCCCGGGAGGAGCATCCAATGTGTCTAAGACTATTGTTTAAATATTAGCTTATTCTACTCCACAGCTAAATATCTAAAGAAGTCAATAGATTTCCTCATCTTTCTTTTTGCTTGTTTTTTGTTCCCATACATTTATTAGATGTTTGGCCTTTACCTACGCAAATCAGGCATGTCCTCCTGAAATTGTTGAGATTTTAGTTAAGTACACAACATGAAATGTAGACAATTCAATGTATTGTATCCTTTTTATAAGAATTAGGTATCAAATCAAATTTTATTTATAGAGCACTTTTCCAACACAAGGTCACACAAAGTGCTGAACAGAACAAATCAAAACGTAAACAACATAAAAAGTAGAAAAGTCAAAATAAAAATAAGCATCCAAAAAAAAAATGCCACATGCATTGACATTCACATAGCTCCCCAACCCACCGTACCCATCATATGCCCATCCTTTCCCAACCCCCATTAAACCTGAACTGCAAGCTTCTGTCTCTTTAGCTGAAATAAAATGAAGCATCTGGCCTGATGCTGTGAGGAAATAATAACTGGGGATCAATCCACACCGGGGGGCCGTTTGAAGAAGGAAGTTCAAGAAACTTTGAGTTTAAATCTAAACCTTGAGTTGGTCAACTCTGAGATTGAAAGCTCTGAGTTTTTGGTTTCAGATCAGCTGAAAACAGCTGGTTTAATCAACTTCAAGTTGATTGACTCAGAGTCTAGAGAATGCACCTTGAGAATAAAAAGCCCTGATCAATGGAGTGCAGACATTAGGAGTCACCATGGAAACAAGAGCAAACAAAGAGGTTCTAACAGACAGAACTGGATGTCCTACTGCAGACATACAGCGAGTATGAGCACATTTTTATTTAAAAAATGTCTGGAGACATCTTCCTCCAAAGAGAGAGAAAAAGTCTGGGTGGAAAGAGCTCCTAGAGGAAATACACACGTTTACATTTAATCAAAGTGTTCGGTGTAACTAATTACTGAATAATGGTAGCACTGGGGGCAGGCGGTAGCTCAGCGGTGGAACGTACGTCCGTGGACCGGAAGTTTGAGGGATCGAATCCCACTGAGCTCACGGCAGCACCCAAATTTTACCGTTGAGGTATGAATAAAGTGTGTGTGTGTGTCAGAGGTGTCAAAAGTACCAACATTTTCTACTCAAGTAGAAGTATAAATACCGAGTTAAAAAACTACTTTAGTAAAAGTAGAAGTATCAACTCAAGTTTTCTACTTAAGTAAAAGTAAAAAGTAACCTATTTTAAAACTACTTAAAGTAAAAAAAGTAAAAGTAATTTTCAGAAAAAAAAGGAATATTGTTAACAAAAGCGTATGAACACATTTTTTAACTATTATCACATGCTTTAAAGAGCAGAAAATATGATAATAAATGAAAGTGTTTTGGTGAAACTTTATGAATCAGAAACATTTATTTCTTAATAATCTTTATTGGAAATCGATTAATGAACACAATCAAATGTATTATCATAAGCAGGGCATTATGTAACGTCCCTTCAGCTACCAAGCTTCACTCTGCATCACCTAATTTAACCAACTTAAGCAGACACAAACACACTCAATGTAAAAAAAAAAACACAAACACACTCAATGTAAAAAAATAAATAAATAAATGAAAAAAAAATGTGGCAGTGGGAGTGAAGGAAACACACAGGAGAAAAAATCCTTGGATTCTTTTTCTAAAATTTTAAGAACTGTAAAAATGAAAAAATAACCAGGGAAATAAGATTTTAAGAAACCAGTAGGGGCGGGACTTAGGAGACGGTATATATAAATTTATATATATACATATCTACATATATATGTGTACATATAAGGTTTTTTTTTTAATTTAATGTTAACCCAAACATCTACATGATACAAAATCTAAGTGATGTGTAGTTTTAATCTCCTCAGTCAGTCTTTATAAACTAATCAATAACATTTTAGATGCTTTTAAGCACAAATACTTCATCCACTACTATTTACGGATTAATCAGTTCAATTAGCTTTGTTTCTAAAGATAAAATAGTGCGTCACAGATCAAAGTTATTTTTATAAAAATACCATCTACAACATTTTCAGCAAAGACGTTTACAATAACCGCAGACTGAAAATAATAATAAAACATTTCTTTGCTGTTGTTTTTTTTTAAAAAATTGATAATTCAATCAAAGTTCAGTGTTGCAGCATCAGAAACACTTTGATTTCCGAGCCCGAGTCTCAAACACAGAAATTGACGTCCCTGCTCTTTAAAAGTTTGTGGGCGGGGCTACTCGCCCCAAAGTAATGATTGACTGGACCTTTCAGCCAATCATTCATCTGTTCCTTTGTTTGATGCATTCAGGGTTCATAAAAAAAAAAAAAAAAAACTCCGACAAACAGTCGCGGCTTTTTAACGGTGACAAAATGGAGAAAGTAGCGACTTCTTTTTATAAAATGAACGAAGTAAAAGTACAGATAATTGCATAAAAAAGTAGTGAGTAAAAGTAAAAAGTAGACAAAAAAATAATTACTTCGTTAAAGTAAAGATAACGAGATTTTCTACTTGAGTAAGGTAACGAAGTAGTCTTACTTCGTTACTTGACACCTCTGGTGTGTGTGTATATATATTTATTTTATTGTTGTCATATTCCAGTAAAATAGGAAATCCTTCTTAATTTTTCAATCATTAAGGAATTACTTCAGTAATTAAATAGAAGACCAATATTAGTATGAATTAAAGTTCTTTTTAAACTTCCCGTTGTGGATGAAGTGGGATTTGTACAGTAACAATAATCCTATGATGAAATACATTTTATGGAGAGCAATAAATACATAAATCTAACTGTGTTTTTAAACTTTACCAATACTGATGTGGTTCTATAAATAATCCTGTCGGCATTAAAAGAACATGAAAAATAAAACCATAATTCAAACCGGTAAGGTATGATGATGTCACAGATCACAGGTAGACCACCTGACTTTACAAACATTCCACATATTAAATAATTAAGTCTATCAGTGCAGCTGCTGCAAACTGTGCCCGTACTAATGTGCTCAGCATCCCTAACGTTATCAGGACAAAAAAAAAAAGTAACGCAACACACGATACAAGAGTGGGTGATGAGTCTGATGGATGTATAAGATTATTAATATATGTTATGGAGTCTCAAGAAAAATGGTACCGCTCAAATAAACATGAATGAAGAGATGATAGAAAATTAACTCGTGGTCTCAAAATTATTTTGTGACATAAATTCATTTCCAGTGGTGGAACGTAACGAAGTAAATGTACTTCGTTACTGTACTTAAGTAAAAAAAATTGTGTATCTGTACTTTACTTAAGTAAAATTTAAGGCTGGTACTTTTACTTCACTACAATTTTAGAGCAAATATCTGTACTTTTACTTCGCTATTTTTTTAAAAGTGTGTTTTACATTTTTCGTTACATTTTCGTTCAGGAATTTGAAAAATACACAGGTTTTTTTAGCGCATCTTGAAGCCGCATCGCCAAAATCAAAAGAAGCGGTTGATCGGGAGAAGAAGTAATGAATGAGAAACATTTTAGAACAAATTAAAAAGAGTCAGAAGATTGTTGTTCGTTGTGTTTACTTCTAAATAAAAAGTTGAGCCATTATTACACAGAGCAGGAGCGGATCTAGAATTTTCCAAAGGGGGGGTGGGGCTTTGACAAAGCCAATATATAGTGACTGGGGGCCTCCCCCCCAAAACATTTTAAAAAATAAGTGTCATTTTCCTCCATTTTGGAGCCCATTCACTGGCCCTTCTAGGGGATAGCTTGACTTGTCCCCTTTCCTTTTATTTTATTTATTTATTTATTTTGTGGACCAAAAGAGGCGGGAGAGAGGGGTCACACCCCTGCAGAGTATTTATCCTGGTTACCATGGTGACGTCCTTTGGCACAAAAAATAACATTTGAATTATGATAGAATACTTTTACTTTTTACTTAAAAAGTACAATTTACACAAACTACTTTTGTACTTTTACTTAAGTAGATTTTTTTTATTGATACTTTTACTTAAGTAAATTTTTTGCCTAATTATCTGTACTTTTACTTAAGTACAAAAAGTGAGTACTTCATCCACCACTGTTCATTTCCCTGTGAATGAATCCAGCGTCCTCATTTACAGGGTGATCTAGAAAAGGACATGCCATTTTGGGTCTCTGCGTGAAGGAAACAGGTGTTTTTTTTTATTTTACATACTTTATTTTTCCCTCATCTGAGAAATTTTTGCAATTTATCCATCAATGTACAAACAGATTGAACGAGGAAGGCGTATTTAAATCCTGTTCACTTTGAAAAGGAGCGGAGACCGAGAAAAAATCTGGGTTTCCCCGAATAAACCTGCTCCCGACCAGGTTTGGTTTGCTGAGTCAGTTGCCCTAGTTACCGACTCTGAGTTTTGATTAACTCTCTTCTTGAAACCGGCTTAACTAACCCAGAGTTTACTGGTTTAAGTTACCTCCCTTTCTGAAACCGAAAAGTCTGAGTTTTCCACATTCTGGGGTTAACAAACTTTGAGTTTCCACAAATCCTCCTTCTTGAAACGGGCCCCAGGAGTCGGCCCGCCCATGACTGCAGTGGCCAAAAACCAGCACCCAGGCCAGTCAGACCCCCACAGATTGAGAGCAAGCAGTTCTGCTGGAATGGAGGATCCCATGAGGAAACACTGGATTAGGACACAGAATAAGGCAATAGAATAAAAAATAAAACCAGTAAAAACCCTAAAATAAATAAATAAATAATAAAAAACAAAAGCTCAATCAGAAAAATAAAACTGTATAAAAAAGGCAAAGTAAACAAACATAAAATAAACAAATAAAAATCTTAAAAAAATAAAAATCAGGTAAAAGCCAAGTTAAAAAGGTGGGTTTTCAGCCTCTTCTTAAAAACATGAACAGACTCTATGGCCCTGAGTTCCTCTGGCAGGTTATTCCAGAGAGAGGACCGTAATACTGGAATGAGGCCTCACCATGAGTTTTTGTTCTAACATGTGGTACTATTAAAAGGCCGATACCAGAAGACCTCAGGGTCCGTGAGGGGTCATACCTCACAAGGAGGTCAGATAAATAAGAAGGCCCAAGACCGTTAAGACTTTTAAAAACCATTAAAAGAACCTTAAAATCCTTAAGTACTTACACTGGAGTCGTCCATTGTCAGTTGCTAAGTACACTGATAGTTTCTGTACTAAATGATAAAGGCTGGAAATAACTGAATAAGAACAAAATAAAAATAATACATTTAATTTAAAAGCACCTTTAAAGATACCCCGAGGTCACTGTACAGATCACAATTATCGATAAGCCATAGATCAGAAATGAAATAAAATTAAAGTAAAAATAACTAAATAAATAAAATAAAATTAGAAACAGATAAAAACAAAGCAAAGTGAATCAATACATAAAAAAATACAAGTTCAAAAATACAATACAAGTACGAAAATACTTATTTACAAGTACAAATACAAAAACACAAGTACAGTACAATTCACCGTAACTAGTGACGTTCCCATTAAAAATGAGAAATTAGAGTTAAAAGGGACAACTTCTTAAGCGTTAATTTCTAATCAAAGAATTTGTCGCCCCCTATCGTCCATGGCACCAAACTAACCTATTCCAACGGCTCACGTGACTCAAAGAACGGAGCTTTTGGGTATCCAATCAGATTTCCACTATGATTTGACATGTGACATTTTTTTCCCACAATGCTCCAAGCGCGTTAAATTTTCAATCTTTTTGTAAAATAAATCACTGAAAAATATTGTTTTAAACAACAAAATATCTTGTTGTTTAACACACACATCAAAATATCTTTGATGTGTGTGTTTTATATGTTATGCTTAATATAGGAGCCTTAATATTTCAGAATATGTTTATACCGTCAGTCAAAGAAGGCCGGGCGAACAATAAGTGGCCCAGGACACGGACGTACTGTAAATCTAACATGGTTCTTACGTGCGGTAATCACAGCCGGACACATCCCCAGCCTTACGGCTGGGGATAATACGGCAGAACACACTACCACACGATGATCAACGTAGACCAAAATAAGGCGATAAGCCACCCAAACTCTGTTGAAATTAAATCCCCAAAAATAAAATCTATATAGGATTCGTTACTGGTTAACTATCACAATCTGTGAACCAAGAGGGTTCCTTCTGTCTTCACATAAATTTATGTACTGGATACTTGGTATTGTACATTCGAGGGTCAAGAACCTTCGAACAATTTCGATCCAAAAATCGACCCAAATATTCGAGTCCACAGTGAGCTCCATCTGCAGGCTGCGAGGTATAAAGGACAATTTAGTGTGAAAACAAGAAAGACGAATTGTAGGCTCTTAATCTCAAGTGATTACAAAAGTAATTAGGATTCTGCAAGTTTTTCTGCTTCCTATTCATCGCTAATATTTTTTCTAGGATCTCGTACAGTAATTATGTCATAACTGTATGTTAATTTAAATTTAACTTTCATTATTGTCGTTTAGTTTATTATTCAAGCCGTAATTATGTTTTAATTTGAAGGGTCACCGGATTTTCTTCCTTACATCCATCAATGACTCACTCTTGACGCATCATCCCATTAAATTTAAACCCATAAACTAGCAAAATGAGTAAAAAAACAAAGATCTACAGGAAGCTTCTTTGCTAAGGAGAGTTACAAACTAACGAAGCAGACTGGACCTTAGAAACACTCTTCAGGTTTCAGGTCAAGATGGGACTGTCTGGTTCCAGCAAAACAAACTCAGAACTCTGATTGATCTAGTCTTACTGTGAGTAGTTTAACTGGTATTTTATTCACTTTCTTTTTGTGACGTCCTTTATTTTGAAGGTATGTTTACCGTTACCATAGCAACCAGAGTCCGTTCGAGCAGAGAGAATGTTTCCACGTTATAAAGACGCTGCTAATACATTTTCTCTTGAAGACAAAGTGGATTTAAGTTTGTTATTATTGATTTAAAAAGCCAGTTTTTTTCAGGCTGGTCTTCTTTCGCTTTCTGCTACACCTTTTGACCGATCCGTGGAAATATTATCATACACTAAACTTGTCCGTAGCGCAGAAAAGGTTGGGGACCCCTGCCTTAGAGGACTAAAAGACTTAGTAATAACATATAAAAAATGCGGGCCAACATTTAACAATCAGTGATTACAGAAGCAGCAACTTTAACATTTGGGGTAAATGTGAGCAAGGATTTGTGGTGGCCACAGAGCGGAAAGAGTCTCATTTTTAGGAGAAAACCCTGACAAAGCCAGTATGGGGGTAGGGGCCATGACTCCAGAACATTTTGAAATATAAGAGTCATTTTCCTGCATTTTGGTGGCCCATTCGCTGGCCCTGTAAGGGGATAGCCTAACTATTCCCCTTCCTTTCTTCTTCTTTTTTTTTTTTTTTTGTGGACCAAAAACGGGGGAGCGTGCACCCCCCACGCCCATGGATCCGCTTCTGTATCTGTCTGATGTAGAAAGGATAAATTATGACATGAGAATTCATGGCTTCAGGGGAAAAAAACGGGTCATTATTAACAATAGAAAAAAAAAACAGAAGTTGTATAAAGCTGTGGGGAAACAGTAATGTTTTAGATTATATGCCAACGTTATAGTTCAATTCAAATTTATTTGTATAGCCCAAAATCACAGAATTTCTGTCTCCATAGGCCTCACAAGAAAAAGAGGAACGTATTAACACAAATACACAGCAAGAAAAATAAATAACAAATGCTAACTAAACAAGGCTGGCACATTTATGCCCTTAGACTCTCCTTCACGGTGAGGAAAAACTCCTAAAAAACCCACCAGTGGAGAAAAAATAAGAAACCTCGTGGGGATCGACACGAAAGAGAGATCCCTCCCCGGGAGGAGCATCCAATGTGTCTAAGACTATTGTTTAAATATTAGCTTATTCTACTCCACAGCTAAATATCTAAAGAAGTCAATAGATGTCCTCATCTTTCTTTTTGCTTGTTTTTTGTTCCCATACATTTATTAGATGTTTGGCCTTTACCTACGCAAATCAGGCACGTCCTCCCGAAATTGTTGAGTTTTTAGTTAAGTGCACAACATGAAATGTAGACAATTCAATGCATTTTATCCTTTTTATAAGATTTAGGTATACTTAAGTACTTACACTGGAGTCGTCCATTGTCAGTTGCTAAGTACACTGATAGTTTCTGTACTAAATGATAAAGGCGGGAAGTATCTGAATAAGAACAAAATAATAATAATACATTTAATTTAAAAGCACATTTAAAGATACCCCAAAGTCACTGTACAGATCACAATTATCGATAAGCCATAGATCAGAAATGTAATAAAATTAAAGTAAAAATAACGAAATAAATAAAATAAAATTAGAAACAGATCAAAACAAAGCAAAGTGAATCAATACATAAAAAATACAAGTTCAAAAATACAATACAAGTACAAATACAAAAACACAAGTACAGTACAATTCACCGTAACTAGTGACGTTCCCATTAAAAATGAGAAATTAGAGTTAAAAGGGACAACTTCTTTAGCATTAATTTCTAATTATAGAATTTTTCGCCCCCTACCGTCCACAGCACCAAACTAACGTTTCCCAACGGCTCACGTGACTCCAAGAACGGAGCTTTTGGTTATCCAATCAGATTTCCACGATGATTTGACGTGTGACATTTTTTCCCACAATGCTCCAAGCGCGTTAAATTTTCAATCTTTTTGTAAAATAAATCACTGAAAAATATTGTTTTAAACAACAAAATATCTTGTTGTTTAACACACACATCAAAATATCTTTGATGTGTGTGTTTTATATGTTATGCTTAATATAGAAGCCTTAATATTTCAGAATATGTTAATACCGTAAGTCAAAGAAGGCCGGGCGAAGAATAGGTGGCCCAGGACACGTACGTACTGTTGGTCTGAAATGGTCTTTGCGTGTGGTAATCTCAGCCGTACACATCCCCAGCCTTACGGCTGGGGATAATACGGCAGAATACATTACCACCGAAGCAACCACTCAGAAAAGACTAAGGCGATAAGCCACCCAAACTCTGTTAAAATTAAATCCCAAAAAATAAAATCTATATAGGATTCGTTACTGGTTAACTATCACAATCTGTGAACCAAGAAGGTTCCTTCTGTCTTCACATAAATTTATGTACTGGATACATAGTATTGTACATTCGAGGGTCAAGAACCTTCGAACAATTTCGAGTCCACAGTGAGCTCCATCTGCAGGCTGCGAGGTATAAAGCACAATTTAGTGTGAAAACAAGAAAGACGAATTGTAGGTTCTTAGTCTCAAGTGATTACAAAATTAATTAGGATTCAGCAAGTTTTTCTGCTTCCTATTCATCGCTAATATTTTTTCTAGGTTCTCGTACAGTAATTATGTCATAACTGTATGTTAATTTAAATTTTACTCACCCAAAATAAAGAAAAAAACTGCTCATTTAAATTATGATGAAATGTTCAATAAAGGACAGACTGAGCACACCGTGTGCTCCTGTCATCAATATGAATCATTAAAGAGAACTGATGGGTGTTAACTTGCTCAGAGCAGTGGTTCCTAAATACCGGACCATGGACCGGTACCGAACCGTGGGTCATGTGGTTCCGGGCCGCACAGAAAGAAGAAATAACTTTCATTATTGTCGTTTAGTTTCTTATTCAAGCCGTAATTATGTTTTAATTTGAAGGGTCACCGGATTTTCTTCCTTACATCCATCAATGACTCACTCTTGACGCATCATCCCATTAAATTTAAACCCATAAACTAGCAAAATGAGTAAAAAAACAAAGATCTACAGGAAGCTTCTTTGCTAAGGAGAGTTACAAACTAACGAAGCAGACTGGACCTTAGAAACACTCTTCAGGTTTCAGGTCAAGATGGGACTGTCTGGTTCCAGCAAAACAAACTCAGAACTCTGATTGATCTAGTCTTACTGTGAGTAGTTTAACTGGTATTTTTATTCACTTTCTTTTTGTGACGTCCTTTATTTTGAAGGTATGTTACCGTTACCATAGCAACCAGAGTCCGTTCGAGCAGAGAGAATGTTTCCACGTTATAAAGACGCTGCTAATAAATTTTCTCTTGAAGACAAAGTGGATTTAAGTTTGTTATTATTGATTTAAAAGCCATTTTTTTCAGTCTGGTCTTCTTTAGCTTTCTGCTACACCTTTTGACCGATCCGTGGAAATATTATCATACACTAAACTTGTCCGTAGCGCAGAAAAGGTTGGGGACCCCTGCCTTAGAGGAGTAAAAGACTTAGTAATAACATATAAAAAAATGCGGGCCAACATTTAACAATCAGTGATTACAGAAGCAGCAACTTTAACATTTGGGGTAAATGTGAGCAAGGATTTGTGGTGGCCACAGAGCGGAAAGAGTCTCATTTTTAGGAGAAAACCCTGACAAAGCCAGTATGGGGGTAGGGGCCATGACTCCAGAACATTTTGAAATATAAGAGTCATTTTCCTGCATTTTGGTGGCCCATTCGCTGGCCCTGTAAGGGGATAGCTTAACTATTCCCCTTCCTTTCTTCTTTTTTTTTTTTTTTTGTGGACCAAAAGACTCAGTTCTTTCTTTACCACGACAGACCGATGCAATGTCTTGATTATTTTGGACGCTGCACCGATGTGTGTATTTACCGCTCAATCTTTCGCCCCCGTCATGAACAACACCTGATATACTTAAACTCTTGTGTTTGACACCGTCTCTGTAGCGTAATTGGTTAGCGCGTTCGGCTGTTAACCGAAAGGTTGGTGGTTCAACCCCACCCAGGGACGCTAATGTGTTTTTTTTTTTTTTTTTGCCATTGTTGGACTAATGAAGGTTTTCTTGATTCTTTTTCTTGATTGGAGGTTGTTACTATTTAAAAAAAATGATGAGTGGAACGTGATGCTTTGATGTCTTTATTTCTAGTGGTGGCACAGGAGGTAACATTGGAGCCGATGAATGCTGCCGTGCTGCTGGGTTCTGTTGCAAGGTTCAATGCCAGCGTGCAGGGAACCTGGAACGTCATGACCTGGCAGGTCCGAGGATTCCTTGTTCTCACCGTTCGCACATCTGGTGAAATAATTTCATCATCGGAGCAGTTTTCTGCTAGGTTTTGCTCTACTGGTGTCACCAGCTGTGTGGAGTTCACCATCCACAATGTGACTCGCAGAGAAGCTGGTCCGGTCATCTGCACCATGCAGGGAGATTACACACCGAAGACAGCACAGCTCAATGTTCAAGGTGGGGTCTGTTCCATTTGGATCTATATTTTATGTCAAAGCAATTTAATTGTCAGTGAAAACCCATTTATCTAGAATTGTAGGTTTATCGAACCGTTTTGTTCTTCGTGATCATTTTTAATTTTTTTTTTATTTTTTTGAAGTTAGACTAACTTTAAAGACTGTTTTTTTCATTCAGAAGTGGATTTAAAAAAAACAATTCTGAAGGTCACAACTTTCTGGGACTGTTCTGGGCGGCTGCCTGCTGTACTTTTTCCTGTTGTTTTAGCTTTTACTGTAATTATCAGTTTTCAAAGGAGATGATGGTGGACTTCAGCTCGATGTCTCAACCTTTCTGGGTCTTCATCGATGGATCTGATGTGGAAACGGTCTCATTGAACAGATTTTGGGCATTCACATGAACAAAAAATGGGAATGGTCCACCAACACGGATATCATCTACAAGAAGAGCCTGAGTAGACTGTACCACCTAAGAAAGCTCAGCTCAGGTCTCCATAATGTACCAATCCATCATGGCGTGTGTCCCGTTCTTCTCTGTTATCTGCTGGGGAGCTGCAATAAAAACCAAGGACACCAACAGCCTAAAGAAACTTATTAAAAAAGCTGGTTCTGTGGTTGGCTCACCCCTTGCCTGTGTGGAGGAGATGGCGAGGAACAGAATGATTGCAACTCTGTTGTCAATCATGTTGAACCCTTCCCAGTTTATTTTATCGCATATTCATATGAAAAAGTGTTTGAAGGTTCTACACATCAAGCAAATTATAGAAAATGTTGAGCTTTAAAACACAAAAAACGTGTCAGTGCTGGGATGGGTTTTGGAACTTGCACTGACTAGTAAGCAGGCCACTGGCAGGGTACACCTTCATCAGATTATTTAGATTTATATTATTTCCATGGGCTACATTTTAGAAAAGGTAGGTATTTTGGAAGTTATCTGAGAGCTGTGACAGACTGTACAGGGTGTACCCTGCCTCTCACCTGCTAATAGGTCAGGATAGGCTCCAGCACCACTGTGACCCAAGTTTGATTGAGCGATCCAGGAACTGGATGGTTTATATTTGAGAGTCATCATTCTTTTCAGCTTGACCTAATAACATTTATTATTTTCACAGAGAGGGGTGCGGTGAGCATCATGGGAGGTAACGTCACAGTGAAGCAGGATCAGCATGTGGAGTTCCAGTGTGTCACCAACACCTGGTTTCCCTTACCAACAGTCACCTGGAGCCAAAATGGTCACGCTATGGACAGTCAGTTGTACAACACCTCTAGCATGTCTGATGGAAACTATTTCAACTCCACCAGTATCCTGAAGTTCCAGGCGGTCAGCAGCTCCACGGTCCAATGCTCTGCATCCGTGGCCGCACTACAAACCCCTCAATCCAGTTCTGTCTTCATGGTGGTTGGTGAGAAAATAATGCATACATTTGAACTATTCCCAAAATAAGTTTGGGAATAATTTAACATACCAAAGACTGCTAGAAACTGTAATTAGCTTTAAAAAAGGGTAAAATCTGGAATTTTGATAATCTTTTAAAATGTATTTCTTATTGGTCGATAATGTGAAACTACTACAGTGATACTAATATTATAATTTATAAAAATTATCCTTTGCATCAGTTCCCTTTAATTATGAATGTACCCGTTTAAACGGATGAATATGAGCTACTTAAATACTGTGTCTGTCAGTCAGCATCTCTCTGAGTGAAAGATCCCCCCTCCCAACACTGAACAGGCCCTCCACTGGAGATGTGGCTGGAATTGCCAACCTAACGTCAACCTAACATTTGTGTTTTTGGATGATGAGAGGAAACCGGAGTACCTGGAGAAAACCCACACAGACACGGGAAGAACATGCAAACTCCCCACAGAAATCAGAATATAAGTAATTTAATGTTCTCACACATGGGAAATTTGTGTGTCACAGCAACAATTTCCTATCTGCTAAGTGAGTCGTTGTAGAGCCCGATCACGTACGGAAAGAAAGACCTCCAGTAACGAGATGTTCTCGAGCGGAGCTGTCGGGGCCTCTTGGAGAAGGAGCTCCGCTGTTCGTCCAGGAGTGGGTAGAGAGGATGGTCATGACTGTCCATGATGGACAAAAGTTTGTTTAGTGACCTCCTCTCCACCACTGCCTCAAGTGTGTCCTGTTTGCTGCCGATTGACAGAACCAGCCAGTCTGAATAGGCCAGTGTTCCACTTACCAGTAGAACAACACCAGTGTTCCAAGTCTTGTCCCAGCTGGGACTCAAACCCCTGACCTTCTTACTGTGAGGCCACTGTACTGATCACTGCACCATCATGCCACCCATTTCAGTCAGTCAGTCATTTTCCTAACCGTCTATTCCTTATGCGGTAGCGGGGGGTGCTGGGGCCCATCCCGGCTGATTTGAGGCGAAAGGTAGGGTACACCCCGAACAAGTTGCCACTCTGTCGCGGGGACACACACACAACCATACACACAATACTCATTCCTAAGGTCAAACATATAGTGACCAATCAACCTAACATGCATGTTTTCGAAGGGCTAGAGGGAACCAGAATATCTGGACAAAACCCATACATACACGGGGAGAACATGCAAACTCCACACAGAAAGGCCAATATTCCAAGCCTCGTCCCACCTGGGACTCGAACCCCTGACCTTCTTAATGTGATGCCACTGCACCATCATGACACCCATTTTTAAGTTTAATTTCTTAAAAGAAAAATAATTTGGATTGTTTTAGTTTGAATTATTTTTTTTCTTTTCTTTGTTCAAGTTCCCAAACCCACTGACTGGACAGTGCTGATAGCTGTAGTTTGTACTTTCGGACGACTCGCCCTGCTGGTTTTGCTGATACTTGGTATCCTCTTCTGTTACAAACGCAGGAAAGAAAAACGTAAGCAAATATGAATAACATATACATCTTTTTTATATGGTCTAAATAACATGATTCTACAACTTTCTTTAGAGCCAAACTATGAAAAAGACGTAAGGTCAGTAAGTTTTGTGTGATTTTTATCGTACATATGGAGCTCTATGGAGATGCATGTAAAAGTGATTTTTTTGTGTGACAGGAGGGTGAGGACCCAGAGCCAGTTAAGTGCTGCCAAAACAGATGGACAGAAACGAGGACAAGAAAATCCATCATATGTACCTGACGGTCAAACAAGTAAGATTAATCTAAGAAAACATCTTTTAAAACTACATGAATTACTCCCAGTGTTGGTGTCTTTAGTGACTCGAACAAATGAGAAAAATAATTCCCTGCATTTTAAAATACTTTTTTTCTGGATGTGACATCACAGCTGTTGGTCCCGGTTTCAAAAAGAATCTCAAAGTCGTCTGCACTCATGAAAAGGCACAAAAACTTTACAGAGCTTTTACTAGAGCCCATATTTCACTAGAAATTCTTTTTATGTTTCCAAGAAAACGATTTAAGTCAGGGGTGTCTAGATCTGGTCCTGGAGTGCCGGTGTCCTGAAGGTTTTCATTGTGTTCCTGAATCAATACAGCCGATGCACATAAAGTGAAATCAACAGCCAATAAAATGTGGCACCATGACTCAATAACCGGGATCAAGTATGTAGATGCAAGAACACAAAGAAAACCTTCAGGATACCAACCCTCCAGGGCCGGAGTTTGGGACCTCGGATCTAAGTTTTCCTCGCATACTACATTTTCATACGCTCAATTTACAAAGTACAAGTCGATCTACATTCCTACTCTCACCTATGGTCACCAGTTGTGGGTGGTGACCAAAAGAACAAGATACAAGCGGACGAAATGAGCTTCCTCTACAGGGTGGCTTGGCTCTCACTCAGAGATGGGGTGAAGAGTTCTACCATCCGGAAGCCGGATGACTTACTTTTTTAAAACACAGAATCTAGCCTCCCTTCCCTTTGTATCTCTAGCTCTTCATCAAAGGCAGCGCTGATGTGTTTGGCTGCAGGCCTTAATTCTTGCAATTTCCCCACTGTCAGACTGTTAAAGGTTTTCTTGATTCTTGATTAAAAGACTCATCTTAAAGTAGCAAGGAACATTTTTTCTTAAGCTCATGTTACATGAGGAACATTGAAAGTGTTCCTCAATACCATTCAAAGTGGAACTGGTCTGACTGTTTCTGCTATTAAATTTAGTAGAAAAGAAACTTTTTTATATGAAAACATAATCTGGTGTTTTAAAGTCAGTCACTTTCTTAACCTTCTGTCCCTTTTGGGCAAGTTGTTTGTGATTAATAATTTAAATTCTCTGTAATATACAGTATATATAGAGGTGTGAAAGAAGTCTGTATGTGGGTCTGGTTTAAGTTGAATAACAGCGACACTGGCTGGCTAAAATAGACTACTACACAGTAGTAAAAGCTAAAGTCTCTAATCTATTAAAAAAAAAGACAAAACTCTTTTTGTTTGCTAAATTTATTCGTTGCATCAGGACGGGTGGTCGCCATTGTCGTTGTGGCAAGCCGAAGTGGGCGTCAACAACGAACTGAGCGCTACTGAAGGTCTAAGTGGGAAAATTTCAAGATATTGTTCTTGTAGAAGCCAAAAAACACTGTTAATCATTCTAAAAGAGAGTCTGGAGGCATTCCACCAGAATATTTTGAAACATAAATAATTTTTCTCCATTTTGGTGCATATTTTCCCCAAAGTTTATAGTAATTAAAGTAGTAAGAACACTTTTTTTTTTTTGTGGACCTAAAGGGGGCGAAAGGGGGGGGGGGGCGGTGCGAGGGGGCGCCCCCCATGCCCCACGTCCCCTCATGGAACCGCCCCTGTACAGACTTGGAGAATCCTTTGGTATTCAGATTAATCTTAGGATAGATAACATTGATGAGTAGTACAAATTACAACTGGTCGGCAGGTTAAACTCATCTTGTCCAAATAGAGCTGACGTTCCATTTCAAATTCTCACCTAATAAATCAGTATGTTCACAGCAGTAAAGAATTCATCTCTAACCATCTGTTCATTCTTCCAGGTGTAACCCCCAGTGAACACACTGACAGCGGCTTTGCATCCAACACCTTTAGGGTAAGTTCAGGATGGTATGCAGCTCATGATCATCGCCATGACAACTCAACTTTTATCCACACATTCATTTTCCAAGTTGATAGAATCACTGTATCTGAGCTAGCTTTGGTATTAGTTTGTCTAACTTCTTTGTTACCATGGCAACCTATCAATCTTAGCTTAGCAAGGTTCAATAACTTAAAGGATTGTAGCTATTTGTAGATTTTCTATTATATCGAGTTGTTTATTTGAGGTGCTGTGGTTAGCACGGTGGCCTCACAGCAAGAAGGTCAGGTTTCAAGTCCTGAGTGGGACTAAGTTTGAAAAACTGGTCCTCCTGTGTGGCATTTGCATGTTTACTCCATGCATATGTGGGTTATCCTGGTACTCTGGTTTCCTCTCACTCTCTAAAAACATACATGCTAGGTTGATTGGCTGCTATGAAATTGCCCCTAGGAATGAGTATGTGTGCAGATTTTGAGTCGGCCCCACAACACACCGGTGACCTGATGAGTGTGTATCCTGCCTCTCACCTGAAATTAGCCAGGATCGGCCCAAGCAGCCCTGCGACCCCCTCAGTGATAAGTGGCTGAGAAGACCAAACTGAACTCTTTTAGTGAAATTTTTGTGAAAATATACAGTACTTCTAATGACAAATTTTTCTTTCTTTTTTTCAGATATCTGAAAGTAATCGAGCAGAAAACATATCCAATTCCACTAACGAATCAGGCTTCAGAAAACACAGGCACATCACCATTGTCTAAATACAGAAAGACAGTTGTTAAAGAACATTATTTTAAAAAAATTAAATGAAAGAAGTTAAAGAAATTTCATTTTTAAACAAATTTGATATAACTTATTATGTTCAAAACCAAAGGACCAAGTACGGGATCAACATTTTTACTCTGAACTTTTATCCTATTAATATTTTTATTGTCACAGTACATGAGTTATAAAAGTCGTACGAATCAAGAAGAAGTAGTTTGTGTGTGTCATTTTTCTGTTGCAAACCAAGAGGAAGGGAGTATGACTAAGAAATGCACTCCTTTCGTTCTCATGAGTAAAACTAGAGGTTCAGGACAAGAAACAATGAGCAAGGACAAAAATAATCAACATCTGGAGTTCTGGGAAAATGCAACTTTTAAGATGACTTCAAGACACCAACCAAAGCAGGAGAATAAAGATATTGTGTATCCTGGTGTGAAACTTTTTATGACATTCCCTCGTGTTTTTTCTTTAGATCATTGAATGTAACAGGATCCTCCTTAAAAAGGAATAAATGGAGAGTTTGAAAAGAAAGGATCTTATTGTGTCCGGTGAAGTGTTACTCTGGTTCATAATCTGACTCTCCTGATAAGAAAAGATCCTCTTGACACCTTGACTTTGCTAGTTTGTTGTTTATTTGTTGCAAAGCGTTCACCCGCTCTGCTCCCTGACCCTGACATCTACAACCTTAGACTCCCTCCCTCCTCCCTTTAATCCCCTTCATTTTTCCTCGTGTCTCTTGACATGATGTCTTTTATATTTTGTCTATTGTTCTTTTTTTTGTGTCCATGAGTTTCTAAAAAGGCACTTTTAAATAAAAGGAATGAATAAATTAATTATTTCTATTTCTAACTCTAGCGACAGTCTTCTTCTTCTTTCGGCATTTCCCTTCAGGGGGCGCCACAGTAAATCAGTTTCTCCATCAAACCCTATCTGCTGCATCTTCTTCGGACACGGCAACAATCTTCGTGTCTTCCTTCACTGTATCCATGAACCTCCTCTTTGGTCTTCCTCTAGGCCTCTTGTCTGGTGGTTCTAAATCCAGCCTCCTTCTTCCGATGTACAGCAACAGTCTGTAAATGTAAAAGACCAGAAATAAATAAGCACCTTAAGCTTATTATTTATTAGCTTTAGTTACTTTTATTTATTTCATTTAATCTTTTATCATCTCCTGTGTTCCCTCTTGGGTGGTGTGTGTGTGGGGGGGCCAATCCGGGGCCTTGGATCATGGCCAGTGATCATGGCCAGTGATCACAGGTGTGCCTCGGCTCCTGCTACGATGGCCCCTCAGACATCGTTTTCTCAGGTGTTTCATCTGCATCCAGCCTATTTCATTTTTAAGTGAGTATGTTTGTGTGCCTGTGTACAAGTATGAGGGTGTGTGATCTATCTGTATTTGTACATGTATGGATGTGTATGTGTGTGGAGGGTTTTTATCTGTGGGTGGGGGACTTGTCCTTATTTTGTTTTTGTGTTCTGGGGTTTTTAACCCAGAAAAGGGTGGAATGCCCCCTGCAGGTGAGGGCCAGTGTCCCGCCCCAAGTGAAGGATTTTAAGTATCTCGGGGTCTTGTTCACGAGTGGGGAAGGATGGAGCGGGAGATCGACAGGCAGATCGGTGCAGCGTCAGCAATGACTAGGACGCTGCATCGGTTCGTTGTGGTAAAGAGAGAGTTGAGCCGAAAAACAAAACTCTCGATTTAAAAGTCGATCTACGTTCCCACCCTCATCTATGGTCACCAGCTGTGACCTGTGAAAGAATGAGATTGCTTATTTTGCTTGGGGTACAAAATAAGTAAAAAATACAGTTAGATTTGCATGAGGTAAAAAGAACAGTATAAAAAAAATTTAGTTCTATAAAACAGACAAAACTTCAAAATCAATCACCTTCTTAGCCATTGTTCTCATACAGGGTTTTAGGTTTGTCAGAGCCCATCCCTGCTGATTGGAGCCGAGGGGCAGGGTTGTGGTGGTTGAGTTTAATGAGAAACACTCTACATAAAAAAAAAAACAACCCTGAGATATACTAAAAAAAAAAAAAAATTAATGAATGCATTTGAAACAAGATGTACCTTTTGTTTGTTAGAATAAAACTAACAAAACCTAAAAACTAAAAATTGTTAGAAGAAAAGACTCGTTATTGGATGAGAAATTGCTGATGCTCTAAAACCCACATTATTAAATGAATCAATTTACAAATAATATGTCATTTTAAAATAAGAATAATAATGACCTCAGGATCGGATCTCTGCTTTTTGCGGATTATGTGGTCCTGTTGGCTTCATCGGACCGTGATCTCCGATTTGCTGTGGAGTGTGAAGCGGCCGGGATGGGAATTAGCGCCTCCAAATCTGAGACCATGGTCCTTGCCTGAAAAAGGGTGGAATGCCCCCTGCAGGTCAGGGACTGGGTCCTGCCCCAAGTAGAGGAGCTTATGTATTCCCAGGATCTTGTTCACGAGTGGGGGAAGGATGGAGCGGGAGATCAACAGGCGGATCGGTGCGGCGTCAGCAATAACTAAATAAATAAATGAATTACTCTATTCATCCCTCACCGGGGAAGTGCTGCACTCCTTACACCGCAGCAGGTTGCCCAACGACTGCGCCAATGGTGGGAGAAGTGGGGGTAAGACGTCTTCTCCAGGGACCCTAGACGTGCTCTCTGTGGGAAGCGAACTCGCGAACTTCCGGTCGACGCGTAAACGCTCTAACCACTGAGCTGCCGTCTCCAACTAGGATGCTGTATCGGTCCGTCATGGTAAAGAGAGAGCTTAAACGAAAAGCAAAGCTCTCGATTTACAAGTCGATCTACGTTCCCACCAACACCTATGGTCACTAGCTGTAGGTGGTGACTGAAAAAACGAGATCGCAGTTACAAACGGCCGAAATGAGCTTCCTCTGCAGGGTGGCTGGGCTCTCACTTAGAGTTCGAGTGAGGAGCTATGTCATCCGGGAGGAGCTCGATCTCGAGCTGCTCTCTCCCAACAGCTTGAGAGAAGCCAGATGGGGTGGTTCGGGCATCTGGTCAGGGTGCCTCCCGAGTGCCTCACTGGTGTTATGTTTTAGGCACGTCCCACTGGGAGGAGACCAAGAGTCAGACCCCGGCCATGCTGGAGAGACTATGTCCCACAGCTGGCTGGGGAACGACTCAGGATTCTTCCAGGTGAGCTGGAGGATGCAGCCGGGGAGAGAGAAGCCTGGGCTTCCTATCTGAGGCTGTTTCCCCCGCGAACCGGATAAGCGGAAGACGACGGAACAGAACAAATAATATTGAGAATAATGTTGGATAAAAAATCAAATAAAAAGCACATACTGTATTTCACTTGAAAGTGACTTCGTTTTAGACCCAAAGTAACATTTTTGTGATTTATTGATTAATACTATTGACTGAAAAAAGAGGATCCATTTAAAATGTTCTAATAATGTTTTCAGTTGCTTTAGAAGCTTTAATTTAGATCATTTAACTGTTTCTGAATTCAATTCCATTTTATTTGTACAGACCAAAATCACAAAACAATTGTGTACTTTGAATGTCTGAATAAGAAAATCTCTGCAGGGATTTACCTTCTGTGGTCAGATGATAAAACCTTCCTATCTGGAGATCTGTTTCACGTTGAAACATTAACATTTTGAGGATGTTTAGCAGAGAGGCCTGATGTGGGCTCTCCAAATGACTTTCATTGTTTTCGTCCACAAAAAATTGGATGCCAAAACACCCAAAGAAATGTAGCCAGTTTTAAAAAACTAGTGATTTATGATTGTTGAAGGTATTTTTGTTTAAAAAAAAAACATTTTAAAATATGCAGAACAGTTTAATTTGGTGATTTTTTTTTTTACAAAATAGTGTTAAAAATAACTGTAAATCAATTTTTTTAAATAGGGAGGCATTATATGATCTTACACTGACATCTACTGGCCAAAATGTGGAACTACACTAAATGACTTCAAAATAAAATGTACAAAAACACTGGTGCTTGTTGTTTTTTTCAGACCCTCATTGACAGGATTTTTGAAGACGACGGAACGGGTTTTTAACTTGTAAAGAACTTTGTGTTACATTTCATGTTTTTCGTTTTTGTGGTACATTTTATGCTCTATAAATAAAGTTTGATTGATTGAAATGAGGCCGGGACCTCAGGCGGATCGGTGCGGCGTCAGCAATAACTAGGACGCTGCATCGGTCCATCGTGGTAAAGAGAGAGCTGAACCGAAAAGCAAAGCTCTCGATTTACAAGTCGATCTACGTTCCCACCCTCACCTATGGTCACCAGTTGTGGGTAATGACCAAAAGAATGAGATCGCGGATACAAGCGGCCGTAATGAGCTTCCTCCGCAGGGTGGCTGGGCTCTCACTTAGAGATCGGATGAGGAGCTTATCTCCTCGTGGTTTCATCTGTGTGAGCTATCTCGGGATATGTCAACTAATCAGCGTCTGAATACGCTATATCTCGGTATATTCTCGGGATGTGTCAACAAATCAGCGTTCGAGTTCTGGGCAATCCAAACTCGGTCTTGCCCTGACGTCACGTTCAACGTCATGTTTGTGGGCCGAGCAGAGCGGATTGATACAACAGACCGTTTTATGAGGACTACTTTCCTTGACAGCAACAGGTGGGTCAAACTTTTAACATGTTTATTTTAAACTTTTTTGTTGAAAAATTAGATCTAAACTTAAACAAATTAGGTATCGTGTTACGCGACGTTAGCTGAGTGTTTGGAGGTAAAAACAATGACTTAAAACTCAATAAAAGCGTGTTTTTTCATTGTTTACGTGCAATGTTCTTAAAAAGTGTTGTTTTTTTAAATCTCTTTAACATAAAAAATAATGTCAGATGGTCTTTGAAGCATTTTTTTACGTGTTTAAGCATCTTTTTACTTGTTTTAGCATCTTTTTACGTGTTTTAGCCGCTAAAAGCTGCACAGATTGACGATAGATGACGCTAACAAACTTTACAGAAAAAAGACGGTCTTAAATTTCCATCATCTTTCCGTTTGTTTTCTGACCATTAAAACATGTTTAATGACATTGTGATCTGTAGTGAGAGGAGGAGGGAAGAGGTGGAGGAAAAGCTGGAGAGGTGGAGGTTTGCACTAGAAAGAAGAGGAATGAAGATTAGTCAGAGTAAAACAGAGTACATGTGTGTGAATGAGAGGGATCCAAATGGAAAAGTGAGGTTACAGGAAGAAGAGATAAAGAAGGTGGAAGATTTGAAGTACTTGGGATCAACAGTCCAGAGCAACGGAGAGTGTGGAAAAGAGGTGAAGAAGTGTGTTCAGGCAGGCTGGAACGAGTGGAGAAAAGTATCAGGTGTGATGTGTGATAGAAGAGTTTCAGGTAGAATTAAAGGAAAAGTGTACAAAACCGTGGTGAGACCGGCCATGCTGATTGGTTTAGAAACAGTAGCACTGAAGAAAAGACAGGAAGCAGAGATGGAGGTAGCAGAGATGAAGATGCTGAGGATCTCTCTGGGAGTGACCAGGATGGACAGGATTAGAGGAACAGCACGATAGAGGTTTTGGGGATAAAGTTCGAGAGGCCAGACTGAGATGGTTTAGACATGTGCAGAGGAGAGAGAGTACATCGGAAGAAGGATGCCGGGTTTGGAACCACCAGGAAAGAGGACTAGAGGAAGACCAAAGAGGAGGTTCATGGATACAGTGAAGGAAGACATGAAGATAGTTGATGTGACCAAAGAGGATACAGCAGATAGGGTTAGATGAAACTGACTTGCTGGGGCGACCCCTAAAGGGCAATACCGAAAGAAGAAGCAGAAGCCACAGAAATCAGTTTGATAGACTCTGTAATGTGGGACAGAAACACAGACAAATCTAGTCATTTTAGTTTTACTTTTTTATTCTAAACATTTGACAGAGTTTTTTGTTAAAAGATGAACTATTGCACGTCACATGTTCAGTCCTTATTAAGATTAAAGATACATTTATATCAGGAAAGATGGCGGGGATCCAGCTGATGAATTCCTCCTCTTAGCTCACTGTAAGCTACAGTTGGGGAAGTACCAGGGTCAGAGGTTCAGATGGTTTTTGGAGAATGACCTGGGGTACGCCATCTATCTGGCCGTCAGTTTTGCTGGTGAGGAGGAAAGAAACAAGTCGCTGTTTGCCAACAAGCACTTGTTCCTGAGGTACACCTCTCAGATCAAGGAGGTGGAGACTTACAAGAGGAAGTAGTCCATGAAGCTGGAGGCAGAGAGGACAGGACACACTGGGTGTTTCATGGTGGAGTTTGGAGACTTCAAAGGGAAGTCCATGAAGGAGGTGTATGAGGACCCGAGCAAGAAGGCTAGGCTCTCATCACCTACCTTTTATATAAAGACTCTCCAGGCCAAAAAACAACATGGCTCTATTTAAGGAGTACGTCACTAAGAGGATGGCATCAGAACCAGCAGCAAAGCCTGCCTGTTCTGCTACTGGTTCTGGGGTGTCAAGCAGAGGATCCCTCCAGGGTCCAAATGTGAAGGCTCTGCTGGCACGGGGGAAAGCTCTGCCTGCTTCACAGCTGGCAAAAAAGTTGATGACCCCCGTCTAAACCTGTGAGTATAATTTGAGTGTTTTTTTTTTTTAGACTCATGTCTATGTAAATGTTTTCATTTGTATTTTTTTATCCATGTTACAGCATCAGTTCCAAATCTCCCCCCTCCTCAGTCCACAGGCTCGAAGCGTTTGTTCTCCTCTGGTTTGTAAAAACCTACTTGTTATCGGTTACTCCTGATAAATGTGTTTCTAATCATATTTTTATTGCTTCTCCAGGAGACTTCTTTGAGGAGCAGGATGACCTGGACATGATGCTCGCTGCAACGCAGGCAGAACAGCAGTTTGCTCCACGTATGGATTTCCACAAAATAATCTCAGATGTTTAAAAAAAATCCATCATAATGAATAAAAGGGTCTTTTGTTTTAAAGAACAGAGCAGTGGACAACTGATGAGGTTCATGAATTCTTTGAAGGCACTTCCAGACAGTTTGGAAAACTAAATGTGTATGTAATGTGTTTATTTTAATATCTTCCATTATGTCTGACTAATTCTCCCAAACTTCCTGAATCCTGCACTGAATGAGCGTGGTGTCATTAGAAGAACCCAGAGCTGCTGCTGTTGTTGTTGTTGCGTTGCTTTTTCATTCTTCTTCTCCTTTCGGCATTTCCCTTCAGGGGTCGCCACAGCAAGTCAGTTTCTTCCATCTAACCCTATCTGCTGCATCCTCTTTGGTCACACCAACTATCTTCATGTCTTCCTTCACTGCGTCCATGAACCTCCTCTATGGTCTTCCTCTAGTCCTCTTTCCTGGTGGTTCCAAACCCAGCATCCTTCTGCAAATGTACTCTCTCTCTCTCCTCTGCACATGTCCAAACCATCTCAGTCTTGCCTCTCGAACTTTATCCCCAAAACCTCTAACATGTGCTGTTCCCCTGATGTACTCGTTTCTAATCCTGTCCATCTTGGTTACTCTCAGAGAGATCCTCAGCATCTTCATCTCTGCTACCTCCATCTCTGCTTCTTGTCTTTTCTTCAGTGCTACTGTTTCTAGACCAAACAGCATGGCCGGTCTCACCACGGTTTTGTACATTTTTCCTTTAATTCTAGCTGAAACTCTTCTATCACACATCACACCTGATACTTTCCCCCACCCGTTCAAGCCTGCCTAAACATGCTTCTTCACCTCTTTTCCACACTCTCCATTGCTCTGGACTGTTGATCCTAGATATTTAAAATCTTCCATCTTCTTTATCTCTTCTCCCTGTGACCTCACTTTTCCATTTGGATCCCTCTCATTCACACACATGTACTCTGTTTTACTCTGACTAATCTTCATTCTCTTCTTTCTAGTACAAACCTCCACCTCTCCAGCTTTTCCTCCACCTCTTCCCTCCTCTCACTACAGATCACAATGTCATCTGCAAACATTTTTCATGTTCAACATTTAATCACTCTTCCGTCACTCTTCTTTCATGTTGTAATAAAGTTGAATCTGTCCAGTTTCTGGCTGAACGAATCAAATGCTGCATGACAATCATCTCTTATTTTTGGAGTAATTAATGTCTTTTCAGCTGTGTCTGCTCCGCCAGCACCCCCAGAGCTTCCTTCTTACTGGGCTGAACAACTTCCTTCCTTCCAGCATGACTGGATCAGGAAGACTCTGTTTAGAGCTCATCCCAAGACTGGGAAGCCGGAGCTGGTGGCTCAGTTGAAGTTCTGGTGGTATCCACCTCAGCCGCCGGCTATTTATACTCAGTCACCTTCTTCACCAGACGTCTTCTTTGGCCGTCCACTGTTCCTCTGGATGCCGTTGAAGATGTATGCCATTCCACTCGCCTGTCCCCAGCCTGCCTGCAGTAGTCTCAGGCTGACTGCAGCTGGTCTGTACCGCACTGTGCGCAGGGTTATGGATGTAGACGGGTGGTACGACATGGTCACCGAGTATCTGGAGTGCAAGCGGTGCAAGAATAAGTACCCTGGGTGGTCATGGGAGATCCTGCAGCAGCTGGATGTGGGGCATCGCTGCCAGTTCCCAGCACTGCTGACATACAGGTATGAAACAAGAACAATAAACAGTGTGTACAGTCTTGTAGGTTTTATTCATGTTTTTTTGTTCACTGATAAAATTCATAACCGATTGATGTCATGATTTGACTTTTTCCAGGTTCTCCTGTGATAAGTGGGTGGTGAGGATGATGTGAGAGAGGACTCAGGGTAACAGTGTGACCCAGCTGTACAATAAGCTTCATGAGGAACACAGTGAGGCATGGTCAGAGCGTGCTCTGCTGTATCTCTCTGCTTGTGAGCGTTTTGTTAGCTCACACGTTCTGGAGAGTCCCGTCTTCTCCGACCCTCTCCACCCTTCCGCTGTCCCGAAGCCCAAGTGGTTTATGTCGGTGTACTGCAGGGATGTGCTGTCGCGGCTGGACGAGGTGAAAGCCAAGATCACCTCTGTGTTTGGCACTATCCTGAAGATGGACTCCACTAAGAAGGTCAATTTATTACATTAATAGATATTTAAAATGGATTTGAATAAAAAGTACATTTGAGTTTAATTTTGTTTCACAGTTAAATTAGTTTTTCTAACACGGTGTTTTGTATTTTCCATTAGGTGACTAAAAAACTTGCTGGGGCAGCCAGAAACACAGCCGCCTGGTGCACAAATGTGGGCAACAAATACAGACAGGTCCTTTGCTCTGTGCTAACAGCAGCAGAGGGGCACGGGCTCTGGCCTATGGCAGCTGTACTCATGAAGCGTTCCAGGGAGGCAGGAGTACCACCGCCTGCCATCATGTATGTGGACAGAGACTGCTGCAGCCTACATGGACGGTCCCAGGTCAAAGCCATGTTCTCAGAGTGGACCGAGCTTCAAGTGCGCCTCGACATCTGGCACTTCATGCGGCGCTTTGCCGCGGGAGTTACCACAGAAGCTCATCCACTCTATGAAGTCTTCATGGCTCGGCTGTCTCGCTGCATCTTCGAGTGGGACCCAGAGGACGTTGCTGCTCTGCGTCGGGCAAAGCAGGGGGAGCTATCGGCCAGTGGCACGGGACACGTGTCTGAGACGGCCCTGGATGAGCGGATCGGCAGGAAAGAGCTGGCGCTCCACTGCAGGAGGAGAACTAGAGGAGTGGAGGAGACTGCCCGGCTGATCAAGGTGCTTATTGATCAGATGGACGGAGAGGCCGGGAAAGTCACACTGGGTGTTCCACTGTTGGACCATCACCGCCTCCAGCAAATCTGGCTGGACCAGCAGAGACACATCGGCCTTATTCAGGACCTGCCAGGTTTTCCCCTCTATATGAAAACTGGCACCCTGAAAAAGGGCGGTGTGGAGCTTAGCACTTATCGCTGTGCTCGTGGCTCCACCTCTCTGCAGTCTTTTCACCTGAACCGTTTCATCCCAGGTGGGTGTCGATTTATTTTCATCCGACTTTTTCTTTGTGATAAATCTGCAATAGTGATCTAATTTTACTTTTGTTATAACAAGGAACAAGTGCCAGTGATGCTCATTTCCAGGCGTATCTGCTGGATGGCTTGATGCGCTGGAATGAGGACAGGATGAAGGAGCCTGTGAAGGAGGAGTTAAACCTCCGGATCTACAGCAGCTCTCAGAAGGAGGCTCTGCACAACATAAGCAACAAAGTCCTGGAAAATCTCTGGTCTCCTGGGCTACTATCCTCCAGGGGCTTACACGGGTAAACACAAAGAAAGTTGTTTATTCAATAAATAAACTGTCTGTTTACTGAAATAAATGACAGCATAAAGTATGTGAATAAGTAATAAGCTGCACTTCCAGTATGACTTACTTCTGCATTCTGTTTTTTTCAGGAGAGACGCTTGGGATTGAGTTTCTATAAAGTCAGACTGGCAGAGCTCTGACTGAGAGTCCAGAAGAGGAGGACAGGCTGACGGAGCAGGTGCAGGACGAGCTGCTGCTACAAGATGACCCCAGAGGACATGACAGTTCCTGTGCTGTTTGAACCCTCAGGGTCAGCTCCGGCTCAAAGCAGTGACTCCGTGGCAGAGGTACTCTTCTATAAATATGTACCGTAATTTCACGGCTATAAGGCGCATATAGAAGTCTTAGATTTTCTTCAAAATGAGCGGTGCGGCTTTTTGTGCGGTGCGCCTTGTGTGTGAGAAAAGACGGACCTAAAAGAAAACGCGGTGCCCGCGTGGCGGACCTGAAAGAAAAGACATGAGAACGTTAAAGAGTGAAGTGTGAGCGGCGTGGGAGCGATGGATGACCGAAGGAGACCACAGTTTCACGAAGGGTGGAAGGCAGCGCCGGGCGAGTTACGCTACAGTTTGCCAATGGATTGTAGATGCTTGGACTAACGTGTCTGCTGGTACTGTTATCCGAGCTTTCTCAAAAGCTGGTATCCTTTCTGAGGAGCCGCACAGTACAGACAGTGACTTTGACAGCGAGGAGCGAAGTGGACCTGCTCTGTTGGATTTTGCGCAGCTGTCTGATTCCAAAACAGAGGATGAGGACTTTGACGGATTTGAATAAAGACTATTACCGGTAATGTGTTTGTTTAGTATCGTTACTACTTAAATAAAGTACAACCAAACTCAGTTTTACTCCCGATCTATTTTTTTAATACACACATTTGCATGCTTGAGTGTGTGTTGTTGTAAGACGGTGTGTGACTGAGACTGCGCCTTTTCGTACGGTGCGCCTAATGGTCGTGAAATTACGGTAGTATTTTTTTTTTTTACTTTTCTAACCACTAACTTTCTATTTAACTTCTCTTCAGCACGTCACTGTCCACCAGCCTGCATCACCACAGCCCTCCACCTCCTGGCAAGCAGAAGGTGTTGCTGTCTTGCCTTCATCGGGTGTTACAGCTTCAGAAACCAGCCTTGCTGATCAGCCTTCGGTGAGTGTATCATTTTGGATCATAATTACACCTTTATGTACATAAAGAGCAGTTTGCTTTTTAGAGAAATTATGGAAAAATGTGTTTACTTATGCATTTACACAAAACTACAAATATGGTTCAGAAAAATAATGCAATGCAAACTATTTTTTATTTGAAATTATGCCCGCTTTAAAAAAAAAGTGAATTGTGATGTTTCTGTTTCACAGGCATTCTGGGACCTGATGGTGCAGCTGGCTGGGATAAGATGCAGGACTTGGCTGTGCATCTCGTCTCCTTACGAGAACTATCTTAACTGGACGACCAGCGGATCACAGAGACCATCCGTCTGTGGAGTGCTCTTCTCGAGGGGGACAAGACGAGGCTGAGCTACCAGCCCAGACACCAGGTCAAGCTCAGCAAAGGCCGCTTCAAAGTCCCCAAGGGTAGCAGAGAGACAGCAGGTTTGGAGAGCGTGTAGCGGTGCATGGTTGGACATCCCGGTGGTCCGACTCAGTGGACCGGCACCAGTCGCATTGTCGAGGCGATGTGCAACAAGCTGTGCGCGTTGCACAGGTACCCGACGAAAAAGGGAGGTGTGTCGGTTCCTGGATGGACTAAAATCCTGAGGGACTACCACCACATCAGTGAGCTGGTGCTGAACTGTCCAGCTGTCATGGAGACCACCTCTCTGCAGCTGTTTGTTCTAAACCAGAAGACACTTCTCCAGTGGTGAGTTTAGACGCTTTAGTTTAACATAAACATGATTAATGCATTGATACTAATTGTGTTGTGTTTGCAGGTTTCAGCAGAAGGAGAACAGACAGGAGAGGAGTGTCCTGCAACAAGGTGTCACCAAGGAGACGTCTATGCCAACGTCATCGGCACCGCTCCCTCCTCTGGTGACAAAGCAGGTGCAAAGACCCTCCTGGAGGCACGACTTTGGCCACCAGCAAAACAGAGCAGGACAGGCTCCAAAACTGCGGCATACGATGTGCAGGAGGATATGGGCCCCTTAAAAACTGCATCGCCGTCGAACGAGCACTCGCGAACTCGCATAGAGCAAAAGAAAGTGGGTGAAATTAGATCTGTGAATTAAAGCAGCTGAAAATGTCCAAAATCATTTCATGAGATTATTTCTGGTGATGAATTGATTTATTTGTTCAAATGGATCCCCTTTAGTTTCCACCATGGTAGCTACTAATCTTCTTGGGGTACAAAATAAGTAAAAAATACAGTTAGATTTGCATGAGGTAAAAAAAAAAAACAGTATAAAATAAATTTAGTTCCATAAAACAGACAAAACTTCAAAATCAATCACCTTCTTAGCCATTGATCTCATACAGGGTTTTAGGGTTGTCAGAGCCCATCCCTGCTGATTGGAGCCGAGGGGCAGGGGTGTGGTGGTTGAGTTTAATGAGAAACACTCTACATAAAAAAAAAACCCCTGAGATATACTAAAAAAAAAAAAAAAACAATGAATGCATTTGAAACAAGATGTACCTTTTGTTTGTTAGAATATCAAAAGAAAAGACTCGTTATTGGATGAGAAATTGCTGATGCTCTAAAACCCACATTATTAAATTAAATGAATCAATTTACAAATAATATGTCATTTTAAAATAATAATAATAACCTCAGGATCGGATCTCTGCTTTTTGCGGATGATGTGGTCCTGTTGGCTTCATCAGACCGTGATCTTCAGCTCTCGCTGGACCGATTTGCTGTGGAGTGTGAAGCGGCCGGGATGGGAATTAGCACCTCCAAATCTGAGACCAAGGTCCTTGCCTGAAAAAGGGTCGAATGCCCCCTGCAGGTCAGGGACGGAGTCCTGCCCCAAGTGGAGGAGTTTATGTATCTCGGGATCTCGTTCACGAGTGGGGGAAGGATGGAGCGGGAGATCAACAGGCGGATCAGTGCAGCGTCAGCAATAACTAAATAAATAAATGAATTACTCTATTCATCCCTCACCGGGGAAGTTTGTGTGCTGCACTCCTTACACCGCAGCAGGTTGCCCTTCGACTGCGCCAATGGTGGGAGAAGTGGGGGTAAGGCGTCTTCTCCAGGGACCCTAGACGTGCTCTCTGTGGGACGCGAACTCGCGAACTTCCGGTCGACGCGTAAACGCTCTAACCACTGAGCTGCCGTCTCCACCTTGGACGTCTCCAACTAGGATGCTGTATCGGTCCGTCGTGGTAAAGAGAGAGCTGAAACGAAAAGCAAAGCTCTCAATTTACAAGTCGATCTACGTTCCCACCAACACCTATGGTCACTAGCTGTAGGTGGTGACTGAAAAAACGAGATCGCAGTTACAAACGGCCGAAATGAGCTTCCTCTGCAGGGTGGCTGGGCTCTCACTTAGAGTTCGAGTGAGGAGCTATGTCATCCGGGAGGAGCTCGATCTCGAGCTGCTCTCTCCCAACAGCTTGAGAGAAGCCAGATGGGGTGGTTCGGGCATCTGGTCAGGGTGCCTCCCGAGTGCCTCACTGGTGTTATGTTTCAGGCACATCCCACCGGGAGGAGACCAAGAGTCAGACCCCGGCCCAGCTGGAGAGACTATGTCCCACAGCTGGCTGGGGAACGACTCAGGATTCTTCCAGGTGAGCTGGAGGATGCAGTCGGGGTGAGAGAAGCCTGGGCTTCCTATCTGAGGCTGTTTCCCCCGCGAACCGGATAAGCGGAAGACGACGGAACAGAACAAATAATATTGAGAATAATGTTGGTTTTTTTTTTCACTTTCTCAGTTACAGTTCTATAAACTCTCCCAGCTGTGGAGGAGAAATTGGACCCAAAAATGGACTTTTCATTAATCTCAATTGTGATTTGTTAATATGTTTTTTCTAGTTAGATAAAAAATCAAATAAAAAGCACATACTGTATTTCACTTGAAAGTGACTTCGTTTTAGACCCAAAGTGACATTTTTGTGATTTACTGATTAATACTATTGACTGAAAAAAGAGGATCCATTTAAAATGTTCTAAGAATGTTTTCAGTTGCTTTAGAAGATTTAATTTAGATCATTTAACTGTTTCTGAATTCAATTCCATTTTATTTGTGCAGACCAAAATCACAAAACAATTGTGTACTTTGAATGTCTGAATAAGAAAATCTCTGCAGGGATTTACCTTCTGTGGTCAGATGATAAAACCTTCCTATCTGGAGATCTGTTTCACGTTGAAACATTAACATTTTGAGGATGTTTAGCAGAGAGGCCTGATGTGGGCTCTCCAAATGACTGTCAATGTTTTCGTCCACAAAAAATTGGATGCCAAAACACCCAAAGAAATGTAGCCAGTTTTGAAAAACTAGTGATTTATGATTGTTGAAGGTACTTTTGTTTAAAAAAAAAACATTTTAAAATATGCAGAACAGTTTAATTTGGTGATTTTTTTTTTTTACAAAATAGTGTTAAAAATAACTGTAAATCAATTTTTTAAATAGGGAGGCATTATATGATCTTAAACTGACATCTACTGGCCAAAATATGGAACTACACTAAATGACTTCAAAATAAAATGTACAAAAACACTGGTGCTTGTTGTTTTTTTCAGACCCTCATTGACAGGATTTTTGAAGACGACGGAACGGGTTTTTAACTTGTAAAGAACTTTGTGTTACATTTTATGTTTTTGTGGTACATTTTATGCTTTATAAATAAAGTTTGATTGATTGATTGAAATGAGGCCGGGACCTCAGGCGGATCGGTGCGGCGTCAGCAACAACTAGGACGCTGCATCGGTCCATCGTGGTAAAGAGAGAGCTGAACCGAAAAGCAAAGCTCTCGATTTACAAGTCGATCTACGTTCCTACCCTCACCTTTTGGTCACCAGTTGTGGGTGGTGACCAAAAGAATAAGATCGCGGATACAAGCGGCCGTAATGAGCTTCCTCCGCAGGGTGGCTGGGCTCTCACTCAGAGATAGGAGGAGGAGCTTATCTCCTCGTGGTTTCATCTGTGTGAGCTATGTCGGGATATGTCAACTAATCAGCGTCTGAATACGCTATATCTCGGTATATTCTCGGGATGTGTCAACAAATCAGCGTTCGAGTTCTGGGCAATCCAAACTTGGTCTTGCCCTGACGTCACGTTCAACGTCATGTTTGTGGGCCGAGCAGAGCGGATTGATACAACAGACTGTTTTATGAGGACTACTTTCCTTGACAGCAACAGGTGGGTCAAACTTTTAACATGTTTATTTTAAACTTTTTTTGTTGAAAAATTAGATCTAAACTTAAAAAAATTAGGTATCGTCTTACGCGACGTTAGCTGAGTGTTTGGAGGTAAAAACAATGACTTAAAACTCAATAAAAGCGTGTTTTTTCATTGTTTACGTGCAATGTTCTTAAAAAGTGTTGTTTTTTTTAATCTCTTTAACATAAAAAATAATGTCAGATGGTCTTTGAAGCATTTTTTTACGTGTTTTGCCATCTTTTCAATTCAATTTTATTTTATTTGTATAGCCCAAAATCACAGAATTTCCGTCTCAATGGGCTTCACAAGAAAAAGAGTGTTTTAGCATCTTTTTACGTGTTTTAGCATCTTTTTACGTGTTTTAGCCGCTAAAAGCTGCACAGATTGACGATAGATGACGCTAACAAACTTTACAGAAAAAAGACGGTCTTAAATTTCCATCATCTTTCCGTTTGTTTTCTGACCATTAAAACATGTTTTAATAACATTGTGATCTGTAGTGAGAGGAGGAGGGAAGAGGTGGAGGAAAAGCTGGAGAGGTGGAGGTTTGTACTAGAAAGAAGAAGAATGAAGATTAGTCAGAGTAAAACAGAGTACATGTGTGTGAATGAGAGGGATCCAAATGGAAAAGTGAGGTTACAGGGAGAAGAGATAAAGAAGGTGGAAGATTTTAAGTATCTAGGATCAACAGTCCAGAGCAATGGAGAGTGTGGAAAAGAGGTGAAGAAGCATGTGCTGGCAGGCTGGAACGGGTGGAGGAAAGTATCAGGTGTGATGTGTGATAGAAGAGTTTCAGCTAAAATGAAAGGAAAAGTGTACAAAACCGTGGTGAGACCGGCCATGCTGTTTGGTCTAGAGACAGTGGGACTGAAGAAAAAACAGGAAGCAGAGATGGAGATAGCAGAGGAATGACTAATCTTCATTCCTCTTCATTCTAGTACAAACCTCCACCTCTCCAGCTTTTCCTCCACCTCTTCCCTCCTCTCACTACAGATCACAATGTCATCTGCAAACATTTTTCATGTTCAACATTTAATCACTCTTCCGTCACTCTTCTTTCATGTTGTAATAAAGTTGAATCTGTCCAGTTTCTGGCTGAACGAATCAAATGCTGCATGACAATCATCTCTTATTTTTGGAGTAATTGTTCTTAATGTCTTTTCAGCTGTGTCTGCTCCGCCAGCACCCCCAGAGCTTCCTTCTCACTGGGCTGAACAACTTCCTTCCTTCCAGCATGACTGGATCAGGAAGACTCTGTTTAGAGCTCATCCCAAGACTGGGAAGCCGGAGCTGGTGGCTCAGTTGAAGTTCTGGTGGTATCCACCTCAGCCACCGGCTATTTATACTCAACCACCTTCTTCACCAGACGTCTTCTTTGGCCGTCCACTGTTCCTCTGGATGCCATTGAAGATGTATGCCATTCCACTCGCCTGTCCCCAGCCTGCCTGCAGTAGTCTCAGGCTGACTGCAGCTGGTCTGTACCGCACTGTTCGCAGGGTTATGGATGTAGACGGGTGGTACGACATGGTCACCGACAGAGGTGTCAAGTAGCGAAGTAAGACTACTTCGTTACCTTACTCAAGTAGAAAATCTCGGTATCTTTACTTTAACGAAGTAATTATTTTTTTGTCTACTTTTTACTTTTACTCACTACTTTTTTATGCAATTATCTGTACTTTTACTTCATTAAATTTATAAAAAGTAGTCGCTACTTTCTCCATTTTGTCACCGTTGAAAAGCCGCGACTGTTTGTCGGAGTTTTTTTTTTTTATGAACCCTGAATGCATCAAACAAAGGAACAGATGAATGATTGGCTGATAGGTCCAGTCAATCATTACTTTGGGCCGAGTAGCCCCGCCCACAAACTTTTAAAAAGCAGGAACGTTAGTTTGCGTGTTTAAGACTTGTTGCGGGCTCAGAAATCAAAGTGTTTCTGATGCTGCAACACTGAACTTTGAGTGAATTATCAGTTTTATGAAAAAAACAACAGCAAAGAAATGTTTTATTATTATTTTCAGTCTGCGGTTATTGTAAACGTCTTTGCTGAAAATGTTGTAGATCGTATTTTTATAAAAATAACTTTGATCTGTGACGCACTATTTTATCTTTAGAAACAAAGCTAATTGAACTGATTAATCCATAAATAGTAGTGGATGAAGTATTTGTGCTTGAAAGCATCCAAAATGTTATTGATTAGTTTATAAAGACTGACTGAGGAGATTAAAACTACACATCACTTAGATTTTGTATCATGTAGATGTTTGGGTTAACATTAAAAAAACCTTATATGTACACATATACATGTAGATATGTATATGTATAAATTTATATATACCGTCTCCTAAGTCCCGCCCCTACTGGTTTCTTTCTGGGTTTCTTAAAATCTTATTTCCCTGGTTATTTTTTCATTTTTACAGTTCTTAAAATTTTAGAAAAAGAATCCAAGGATTTTGCCTCCTGTGTGTTTCCTTCACTCCCACTGCCTTACGAGTGCATGTAAAGGGTGTTATTTTGTCAATGGGCGTGGTTTTACTGGGTGTACGATATTTTTTGTAAAATACAATAATTTTACGTCATTAGTACGATAATCCAGCACCTCCCACCTGGCAACGCTGCCCAGGCTGTATGTGGCACTCCCATACTTACCAACTTGTTAAAGACTATTCAGTATTGCCTCAAAGAACTTTGAAAACTAGCTGCCTTCAAGGCTTGAAAAAGCCTTTTGGTCATTTTTTTTATTTATTTATTTTTTTTTTTTTACATTGAGTGTGTTTGTGTCTGCTGAAGTTGGTTAAATTAGGAGATGCAGAGTGAAGCTTGGTAGCTGAAGGGACGTTACATAATGCCCTGCTTATGTTAATACATTTGATTGTGTTCATTAATCGATTTCCAATAAAGATTATTAAGAAATAAATGTTTCTGATTCATAAAGTTTAACACCACAACACTTTCATTTATTATCATATTTTCTGCTCCTTAAAGCATGTGGTAATAGTTAAAAATATGTTCATACGCTTTTGTTAACAATATTCCTTTTTTTCTGAAAATTACTTTTACTTTTTTACTTTAAGTAGTTTTAAAATAGGTTACTTTTTACTTTTACTTAAGTAGAAAACTTGAGTTGATACTTCTACTTTTACTAAAGTAGTTTTTTAACTCAGTATTTATACTTCTACTTGAGTAGAAAATGTTGGTACTTTTGACACCTCTGGTCACCGAGTATCTGGAGTGCAAGCGATGCAAGAATAAGTACCCTGGGTGGTCACGGGAGATCCTGCAGCAGCTGGATGTGGGGCATCGCTGCCAGTTCCCAGCACTGCTGACATACAGGTATGAAACAAGAACAATAAACAGTGTGTACAGTCTTGTAGGTTTTATTCATGTTTTTTTGTTAACTGATAAAATTCATAACCGATTGATGTCATGATTTGACTTTTTCCAGGTTCTCCTGTGATAAGTGGGTGGTGAGGATGATGTGAGAGAGGACTCAGGGAAACAGTGTGACTCAGCTGTACAATAAGCTTCATGAGGAACACAGTGAGGCATGGTCAGAGCGTGCTCTGCTGTATCTGTCTGCTTGTGAGCGTTTTGTTAGCTCACACGTTCTGGAGCGTCCCGTCTTCTCCGACCCTCTCCACCCTTCCGCTGTCCCGAAGCCCAAGTGGTTTATGTCGGTGTACTGCAGGGATGTGCTGTCGTGGCTGGACGAGGTGAAAGCCAAGATCACCTCTGTGTTTGGCACTATCCTGAAGATGGACTCCACTAAGAAGGTCAATTTATTACATTAATAGATATTTAAAATGGATTTGAATAAAAAGTACATTTGAGGTTCATTTTGTTTCACAGTTAAATTAGTTTTTCTAACACAGTGTTTTGTATTTTCCATTAGGTGATTAAAAAACTTGCTGGGGCAGCCAGAAACACAGCCGCCTGGTGCACAAATGTGGGCAACAAATACAGACAGGTCCTTTGCTCTGTGCTAACAGCAGCAGAGGGGCACGGGCTCTGGCCTATGGCAGCCGGACTCATGAAGCGTTCCAGGGAGGCAGGAGTACCACCGCCTGCCATCATGTATGTGGACAGAGACTGCTGCAGCCTACATGAACAGTCCCAGGACGTGGCTGCTCTGCGTCGGGCAAAGCAGGGGAAGCTATCGGCCAGTGGCATGGGACACGTGTCTGAGACGGCCCTGGATGAGCGGATCGGTAGGAAAGAGCTGGCGCTCCACTGCAGGAGGAGAACTAGAGGAGTGGAGGAGACTGCCCGGCTGATCAAGGTGCTTATTGATCAGATGGTCGGAGAGGCCGGGAAAGTCACACTGGGTGTTCCACTGTTGGACCATCACCGCCTGCAGCAAATCTGGCTGGACCAGCAGAGACACATCGGCCTTATTCAGGACCTGCCAGGTTTTCCCCTCTATATGAAAACTGGCACCCTGAAAAAGGGCGGTGTGGAGCTTAGCACTTATCGCTGTGCTTGTGGCTCCACCTCTCTGCAGTCTTTCCACCTTCACCTGAACCGTTTCATCCCAGGTGGGTGTCAATTTATTTTCATCCGACTTTTTCTTTGTGATAAATCTGCAATAGTGATCTAATTTTACTTTTGTTATAACAAGGAACAAGTGCCAGTGATGCTCATTTCCAGGCGTATCTGCTGGATGGCTTGATGCGCTGGAATGAGGACAGGATGAAGGAGCCTGTGAAGGAGGAGTTAAACCTCCGGATCTACAGCAGCTCTCAGAAGGAGGCTCTGCACAACATAAGCAACAAAGTCCTGGAAAATCTCTGGTCTCCTGGGCTACTATCCTCCAGGGGCTTACACGGGTAAACACAAAGAAAGTTGTTTATTCAATAAATAAACTGTCTGTTTACTGAAATAAATGACAGAATAAAGTATGTGAATAAGTAATAAGCTGCACTTCCAGTATGACTTACTTCTGCATTCTGTTTGTTTCAGGAGAGACGCTTGGGATTGAGTTTCTATAAAGTCAGACTGGCAGAGCTCTGACTGAGAGTCCAGAAGAGGAGGACAGGCTGACGGAGAAGGTGCAGGACGAGCTGCTGCTACAAGATGACCCCAGAGGACATGACAGTTCCTGTGCTGTTTGAACCCTCAGGGTCAGCTCCGGCTCAAAGCAGTGACTCCGTGGCAGAGGTACTCTTCTATAAATATGTACCGTAATTTCACGGCTATAAGGCGCATATAGAAGTCTTAGATTTTCTTCAAAATGAGCGGTGCGCCTTTTCGTGCGGTGTGCCTTGTGTGTGAGAAAAGGCGGACCTAAAAGAAAACGCGGTGCCCGCGAGGCGGACCTGAAAGAAAAGACATGAGAACGTTAAAGAGTGAAGTGTGAGTGGCGTGGGAGCGCTTGACGACCGAAGGAGACCACAGTTTCACGAAGGGTGGAAGGCAGCGCCGGGCGAGTTACGCTACAGTTTGCCAATGGATTGTAGATGCTTGGACTAACGTGTCTGCTGGTACTGTTATCCGAGCTTTCTCAAAAGCTGGTATCCTTTCTGAGGAGCCGCACAGTACAGACAGTGACTTTGACAGCGAGGAGCGAAGTGGACCTGCTCTGTTGGATTTTGCGCAGCTGTTCAATTCAGAAACAGGATGAGGACTTTGACGGATTTGAATAAAGACTATTACCGGTAATGTGCTTGTTTATACTACTTAAATAAAGTACAACCAAACTCAGTTTTGCTCCCGATCTATTTTTTTTAATACGCACATTTGCATGCTTGAGTGTGTGTTGTTGTAAGGCGGTGTGTGACTGAGACTGCGCCTTTTCGTACGGTGCGCCTAATGGTCGTGAAATTACGGTAGTATTTTTTTTTTTACTTTTCTAACCACTAACTTTCTATTTAACTTCTCTTCAGCACGTCACTGTCCACCACCCTGCATCACCACAGCCCTCCACCTCCTGGCAAGCAGAAGGTGTCGCTGGCTTGCCTCCATCGGATGTTACGCATTCAGAAATAAGCCAGACTGATCAGCCTTCGGTGAGTGTATCATCTTGGATCATAATTACACCTTTATGTACATAAAGAGCAGTTTGCTTTTTAGAGAAATTATGGAAAAATGTGTTTACTTATGCATTTACACAAAACTACAAATATGGTTAAAAAAAATAATGCAATGCAAACTATTTTTTATTTGAAATTATGCCCGCTTTAAAAAAAAAGTGAATTGTGATGTTTCTGTTTCTCAGGCTCCAGTTCTGGGACCTGATGGTGCAGCTGGCTGGGATAAGATGCAGGACTTGGCTGTGCATCTCATCTCCTTACGAGAACTATCTTAACTGGACGACCAGCGGATCACAGAGACCATCCGTCTGTGGGGTGCTCTTCTCGAGGGGGACAAGACGAGGCTGAGCTAGCAGCCCAGACACCAGGTCAAGCTCAGCAAAGGCCGCTTTAAAGTCCCCAAGGGTAGCAGAGAGACAGCAGGTGTGGAGAGCGTGTAGCGGTGCATGGTTGGACATCCCGGTGGTCCGGCTCAGTGGCCCGGCACCAGTCGCATTGTCGAGGCGATGTGCAACAAGCTGTGCGCGTTGCACAGGTACCCGACAAAAAAGGGAGGTGTGTCGGTTCCTCGATGGACTAAAATCCTGAGGGACTACCACCACATCAGTGAGCTGGTGCTGAACTGTCCAGCTGTCATGGAGACCACCTCTCTGCAGCTGTTTGTTCTAAACCAGAAGACACTTCTCCAGTGGTGAGTTTAGACGCTTTAGTTTAACATAAACATGATTAATGCATTGATACTAATTGTGTTGTGTTTGCAGGTTTCAGCGGAAGGAGAACAGACAGGAGAGGAGTGTCCTCCAACAAGGTGTCACCAACGAGACGTCTATGCCAACGTCATCGGCACCGCTCCCTCCTCTGGTGAAAAAGCAGGTGCAAAGACCCTCCTCGAGGCACGACTTTGGCCACCAGCAAAACAGAACAGGACAGGCTCCAAAACCGCGGCATACGATGTGCAGGAGGACATGGGCCCCTTAAAAACTGCATCGCCGTCGAACGAGCACTCGCGAACTCGCATAGATCAAAAGAAAGTGGGTGAAATTAGATCTGTGAATTAAAGCAGCTGAAAATGTCCAAAATCATTTCATGAGATTATTTCTGGTGATGAATTGATTTATTTGTTCAAATGGATCCCCTTTAGTTTCTACCATGGGAGCTACTAATCTTCTTGGGGTACAAAATAAGTAAAAAATACAGTTAGATTTGCATGAGGTAAAAAAAAAAAACAGTATAAAAAAAATTTAGTTCCATAAAACAGACAAAACTTCAAAATCAGTCACCTTCTTAGCCATTGATCTCATACAGGGTTTTAGGGTTGTCAGAGCCCATCCCTGCTGATTGGAGCCGAGGGGCAGGGGTGTGGTGGTTGAGTTTAATGAGAAACACTCTACATAAAAAAAACAACCCTGAGATATACTATGATATCCAGCTCTCGCTGGACCGATTTGCTGTGGAGTGTGAAGCGGCCGGGATAGGAATTAGCGCCTCCAAATCTGAGACCATGGTCCTTGCCTGAAAAAGGGTCGAATGCCCCCTGCAGGTCAGGGACGGGGTCCTGCCCCAAGTAGAGGAGTTTAAGTATCTCAGGATCTTGTTCACGAGTGGGGGAAGGATGGAGCGGGAGATCAACAGGCGGATCAGTGCAGCGTCAGCAATAACTAAATAAATAAATGAATTACTCTATTCATCCCTCACCGGGGAAGTGCTGCACTCCTTACACCGCAGCAGGTTGCCCTTCGACTGCGCCACTGGTGGGAGAAGTGGGGGTAAGGCGTCTTCTCCAGGGACCCTAGACGTGCTCTCTGTGGGACGCGAACTCGCGAACTTCCGGTCCACGCGTAAACGCTCTAACCACTGAGCTGCCGTCTCCACCTTGGACGTCTCCAACTAGGATGCTGTATCGGTCCGTCATGGTAAAGAGAGAGCTGAAACGAAAAGCAAAGCTCTCGATTTACAAGTCGATCTACGTTCCCACCAACACCTATGGTCACTAGCTGTAGGTGGTGACTGAAAAAACAAGATCGCAGTTACAAACGGCCGAAATGAGCTTCCTCTGCAGGGTGGCTGGGCTCTCACTTAGAGTTCGAGTGAGGAGCTATGTCATCCGGGAGGAGCTCGATCTCGAGCTGCTCTCTCCCAACAGCTTGAGAGAAGCCAGATGGGGTGGTTCGGGCATCTGGTCAGGGTGCCTCCCGAGTGCCTCACTGGTGTTATGTTTCAGGCACGTCCCACCGGGAGGAGACCAAGAGTCAGACCCCGGCCCAGCTGGAGAGACTATGTCCCACAGCTGGCTGGGGAACGACTCAGGATTCTTCCAGGTGAGCTGGAGGATGCAGTCGGGGTGAGAGAAGCCTGGGCTTCCTATCTGAGGCTGTTTCCCCCGCGAACCGGATAAGCGGAAGACGACGGAACAGAACAAATAATATTGAGAATAATGTTGGGGTTTTTTTTCACTTTCTCAGTTACAGTTCTATAAACTCTTCCAGCTGTGGAGGAGAAATTGGACCCAAAAATGGACTTTTCATTAATCTCAATTGTGATTTGTTAATATGTTTTTTCTAGTAAGATAAAAAATCAAATAAAAAGCACATACTGTATTTCACTTGAAAGTGACTTCGTTTTAGACCCAAAGTGACATTTTTGTGATTTACTGATTAATACTATTGACTGAAAAAAGAGGATCCATTTAAAATGTTCTAATAATGTTTTCAGTTGCTTTAGAAGCTTTAATTTAGATCATTTAACTGTTTCTGAATTCAATTCCATTTTATTTGTACAGACCAAAATCACAAAACAATTGTGTACTTTGAATGTCTGAATAAGAAAATCTCTGCAGGGATTTACCTTCTGTGGTCAGATGATAAAACCTTCCTATCTGGAGATCTGTTTCACGTTGAAACATTAACATTTTGAGGATGTTTAGCAGAGAGGCCTGATGTGGGCTCTCCAAATGACTGTCAATGTTTTCGTCCACAAAAAATTGGATGCCAAAACACCCAAAGAAATGTAGCCAGATTTGAAAAACTAGTGATTCATGATTGTTGAAGGTATTTTTGTTTAAAAAAAAAAAACATTTTAAAATATGCAGAACAGTTTAATTTGGTGATTTTTTTTTTTTACAAAATAGTGTTAAAAATAACTGTAAATCAATTTTTTTAAATAGGGAGGCATTATATGATCTTACACTGACATCTGCTGGCCAAAATGTGGAACTACACTAAATGACTTCAAAATAAAATGTACAAAAACACTGGTGCTTGTTGGTTTTTTCAGACCCTCATTGACAGGATTTTTGAAGACGACGGAACGGGTTTTTAACTTGTAAAGAACTTTGTGTTACATTTTATGTTTTTGTGGTACATTTTATGCTTTATAAATAAAGTTTGATTGATTGATTGAAATGAGGCCGGGACCTCAGGCGGATCGGTGCGGTGTCAGCAATAATTAGGACGCTGCATCAGTCCATCGTGGTAAAGAGAGAGCTGAACCGAAAAGCAAAGCTCTCGATTTACAAGTCGATCTACGTTCCTACCCTCACCTTTTGGTCACCAGCTGTGGGTGGTGACCAAAAGAATGAGATCGCGGATACAAGCGGCCGTAATGAGCTTCCTCCGCAGGGTGGCTGGGCTCTCACTCAGAGATAGGATGAGGAGCTTATCTCCTCGTGGTTTCATCTGTGTGAGCTATGTCGGGATATGTCAACTAATCAGCGTCTGAATACGCTATATCTCGGTATATTCTCGGGATGTGTCAACAAATCAGCGTTCGAGTTCTGGGCAATCCAAACTTGGTCTTGCCCTGACGTCACGTTCAACGTCATGTTTGTGGGCCGAGCAGAGCGGATTGATACAACAGACTGTTTTATGAGGACTACTTTCCTTGACAGCAACAGGTGGGTCAAACTTTTAACATGTTTATTTTAAACTTGTTTTGTTGAAAAATTAGATCTAAACTTAAACAAATTAGGTATCGTGTTACGTGACGTTAGCTGACTGTTTGGAGGTAAAAACAATGACTTAAAACTCAATAAAAGCGTGTTTTTTCATTGTTTACGTGCAATGTTCTTAAAAAGTGTTGTTTTTTTATCTCTTTAACATAAAAAATAATGTCAGATGGTCTTTGAAGCATTTTTTACGTGTTTTACCATCTTTTTACGTGTTTTACCATCTTTTTACGTGTTTTAGCATCTTTTTACTTGTTTTAGCCGCTAAAAGCTGCACAGATTGACGATAGATGACGCTAACAAACTTTAAAGAAAAAAGACGGTCTTAAATTTCCATCATCTTCCCGTTTGTTTTCTGACCATTAAAACATGTTTTAATAACATTGTGATCTGTAGTGAGAGGAGGAGGGAAGAGGTGGAGGAAAAGCTGGAGAGGTGGAGGTTTGTACTAGAAAGAAGAGGAATGAAGATTAGTCAGAGTAAAACAGAGTACATGTGTGTGAATGAGAGGGATCCAAATGGAAAAGTGAGGTTACAGGGAGAAGAGATAAACAAGGTGGAGGATTTTAAGTACTTAAGATCAACAGTCCAGAGCAATGGAGAGTGTGGAAAAGAGGTGAAGAAGCATGTGCTGGCAGGCTGGAACGGGTGGAGGAAAGTTTCAGGTGTGATGTGTGATAGAAGAGTTTCAGCTAAAATGAAAGGGAAAGTGTACAAAACCGTGGTGACCATGATGTTTGGTCTAGAGACAGTGGGACTGAAGAAAAGACAGGAAGCAGAGATGGAGGTAGCAGAGATGAAGATGCTGAGGATCTCTCTGGGAGTGACCAGGATGGACAGGATTAGAGGAACAGCACGATAGAGGTTTTGGGGATAAAGTTCGAGAGGCCAGACTGAGATGGTTTGGACATGTGCAGAGGAGAGAGAGAGTACATCGGAAGAAGGATGCTGGGTTTGGAACCACCAGGAAAGAGGCCTAGAGGAAGACCAAAGAGGAGGTTCATGGATACAGTGAAGGAAGACATGAAGATAGTTGATGTGACCAAAGAGGATACAGCAGATAGGGTTAGATGCAGTGGTGGATGAAGTACTCACTTTTTGTACTTAAGTAAAAGTACAGATAATTAGGCAAAAAAAATACTTAAGTAAAAGTAAAAGTACCAATAAAAAAAATCTACTTAAGTAAAAGTACAAAAGTAATTGGTGTAAATTTGACTTTTTAAGTAAAAAGTAAAAGTATTCAACCATAATTCAAATGTTGTTTTTTTGTGCTGTAGGGTCACAAATAAATACTCTGCAGGGGCGTGACCCCGCCGCCCCTCTCCCGCCTCTTTTGGTCCGCAAAAAAAAGGAAGAAAGGAAAGGGGAGTCAAGCTATCCCCTAGAAGGGCCAGTGAATGGGGCCCCAGAATGCAGGAAAATTACACTTATTTTTTTAAATGTTCTGGGGGGGCGGGGAGGCCCCCAGTCACCCTATATTGGCTTTGTCAATGACCTCACCGCCCCGCCCCCCATCCCCACCCCATCTTCAGAAAATCTTAGAACCGCCCCTGCTCTTCGTGCTGAATGAATGTGGAAAATGTTTACTCTCGACTCTGATTGAGCCTCGATTCATGACTTCTTCTCCCGATCAACTGCTCCTTTTGATTTTAGCGATGCGGCTTCAAGATGCAATAAAAAAAAAAAAATAAAAATTTACATTTTTTTAAATTCCTGAACAAAAATGGAACGAAAAATGTGAAACACACTTTTAAAAAGTAGCGAAGTAAAAGTACAGATATTTGCTCTAAAATTGTAGTGAAGTAAAAGTAAAAGTACCGGTCTTAAATTTTACTTAAGTAAAGTACAGATACACAATTTTTTTACTTAAGTACAGTAACGAAGTACATTTACTTCGTTACATTCCACCACTGGTTAGATGAAACTGACTTGCTGGGGCGACCCCAAAAGGGAAATGCCGAAAGAAGAAGCCACAGAAATCAGTTTGATAGACTCTGTAATGTGGGACAGAAACACAGACAATTCTAGTCATTTTAGATTCACTTTTTTATTCTAAACATTTGACAGAGTTTTTGTGTTAAAAGGTGAACTATTGCACGTCACATGTTCACTCCTTACTAAGACCAGCAGCAAAGCCTGCCTGTTCTGCTACTGGTTCTGGGGTGTCAAGCAGAGGATCCCTCCAGGGTCCAAATGTGAAGGCTCTGCTGGCACGGGGGAAAGCTCTGCCTGCTTCACAGCTGGCAAAAAAGTTGATGACCGCCGTCTAAACCTGTGAGTATAATTTGAGTGTTTTTTTTTTTAGACTCATGTCTATGTAAATGTTTTCATTTGTATTTTTTTATCCATGTTACAGCATCAGTTCCAAATCTCCCGCCTCCTCAGTCCACAGGCTCGAAGCGTTTCTTCTCCTCTGGTTTGTAAAAACCTACTTGTTATCGGTTACTCCTGATAAATGTGTTTCTAATCATATTTTTATTGCTTCTCCAGGAGACTTCTTTGAGGAGCAGGATGACCTGGACATGATGCTCGCTGCAACGCAGGCAGAACAGCAGTTTGCTCCACGTATGGATTTCCACAAAATAATCTCAGATGTTTAAAAAAAATCCATCATAATGAATAAAAGGGTCTTTTGTTTTAAAGAACAGAGCAGTGGACAACTGATGAGGTTCATGAATTCTTTGAAGGCACTTCCAGACAGTTTGGAAAACTAAATGTGTATGTAATGTGTTTATTTTAATATCTTCCATTATGTCTGACTAATTCTCCCAAACTTCCTGAATCCTGCACTGAATGAGCGTGGTGTCATTAGAAGAACCCAGAGCTGCTGCTGTTGTTGTCGCGTTGCTTTTTCATTCTTCTTCCTATGTACTCTCTCTCTCTCCTCTGTACATGTCCAAACCATCTCAGTCTTGCCTCTTTAACTTTATCCCCAAAACCTCTAACATGTGCTGTTCCCCTGATGTACTCATTTCTAATCCTGTCCGTCCTGGTCACTCCCAGAGAGATCCTCAGCATCTTCATCTCTGCTACCTCCATCTCTGCTTCCTGTTTTTTCTTCAGTGCTACTGTTTCTAGACCAATCAGCATGGCCGGTCTCACCACGGTTTTGTACACTTTTCCTTTCATTTTAGCTGAAACTCTTCTGTCACACATCACACCTGATAATTTCCTCCAACCGTTCCAGCCTGCCAGCACATGCTTCTTCACCTCGTTTCCACACTCTCCATTGCTCTGGACTGTTGATCCTAGATACTTAAAATCTTCCACCTTCTTTCTCTCTTCTTCCTGTAACTTCACTTTTCCATGTGGATCCCTCTCATTCACACACACGTACTCTGTTTTACTCTGACTAATCTTCATTCCTCTTCTTTCTAGTGCAAACCTCCACCTCTCCAGCTTTTCCTCCACCTCTTCCCTCCTCCTCTCACTACAGATCACAATGTCATCTGCAAACATTTTTCATGTTCAACATTTAATCACTCTTCCGTCACTCTTCTTTCATGTTGTAATAAAGTTGAATCTGTCCAGTTTCTGGCTGAACGAATCAAATGCTGCATGACAATCATCTCTTATTTTGGGAGTAATTGTTCTTAATGTCTTTTCAGCTGTGTCTGCTCCGCCAGCACCCCCAGAGCTTCCTTCTCACTGGGCTGAACAACTTCCTTCCTTCCAGCATGACTGGATCAGGAAGACTCTGTTTAGAGCTCATCCCAAGACTGGGAAGCCGGAGCTGGTGGCTCAGTTGAAGTTCTGGTGGTATCCACCTCAGCCGCCGGCTATTTATACTCAACCACCTTCTTCACCAGACGTCTTCTTTGGCCGTCCACTGTTCCTCTGGATGCCGTTGAAGATGTATGCCATTCCACTCGCCTGTCCCCAGCCTGCCTGCAGTAGTCACAGACTGACTGCAGCTGGTCTGTACCGCACTGTTCGCAGGGTTATGGATGTAGACGGGTGGTACGACATGGTCACCGAGTATCTGGAGCGCAAGCGGTGCAAGAATAAGTACCCTGGGTGGTCACGGGAGATCCTGCAGCAGCTGGATGTGGGGCATCGCTGCCAGTTCCCAGCACTGCTGACATACAGGTATGAAACAAGAACAATAAACAGTGTGTACAGTCTTGTAGGTTTTATTCATGTTTTTTTGTTCACTGATAAAATTCATAACCGATTGATGTCATGATTTGACTTTTTCCAGGTTCTCCTGTGATAAGCGGGTGGTGAGGATGATGTGAGAGAGGACTCAGGGTAACAGTGTGACCCAGCTGTACAATAAGCTTCATGAGGAACACAGTGAGGCATGGTCAGAGCGTGCTCTGCTGTATCTCTCTGCTTGTGAGCGTTTTGTTAGCTCACACGTTCTGGAGAGTCCCGTCTTCTCCGACCCTCTCCACCCTTCCGCTATCCCGAAGCCCAAGTGGTTTATGTCGGTGTACTGCAGGGATGTGCTGTCGCGGCTGGACGAGGTGAAAGCCAAGATCACCTCTGTGTTTGGCACTATCCTGAAGATGGACTCCACTAAGAAGGTCAATTTATTACATTAATAGATATTTAAAATGGTTTTGAATAAAAAGTACATTTGAGTTTCATTTTGTTTCACAGTTAAATTAGTTTTTCTAACACATTGTTTTGTATTTTCCATTAGGTGACTAAAAAACTTGCTGGGGCAGCCAGAAACACAGCCGCCTGGTGCACAAATGTGGGCAACAAATACAGACAGGTCCTTTGCTCTGTGCTAACAGCAGCAGAGGGGCACGGGCTCTGGCCTATGGCAGCTGTACTCATGAAGCGTTCCAGGGAGGCAGGAGTACCACCGCCTGCCATCATGTATGTGGACAGAGACTGCTGCAGCCTACATGAACAGTCCCAGGTCAAAGCCATGTTCTCAGAGTGGACCGAGCTTCAAGTGCGCCTGGACATCTGGCACTTCATGTGGCGCTTTGCCGCGGGAGTTACCACAGAAGCTCATCCACTATGGAGTCTTCATGGCTCGGCTGTCTCGCTGCATCTTCGAGTGGGACCCAGAGGACGTTGCTGCTCTGCGTCGGGCAAAGCAGGGGGAGCTATCGGCCAGTTGCACGGGACACGTGTCTGAGACGGCCCTGGATGAGCGGATCGGCAGGAAAGAGCTGGCGCTCCACTGCAGGAGGAGAACTAGAGGAGTGGAGGAGACTGCCCGGCTGATCAAGGTGCTTATTGATCATATGGACGGAGAGGCCGGGAAAGTCACACTGGGTGTTCCACTGTTGGACCATCACCGCATCCAGCAAATCTGGCTGGACCAGCAGAGACACATCGGCCTTATTCAGGACCTGCCAGGTTTTCCCCTCTATATGAAAACTGGCACCCTGAAAAAGGGCGGTGTGGAGCTTAGCACTTATCGCTGTGCTCGTGGCTCCACCTCTCTGGAGTCTTTCCACCTTCACCTGAACCGTTTCATCCCAGGTGGGTGTCGATTTTTTTTCATCCGACTTTTTCTTTGTGATAAATCTGCAATAGTGATCTAATTTTACTTTTGTTATAACAAGGAACAAGTGCCAGTGATGCTCATTTCCAGGCGTATCTGCTGGATGGCTTGATGCGCTGGAATGAGGACAGGATGAAGGAGCCTGTGAAGGAGGAGTTAAACCTCCGGATCTACAGCAGCTCTCAGAAGGAGGCTCTGCACAACATAAGCAACAAAGTCCTGGAAAATCTCTGGTCTCCTGGGCTACTACCCTCCAGGGGCTTACACGGGTAAACACAAAGAAAGTTGTTTATCCAATAAATAAACTGTCTGTTTACTGAAATAAATGACAGCATAAAGTATGTGAATAAGTAATAAGCTGCACTTCCAGTATGACTTACTTCTGCATTCTGTTTGTTTCAGGAGAGACGCTTGGGATTGAGTTTCTATAAAGTCAGACTGGCAGAGCTCTGACTGAGAGTCCAGAAGAGGAGGACAGGCTGACGGAGCAGGTGCAGGACGAGCTGCTGCTACAAGATGACCCCAGAGGACATGACAGTTCCTGTGCTGTTTGAACCCTCAGGGTCAGCTCCGGCTCAAAGCAGTGACTCCGTGGCAGAGGTACTCTTCTATAAATATGTACCGTAATTTCACGGCTATAAGGCGCATATAGAAGTCTTAGATTTTCTTCAAAATGAGCGGTGCGCCTTTTCGTGCGGTGCGCCTTGTGTGTGAGAAAAGGCGGACCTAAAAGAAAAGGCGGTGCTCGTGAGAAAAGACGGACCTAAAAGAAAAAGCGGTGCCCGCGAGGCGGACCTGAAAGAAAAGACATGAGAACGTTAAAGAGTGAAGTGTGAGCGGCGTGGGAGCGCTTGACGACCGAAGGAGACCACAGTTTCACGAAGGGTGGAAGGCAGCGCCGGGCGAGTTACGCTACAGTTTGCCAATGGATTGTAGATGCTTGGACTAACGTGTCTGCTGGTACTGTTATCCGAGCTTTCTCAAAAGCTGGTATCCTTTCTGAGGAGCCGCACAGTACAGACAGTGACTTTGACAGCGAGGAGCGAAGTGGACCTGCTCTGAAACAGAGGATGAGGACTTTGACGGATGTGAATAAAGACTATTACCGGTAATGTGTTTGTTTAGTATTGTTATTACTTAAATAAAGTACAGCCAAACACAGTTTTGCTCCCGATCTATTTTTTTAATACGCACATTTGCATGCTTGAGTGTGTGTTGTTGTAAGACGGTGTGTGACTGAGACTGCGCCTTTTCGTACGGTGCGCCTAATGGTCGTGAAATTAAGGTAGTATTTTTTTTTTACTTTTCTAAGCACCAACTTTCTATTTAACTTCTCTTCAGCACGTCACTGTCCACCACCCTGCATCACCACAGCCCTCCACCTCCTGGCAAGCAGAAGGTGTCGCTGTCTTGCCTTCATCGGGTGTTACAGCTTCAGAAACCAGCCTTGCTGATCAGCCTTCGGTGAGTGTATCATTTTGGTTCATAATTACACCTTTATGTACATAAAGAGCAGTTTGCTTTTTAGAGAAATTATGGAAAAATGTGTTTACTTATGCATTTACACAAAACTATAAATATGGTTCAGAAAAATAATGCAATGCAAACTATTTTTTATTTGAAATTATGCCTGCTTTAAAAAAAAAGTGAATTGTGATGTTTCTGTTCCACAGGCATTCTGGGACCTGATGGTGCAGCTGGCTGGGATGAGGTGCAGGACTTGGCTGTGCATCTCGTCTCCTTAACGAGAACTATCTTAACTAGACGACCAGCGGATCACAGAGACCATCCGTCTGTGGAGTGCTCTTCTGGAGGGGGACAAGACGAGGCTGAGCTACCAGCCCAGACACCAGGTCAAGCTCAGCAAAGGCCGCTTCAAAGTCCCCAAGGGTAGCAGAGAGACAGCAGGTGTGGAGAGCGTGTAGCGGTGCAAGGTTGGACATCCCGGTGGTCCGACTCAGTGGCCCGGCACCAGTCGCATTGTCGAGGCGATGTGCAACAAGCTGTGCGCGTTGCACAGGTACCCGACAAAAAAGGGAGGTGTGTCGGTTCCTCGATGGACTAAAATCCTGAGGGACTACCACCACATCAGTGAGCTGGTGCTGAACTGTCCAGCTGTCATGGAGACCACCTCTCTGCAGCTGTTTGTTCTAAACCAGAAGACACTTCTCCAGTGGTGAGTTTAGACGCTTTAGTTTAACATAAACATGATTAATGCATTGATACTAATTGTGTTGTGTTTGCAGGTTTCAGCGGAAGGAGAACAGACAGGAGAGGAGTGTCCTCCAACAAGGTGTCACCAAGGAGACGTCTATGCCAACGTCATCGGCACCGCTCCCTCCTCTGGTGAAAAAGCAGGTGCAAAGACCCTCCTCGAGGCACGACTTTGGCCACCAGCAAAACAGAGCAGGACAGGCTCCAAAACCGCGGCATACGATGTACAGGAGGACATGGGCCCCTTAAAAACTGCATCGCCGTCGAACGAGCACTCGCGAACTCGCATAGAGCAAAAGAAAGTGGGTGAAATTAGATCTGTGAATTAAAGCAGATGAAAATGTCCAAAATCATTTCATGAGATTATTTCTGGTGATGAATCGATTTATTTGTTCAAATGGATCCCCTTTAGTTTCCACCATGGTAGCTACTAATCTTCTTGGGGTACAAAATAAGTAAAAAATACAGTTAGATTTGCATGAGGTAAAAAAAACAGTATAAAATAAATTTAGTTCCATAAAACAGACAAAACTTCAAAATCAATCACCTTCTTAGCCATTGATCTCATACAGGGTTTTAGGGTTGTCAGAGCCCATCCCTGCTGATTGGAGCCGAGGGGCAGGGGTGTGGTGGTTGAGTTTAATGAGAAACACTCTACATAAAAAAAAACAACCCTGAGATATCCAAAAAAAACAAACAAAAAAAACAATGAATGCATTTGAAACAAGATGTACCTTTTGTTTGTTAGAATAAAACTAACAAAACCTAAAAACTAAAAATTGTTAGAAGAAAAGACTCGTTATTGGATGAGAAATTGCTGATGCTCTAAAACCCACATTATTAAATTAATCAATTTACAAATAATATGTCATTTTAAAATAAGAATAATAATGACCTCAGGATCGGATCTCTGCTTTTGCGGATGATGTGGTCCTGTTGGCTTCATCGGACCGTGATCTCCGATTTGCTGTGGAGTGTGAAGCGGCCGGGATGGGAATTAGCGCCTCCAAATCTGAGACCATGGTCCTTGCCTGAAAAAGGGTGGAATGCCCCCTGCAGGTCAGGGACGGGGTCCTGCCCCAAGTAGAGGAGTTTATGTATCTCGGGATCTTGTTCACGAGTGGGGGAAGGATGGAGCGGGAGATCAACAGGCGGATCAGTGCAGCGTCAGCAATAACTAAATAAATAAATGAATTACTCTATTCATCCCTCACCGGGGAAGTGCTGCACTCCTTACACCGCAGCAGGTTGCCCTTCGACTGCGCCAATGGTGGGAGAAGTGGGGGTAAGGTGTCTTCTCCAGGGACCCTAGACGTGCTCTCTGTGGGAAGCGAACCCGCGAACTTCCGGTCGACGCGTAAACGCTCTAACCACTGAGCTGCAGTCTCCACCTTGGACGTCTCCAACTAGGACGCTGTATCGGTCCGTCATGGTAAAGAGAGAGCTGAAACGAAAAGCAAAGTTCTCGATTTACAAGTCGATCTACGTTCCCACCAACACCTATGATCACTAGCTGTAGGTGGTGACTGAAAAAACGAGATCGCAGTTACAAACGGCCGAAATGAGCTTCCTCTGCAGGGTGGCTGGGCTCTCACTTAGAGTTCGAGTGAGGAGCTATGTCATCCGGGAGGAGCTCGATCTCGAGCTGCTCTCTCCCAACAGCTTGAGAGAAGCCAGATGGGGTGGTTCGGGCATCTGGTCAGGGTGCCTCCCGAGTGCCTCACTGGTGTTATGTTTCAGGCACGTCCCACCGGGAGGAGACCAAGAGTCAGACCCCGGCCCAGCTGGAGAGACTATGTCCCACAGCTGGCTGGGGAACGACTCGGGATTCTTCCAGGTGAGCTGGAGGATGCAGTCGGGGTGAGAGAAGCCTGGGCTTCCTATCTGAGGCTGTTTCCCCCGCGAACCGGATAAGCGGAAGACGACGGAACAGAACAAATAATATTGAGAATAATGTTGGGTTTTTTTTTTCACTTTCTCAGTTACAGTTCTATAAACTCTTCCAGCTGTGGAGGAGAAATTGGACCCAAAAATGGACTTTTCATTAATCTCAATTGTGATTTGTTAATATGTTTTTTCTAGTTAGATAAAAAATAAAATAAAAAGCACATACTGTATTTCACTTGAAAGTGACTTCGTTTTAGACCCAAAGTGACATTTTTGTGATTTAATGATTAATACTATTGACTGAAAAAAGAGGATCCATTTAAAATGTTCTAATAATGTTTTCAGTTGCTTTAGAAGCTTTAATTTAGATCATTTAACTGTTTCTGAATTCAATTCCATTTTATTTGTGCAGACCAAAATCACAAAACAATTGTGTACTTTGAATGTCTGAATAAGAAAATCTCTGCAGGGATTTACCTTCTGTGGTCAGATGATAAAACCTTCCTATCTGGAGATCTGTTTCACGTTGAAACATTAACATTTTGAGGATGTTTAGCAGAGAGGCCTGATGTGGGCTCTCCAAATGACAGTCATTGTTTTCGTCCCCAAAAAATTGGATGCCAAAACACCCAAAGAAATGTAGCCAGTTTTAAAAAACTAGTGATTTATGATTGTTGAAGGTACTTTTATTTTAAAAAATACAATTTTAATGTATGCAGAACAGTTTAATTTGGTGATTTTTTTTTTACAAAATAGTGTTAAAAATAACTAAATCAATTTTTTTTAAATAGAAGGAATTATATGATCTTACACTGACATCTACTGGCTACATTGTAGAACTACACTAAATGACTTCAATATAAAATGTACAAAAACACTGGTGCTTGTTTTTTCAGACCCTCATTGACAGGATTTTTGAAGCACTGAACAAGAGGAAACTCCTCTCAGAGAAAGCTACCTGAAATCCGATCACCTACCTTGTTTATGTCTCCATACTCCAAATCCCATTAGTGCTGCTCCTGTTTTTTTCTATCTCTGATATAATTTCATTGTCTCAATAGCGAAAAAAAAACCTCTGGTGTTATTTTTTAAATTTTCACATATTATATAACTTTGTGGGTTTTTTTTTGTTGCTTCATTTAATTTATAACAAAAGAGATAATTGCAGTTTTTTGTAAATTCTAATAAAAAAGAATGTTTATGATGTCTGTAGCATTCCTAAAACCATGTCTAACACTAATATGTCTAAGACTCATCCTCTCCGAACAGGGTAGCGGGGGGTGCCAAAGCCTACCCCGGCTGATTGAAGGCGAGAGGCATGGTACGTCCTAAACAGGTCGCCAGTTTGTCACAGGGCCACACACATTACCATCCACACACACACTCATTCCTAGGGGCAATTTCATCAACCTAACATGTATGTTTTTGGGAGAGTGGGAGGAAACCAGAAAAAAACCCACACATATGGTAGATGGGGAGAACTTACAAACTCCACACAGAAAGACCAGTGCTTCAAGCCTTGTCCCACCTTCTCAGACCTTCTTGCTGTGAGGTGGCTGTGCTAACCACTGTGCCACCGTGCTGCTCGTGTCTAAGAGTGTTAATTAAATATTAGCTTCTTCTAATTCTTACTCTACAGTTTTATATCTGAAGAAATCAGAGTAGATGTTCTTCATCCTGATGGAGCAGGGATGATAGACGAAGCGCAGAGGTCTCCTCGGTATGGCCATGCCCAGGACAGGAACGGAGAGGATCCATCAGGAATCTGAAACAGAACTCTGCCCCTAAGTTTCTAGCTGGCCTGGTGATTCTTCTTTTCGTTTTGGCGTTTACCTTCAGGGGTCGCCACAGCAAGTCAGTTTCTTCCATCTAACCCTATCTGCTGAATCCTCTGCGATCACACCAACTATCTTCATGTCTTCCTTCACTGCGTCCAGAAAAACAACACTACAGAAAACATATCCGACAAAAATCTACATTAAATGTCTCTGAAAGCTGTAATAAATTATTAAGAAGTAAAAAAAACAAAACAAAACTGTGAGCTGGTGTGACGTTAGCGGTCCTGCTTTTCCAATATTGCAGAACCTGGTTCATACTTTTCCTGTTTTTGACAGCAATTGTATAAAAGCCAAATTCAATAACTTAGAAATGTTAACAATTAGCACAAGTCATTGTACGAAAATAATTTGTTCTGTAAATATCCTGTTTTAATTTTAATAAATGAATGGTGACCTCTCAGCAAAAAAGTTTTCATTCGACTGATTTTTTTTGTACCATTATTAAAGTCTTTTAGACAAGAATGAACTGAAAATAACAAAAAGAAGAGTCCAAATTATTTTACATAAAGTACAAGTTTATTTCATTCAGTGTTCAAATAATTCATAACCACATCAACATGAAACAAAAGTTTTACTTCATGGCTGATAAAAAAACAAACAAAAAAACAAAAAAAACTTGAAACAATTTACATTCAAAAGACAAAAAAAAAACTAGTTCATATTGAGGTTCCATTGTTTTGTTGAACATTCTTGCTCCATGATATTGAAATGATTTATACAGCTTTAAAGTTGTCCAAACTTTTTCATAAACAGAAACATATCACATCAATAATGATTTTAATCTGCAATGTGCTCTCAACCGAAAAAAAAAGTTTTATGTTACAAATTTTATGTTACAAATAAAAAAGAAATTTAAGTTATTAATACTTAAAAAATATGCAAGTCTTGATGGTTAAATTCAAGCTTATATAAAAAGTAAACAATTATGATGTGTTATGATTATGAGTTATGATTATGTTATATGTTATGTGTTATGATGTGTTATGATTATGTTATGTGTTACGATTATGTGTTATGATTATGTTATGTGTTATGATGTGTTATGATTATGTTATGTGTTATGATGTATTATGATATTATTATGTTATGTGTTATAACAATTATGATGACTTAGTATTTACTTATGTCTTTTTGCTTTTATGATGACATAAAAAAAAAAAAGGGTCGGCGTAATAAGCGTTTGCTTCAGCCGATACCTTTTCGGTCCTTTGCTAGAATATGGTTGTTTTCTATATTTCATTGATATGAGGTTGCACTGTGACCGAAATAAAAAAAAAAAAAAATTCAAATACGGATAAAATACAAAATATGGAACACAAATAATACATTAAAATTATTCTGATTATCAAAGTTAACATGTTATCTAAACCAAGATTAAAACTCATTGAGATTAAAAATCTCTTTTTCAAGTGTGTCCTGGTCAAGAGGCAAAACATGTACATGACGTTAACACACACGCACGCACGCACGCACACACACACCACTTACAGTCACGTTTGCAAATTCCATAAAAAGTTGAGTTTATTAAATGAGTTCTTCAAAAATGATGACGTGTCAAATAACATATGATTGAAACATTTTAAAAGAAAACAGAAAACACAATTAAACAATCAGAATTGCTTGTGAAATAATTTGCACATTTGAGGCTGTTGCCCCTGCAACCTGGCCCCTGAACAAGCGGAAGATGACAGAATGGATTTTTTTTTTGTTTTATGATCATGTGTCCCTTAGGTCTTTTTTTTTTTGACTGGCTCTCTTGGATTTCACCATGTTGGACCCACTTGTTATTGACGTTGAACCAATAAAAAAAAACAACCTTCACGATGTGGTATGCTACATGGCTGCAACCAGTGAAGCCTGCCGCACCATGTGCAAATACTTATTATTGTTGTGTCTGATTGAAATTGAGACATTTAAAGTTTAATAGTGAGGGTGCACCCAAGATTCATGTTCATGTAATTCATCACTGTTTGTCACTTTATATCGCTTATGCCACTTTTTACCTCCTTGTGCACATTCAGTCCGTATTGTCCTCAATGTTTAGTCACATTATTCATTCTATTTTAATATTTTATTATTTTTCATTATCCTTCTTGTATACATACTGTCTATTTCTTTCTTGTGTGCTGCTGTAACACACAAATTTTCCACGTGTGGGATCAATGAAGTAATTCTGATTCTGAAGATATTTGTTTCTAGTGTGAAACAATTCTAAGTTCATGAGACCAGATGGACTACATTTATCCAGTCCTTCTGCTCGTTTGCTGTTTGTGGATCACAGCTTTTCCGACCTCGTCGGCAATAATCTTAATTACAACATCGAAGAGTACAAACAAAAATTAGCAAGAGTCTCATTGGTCCGCAAGGAACTGCGATCTCGTCTGAACAATCTTTCAAGTGGTCTTTATAACAACTCCAAAAAATGAGTGAAGTCTTTCTTGATATGTTTACCTACTACTAAAAAAACTTGTATCAACCTTGATGGTGTCTGCCTTCAATGAGTCATGGTTCTTATTTAGTCTCTCAACTTGAGTTGTGTGTTGAGAAGTGTTCCCAACAAGTTTGTGTGTATAAGCTGAACTTTTGATGTAAATCACTGCAAGTTAAAGTTCTGTGATCATTGCATTTAGAACTTAAGATTTGATTTCTGTTTAATTTTCTGTTTAATTCATTTGCTATTTGTATTTTTTTAAATGTATCAGGAGTATTCATTCTTTGTCAGATTATTCTTAGAACTTGTGGTATTTTGCTTTTTGTCTTTTTTTCTATAATGCCAAAATATTGTTAATTTTTTTTATCATAATTTACCACAGCAGAGGATGGCAGAGACTGATTTAGACAATAATGAAGATTTTTATTTCATTTGAAAAATTTTGTGAAAACTTTCTCAAAAGAAACCATGTGTTTTGTGCTGTAAAGATTAATTCATTCATCTTCTGAACCTTTGATGCCTGCTGAAAAACTCATCCATGCATTTGTTACATCGAGATTGGATTATTGTAACGCTTTGCTCGTAGCATGCCCTAAGTCTTCCCTAAAAAGTCTTCAGCTGGTTCAAAATGCAGCAGCACGACTATTAGCAGGAACTCATAGAAGAGATCATATTACTCCCGTGCTAGCGTCTCTCTATTGGCTTCCTATTGAGTTTAGGATCAAGTTTAAAATCATCTTACTAACCTACAAGGCCCTAAACGGCATGGCTCCATCCTACATTAGTGAACTTATAGTACCTTATCAACCAAGCAGAACACTCCGCTCACAAAATGCAGGGCTGTTGGTGGTTCCTAGGATTTCAAAAAGTACAGTTGGAGGTAGAGCCTTTAGCTACCAAGCTCCAGTTTTATGGAATAAGCTCCCAGCTCAAGTGAGAGAGGCAGACAGTGTTCCTACATTTAAAGGGAGGCTTAAAGCATTCCTGTTTGAACAAGCTTATCAACAGGCCAGATAGAAACAGATTCAATTAGCTGATATAATTAATAGTTGGCTGCTAGATAGTAAAAGCTGGGGAAAGTATGGTACATTGGGGTTCTGTCCTCTAATTCTATCTACTATTCTCTGCCAGACTGTCTTGGCTCTTTCCCCCTACCCCCTACTCTAACCCTCTACCCTAAACCCCTGGCTTGCTATCTCATTCATTGTTCTCTATTGTCTGTTTATTTAGAATTACACTGCTAGTTGGTACAATACAATTCACATGTTGTCCACCTCTCTCCCTCCTCTCTGGGAGAGAGCCCCATCCAGGACTCTGCGTTCCTGTCCTGGGCATGGCCACACCGAGGAGACCTCCGCGCTTCTTCATCCCCGCTCCATCAGGACGAAATCCATCTACTCATCTCTGCCGTGGGCATCGCTGGGCTGAGGAGTCTCCCGTGTCTCCATCAGGATGAAGAACATCTACTCATCCCCGTACTTGACATCTCCGGGCTGAGGAGCCCCCCGTGTTTCCATCAGCATGAGGAACATCTACTCATCCCCGTTCTGGACATCTCCGGGCTGAGGAGTCTCCCGTGTTTCCATCAGCATGAGGAACATCTACTCATCCCCGTACTTGACATCTCCGGGCTGAGGAGCCCCCCGTGTTTCCATCAGCATGAGGAACATCTACTCATCCCCGTTCTGGACATCTCCGGGCTGAGGAGTCTCCCGTGTTTCCATCAGCATGAGGAACATCTACTCATCCCCGTTCTGGACATCTCCGGGCTGAGGAGCCCCCCGTGTTTCCATCAGCATGAGGAACATCTACTCATCCCCGTACTTGACATCTCCAGGCTGAGGAGCCCCCCGTGTTTCCATCAGGACGAAATCCATCTACTCATCTCTGCCGTGGGCATCGCTGGGCTGAGGAGTCTCCCGTGTCTCCATCAGGATGAAGAACATCTACTCATCCCCGTACTTGACATCTCCGGGCTGAGGAGCCCCCAGTGTTTCCATCAGCATGAGGAACATCTACTCATCCCCGTTCTGGACATCTCCAGGCTGAGGAGTCTCCCGTGTTTCCATCAGGATGAAGAACATTTATTGACTTCTTTAGATATTTAGCTGTAGATTAGAATAAGCTAATATTTAAACAATAATCTTTGACACATTGTTTGCTCGTCCCGGGGGAGGGATCTCTCTTTCACGTGGATCCCCATGAGGTTTCTTATTTTTTCCCCACTGATGGGTTTTTTAGGAGTTTTTCCTCACCGAGAAGGAGAGTCTAAGTGCATTAATGTGCTAGTCTTGTTTAGTTAGCATTTGTTAGTTATTTTTCTTGCTGTGTATTTGTGTTAATACATTCCTCTTTTTCTTGTGAAGCCCATTGAGACGGACATTCTGTGATTTTGGGCTATACAAATAAAATTGAATTGAATTGAATTGAATTGCTGGGGTCACAGAGGGTGCCAGGGCCTATCCTGTGTGATTTCAGGTGAGAGGCATGGTACACCCTGAAGAAGTTGCCAGTTTGTTTTAGTGCTCTGTTATAATTATTTGCAGATAATCCCTAAGTCTTGTAAATACTTAATACAGTTTAAGTAACCTTGTTTGATCGTTCTTCAATTGTGTCTGTGTCAAAAACAATGAGAAAACGGGTTACCCAGGAATGTGAGGCCGACAATGTTGTGAAATATGGAGTGAGGGTGGGTTGTTTTTTTGACCTTTTAATGCTTTGATATTTGAAATCTTTGGAACAATATGGAGGTGTCTCCTATAGCTGAAAAGGTGTCCCAATTCCAAAGCCACTCTTTAGAAATTTAACTTAAGACTTTTGTTGATAGGAAGCTTTGAGAAGCCTCTTAGAACCAAATAAACATAAAAGTCTGACAAAGTTGGAAAAAAAATCTTTTTGTAAAATAAATCACTGAAAAATATTGTTTTAAACAACAAAATATCTTGTTGTTTAACACACACATCAAAATATCTTTGATGTGTGTGTTTTATATGTTATGCTTAATATAGAAGCCTTAATATTTCAGAATATGTTAATACCGTCAGTCAAAGAAGGCCGGGCGAAGAATAAGTGGCCCAGGACACGTACGTACTGTAAGTCTGAAATGGTTTTAGCGTGTGGTAATCACAGCCGGACACATCCCCAGCCTTACGGCTGGGGATAATACGGCAGAACACACTACCACCAAAGCAACCACAAAGACGAAAAAAAAGGCGATAAGCCACCCAAACTCTGTTGAAATTAAATCCCAAAAAATAAAATTTATATAGGATTCGTTACTGGTTAACTATCACAATCTGTGAACCAAGAAGGTTCCTTCTGTCTTCACATAAATGTATGTACTGGATACTTAGTATTGTACATTCGAGGGTCAAGAACCTTCGAACAATTTCGAGTCCACAGTGAGCTCCATCTGCAGGCTGCGAGGTATAAAGGACAATTTAGTGTGAAAACAAGAAAGACGAATTGTAGGCTCTTAGTCTCAAGTGATTACAAAAGTAATTAGGATTCAGCAAGTTTTTCTGCTTCCTATTCATCGCTAATATTTTTTCTAGGTTCTCGTACAGTAATTATGTCATAACTGTATGTTAATTTAAATTTTACTCACCCAAAATAAAGAAAAAAATGCTCATTTAAATTATGATGAAATGTTCAATAAAGGACAGACTGAGCACACCGTGTGCTCCTGTCATCAATATGAATCATTAAAGAGAACTGATGGGTGTTAACTTGCTCAGAGCAGTGGTTCCTAAATACCGGACCATGGACCGGTACCGAACCGTGGGTCATGTGGTTCCGGGCCGCACAGAAAGAAGAAATAACTTTCATTATTGTCGTTTAGTTTATTATTCAAGCCGTAATTATGTTTTAATTTGAAGGGTCACCGGATTTTCTTCCTTACATCCATCAATGACTCACTCTTGACGCATCATCCCATTAAATTTAAACCCATAAACTAGCAAAATGAGTAAAAAAACAAAGATCTACAGGAAGCTTCTTTGCTAAGGAGAGTTACAAACTAACGAAGCAGACTGGACCTTAGAAACACTCTTCAGGTTTCAGGTCAAGATGGGACAGTCTGGTTCCAGCAAAACAAACTCAGAACTCTGATTGATCTAGTCTTACTGTGAGTAGTTTAACTGGTATTTTATTCACTTTCTTTTTGTGACGTCCTTTATTTTGAAGGTATGTTTACCGTTACCATAGCAACCAGAGTCCGTTCGAGCAGAGAGAATGTTTCCACGTTATAAAGACGCTGCTAATACATTTTCTCGTGAAGACAAAGTGGAGTTAAGTTTGTTATTATTGATTTTAAAAGCCATTTTTTTCAGTCTGGTCTTCTTTAGCTTTTCTGCTACACCTTTTGACCGATCCGTGGAAATATTATCATACACTAAACTTGTCCGTAGCGCAGAAAAGGTTGGGGACCCCTGCCTTAGAGGACTAAAAGACTTAGTAATAACATATAAAAAATGCGGGCCAACATTTAACAATCAGTGATTACAGAAGCAGCAACTTTAACATTTGGGGTAAATGTGAGCAAGGATTTGTGGTGGCCACAGAGCGGAAAGAGTCTCATTTTTAGGAGAAAACCCTGACAAAGCCAGTATGGGGGTAGGGGCCATGACTCCAGAACATTTTGAAATATAAGAGTCATTTTCCTGCATTTTGGTGGCCCATTCGCTGGCCCTGTAAGGGGATAGCTTAACTATTCCCCTTCCTTTCTTCTTCTTTTATTTTTTTTTTTGTGGACCAAAAACGGGGGAGCATGCACCCCCCACGCCCCTGGATCCACTCCTGTATCTGTCTGATGTAGAAAGGATAAATTATGACATGAGAATTCATGGCTTCGGGGGAAAAAAATGGGTCATTATTAACAATAGAAAAAAAAACCAGAAGGAGTTGTATAAAGCTGTGGGGAAACAGTAATGTTTTAGATTATATGCCAACGTTATAGTTCAGTTCAAATTTATTTGTATAGCCCAAAATCACAGAATTTCTGTCTCCATAGGCCTCACAAGAAAAAGAGGAATTTTTTCTTTTAACATGTTTATTGGTTCTTTTACAGCATAAATAGCATCACCTTTAAAACATTGCTCTTGTACTAAAATCTTTTTAAATTTACTGTAAAACCATTTCTATGTTTGTAAAAACGGAAATTCAAGTAAAAACCTACAAAAACAGAATGTTTAAAAAACGGGTAATACTATTTAAAAAAACCTACATGTACTAAAAAAAGAAGGATTACAGTCTTTAAAATCAAGTAAAATGAAGAACAGTTTCTGCAGGAGCGGGAGGGCGTGTCCTCTAAAGATGAACCTCTCCGCTCCTCCAAGCATTTGGTCTCTTGGGAACCCGTCCGGTGCTCAGAGGGGATCCCCTCCTTCTTGCTCCTTCCCACCATCCGCACCCGGAGAGCCAGGTCGCCGCTGCCTCGACCTTTCTCGTGTAACACCGGCTCCCACGTCCGACGAGGTACAGACGATTCTTCTTTGCAGCTGTGTCCTAGGCCTGCTGCCGGCAGAGATGATGGTGTTCATGTTGTCTGCGGCCATTCGGAGCACAGCTGCGGGGGGGATCTGCCTGTGCCTCCTTACCAGCAAGTCTCTGGAGGTCCACATGGCGTCTTTAATGGCAGCCAGGGCGAGCCACTGCCTCCCAAACTCTTCCTTACTTAGATTGTGGCCCACCCCGAACAGCACCAGCTGTGCTGATAGGGCCCCCCTTGCTGGCAAGTTCGGGAATTTCTGGGAGCCGGCCAATGCCCACAGGTCGACGGCAGCGCTGCACTCCCAGAGCAGGTGCCTCACCGACTCGGGCGCGCCACAACCAGGTCGGGGGCACGTTGAGATCGCCGACATGCCCCGGGAGTGCATGACGTCCCTGACCGAGAGGATCCCGTGAGCCACCATCCACGACAGGTCCCGGAGTCTGTTTGGAAGAACGGAGTGGTTCACGTTGTGCCAAACGGTTGCGGACTCACCTAGTGTGAGCCCGCGCACTCGACTCACCGGTTTCCGCTCCTGCACAACAGAAATCATAAAACGATGATTAGTAAAAACATGCAATCCTTCTTCCTCAAGTTTAAAATCTTTTAAAAACTTCTCTATAAAAGCGTAAGACGGGGGCAGATTAAAAGACACTGGAACTCTAAGATCAGTTTTAACCAGCTTCTTCTTTCTTAAAAAGGAGCCCATCCAGAACCTTGTAAAGGCTGCTGACTTTGGGTTTCTGGATGGGTCCGTTATCTGATTAAAACTAAGAGCCACGTACCTACTTCCTAAAAACAAGAGGAGATCAGGAACTCCTTTACCTCCTTTATCTTTAGTCTTTTTCAGTTCCTGTCTCCTCAGTCGTTCCCACTTGGACGACCAAATGAAGTTAAAAATGGCTCTTTCCAGGTCTAAAATCACCCTCCGTGGCGGCATAAAAACAGAACTGACTAATAAAAGCAAAGGTAAAATCACTGCCTTGATGATTCAAACCTTACCTTCTATTGTCAGTCCTCTAAGTCCCCAGAATCCTAGTCTCTGTCTGACTTTCCCTGTAAGGTCAGCCCAGTTCGTACTTCCTCCCCCGTCTTTGTCGAAAGTGACCCCCAGTATCTTTTGGTCGGTCTGGGTCACGGTCAGTGGGAGTCTCGTCGTGTCCGTCTCTCCCCAGGGTCCGTAGAACTGGGCTTTAGTCTTGTCTCGGTTAAGTTTGGAGCCGGAGGCGCGTCCAAACCAGTCGGTCAGGTCCAAGGTCCTGTGGATGGCTAAAATGTCGGTACATAAAATGTTAAAATCGTCCATGTATAAAATCACCTTAGTCTGTAGTCCGCTGCTCCCTGGTATGCCCACTCCTTGGATTTGTTGATCCCTTCTCAAGACCTGTGCCAGGGGTTCGATGCATGCCACGTACAGGAGGGCAGATAAAGGACACCCCTGACGGACACCGCAGCTGATATCCACTGCTTTTGTCAGGAACCCGTTAACCACAAATTTGCTGCTGATATCCCGGTAGAGCAGCCCCACCCACGCAATAAATCTGTCCGGGAATCCCATTTTTTGCAGCACTTTGAAAAGGTACTGGTGCGAGACCCGATCGAAAGCTTTCTCAAAGTCTAGATTTAACACTACCAGCCGAATGTTTCTGTCTCTCGCATAACAGAAGGTGTCTCTGATCAGTACGAGGCTGTCCGTGATCTTCCTCCCTGGCACAGCACAGGCTTGATCCGGGTGAATCAAGGTCTCTAAAACCGTCGTCATACGTGTTGCTAAAAGTTTGCTAAAAAGTTTGCAGTCCACGTTTAAAAGAGTGATGGGTCTCCAGTTTTTCAGGTCGGTCCTGTCTTTGTCCTTGTGGAGCAGCGTCACTATCCCTACTCTAAAACTTGCTGGCAGTCTGTCCAAGGTCTCAAATTCTTTAAAAACAGCAAGTAGGTCAGGTGCTAAAATGTCCCAGAAGGTCAGGTAAAATTATAAGGGAAGTCCATCCTGTCCAGGGGACTTCCCTTTCTTAAAAGATAAAAGACACTTGTTGATCTCTAAAACAGTAAAATCTTGGGTTAAAAGCACACTTTTCGTGACTTTTTTGTCAATAAAATCCAAGATTTCCGTCATAATTGTCTGGTCAACTGTTTTTTCTTTATATAGATCGTCATAAAAGAGTTCAACAGTTTTTAAAATGTCTTCAGTCTTTTCAGATAAAATCCCGTCCTCCCTTCTTAAACATGTAAAACCACCCCCCTTGCTTAAAATTTTCTTAAAAAAGTACCTTGAACATTTTTCTCCTTCTTCTAAGTCTCTTTCTTTACTTCGTAAAATAATTCCTTTGCTTTGGATTTCTGCCAGTTTTAGCATTTCTTTTTTGACTTCTTTAATTTCTTTATTAAAATCAAGTCCGTATTCATTTAATTTAAAATATCGTTGTAAGCGTTTTTGCAGCCCCATCATGCGTCGTTGTTCTAAAACCTTTTTCTTCTTACCTACTCTCTTAAAAAAGGTCTGGGTCCGTCCCTTCACCATCTCCCACCACTGTGAGCGTGTACGGTATAGGTCCTGGAGGGTCTGCCAGTCCTGATACCGCTCCCTGTACTGGTCGACGATGTTCTGGTCCTCCAGCAGGGAGCAGTTCAGTTTCCACAGACCCCCACCGTGAGTCACACCTGAAGAAAGTGACAGGGTGCAAGACAGCATGAGGTGATCAGAGAAGAAAACAGGGGTTAATCTAGCATCGGTTGGCGAGCAGTCCCGTGTAAAAACATAATCTATTTGAGAGGCTCTGGTGCCGTCATCACTGAACCAGGTGAAGCCCTCCTCTCTGGGATGCATGGTTTTAAAACAGTCGGTCAGTTTAAAATTCCTCACCATGCCCTGCAGTAAAACCGATGTCTTATCAACTTTAAAATCATCCCTCGCTCTTCTCTTATCCTTTCTTGATAAAATACAATTAAAATCACCTCCTAAAATCAACGGGGTTCGACCCAGCATGTGGGGCTGCAGGCTTTCTAAAAGGTCGTACCGCTCTTGTTTATCAGTAAAACCATAAATATTTAAAAGTTTAAAATCCCGTCCCATAAAAGTCAGATGCGTTAAAAGTGCCCGCCCCTCCTTCACCACAGTGCTGCCCTTCACCAAAATCTGGGGATTCTTGATTAAAATGGCCACTCCATCGTTTTTATTTTGATTGGAGCCACTCCACAGTGAGGTGTGGGGCCACTTTTTCTCCCACTGGGTATAATTTTTTAAAAAGGGTAAACCACACTCTTGTAATAAAAACACATCCGACTTAAAAGACAGTAAAAAATTAAAAACACTCTGGGCTCTAACTCTCGACTTCACACTTCTGACATTGATGGTCGAGAAGGTGAGAGCCATGAGTACGGTTAAAAAAAGGTACGCCATTTAAAAGATGCTTACAGCTTAAAAAATGAATACAAACCTGGTTCACACGAGAGAGGACGAATCGTGTAAATGGAGCTCTTCCTCCGTCTCATGGGGTGGAGGCGGAGGGGGTTGAGCTCCATTGTCCTTGTGGACTCGGTGGGTCGGCCTCGGAGGGCCTTCCCTCCTGTCCTTCGGGGTTGATTGTTGCGGGATGGTCAGGAAGGGAGCCTCGTTCGGTGAGCTAGGGGAGAAGATTCTAGACTCCTCCACAGATGAACTGTCTGAGAAAGTCGTAGCTCTTCCCCTCTTCTCCACAGACATGGGAGAGTCCGAAGACAACTCTGACGCTGGCCTCTTTGTCGGTTGGGCGTCGGGGATATGGGTTTCATCGCTATCTTCTGTTCCTTCCTCCGCCCCGGACACAGACATAGCTCCACCTGATGACTGCACGTCCCCATCCACACCGTTACCGGATGTGGTCGGGGGTTGCGCAGCCACCACCCCTTCACCCTCCTCACCTGACTTCCGCTGCCCTCTCTCGGTTTGCGGAGGGGGAGCGGAACTTTCCGTCTCCTCCTCTCCCGTAAAAATCACTTGACCCACTGTACCGGTTTTGGACGCTTTCAGCTTGTTGGCGAAAGACTTCGGGCAGTCTCTGAAGAGATGGTTCGTCTCCCCACAGAGGTTGCACCGTCTGCCATTGGGACACTCATCAAAAGTGTGCCCAATTTCTCTGCATTTTCCGCACATTATCTTATCACAAGCTTCTACCAGGTGCCCGTGCTCACCACACTTGCGGCAGAGCTTGGGCATTCCCTGGTAGTGAATGTAGCCACGGTTGTCACCCAGCACTACCATAGAAGGCAGGTGTTTCAGGCCCTGGTAGCCTGAAGGGTCCTGCCATTGTTGGATGGGGACCCTCCAAACACAGTTCCAGATACCGTCTACATCTATAACCTTGGTAGGCTGGCCTTTCACCGTGCAGTATCTCCCCAGCCATGTCTTAATATCCTCTGCATTCACAGTCTCATTGAACATCCTGACAATAACCGTTTTAAGGCTATTGTCAGTCAGTTTCTCAACCGTGAACGCAGAAAACTGGGTTTCCACGCTCTCGTACCGGGTCCAAAACTCTTTCAAAACATTTCCGGAAACAAAACTAACATCAAATCCCTTATTGAAAGGAAGTGACAAAATACAATTCAGGTCAACGGGTTTGAATTTCAACAACCCCTGGACGTATTTCCTGGAGAAATCCAGGCGGGAAATCTCCATGGCTTTTCCATTGATGGTTTTTAAAATAAAACGCACACAGTGGTGCCTCCGCACCCCGGCAAAGTTTGCCGACATGCTGGAGGCACCACAACGCAACTAAAAAATAAATAACAATAAATAAGATAAAAGCAATAAAATAATAACTTACCTTAAAAAAGCTGTAAAAACAAACAGATAAAAGGACAAACAAAACAAAGAAACAAACACACAGACAAAAAAAAGACAAAGAACAAAACAAAAGGATCTCCCCACGTGGAATTAACTCAGGTGTCACAAAGACACCGGAATCACCGCCCTATGGAGTTGATCACGACTCGATCTAAAGTCCAAGACCAGGCAGTACTCCTGATCTTAGCCAAAAGGCCGAGAAGCGATGGCGGAGAACAAAATCCACGGCCAAGAACAACCAGGTCAGGTAAAGCTGGGCGTGGCAGAGAACAAAATCCACGGCAAAGAACAACCAGGTCAGGTAAAGCTGGCTGGGCGTGGCAGAGAACAAAATTCACGGCCAAGAACAACCAGGTCAGGTAAAGCTGGCTGGGCGTGGCAGAGAACAAAATCCACGTCCAAGAACAACCAGGTCAGGTAAAGCTGACTGGGCGTGGCAGAGAACAAAATCCACGTCCAAGAACAACCAGGTCAGGTAAAGCTGACTGGAAGTGGCGGAGAACAAAATCCACGGCCAAGAACAACCAGGTCAGGTAAAGCTGACTGGAAGTGGCGGAGAACAAAATCCACGGCCAAGAACAACCAGGTCAGGTAAAGCTGGCTGGGCGTGGCAGAGAACAAAATCCACGGCCAAGAACAACCAGGTCAGGTAAAGCTGACTGGGCGTGGCAGAGAACAAAATCCACGGCCAAGAACAACCAGGTCAGGTAAAGCTGGGCGTGGCAGAGAACAAAATCCACGGCCAAGAACAACCAGGTCAGGTAAAGCTGGGCGTGGCGGAGAACAAAACCCACGGCCAAGAACAACCAGGTCAGGTAAAGCTGACTGGGCGTGGCAGAGAACAAAATCCACGTCCAAGAACAACCAGGTCAGGTAAAGCTGGCTGGGCATGGCGGAGAACAAAACCCACGTCCAAGAACAACCAGGTCAGGTAAAGCTGGGCGTGGCAGAGAACAAAATCCACGTCCAAGAACAACCAGGTCAGGTAAAGCTGGCTGGGCGTGGCAGAGAACAAAATCCACGGCCAAGAACAACCAGGTCAGGTAAAGCTGGGCGTGGCAGAGAACAAAATCCACGGCCAAGAACAACCAGGTCAGGTAAAGCTGGCTGGGCATGGCGGAGAACAAAACCCACGGCCAAGAACAACCAGGTCAGGTAAAGCTGGGCGTGGCAGAGAACAAAATCCACGGCAAAGAACAACCAGGTCAGGTAAAGCTGGCTGGGCGTGGCAGAGAACAAAATTCACGGCCAAGAACAACCAGGTCAGGTAAAGCTGGCTGGGCGTGGCAGAGAACAAAATCCACGTCCAAGAACAACCAGGTCAGGTAAAGCTGACTGGGCGTGGCAGAGAACTAAATCCACGGCCAAGAACAACCAGGTCAGGTAAAGCTGGCTGGGCGTGGCGGAGAACAAAATCCACGGCCAAGAACAACCAGGTCAGGTAAAGCTGGCTGGGTGTGGCAGAGAACAAAATCCACGTCCAAGAACAACCAGGTCAGGTAAAGCTGACTGGAAGTGGCGGAGAACAAAATCCACGGCCAAGAACAACCAGGTCAGGTAAAGCTGGCTGGGCGTGGCAGAGAACAAAATCCACGGCCAAGAACAACCAGGTCAGGTAAAGCTGGCTGGGCGTGGCAGAGAACAAAATCCACGGCCAAGAACAACCAGGTCAGGTAAAGCTGGGCGTGGCAGAGAACAAAATCCACGGCCAAGAACAACCAGGTCAGGTAAAGCTGGCTGGGCGTGGCAGAGAACAAAATCCACGGCCAAGAACAACCAGGTCAGGTAAAGCTGACTGGGCGTGGCAGAGAACAAAATCCACGGCCAAGAACAACCAGGTCAGGTAAAGCTGGGCGTGGCAGAGAACAAAATCCACGGCCAAGAACAACCAGGTCAGGTAAAGCTGGCTGGGCGTGGCGGAGAACAAAATCCACGTCCAAGAACAACCAGGTCAGGTAAAGCTGGGCGTGGCAGAGAACAAAATCCACGTCCAAGAACAACCAGGTCAGGTAAAGCTGGGCGTGGCAGAGAACAAAATCCACGGCCAAGAATTACCAGGTCAGGTAAAGCTGGGCGTGGCGGAGAACAAAATCCACGGCCAAGAACAACCAGGTCAGGTCTGCAAAAGCATTTGAATCCACACAACAATGATTTGATGGTTAACTTTAACAAGATTTAGGGGGGGTGCACCGTTCCCGGCGGCACTGCAAGGCCGGGTCGATGCTTGGAGCGAAGGGAGCGAGCTCCTCTTTCGGACTCCCCGTTCTAAAAATCCATTTAATACGCGGTCCTCGGGTGGAGGACGTACCAGATATTAAACTGATAAGAACAGAATTTTTTTCTTTTCAAATATTTATTGGCATAAATCAAAAACAATATTCAAACATACATTTTTTTTACCAGTTCCAACGTCACTGTTCTGTAAAATCATTCAAAAAACGATCTGTCTGTAAAACCATTCCTAAAACAATAATAACAGTAATACAGTTAAAACAATTTCACAAAACAGTTCGTTAAAACAGGTAAAAAAAAAAAACTAGAGTAAAAAGCCAATAAATAGATATAAAGGATTGCAGTCCTTAAAATCAGGTTCAAATAAAAAACAAATGTAGCAGAAGCGGGAGGGCCCGGTTGGTAAAGGTGAACCTCCCCGTTCCTCAAAACATTTGGTCTCTCGGGACTTTTCCTGGTGCTCAGAGGGGATCCCCCCCTTCCTGCTCCTTCCCACCATCCTCTCCCGGAGAACCAGGCCGCTGCTGCCGAGACCTTTTCTGTGTAGCTCCGGCTCCCACGTCCGAAGAGGCACAGACGATTCTTCTTGGCAGCTGCATCCAAGGCACGCTGCCAACTGCCGTCCAGATACAGCTGCGGGGGGGCTCTGTCTGTGCCTCCTCACCAGCAAGTCTCCGGGGGTCTGCGTGGCGTCTTTTCGGCAGCTCGGGTGGATCCTTGGTAGGACCCCCCTTGCTGGCAAGTTCGGGAATTGCAGGGAGCCGGCCGTTGCCCACAGGTCCATGACAGCGCTGCACTCCCAGAGTGGGTGCTCCACCGACTCAGGCGCGCCACGACCAGGTCGGGGGCAGATCGATCTCTCCCAACCGCCCCGGGAATGCATCACGGTCCTGACCGGGAGAATCCCATGAGCCGCCGTCCAACACAGGTCCCGGAGTCTGTTTCGAGGGACGGAGAGGTCCACCGGGAGCCCAAACACGGCGGGCAGACCGCCTTTGGGCCTCTGCAGAGGACTCTCCAGTTCCCGCTCCTGCACAAAAGAAATCATAAAAACCAGATTAATAAAAGAAAGCAATCCTTTAAACCATTTAAAACCATTTAAAAGGGTTCCGAGGCGATGGGATCTAACTCTAGACTTCACACTTCTAACATGGATGAGTGAGAAGGTGAGAGTCATGAGTATGATGCAGGTTTGACTTTCAGACCAGGGAAGACGAGTCATGTAAAAGGAGCTCTTCCTCCGACTCATTGTATGAGGGGAGGGTTTTTGCTCCTTTTCCCCTTTGGACTTTGGGGACTGGCCTCTTTGAGCCCTCCCTTTTGTCCTTCGGGGTCGACTGTTTTGGAAATTCTAGGAACGGGGCCTCGTTCGGTGAGCCAGAGGGGAAAATTCTCGACTCGTCCTCAGACGAGCTGTCTGAGGGGGTCGCAGCTTTCCCCCTCTTCTCCGCAGGAATGGGAGAGGTCGAAGACAACTCTGACGCTGGCCTCTTTGTCTGTAGGGTGTCCGGGGTCTGGGTTTCATCGCTATCTTCTGCTCCGTCCTCCTCCTCAGACACAGACATAGCTCCACCCGGTGACTGCTTGTCCCCACCCACACTGTTGCCAGATGTGGTCGGGGGCTGCACAGTCACCACCCTTTCACCCTTCTCACTAGATTTCCGTTTTTCCTTTTCGTCTTGAGGGGCGCTGGAAGCTGCCACCTCCACCTGGTCGGTTTCCTTTCTCTTTTCACTTACTTTTCCGGCTTTTAACTTGTTGGCAAACGATTTGGGGCAGTCTCTGAAGAGGTGGTTGGACTCTCCACAGAGGTTGCACCTCCTGCCATTGGGACACTCATCAAATGTGTGCCCAATTTCTCTACATTTACCACAAAAGATCTTCGTGCACGCTTCTACCAGGTGCCCGTGCTCACCACACTTGCGGCAGAGCTTAGGCATTCCCTGGTAGTGGATGTAGCCTCTGTTATCGCCCAGCACTATCATACTAGGCAGGTGTTTCAGGCCCTGGTAGCCTGAAGGGTCCTGCCATTGCTGGATAGGAACCCTCCAAACACAGTTCCAGATGCCGTCCACATCCAGTACCTTGATAGGCTGGCCTTTAACCGTGCAATGTCTTCCCAGCCATGTCTTAATGTCCTCTGCGCTGACGGTTTCATTGAACATCCTGACAATAACCGTTTTAAGGCTATTGTCAGTCAGTTTTTCCACCTCAAACGCAGAAAACTGGGATTCTACACCCTCAAAACGTGCCCAAAAATCCTTAAATACTGTGCCCGAAACAAAACTCACATCAAAACCTTTATTAAAAGGTAAAGTGAGGATACAGTTCAAATCTTCAGGTGAAAATTTTAAAAGGCCCTGTACAAATTTCCTAGAAAAGTCTAACCTGCTGATCTCTAATGGTTTCCCATCTACCTCCTTTAAAAGAAAGCGGACACTGTGGTGCCTCCGCACCCCGGCAAAACCTGCTGACATGGTGGAGGCACCACAGCTCGCAAAAGGTGAAAAAACAAAAGGAGAAAAGTGCAAAAAACCACGTTAAAAACACTAAAAACACCACTTACCTTTTAGTTAAAAACTGTGAAAAACAAGAAGAAAACAAGGAACAAAACAAACAGAAACAAAAAAAACAACCAATCAAATTGGGTGTCACTGAAAAACGCTCTTCTCCCAAGGGTGTCTATCTGAGATCCACAAAGGAACCAAATCACCTCCCAAGGAGATTGATCACGACTCGATTCAAGACCAAAGACCAGGCAGTACTCCTGATCTTAGCCAAAAGGCCGAGAAGCGATGATCCAAAATGGTTTGGCGCTAACCGCCCGACCGGGGGGTCTCCGCTCAGGCGGAGAGGTAAAGCCACAGTCCGTTCACACCCGCACAGAGTCATTGTGTTCACGGGTGGAACCGGACCGGTGGCTTTCTGTAAATTTGTCTTTCACATAAACGTTAGGCTTTTTGGGTGTAAAAGCCTGCCAAAAATAGCCAGGACTCTTCCACGCCGCTCTCCACGGAAGTCTTTAGTAAAAGGCGAAAGACTTGTGCGAAATGAAGAGAGGCCAGAGCGAATGATGAGGGGACGTGTGGTGTCAGACGAGGGTCAGGCTTTTAGGCCTACGCGTGGCAGTGACGGTCACTGTTCACAGCTCCGCCTACACAGGTCAGACCAGGCCTGCTTTCATGTTCAGTCCAAGCAGAGTTTCAGATGAAAGGAACGAGAGAGTCAGTCTGCTGGTTGGTTAACTGACACAGCTGCAGGCAATTGAGTGCGTTTGCCTGCCTGTTTGAAAAGTATTTAAGGCTGACGTCCAGTTGAGGTGGGACGGTGGGAGAATCGATGGCTGCTTGACACAGACACACACACAAAATGTAGGCTGGATGATGGAGAATGTTTTATTTAATAAAAAAAAGAAAAGAAAAATCCCTTTTGTATCACAATGAATTAAACACAAGCAATTTCTACCCATTTCACCCCCCCTCACTCACTCACACACACACACACACACACACACACACACACACACACACACAGAGACACAAGATGAACAAGAATCTTTCTGAATCTAATCCACATGTATCTGAAAAGCAGCAAAACTCTCTGAAACTGAGCTGCAGACAGACTCACAGACACACAACCACACAGACAGACTCACCTTTTTGGGGGTTTTTTTTGTTAGGGTCTGACGGAGAACAAAATCCAAAGCCAAGAACAACCAGGTCGGATAAAGCTGGCTGGGCGTGGCAGAGAATAAAACGCACGGCCAAGAACAACCAGGCCAGGTAAAGCTGGGTGTGGCGGAGAACAAAACCCACGGCCAAGAACAACCAGGTCAGGTAAAGCTGGCTGGGCGTGGCAGAGAACAAAATCCACGTCCAAGAACAACCAGGTCAGGTAAAGCTGGCTGGGCGTGGCAGAGAACAAAATCCACGGCCAAGAACAACCAGGTCAGGTAAAGCTGGCTGGGCGTGGCGGAGAACAAAATCCACGGCCAAGAACAACCAGGTCAGGTAAAGCTGGCTGGGCGTGGCAGAGAACAAAATCCACGTCCAAGAACAACCAGGTCAGGTAAAGCTGGCTGGGCGTGGCGGAGAACAAAATCCACGGCCAAGAACAACCAGGTCAGGTAAAGCTGGCTGGGCGTGGCGGAGAACAAAACCCACGGCCAAGAACAACCAGGTCAGGTAAAGCTTTGCGTGGCAGAGAACAAAATCCACGGCCAAGAACAACCAGGTCAGGTAAAGCTGGGCGTGGCAGAGAACAAAATCCACGGCCAAGAACAACCAGGTCAGGTAAAGCTGGGCGTGGCAGAGAACAAAATCCACGGCCAAGAACAACCAGGTCAGGTAAAGCTGGCTGGGCGTGGCAGAGAACAAAATCCACGGCCAAGAACAACCAGGTCAGGTAAAGCTGACTGGGCGTGGCGGAGAACAAAATCCACGGCCAAGAACAACCAGGTCAGGTAAAGCTGGCTGGGCGTGGCGGAGAACAAAATCCACGGCCAAGAACAACCAGGTCAGGTAAAGCTGGCTGGGCGTGGCGGAGAACAAAATCCACGGCCAAGAACAACCAGGTCAGGTCTGCAAAAGCATTTGAATTCACACAACAATGATTTGATGGTTAACTTTAACAAGATTTAGGGGGGTGCACCGTTCCCGGCGGCACTGCAAGGCCGGGTCGATGCTTGGAGCGAAGGGAGCGAGCTCCTCTTTCGGACTCCCCGTTCTAAAAATCCATTTAATACGCGGTCCTCGGGTGGAGGACGTACCAGATATTAAACTGATAAGAACAGAAACTACACTTGATCTGAGCCAAAAGGCCGAGAAGCGATGATCCAAAATGGTTTGGCGCTAACCGCCCGACCGGGGGGTCTCCGCTCAGGCGGAGAGGTAAAGCCACAGTCCGTTCACACCCGCACAGAGTCATTGTGTTCACGGGTGGAACCGGACCGGTGGCTTTCTGTAAATTTGTCTTTCACATAAACGTTAGGCTTTTTGGGTGTAAAAGCCTGCCAAAAATAGCCAGGACTCTTCCACGCCGCTCTCCACGGAAGTCTTTAGTAAAAGGCGAAAGACTTGTGCGAAATGAAGAGAGGCCAGAGCGAATGATGAGGGGACGTGTGGTGTCAGACGAGGGTCAGGTTTTTAGGCCTACGCGTGGCAGTGACGGTCACTGTTCACAGCTCCGCCTACACAGGTCAGACCAGGCCTGCTTTCATGTTCAGTCCAAGCAGAGTTTCAGATGAAAGGAACGAGAGAGTCAGTCTGCTGGTTGGTTAACTGACACAGCTGCAGGCAATTGAGTGCGTTTGCCTGCCTGTTTGAAAAGTATTTAAGGCTGACGTCCAGTTGGGGTGGGACGGTGGGAGAATCGATGGCTGCTTGACACAGACACACACACAAAATGTAGGCTGGATGATGGAGAATGTTTTATTTAATAAAAAAAAGAAAAGAAAAATCCCTTTTGTATCACAATGAATTAAACACAAGCAATTTCTACCCATTTCACCCCCCCTCACTCACTCACTCACACACACACACACACACACACACACACACACACAGAGACACAAGATGAACAAGAATCTTTCTGAATCTAATCCACATGTATCTGAAAAGCAGCAAAACTCTCTGAAACTGAGCTGCAGACAGACTCACAGACACACAACCACACAGACAGACTCACCTTTTTGGGGTTTTTTTTTTGTTAGGGTCTGACGGAGAACAAAATCCAAAGCCAAGAACAACCAGGTCAGGTAAAGCTGGCTGGGCGTGGCAGAGAATAAAACGCACGGCCAAGAACAACCAGGCCAGGTAAAGCTGGGCGTGGCAGAAAACAAAACGCACGGCCAAGAACAACCAGGCCAGGTAAAGCTGGGTGTGGCGGAGAACAAAACCCACGGCCAAGAACAACCAGGTCAGGTAAAGCTGGGCGTGGCGGAGAACAAAACCGACGGCCAAGAACAACCAGGTCAGGTAAAGCTGGGCGTGGCGGAGAACAAAACCCACGGCCAAGAACAACCAGGTCAGGTAAAGCTGGCTGGGCGTGGCAGAAAACAAAATCCACGTCCAAGAACAACCAGGTCAGGTAAAGCTGGGCGTGGCAGAGAACAAAATCCACGGCAAAGAACAACCAGGTCAGGTAAAGCTAGGCGTGGCGGAGAACAAAACCCACGGCCAAGAACAACCAAGTCAGGTAAAGCTGGCTGGGCGTGGCAGAGAACAAAATCCACGGCCAAGAACAACCAGGTCAGGTAAAGCTGGGCGTGGCAGAGAACAAAATCCACGGCAAAGAACAACCAGGTCTGGTAAAGCTGGGCGTGGCAGAGAACAAAATCCACGGCCAAGAACAACCAGGTCAGGTAAAGCTGACTGGGCGTGGCGGAGAACAAAACCCACGGCCAAGAACAACCAGGTCAGGTAAAGCTGGGCGTGGCAGAGAACAAAATCCACGGCAAAGAACAACCAGGTCAGGTAAAGCTGGCTGGGCATGGCAGAGAACAAAAACCACGGCCAAGAACAACCAGGTCAGGTAAAGCTGGCTGGGCGTGGCAGAGAACAAAATCCACGGCCAAGAACAACCAGGTCAGGTAAAGCTGGGCGTGGCGGAGAACAAAATCCACGTCCAAGAACAACCAGGTCAGGTAAAGCTGGCTGGGCGTGGCAGAGAACAAAATCCACGTCCAAGAACAACCAGGTCAGGTCAAGCTGGCTGGGCGTGGCGGAGAACAAAATCCACGGCCAAGAACAACCAGGTCAGGTAAAGCTGGCTGGGCGTGGCGGAGAACAAAATCCACGGCCAAGAACAACCAGGTCAGGTAAAGCTGGGCGTGGCAGAGAACAAAATCCACGGCCAAGAACAACCAGGTCAGGTAAAGCTGGGCGTGGCAGAGAACAAAATCCACGGCCAAGAACAACCAGGTCAGGTAAAGCTGGGCGTGGCAGAGAACAAAATCCACGGCAAAGAACAACCAGGTCAGGTAAAGCTGGGCGTGGCGGAGAAAAAAACCCACGGCCAAGAACAACCAGGTCAGGTAAAGCTGGCTGGGCGTGGCAGAGAACAAAATCCACGTCCAAGAACAACCAGGTCAGGTAAAGCTGGGCGTGGCAGAGAACAAAATCCACGGCAAAGAACAACCAGGTCAGGTAAAGCTAGGCGTGGCGGAGAAAAAAAACCCACGGCCAAGAACAACCAAGTCAGGTAAAGCTGGCTTGGCGTGGCAGAGAACAAAATCCACGGCCAAGAACAACCAGGTCAGGTAAAGCTGGCTGGGCGTGGCAGAGAACAAAATCCACGGCCAAGAACAACCAGGTCAGGTAAAGCTGGCTGGGCGTGGCGGAGAACAAAATCCACGTCCAAGAACAACCAGGTCAGGTAAAGCTGGGCGTGGCAGAGAACAAAATCCACGGCCAAGAACAACCAGGTCAGGTAAAGCTGGCTGGGCGTGGCGGAGAACAAAATCCACGGCCAAGAACAACCAGGTCAGGTCTGCAAAAGCATTTGATGGTTAACTTTAACAAGATTTAGGGGGGGTGCACCGTTCCCGGCGGCACTGCAAGGCCGGGTCGATGCTTGGAGCGAAGGGAGCGAGCTCCTCTTTCGGACTCCCCGTTCTAAAAATCCATTTAATACGCGGTCCTCGGGTGGAGGACGTACCAGATATTAAACTGATAAGAACAGAAACTACACTTGATCTGAGCCAAAAGGCCGAGAAGCGATGATCCAAAATGGTTTGGCGCTAACCGCCCGACCGGGGGGTCTCCGCTCAGGCGGAGAGGTAAAGCCACAGTCCGTTCACACCCGCACAGAGTCATTGTGTTCACGGGTGGAACCGGACCGGTGGCTTTCTGTAAATTTGTCTTTCACATAAACGTTAGGCTTTTTGGGTGTAAAAGCCTGCCAAAAATAGCCAGGACTCTTCCACGCCGCTCTCCACGGAAGTCTTTAGTAAAAGGCGAAAGACTTGTGCGAAATGAAGAGAGGCCAGAGCGAATGATGAGGGGACGTGTGGTGTCAGACGAGGGTCAGGCTTTTAGGCCTACGCGTGGCAGTGACGGTCACTGTTCACAGCTCCGCCTACACAGGTCAGACCAGGCCTGCTTTCATGTTCAGTCCAAGCAGAGTTTCAGATGAAAGGAACGAGAGAGTCAGTCTGCTGGTTGGTTAACTGACACAGCTGCAGGCAATTGAGTGCGTTTGCCTGCCTGTTTGAAAAGTATTTAAGGCTGACGTCCAGTTGGGGTGGGACGGTGGGAGAATCGATGGCTGCTTGACACAGACACACACACAAAATGTAGGCTGGATGATGGAGAATGTTTTATTTAATAAAAAAAAGAAAAGAAAAATCCCTTTTGTATCACAATGAATTAAACACAAGCAATTTCTACCCATTTCACCCCCCCTCACTCACTCACTCACTCACACACACACACACACACACACAGAGACACAAGATGAACAAGAATCTTTCTGAATCTAATCCACATGTATCTGAAAAGCAGCAAAACTCTCTGAAACTGAGCTGCAGACAGACTCACAGACACACAACCACACAGACAGACTCACCTTTTTGGGGTTTTTTTTTGTTAGGGTCTGACGGAGAACAAAATCCAAAGCCAAGAACAACCAGGTCAGGTAAAGCTGGCTGGGCGTGGCAGAGAATAAAACGCACGGCCAAGAACAACCAGGCCAGGTAAAGCTGGGCGTGGCAGAAAACAAAACGCACGGCCAAGAACAACCAGGCCAGGTAAAGCTGGGTGTGGCGGAGAACAAAACCCACGGCCAAGAACAACCAGGTCAGGTAAAGCTGGGCGTGGCGGAGAACAAAACCGACGGCCAAGAACAACCAGGTCAGGTAAAGCTGGGCGTGGCGGAGAACAAAACCCACGGCCAAGAACAACCAGGTCAGGTAAAGCTGGCTGGGCGTGGCAGAAAACAAAATCCACGTCCAAGAACAACCAGGTCAGGTAAAGCTGGGCGTGGCAGAGAACAAAATCCACGGCAAAGAACAACCAGGTCAGGTAAAGCTAGGCGTGGCGGAGAACAAAACCCACGGCCAAGAACAACCAAGTCAGGTAAAGCTGGCTGGGCGTGGCAGAGAACAAAATCCACGGCCAAGAACAACCAGGTCAGGTAAAGCTGGGCGTGGCAGAGAACAAAATCCACGGCAAAGAACAACCAGGTCTGGTAAAGCTGGGCGTGGCAGAGAACAAAATCCACGGCCAAGAACAACCAGGTCAGGTAAAGCTGGCTGGGCGTGGCGGAGAACAAAACCCACGGCCAAGAACAACCAGGTCAGGTAAAGCTGGGCGTGGCAGAGAACAAAATCCACGGCAAAGAACAACCAGGTCAGGTAAAGCTGGCTGGGCATGGCAGAGAACAAAAACCACGGCCAAGAACAACCAGGTCAGGTAAAGCTGGCTGGGCGTGGCAGAGAACAAAATCCACGGCCAAGAACAACCAGGTCAGGTAAAGCTGGGCGTGGCGGAGAACAAAATCCACGTCCAAGAACAACCAGGTCAGGTAAAGCTGGCTGGGCGTGGCGGAGAACAAAATCCACGGCCAAGAACAACCAGGTCAGGTAAAGCTGGCTGGGCATGGCGGAGAACAAAACCCACGTCCAAGAACAACCAGGTCAGGTAAAGCTGGGCGTGGCAGAGAACAAAATCCACGGCCAAGAACAACCAGGCCAGGTAAAGCTGGGCGTGGCGGAGAACAAAACCCACGGCCAAGAACAACCAGGTCAGGTAAAGCTGGGCGTGGCAGAGAACAAAATCCACGGCAAAGAACAACCAGGTCAGGTAAAGCTGGGCGTGGCGGAGAACAAAACCCACGGCCAAGAACAACCAGGTCAGGTAAAGCTGGCTGGGCGTGGCAGAGAACAAAATCCACGTCCAAGAACAACCAGGTCAGGTAAAGCTGGGCGTGGCAGAGAACAAAATCCACGGCAAAGAACAACCAGGTCAGGTAAAGCTAGGCGTGGCGGAGAAAAAAAACCCACGGCCAAGAACAACCAAGTCAGGTAAAGCTGGCTGGGCGTGGCAGAGAACAAAATCCACGGCCAAGAACAACCAGGTCAGGTAAAGCTGGCTGGGCGTGGCAGAGAACAAAATCCACGGCCAAGAACAACCAGGTCAGGTAAAGCTGGCTGGGCGTGGCGGAGAACAAAATCCACGTCCAAGAACAACCAGGTCAGGTAAAGCTGGGCGTGGCAGAGAACAAAATCCACGGCCAAGAACAACCAGGTCAGGTAAAGCTGGCTGGGCGTGGCGGAGAACAAAATCCACGGCCAAGAACAACCAGGTCAGGTCTGCAAAAGCATTTGATGGTTAACTTTAACAAGATTTAGGGGGGTGCACCGTTCCCGGCGGCACTGCAAGGCCGGGTCGATGCTTGGAGCGAAGGGAGCGAGCTCCTCTTTCGGACTCCCCGTTCTAAAAATCCATTTAATACGCGGTCCTCGGGTGGAGGACGTACCAGATATTAAACTGATAAGAACAGAATTTTTTTCTTTTAACATGTTTATTGGTTCTTTTTACAGCATAAATAGCATCACCTTTAAAACATTGCTCTTGTACTAAAATCTTTTTAAATTTACTGTAAAACCATTTCTATGTTTGTAAAAACGGAAATACAAGTAAAAAACCTACAAAAACAGAATGTTTAAAAACAGGTAATACTATTTAAAAAAACCTACATGTACTAAAAAAAGAAGGATTACAGTCTTTAAAATCAAGTAAAATGAAGAACAGTTTCTGCAGGAGCGGGAGGGCGTGTCCTCTAAAGATGAACCTCTCCGCTCCTCCAAGCATTCGGTCTCTCGGGAACCCGTCCGGTGTTCAGAGGGGATCCCCTCCTTCTTGCTCCTTCCCACCGTCCGCACCCGGAGAGCCAGGTCGCCGCTGCCTCGACCTTTCTCGTGTAACACCGGCTCCCACGTCCGACGAGGCACAGACGATTCTTCTTTGCAGCTATGTCCTAGGCCTGCTGCCGGCAGAGATGATGGTGTTCATGTTGTCTGCGGCCATTCGGAGCACAGCTGCGGGGGGGATCTGCCTGTACCTCCTTACCAGCAAGTCTCTGGAGGTCCACATGGCGTCTTTAATGGCAGCCAGGGCGAGCCACTGCCTCCCAAACTCTTCCTTACTTAGATTGTGGCCCACCCCGTACAGCACCAGCTGTGCTGATAGGACCCCCCTTGCTGGCAAGTTCGGGAATTTCTGGGAGCCGGCCAATGCCCACAGGTCGACGGCAGCGCTGCACTCCCAGAGCAGGTGCCTCACCGACTCGGGCGCGCCACAACCAGGTCGGGGGCACGTTGAGATCGCCGACATGCCCCGGGAGTGCATGACGTCCCTGACCGAGAGGATCCCGTGAGCCACCATCCACGACAGGTCCCGGAGTCTGTTTGGAAGAACGGAGTGGTTCACGTTGTGCCAAACGGTTGCGGACTCACCTAGTGTGAGCCCGCGCACTCGACTCACCGGTTTCCGCTCCTGCACAACAGAAATCATAAAACGATGATTAGTAAAAACATGCAATCCTTCTTCCTCAAGTTTAAAATCTTTTAAAAACTTCTCTATAAAAGCGTAAGACGGGGGCAGATTAAAAGACACTGGAACTCTAAGATCAGTTTTAAACAGCTTCTTCTTTCTTAAAAAGGAGCCCATCCAGAACCTTGTAAAGGCTGCTGACTTTGGGTTTCTGGATGGGTCCGTTATCTGATTAAAACAAAGAGCCACGTACCTACTTCCTAAAAACAAGAGGAGATCAGGAACTCCTTTACCTCCTTTATCTTTAGTCTTTTTCAGTTCCTGTCTCCTCAGTCGTTCCCACTTGGACGACCAGATGAAGTTAAAAATGGCTCTTTCCAGGTCTAAAATCACCCTCCGTGGCGGCATAAAAACAGAACTGACTAATAAAAGCAAAGGTAAAATCACTGCCTTGATGATTAAAACCTTACCTTCTATTGTCAGTCCTCTAAGTCCCCAGAATCCTAGTCTCTGTCTGACTTTCCCTGTAAGGTCAGCCCAGTTCGTACTTCCTCCCCCGTCTTTGTCAAAAGTGACCCCCAGTATCTTTTGGTCGGTCTGGGTCACGGTCAGTGGGAGTCCCGTCGTGTCCGTCTCTCCCCAGGGTCCGTAGAACTGGGCTTTAGTCTTGTCTCGGTTAAGTTTGGAGCCGGAGGCGCGTCCAAACCAGTCGGTCAGGCCCAAGGTCCTGTGGATGGCTAAAATGTCGGTACATAAAATGTTAAAATCGTCCATGTATAAAATCACCTTAGTCTGTAGTCCGCCGCTCCCTGGTATGCCCACTCCTTGGATTCGTTGATCCCTTCTCAAGACCTGTGCCAGGGGTTCGATGCATGCCACGTACAGGAGGGCAGATAAAGGACACCCCTGACGGACACCGCAGCTGATATCCACTGCTTTTGTCAGGAACCCGTTAACCACAAATTTGCTGCTGATATCCCGGTAGAGCAGCCCCACCCACGCAATAAATTTGTCCGGAAATCCCATTTTTTGCAGCACTTTGAAAAGGTACTGGTGCGAGACCCGATCGAAAGCTTTCTCAAAGTCTAGATTTAACACTACCAGCCGAATGTTTCTGTCTCTCGCATAACAGATGGTGTCTCTGATCAGTATGAGGCTGTCCGTGATCTTCCTCCCTGGCACGGCACAGGCTTGATCCGGGTGAATCAAGGTCTCTAAAACCGTCGTCATACGTGTTGCTAAAAGTTTGCTAAAAAGTTTGCAGTCCACGTTTAAAAGAGTGATGGGTCTCCAGTTTTTCAGGTCGGTCCTGTCTTTGTCCTTGTGGAGCAGCGTCACTATCCCTACTCTAAAACTTGCTGGCAGTCTGTCCAAGGTCTCAAATTCTTTAAAAACAGCAAGTAGGTCAGGTGCTGAAATGTCCCAGAAGGTCAGGTAAAATTCCAAGGGAAGTCCATCCTGTCCAGGGGACTTCCCTTTCTTAAAAGATAAAAGACACTTGTTGATCTCTAAAACAGTAAAATCTTGGGTTAAAAGCACACTTTTCGTGACTTTTTTGTCAATAAAATCCAAGATTTCCGTCATAATTGTCTGGTCAACTGTTTTTTCTTTATATAGATCGTCATAAAAGAGTTCAACAGTTTTTAAAATGTCTTCAGTCTTTTCAGATAAAATCCCGTCCTCCCTTCTTAAACATGTAAAACCACCCCCCTTGCTTAAAATTTTCTTAAAAAAGTACCTTGAACATTTTTCTCCTTCTTCTAAGTCTCTTTCTTTACTTCGTAAAATAATTCCTTTGCTTTGGATTTCTGCCAGTTTTTGCATTTCTTTTTTGACTTCTTTAATTTCTTTATTAAAATCAAGTCCGTATTCATTTAATTTAAAATATCGTTGTAAGCGTTTTTGCAGCCCCATCATGCGTCGTTGTTCTAAAACCTTTTTCTTCTTACCTACTCTCTTAAAAAAGGTCTGGGTCCGTCCCTTCACCATCTCCCACCACTGTGAGCGTGTACGGTATAGGTCCTGGAGGGTCTGCCAGTCCTGATACCGCTCCCTGTACTGGTCGACGATGTTCTGGTCCTCCAGCAGGGAGCAGTTCAGTTTCCACAGACCCCCACCGTGAGTCACACCTGAAGAAAGTGACAGGGTGCAAGACAGCATGAGGTGATCAGAGAAGAAAACAGGGGTTAATCTAGCATCGGTTGGCGAGCAGTCCCGTGTAAAAACATAATCTATTTGAGAGGCTCTGGTGCCGTCATCACTGAACCAGGTGAAGCCCTCCTCTCTGGGATGCATGGTTTTAAAACAGTCAGTCAGTTTAAAATCCCTCACCATGCTCTGCAGTAAAACCGATGTCTTATCAACTTTAAAATCATCCCTCGCTCTTCTCTTATCTTTTCTTGATAAAATACAATTAAAATCACCTCCTAAAATCAACGGGGTTCGACCCAGCATGTGGGGCTGCAGGCTTTCTAAAAGGTCGTACCGCTCTTGTTTATCAGTAAAACCATAAATATTTAAAAGTTTAAAATCCCGTCCCATAAAAGTCAGATGCGTTAAAAGTGCCCGCCCCTCCTTCACCACAGTGCTGCCCTTCACCAAAATCTGGGGATTCTTGATTAAAATGGCTACTCCATCGTTTTTATTTTGATTGGAGCCACTCCACAGTGAGGTGTGGGGCCACTTTTTCTCCCACTGGGTATAATTTTTTAAAAAGGGTAAACCACACTCTTGTAATAAAAACACATCCGACTTAAAAGACAGTAAAAAATTAAAAACACTCTGGGCTCTAACTCTCGACTTCACACTTCTGACATTGATGGTCGAGAAGGTGAGAGCCATGAGTACGGTTAAAAAAAGGTACGTCATTTAAAAGATGCTTACAACTTAAAAAATGAATACAAACCTGGTTCACACGAGAGAGGACGAATCGTGTAAATGGAGCTCTTCCTCCGTCTCATGGGGTGGAGGCGGAGGGGGTTGAGCTCCATTGTCCTTGTGGACTCGGTGGGTCGACCTCGGAGGGCCTTCCCTCCTGTCCTTCGGGGTTGATTGTTGCGGGATGGTCAGGAAGGGAGCCTCGTTCGGTGAGCTAGGGGAGAAGATTCTAGACTCCTCCACAGATGAACTGTCTGAGAAAGTCGTAGCTCTTCCCCTCTTCTCCACAGACATGGGAGAGTCCGAAGACAACTCTGACGCTGGCCTCTTTGTCGGTTGGGCGTCGGGGATATGGGTTTCATCGCTATCTTCTGTTCGTTCCTCCGCCCCGGACACAGACATAGCTCCACCTGATGACTGCACGTCCCCAACCACACCGTTACCGGATGTGGTCGGGGGTTGCGCAGCCACCACCCCTTCACCCTCCTCACCTGACTTCCGCTGCCCTCTCTCGGTTTGCGGAGGGGGAGCGGAACTTTCCGTCTCCTCCTCTCCCGTAAAAATCACTTGACCCACTGTACCGGTTTTGGACGCTTTCAGCTTGTTGGCGAAAGACTTTGGGCAGTCTCTGAAGAGATGGTTCGTCTCCCCACAGAGGTTGCACCGTCTGCCATTGGGACACTCATCAAAAGTGTGCCCAATTTCTCTGCATTTTCCGCACATTATCTTATCACAAGCTTCTACCAGGTGCCCGTGCTCACCACACTTGCGGCAGAGCTTGGGCATTCCCTGGTAGTGAATGTAGCCACGGTTGTCACCCAGCACTACCATAGAAGGCAGGTGTTTCAGGCCCTGGTAGCCTGAAGGGTCCTGCCATTGTTGGATGGGGACCCTCCAAACACAGTTCCAGATACCGTCTACATCCATAACCTTGGTAGGCTGGCCTTTCACCGTGCAGTATCTCCCCAGCCATGTCTTAATATCCTCTGCATTCACAGTCTCATTGAATATCTTGACAATAACCGTTTTAAGGCTATTGTCAGTCAGTTTCTCAACCGTGAACGCAGAAAACTGGGTTTCCACGCTCTCGTACCGGGTCCAAAACTCTTTCAAAACATTTCCGGAAACAAAACTGACATCAAATCCCTTATTGAAAGGAAGTGACAAAATACAATTCAGGTCAACGGGTTTGAATTTCAACAACCCCTGGACGTATTTCCTGGAGAAATCCAGGCGGGAAATCTCCATGGCTTTTCCATTGATGGTTTTTAAAATAAAACGCACACAGTGGTGCCTCCGCACCCCGGCAAAGTTTGCCGACATGCTGGAGGCACCACAACGCAACTAAAAAATAAATAACAATAAATAAGATAAAAGCAATAAAATAATAACTTACCTTAAAAAAAGCTGTAAAAACAACAAGATAAAAGAACAAACAAAACAAAGAAACAAACACACAGACACAAAAAAAAAAAAACAAAGAACAAAACAAAAAGATCTCCCCACGTGGAATTAACTCAGGTGTCACAAAGACACCGGAATCACCGCCCTATGGAGTTGATCACGACTCGATCTAAGACCAAAGACCAGGCAGTACTCCTGATCTTAGCCAAAAGGCCGAGAAGCGATCTGTAAGAAAAAGAGGAATGTATTAACACAAATACACAGCAAGAAAAATAAAAAACAAATGCTAACTAAACAAGGCTGGCACATTTATGCCCTTAGACTCTCCTTCACGGTGAGGAAAAACTTCTAAAAAACCCACCAGTGGAGAAAAAATAAGAAACCTCGTGGGGATCCACACGAAAGAGAGATCCCTCCCCGGGAGGAGCATCCAATGTGTCTAAGACTATTGTTTAAATATTAGCTTATTCTAATCCACAGCTAAATATCTAAAGAAGTCAATAGATGTCCTCATCTTTCTTTTTGCTTGTTTTTTGTTCCCATACATTTATTAGATGTTTGGCCTTTACCTACGCAAATCAGGCATGTCCTCCCGAAATTGTTGAGTTTTTAGTTAAGTGCACAACATGAAATGTAGACAATTCAATGTATTGTATCCTTTTTATAAGATTTAGGTATACTTAAGTACTTACACTGGAGTCGTCCATTGTCAGTTGCTAAGTACACTGATAGTTTCTGTACTAAATGATAAAGGCTGGAAGTATCTGAATAAGAACAAAATAATAATAATACATTTAATTTAAAAGCACATTTAAAGATACCCCAAAGTCACTGTACAGATCACAATTATCGATAAGCCATAGATCAGAAATGAAATAAAATTAAAGTAAAAATAACGAAATAAATAAAATAAAATTAGAAACAGATCAAAACAAAGTGAATCAATACATAAAAAAATACAAGTTCAAAAATACAATACAAGTACGAAAATACTTATTTACAAGTACAAATACAAAAACACAAGTACAGTACAATTCACCGTAACTAGTGACGTTCCCATTAAAAATGAGAAATTAGAATTAAAAGGGACAACTTCTTTAGCATTAATTTCTAATTATAGAATTTTTCGCCCCCTACCGTCCACAGCACCAAACTAACGTTTCCCAACGGCTCACGTGACTCCAAGAACGGAGCTTTTGGTTATCCAATCAGATTTCCACGATGATTTGACGTGTGACATTTTTTCCCACAATGCTCCAAGCGCGTTAAATTTTCAATCTTTTTGTAAAATAAATCACTGAAAAATATTGTTTTAAACAACAAAATATCTTGTTGTTTAACACACACATCAAAATATCTTTGATGTGTGTGTTTTATATGTTATGCCTAATATAGAAGCCTTAATATTTCAGAATATGTTAATACCGTCAGTCAAAGAAGGCCGGGCGAAGAATAACTGGCCCAGGACACGTACGTACTGTAAGTCTGAAATGGTCTTTGCGTGTGGTAATCACAGCCGGACACATCCCCAGCCGTAATACGGCAGAACACACTACCACCAAAGCAAGTACAAAGAGGAAAAAAAAAGGCGATAAGCCACCCAAACTCTGTTGAAATTAAATCCCAAAAAATAAAATCTATATAGGATTCGTTACTGGTTAACTATCACAATCTGTGAACCAAGAAGGTTCCTTCTGTCTTCACATAAATTTATGTACTGGATACTTAGTATTGTACATTCGAGGGTCAAGAACCTTCGAACAATTTCGAGTCCACAGTGAGCTCCATCTGCAGGCTGCGAGGTATAAAGGACAATTTAGTGTGAAAACAAGAAAGACGAATTTTAGGCTCTTAGTCTCAAGTGATTACAAAAGTAATTAGGATTCAGCAAGTTTTTCTGCTTCCTATTCATCGCTAATATTTTTTCTAGGTTCTCGTACAGTAATTATGTCATAACTGTATGTTAATTTAAATTTTACTCACCCAAAATAAAGAAAAAAATGCTCATTTAAATTATGATGAAATGTTCAATAAAGGACAGACTGAGCACACCGTGTGCTCCTGTCATCAATATGAATCATTAAAGAGAACTGATGGGTGTTAAATTGCTCAGAGCAGTGGTTCCTAAATACCGGACCATGGACCGGTACCGAACCGTGGGTCATGTGGTTCCGGGCCGCACAGAAAGAAGAAATAACTTTCATTATTGTCGTTTAGTTTATTATTCAAGCCGTAATTATGTTTTAATTTGAAGGGTCACCGGATTTTCTTCCTTACATCCATCAATGACTCACTCTTGACGCATCATCCCATTAAATTTAAACCCATAAACTAGCAAAATGAGTAAAAAAACAAAGATCTACAGGAAGCTTCTTTGCTAAGGAGAGTTACAAACTAACGAAGCAGACTGGACCTTAGAAACACTCTTCAGGTTTCAGGTCAAGATGGGACTGTCTGGTTCCAGCAAAACAAACTCAGAACTCTGATTGATCTAGTCTTACTGTGAGTAGTTTAACTGGTATTTTATTCACTTTCTTTTTGTGACGTCCTTTATTTTGAAGGTATGTTTACTGTTACCATAGCAACCAGAGTCCGTTCGAGCAGAGAGAATGTTTCCACGTTATAAAGACGCTGCTAATAAATTTTCTCGTGAAGACAAAGTGGATTTAAGTTTGTTATTATTGATTTAAAAAGCCAGTTTTTTTCAGGCTGGTCTTCTTTAGCTTTCTGCTACACCTTTTGACCGATCCGTGGAAATATTATCATACACTAAACTTGTCCGTAGCGCAGAAAAGGTTGGGGACCCCTGCCTTAGAGGACTAAAAGACTTAGTAATAAACATATAAAAAAATGCGGGCCAACATTTAACAATCAGTGATTACAGAAGCAGCAACTTTAACATTTGGGGTAAATGTGAGCAAGGATTTGTGGTGGCCACAGAGCGGAAAGAGTCTCATTTTTAGGAGAAAACCCTGACAAAGCCAGTATGGGGGTAGGGGCCATGACTCCAGAACATTTTGAAATATAAGAGTCATTTTCCTGCATTTTGGTGGCCCATTCGCTGGCCCTGTAAGGGGATAGCTTAACTATTCCCCTTCCTTTCTTCTTCTTTTATTTTTTTTTTTTGTGGACCAAAAACGGGGGAGCATGCACCCCCCACGCCCCTGGATCCACTCCTGTATCTGTCTGATGTAGAAAGGATAAATTATGACATGAGAATTCATGGCTTCGGGGGAAACAAACGGGTCATTATTAACAATAGAAAAAAAAACAGAAGTTGTATAAAGCTGTGGGGAAACAGTAATGTTTTAGATTATATGCCAACGTTATAGTTCAATTCAAATTTATTTGTATAGCCCAAAATCACAGAATTTCTGTCTCCATAGGCCTCACAAGAAAAAGAGGAATGTATTAACACATACACAGCAAGAAAAATAAATAACAAATGCTAACTAAACAAGGCTGGCACATTTATGCCCTTAGACTCTCCTTCACGGTGAGGAAAAACTCCTAAAAAACCCACCAGTGGAAAAAAAATAAGAAACCTCGTGGGGATCGACACGAAAGAGAGATCCCTATCCCGGGAGGAGCATCCAATGTGTCTAAGACTATTGTTTAAATATTAGCTTATTCTACTCCACAGCTAAATATCTAAAGAAGTCAATAGATGTCCTCATCTTTCTTTTTGCTTGTTTTTTGTTCCCATACATTTATTAGATGTTTGGCCTTTACCTACGCAAATCAGGCATGTCCTCCCGAAATTGTTGAGTTTTTAGTTAAGTGCACAACATGAAATGTAGACAATTCAATGCATTGTATCCTTTTTATAAGATTTAGGTATACTTAAGTACTTACACTGGAGTCGTCCATTGTCAGTTGCTAAGTACACTGATAGTTTCTGTACTAAATGATAAAGGCTGGAAGTATCTGAATAAGAACAAAATAATAATAATACATTTAATTTAAAAGCACATTTAAAGATACCCCAAAGTCACTGTACAGATCACAATTATCGATAAGCCATAGATCAGAAATGAAATAAAATTAAAGTAAAAATAACTAAATAAATAAAATAAAATTAGAAACAGATCAAAACAAAGCAAAGTGAATCAATACATAAAAAATACAAGTTCAAAAATACAATACAAGTACGAAAATACTTATTTACAAGTACAAATACAAAAACACAAGTACAGTACAATTCACCGTAACTAGTGACGTTCCCATTAAAAATGAGAAATTAGAGTTAAAAGGGACAACTTCTTTAGCATTAATTTCTAATTATAGAATTTTTCGCCCCCTACCGTCCACAGCACCAAACTAACGTTTCCGACAGCTCACGTGACTCCAAGAACGGAGCTTTTGGTTATCCAATCAGATTTCCACGATGATTTGACGTGTGACATTTTTTCCCACAATGCTCCAAGCGCGTTAAATTTTCAATCTTTTTGTAAAATAAATCACTGAAAAATATTGTTTTAAACAACAAAATATCTTGTTGTTTAACACACACATCAAAATATCTTTGATGTGTGTGTTTTATATGTTATGCCTAATATAGAAGCCTTAATATTTCAGAATATGTTAATACCGTAAGTCAAAGAAAGCCGGGCGCAGAATAAGAGGCCCAGGACACGTACGTACTGTTAATCTGAAATGGTCTTTGCGTGTGGTAATCATAGCCGGACACATCCCCAGCCTTGTGGCTGGGGATAATACGGCAGAACACACTACCACCAAAGCAACCACTCAGAAAAGACTAAGGCGATAAGCCACCCAAACTCTGTTAAAATTAAATCCCAAAAAATAAAATCTATATAGGATTCGTTACTGGTTAACTATCACAATCTGTGAACCAAGAAGGTTCCTTCTGTCTTCACATAAATTTATGTACTGGATACTTAGTATTGTACATTCGAGGGTCAAGAACCTTCGAACAATTTCGAGTCCACAGTGAGCTCCATCTGCAGGCTGCGAGGTATAAAGCACAATTTAGTGTGAAAACAAGACGAATTGTAGGCTCTTAGTCTCAAGTGATTACAAAAGTAATTAGGATTCAGCAAGTTTTTCTGCTTCCTATTCATCGCTAATATTTTTTCTAGGTTCTCGTACAGTAATTATGTCATAACTGTATGTTAATTTAAATTTTACTCACCCAAAATAAAGAAAAAAATGCTCATTTAAATTATGATGAAATGTTCAATAAAGGACAGACTGAGCACACCGTGTGCTCCTGTCATCAATATGAATCATTAAAGAGAACTGATGGGTGTTAACTTGCTCAGAGCAGTGGTTCCTAAATACCGGACCATGGACCGGTACCGAACCGTGGGTCATGTGGTTCCGGGCCGCACAGAAAGAAGAAATAACTTTCATTATTGTCGTTTAGTTTATTATTCAAGCCGTAATTATGTTTTAATTTGAAGGGTCACCGGATTTTCTTCCTTACATCCATCAATGACTCACTCTTGACGCATCATCCCATTAAATTTAAACCCATAAACTAGCAAAATGAGTAAAAAAACAAAGATCTACAGGAAGCTTCTTTGCTAAGGAGAGTTACAAACTAACGAAGCAGACTGGACCTTAGAAACACTCTTCAGGTTTCAGGTCAAGATGGGACTGTCTGGTTCCAGCAAAACAAACTCAGAACTCTGATTGATCTAGTCTTACTGTGAGTAGTTTAACTGGTATTTTATTCACTTTCTTTTTGTGACGTCCTTTATTTTGAAGGTATGTTTACTGTTACCATAGCAACCAGAGTCCGTTCGAGCAGAGAGAATGTTTCCACGTTATAAAGACGCTGCTAATAAATTTTCTCTTGAAGACAAAGTGGATTTAAGTTTGTTATTATTGATTTAAAAAGCCAGTTTTTTCAGTCTGGTCTTCTTTAGCTTTTCTGCTACACCTTTTGACCGATCCGTGGAAATATTATCATACACTAAACTTGTCCGTAGCGTAGAAAAGGTTGGGGACCCCTGCCTTAGAGGACTAAAAGACTTAGTAATAACATATAAAAAAATGCGGGCCAACATTTAACAATCAGTGATTACAGAAGCAGCAACTTTAACATTTGGGGTAAATTTGAGCAAGGATTTGTGGTGGCCACAGAGCGGAAAGAGTCTCATTTTTAGGAGAAAACCCTGACAAAGCCAGTATGGGGGTAGGGGCCATGACTCCAGAACATTTTGAAATATAAGAGTCATTTTCCTGCATTTTGGTGGCCCATTCGCTGGCCCTGTAAGGGGATAGCTTAACTATTCCCCTTCCTTTCTTCTTCTTTTTTTTTTTTTGTGGACCAAAAGACTCAGTTCTTTCTTTACCACGACAGACCGATGCAATGTCTTGATTATTTTGGACGCTGCACCGATGTGTGTATTTACCGCTCAATCTTTCGCCCCCGTCATGAACAACACCTGATATACTTAAACTCTTGTGTTTGACACAGTCTCTGTAGCGTAATTGGTTAGCGCGTTCGGCTGTTAACCGAAAGGTTGGTGGTTCAACCCCACCCAGGGACGCTAATGTGTTTTTTTTTTTGCCATTGTTGGACTAATGAAGGTTTTCTTGATTCTTTTTCTTGATTGGAGGTTGTTACTATTTAAAAAAATGATGAGTGGGACGTGATGCTTTGATGTCTTTATTTCTAGTGGTGGCACAGGAGGTAACATTGGAGCCGATGAATGCTGCCGTGCTGCTGGGTTCTGTTGCAAGGTTCAATAGCAGCGTGCAGGGAACCTGGAACGTCATGACCTGGCAGGTCCGAGGATTCCTTGTTCTCACCGTTCGCACATCTGGTGAAATAATTTCATCATCGGAGCAGTTTTCTGCTAGGTTTTGCTCTACTGGTGTCACCAGCTGTGTGGAGTTCACCATCCACAATGTGACTCGCAGAGAAGCTGGTCCGGTCATCTGCACCGTGCAGGGAGATTACACACCGAAGACAGCACAGCTCAATGTTCAAGGTGGGGTCTGTTCCATTTGGATCTATATTTTATGTCAAAGCAATTTAATTGTCAGTGAAAACCCATTTATCTAGAATTGTAGGTTTATCGAACCGTTTTGTTCTTCGTGATCATCTTTAATTTTTTTTTTTTTTTTGAAGTTAGACTAACTTTAAAGACTGTTTTTTTCATTCAGAAGTGGATTTAAAAAAAAACAATTCTGAAGGTCACAACTTTCTGGGACTGTTCTGGGCGGCTGCCTGCTGTACTTTTTCCTGTTGTTTTAGCTTTTACTGTAATTATCAGTTTTCAAAGGAGATGATGGTGGACTTCAGCTCGATGTCTCAACCTTTCTGGGTCTTCATCGATGGATCTGATGTGGAAACGGTCTCATTGAACAGATTTTGGGCATTCACATGAACAAAAAATGGGAATGGTCCACCAACACGGATATCATCTACAAGAAGAGCCTGAGTAGACTGTACCACCTAAGATCCAGGTCTCCATAATGTACCAATCCATCATGGCGTGTGTCCCGTTCTTCTCTGTTATCTGCTGGGGAGCTGCAATAAAAACCAAGGACACCAACAGCCTAAAGAGACTTATTAAAAAAGCTGGTTCTGTGGTTGGCTCACCGCTTGCCTGTGTGGAGGAGATGGCGAGGAACAGAATGATTGCAACTCTGTTGTCAATCATGTTGAACCCCTCCCAGTTTATTTTATCGTATCTTCATATGAAAAAGTGTTTGAAGGTTCTACACATCAAGCAAATTATAGAAAATGTTGAGCTTTAAAACACAAAAAACGTGTCACTGCTGGGATGGGTTTTTGAACTTGCACTGACTAGTAAGCAGGCCACTGGCAGGGTACACCTTCATCAGATTATTTAGATTTATATTATTTCCATGGGCTACATTTTAGAAAAGGTAGGTATTTTGGAAGTTATCTGAGAGCTGTGACAGACTGTACAGGGTGTACCCTGCCTCTCACCTGCTAATAGGTCAGAATAGGCTCCAGCACCACTGTGACCCAAGTTTGATTGAGCGATCCAGGAACTGGATGGTTTATATTTGAGAGTCATCATTCTTTTCAGCTTGACCTAATAACATTTATTATTTTCACAGATAGGGGTGCGGTGAGCATCATGGGAGGTAACGTCACAGTGAAGCAGGATCAGCATGTGGAGTTCCAGTGTGTCACCAACACCTAGTTTCCCTTACCAACAGTCACCTGGAGCCAAAATGGTCACGCTATGGACAGCTAGTTGTACAACACCTCTAGCATGTCTGATGGAAACTATTTCAGCTCCACCAGTATCCTGAAGTTCCAGGCGGTCAGCAGCTCCACGGTCCAATGCTCTGCATCCGTGGCCGCACTACAAACCCCTCAATCCAGTTCTGTCTTCATGGTGGTTGGTGAGAAAATAATGCATAAATTTGAACTATTCCCAAAATAAGTTTGGGAATAATTTAACGTACCAAAGACTGCTAGAAACTGTAATTAGCTTTAAAAAAGGGTAAAATCTGGAATTTTGATAATCTTTTAAAATGTGTTTCTTATTGGTCGATAATGTGAAACTACTACAGTGATACTAATATTATAATTTATAAAAATTATCCTTTGCATCAGTTCCCTTTAATTATGAATGTACCCGTTTGAACGGATGAATATGAGCTACTTAAATACTGTGTCTGACAGTCAGCATCTCTCTGAGTGAAAGATCCCCCCTCCCAACACTGAACAGGCCCTCCACTGGAGATGTGGCTGGAATTGCCAACCTAACGTCAACCTAACATTTGTGTTTTTGGATGATGAGAGGAAACCGGAGTACCTGGAGAAAACCCACACAGACACGGGAAGAACATGCAAACTCCCCACAGAAATCAGAATATAAGTAATTTAATGATCCCACACATGGGAAATTTGTGTGTCACAGCAACAACTTCCTATCTGCTAAGTGAGTCGTTGTAGAGCCCGATCACGTACGGAAAGAAAGACCTCCAGTAACGAGATGTTCTCGAGCGGAGCTGTCGGGGCCTCTTGGAGAAGGAGCTCCGCTGTTCGTCCAGGAGTGGGTAGAGAGGATGGTCATGACTGTCCATGATGGACAAAAGTTTGTTTAGTGACCTCCTCTCCACCACTGCCTCAAGTGTGTCCTGTTTGCTGCCGATTGACAGAACCAGCCAGTCTGAATAGGCCAGTGTTCCACTTACCAGTGGAACAACACCAGTGTTCCAAGTCTTGTCCCACCTGGGACTCAAACCCCTGACCTTCTTACTGTGAGGCCACTGTACTGATCACTGCACCATCATGCCACCCATTTCAGTCAGTCAGTCATTTTCTTAACCGTCTATTCCTTATGCGGTAGCGGGGCGTGCTGGGGCCCATCCCGGCTGATTTGAGGCGAAAGGTAGGGTACACCCCGAACAAGTTGCCACTCTGTCGCGGGGACACACACACAACCATACACACAATACTCATTCCTAAGGTCAAACATATAGTGACCAATCAACCTAACATGCATGTTTTCGAAGGGCTAGAGGGAACCAGAATATCTGGACAAAACCCATACATACAGGGGGAGAACATGCAAACTCCACACAGAAAGGCCAATTTTCCAAGCCTCGTCCCACCTGGGACTCGAACCCCTGACCTTCTTAATGTGATGCCACTGCACCATCATGACACCCATTTTTAAGTTTAATTTCTTAAAAGAAAAATAATTTGGATTGTTTTAGTTTGAATTATTTTTTTTCTTTTCTTTGTTCAAGTTCCCAAACCCACTGACTGGACAGTGCTGATAGCTGTAGTTTGTACTTTCGGAGGACTCGCCCTGCTGGTTTTGCTGATACTTGGTATCCTCTTCTGTTACAAACGCAGGAAAGAAAAACGTAAGCAAATATGAATAGCATATACATCTTTTTTATATGGTCTAAATAACATGATTCTACAACTTTCTTTAGAGCCAAACTATGAAAAAGACGTAAGGTCAGTAAGTTTTGTGTGATTTTTATCGTACATATGGAGCTCTATGGAGATGCATGTAAAAGTGATTTTTTTGTGTGACAGGAGGGTGAGGACCCAGAGCCAGTTAAGTGCTGCCAAAACAGATGGACAGAAACGAGGACAAGAAAATCCATCATATGTACCTGACGGTCAAACAAGTAAGATTAATCTAAGAAAACATCTTTTAAAACTACATGAATTACTCCCAGTGTTGGTGTCTTTAGTGACTCGAACAAATGAGAAAAATAATTCCCTGCATTTTAAAATACTTTTTTTCTGGATGTGACATCCCAGCTGTTGGTCCCAGTTTCAAAAAGAATCTCAAAGTCGTCTGCACTCATGAAAAGGCACAAAAACTTTACAGAGCTTTTACTAGAGCCCATATTTCACTAGAAATTCTTTTTATGTTTCCAAGAAAACAATTTAAGTCAGGGGTGTCTAGATCTGGTCCTGGAGTGCCGGTGTCCTGAAGGTTTTCATTGTGTTCCTGAATCAATACAGCCGATGCACATAAAGTGAAATCAACAGCCAATAAAATGTGGCACCATGACTCAATAACCGGGATCAAGTATAGATGCAAGAACACAAAGAAAACCTTCAGGATACCAACCTTCCAGGGCCGGAGTTTGGGACCTCGGATCTAAGTTTTCCTCGCATACTACATTTTCATACGCTCAATTTACAAGTTGATCTACATTCCTACTCTCACCTATGGTCACCAGTTGTGGGTGGTGACCAAAAGAACAAGATACAAGCGGACGAAATGAGCTTCCTCTACAGGGTGGCTGGGCTCTCACTCAGAGATGGGGTGAAGAGTTCTACCATCCGGAAGCCGGATGACTTACTTTTTTAAAACACAGAATCTAGCCTCCCTTCCCTTTGTATCTCTAGCTCTTCATCAAAGGTAGCGCTGATGTGTTTGGCAGCAGGCCTTAATTCTTGCAATTTCCCCACTGTCAGACTGTTAAAGGTTTTCTTGATTCTTGATTAAAAGACTCATCTTAAAGTAGCAAGGAACATTTTATCTTAAGCTCATGTTACATGAGGAACATTGAAAGTGTTCCTCAATATCATTCAAAGTGGAGCTGGTCTGACTGTTTCCGCTATTAAATTTAGTAGAAAAGAAACTTTTTTATATGAAAACATAATCTGGTGTTTAAAGTCAGTCACTTTCTTAACCTTCTGTCCCTTTTGGGCAAGTTGTTTGTGATTAATAATTTAAATTCTCAGTAATATACAGTATATATAGAGGTGTGAAAGAAGTCTGTATGTGGGTCTGGTTTAAGTTGAATAACAGCGACACTGGCTGGCTAAAATAGACTACTACACAGTAGTAAAAGCTAAAGTCTCTAATCTATTAAAAAAAAAGACAAAACTCTTTTTGTTTGCTAAATTTATTCGTTGCATCAGGACGGGTGGTCGCCATTGTCGTTGTGGCAAGCCGAAGTGGGCGTCAACAACGAACTGAGCGCTACTGAAGGTCTAAGTGGGAAAATTTCAAGATATTGTTCTTGTAGAAGCCAAAAAACACTGTTAATCATTCTAAAAGAGAGTCTGGAGGCATTCCACCAGAATATTTTGAAACATAAATAATTTTTCTCCATTTTGGTGCATATTTTCCCCAAAGTTTATAGTAATTAAAGTAGTAAGAACACTTTTTTTTTTTTTTGTGGACCTAAAGGGGGCGAAGGGGGGGGCGGTGCGAGGGGGCGCCCCCCATGCCACCACGTCCCCTCATGGAACCGCCCCTGTACAGACTTGGAGAATCCTTTGGTATTCAGATTAATCTTAGGATAGATAACATTGATGAGTAGTACAAATTACAACTGGTCGGCAGGTTAAACTCATCTTGTCCAAATAGAGCTGACGTTCCATTTCAAATTCTCACCTAATAAATCAGTATGTTCACAGCAGTAAAGAATTCATCTCTAACCATCTGTTCATTCTTCCAGGTGTAACCCCCAGTGAACACACTGACAGCGGCTTTGCATCCAACACCTTTAGGGTAAGTTCAGGATGGTACGCAGCTCATGATCATCGCCATGACAACTCAACTTTTATCCACACATTCATTTTCCAAGTTGATAGAATCACTGTATCTGAGCTAGCTTTGGTATTAGTTTGTCTAACTTCTTTGTTACCATGGCAACCTATCAATCTTAGCTTAGCAAGGTTCAATAACTTAAAGGATTGTAGCTATTTGTAGATTTTCTATTATATCGAGTCTTTTATTTGAGGTGCTGTGGTTAGCACGGTGGCCTCACAGCAAGAAGGTCAGGTTTCAAGTCCTGAGTGGGACTAAGTTTGAAAAACTGGTCCTTCCTGTGTGGCATTTGCATGTTTACTCCATGCATATGTGGGTTATCCTGGTACTCTGGTTTCCTCTCACTCTCTAAAAACATACATGCTAGGTTGATTGGCTGCTATGAAATTGCCCCTAGGAATGAGTATGTGTGCAGATTTTGAGTCGGCCCCACAACACACCGGTGACCTGTTGAGTGTGTACCCTGCCTCTCACCTGAAATTAGCCAGGATCGGCCCAAGCAGCCCTGCGACCCCCTCAGTGATAAGTGGCTGAGAAGACCAAACTGAACTCTTTTAGTGAAATTTTTGTGAAAATATACAGTACTTCTAATGACAAATTTTTCTTTCTTTTTTTCAGATATCTGAAAGTAATCGAGCAGAAAACATATCCAATTCCACTAACGAATCAGGCTTCAGAAAACACAGGCACATCACCATTGTCTAAATACAGAAAGACAGTTGTTAAAGAACATTATTTTTAAAAAATTAAATGAAAGAAGTTAAAGAAATTTCATTTTTAAACAAATTTGATATAACTTATTATGTTCAAAACCAAAGGACCAAGTACGGGAATCAACATTTTTACTCTGAACTTTTATCCTATTAATATTTTTATTGTCACAGTACATGAGTTATAAAAGTCGTACGAATCAAGAAGAAGTAGTTTGTGTGAGTCATTTTTCTGTTGCAAACCAAGAGGAAGGGAGTATGACTAAGAAATGCACTCCTTTCGTTCTCATGAGTAAAACTAGAGGTTCAGGACAAGAAACAATGAGCAAGGACAAATATAATCAACATCTGGAGTTCTGGGAAAATGCAACTTTTAAGATGACCTCAAGACACCAACCAAAGCAGGAGAATAAAGATATTGTGTATCCTGGTGTGAAACTTTTTATGACATTCCCTCGTGTTTTTTCTTTAGATCATTGAATGTAACAGGATCCTCCTTAAAAAGGAATAAATGGAGAGTTTGAAAAGAAAGGATCTTATTGTGTCCGGTGAAGTGTTACTCTGGTTCATAATCTGACTCTCCTGATAAGAAAAGATCCTCTTGACACCTTGACTTTGCTAGTTTGTTGTTTATTTGTTGCAAAGCGTTCACCCGCTCTGCTCCCTGACCCTGACATCTACAACCTTAGACTCCCTCCCTCCTCCCTTTAATCCCCTTCATTTTTCCTCGTGTCTCTTGACATGATGTCTTTTATATTTTGTCTATTGTTCTTTTTTTTGTGTCCATGAGTTTCTAAAAAGGCACTTTTAAATAAAAGGAATGAATAAATGAATTATTTCTATTTCTAACTCTAGCGACAGTCTTCTTCTTCTTTCGGCATTTCCCTTCAGGGGGCGCCACAGTAAATCAGTTTCTCCATCAAACCCTATCTGCTGCATCTTCTTCGGACACGGCAATCAATCTTCGTGTCTTCCTTCACTGTATCCATGAACCTCCTCTTTGGTCTTCCTCTAGGCCTCTTGTCTGGTGGTTCCGGGCGAGTTACGCTACAGTTTGCCAATGGATTGTAGATGCTTGGACTAACGTGTCTGCTGGTACTGTTATCCGAGCTTTCTCAAAAGCTGGTATCCTTTCTGAGGTGCCGCACAGTACAGACAGTGACTTTGACAGCGAGGAGCGAATTGGACCTGCTCTGTTGGATTTTGCGCAGCTGTTCGATTCAGAAACAGAGGATGAGGACTTTGATGGATTTGAATAAAGACTATTACCGGTAATGTGCTTGTTTAGTATCGTTACTACTTAAATAGGTCATGTCTTTTCGTACGGTGCGCCTAATGGTCGTGAAATTACGGTAGTATTTTTTTTTTTTTTACTTTTCTAACCACTAACTTTCTATTTAACTTCTCTTCAGCACGTCACTGTCCACCACCCTGCATCACCACAGCCCTCCACCTCCTGGCAAGCAGAAGGTGTCGCTGGCTTGCCTCCATCGGATGTTACGCATTCAGAAATAAGCCAGACTGATCAGCCTTCGGTGAGTGTATCATTTTGGTTGTATATAAAATGATTTAAATTGCTTACATTTTTCAAATGACTTTCTTTTTGATTGTACAAACTTTGAACTAGTAATCAAAAGAGAAATGTTAAAAAAAAAAGTATTTTTAATGACAATATGTTACTTTTCTAAGCACCAACTTTCTATTTAACTTCTCTTCAGCACGTCACTGTCCACCAGCCTGCATCACCACAGCCCTCCACCTCCTGGCAAGCAGAAGGTGTCGCTGTCTTGCCTTCATCGGGTGTTACAGCTTCAGAAACCAGCCTTGCTGATCAGCCTTCGGTGAGTGTATCATTTTGGTTCATAATTACACCTTTATGTACATAAAGAGCAGTTTGCTTTTTAGAGAAATTATGGAAAAATGTGTTTACTTATGCATTTACACAAAACTACAAATATGGTTCAGAAAAATAATGCAATGCAAACTATTTTTTATTTGAAATTATGCCCGCTTTAAAAAAAAAAAAGTGAATTGTGATGTTACTGTTCCACGGGCATTCTGGAACCTGATGGTGCAGCTGGCTGGGATAAGGTGCAGGACTTGGCTGTGCATCTCATCTCCTTACGAGAACTATCTTACCTGGACGACCAGCGGATCACAGAGACCATCCGTCTGTGGAGTGCTCTTCTGGAGGGGGACAAGACGAGGCTGAGCTACCAGCCCAGACACCAGGTCAAGCTCAGCAAAGGCCGCTTCAAAGTCCCCAAGGGTAGCAGAGAGACAGCAGGTGTGGAGAGCGTGTAGCGGTGCAAGGTTGGACATCCCGGTGGTCCGGCTCAGTGGCCCGGCACCAGTCGCATTGTCGAGGCGATGTGCAACAAGCTGTGCGCGTTGCACAGGTACCCGACAAAAAAGGGAGGTGTGTCGGTTCCTCGATGGACTAAAATCCTGAGGGACTACCACCACATCCGTGAGCTGGTGCTGAACTGTCCAGCTGTCATGGAGACCACCTCTCTGCAGCTGTTTGTTCTAAACCAGAAGACACTTCTCCAGTGGTGAGTTTAGACGCTTTAGTTTAACATAAACATGATTAATGCATTGATACTAATTGTGTTGTGTTTGCAGGTTTCAGCGGAAGGAGAACAGACAGGAGAGGAGTGTCCTCCAACAAGGTGTCACCAAGGAGACGTCTATGCCAACGTCATCGGCACCGCTCCCTCCTCTGGTGACAAAGCAGGTGCAAAGACCCTCCTCGAGGCACGACTTAGGCCACCAGCAAAACAGAACAGGACAGGCTCCAAAACCGCGGCATACGATGTGCAGGAGGATATGGGCCCCTTAAAAACTGCATCGCCGTCGAACGAGCACTCGCAAACTCGCATAGAGCAAAAGAAAGTGGGTGAAATTAGATCTGTGGATTAAAGCAGCTGAAAATGTCCAAAATCATTTCCTGAGATTATTTCTGGTGATGAATTGATTTATTTGTTCAAATGGATCCCCTTTAGTTTCTACCATGAGAGCTACTAATCTTCTTGGGGTACAAAATAAGTAAAAAATACAGTTAGATTTGCATGAGGTAAAAAAAAACAGTATAAAAAAAATTTAGTTCTATAAACAGACAAAACTTCAAAATCAATCACCTTCTTAGCCATTGATCTCATACAGGGTTTTAGGGTTGTCAGAGCCCATCCCTGCTGATTGGAGCCGAGGGGCAGGGGTGTGGTGGTTGAGTTTAATGAGAAACACTCTACATAAAAAAAAACAACCCTGAGATATACTATGATATCCAGCTCTCGCTGGACCGATTTGCTGTGGAGTGTGAAGCGGCCGGGATGGGAATTAGCACCTCCAAATCTGAGACCATGGTCCTTGCCTGAAAAAGGGTCGAATGCCCCCTGCAGGTCAGGGACGGGGTCCTGCCCCAAGTAGAGGAGTTTATGTATCTCGGGATCTTGTTCACGAGTGGGGGAAGGATGGAGCGGGAGATCAACAGGCGGATCGGTGCGGCGTCAGCAATAACTAAATAAATAAATGAATTACTCTATTCATCCCTCACCGGGGAAGTTTGTGTGCTGCACTCCTTACACCGCAGCAGGTTGCCCTTCGACTGCGCCAATGGTGGGAGAAGTGGGGTTAAGGTGTCTTCTCCAGGGACCCTAGACGTGCTCTCTGTGGGACGCGAACTCGCGAACTTCCTGTCCACGCGTAAACGCTCTAACCACTGAGCTGCCGTCTCCACCTTGGACGTCTCCAACTAGGACGCTGTATCGGTCCGTCATGGTAAAGTGAGAGCTGAAACGAAAAGCAAAGCTCTCGATTTACAAGTCGATCTACGTTCCCACCAACACCTATGGTCACTAGCTGTAGGTGGTGACTGAAAAAACGAGATCGCAGTTACAAACGGCCGAAATGAGCTTCCTCTGCAGGGTGGCTGGGCTCTCACTTAGAGTTCGAGTGAGGAGCTATGTCATCCGGGAGGAGCTCGATCTCGAGCTGCTCTCTCCCAACAGCTTGAGAGAAGCCAGATGGGGTGGTTCGGGCATCTGGTCAGGGTGACTCCCAAGTGCCTCACTGGTGGTATGTTTCAGGCACGTCCCACTGGGAGGAGACCAAGAGTTAGACCCCGGCCCAGCTGGAGAGACTATGTCCCACAGCTGGCTGGGGAACGACTCAGGATTCTTCCAGGTGAGCTGGAGGATGCGAGAAGTCGGGGTGAGAGAAGCCTGGGCTTCCTATCTGAGGCTGTTGCCCCCGCGAACCGGATAAGCGGAAGACGACGGAACAGAACAAATAATATTGAGAATAATGTTGGTTTTTTTCACTTTCTCAGTTACAGTTCTATAAACTCTCCCAGCTGTGGAGGAGAAATTGGACCCAAAAATGGACTTTCATTAATCTCAATTGTGATTTGTTAATATGTTTTTTCTAGTTAGATAAAAAATCAAATAAAAAGCACATACTGTATTTCACTTGAAAGTGACTTCGTTTTAGACCCAAAGTGACATTTTTGTGATTTATTGATTAATACTATTGACTGAAAAAAGAGGATCCATTTAAAATGTTCTAATAATGTTTTCAGTTGCTTTAGAAGCTTTAATTTAGATCATTTAACTGTTTCTGAATTCAATTCCATTTTATTTGTACAGACCAAAATCACAAAACAATTGTCTACTTTGAATGTCTGAATAAGAAAATCTCTGCAGGGATTTACCTTCTGTGGTCAGATGATAAAACCTTCCTATCTGGAGATCTGTTTCACGTAGAAACATTAACATTTTGAGGATGTTTAGCAGAGAGGCCTGATGTGGGCTCTCCAAATGACTTTCATTGTTTTCGTCCACAAAAAATTGGATGCCAAAACACCCAAAGAAATGTAGCCAGTTTTGAAAAACTAGTGATTTATGATTGTTGAAGGTACTTTTATTTTAAAAAATACAATTTTAATGTATGCAGAACAGTTTAATTTGGTGATTTTTTTTTTTTTTTACAAAATAGTGTTAAAAATAACTGTAAATCAATTTTTTTAAATAGGGAGACATTATATGATCTTACACTGACATCTACTGGCCAAATTGTGGAACTACACTAAATGACTTCAAAATAAAATGTACAAAAACACTGGTGCTTGTTGTTTTTTTCAGACCCTCATTGACAGGATTTTTGAAGACGACGGAACGGGTTTTTAACTTGTAAAGAACTTTGTGTTACATTTCATGTTTTTCGTTTTTGTGGTACATTGTATGCTTTATAAATAAAGTTTGATTGATTGATTGAAATGAGGCCGGGACCTCAGGCGGATCGGTGCGGCGTCAGCAATAACTAGGACGCTGCATCGGTCCATCGTGGTAAAGAGAGAGCTGAACCGAAAAGCAAAGTTCTCGATTTACAAGTCGATCTACGTTCCCACCAACACCTATGGTCACCAGCTGTGGTTGGAGACCAAAAGAACGAGATCGCGGATACAAGCGGCCGTAATGAGCTTCCTCCGCAGGGTGGCTGGGCTCTCACTCAGAGATCGGATGAGGAGCTTATCTCCTCGTGGTTTCATCTGTGTGAGCTATGTCGGGATATGTCAACTAATCAGCGTCTGAATACGCTATATCTCGGTATATTCTCGGGATGTGTCAACAAATCAGCGTTCGAGTTCTGGACAATCCAAACTTGGTCTTGCCCTGACGTCACGTTCAACGTCATGTTTGTGGGCCGAGCAGAGCGGATTGATACAACAGACCGTTTTATGAGGACTACTTTCCTTGACAGCAACAGGTGGGTCAAACTTTTAACATGTTTATTTTAAACTTTTTTTGTTGAAAAATTAGATCTAAACTTAAACAAATTAGGTATCGTGTTACGCGACGTTAGCTGAGTGTTTGGAGGTAAAAACAATTACTTAAAACTCAATAAAAGCGTGTTTTTTCATTGTTTACGTGCAATGTTCTTAAAAAGTGTTGTTTTTTTTAATCTCTTTAACATAAAAAATATTGTCAGATGATCTTTGAAGCATTTTTTCATTACGTGTTTTAGCATCTTTTTACGTGTTTTAGCCGCTAAAAGCTGCACAGATTGACGATAGATGACGCTAACAAACTTTACAGAAAAAAGACGGTCTTAAATTTCCATCATCTTTCCGTTTGTTTTCTGACCATTAAAACATGTTTTAATAACTTTGTGCTCTGTAGTGAGAGGAGGAGGGAAGAGGTGGAGATCTGTCCTAGAAAGAAGAGGAATGAAGATTAGTCAGAGTAAAACAGAGTACATGTGTGTGAATGAGAGGGATCCAAATGGAAAAGTGAGGTTACAGGGAGAAGAGATAAAGAAGGTGGAAGATTTTAAGTATCTAGGATCAACAGTCCAGAGCAATGGAGAGTGTGGAAAAGAGGTGAAGAAGCGTGTGCAGGCAGACTAGAACGGGTGGAGGAAAGTATCAGGTGTGATGTGTGATAGAAGAGTTTCAGCTAGAATGAAAGGGAAAGTGTACAAAACCGTGGTGAGACCGGCCATGCTGATTGGTCTAGAAACAGTAGCACTGAGGAAAAGACAGGAAACAGAGATGTTTGTAGCAGAGATGAAGATGCTGAGGATCTCTCTGGGAGTGACCAGAATGGACAGGATTAGAGGAACAGCACGATAGAGGTTTTGGGGATAAAGTTTGAGAGGCCAGACTGAGATGGTTTGGACATGTGCAGAGGAGAGAGAGTACATCAGAAGAAGGATGCCGGGTTTGGAACCACCAGGAAAGAGGACTAGAGGAAGACCAAAGAGGAGGTTCATGGATACAGTGAAGGAAGACATGAAGATAGTTGGTGTGACCAAAGAGGATGCAGCAGATAGGGTTAGATGAAACTGACTTGCTGTGGCGCCCCCTGAAGGGAAATGCCGAAAGAAGAAGCCACAGAAATCAGTTTGATAGACTCTGTAATGTGGGACAGAAACACAGACAAATCTAGTCGTTTCAGATTCACTTTTTTATTCTAAACATTTGACAGAGTTTTTGTGTTAAAAGATGAACTATTGCACGTCACATGTTCAGTCCTTATTAAGATTAAAGATACATTTATTTCAGGAAAGATGGCGGGGATCCAGCTGATGAATTCCTCCTCTTAGCTCACTGTAAGCTACAGTTGGGGAAGTACCAGGGTCAGAGGTTCAGATGGCTTTTGGAGAATGACCTGGGGTACGCCATCTATCTGGCCGTCAGTTTTGCTGGTGAGGAGGAAAGAAACAAGTCGCTGTTTGCCAACAAGCACTTGTTCCTGAGGTACACCTCTCAGATCAAGGAGGTGGAGACCTACAAGAGGAAGTAGTCCATGAAGCTGGAGGCAGAGAGGACAGGACACACTGGGTGTTTCATGGTGGAGTTTGGAGACTTCAAAGGGAAGTCCATGAAGGAGGTGTATGAGGACCCGAGCAAGAAGGCTAGGCTCTCATCACCTACCTTTTATATAAAGACTCTCCAGGCCAAAAAACAACATGGCTCTATTTAAGGAGTACGTCACTAAGAGGATGGCATCAGAACCAGCAGCAAAGCCTGCCTGTGCTGCTACTGGTTCTGGGGTGTCAAGCAGAGGATCCCTCCAGGGTCCAAATGTGAAGGCTCTGCTGGCACGGGGGAAAGCTCTGCCTGCTTCACAGCTGGCAAAAAAGTTGATGACCGCCGTCTAAACCTGTGAGTATAATTTGAGTGTTTTTTTTAGACTCATGTCTATGTAAATGTTTTCATTTGTATTTTTTTATCCATGTTACAGCATCAGTTCCAAATCTCCCCCCTCCTCAGTCCACAGGCTCGAGGCGTTTCTTCTCCTCTGGTTTGTAAAAACCTACTTGTTATCGGTTACTCCTGATAAATGTGTTTCTAATCATATTTTTATTGCTTCTCCAGGAGACTTCTTTGAGGAGCAGGATGACCTGGACATGATGCTCGCTGCAACGCAGGCAGAACAGCAGTTTGCTCCACGTATGGATTTCCACAAAATAATCTCACATGTTTAAAAAAAATCCATCATAATGAATAAAAGGGTCTTTTGTTTTAAAGAACAGAGCAGTGGACAACTGATGAGGTTCATGAATTCTTTGAAGGCACTTCCAGACAGTTTGGAAAACTAAATGTGTATGTAATGTGTTTATTTTAATATCTTCCATTATGTCTGACTAATTCTCCCAAACTTCCTGAATCCTGCACTGAATGAGCGTGGTGTCATTAGAAGAACCCAGAGCTGCTGCTGTTGTTGTTGCGTTGCTTTTTCATTCTTCTTCTTCTTCTTTCGGCATTTCCTTTTAGGGGTCGCCACAGCAAGTCAGTTTCATCTAACCCTATCTGCTGTATCCTCTTTGGTCACACCAACTATCTTCATGTCTTCCTTCACTGTATCCATGAACCTCCTCTTTGGTCTTCCTCTAGTCCTCTTTCCTGGTGGTTCCAAACCCAGCATCCTTCTTCCTATTTACTCTCTCTCTCTCCTCTGCACATGTCCAAACCATCTCAGTCTTGCCTCTCGAACTTTATCCCCAAAACCTCTAACATATGCTGTTCCCCTATGTACTCGTTTCTAATCCTGTCCATCTCGGTTACTCCCAGAGAGATCCTCAGCATCTTCATCTCTGCTACCTCCATCTGTGCTTCCTGTCTTTTCTTCAGTGCTACTGTTTCTAGACCAAACAGCATGGCCGGTCTCACCACGGTTTTGTACACTTTTCCTTTCATTTTAGCTGAAACTCTTCTATCACACATCACACCTGATACTTTCCTCCACCCGTTCCAGCCTGCCTGCACATGCTTCTTCACCTCTTTTCCACACTCTCCATTGCTCTGGACTGTTGATCCTAGATACTTAAAATCTTCCACCTTCTTTCTCTCTTCTCCCTGTAACCTCACTTTTCCATTTGGATCCCTCTCATTCACACACATGTACTCTGTTTTACTCTGACTAATCTTCATTCCTCTTCTTTCTAGTGCAAACCTCCACCTCTCCAGCTTTTCCTCCACCTCTTCCCTCCTCTCACTACAGATCACAATGTCATCTGCAAACATTTTTCATGTTCAACATTTAATCACTCTTCCGTCACTCTTCTTTCATGTTGTAATAAAGTTGAATCTGTCCAGTTTCTGGCTGAACGAATCAAATGCTGCATGACAATCATCTCTTATTTTTGGAGTAATTGTTCTTAATGTCTTTTCAGCTGTGTCTGCTCCGCCAGCACCCCCAGAACTTCCTTCTTACTGGGCTGAGCAACTTCCTTCCTTCCAGCATGACTGGATCAGGAAGACTCTGTTTAGAGCTCATCCCAAGACTGGGAAGCCAGAGCTGGTGGCTCAGTTGAAGCTCTGGTGGTACCCACCTCAGCCGCCGGCTATTTATACTCAGCCACCTTCTTCACCAGACGTCTTCTTTGGCCGTCCACTGTTCCTCTAGATGCCATTGAAGATGTATGCCATTCCACTCACCTGTCCCCAGCCTGCCTGCAGTAGTCTCAGGTTGACTGCACCTGGTCTGTACCGCACTGTGCGCAGGGTTATGGATGTAGACGGGTGGTACGACATGGTCACTGAGTATCTGGAGTGCAAGCGGTGCAAGAAGAAGTACCCTGGGTGGTCACAGGGATCCTGCAGCAGCTGGATGTGGGGCATCGCTGCCAGTTCCCAGCACTGCTGACATACAGGTATGAAACAAGAACAATAAACAGTGTGTACAGTCTTGTAGGTTTTATTCATGTTTTTTTGTTAACTGATAAAATTCATAACCGATTGATGTCATGATTTGACTTTTTCCAGGTACTCCTGTGATAAGCGGGTGGTGAGGATGATGCGAGAGAGGACTCAGGGTAACAGTGTGACCCAGCTGTACAATAAGCTTCATGAGGAACACAGTGAGGCATGGTCAGAGCGGGCTCTGCTGTATCTCTCTGCTTGTGAGCGTTTTGTCAGCTCACACGTTCTGGAGAGTCCCGTCTTCTCCGACCCTCTCCACCCTCCCGCTATCCCGAAGCCCAAGTGGCTTATGTCGGTGTACTGCAGGGATGTGCTGTCGCGGCTGGACGAGGTGAAAGCCAAGATCACCTCTGTGTTTGGCACTATCCTGAAGATGGACTCCAATAAGAAGGTCAATTTATTACATTAATAGATATTTAAAATGGATTTGAATAAAAAGTACATTTGAGTTTCATTTTGTTTCACAGTTAAATTAGTTTTTCTAACACAGTGTTTTGTATTTTCCATTAGGTGACTAAAAAACTTGCTGGGGCAGCCAGAAACACAGCCGCCTGGTGCACAAATGTGGGCAACAAATACAGACAGGTCCTTTGCTCTGTGCTAACAGCAGCAGAGGGGCACAGGCTCTGGCCTATGGCAGCTGGACTCATGAAGCGTTCCAGGGAGGCAGGAGTACCACCACCTGCCATCATGTATGTGGACAGAGACTGCTGCAGCCTACATGGACGGTCCCAGGTCAAAGCCATGTTCTCAGAGTGGACTGAGCTTCAAGTGCACCTCGACATCTGGCACTTCATGCGGCGCTTTGCCGCGGGAGTTACCACAGAAGCTCATCCACTCTATGAAGTCTTCATGGCTCGGCTGTCTCGCTGCATCTTCGAGTGGGACCCAGAGGACGTGGCTGCTCTGCGTCGGGCAAAGCAGGGGGAGCTATCGGCCAGTGGCACGGAACACGTGTTTGACGGCCCTGGATGAGCGGATCGGCAGGAAAGAGCTGGCGCTCCACTGCAGGAGGAGAACTAGAGGAGTGGAGGAGACTGCCCGGCTGATCAAAACGCTTATTGATCAGATGGACGGAGAGGCCGGGAAAGTCACACTGGGTGTTCCACTGTTGGACCATCACCGCATCCAGCAAATCTGTCTGGACCAGCAGAGACACATCACCTGTATTCAGGACCTGCCAGGTTTTCCCCTCTATATGAAAACAGGCACCCTGAAAAAGGGCGGTGTGGAGCTTAGCACTTATCGCTGTGCTCGTGGCTCCACCTCTCTGGAGTCTTTCCACCTTCACCTGAACCGTTTCATCCCAGGTGGGTGTCGATTTTTTTTCATCCGACTTTTTCTTTGTGATAAATCTGCAATAGTGATCTAATTTTACTTTTGTTATAACAAGGAACAAGTGCCAGTGATGCTCATTTCCAGGCGTATCTGCTGGATGGCTTGATGCGCTGGAATGAGGACAGGATGAAGGAGCCTGTGAAGGAGGAGTTAAACCTCCGGATCTACAGCAGCTCTCAGAAGGAGGCTCTGCACAACATAAGCAACAAAGTCCTGGAAAATCTCTGGTCTCCTGGGCTACTATCCTCCAGGGGCTTACACGGGTAAACACAAAGAAAGTTGTTTATCCAATAAATAAACTGTCTGTTTACTGAAATAAATGACAGAATAAAGTATGTGAATAAGTAATAAGCTGCACTTCCAGTATGACTTACTTCTGCATTCTGTTTGTTTCAGGAGAGACGCTTGGGATTGAGTTTCTATAAAGTCAGACTGGCAGAGCTCTGACTGAGAGTCCAGAAGAGGAGGACAGGCTGACGGAGCAGGTGCAGGACGAGCTGCTGCTACAAGATGACCCCAGAGGACATGACAGTTCCTGTGCTGTTTGAACCCTCAGGGTCAGCTCCGGCTCAAAGCAGTGACTCCGTGGCAGAGGTACTCTTCTATAAATATGTACCGTAATTTCACGGCTATAAGGCGCATATAGAAGTCTTAGATTTTCTTCAAAATGAGCGGTGCGCCTTTTCGTGTGGTGCGCCTTGTGTGTGAGAAAAGGCGGACTTAAAAGAAAACGCGGTGCCCGCGAGGCGTACCTGAAAGAAAAGGCATGAGAACGTTAAAGAGTGAAGTGTGAGCGGCGTGGGAGCGCTTGACGACCGAAGGAGACCACAGTTTCACGAAGGGTGGAAGGCAGCGCCGGGCGAGTTACGCTACAGTTTGCCAATGGATTGTAGATGCTTGGACTAACGTGTCTGCTGGTACTGTTATTCGAGCTTTCTCAAAAGCTGGTATCCTTTCTGAGGAGCCGCACAGTACAGACAGTGACTTTGACAGCGAGGAGCGAAGTGGACCTGCTCTGTTGGATTTTGCACAGCTGTTCGATTCAGAAACAGAGGATGAGGACTTTGATGGATTTGAAAAAAGACTATTACCGGTAATGTGCTTGTTTAGTATCGTTACTACTTAAATAAAGTACAACCAAACTCAGTTTTGCTCCCGATCTATTTTTTTAATACACACATTTGCATGCTTGAGTGTGTGTTGTTGTAAGACGGTGTGTGACTGAGACTGCGCCTTTTCGTACGGTGCGCCTAATGGTCGTGAAATTAAGGTAGTATTTTTTTTTTACTTTTCTAACCACTAACTTTCTATTTAACTTCTCTTCAGCACGTCACTGTCCACCAGCCTGCATCACCACAGCCCTCCACCTCCTGGCAAGCAGAAGGTGTCGCTGTCTTGCCTTCATCGGGTGTTACAGCTTCAGAAACCAGCCTTGCTGATCAGCCTTCGGTGAGTGTATCATTTTGGTTCATAATTACACCTTTATGTACATAAAGAGCAGTTTGCTTTTTAGAGAAATTATGGAAAAATGTGTTTACTTATGCATTTACACAAAAATACAAATATGGTTAAAAAAAATAAGGCAATGCAAACTATTTTTTATTTGAAATTATGCCCGCTTTAAAAAAAGTGAATTGTGATGTTTCTGTTTCACAGGCTCCAGTTCTGGGACCTGATGGTGCAGCTGGCTGGGATAAGGTGCAGGACTTGGCTGTGCATCTCGTCTCCTTACGAGAACTATCTTAACTGGACGAGCAGCGGATCACAGAGACCATCCGTCTGTGGAGTGCTCTTCTGGAGGGGGACAAGACGAGGCTGAGCTACCAGCCCAGACACCAGGTCAAGCTCAGCAAAGGCCGCTTCAAAGCCCCCAAGGGTAGCAGAGAGACAGCAGGTGTGGAGAGCGTGTAGCGGTGCATGGTTGGACATCCCGGTGGTCCGACTCAGTGGCCCGGCACCAGTCGCATTGTCGAGGCGATGTGCAACAAGCTGTGCGCGTTGCACAGGTACCCGACAAAAAAGGGAGGTGTGTCGGTTCCTCGATGGACTAAAATCCTGAGGGACTACCACCACATCCGTGAGCTGGTGCTGAACTGTCCAGCTGTCATGGAGACCACCTCTCTGCAGCTGTTTGTTCTAAACCAGAAGACACTTCTCCAGTGGTGAGTTTAGACGCTTTAGTTTAACATAAACATGATTAATGCATTGATACTAATTGTGTTGTGTTTGCAGGTTTCAGCGGAAGGAGAACAGACAGGAGAGGAGTGTCCTGCAACAAGGTGTCACCAAGGAGACGTCTATGCCAACGTCATCGGCACCGCTCCCTCCTCTGGTGAAAAAGCAGGTGCAAAGACCCTCCTCGAGGCACGACTTTGGCCACCAGCAAAACAGAGCAGGACAGGCTCCAAAACCGCGGCATACGATGTGCAGGAGGACATGGGCCCCTTAAAAACTGCATCGCCGTCGAACGAGCACTCGCGAACTCGCATAGAGCAAAAGAAAGTGGGTGAAATTAGATCTGTGGATTAAAGCAGCTGAAAATGTCCAAAATCATTTCATGAGATTATTTCTGGTGATGAATTGATTTATTTGTTCAAATGGATCCCCTTTAGTTTCTACCATGGTAGCTACTAATCTTCTTGGGGTACAAAATAAGTAAAAAATACAGTTAGATTTGCATGAGGTAAAAAAAACAGTATAAAATAAATTTAGTTCCATAAAACACACAAAACTTCAAAATCAATCACCTTCTTAGCCATTGATCTCATACAGGGTTTTAGGGTTGTCAGAGCCCATCCCTGCTGATTGGAGCCGAGGGGCAGGGTTGTGGTGGTTGAGTTTAATGAGAAACACTCTACATAAAAAAAAACAACCCTGAGATATACTATGATATCCAGCTCTCGCTGGACCGATTTGCTGTGGAGTGTGAAGCGGCCGGGATGGGAATTAGCACCTCCAAATCTGAGACCATGGTCCTTGCCTGAAAAAGGGTCGAATGCCCCATGCAGGTCAGGGACGGGGTCCTGCCCCAAGTAGAGGAGTTTATGTATCTCGGGATCTTGTTCACGAGCGGGGGAAGGATGGAGCGGGAGATCAACAGGCGGATCAGTGCAGCGTCAGCAATAACTAAATAAATAAATGAATTACTCTATTCATCCCTCACCGGGGAAGTTTGTGTGCTGCACTCCTTACACCGCAGCAGGTTGCCCTTCGACTGCGCCAATGGTGGGAGAAGTGGGGGTAAGGTGTCTTCTCCAGGGACCCTAGACGTGCTCTCTGTGGGACGCGAACCCGCGAACTTCCGGTCCACGCGTAAACGCTCTAACCACTGAGCTGCCGTCTCCACCTTGGACGTCTCCAACTAGGACGCTGTATCGGTCCGTCATGGTAAAGAGAGAGCTGAAACGAAAAGCAAAGCTCTCAATTTACAAGTCGATCTACGTTCCCACCAACACCTATGGTCACTAGCTGTAGGTGGTGACTGAAAAAACGAGATCGCAGTTACAAACGGCCGAAATGAGCTTCCTCTGCAGGGCGGCTGGGCTCTCACTTAGAGTTCGAGTGAGGAGCTATGTCATCCAGGAGGAGCTCGATCTCGAGCTGCTCTCTCCCAACAGCTTGAGAGAAGCCAGATGGGGTGGTTCGGGCATCTGGTCAGGGTGCCTCCCGAGTGCCTCACTGGTGTTATGTTTCAGGCATGTCCCACCGGGAGGAGACCAAGAGTCAGTACCCGGCCCAGCTGGAGAGACTATGTCCCACAGCTGGCTGGGGAACGACTCAGGATTCTTCCAGGTGAGCTGGAGGATGCAGTCGGGGTGAGAGAAGCCTGGGCTTCCTATCTGAGGCTGTTTCCCCCGCGAACCGGATAAGCGGAAGACGACGGAACAGAACAAATAATATTAAGAATAATGTTGTTTTTTTTTCACTTTCTCAGTTACAGTTCTATAAACTCTCCCAGCTGTGGAGGAGAAATTAGACCCAAAAATGGACTTTTCATTAATCTCAATTGTGATTTGTTAATATGTTTTTTCTAGTTAGATAAAAAATCAAATAAAAAGCACATACTATATTTCACTTGAAAGTGACTTCGTTTTAGACCCAATGTGACATTTTTGTGATTTAATGATTAATACTATTGACTGATAAAAGAGGATCCTTTTAAAATGTTCTAATAATGTTTTCAGTTGCTTTAGAAGCTTTAATTTAGATCATTAAACTGTTTCTGAATTCAATTCCATTTTATTTGTACAGACCAAAATCACAAAACAATTGTCTACTTTGAATGTCTGAATAAGAAAATCTCTGCAGGGATTTACCTTCTGTGATCAGATGATAAAACCTTCCTATCTGGAGATCTGTTTCACGTTGAAACATTAACATTTTGAGGATGTTTAGCAGAGAGGCCTGATGTGGGCTCTCCAAATGACTTTCATTGTTTTCGTCCACAAAAAATTGGATGCCAAATCACCCAAAGAAATGTAGCCAGTTTTGAAAAACTAGTGATTTATGATTGTTGAAGGTACTTTTATTTTAAAAAATACAATTTTAATGTATGCAGAACAGTTTAATTGGGTGATTTTTTTTTTTTTACAAAATAGTGTTAAAAATAACTGTAAATCATTTTTTTAAATAGGGAGGCATTATATGATCTTACACTGACATCTACTGGCTAAATTGTAGAACTACACTAAATGACTTCAATATAAAATGTACAAAAACACTGGTGCTTGTTTTTTCAGACCCTCATTGACAGGATTTTTGAAGCACTGAACAAGAGGAAACTCCTCTCAGAGAAAGCTACCTGAAATCCGATCACCTACCTTGTTTATGTCTCCATACTCCAAATCCCATTAGTGCTGCTCCTGTTTTTTTCTATCTCTGATATAATTTCATTGTCTCAATAGCGAAAAAAAACCTGTGGTGTTATTTTTTAAATTTTCACGTATTATATAACTTTGTGGGGTTTTTTTTTGTTGCTTCATTTAATTTATAACAAAAGAGATAATTGCAGTTTTTTTGAAAATTCTAATAAAAAAGAATGTTTATGATGTCTGTAGCATTCCTAAAACCATGTCTAACACTAATATGTCTAAGACTCATCCTCTCCGAACAGGGTAGCGGGGGGTGCCAAAGCCTACCCCGGCTGATTGAAGGCGAGAGGCATGGTACGTCCTAAACAGGTCGCCAGTTTGTCACAGGGCCACACACATTACCATCCACACACACACTCATTCCTAGGGGCAATTTCATCAACCTAACATGTATGTTTTTGGGAGAGTGGGAGGAAACCAGAAAAAACCCACACATACGGTAGATGGGGAGAACTTACAAACTCCACACAGAAAGACCAGTGCTTCAAGCCTTGTCCCACCTTCTCAGACCTTCTTGCTGTGAGGTGGCTGTGCTAACCACTGTGCCACCGTGCTGCTCGTGTCTAAGAGTGTTAATTAAATATTAGCTTCTTCTAATTCTTACTCTACAGTTTTATATCTGAAGAAATCAGAGTAGATGTTCTTCATCCTGATGGAGCAGGGATGATAGATGAAGCGCAGAGGTCTCCTCGGTATGGCCATGCCCAGTACAGGAACGGAGAGGATCCATCAGGAATCTGAAACAGAACTCTGCCCCTAAGTTTCTAGCTGGCCTGGTGATTCTTCTTTTCGTTTTGGCGTTTACCTTCAGGGGTCGCCACAGCAAGTCAGTTTCTTCCATCTAACCCTATCTGCTGAATCCTCTGCGATCACACCAACTATCTTCATGTCTTCCTTCACTGCGTCCAGAAAAACAACACTACAGAAAACATATCCGACAAAAATCTACATTAAATGTCTCTGAAAGCTGTAATAAATTATTAAGAAGTAAAAAAAACCAAAACAAAACTGTGAGCTGGTGTGACGTTAGCGGTCCTGCTTTTCCAATATTGCAGAACCTGGTTCATACTTTTCCTGTTTTTGACAGCAATTGTATAAAAGCCAAATTCAATAACTTAGAAATGTTAACAATTAGCACAAGTCATTGTACGAAAATAATTTGTTCTGTAAATATCCTGTTTTAATTTTAATAAATGAATGGTGACCTCTCAGCAAAAAGTTTTCATTCGACTGATTTTTTTTGTACCATTATTAAAGTCTTTTAGACAAGAATGAACTGAAAATAACAAAAAGAAGAGTCCAAATTATTTTACATAAAGTACAAGTTTATTTCATTCAGTGTTCAAATAATTCATAACCACATCAACATGAAACAAAAGTTTTACTTCACAGCTGATAAAAAAACAAACAAAAAAAACTTGAAACAATTTACATTCAAAAGACAAAAAAAAAACTAGTTCATATTGAGGTTCCATTGTTTTGTTGAACATTCTTGCTCCATGATATTGAAATGATTTATACAGCTTTAAAGTTGTCCAAACTTTTCCATAAACAGAAACATATCACATCAAGAATGATTTTAATCTGCAATGTGCTCTCAACCGAAAAAAAAAAGTTTTATGTTACAAATTTTATGTTACAAATAAAAAAGAAATTTAAGTTATTAATACTTAAAAAATATGCAAGTCTTGATGGTTAAATTCAAGCTTATATAAAAAGTAAACAATTATGATGTGTTATGATTATGTTATGTGTTATGATTATGAGTTATGATTATGTTATATGTTATGTGTTATGATGTTATGATTATGTTATGTGTTATGATGTATTATGATATTATTATGTTATGTGTTATAACTAATTATGATGACTTAGTATTTACTTATGTCTTTTTGCTTTTATGATGACATAAAAAAAAAAAAAAGGGTCGGCGTAATAAGCGTTTGCTTCAGCCGATACCTTTTCGGTCCTTTGCTGGAATATGGTTGTTTTCTATATTTCATTGATATGAGGTTGCACTGTGACCGAAATAAATAAAAAAAAAAAAAAAAAATTCAAATACAGATAAAATACAAAATATGGAACACAAATAATACATTAGAATTATTCTGATTATCAAAGTTAACATGTTATCTAAACCAAGATTAAAACTCATTGAGATTAAAAATCTCTTTTTCAAGTGTGTCCTGGTCAAGAGGCAAAACATGTACATGACGTTAACACACACGCACGCACGCACCTACGCACGCACGCACGCACACACACATACATCACTTACAGTCACGTTTGCAAATTCCATAAAAAGTTGAGTTTATTAAATGAGTTCTTAAAAAATGATGACGTGTCAAATAACATATGATTGAAACATTTTAAAAGAAAACAGAAAACACAATTAAACAATCAGAATTGCTTGTGAAATAATTTGCACATTTGAGGCCCCTGCAACCTGGCCCCTGAACAAGCGGAAGATGACAGAACGGAATTTTTTTTTGTTTTATGATCATGTGTCCCTTAGGTCTTTTTTTTTTTGACTGGCTCTCTTGGATTTCACCATGTTGGACCCACTTGTTATTGACGTTGAACCAATAAAAAAAAAAACAACCTTCACGATGTGGTATGCTACATGGCTGGAACCAGTGAAGCCTGCCGCACCATGTGCAAATACTTATTATTGTTGTGTCTGATTGAAATTGAGACATTTAAAGTTTAATAGTGAGGGTGCACCCAAGATTCATGTTCATGTAATTCATCACTGTTTGTCACTTTATATCGCTTATGCCACTTTTTACCTCCTTGTGCACATTCAGTCCGTATTGTCCTCAATGTTTAGTCACATTATTCATTCTATTTTAATATTTTATTATTTTTCATTATCCTTCTTGTATACATACTGTCTATTTCTTTCTTGTGTGCTGCTGTAACACACAAATTTTCCACGTGTGGGATCAATGAAGTAATTCTGAAGATATTTGTTTCTAGTGTGAAACAATTCTAAGTTCATGAGACCAGATGGACTACATTTATCCAGTCCTTCTGCTCGTTTGCTGTTTGTGGATCACAGCTTTTCCGACCTCGTCGGCAATAATCTTAATTACAACATCGAAGAGTACAAACAAAAATTAGCAAGAGTCTCATTGGTCTGCAAGGAACTGCGATCTCGTCTGAACAATCTTTCAAGTGGTCTTTATAACAACTCCAAAAAATGAGTGAAGTCTTTCTTGATATGTTTACCTACTACTAAAAAAAACTTGTATCAACCTTGATGGTGTCTGCCTTCAATGAGTCATGGTTCTTATTTAGTCTCTCAACTTGTGTTGTGTGTTGAGAAGTGTTCCCAACAAGTTTGTGTGTATAAGCTGAACTTTTGATGTAAATCACTGCAAGTTAAAGTTCTGTGATCATTGCATTTAGAACTTAAGATTTGATTTCTGTTTAATTTTCTGTTTAATTCATTTGCTATTTGTATTTTTTTAAATGTATCAGGAGTATTCATTCTTTGTCAGATTATTCTTAGAACTTGTGGTATTTTGCTTTTTGTCTTTTTTTCTATAATGCCAAAATATTGTTAATTTTTTTTATCATGATTTACCACAGCAGAGGATGGCAGAGACTGATTTAGACAATAATGAAGATTTTTATTTCATTTGAAAAATTTTGTGAAAACTTTCTCAAAAGAAACCATGTGTTTTGTGCTGTAAAGATTAATTCATTCATCTTCTGAACCTTTGATGCCTGCTGGGGTCACAGAGGGTGCCAGGGCCTATCCTGTGTGATTTCAGGTGAGAGGCATGGTACACCCTGAAGAAGTTGCCAGTTTGTTTTAGTGCTCTGTTATAATTATTTGCAGATAATCCCTAAGTCTTGTAAATACTTAATACAGTTTAAGTAACCTTGTTTGATCGTTCTTCAATTGTGTCTGTGTCAAAAACAATGAGAAAACGGGTTACCCAGGAATGTGAGGCCGACAATGTTGTGAAATATGGAGTGAGGGTGGGTTGTTTTTTTGACCTTTTAATGCTTCGATATTTGAAATCTTTGGAACAATATGGAGGTGTCTCCTATAGCTGAAAAGGTGTCCCAATTCCAAAGCCACTCTTTAGAAATTTAACTTAAGACTTTTGTTGATAGGAAGCTTTGAGAAGCCTCTTAGAACCAAATAAACATAAAAGTCTGACAAAGTTGGAAAAAAAAACAAACTATGAAATTTGAATTTTATCTCTTGAGTGCACCCAAAAATAATTTGAACAACCGTAGTTAACCATCGTCACTTAACAAAAGCTGTAAATTAAATGCTATACTATCTGAATACACAGATAGTATACTTTGCACAGAGAGTCTTACTTTAGCAGAGAGAATGTCATTAAGAAATGAAACACACTTCATCCCTGAGCTCTTTCTTTTACCTCTAAGTGGTGATTAAACCCAACCACTTGAACCCCTGGTGGTATGCTTTACACTGGGTCAGAACAGTGAACCATTTGTGTACCTCAAAGGTTTTTCAGGATTTCATTGATTCTGGAGCTTGAATGAAGGTCTGGTCGTTTCTTCTCATTTCATAGTCTGTGGTCGATGCACAGCCGGAGACTGCTGTCCTTCTTCCTGGCACAGTCAGCTGTGAGGAATATAAAGAAAACAATTTCTGAATTTAGTTGAATGTAGTTTCATTGTTTATTTTACAGAGTCTTAACTCCCAAACTTGTGTGTGTAAATATTCAAAAAGAGGAAGACGCGTGGATAAAACATTGTCAGACCTAACATTTATTCATGAGGGGCAGAAAACAAAAAAACCCAGTGTGAAACATTTAAAATTTTTAAAAATATAAGTTTTTATCGTACCGCCAAGCATTACAGCCAACGTCCCATTTTCAGTGCCAGAGATGAGCGGGTGGTGTCTGACCAAACTGCTCCAATGATGAGGTACTGCTTGGGGTCCAGAGGATATTCAACATCAACACCACAGCACAAGCGTTGTGCTGCCAAAAAGAATTATGTCACAATCACTGTTTTTTTTTTTTTGAAGAGTCACTTTTATTCTTACAGTGGTGCCCGGAGTTTTGTTAAGCTGCTTCTCTTACCTACATTCCTGTAAGCCATGGTTTTGGTTTGTCTTCCTTCGATTCTGATCAGCTTATCTCCGACAGGGTCGCGTGGAGGGTTCTTTGGTGCGTTGATGGACATCGTTACCAGGCGTGCAGCACGGGTCTGGTCTTCAGGTGACTGTTTCTTTAACACAGTTAAAACAGTGTTAATACCTCCAATTGATAGACAGTGACTGTCTCTTTAACAAAGTGAAAATTATAGGTAAAAATAACAAACATGAGTCCTTTTGAGTGGGGTCTCACATCACTCACCATCACTCAAATTGGACACACAATTTGAGTCCAATTTGATCAATTTTACTTCTAAATTTTATGTACTTCTATTTGTTATCTCTACTCAAAATTGTGTTTCCGTAGCATATGAGTAATGTCTTCAAAATAAAAGAGAAGCAGGAAAAACAAAATGAGAACAATTTTCTGCTTATGGCTCCCAACAGGTGGAAAAGCAGCAAGGGTGTTACACCAATTATGGTCCGCCAAGAAAAACAACAATACAAGAAACATATCTGAAAAAAAATCTAAATTGGCTGAATATTTTTTTTTCTGTTGGAAACATGAATAAAAAGAACCAACATTATTTTGCAGCCTTCTCAAAATCTACTGCAGTACACACTTTGTCCACAAGACACATGAACAAGTTTCAATTAATTAGATGATTTACTTTCAAAAATTCCCTTAATCTTCTAGATTAATATTTTTATCATCTAAATACTGAAGAATGAACTTTAATTTACTTTAGTTTTGTCTTTAACATCGATTCCCAGCATGTAGAAAGTCAATTAGTTCAGACTTAACTCATTAAATTTGCAACACATGCTCCAAACAGAATTCATTTATTATGAGATAGAATCTAAAAAAAGTTCATTAACAAACCTCAAAATGATCTCAAGGGGTTGAACTTGACTTTTTTTTTTCCATTGATCGGTTTATATGTGGATTGGAAAAGAATCGTTTTTGATCTTTTGTAAGAATTTAAACACGCACAACCTGTTCTTTTTCTTCTCTTCCGGATTTGACCGTGTATTCGGTCAAATCCGAGTTCAAAAATACAATACAAGTACGAAAATACTTATTTACAAGTACAAATACAAAAACACAAGTACAGTACAATTCACCGTAACTAGTGACGTTCCCATTAAAAATGAGAAATTAGAGTTAAAAGGGACAACTTCTTTAGCATTAATTTCTAATTATAGAATTTTTCGCCCCCTACCGTCCACAGCACCAAACTAACGTTTCCGGACAGCTCACGTGACTCCAAGAACGGAGCTTTTGGTTATCCAATCAGATTTCCACGATGATTTGACGTGTGACATTTTTTCCCACAATGCTCCAAGCGCGTTAAATTTTCAATCTTTTTGTAAAATAAATCACTGAAAAATATTGTTTTAAACAACAAAATATCTTGTTGTTTAACACACACATCAAAATATCTTTGATGTGTGTGTTTTATATGTTATGCTTAATATAGAAGCCTTAATATTTCAGAATATGTTAATACCGTCAGTCAAAGAAGGCCGGGCGAAGAATAAGTGGCCCAGGACACGTTCGTACTGCAAGTCTAAAATGGATTTTGCGTGTGGTAATCACAGCCGGACACATCCCCAGCCTTACGGCTGGGGATAATACGGCAGAACACACTACCACCAAAGCAAAAACCAACACATACTAAGGCGATAAGCCACCTAAACTCTGTTCAAATTAAATCCCAAAACATAAAACCTATATAGGATGCGTTACTGGTTAACTATCACAATCTGTGAACCAAGAAGGTTCCTTCTGTCTTCACATAAATTTATGTACTGGATACTTAGTATTGTACATTCGAGGGTCAAGAACTTTCGAACAATTTCGATCCAATATCCAAAAATCGACCCAAATATTCGAGTCCACAGTGAGCTCCATCTGCAGGCTGCGAGGTATAAAGGACAATTTAGCGTGAAAACAAGAAAGAGGAATTGTAGGCTCTTAGTTTCAAGTGATTACAAAAGTAATTAGGATTCAGCAAGTTTTTCTGCTTCCTATTCATCGCTAATATTTTTTCTAGGTTCTCGTACAGTAATTATGTCATAACTGTATGTTAATTTAAATTTTACTCACCCAAAATAAAGAAAAAAAATGCTCATTTAAATTATGATGAAATGTTCAATAAAGGACAGACTGAGCACACCGTGTGCTCCTGTCATCAATATGAATCATTAAAGAGAACTGATGGGTGTTAACTTGCTCAGAGCAGTGGTTCCTAAATACCGGACCATGGACCGGTACCGAACCGTGGGTCATGTGGTTCCGGGCCGCACAGAAAGAAGAAATAACTTTCATTATTGTCGTTTAGTTTCTTATTCAAGCCGTAATTATGTTTTAATTTGAAGGGTCACCGGATTTTCTTCCTTACATCCATCAATGACTCACTCTTGACGCATCATCCCATTAAATTTAAACCCATAAACTAGCAAAATGAGTAAAAAAACAAAGATCTACAGGAAGCTTCTTTGCTAAGGAGAGTTACAAACTAACGAAGCAGACTGGACCTTAGAAACACTCTTCAGGTTTCAGGTCAAGATGGGACTGTCTGGTTCCAGCAAAACAAACTCAGAACTCTGATTGATCTAGTCTTACTGTGAGTAGTTTAACTGGTATTTTATTCACTTTCTTTTTGTGACGTCCTTTATTTTGAAGGTATGTTTACCGTTACCATAGCAACCAGAGTCCGTTCGAGCAGAGAGAATGTTTCCACGTTATAAAGACGCTACTAATAAATTTTCTCTTGAAGACAAAGTGGATTTAAGTTTGTTATTATTGATTTAAAAAGCCAGTTTTTTTCAGGCTGGTCTTCTTTAGCTTTTCTGCTACACCTTTTGACCGATCCGTGGAAATATTATCATACACTAAACTTGTCCGTAGCGCAGAAAAGGTTGGGGACCCCTGCCTTAGAGGACTAAAAGACTTAGTAATAACATATAAAAAAATGCGGGCCAACATTTAACAATCAGTGATTACAGAAGCAGCAACTTTAACATTTGGGGTAAATGTGAGCAAGGATTTGTGGTGGCCACAGAGCGGAAAGAGTCTCATTTTTAGGAGAAAACCCTGACAAAGCCAGTATGGGGGTAGGGGCCATGACTCCAGAACATTTTAAAATATAAGAGTCATTTTCCTGCATTTTGGTGGCCCATTCGCTGGTCCTGTAAGGGGATAGCTTAACTATTCCCCTTCCTTTCTTCTTCTTTTTTTTTTTTGTGGACCAAAAGACTCAGTTCTTTCTTTACCACGACAGACCGATGCAATGTCTTGATTATTTTGGACGCTGCACCGATGTGTGTATTTACCGCTCAATCTTTCGCCCCCGTCATGAACAACACCTGATATACTTAAACTCTTGTGTTTGACACCGTCTCTGTAGCGTAATTGGTTAGCGCGTTCGGCTGTTAACCGAAAGGATGGTAGTTCAACCCCACCCAGGGACGCTAATGTGTTTTTTTTTTTTTTTGCCATTGTTAGACTAATGAAGGTTTTCTTGATTCTTTTTCTTGATTGGAGGTTGTTACTATTTTAAAAAATGATGAGTGGAACGTGATGCTTTGATGTCTTTATTTCTAGTGGTGGCACAGGAGGTAACATTGGAGCCGATGAATGCTGCCGTGCTGCTGGGTTCTGTTGCAAGGTTCAATGCCAGCGTGCAGGGAACCTGGAACGTCATGACCTGGCAGGTCCGAGGATTCCTTGTTCTCACCGTTCGCACATCTGGTGAAATAATTTCATCATCGGAGCAGTTTTCTGCTAGGTTTTGCTCTACTGGTGTCACCAGCTGTGTGGAGTTCACCATCCACAATGTGACTCGCAGAGAAGCTGGTCCGGTCATCTGCACCGTGCAGGGAGATTACACACCGAAGACAGCACAGCTCAATGTTCAAGGTGGGGTCTGTTCCATTTGGATCTATATTTTATGTCAAAGCAATGTAATTGTCAGTGAAAACCCATTTATCTAGAATTGTAGGTTTATCGAACCGTTTTGTTCTTCGTGATCATTTTTAATTTTTTTTTATTTTTTTGAAGTTAGACTAACTTTAAAGACTGTTTTTTTCATTCAGAAGTGGATTTAAAAAAAACAATTCTGAAGGTCACAACTTTCTGGGACTGTTCTGGGCGGCTGCCTGCTGTACTTTTTCCTGTTGTTTTAGCTTTTACTGTAATTATCAGTTTTCAAAGGAGATGATGGTGGACTTCAGCTCGATGTCTCAACCTTTCTGGGTCTTCATCGATGGATCTGATGTGGAAACGGTCTCATTGAACAGATTTTGGGCATTCACATGAACAAAAAATGGGAATGGTCCACCAACACGGATATCATCTACAAGAAGAGCCTGAGTAGACTGTACCACCTAAGATCCAGGTCTTCATAATGTACCAATCCATCATGGCGTGTGTCCCGTTCTTCTCTGTTATCTGCTGGGGAGCTGCAATAAAAACCAAGGACACCAACAGCCTAAAGAGACTTATTAAAAAAGCTGGTTCTGTGGTTGGCTCACCCCTCGCCTGTGTGGAGGAGATGGCGAGGAACAGAATGATTGCAACTCTGTTGTCAATCATGTTGAACCCCTCCCAGTTTATTTTATCGTATCTTCATATGAAAAAGTGTTTGAAGGTTCTACACATCAAGCAAATTATAGAAAATGTTGAGCTTTAAAACACAAAAAACGTGTCACTGCTGGGATGGGTTTTGGAACTTGCACTGACTAGTAAGCAGGCCACTGGCAGGGTACACCTTCATCAGATTATTTAGATTTATATTATTTCCATGGGCTACATTTTAGAAAAGGTAGGTATTTTGGAAGTTATCTGAGAGCTGTGACAGACTGTACAGGGTGTACCCTGCCTCTCACCTGCTAATAGGTCAGGATAGGCTCCAGCACCACTGTGACCCAAGTTTGATTGAGCAATCCAGGAACTGGATGGTTTATATTTGAGAGTCATCATTCTTTTCAGCTTGACCTAATAACATTTATTATTTTCACAGAGAGGGGTGCGGTGAGCATCATGGGAGGTAACGTCACAGTGAAGCAGGATCAGCATGTGGAGTTCCAGTGTGTCACCAACACCTGGTTTCCCTTACCAACAGTCACCTGGAGCCAAAATGGTCACGCTATGGACAGCCAGTTGTACAACACCTCTAGCATGTCTGATGGAAACTATTTCAACTCCACCAGTATCCTGAAGTTCCAGGCGGTCAGCAGCTCCACGGTCCAATGCTCTGCATCCGTGGCCGCACTACAAACCCCTCAATCCAGTTCTGTCTTCATGGTGGTTGGTGAGAAAATAATGCATAAATTTGAACTATTCCCAAAATAAGTTTGGGAATAATTTAACGTACCAAAGACTGCTAGAAACTGTAATTAGCTTTAAAAAAGGGTAAAATCTGGAATTTTGATAATCTTTTAAAATGTGTTTCTTATTGGTCGATAATGTGAAACTACTACAGTGATACTAATATTATAATTTATAAAAATTATCCTTTGCATCAGTTCCCTTTAATTATGAATGTACCCGTTTGAACGGATGAATATGAGCTACTTAAATACTGTGTCTGTCAGTCAGCATCTCTCTGAGTGAAAGATCCCCCCTCCCAACACTGAACAGGCCCTCCACTGGAGATGTGGCTGGAATTGCCAACCTAACGTCAACCTAACATTTGTGTTTTTGGATGATGAGAGGAAACCGGAGTACCTGGAGAAAACCCACACAGACACGGGAAGAACATGCAAACTCCCCACAGAAATCAGAATATAAGTAATTTAATGATCTCACACATGGGAAATTTGTGTGTCACAGCAACAACTTCCTATCTGCTAAGTGAGTCGTTGTAGAGCCCGATCACGTACGGAAAGAAAGACCTCCAGTAACGAGATGTTCTCGAGCGGAGCTGTCGGGGCCTCTTGGAGAAGGAGCTCCGCTGTTCGTCCAGGAGTGGGTAGAGAGGATGGTCATGACTGTCCATGATGGACAAAAGTTTGTTTAGTGACCTCCTCTCCACCACTGCCTCAAGTGTGTCCTGTTTGCTGCCGATTGACAGAACCAGCCAGTCTGAATAGGCCAGTGTTCCACTTACCAGTGGAACAACACCAGTGTTCCAAGTCTTGTCCCACCTGGGACTCAAACCCCTGACCTTCTTACTGTGAGGCCACTGTACTGATCACTGCACCATCATGCCACCCATTTCAGTCAGTCAGTCATTTTCTTAACCGTCTATTCCTTATGCGGTAGCGGGGCGTGCTGGGGCCCATCCCGGCTGATTTGAGGCGAAAGGTAGGGTACACCCCGAACAAGTTGCCACTCTGTCGCGGGGACACACACACAACCATACACACAATACTCATTCCTAAGGTCAAACATATAGTGACCAATCAACCTAACATGCATGTTTTCGAAGGGCTAGAGGGAACCAGAATATCTGGACAAAACCCATACATACACGGGGAGAACATGCAAACTCCACACAGAAAGGCCAATATTCCAAGCCTCGTCCCACCTGGGACTCGAACCCCTGACCTTCTTAATGTGATGCCACTGCACCATCATGACACCCATTTTTAAGTTTAATTTCTTAAAAGAAAAATAATTTGGATTGTTTTAGTTTGAATTATTTTTTTTCTTTTCTTTGTTCAAGTTCCCAAACCCACTGACTGGACAGTGCTGATAGCTGTAGTTTGTACTTTCGGAGGACTCGCCCTGCTGGTTTTGCTGATACTTGGTATCCTCTTCTGTTACAAACGCAGGAAAGAAAAACGTAAGCAAATATGAATAGCATATACATCTTTTTTATATGGTCTAAATAACATGATTCTACAACTTTCTTTAGAGCCAAACTATGAAAAAGACGTAAGGTCAGTAAGTTTTGTGTGATTTTTATCGTACATATGGAGCTCTATGGAGATGCATGTAAAAGTGATTTTTTTGTGTGACAGGAGGGTGAGGACCCAGAGCCAGTTAAGTGCTGCCAAAACAGATGGACAGAAACGAGGACAAGAAAATCCATCATATGTACCTGACGGTCAAACAAGTAAGATTAATCTAAGAAAACATCTTTTAAAACTACATGAATTACTCCCAGTGTTGGTGTCTTTAGTGACTCGAACAAATGAGAAAAATAATTCCCTGCATTTTAAAATACTTTTTTTCTGGATGTGACATCACAGCTGTTGGTCCCGGTTTCAAAAAGAATCTCAAAGTCGTCTGCACTCATGAAAAGGCACAAAAACTTTACAGAGCTTTTACTAGAGCCCATATTTCACTAGAAATTCTTTTTATGTTTCCAAGAAAACGATTTAAGTCAGGGGTGTCTAGATCTGGTCCTGGAGTGCCGGTGTCCTGAAGGTTTTCATCGTGTTCCTGAATCAATACAGCCGATGCACATAAAGTGAAATCAACAGCCAATAAAATGTGGCACCATGACTCAATAACCGGGATCAAGTATGTAGATGCAAGAACACAAAGAAAACCTTCAGGATACCAACCCTCCAGGGCCGGAGTTTGGGACCTCGGATCTAACTTTTCCTTGCATACTACATTTTCATACGCTCAATTTACAAGTCGATCTACATTCCTACTCTCACCTATGGTCACCAGTTGTGGGTGGTGACCAAAAGAACAAGATACAAGCGGACGAAATGAGCTTCCTCTACAGGGTGGCTGGGCTCTCACTCAGAGATGGGGTGAAGAGTTCTACCATCCGGAAGCCGGATGACTTACTTTTTTAAAACACAGAATCTAGCCTCCCTTCCCTTTGTATCTCTAGCTCTTCATCAAAGGTAGCGCTGATGTGTTTGGCTGCAGGCCTTAATTCTTGCAATTTCCCCACTGTCAGACTGTTAAAGGTTTTCTTGATTCTTGATTAAAAGACTCATCTTAAAGTAGCAAGGAACATTTTTTCTTAAGCTCATGTTACATGAGGAACATTGAAAGTGTTCCTCAATATCATTCAAAGTGGAACTGGTCTGACTGTTTCCGCTATTAAATTTAGTAGAAAAGAAACTTTTTTATATGAAAACATAATCTGGTGTTTAAAGTCAGTCACTTTCTTAACCTTCTGTCCCTTTTGGGCAAGTTGTTTGTGATTAATAATTTAAATTCTCAGTAATATACAGTATATATAGAGGTGTGAAAGAAGTCTGTATGTGGGTCTGGTTTAAGTTGAATAACAGCGACACTGGCTGGCTAAAATAGACTACTACACAGTAGTAAAAGCTAAAGTCTCTAATCTATTAAAAAAAAGACAAAACTCTTTTTGTTTGCTAAATTTATTCGTTGCATCAGGACGGGTGGTCGCCATTGTCGTTGTGGCAAGCCGAAGTGGGCGTCAACAACGAACTGAGCGCTACTGAAGGTCTAAGTGGGAAAATTTCAAGATATTGTTCTTGTAGAAGCCAAAAAACACTGTTAATCATTCTAAAAGAGAGTCTGGAAGGCATTCCACCAGAATATTTTGAAACATAAATAATTTTTCTCCATTTTGGTGCATATTTTCCCCAAAGTTTATAGTAATTAAAGTAGTAAGGGGGGGGCGGGGCGAGGGGGCGCCCCCCATGCCCCCACGTCCCCTCATGGAACCGCCCCTGTACAGACTTGGAGAATCCTTTGGTATTCAGATTAATCTTAGGATAGATAACATTGATGAGTAGTACAAATTACAACTGGTCGGCAGGTTAAACTCATCTTGTCCAAATAGAGCTGATGTTCCATTTCAAATTCTCACCTAATAAATCAGTATGTTCACAGCAGTAAAGAATTCATCTCTAACCATCTGTTCATTCTTCCAGGTGTAACCCCCAGTGAACACACTGACAGCGGCTTTGCATCCAACACCTTTAGGGTAAGTTCAGGATGGTACTGCAGCTCATGATCATCGCCATGACAACTCAACTTTTATCCACACATTCATTTTCCAAGTTGATAGAATCACTGTATCTGAGCTAGCTTTGGTATTAGTTTGTCTAACTTCTTTGTTACCATGGCAACCTATCAATCTTAGCTTAGCAAGGTTCAATAACTTAAAGGATTGTAGCTATTTGTAGATTTTCTATTATATCGAGTCTTTTATTTGAGGTGCTGTGGTTAGCACGGTGGCCTCACAGCAAGAAGGTCAGGTTTCAAGTCCTGAGTGGGACTAAGTTTGAAAAACTGGTCCTCCTGTGTGGCATTTGCATGTTTACTCCATGCATATGTGGGTTATCCTGGTACTCTGGTTTCCTCTCACTCTCTAAAAACATACATGCTAGGTTGATTGGCTGCTATGAAATTGCCCCTAGGAATGAGTATGTGTGCAGATTTTGAGTCGGCCCCACAACACTACCGGTGACCTGTTGAGTGTGTACCCTGCCTCTCACCTGAAATTAGCCAGGATCGGCCCAAGCAGCCCTGCGACCCCCTCAGTGATAAGTGGCTGAGAAGACCAAACTGAACTCTTTTAGTGAAATTTTTGTGAAAATATACAGTACTTCTAATGACAAATTTTTCTTTCTTTTTTTCAGATATCTGAAAGTAATCGAGCAGAAAACATATCCAATTCCACTAACGAATCAGGCTTCAGAAAACACAGGCACATCACCATTGTCTAAATACAGAAAGACAGTTGTTAAAGAACATTATTTTAAAAAAAATTAAATGAAAGAAGTTAAAGAAATTTCATTTTTAAACTAAATTTGATATAACTTATTATGTTCAAAACCAAAGGACCAAGTACGGGATCAACATTTTTACTCTGAACTTTTATCCTATTAATATTTTTATTGTCACAGTACATGAGTTATAAAAGTCGTACGAATCAAGAAGAAGTAGTTTGTGTGTGTCATTTTTCTGTTGCAAACCAAGAGGAAGGGAGTATGACTAAGAAATGCACTCCTTTCGTTCTCATGAGTAAAACTAGAGGTTCAGGACAAGAAACAATGAGCAAGGACAAATATAATCAACATCTGGAGTTCTGGGAAAATGCAACTTTTAAGATGACTTCAAGACACCAACCAAAGCAGGAGAATAAAGATATTGTGTATCCTGGTGTGAAACTTTTTATGACATTCCCTCGTGTTTTTTCTTTAGATCATTGAATGTAACAGGATCCTCCTTAAAAAGGAATAAATGGAGAGTTTGAAAAGAAAGGATCTTATTGTGTCCGGTGAAGTGTTACTCTGGTTCATAATCTGACTCTCCTGATAAGAAAAGATCCTCTTGACACCTTGACTTTGCTAGTTTGTTGTTTATTTGTTGCAAAGCGTTCACCCGCTCTGCTCCCTGACCCTGACATCTACAACCTTAGACTCCCTCCCTCCTCCCTTTAATCCCCTTCATTTTTCCTCGTGTCTCTTGACATGATGTCTTTTATATTTTGTCTATTGTTCTTTTTTTTGTGTCCATGAGTTTCTAAAAAGGCACTTTTAAATAAAAGGAATGAATAAATTAATTATTTCTATTTCTAACTCTAACGACAGTCTTCTTCTTCTTTCGGCATTTCCCTTCAGGGGGCGCCACAGTAAATCAGTTTCTCCATCAAACCCTATCTGCTGCATCTTCTTCGGACACGGCAACAATCTTCGTGTCTTCCTTCACTGTATCCATGAACCTCCTCTTTGGTCTTCCTCTAGGCCTCTTGTCTGGTGGTTCTAAATCCAGCCTCCTTCTTCCGATGTACAGCAACAGTCTGTAAATGTAAAAGACCAGAAATAAATAAGCACCTTAAGCTTATTATTTATTAGCTTTAGTTACTTTTATTTATTTCATTTAATCTTTTATCATCTCCTGTGTTCCCTCTTGGGTGGTGTGTGTGTGGGGGGGCCAATCCGGGGCCTTGGATCATGGCCAGTGATCATGGCCAGTGATCACAGGTGTGCCTCGGCTCCTGCTACGATGGCCCCTCAGACATCGTTTTCTCAGGTGTTTCATCTGCATCCAGCCTATTTAATTTTTAAGTGAGTATGTATGTGTGCCTGTGTACAAGTATGAGGGTGTGTGATCTATCTGTATTTGTACATGTATGGATGTGTATGTGTGTGGAGGGTTTTTATCTGTGGGTGGGGGACTCGTCCTTATTTTGTTTTTGTGTTCTGGGGTTTTTAACCCAGAAAAGGGTGGAATGCCCCCTGCAGGTGAGGGCCAGTGTCCTGCCCCAAGTGAAAGATTTTAAGTATCTCGGGGTCTTGTTCACGAGTGGGGAAGGATGGAGCGGGAGATCGACAGGCAGATCGGTGCAGCGTCAGCAATGACTAGGGACGCTGCATCGGTCCGTTGTGGTAAAGAGAGAGTTGAGCCGAAAAACAAAACTCTCGATTTAAAAGTCGATCTACGTTCCCACCCTCATCTATGGTCACCAGCTGTGACCTGTGAAAGAATGAGATTGCTTATTTTGCTTGGGGTACAAAATAAGTCAAAAATACAGTTAGATTTGCATGATGTAAAACAAACACTATAAAATAAATTTAGTTGCATAAAACAGACAAAACTTCTAAATCTATCACCTTCTTAGCCATTGATCTCATCCAGGGTTGTGGAGGTTGTCAGAGCCCATCTCTGCTGATTCGAGGGGCAGGGTCCACCCAGAACAGGTCACCAGGCCACATACATTCCTAGGAGCAATCATGTGGTGACCAATCAATGTAACATGCATGTTTTTGGAGGATGCAGGGAAACCAGAGTACCCAGAGAAGAAAACCCATGCACACATAAGGAGAACATGCAAACTCCACACAGAAACTTAAGAGTTCCCAGCCTCGTTCCCATCCGAGACTCAAACCCACAATCTCCTTGCTGTGAGGCCACTGTGCTACCCACTGTAACACCCTGCCGCCCAACTTCAAAATCCCTTAAGCATAAAATACAATGACATTTATATGATGTTAAAACAAAAATATTTAACATTTAAAGTTTAATGAGAAACACTCTACATAAAAAAATCCTGAGATATACAAAAAAAAAAACAAAAAAACAATGAATGCATTTGAAACAAGATGTACCTTTTGTTTGTTAGAATATCAGAAGAAAAGACTCGTTATTGGATGAGAAATTGCTGATGCTCTAAAACCCACATTATTAAATTAAATTAATCAATTTACAAATAAACGAGTGGTCATGATTACTTTAAGAAATTAAGATCAGTCAGACCAAAAAAACGTGATAGAATTTGAAAGTTTCATCCCAAAAACCATCAGTCGCTACAAAGAAGCTGTCTCTCATCAGGACCGATCCTGGAAAGGAAGACCAAGGTTCATCTTTGCTGTGGAGGATAAGCTCAACCGAGTCACCAGCCTCAGAAATCTCAAGTTCAAAGCAGCTCTGGTTAGAGACCAGGTTAAAAGCACACAGAATTCAAGCAGCAGACACATCTCTAGAAGAACTGTCTAGGAAAAGACGGGCCAGTCTCTGAATCAGGGCCTTCAGGGTAGAATATCTACCAGGAAACTACTACTAAGGACAGGTTTGTTTGGAGCGGTATTTGCAGGTTTGAAATTAATGATCTAAATCTAATTTTGACTGACCAGCAGATTCATGAGGATCAATCCAAATACTTGGTGTTGTTTTTTTTTTTTTCACTTGCCCTGCTGCACTGACCTTGGCGGTGAAGCCGGATGACTTACTTTTTTAAACACCAAATCTAGCTTCCCTTTGTATCTCTAGCTTTTCATCAAAGGTAGCGCTGATGTGTTTGGCTGCAGGCCTTAATTCTTGCAATTTCCCCACTGTGGGACTATTAAAGGTTTTCTTGATTAAAAGACATCTTAAAGTAGCAAGGAACATTTTTTCTAATGCACATGTTACATGAGGAACATCGAAAGTGTTCCTCAATATCATTCAAAGTGGAAGCTAGGTCTGACTGTTTATTCTGTCCCTTTTGGGCAAGTTGTTTGTGATTAATAATGTAATTTCTCTCTAATATACAGTATATATAGAGATGTGAAAGAAGTCTGTATGTGGGTCTGGTTTAAGTTGGATAACACTGACATCTACTGGCTAACATAGATTACTACACAGTAGTATAAGCTAAAATCCCTAAAGTCTCTAATCTATTTAAAAAAAAAAAGACAAAATTCTTTTTGTTTGCTAAATTTATTCGTTGCATCAGGAAGAGTGGTTGCCATTGTCGTTCTTGCAAGCCGAAGTGGGCGTCAACGAATTTAAGTGGGCGTCTTCCCTACAGCCAATCAGGAACTGCGCTCCGGATAAGCGGAAGAAGTCGGATCAGAACAGAAATTAAGGACAAAAAAGCTCTATAATTTAAAAAGTATTAACAATCAGGACATAAAAAGGTGATGAATTACACGATCCAGTTATCTGCTGCTTATAGAATTGTTATTTTATCAAGAACAAAAAAAAAAAAGAGTTTTGCAGTGACGGGATTCGAACCCGAACCCTCATGCATTCTGACGGGGAGCTCACCTCTGAGAGCTCAACGCAGGCGATTTGTACGAGGATTTGGGCCTGTTAAATATTACATCATCGCCGAAGGAGCAGTCGCGGGCTATAAATAGAATAAAGTAAAATAAAAAAATGGAAGAATAAAAAAGAAGAATAAAAAAAAGGAGAAAAGAAGAAAAAAAGAGCAAAAGAAAGTGGGTGAAATTAGATCTGTGGATTAAAGCAGATGAAAATGTCCAAAATCATTTCATGAGATTATTTCTGGTGATGAATTGATTTATTTGTTCAAATGGATCCCCTTTAGTTTCTACCATGGTAGCTACTAATCTTCTTGGGGTACAAAATAAGTAAAAAAATACAGTTAGATTTGCATGAGGTAAAAAAAAAAACAGTATAAAATAAATTTAGTTCCATAAAACAGACAAAACTTCAAAATCAGTCACCTTCTTAGCCATTGATCTCATACAGGGTTTTAGGGTTGTCAGAGCCCATCCCTGCTGATTGGAGCCGAGGGGCAGGGGTGTGGTGGTTGAGTTTAATGAGAAACACTCTACATAAAAAAAAAACCCTGAGATATACTAAAACAAAAAAACAATGAATGCATTTGAAACAAGATGTACCTTTTGTTTGTTAGAATATCAGAAGAAAAGACTCGTTATTGGATGAGAAATTGCTGATGCTCTAAAACCCACATTATTAAATTAAATTAATCAATTTACAAATAATATGTCATTTTAAAATAATAATAATAACCTCAGGATCGGATCTCTGCTTTTTGCGGATGATGTGGTCCTGTTGGCTTCATCACACCGTGATCTCCAGCTCTCGCTGGGCCGATTTGCTGTGGAGTGTGAATCGGCCGGGATGGGAATTAGCACCTCCAAATCCGAGACTATGGTCCTTTCCCGAAAAAGGGTGAAATGCCCCCTGCAGGTCAGGGACAGGGTCCTGCCCCAAGTGGAGGAGTTTAAGTATCTCGGGGTCTGGTTCGCAAGTGGGGGAAGGATGGAGCGGGAGATCGACAGGCGGATCGGTGCGGCGTCAGCAATAACTAGGACACTGCATCGGTCCATCGTGGTAAAGAAAGAGCTGAACCGAAAAGCAAAGTTCTCAATTTAAAAGTCGATCTACGTTCCCACCCTCACCTTTTGGTCACCAGTTGTGGGTGGTGACCAAAAGAATGAGATCGCGGATACAAGCGGCCGAAATGAGCTTCCTCCGCAGGGTGGCTGGGCTCTCACTCAGAGATAGGATGAGGAGCTTATCTCCTCGTGGTTTCATCTGTGTGAGCTATCTCGGGGATATGTCAACTAATCAGCGTCTGAATACGCTATATCTCGGTATATTCTCGGGATGTGTCAACCAATCAGCGTTCGAGTTCTGAGTAAACCAAACTCGGTCTTGCCCTGACGTCACGTTCAACGTCATGTTTGAGGGCCGAGCAGAGCGGATTGATACAACAGACTGTTTTATGAGGACTACTTTCCTTGACAGCGACAGGTGGGTCAAACTTTTAACATGTTTATTTTAAACTTTTTTTGTTGAAAAATTAGATCTAAACTTAAACAAATTAGGTATCGTGTTACGTGACGTTAGCTGAGTGTTTGGAGGTAAAAACAATTACTTAAAACTCAATAATAGCGTGTTTTTTCATTGTTTACGTGCAATGTTCTTAAAAAGTGTTGTTTTTTAATCTCTTTAACATAAAAAATATTGTCAGATGGTCTTTGAAGCATTTTTTTTACGTGTTTTAGCATCTTTTTACTTGTTTTAGCCGCTAAAAGCTGCACAGATTGACGATAGATGACGCTAACAAACTTTACAGAAAAAAGACGGTCTTAAATTTCTATCATCTTTCCGTTTGTTTTCTGACCATTAAAACATGTTTAATGACATTGTGATCTGTAGTGAGAGGAGGAGGGAAGAGGTGGAGGAAAAGCTGGAGAGGTGGAGGTTTGCACTAGAAAGAAGAGGAATGAAGATTAGTCAGAATAAAACAGAGTACATGTGTGTGAATGAGAGGGATCCAAATGGAAAAGTGAGGTTACAGGGAGAAGAGATAAAGAAGGTGGAAGATTTTAAGTATCTAGGATCAACAGTCCAGAGCAATGGAGAGTGTGGAAAAGAGGTGAAGAAGCATGTGCAGGCAGGCTGGAACGGGTGGAGGAAAGTATCAGGTGTGATGTGTGATAGAAGAGTTTCAGCTAAAATGAAAGGAAAAGTGTACAAAACCATGGTGAGAGCGGCCATGCTGTTTGGTCTAGAGACGGTGGGACTGAAGAAAAGACAGGAAGCAGAGATGGAGGTAGCAGAGGAATGACTAATCTTCATTCCTCTTCATTCTAGTACAAACCTCCACCTCTCCAGCTTTTCCTCCACCTCTTCCCTCCTCTCACTACAGATCACAATGTCATCTGCAAACATTTTTCATCTTCAACATTTAATCACTCTTCCGTCACTCTTCTTTCATGTTGTAATAAAGTTGAATCTGTCCAGTTTCTGGCTGAACGAATCAAATGCTGCATGACAATCATCTCTTATCTTGGGAGTAATTGTTCTTAATGTCTTTTCAGCTGTGTCTGCTCCGCCAGCACCCCCAGAGCTTCCTTCTCACTGGGCTGAACAACTTCCTTCCTTCCAGCATGACTGGATCAGGAAGACTCTGTTTAGAGCTCATCCCAAGACTGGGAAGCCGGAGCTGGTGGCTCAGTTGAAGCTCTGGTGGTATCCACCTCAGCCGCCGGCTATTTATACTCAGCCACCTTCTTCACCAGACGTCTTCTTTGGCCGTCCACTGTTCCTCTGGATGCCGTTGAAGATGTATGCCATTCCACTCGCCTGTCCCCAGCCTGCCTGCAGTAGTCTCAGGCTGACTGCAGCTGGTCTGTACCGCACTGTGCGCAGGGTTATGGATGTAGACGGGTGGTACGACATGGTCACCGAGTATCTGGAGTGCAAGCGGTGCAAGAATAAGTACCCTGGGTGGTCACGGGAGATCCTGCAGCAGCTGGATGTGGGGCATCGCTGCCAGTTCCCAGCACTGCTGACATACAGGTATGAAACAAGAACAATAAACAGTGTGTACAGTCTTGTAGGTTTTATTCATGTTTTTTTGTTAAACTGATAAAATTCATAATCGATTGATGTCATGATTTGACTTTTTCCAGGTTCTCCTGTGATAAGCGGGTGGTGAGGATGATGTGAGAGAGGACTCAGGGTAACAGTGTGACCCAGCTGTACAATAAGCTTCATGAGGAACACAGTGAGGCATGGTCAGAGCGTGCTCTGCTGTATCTCTCTGCTTGTGAGCGTTTTGTTAGCTCACACGTTCTGGAGAGTCCCGTCTTCTCCGACCCTCTCCACCCTTCCGCTGTCCCGAAGCCCAAGTGGTTTATGTCGGTGTACTGCAGGGATGTGCTGTCGCGGCTGGACGAGGTGAAAGCCAAGATCACCTCTGTGTTTGGCACTATCCTGAAGATGGACTCCACTAAGAAGGTCAATTTATTACATTAATAGATATTTAAAATGGATTTGAATAAAAAGTACATTTGAGTTTCATTTTGTTTCACAGTTAAATTAGTTTTTCTAACACAGTGTTTTGTATTTTCCATTAGGTGACTAAAAAACTTGCTGGGGCAGCCAGAAACACAGCCGCCTGGTGCACAAATGTGGGCAACAAATACAGACAGGTCCTTTGCTCTGGCTAACAGCGGCAGAGGGGCACGGGCTCTGGCCCATGGCAGCTGTACTCATGAAGCGTTCCAGGGAGGCAGGAGTACCACCGCCTGCCATCATGTATGTGGACAGAGACTGCTGCAGCCTACATGAACAGTCCCAGGTCAAAGCCATGTTCTCAGAGTGGACTGAGCTTCAAGTGCGCCTCGACATCTGGCACTTCATGCGGCGCTTTGCAGCGGGAGTTACCACAGAAGCAGGTCAAAGCCATGTTCTCAGAGTGGACTGAGCTTCAAGTGCGCCTCGACATCTGGCACTTCATGCGGCGCTTTGCAGCGGGAGTTACCACAGAAGCTCATCCACTCTATGAAGTCTTCATGGCTCGGCTGTCTCACTACATGTTCGAGTGGGACCCAGAGGACGTGGCTGTTCTGCGTCGGGCAAAGCAGGGGAAGCTATCGGCCAGTGGCACGGAACACGTGTCTGAGACGGCCCTGGATGAGCGGATCGGCAGGAAAGAGCTGGCGCTCCACTGCAGGAGGAGAACTAGAGGAGTGGAGGAGACTGCCCGGCTGATCAAGGTGCTTATTGATCAGATGGACGGAGAGGCCGGGAAAGTCACACTGGGTGTTCCACTGTTGGACCATCACCGCCTCCAGCAAATCTGGCTGGACCAGCAGAGACACATCGGCCTTATTCAGGACCTGCCAGGTTTTCCCCTCTATATGAAAACTGGCACCCTGAAAAAGGGCGGTGTGGAGCTTAGCACTTATCGCTGTGCTCGTGGCTCCACCTCTCTGGAGTCTTTCCACCTTCACCTGAACCGTTTCATCCCAGGTGGGTGTCGATTTTTTTTCATCCGACTTTTTCTTTGTGATAAATCTGCAATAGTGATCTAATTTTACTTTTGTTATAACAAGGAACAAGTGCCAGTGATGCTCATTTCCAGGCATATCTGCTGGATGGCTTGATGCGCTGGAATGAGGACAGGATGAAGGAGCCTGTGAAGGAGGAGTTAAACCTCCGGATCTATAGCAGCTCTCAGAAGGAGGCTCTGCACAACATAAGCAACAAAGTCCTGGAAAATCTCTGGTCTCCTGGGCTACTATCCTCCAGGGGCTTACACGGGTAAACACAAAGAAAGTTGTTTATTCAATAAATAAACTGTCTGTTTACTGAAATAAATGACAGAATAAAGTATGTGAATAAGTAATAAGCTGCACTTCCAGTATGACTTACTTCTGCATTCTGTTTGTTTCAGGAGAGACGCTTGGGATTGAGTTTCTATAAAGTCAGACTGGCAGAGCTCTGACTGAGAGTCCAGAAGAGGAGGACAGGCTGACGGAGCAGGTGCAGGACGAGCTGCTGCTACAAGATGACCCCAGAGGACATGACAGTTCCTGTGCTGTTTGAACCCTCAGGGTCAGCTCCGGCTCAAAGCAGTGACTCCGTGGCAGAGGTACTCTTCTATAAATATGTACCGTAATTTCACGTCTATAAGGCGCATATAGAAGTCTTAGATTTTCTTCAAAATGAGCGGTGCGCCTTTTCGTGCGGTGCGCCTTGTGTGTGAGAAAAGGCGGACCTAAAAGAAAATGCGGTGCCCAGCGTAGGCAGACCTGAAAGAAAAGGCATGAGAACGTTAAAGAGTGAAGTGTGAGCGGCGTGGGAGCGCTTGACTGACCGAAGGAGACCACAGTTTCACGAAGGGTGGAAGGCAGCGCCGGGCGAGTTACGCTACAGTTTGCCAATGGATTGTAGATGCTTGGACTAACGTGTCTGCTGGTACTGTTATCCGAGCTTTCTCAAAAGCTGGTATCCTTTCTGAGGAGCCGCACAGTACAGACAGTGACTTTGACAGCGAGGAGCGAAGTGGACCTGCTCTGTTGGATTTTGCGCAGCTGTCTGATTCCGAAACAGAGGATGAGGACTTTGATGGATTTGAATAAAGACTATTACCGGTAATGTGCTTGTTTAGTATCGTTACTACTTAAATAAAGTACAACCAAACTCAGTTTTGCTCCCGATCTATTTTTTTAATACGCACATTTGCATGCTTGAGTGTGTGTTGTTGTAAGACGGTGTGTGACTGAGACTGCGCCTTTTCGTACGGTGCGCCTAATGTTCGTGAAATTAAGGTAGTATTTTTTTTTTTACTTTTCTAACCACTAACTTTCTATTTAACTTCTCTTCAGCACGTCACTGTCCACCAGCCTGCATCACCACAGCCCTCCACCTCCTGGCAAGCAGAAGGTGTCGCTGTCTTGCCTTCATCGGGTGTTACAGCTTCAGAAACCAGCCTTGCTGATCAGCCTTCGGTGAGTGTATCATTTTGGTTCATAATTACACCTTTATGTACATAAAGAGCAGTTTGCTTTTTAGAGAAATTATGGAAAAATGTGTTTACTTATGCATTTACACAAAACTACAAATATGGTTAAAAAAAATAATGCAATGCAAACTATTTTTTATTTGAAATTATGCCCGCTTTAAAAAAAAAGTGAATTGTGATGTTTCTGTTTCGCAGGCTCCAGTTCTGGGACCTGATGGTGCAGCTGGCTGGGATAAGGTGCAGGACTTGGCTGTGCATCTCGTCTCCTTACGAGAGCTATCTTAACTGGACGACCAGCGGATCACAGAGACCATCCGTCTGTGGAGTGCTCTTCTCGAGGGGGACAAGACGAGGCTGAGCTAGCAGCCCAGACACCAGGTCAAGCTCAGCAAAGGCCGCTTCAAAGTCCCCAAGGGTAGCAGAGAGACAGCAGGTGTGGAGAGCATGTAGCGGTGCATGGTTGGACATCCCGGTGGTCCGGCTCAGTGGCCCGGCACCAGTCGCATTGTCGAGGCGATGTGCAACAAGCTGTGCGCGTTGCACAGGTACCCGACAAAAAAGGGAGGTGTGTCGGTTCCTCGATGGACTAAAATCCTGAGGGACTACCACCACATCAGTGAGCTGGTGCTGAACTGTCCAGCTGTCATGGAGACCACCTCTCTGCAGCTGTTTGTTCTAAACCAGAAGACACTTCTCCAGTGGTGAGTTTAGACGCTTTAGTTTAACATAAACATGATTAATGCATTGATACTAATTGTGTTGTGTTTGCAGGTTTCAGCGGAAGGAGAACAGACAGGAGAGGAGTGTCCTGCAACAAGGTGTCACCAACGAGACGTCTATGCCAACGTCATCGGCACCGCTCCCTCCTCTGGTGACAAAGCAGGTGCAAAGACCCTCCTCGAGGCACGACTTTGGCCACCAGCAAAACAGAACAGGACAGGCTCCAAAACCGCGGCATACGATGTGCAGGAGGATATGGGCCCCTTAAAAACTGCATCGCCGTCGAACGAGCACTCGCGAACTCGCATAGAGCAAAAGAAAGTGGGTGAAATTAGATCTGTGAATTAAAGCAGCTAAATGTCCAAAATCATTTTATGAGATTATTTCTGGTGATGAATTGATTTATTTGTTCAAATGGATCCCCTTTAGTTTCTACCATGGGAGCTACTAATCTTCTTGAGGTACAAAATAAGTAAAAAATACAGTTAGATTTGCATGAGGTAAAAAAAAACAGTATAAAATAAATTTAGTTCCATAAAACAGACAAAACTTCAAAATCAGTCACCTTCTTAGCCATTGATCTCATACAGGGTTTTAGGGTTGTCAGAGCCCATCCCTGCTGATTGGAGCCGAGGGGTAGGGGTGTGGTGGTTGAGTTTAATGAGAAACACTCTACATAAAAAAAAACAACCCTGAGATATACTATGATATCCAGCTCTCGCTGGACCGATTTGCTGTGGAGTGTGAAGCGGCCGGGATGGGAATTAGCGCCTCCAAATCTGAGACCATGGTCCTTGCCTGAAAAAGGGTCGAATGCCCCCTGCAGGTCAGGGACGGGGTCCTGCCCCAAGTAGAGGAGTTTATGTATCTCGGGATCTTGTTCACGAGTGGGGGAAGGATGGAGCGGGAGATCAACAGGCGGATCAGCAATAACTAAATAAATAAATGAATTACTCTATTCATCCCTCACCGGGGAAGTTTGTGTGCTGCACTCCTTACACCGCAGCAGGTTGCCCTTCGACTGCGCCAATGGTGGGAGAAGTGGGGGTAAGGTGTCTTCTCCAGGGACCCTAGACGTGCTCTCTGTGGGACGCGAACTCGCGAACTTCCGGTCCACGCGTAAACGCTCTAACCACTGAGCTGCCGTCTCCACCTTGGACGTCTCCAACTAGGATGCTGTATCGGTCCGTCATGGTTAAGAGAGAGCTGAAACGAAAAGCAAAGCTCTTGATTTACAAGTCGATCTACGTTCCCACCAACACCTATGGTCACTAGCTGTAGGTGGTGACTGAAAAAACGAGATCGCAGTTACAAACGGCCGAAATGAGCTTCCTCTGCAGGGTGGCTGGGCTCTCACTTAGGGTTTGAGTGAGGAGCCATGTCATCCAGGAGGAGCTCGATCTCGAGCTGCTCTCTCCCAACAGCTTGAGAGAAGCCAGATGGGGTGGTTCGGGCATCTGGTCAGGGTGCCTCCCAAGTTCTTCACTGGTGTTATGTTTCAGGCACGTCCCACCGGGAGGAGACCAAGAGTCAGACCCCGGCCCAGCTGGAGAGACTATGTCCCACAGCTGGCTGGGGAACGACTCAGGATTCTTCCAGGTGAGCTGGAGGATGCAGTCGGGGTGAGAGAAGCCTGGGCTTCCTATCTGAGGCTGTTTCCCCCGCGAACCGGATAAGCGGAAGACGACGGAACAGAACAAATAATATTGAGAATAATGTTGGGTTTTTTTTCACTTTCTCAGTTACAGTTCTATAAACTCTCCCAGCTGTGGAGGAGAAATTGGACCCAAAAATGGACTTTTCATTAATCTCAATTGTGATTTGTTAATATGTTTTTTCTAGTTAGATAAAAAATAAAATAAAAAGCACATACTGTATTTCACTTGAAAGTGACTTCGTTTTAGACCCAAAGTGACATTTTTGTGATTTATTGATTAATACTATTGACTGAAAAAAGAGGATCCATTTAAAATGTTCTAATAATGTTTTCAGTTGCTTTAGAAGATTTAATTTAGATCATTAAACTGTTTCTGAATTCAATTCCATTTTATTTGTGCAGACCAAAATCACAAAACAATTGTGTACTTTGAATGTCTGAATAAGAAAATCTCTGCAGGGATTTACCTTCTGTGGTCAGATGATAAAACCTTCCTATCTGGAGATCTGTTTCACGTTGAAACATTAACATTTTGAGGATGTTTAGCAGAGAGGCCTGATGTGGGCTCTCCAAATGACAGTCATTGTTTTCGTCCCCAAAAAATTGGATGCCAAAACACCCAAAGAAATGTAGCCAGTTTTAAAAAACTAGTGATTTATGATTGTTGAAGGTACTTTTATTTTAAAAAATACAATTTTAATGTATGCAGAACAGTTTAATTTGGTGATTTTTTTTTACAAAATAGTGTTAAAAATAACTGTAAATCAATTTTTTTTAAATAGAAGGAATTATAAGATCTTACACTGACATCTACTGGCTACATTGTAGAACTACACTAAATGACTTCAATATAAAATGTACAAAAACACTGGTGCTTGTTTTTTCAGACCCTCATTGACAGGATTTTTGAAGCACTGAACAAAAGGAAACTCCTCTCAGAGAAAGCTACCTGAAATCCGATCACCTACCTTGTTTATGTCTCCATACTCCAAATCCCATTAGTGCTGCTCCTGTTTTTTTCTATCTCTGATATAATTTCATTTTTTTTTTTTTGATTATTTTGAATTACTCTATTCATCCCTCACCGGGGAAATTTGTTTGCTGCACTCCTTACACCGCAGCAGGCTGCCCTTCAACGGCGCCAATGGTGGGAGAAGCGGGGGTTAGGTGTCTTCTCCAAGGACCCTAGACGTGCTCTCCGTGGGACGCGAACCCGCGACCTTCCGGTCCGCGGGCGAACGCGCTAACCACGCGGCCACCGTCTCCACCCAATTCATTGTCTCAATAGCGAAAAAAAACCTCTGGTGTTATTTTTTAAATTTTCACATATTATATAACTTTGTGGGGGTTTTTTTTGTTGCTTCATTTAATTTATAACAAAAGAGATAATTGCAGTTTTTTGTAAATTCTAATAAAAAAGAATGTTTATGATGTCTGTAGCATTCCTAAAGCCATGTCTAACACTAATATGTCTAAGACTCATCCTCTCCGAACAGGGTAGCGGGGGTGCCAAAGCCTACCCCGGCTGATTGAAGGCGAGAGGCATGGTACGTCCTAAACAGGTCGCCAGTTTGTCACAGGGCCACACACATTACCATCCACACACACACTCATTCCTAGGGGCAATTTCATCAACCTAACATGTATGTTTTTGGGAGAGTGGGAGGAAACCAGAAAAAACCCACACATACGGTAGATGGGGAGAACTTACAAACTCCACACAGAAAGACCAGTGCTTCAAGCCTTGTCCCACCTTCTCAGACCTTCTTGCTGTGAGGTGGCTGTGCTAACCACTGTGCCACCGTGCTGCTCGTGTCTAAGAGTGTTAATTAAATATTAGCTTCTTCTAATTCTTACTCTACAGTTTTATATCTGAAGAAATCAGAGTAGATGTTCTTCATCCTGATGGAGCAGGGATGATAGACGAAGCGCAGAGGTCTCCTCGGTCTGGTCATGCCCAGGACAGGAACGGAGAGGATCCATCAGGAATCTGAAACAGAACTCTGCCCCTAAGTTTCTAGCTGGCCTGGTGATTCTTCTTTTCGTTTTGGCGTTTACCTTCAGGGGTCGCCACAGCAAGTCAGTTTCTTCCATCTAACCCTATCTGCTGAATCCTCTGCGATCACACCAACTATCTTCATGTCTTCCTTCACTGCGTCCAGAAAAACAACACTACAGGAAACATATCCGACAAAAATCTACATTAAATGTCTCTGAAAGCTGTAATAAATTATTAAGAAGTAAAAAAAAACAAAACTGTGAGCTGGTGTGACGTTAGCGGTCCTGCTTTTCCAATATTGCAGAACCTGGTTCATACTTTTCCTGTTTTTGACAGCAATTGTATAAAAGCCAAATTCAATAACTTAGAAATGTTAACAATTAGCACAAGTCATTGTACGAAAATAATTTGTTCTGTAAATATCCTGTTTTAATTTTAATAAATGAATGGTGACCTCTCAGCAAAAAGTTTTCATTCGACTGATTTTTTTTGTACCATTATTAAAGTCTTTTAGACAAGAATGAACTGAAAATAACAAAAAGAAAGAGTCCAAATTCTTTTACATAAAGTACAAGTTTATTTCATTCAGTGTTCAAATAATTCATAACCACATCAACATGAAACAAAAGTTTTACTTCACAGCTGATAAAAAAACAAACAAAAAAAACTTGAAACAATTTACATTCAAAAGACAAAAAAAAAACTAGTTCATATTGAGGTTCCATTGTTTTGTTGAACATTCTTGCTCCATAATATTGAAATGATTTATACAGCTTTAAAGTTGTCCAAACTTTTCCATAAACAGAAACATATCACATCAATAATGATTTTAATCTGCAATGTGCTCTTAACCGAAAAAAAAAAGTTTTATGTAGCAAAATTCAAATACAAATAAAATACAAAATATGGAACACAAATAATACATTAGAATTATTCTGATTATCAAAGTTAACATGTTATCTAAACCAAGATTAAAACTCATTGAGATTAAAAATCTCTTTTTCAAGTGTGTCCTGGTCAAGAGGCAAAACACGTACATGACGTTAACACACACACACACACACACACACACACACACACACATACATCACTTACAGTCACGTTTGCAAATTCCATAAAAAGTTGAGTTTCCTAAATGAGTTCTTAAAAAATGATGACATGTCAAATAACATATGATTGAAACATTTTAAAAGAAAAACAGAAAACACAATTAAACAATCAGAATTGCTTGTGAAATAATTTGCACATTTGAGGCTGTTGCCCCTGCAACCTGGCCCCTGAACAAGCGGAAGATGACAGAATGGATTTTTTTTTTGTTTTATGATCATGTGTCCCTTAGGTCTTTTTTTTTTTGACTGGCTCTCTTGGATTTCACCATGTTGGACCCACTTGTTATTGACGTTGAACCAATAAAAAAAAACAACCTTCACGATGTGGTATGCTACATGGCTGGAACCAGTAAAGCCTGCCGCACCATGTGCAATTACTTATTATTGTTGTGTCTGATTGAAATTGAGACATTTAAAGTTTAATAGTGAGGGTGCACCCAAGATTCATGTTCATGTAATTCATCACTGTTTGTCACTTTATATCGCTTATGCCACTTTTTACCTCCTTGTGCACATTCAGTCCGTATTGTCCTCAATGTTTAGTCACATTATTCATTCTATTTTAATATTTTATTATTTTTCATTATCCTTCTTGTATACATACTGTCTATTTCTTTCTTGTGTGCTGCTGTAACACACAAATTTTCCACGTGTGGGATCAATGAAGTAATTCTGATTCTGAAGATATTTGTTTCTAGTGTGAAACAATTCTAAGTTCATGAGACCAGATGGACTACATTTAGCCAGTCCTTCTGCTCGTTTGCTGTTTGTGGATCACAGCTTTTCCGACCTCGTCGGCAATAATCTTAATTACAACATCGAAGAGTACAAACAAAAATTAGCAAGAGTCTCATTGGTCCGCAAGGAACTGCGATCTCGTCTGAACAATCTTTCAAGTGGTCTTTATAACAACTCCAAAAAATGAGTGAAGTCTTTCTTGATATGTTTACCTACTACTAAAAAAACTTGTATCAACCTTGATGGTGTCTGCCTTCAATGAGTCATGGTTCTTTTTTAGTCTCTCAACTTGTGTTGTGTGTTGAGAAGTGTTCCCAACAAGTTTGTGTGTATAAGCTGAACTTTTGATGTAAATCACTGCAAGTTAAAGTTCTGTGATCATTGCATTTAGAACTTAAGATTTGATTTCTGTTTAATTTTCTGTTTAATTCATTTGCTATTTGTATTTTTTTTAAATGTATCAGGAGTATTCATTCTTTGTCAGATTATTCTTAGAACTTGTGGTATTTTGCTTTTTGTCTTTTTTTCTATAATGCCAAAATATTGTTAATTTTTTTTATCATAATTTACACAGCAGAGGATGGCAGAGACTGATTTAGACAATAATGAAGATTTTTATTTCATTTGAAAAATTTTGTGAAAACTTTATCAAAAGAAACCATGTGTTTTGTGCTGTAAAGATTAATTCATTCATCTTCTGAACCTTTGATGCCTGCTGGGGTCACAGAGCGTGCCAGGGCCTATCCTGTGTGATTTCAGGTGAGAGGCATGGTACACCCTGAAGAAGTTGCCAGTTTGTTTTAGTGCTCTGTTATAATTATTTGCAGATAATCCCTAAGTCTTGTAAATACTTAATACAGTTTAAGTAACCTTGGTTGATCGTTCTTCAATTGTGTCTGTGTCAAAAACAATGAGAAAACGGGTTACCCAGGAATGTGAGGCCGACAATGTTGTGAAATATGGATTGAGGGTCGGTTGTTTTTTTGACCTTTTAATGCTTCGATATTTGAAATCTTTGGAACAATATGGAGGTGTCTCCTATAGCTGAAAAGGTGTCCCAATTCCAAAGCCACTCTTTAGAAATTTAACTTAAGACTTTTGTTGATAGGAAGCTTTGAGAAGCCTCTTAGAACCAAATAAACATAAAAGTCTGACAAAGTTGGAAAAAAAAACAAACTATGAAATTTGAATTTTATCTCTTGGGTGCACCCAAAAATAATTTGAACAACCGTAGTTAACCATCGTCACTTAACAAAAGCTGTAAATTAAATGCTATACTATCTGAATACACAGATAGTATACTTTGCACAGAGAGTCTTACTTTAGCAGAGAGAATGTCATTAAGACATGAAACACACTTCATCCCTGAGCTCTTTCTTTTACCTCTAAGTGGTGATTAAACCCAACCACTTGAACCCCTGGTGGTATGCTTTACACTGGGTCAGAACAGTAAACCATTTGTGTACCTCAAAGGCTTTTCAGGATTTCATTGATTCTGGAGCTTGAATGAAGGTCTGGTCGTTTCTTCTCATTTCATAGTCTGTGGTCGATGCACAGCCGGAGACTGCTGTCCTTCTTCCTGGCACAGACAGCTGTGAGGAATATAAAGAAAACAATTTCTGAATTTAGTTGAATGTAGTTTCATTGTTTATTTTACAGAGTCTTAACTCCCAAACTTGTGTGTGTAAATATTCAAAAAGAGGAAGACGCGTGGATAAAACATTGTCAGACCTAACATTTATTCATGAGGGGCAGAAAACAAAAAAACCCACTGTGAAACATTTAAAATTTTTAAAAATATAAGTTTTTATCGTACCGCCAAGCATTACAGCCAACGTCCCATTTTCAGTGCCAGAGATGAGCGGGTGGTGTCTGACCAAACTGCTCCAATGATGAGGTACTGCTTGGGGTCCAGAGGATATTCAACATCAACACCACAGCACAAGCGTTGTGCTGCCAAAAAGAATTATGTCACAATCACTGTTTTTTTTTTTTGAAGAGTCACTTTTATTCTTACAGTGGTGCCCGGAGTTTTGTTAAGCTGCTTTCTTACATACATTCCTGTAAGCCATGGTTTTGGTTTGTCTTCCTTCGATTCTGATCAGCTTATCTCCGACAGGGTCGCGTGGAGGGTTCTTTGGTGCGTTGATGGACATCGTTACCAGGCGTGCAGCACGGGTCTGGTCTTCAGGTGACTGTTTCTTTAACACAGTTAAAACAGTGTTAATACCTCCAATCGATAGACAGTGACTGTCTCTTTAACAAAGTGAAAATTATAGGTAAAAATAACAAACATGAGTCCTTTTGAGTGGGGTCTCACATCACTCACCACCACTCAAATTGGACACACAATTTGAGTCCAATTTGATCAATTTTACTTCTAAATTTTATGTACTTCTATTTGTTATCTCTACTCAAAATTGTGTTTCTGTAGCATATGAGTAATGTCTTCAAAATAAAAGAGAAGCAGGAAAAACAAAATGAGAACAATTTCCTCTTATGGCTCCCAACAGGTGGAAAAGCAGCAAGGGTGTTAAACCAATTATGGTCCGCCAAGAAAAACAACAATACAAGAAACATATCTGAAAAAAAAAACTAAATTGGCTGAATATTTTTTTTCTGTTGGAAACATGAATAAAAAGAACCAACATTATTTTGCAGCCTTCTCAAAATCTACTGCAGTACACACTTTGTCCACAAGACACATGAACAAGTTTCAATTAATTAGATGATTTACTTTCAAAAATTCCCTTAATCTTCTAGATTAATATTTTTATCATCTAAATACTGAAGAATGAACTTTAATTTACTTTAGTTTTGTCTTTAACATCGATTCCCAGCATGTAGAAAGTCAATTAGTTCAGACTAACTCATTAAATTTGAACACATGCTCCAAACAGAATTCATTTATTATGAGATAGAATCTAAAAAAAGTTCATTAACAAACCTCAAAATGATCTCAAGGGGTTGAACTTGACTTTTTTTTTTTCCATTGATCGGTTTATATGTGGATTGGAAAAGATCGTTTTTGATCTTTTGTAAGAATTTAAACACGCACAACCTGTTCTTTTTCTTCTCTTCCGGATTTGACCGTGTATTCGGTCAAATCCGAGTTCAAAAATACAATACAAGTACGAAAATACTTATTTACAAGTACAAATACAAAAACACAAGTACAGTACAATTCACCGTAACTAGTGACGTTCCCATTAAAAATGAGAAATTAGAGTTAAAAGGGACAACTTCTTTAGCATTAATTTCTAATTATAGAATTTTTCGCCCCCTACCGTCCACAGCACCAAACTAACGTTTCCGGACAGCTCACGTGACACTAAGAACGGAGCTTTTGGTTATCCAATCAGATTTCCACGATGATTTGACGTGTGACATTTTTTCCCACAATGCTCCAAGCGCGTTAAATTTTCAATCTTTTTGTAAAATAAATCACTGAAAAATATTGTTTTAAACAACAAAATATCTTGTTGTTTAACACACACATCAAAATATCTTTGATGTGTGTGTTTTATATGTTATGCTTAATATAGAAGCCTTAATATGTCAGAATATGTTAATACCGTCAGTCAAAGAAGGCCGGGCGAAGAATAAGTGGCCCAGGACACGTACGTAGAGTAAGTCTGAAATGGTTTTTGCGTGTGGTAATCACAGCCGGACACATCCCCAGCCTTACGGCTGGGGATAATACGGCAGAACACACTACCACCAAAGCAGACACAATGAAAAAAAAAAAAGGCGATAAGCCACCCAAACTTTGTTGAAATTAAATCCCAAAAAATAAAACCTATATAGGATTAGTTACTGGTTAACGATCACAATCTGTGAACCAAGAAGGTTCCTTCTGTCTTCACATAAATTTATGTACTGGATATTAGTATTGTACATTCGAGGGTCAAGAACCTTCGAACAATTTCGATCCAATATCCAAAAATCGACCCAAATATTCGAGTCCACAGTGAGCTCCATCTGCAGGCTGCGAGGTATAAAGGACAATTTAGTGTGCAAACAAGAAAGACGAATTGTAGGCTCTTAGTCTCAAGTGATTACAAAAGTAATTAGGATTCAGCAAGTTTTTCTGTTTCCTATTCATCGCTAATATTTTTTCTAGGTTCTCGTACAGTAATTATGTCATAACTGTATGTTAATTTAAATTTTACTCACCCAAAATAAAGAAAAAAATGCTCATTTAAATTATGATGAAATGTTCAATAAAGGACAGACTGAGCACACCGTGTGCTCCTGTCATCAATATGAATCATTAAAGAGAACTGATGGGTGTTAACTTGCTCAGAGCAGTGGTTCCTAAATACCGGACCATGGACCGGTACCGAACCGTGGGTCATGTGGTTCCGGGCCGCACAGAAAGAAGAAATAACTTTCATTATTGTCGTTTAGTTTATTATTCAAGCCGTAATTATGTTTTAATTTGAAGGGTCACCGGATTTTCTTCCTTACATCCATCAATGACTCACTCTTGACGCATCATCCCATTAAATTTAAACCCATAAACTAGCAAAATGAGTAAAAAAACAAAGATCTACAGGAAGCTTCTTTGCTAAGGAGAGTTACAAACTAACGAAGCAGACTGGACCTTAGAAACACTCTTCAGGTTTCAGGTCAAGATGGGACTGTCTGGTTCCAGCAAAACAAACTCAGAACTCTGATTGATCTAGTCTTACTGTGAGTAGTTTAACTGGTATTTTATTCACTTTCTTTTTGTGACGTCCTTTATTTTGAAGGTATGTTTACCGTTACCATAGCAACCAGAGTCCGTTCGAGCAGAGAGAATGTTTCCACGTTATAAAGACGCTGCTAATAAATTTTCTCTTGAAGACAAAGTGGATTTAAGTTTGTTATTATTGATTTAAAAAGCCAGTTTTTTTAGGCTGGTCTTCTTTAGCTTTTCTGCTACACCTTTAGACCGATCCGTGGAAATATTATCATACACTAAACTTGTCCGTAGCGCAGAAAAGGTTGGGGACCCCTGCCTTAGAGGACTAAAAGACTTAGTAATAACATATAAAAAAATGCGGGCCAACATTTAACAATCAGTGATTACAGAAGCAGCAACTTTAACATTTGGGGTAAATGTGAGCAAGGATTTGTGGTGGCCACAGAGCGGAAAGAGTCTCATTTTTAGGAGAAAACCCTGACAAAGCCAGTATGGGGGTAGGGGCCATGACTCCAGAACATTTTAAAATATAAGAGTCATTTTCGTGCATTTTGGTGGCCCATTCGCTGGCCCTGTAAGGGGATAGCTTAACTATTCCCCTTCCTTTCTTCTTCTTTTTTTTTTTTGTGGACCAAAAGACTCAGTTCTTTCTTTACCACGACAGACCGATGCAATGTCTTGATTATTTTGGACGCTGCACCGATGTGTGTATTTACCGCTCAATCTTTCGCCCCCGTCATGAACAACACCTGATATACTTAAACCCTTGTGTTTGACACCGTCTCTGTAGCGTAATTGGTTAGCGCGTTCGGCTGTTAACCGAAAGGTTGGTGGTTCAACCCCACCCAGGGACGCTAATGTGTTTTTTTTTTTTTTTTTTTTGCCATTGTTGGACTAATGAAGGTTTTCTTGATTCTTTTTCTTGATTGGAGGTTGTTACTATTTAAAAAAATGATGAGTGGAACGTGATGCTTTGATGTCTTTATTTCTAGTGGTGGCACAGGAGGTAACATTGGAGCCGATGAATGCTGCCGTGCTGCTGGGTTCTGTTGCAAGGTTCAATGCCAGCGTGCAGGGAACCTGGAACGTCATGACCTGGCAGGTCCGAGGATTCCTTGTTCTCACCGTTCGCACATCTGGTGAAATAATTTCATCATCGGAGCAGTTTTCTGCTAGGTTTTGCTCTACTGGTGTCACCAGCTGTGTGGAGTTCACCATCCACAATGTGACTCGCAGAGAAGCTGGTCCGGTCATCTGCACCGTGCAGGGAGATTACACACCGAAGACAGCACAGCTCAATGTTCAAGGTGGGGTCTGTTCCATTTGGATCTATATTTTATGTCAAAGCAATTTAATTGTCAGTGAAAACCCATTTATCTAGAATTGTAGGTTTATCGAACCGTTTTGTTCTTCGTGATCATTTTTAATTTTTTTTTATTTTTTTGAAGTTAGACTAACTTTAAAGACTGTTTTTTTCATTCAGAAGTGGATTTAAAAAAAACAATTCTGAAGGTCACAACTTTCTGGGACTGTTCTGGGCGGCTGCCTGCTGTACTTTTTCCTGTTGTTTTAGCTTTTACTGTAATTATCAGTTTTCAAAGGAGATGATGGTGGACTTCAGCTCGATGTCTCAACCTTTCTGGGTCTTCATCGATGGATCTGATGTGGAAACGGTCTCATTGAACAGATTTTGGGCATTCACATGAACAAAAAATGGGAATGGTCCACCAACACGGATATCATCTACAAGAAGAGCCTGAGTAGACTGTACCACCTAAGATCCAGGTCTTCATAATGTACCAATCCATCATGGCGTGAGTCCCGTTCTTCTCTGTTATCTGCTGGGGAGCTGCAATAAAAACCAAGGACACCAACAGCCTAAAGAGACTTATTAAAAAAGCTGGTTCTGTGGTTGGCTCACCCCTTGTCTGTGTGGAGGAGATGGCGAGGAACAGAATGATTGCAACTCTGTTGTCAATCATGTTGAACCCCTCCCAGTTTATTTTATCGTATCTTCATATGAAAAAGTGTTTGAAGGTTCTACACATCAAGCAAATTATAGAAAATGTTGAGCTTTAAAACACAAAAAACGTGTCACTGCTGGGATGGGTTTTTGAACTTGCACTGACTAGTAAGCAGGCCACTGGCAGGGTACACCTTCATCAGATTATTTAGATTTATATTATTTCCATGGGCTACATTTTAGAAAAGATAGGTATTTTGGAAGTTATCTGAGAGCTGTGACAGACTGTACAGGGTGTACCCTGCCTCTCACCTGCTAATAGGTCAGGATAGGCTCCAGCACCACTGTGACCCAAGTTTGATTGAGCAATCCAGGAACTGGATGGTTTATATTTGAGAGTCATCATTCTATTCAGCTTGACCTAATAACATTTATTATTTTCACAGAGAGGGGTGCGGTGAGCATCATGGGAGGTAACGTCACAGTGAAGCAGGATCAGCATGTGGAGTTCCAGTGTGTCACCAACACCTAGTTTTCCTTACCAACAGTCACCTGGAGCCAAAATGGTCACGCTATGGACAGCCAGTTGTACAACACCTCTAGCATGTCTTATGGAAACTATTTCAACTCCACCAATATCCTGAAGTTCCAGGCGGTCAGCAGCTCCACGGTCCAATGCTCTGCATCCGTGGCCGCACTACAAACCCCTCAATCCAGTTCTTTCTTCATGGTGGTTGGTGAGAAAATAATGCATAAATTTGAACTATTCCCAAAATAAGTTTGGGAATAATTTAACGTACCAAAGACTGCTAGAAACGGTAATTAGCTTTAAAAAAGGGTAAAATCTGGAATTTTGATAATCTTTTAAAATGTGTTTCTTATTGGTCGATAATGTGAAACTACTACAGTGATACTAATATTATAATTTATAAAAATTATCCTTTGCATCAGTTCCCTTTAATTATGAATGTACCCATTTGAACGGATGAATATGAGCTACTTAAATACTGTGTCTGTCAGTCAGCATCTCTCTGAGTGAAAGATCCCCCCTCCCAACACTGAACAGGCCCTCCACTGGAGATGTGGCTGGAATTGCCAACCTAACGTCAACCTAACATTTGTGTTTTTGGATGATGAGAGGAAACCGGAGTACCTGGAGAAAACCCACACAGACACGGGAAGAACATGCAAACTCCCCACAGAAATCAGAATATAAGTAATTTAATGATCTCACACATGGGAAATTTGTGTGTCACAGCAACAATTTCCTATCTGCTAAGTGAGTCGTTGTAGAGCCCGATCACGTACGGAAAGAAAGACCTCCAGTAACGAGATGTTCTCGAGCGGAGCTGTCGGGGCCTCTTGGAGAAGGAGCTCCGCTGTTCGTCCAGGAGTGGGTAGAGAGGATGGTCATGACTGTCCATGATGGACAAAAGTTTGTTTAGTGACCTCCTCTCCACCACTGCCTCAAGTGTGTCCTGTTTGCTGCCGATTGACAGAACCAGCCAGTCTGAATAGGCCAGTGTTCCACTTACCAGTGGAACAACACCAGTGTTCCAAGTCTTGTCCCACCTGGGACTCAAACCCCTGACCTTCTTACTGTGAGGCCACTGTACTGATCACTGCACCATCATGCCACCCATTTCAGTCAGTCAGTCATTTTCTTAACCGTCTATTCCTTATGCGGTAGCGGGGGGTGCTGGGGCCCATCCCGGCTGATTTGAGGCGAAAGGTAGGGTACACCCCGAACAAGTTGCCACTCTGTCGCGGGGACACACACACAACCATACACACAATACTCATTCCTAAGGTCAAACATATAGTGACCAATCAACCTAACATGCATGTTTTCGAAGGGCTAGAGGGAACCAGAATATCTGGACAAAACCCATACATACACGGGGAGAACATGCAAACTCCACACAGAAAGGCCAAAATTCCAAGCCTCGTCCCACCTGGGACTCGAACCCCTGACCTTCTTAATGTGATGCCACTGCACCATCATGACACCCATTTTTAAGTTTAATTTCTTAAAAGAAAAATAATTTGGATTGTTTTAGTTTGAATTATTTTTTTTCTTTTCTTTGTTCAAGTTCCCAAACCCACTGACTGGACAGTGCTGATAGCTGTAGTTTGTACTTTCGGAGGACTCGCCCTGCTGGTTTTGCTGATACTTGGTATCCTCTTCTGTTACAAACGCAGGAAAGAAAAACGTAAGCAAATATGAATAGCATATACATCTTTTTTATATGGTCTAAATAACATGATTCTACAACTTTCTTTAGAGCCAAACTATGAAAAAGACGTAAGGTCAGTAAGTTTTGTGTGATTTTTATCGTACATATGGAGCTCTATGGAGATGCATGTAAAAGTGATTTTTTTGTGTGACAGGAGGGTGAGGACCCAGAGCCAGTTAAGTGCTGCCAAAACAGATGGACAAAAACGAGGACAAGAAAATCCATCATATGTACCTGACGGTCAAACAAGTAAGATTAATCTAAGAAAACATCTTTTAAAATTACATGAATTACTCCCAGTGTTGGTGTCTTTAGTGACTCGAACAAATGAGAAAAATAATTCCCTGCATTTTAAAATACTTTTTTTCTGGATGTGACATCCCAGCTGTTGGTCCCGGTTTCAAAAAGAATCTCAAAGTCGTCTGCACTCATGAAAAGGCACAAAAACTTTACAGAGCTTTTACTAGAGCCCATATTTCACTAGAAATTCTTTTTATGTTTCCAAGAAAACGATTTAAGTCAGGGGTGTCTAGATCTGGTCCTGGAGTGCCGGTGTCCTGAAGGTTTTCATTGTGTTCCTGAATCAATACAGCCGATGCACATAAAGTGAAATCAACAGCCAATAAAATGTGGCACCATGACTCAATAACCGGGATCAAGTATATAGATGCAAGAACACAAAGAAAACCTTCAGGATACCAACCTTCCAGGGCCGGAGTTTGGGACCTCGGATCTAACTTTTCCTCGCATACTACATTTTCATACGCTAAATTTACAAGTTGATCTACATTCCTACTCTCACCTATGGTCACCAGTTGTGGGTGGTGACCAAAAGAACAAGATACAAGCGGATGAAATGAGCTTCCTCTACAGGGTGGCTGGGCTCTCACTCAGAGATGGGGTGAAGAGTTCTACCATCCGGAAGCCGGATGACTTACTTTTTTAAAACACAGAATCTAGCCTCCCTTCCCTTTGTATCTCTAGCTCTTCATCAAAGGTAGCGCTGATGTGTTTGGCAGCAGGCCTTAATTCTTGCAATTTCCCCACTGTCAGACTGTTAAAGGTTTTCTTGATTCTTGATTAAAAGACTCATCTTAAAGTAGCAAGGAACATTTTATCTTAAGCTCATGTTACATGAGGAACATTGAAAGTGTTCCTCAATATCATTCAAAGTGGAGCTGGTCTGACTGTTTCCGCTATTAAATTTAGTAGAAAAGAAACTTTTTTATATGAAAACATAATCTGGTGTTTAAAGTCAGTCACTTTCTTAACCTTCTGTCCCTTTTGGGCAAGTTGTTTGTGATTAATAATTTAAATTCTCAGTAATATACAGTATATATAGAGGTGTGAAAGAAGTCTGTATGTGGGTCTGGTTTAAGTTGAATAACAGCGACACTGGCTGGCTAAAATAGACTACTACACAGTAATAAAAGCTAAAGTCTCTAATCTATTAAAAAAAAAGACAAAACTCTTTTTGTTTGCTAAATTTATTCGTTGCATCAGGACGGGTGGTCGCCATTGTCGTTGTGGCAAGCCGAAGTGGGCGTCAACAACGAACTGAGCGCTACTGAAGGTCTAAGTGGGAAAATTTCAAGATATTGTTCTTGTAGAAGCCAAAAAACACTGTTAATCATTCTAAAAGAGAGTCTGGAGGCATTCCACCAGAATATTTTGAAACATAAATAATTTTTCTCCATTTTGGTGCATATTTTCCCCAAAGTTTATAGTAATTAAAGTAGTAAGAACACTTTTTTTTTTTTTGTGGACCTAAAGGGGGCGAAGGGGGGGGCGGTGCGAGGGGGCGCCCCCCATGCCACCACGTCCCCTCATGGAACCGCCCCTGTACAGACTTGGAGAATCCTTTGGTATTCAGATTAATCTTAGGATAGATAACATTGATGAGTAGTACAAATTACAACTGGTCGGCAGGTTAAACTCATCTTGTCCAAATAGAGCTGACGTTCCATTTCAAATTCTCACCTAATAAATCAGTATGTTCACAGCAGTAAAGAATTCATCTCTAACCATCTGTTCATTCTTCCAGGTGTAACCCCCAGTGAACACACTGACAGCGGCTTTGCATCCAACACCTTTAGGGTAAGTTCAGGATGGTACGCAGCTCATGATCATCGCCATGACAACTCAACTTTTATCCACACATTCATTTTCCAAGTTGATAGAATCACTGTATCTGAGCTAGCTTTGGTATTAGTTTGTCTAACTTCTTTGTTACCATGGCAACCTATCAATCTTAGCTTAGCAAGGTTCAATAACTTAAAGGATTGTAGCTATTTGTAGATTTTCTATTATATCGAGTCTTTTATTTGAGGTGCTGTGGTTAGCACGGTGGCCTCACAGCAAGAAGGTCAGGTTTCAAGTCCTGAGTGGGACTAAGTTTGAAAAACTGGTCTTCCTGTGTGGCATTTGCATGTTTACTCCATGCATATGTGGGTTATCCTGGTACTCTGGTTTCCTCTCACTCTCTAAAAACATACATGCTAGGTTGATTGGCTGCTATGAAATTGCCCCTAGGAATGAGTATGTGTGCAGATTTTGAGTCGGCCCCACAACACACCGGTGACCTGTTGAGTGTGTACCCTGCCTCTCACCTGAAATTAGCCAGGATCGGCCCAAGCAGCCCTGCGACCCCCTCAGTGATAAGTGGCTGAGAAGACCAAACTGAACTCTTTTAGTGAAATTTTTGTGAAAATATACAGTACTTCTAATGACAAATTTTTCTTTCTTTTTTTCAGATATCTGAAAGTAATCGAGCAGAAAACATATCCAATTCCACTAACGAATCAGGCTTCAGAAAACACAGGCACATCACCATTGTCTAAATACAGAAAGACAGTTGTTAAAGAACATTATTTTAAAAAAATTAAATGAAAGAAGTTAAAGAAATTTCATTTTTAAACAAATTTGATATAACTTATTATGTTCAAAACCAAAGGACCAAGTACGGGATCAACATTTTTACTCTGAACTTTTATCCTATTAATATTTTTATTGTCACAGTACATGAGTTATAAAAGTCGTACGAATCAAGAAGAAGTAGTTTGTGTGTGTCATTTTTCTGTTGCAAACCAAGAGGAAGGGAGTATGACTAAGAAATGCACTCCTTTCGTTCTCATGAGTAAAACTAGAGGTTCAGGACAAGAAACAATGAGCAAGGACAAATATAATCAACATCTGGAGTTCTGGGAAAATGCAACTTTTAAGATGACCTCAAGACACCAACCAAAGCAGGAGAATAAAGATATTGTGTATCCTGGTGTGAAACTTTTTATGACATTCCCTCGTGTTTTTTCTTTAGATCATTGAATGTAACAGGATCCTCCTTAAAAAGGAATAAATGGAGAGTTTGAAAAGAAAGGATCTTATTGTGTCCGGTGAAGTGTTACTCTGGTTCATAATCTGACTCTCCTGATAAGAAAAGATCCTCTTGACACCTTGACTTTGCTAGTTTGTTGTTTATTTGTTGCAAAGCGTTCACCCGCTCTGCTCCCTGACCCTGACATCTACAACCTTAGACTCCCTCCCTCCTCCCTTTAATCCCCTTCATTTTTCCTCGTGTCTCTTGACATGATGTCTTTTATATTTTGTCTATTGTTCTTTTTTTGTGTCCATGAGTTTCTAAAAAGGCACTTTTAAATAAAAGGAATGAATAAATGAATTATTTCTATTTCTAACTCTAGCGACAGTCTTCTTCTTCTTTCGGCATTTCCCTTCAGGGGGCGCCACAGTAAATCAGTTTCTCCATCAAACCCTATCTGCTGCATCTTCTTCGGACACGGCAACAATCTTCGTGTCTTCCTTCACTGTATCCATGAACCTCCTCTTTGGTCTTCCTCTAGGCCTCTTGTCTGGTGGTTCCGGGCGAGTTACGCTACAGTTTGCCAATGGATTGTAGATGCTTGGACTAACGTGTCTGCTGGTACTGTTATCCGAGCTTTCTCAAAAGCTGGTATCCTTTCTGAGGTGCCGCACAGTACAGACAGTGACTTTGACAGCGAGGAGCGAATTGGACCTGCTCTGTTGGATTTTGCGCAGCTGTTCGATTCAGAAACAGAGGATGAGGACTTTGATGGATTTGAATAAAGACTATTACCGGTAATGTGCTTGTTTAGTATCGTTACTACTTAAATAGGTCATGTCTTTTCGTACGGTGCGCCTAATGGTCGTGAAATTACGGTAGTATTTTTTTTTTTTTTACTTTTCTAACCACTAACTTTCTATTTAACTTCTCTTCAGCACGTCACTGTCCACCACCCTGCATCACCACAGCCCTCCACCTCCTGGCAAGCAGAAGGTGTCGCTGGCTTGCCTCCATCGGATGTTACGCATTCAGAAATAAGCCAGACTGATCAGCCTTCGGTGAGTGTATCATTTTGGTTGTATATAAAATGATTTAAATTGCTTACATTTTTCAAATGACTTTCTTTTTGATTGTACAAACTTTGAACTAGTAATCAAAAGAGAAATGTTAAAAAAAAAAGTATTTTTAATGACAATATGTTACTTTTCTAAGCACCAACTTTCTATTTAACTTCTCTTCAGCACGTCACTGTCCACCAGCCTGCATCACCACAGCCCTCCACCTCCTGGCAAGCAGAAGGTGTCGCTGTCTTGCCTTCATCGGGTGTTACAGCTTCAGAAACCAGCCTTGCTGATCAGCCTTCGGTGAGTGTATCATTTTGGTTCATAATTACACCTTTATGTACATAAAGAGCAGTTTGCTTTTTAGAGAAATTATGGAAAAATGTGTTTACTTATGCATTTACACAAAACTACAAATATGGTTCAGAAAAATAATGCAATGCAAACTATTTTTTATTTGAAATTATGCCCGCTTTAAAAAAAAAAAGTGAATTGTGATGTTACTGTTCCACGGGCATTCTGGGACCTGATGGTGCAGCTGGCTGGGATAAGGTGCAGGACTTGGCTGTGCATCTCATCTCCTTACGAGAACTATCTTACCTAGACGACCAGCGGATCACAGAGACCATCCGTCTGTGGAGTGCTCTTCTGGAGGGGGACAAGACGAGGCTGAGCTACCAGCCCAGACACCAGGTCAAGCTCAGCAAAGGCCGCTTCAAAGTCCCCAAGGGTAGCAGAGAGACAGCAGGTGTGGAGAGCGTGTAGCGGTGCAAGGTTGGACATCCCGGTGGTCCGGCTCAGTGGCCCGGCACCAGTCGCATTGTCGAGGCGATGTGCAACAAGCTGTGCGCGTTGCACAGGTACCCGACAAAAAAGGGAGGTGTGTCGGTTCCTCGATGGACTAAAATCCTGAGGGACTACCACCACATCCGTGAGCTGGTGCTGAACTGTCCAGCTGTCATGGAGACCACCTCTCTGCAGCTGTTTGTTCTAAACCAGAAGACACTTCTCCAGTGGTGAGTTTAGACGCTTTAGTTTAACATAAACATGATTAATGCATTGATACTAATTGTGTTGTGTTTGCAGGTTTCAGCGGAAGGAGAACAGACAGGAGAGGAGTGTCCTCCAACAAGGTGTCACCAAGGAGACGTCTATGCCAACGTCATCGGCACCGCTCTCTCCTCTGGTGACAAAGCAGGTGCAAAGACCCTCCTCGAGGCACGACTTAGGCCACCAGCAAAACAGAACAGGACAGGCTCCAAAACCGCGGCATACGATGTGCAGGAGGATATGGGCCCCTTAAAAACTGCATCGCCGTCGAACGAGCACTCGCAAACTCGCATAGAGCAAAAGAAAGTGGGTGAAATTAGATCTGTGAATTAAAGCAGCTGAAAATGTCCAAAATCATTTCCTGAGATTATTTCTGGTGATGAATTGATTTATTTGTTCAAATGGATCCCCTTTAGTTTCTACCATGAGAGCTACTAATCTTCTTGGGGTACAAAATAAGTAAAAAATACAGTTAGATTTGCATGAGGTAAAAAAAAACAGTATAAAAAAAATTTAGTTCTATAAACAGACAAAACTTCAAAATCAATCACCTTCTTAGCCATTGATCTCATACAGGGTTTTAGGGTTGTCAGAGCCCATCCCTGCTGATTGGAGCCGAGGGGCAGGGGTGTGGTGGTTGAGTTTAATGAGAAACACTCTACATAAAAAAAAACAACCCTGAGATATACTATGATATCCAGCTCTCGCTGGACCGATTTGCTGTGGAGTGTGAAGCGGCCGGGATGGGAATTAGCACCTCCGAATCTGAGACCATGGTCCTTGCCTGAAAAAGGGTCGAATGCCCCCTGCAGGTCAGGGACGGGGTCCTGCCCCAAGTAGAGGAGTTTATGTATCTCGGGATCTTGTTCACGAGTGGGGGAAGGATGGAGCGGGAGATCAACAGGCGGATCGGTGCGGCGTCAGCAATAACTAAATAAATAAATGAATTACTCTATTCATCCCTCACCGGGGAAGTTTGTGTGCTGCACTCCTTACACCGCAGCAGGTTGCCCTTCGACTGCGCCAATGGTGGGAGAAGTGGGGTTAAGGTGTCTTCTCCAGGGACCCTAGACGTGCTCTCTGTGGGACGCGAACTCGCGAACTTCCTGTCCACGCGTAAACGCTCTAACCACTGAGCTGCCGTCTCCACCTTGGACGTCTCCAACTAGGACGCTGTATCGGTCCGTCATGGTAAAGTGAGAGCTGAAACGAAAAGCAAAGGTCTCGATTTACAAGTCGATCTACGTTCCCACCAACACCTATGGTCACTAGCTGTAGGTGGTGACTGAAAAAAACGAGATCGCAGTTACAAACGGCCGAAATGAGCTTCCTCTGCAGGGTGGCTGGGCTCTCACTTAGAGTTCGAGTGAGGAGCTATGTCATCCGGGAGGAGCTCGATCTCGAGCTGCTCTCTCCCAACAGCTTGAGAGAAGCCAGATGGGGTGGTTCGGGCATCTGGTCAGGGTGACTCCCAAGTGCCTCACTGGTGGTATGTTTCAGGCACGTCCCACTGGGAGGAGACCAAGAGTCAGACCCCGGCCCAGCTGGAGAGACTATGTCCCACAGCTGGCTGGGGAACGACTCAGGATTCTTCCAGGTGAGCTGGAGGATGCAGTCGGGGTGAGAGAAGCCTGGGCTTCCTATCTGAGGCTGTTGCCCCCGCGAACCGGATAAGCGGAAGACGACGGAACAGAACAAATAATATTGAGAATAATGTTGTTTTTTTTTTCACTTTCTCAGTTACAGTTCTATAAACTTTCCCAGCTGTGGAGGAGAAATTGGACCCAAAAATGGACTTTTCATTAATCTCAATTGTGATTTGTTAATATGTTTTTTCTAGTTAGATAAAAAATCAAATAAAAAGCACATACTGTATTTCACTTGAAAGTGACTTCGTTTTAGACCCAAAGTGACATTTTTGTGATTTATTGATTAATACTATTGACTGAAAAAAGAGGATCCATTTAAAATGTTCTAATAATGTTTTCAGTTGCTTTAGAAGCTTTAATTTAGATCATTTAACTGTTTCTGAATTCAATTCCATTTTATTTGTACAGACCAAAATCACAAAACAATTGTCTACTTTGAATGTCTGAATAAGAAAATCTCTGCAGGGATTTACCTTCTGTGGTCAGATGATAAAACCTTCCTATCTGGAGATCTGTTTCACGTTGAAACATTAACATTTTGAGGATGTTTAGCAGAGAGGCCTGATGTGGGCTCTCCAAATGACTTTCATTGTTTTCGTCCACAAAAAATTGGATGCCAAAACACCCAAAGAAATGTAGCCAGTTTTGAAAAACTAGTGATTTATGATTGTTGAAGGTACTTTTATTTTAAAAAATACAATTTTAATGTATGCAGAACAGTTTAATTTGGTGATTTTTTTTTTTTTTACAAAATAGTGTTAAAAATAACTGTAAATCAATTTTTTTAAATAGGGAGACATTATATGATCTTACACTGACATCTACTGGCCAAATTGTGGAACTACACTAAATGACTTCAAAATAAAATGTACAAAAACACTGGTGCTTGTTGTTTTTTTCAGACCCTCATTGACAGGATTTTTGAAGACGACGGAACGGGTTTTTAACTTGTAAAGAACTTTGTGTTACATTTCATGTTTTTCGTTTTTGTGGTACATTGTATGCTTTATAAATAAAGTTTGATTGATTGATTGAAATGAGGCCGGGACCTCAGGCGGATCGGTGCGGCGTCAGCAATAACTAGGACGCTGCATCGGTCCATCGTGGTAAAGAGAGAGCTGAACCGAAAAGCAAAGTTCTCGATTTACAAGTCGATCTACGTTCCCACCAACACCTATGGTCACCAGCTGTGGTTGGAGACCAAAAGAACGAGATCGCGGATACAAGCGGCCGTAATGAGCTTCCTCCGCAGGGTGGCTGGGCTCTCACTCAGAGATCGGATGAGGAGCTTATCTCCTCGTGGTTTCATCTGTGTGAGCTATGTCGGGATATGTCAACTAATCAGCGTCTGAATACGCTATATCTCGGTATATTCTCGGGATGTGTCAACAAATCAGCGTTCGAGTTCTGGGGCCCGTTTCAAGAAGGAGGATTTGTGGAAACTCAAAGTTTGTTAACCCCAGAATGTGGAAAACTCAGACTTTTCGGTTTCAGAAAGGGAGGTAACTCAAACCAGTAAACTCTGAGTTAGTTAAGCCGGTTTCAAGAAGAGAGTTAATCAAAACTCAGAGTCGGTAACTACGGCAACTGACTCAGCAAACCAAACCTGGTCGGTAGCAGGTTTACTTGAGGAAACCCAGAGTTTCTCTCGATCTCCGCTCCTTTTTAAAGTGAACAGGGTTTAAATATGCCTTCCTCGTTCAATCTGTTTGTACATTGATGGATAAATTGCAAAAATTTCTCCGATGTGGGAAAAATAAAGTATGTAAAAAAAAAAAACAAAAAACACATGTTTCCTTCACGCAGAGACCAAAATGACATGTCCGTTTCTAGATGATCCTGTAGATGAGGACGCTGGATTCATTCACAGGGAATTGAATTTATGCCACAAAATAATTTTGAGACCACGAGTTAATTTTCTATCATCTCTTCATTCATGTTTATTTGAGCAGTACCGTTTTTCTTGAGACTCAATAACATACATTAATAATCTCATTCATCCATCAGACACATCACACACTCTTGTATCGCGTGTTGCGTTACGTTTTTTTTTTTCTTTATAAAGTTGGAGATGCTGAGCGGCGACAGTATTCAGCTGCTGCACTAATAGACTTAATTATTTAATAAAGTAAGGTGGTCTACCTGTGATCTATGACATCATCATGTCTTACCTGTTTGAATTATGGTTTTATTTTTCATATTCTTTTAATGCCGACAGGATTATTTATAGAACTACATCAGTGTTGGTAAAGTTTAAAAACACATTTATGTATATATATATATATATCCACACACTTTATTCATCCCTCAATGGTAAAATTTGGGTGCTGCCGTGAGCTCAGTGGGATTCGATCCCTCAAACTTCCAGTCCACAGGCGAACGTTCTACCGCTGAGCTACCGCCTGACAACAGTGCTGCCCTTATTCAGTAATTAGTTACACCGAAAACTATGATTAAATGTAAACTTATGTATTTCCTCTAGGAGCTCTTTCCACCCAGGTTTTTCTCTCTCTTTGGTGGTAGATGCCTCCAGACATTTTTTTAATAAAAATGTGCTCATACTGTCTGAATGTCTGCAGTAGGACATCCAGTTCTGTCTGTTAGAAATATGAAGACCTCTTTGTTTACTCCTGTTTCCATGGTGACTCCTAATGTCTGCACTCCATTGATCAGGGCTTTTTATTCTCAAGGTGCATTTTCTAAACTCTGAGTCAATCAACTTGAAGTTGATTAAACCAGCTGTTTTCAGCTGATCTGAAACCGAAAACTCAGAGTTTTCAATCTCAGAGTTGACCAACTCAAGGTTTAGATTTAAACTCAAAGTTTGTTGAACTTCCTTCTTGAAATGGGCCCCTGGACAATCCAAACTTGGTCTTGCCCTGACGTCACGTTCAACGTCATGTTTGTGGGCCGAGCAGAGCGGATTGATACAACAGACCGTTTTATGAGGACTACTTTCCTTGACAGCAACAGGTGGGTCAAACTTTTAACATGTTTATTTTAAACTTTTTTTGTTGAAAAATTAGATCTAAACTTAAACAAATTAGGTATCGTGTTACGCGACGTTAGCTGAGTGTTTGGAGGTAAAAACAATTACTTAAAACTCAATAAAAGCGTGTTTTTTCATTGTTTACGTGCAATGTTCTTAAAAAGTGTTGTTTTTTTTAATCTCTTTAACATAAAAAATATTGTCAGATGATCTTTGAAGCATTTTTTCATTACGTGTTTTAGCATCTTTTTACGTGTTTTAGCCGCTAAAAGCTGCACAGATTGACGATAGATGACGCTAACAAACTTTACAGAAAAAAGACGGTCTTAAATTTCCATCATCTTTCCGTTTGTTTTCTGACCATTAAAACATGTTTTAATAACATTGTGCTCTGTAGTGAGAGGAGGAGGGAAGAGGTGGAGATCTGTCCTAGAAAGAAGAGGAATGAAGATTAGTCAGAGTAAAACAGAGTACATGTGTGTGAATGAGAGGGATCCAAATGGAAAAGTGAGGTTACAGGGAGAAGAGATAAAGAAGGTGGAAGATTTTAAGTATCTAGGATCAACAGTCCAGAGCAATGGAGAGTGTGGAAAAGAGGTGAAGAAGCGTGTGCAGGCAGACTAGAACGGGTGGAGGAAAGTATCAGGTGTGATGTGTGATAGAAGAGTTTCAGCTAGAATGAAAGGGAAAGTGTACAAAACCGTGGTGAGACCGGCCATGCTGATTGGTCTAGAAACAGTAGCACTGAGGAAAAGACAGGAAACAGAGATGTTTGTAGCAGAGATGAAGATGCTGAGGATCTCTCTGGGAGTGACCAGAATGGACAGGATTAGAGGAACAGCACGATAGAGGTTTTGGGGATAAAGTTTGAGAGGCCAGACTGAGATGGTTTGGACATGTGCAGAGGAGAGAGAGTACATCAGAAGAAGGATGCCGGGTTTGGAACCACCAGGAAAGAGGACTAGAGGAAGACCAAAGAGGAGGTTCATGGATACAGTGAAGGAAGACATGAAGATAGTTGGTGTGACCAAAGAGGATGCAGCAGATAGGGTTAGATGAAACTGACTTGCTGTGGCGCCCCCTGAAGGGAAATACCGAAAGAAGAAGCAGAAGCCACAGAAATCAGTTTGATAGACTCTGTAATGTGGGACAGAAACACAGACAAATCTAGTCATTTTAGATTCACTTTTTTATTCTAAACATTTGACAGAGTTTTTGTGTTTAAAGATGAACTATTGCACGTCACATGTTCAGTCCTTATTAAGATTAAAGATACATTTATTTCAGGAAAGATGGCGGGGATCCAGCTGATGAATTCCTCCTCTTAGCTCACTGTAAGCTACAGTTGGGGAAGTACCAGGGTCAGAGGTTCAGATGGCTTTTGGAGAATGACCTGGGGTACGCCATCTATCTGGCCGTCAGTTTTGCTGGTGAGGAGGAAAGAAACAAGTCGCTGTTTGCCAACAAGCACTTGTTCCTGAGGTACACCTCTCAGATCAAGGAGGTGGAGACCTACAAGAGGAAGTAGTCCATGAAGCTGGAGGCAGAGAGGACAGGACACACTGGGTGTTTCATGGTGGAGTTTGGAGACTTCAAAGGGAAGTCCATGAAGGAGGTGTATGAGGACCCGAGCAAGAAGGCTAGGCTCTCATCACCTACCTTTTATATAAAGACTCTCCAGGCCAAAAAGCATCATGGCTCTATTTAAGGAGTACGTCACTAAGAGGATGGCATCAGAACCAGCAGCAAAGCCTGCCTGTGCTGCTACTGGTTCTGGGGTGTCAAGCAGAGGATCCCTCCAGGGTCCAAATGTGAAGGCTCTGCTGGCACGGGGGAAAGCTCTGCCTGCTTCACAGCTGGCAAAAAAGTTGATGACCGCCGTCTAAACCTGTGAGTATAATTTGAGTGTTTTTTTTAGACTCATGTCTATGTAAATGTTTTCATTTGTATTTTTTTTATCCATGTTACAGCATCAGTTCCAAATCTCCCCCCTCCTCAGTCCACAGGCTCGAGGCGTTTCTTCTCCTCTGGTTTGTAAAGAACTACTTGTTATCGGTTACTCCTGATAAATGTGTTTCTAATCATATTTTTATTGCTTCTCCAGGAGACTTCTTTGAGGAGCAGGATGACCTGGACATGATGCTCGCTGCAACGCAGGCAGAACAGCAGTTTGCTCCACGTATGGATTTCCACAAAATAATCTCACATGTTTAAAAAAAATCCATCATAATGAATAAAAGGGTCTTTTGTTTTAAAGAACAGAGCAGTGGACAACTGATGAGGTTCATGAATTCTTTGAAGGCACTTCCAGACAGTTTGGAAAACTAAATGTGTATGTAATGTGTTTATTTTAATATCTTCCATTATGTCTGACTAATTCTCCCAAACTTCCTGAATCCTGCACTGAATGAGCGTGGTGTCATTAGAAGAACCCAGAGCTGCTGCTGTTGTTGTTGCGTTGCTTTTTCATTCTTCTTCTTCTTCTTTCGGCATTTCCTTTTAGGGGTCGCCACAGCAAGTCAGTTTCATCTAACCCTATCTGCTGTATCCTCTTTGGTCACACCAACTATCTTCATGTCTTCCTTCACTGTATCCATGAACCTCCTCTTTGGTCTTCCTCTAGTCCTCTTTCCTGGTGGTTCCAAACCCAGCATCCTTCTTCCTATTTACTCTCTCTCTCTCCTCTGCACATGTCCAAACCATCTCAGTCTTGCCTCTCGAACTTTATCCCCAAAACCTCTAACATATGCTGTTCCCCTATGTACTCGTTTCTAATCCTGTCCATCTCGGTTACTCCCAGAGAGATCCTCAGCATCTTCATCTCTGCTACCTCCATCTGTGCTTCCTGTCTTTTCTTCAGTGCTACTGTTTCTAGACCAAACAGCATGGCCGGTCTCACCACGGTTTTGTACACTTTTCCTTTCATTTTAGCTGAAACTCTTCTATCACACATCACACCTGATACTTTCCTCCACCCGTTCCAGCCTGCCTGCACATGCTTCTTCACCTCTTTTCCACACTCTCCATTGCTCTGGACTGTTGATCCTAGATACTTAAAATCTTCCACCTTCTTTCTCTCTTCTCCCTGTAACCTCACTTTTCCATTTGGATCCCTCTCATTCACACACATGTACTCTGTTTTACTCTGACTAATCTTCATTCCTCTTCTTTCTAGTGCAAACCTCCACCTCTCCAGCTTTTCCTCCACCTCTTCCCTCCTCCTCTCACTACAGATCACAATGTCATCTGCAAACATTTTTCATGTTCAACATTTAATCACTCTTCCGTCACTCTTCTTTCATGTTGTAATAAAGTTGAATCTGTCCAGTTTCTGGCTGAACGAATCAAATGCTGCATGACAATCATCTCTTATTTTTGGAGTAATTGTTCTTAATGTCTTTTCAGCTGTGTCTGCTCCGCCAGCACCCCCAGAACTTCCTTCTTACTGGGCTGAGCAACTTCCTTCCTTCCAGCATGACTGGATCAGGAAGACTCTGTTTAGAGCTCATCCCAAGACTGGGAAGCCAGAGCTGGTGGCTCAGTTGAAGTTCTGGTGGTATCCACCTCAGCCGCCGGCTATTTATACTCAGCCACCTTCTTCACCAGACGTCTTCTTTGGCCGTCCACTGTTCCTCTAGATGCCGTTGAAGATGTATGCCATTCCACTCACCTGTCCCCAGCCTGCCTGCAGTAGTCTCAGGTTGACTGCACCTGGTCTGTACCGCACTGTGCGCAGGGTTATGGATGTAGACGGGTGGTACGACATGGTCACTGAGTATCTGGAGTGCAAGCGGTGCAAGAAGAAGTACCCTGGGTGGTCACAGGGATCCTGCAGCAGCTGGATGTGGGGCATCGCTGCCAGTTCCCAGCACTGCTGACATACAGGTATGAAACAAGAACAATAAACAGTGTGTACAGTCTTGTAGGTTTTATTCATGTTTTTTTGTTAACTGATAAAATTCATAACCGATTGATGTCATGATTTGACTTTTTCCAGGTACTCCTGTGATAAGCGGGTGGTGAGGATGATGCGAGAGAGGACTCAGGGTAACAGTGTGACCCAGCTGTACAATAAGCTTCATGAGGAACACAGTGAGGCATGGTCAGAGCGGGCTCTGCTGTATCTCTCTGCTTGTGAGCGTTTTGTCAGCTCACACGTTCTGGAGAGTCCCGTCTTCTCCGACCCTCTCCACCCTCCCGCTATCCCAAAGCCCAAGTGGCTTATGTCGGTGTACTGCAGGGATGTGCTGTCGCGGCTGGACGAGGTGAAAGCCAAGATCACCTCTGTGTTTGGCACTATCCTGAAGATGGACTCCACTAAGAAGGTCAATTTATTACATTAATAGATATTTAAAATGGATTTGAATAAAAAGTACATTTGAGTTTCATTTTGTTTCACAGTTAAATTAGTTTTTCTAACACAGTGTTTTGTATTTTCCATTAGGTGACTAAAAAACTTGCTGGGGCAGCCAGAAACACAGCCGCCTGGTGCACAAATGTGGGCAACAAATATGGACAGGTCCTTTGCTCTGTGCTAACAGCAGCAGAGGGGCACAGGCTCTGGCCTATGGCAGCTGGACTCATGAAGCGTTCCAGGGAGGCAGGAGTACCACCGCCTGCCATCATGTACGTGGACAGAGACTGCTGCAGCCTACATGGACGGTCCCAGGTCAAAGCCATGTTCTCAGAGTGGACTGAGCTTCAAGTGCGCCTCGACATCTGGCACTTCATGCGGCGCTTTGCCGCGGGAGTTACCACAGAAGCTCATCCACTCTATGGAGTCTTCATGGCTCGGCTGTCTCGCTGCATCTTCGAGTGGGACCCAGAGGACGTGGCTGCTCTGCGTCGGGCAAAGCAGGGGGAGCTATCGGCCAGTGGCACGGAACACGTGTTTGACGGCCCTGGATGAGCGGATCGGCAGGAAAGAGCTGGCGCTCCACTGCAGGAGGAGAACTAGAGGAGTGGAGGAGACTGCCCGGCTGATCAAAACGCTTATTGATCAGATGGACGGAGAGGCCGGGAAAGTCACACTGGGTGTTCCACTGTTGGACCATCACCGCATCCAGCAAATCTGTCTGGACCAGCAGAGACACATCACCTGTATTTAGGACCTGCCAGGTTTTCCCCTCTATATGAAAACAGGCACCCTGAAAAAGGGCGGTGTGGAGCTTAGCACTTATCGCTGTGCTCGTGGCTCCACCTCTCTGGAGTCTTTCCACCTTCACCTGAACCGTTTCATCCCAGGTGGGTGTCGATTTTTTTTCATCCGACTTTTTCTTTGTGATAAATCTGCAATAGTGATCTAATTTTACTTTTGTTATAACAAGGAACAAGTGCCAGTGATGCTCATTTCCAGGCGTATCTGCTGGATGGCTTGATGCGCTGGAATGAGGACAGGATGAAGGAGCCTGTGAAGGACGAGTTAAACCTCCGGATCTATAGCAGCTCTCAGAAGGAGGCTCTGCACAACATAAGCAACAAAGTCCTGGAAAATCTCTGGTCTCCTGGGCTACTATCCTCCAGGGGCTTACACGGGTAAACACAAAGAAAGTTGTTTATTCAATAAATAAACTGTCTGTTTACTGAAATAAATGACAGCATAAAGTATGTGAATAAGTAATAAGCTGCACTTCCAGTATGACTTACTTCTGCATTCTGTTTGTTTCAGGAGAGAAGCTTGGGATTGAGTTTCTATAAAGTCAGACTGGCAGAGCTCTGACTGAGAGTCCAGAAGAGGAGGACAGGCTGACGGAGCAGGTGCAGGACGAGCTGCTGCTACAAGATGACCCCAGAGGACATGACAGTTCCTGTGCTGTTTGAACCCTCAGGGTCAGCTCCGGCTCAAAGCAGTGACTCCGTGGCAGAGGTACTCTTCTATAAATATGTACCGTAATTTCACGGCTATAAGGCGCATATAGAAGTCTTAGATTTTCTTCAAAATGAGCGGTGCGCCTTTTCGTGTGGTGCGCCTTGTGTGTGAGAAAAGGCGGACTTAAAAGAAAACGCGGTGCCCGCGAGGCGTACCTGAAAGAAAAGGCATGAGAACGTTAAAGAGTGAAGTGTGAGCGGCGTGGGAGCGCTTGACGACCGAAGGAGACCACAGTTTCACGAAGGGTGGAAGGCAGCGCCGGGCGAGTTACGCTACAGTTTGCCAATGGATTGTAGATGCTTGGACTAACGTGTCTGCTGGTACTGTTATCCGAGCTTTCTCAAAAGCTGGTATCCTTTCTGAGGAGCCGCACAGTACAGACAGTGACTTTGACAGCGAGGAGCGAAGTGGACCTGCTCTGTTGGATTTTGCACAGCTGTTCGATTCAGAAACAGAGGATGAGGACTTTGATGGATTTGAAAAAAGACTATTACCGGTAATGTGCTTGTTTAGTATCGTTACTACTTAAATAAAGTACAACCAAACTCAGTTTTGCTCCCGATCTATTTTTTTAATACACACATTTGCATGCTTGAGTGTGTGTTGTTGTAAGACGGTGTGTGACTGAGACTGCGCCTTTTCGTACGGTGCGCCTAATGGTCGTGAAATTAAGGTAGTATTTTTTTTTTACTTTTCTAACCACTAACTTTCTATTTAACTTCTCTTCAGCACGTCACTGTCCACCAGCCTGCATCACCACAGCCCTCCACCTCCTGGCAAGCAGAAGGTGTCGCTGTCTTGCCTTCATCGGGTGTTACAGCTTCAGAAACCAGCCTTGCTGATCAGCCTTCGGTGAGTGTATCATTTTGGTTCATAATTACACCTTTATGTACATAAAGAGCAGTTTGCTTTTTAGAGAAATTATGGAAAAATGTGTTTACTTATGCATTTACACAAAACTACAAATATGGTTAAAAAAAATAAGGCAATGCAAACTATTTTTTATTTGAAATTATGCCCGCTTTAAAAAAAGTGAATTGTGATGTTTCTGTTTCACAGGCTCCAGTTCTGGAACCTGATGGTGCAGCTGGCTGGGATAAGGTGCAGGACTTGGCTGTGCATCTCGTCTCCTTACGAGAACTATCTTAACTGGACGAGCAGCGGATCACAGAGACCATCCGTCTGTGGAGTGCTCTTCTGGAGGGGGACAAGACGAGGCTGAGCTACCAGCCCAGACACCAGGTCAAGCTCAGCAAAGGCCGCTTCAAAGCCCCCAAGGGTAGCAGAGAGACAGCAGGTGTGGAGAGCGTGTAGCGGTGCATGGTTGGACATCCCGGTGGTCCGACTCAGTGGCCCGGCACCAGTCGCATTGTCGAGGCGATGTGCAACAAGCTGTGCGCGTTGCACAGGTACCCGACAAAAAAGGGAGGTGTGTCGGTTCCTCGATGGACTAAAATCCTGAGGGACTACCACCACATCCGTGAGCTGGTGCTGAACTGTCCAGCTGTCATGGAGACCACCTCTCTGCAGCTGTTTGTTCTAAACCAGAAGACACTTCTCCAGTGGTGAGTTTAGACGCTTTAGTTTAACATAAACATGATTAATGCAGTGATACTAATTGTGTTGTGTTTGCAGGTTTCAGCGGAAGGAGAACAGACAGGAGAGGAGTGTCCTGCAACAAGGTGTCACCAAGGAGACGTCTATGCCAACGTCATCGGCACCGCTCCCTCCTCTGGTGAAAAAGCAGGTGCAAAGACCCTCCTCGAGGCACGACTTTGGCCACCAGCAAAACAGAGCAGGACAGGCTCCAAAACCGCGGCATACGATGTGCAGGAGGATATGGGCCCCTTAAAAACTGCATCGCCGTCGAACGAGCACTCGCGAACTCGCATAGAGCAAAAGAAAGTGGGTGAAATTAGATCTGTGGATTAAAGCAGCTGAAAATGTCCAAAATCATTTCATGAGATTATTTCTGGTGATGAACTGATTTATTTGTTCAAATGGATCCCCTTTAGTTTCTACCATGGTAGCTACTAATCTTCTTGGGGTACAAAATAAGTAAAAAATACAGTTAGATTTGCATGATGTAAAAAAAACAGTATAAAATAAATTTAGTTCCATAAAACACACAAAACTTCAAAATCAGTCACCTTCTTAGCCATTGATCTCATACAGGGTTTTAGGGTTGTCAGAGCCCATCCCTGCTGATTGGAGCCGAGGGGCAGGGTTGTGGTGGTTGAGTTTAATGAGAAACACTCTACATAAAAAAAACCAACCCTGAGATATACTATGATATCCAGCTCTCGCTGGACCGATTTGCTGTGGAGTGTGAAGCGGCCGGGATGGGAATTAGCACCTCCAAATCTGAGACCATGGTCCTTGCCTGAAAAAGGGTCGAATGCCCCATGCAGGTCAGGGACGGGGTCCTGCCCCAAGTAGAGGAGTTTATGTATCTCGGGATCTTGTTCACGAGTGGGGGAAGGATGGAGCGGGAGATCAACAGGCGGATCAGTGCAGCGTCAGCAATAACTAAATAAATAAATGAATTACTCTATTCATCCCTCACCGGGGAAGTGCTGCACTCCTTACACCGCAGCAGGTTGCCCTTCGACTGCGCCAATGGTGGGAGAAGTGGGGGTAAGGTGTCTTCTCCAGGGACCCTAGACGTGCTCTCTGTGGGACGCGAACCCGCGAACTTCCGGTCCACGCGTAAACGCTCTAACCACTGAGCTGCCGTCTCCACCTTGGACGTCTCCAACTAGGACGCTGTATCGATCCGTCATGGTAAAGAGAGAGCTGAAACGAAAAGCAAAGCTCTCAATTTACAAGTCGATCTACGTTCCCACCAGCACCTATGGTCACTAGCTGTAGGTGGTGACTGAAAAAACGAGATCGCAGTTACAAACGGCCGAAATGAGCTTCCTCTGCAGGGTGGCTGGGCTCTCACTTAGAGTTCGAGTGAGGAGCTATGTCATCCAGGAGGAGCTCGATCTCGAGCTGCTCTCTCCCAACAGCTTGAGAGAAGCCAGATGGGGTGGTTCGGGCATCTGGTCAGGGTGCCTCCCGAGTGCCTCACTGGTGTTATGTTTCAGGCATGTCCCACCGGGAGGAGACCAAGAGTCAGTACCCGGCCCAGCTGGAGAGACTATGTCCCACAGCTGGCTGGGGAACGACTCAGGATTCTTCCAGGTGAGCTGGAGGATGCAGTCGGGGTGAGAGAAGCCTGGGCTTCCTATCTGAGGCTGTTTCCCCCGCGAACCGGATAAGCGGAAGACGACGGAACAGAACAAATAATATTAAGAATAATGTTGTTTTTTTTTCACTTTCTCAGTTACAGTTCTATAAACTCTCCCAGCTGTGGAGGAGAAATTAGACCCAAAAATGGACTTTTCATTAATCTCAATTGTGATTTGTTAATATGTTTTTTCTAGTTAGATAAAAAATCAAATAAAAAGCACATACTATATTTCACTTGAAAGTGACTTCGTTTTAGACCCAATGTGACATTTTTGTGATTTAATGATTAATACTATTGACTGATAAAAGAGGATCCTTTTAAAATGTTCTAATAATGTTTTCAGTTGCTTTAGAAGCTTTAATTTAGATCATTAAACTGTTTCTGAATTCAATTCCATTTTATTTGTACAGACCAAAATCACAAAACAATTGTCTACTTTGAATGTCTGAATAAGAAAATTTCTGCAGGGATTTACCTTCTGTGATCAGATGATAAAACCTTCCTATCTGGAGATCTGTTTCACGTTGAAACATTAACATTTTGAGGATGTTTAGCAGAGAGGCCTGATGTGGGCTCTCCAAATGACTTTCATTGTTTTCGTCCACAAAAAATTGGATGCCAAATCACCCAAAGAAATGTAGCCAGTTTTGAAAAACTAGTGATTTATGATTGTTGAAGGTACTTTTATTTTAAAAAATACAATTTTAATGTATGCAGAACAGTTTAATTGGGTGATTTTTTTTTTTTTACAAAATAGTGTTAAAAATAACTGTAAATCATTTTTTTAAATAGGGAGGCATTATATGATCTTACACTGACATCTACTGGCTAAATTGTAGAACTACACTAAATGACTTCAATATAAAATGTACAAAAACACTGGTGCTTGTTTTTTCAGACCCTCATTGACAGGATTTTTGAAGCACTGAACAAGAGGAAACTCCTCTCAGAGAAAGCTACCTGAAATCCGATCACCTACCTTGTTTATGTCTCCATACTCCAAATCCCATTAGTGCTGCTCCTGTTTTTTTCTATCTCTGATATAATTTCATTGTCTCAATAGCGAAAAAAAAACCTGTGGTGTTATTTTTTAAATTTTCACGTATTATATAACTTTGTGGGGTTTTTTTTTTGTTGCTTCATTTAATTTATAACAAAAGAGATAATTGCAGTTTTTTTGAAAATTCTAATAAAAAAGAATGTTTATGATGTCTGTAGCATTCCTAAAACCATGTCTAACACTAATATGTCTAAGACTCATCCTCTCCGAACAGGGTAGCGGGGGGTGCCAAAGCCTACCCCGGCTGATTGAAGGCGAGAGGCATGGTACGTCCTAAACAGGTCGCCAGTTTTTCACAGGGCCACACACATTACCATCCACACACACACTCATTCCTAGGGGCAATTTCATCAACCTAACATGTATGTTTTTGGGAGAGTGGGAGGAAACCAGAAAAAACCCACACATACGGTAGATGGGGAGAACTTACAAACTCCACACAGAAAGACCAGTGCTTCAAGCCTTGTCCCACCTTCTCAGACCTTCTTGCTGTGAGGTGGCTGTGCTAACCACTGTGCCACCGTGCTGCTCGTGTCTAAGAGTGTTAATTAAATATTAGCTTCTTCTAATTCTTACTCTACAGTTTTATATCTGAAGAAATCAGAGTAGATGTTCTTCATCCTGATGGAGCAGGGATGATAGATGAAGCGCAGAGGTCTCCTCGGTATGGCCATGCCCAGTACAGGAACGGAGAGGATCCATCAGGAATCTGAAACAGAACTCTGCCCCTAAGTTTCTAGCTGGCCTGGTGATTCTTCTTTTCGTTTTGGCGTTTACCTTCAGGGGTCGCCACAGCAAGTCAGTTTCTTCCATCTAACCCTATCTGCTGAATCCTCTGCGATCACACCAACTATCTTCATGTCTTCCTTCACTGCGTCCAGAAAAACAACACTACAGAAAACATATCCGACAAAAATCTACATTAAATGTCTCTGAAAGCTGTAATAAATTATTAAGAAGTAAAAAAAACCAAAACAAAACTGTGAGCTGGTGTGACGTTAGCGGTCCTGCTTTTCCAATATTGCAGAACCTGGTTCATACTTTTCCTGTTTTTGACAGCAATTGTATAAAAGCCAAATTCAATAACTTAGAAATGTTAACAATTAGCACAAGTCATTGTACGAAAATAATTTGTTCTGTAAATATCCTGTTTTAATTTTAATAAATGAATGGTGACCTCTCAGCAAAAAGTTTTCATTCGACTGATTTTTTTTGTACCATTATTAAAGTCTTTTAGACAAGAATGAACTGAAAATAACAAAAAGAAGAGTCCAAATTATTTTACATAAAGTACAAGTTTATTTCATTCAGTGTTCAAATAATTCATAACCACATCAACATGAAACAAAAGTTTTACTTCACAGCTGATAAAAAAACAAACAAAAAAAACTTGAAACAATTTACATTCAAAAGACAAAAAAAAACTAGTTCATATTGAGGTTCCATTGTTTTGTTGAACATTCTTGCTCCATAATATTGAAATGATTTATACAGCTTTAAAGTTGTCCAAACTTTTCCATAAACAGAAACATATCACATCAATAATGATTTTAATCTGCAATGTGCTCTCAACCGAAAAAAAAAAGTTTTATGTTACAAATTTTATGTTACAAATAAAAAAGAAATTTAAGTTATTAATACTTAAAAAATATGCAAGTCTTGATGGTTAAATTCAAGCTTATATAAAAAGTAAACAATTATGATGTGTTATGATTATGTTATGTGTTATGATTATGAGTTATGATTATGTTATATGTTATGTGTTATGATTATGTTATGTGTTATGATGTATTATGATATTATTATGTTATGTGTTATAACAATTATGATGACTTAGTATTTACTTATGTCTTTTTGCTTTTATGATGACATAAAAAAAAAAAAAAAGGGTCGGCGTAATAAGCGTTTGCTTCAGCCGATACCTTTTCGGTCCTTTGCTGGAATATGGTTGTTTTCTATATTTCATTGATATGAGGTTGCACTGTGACCGAAATAAAAAAAAAAAAAAAAAAAAAAATTCAAATACAGATAAAATACAAAATATGGAACACAAATAATACATTAGAATTATTCTGATTATCAAAGTTAACATGTTATCTAAACCAAGATTAAAACTCATTGAGATTAAAAATCTCTTTTTCAAGTGTGTCCTGGTCAAGAGGCAAAACATGTACATGACGTTAACACACACGCACGCACGCACCTACGCACGCACGCACACACACATACATCACTTACAGTCACGTTTGCAAATTCCATAAAAAGTTGAGTTTATTAAATGAGTTCTTAAAAAATGATGACGTGTCAAATAACATATGATTGAAACATTTTAAAAGAAAAACAGAAAACACAATTAAACAATCAGAATTGCTTGTGAAATAATTTGCACATTTGAGGCTGTTGCCCCTGCAACCTGGCCCCTGAACAAGCGGAAGATGACAGAACGGAATTTTTTTTTGTTTTATGATCATGTGTCCCTTAGGTCTTTTTTTTTTGACTGGCTCTCTTGGATTTCACCATGTTGGACCCACTTGTTATTGACGTTGAACCAATAAAAAAAAACAACCTTCACGATGTGGTATGCTACATGGCTGCAACCAGTGAAGCCTGCCGCACCATGTGCAAATACTTATTATTGTTGTGTCTGATTGAAATTGAGACATTTAAAGTTTAATAGTGAGGGTGCACCCAAGATTCATGTTCATGTAATTCATCACTGTTTGTCACTTTATATCGCTTATGCCACTTTTTACCTCCTTGTGCACATTCAGTCCGTATTGTCCTCAATGTTTAGTCACATTATTCATTCTATTTTAATATTTTATTATTTTTCATTATCCTTCTTGTATACATACTGTCTATTTCTTTCTTGTGTGCTGCTGTAACACACAAATTTTCCACGTGTGGGATCAATGAAGTAATTCTGAAGATATTTGTTTCTAGTGTGAAACAATTCTAAGTTCATGAGACCAGATGGACTACATTTATCCAGTCCTTCTGCTCGTTTGCTGTTTGTGGATCACAGCTTTTCCGACCTCGTCGGCAATAATCTTAATTACAACATCGAAGAGTACAAACAAAAATTAGCAAGAGTCTCATTGGTCTGCAAGGAACTGCGATCTCGTCTGAACAATCTTTCAAGTGGTCTTTATAACAACTCCAAAAAATGAGTGAAGTCTTTCTTGATATGTTTACCTACTACTAAAAAAAACTTGTATCAACCTTGATGGTGTCTGCCTTCAATGAGTCATGGTTCTTATTTAGTCTCTCAACTTGTGTTGTGTGTTGAGAAGTGTTCCCAACAAGTTTGTGTGTATAAGCTGAACTTTTGATGTAAATCACTGCAAGTTAAAGTTCTGTGATCATTGCATTTAGAACTTAAGATTTGATTTCTGTTTAATTTTCTGTTTAATTCATTTGCTATTTGTATTTTTTTAAATGTATCAGGAGTATTCATTCTTTGTCAGATTATTCTTAGAACTTGTGGTATTTTGCTTTTTGTCTTTTTTTCTATAATGCCAAAATATTGTTATTTTTTTTTATCATGATTTACCACAGCAGAGGATGGCAGAGACTGATTTAGACAATAATGAAGATTTTTATTTCATTTGAAAAATTTTGTGAAAACTTTCTCAAAAGAAACCATGTGTTTTGTGCTGTAAAGATTAATTCATTCATCTTCTGAACCTTTGATGCCTGCTGGGGTCACAGAGCGTGCCAGGGCCTATCCTGTGTGATTTCAGGTGAGAGGCATGGTACACCCTGAAGAAGTTGCCAGTTTGTTTTAGTGCTCTGTTATAATTATTTGCAGATAATCCCTAAGTCTTGTAAATACTTAATACAGTTTAAGTAACCTTGTTTGATCGTTCTTCAATTGTGTCTGTGTCAAAAACAATGAGAAAACGGGTTACCCAGGAATGTGAGGCCGACAATGTTGTGAAATATGGAGTGAGGGTGGGTTGTTTTTTTGACCTTTTAATGCTTCGATATTTGAAATCTTTGGAACAATATGGAGGTGTCTCCTATAGCTGAAAAGGTGTCCCAATTCCAAAGCCACTCTTTAGAAATTTAACTTAAGACTTTTGTTGATAGGAAGCTTTGAGAAGCCTCTTAGAACCAAATAAACATAAAAGTCTGACAAAGTTGGAAAAAAAAACAAACTATGAAATTTGAATTTTATCTCTTGAGTGCACCCAAAAATAATTTGAACAACCGTAGTTAACCATCGTCACTTAACAAAAGCTGTAAATTAAATGCTATACTATCTGAATACACAGATAGTATACTTTGCACAGAGAGTCTTACTTTAGCAGAGAGAATGTCATTAAGAAATGAAACACACTTCATCCCTGAGCTCTTTCTTTTACCTCTAAGTGGTGATTAAACCCAACCACTTGAACCCCTGGTGGTATGCTTTACACTGGGTCAGAACAGTGAACCATTTGTGTACCTCAAAGGTTTTTCAGGATTTCATTGATTCTGGAGCTTGAATGAAGGTCTGGTCGTTTCTTCTCATTTCATAGTCTGTGGTCGATGCACAGCCGGAGACTGCTGTCCTTCTTCCTGGCACAGTCAGCTGTGAGGAATATAAAGAAAACAATTTCTGAATTTAGTTGAATGTAGTTTCATTGTTTATTTTACAGAGTCTTAACTCCCAAACTTGTGTGTGTAAATATTCAAAAAGAGGAAGACGCGTGGATAAAACATTGTCAGACCTAACATTTATTCATGAGGGGCAGAAAACAAAAAAACCCAGTGTGAAACATTTAAAATTTTTAAAAATATAAGTTTTTATCGTACCGCCAAGCATTACAGCCAACGTCCCATTTTCAGTGCCAGAGATGAGCGGGTGGTGTCTGACCAAACTGCTCCAATGATGAGGTACTGCTTGGGGTCCAGAGGATATTCAACATCAACACCACAGCACAAGCGTTGTGCTGCCAAAAAGAATTATGTCACAATCACTGTTTTTTTTTTTTTTGAAGAGTCACTTTTATTCTTACAGTGGTGCCCGGAGTTTTGTTAAGCTGCTCTCTTACCTACATTCCTGTAAGCCATGGTTTTGGTTTGTCTTCCTTCGATTCTGATCAGCTTATCTCCGACAGGGTCGCGTGGAGGGTTCTTTGGTGCGTTGATGGACATCGTTACCAGGCGTGCAGCACGGGTCTGGTCTTCAGGTGACTGTTTCTTTAACACAGTTAAAACAGTGTTAATACCTCCAATTGATAGACAGTGACTGTCTCTTTAACAAAGTGAAAATTATAGGTAAAAATAACAAACATGAGTCCTTTTGAGTGGGGTCTCACATCACTCACCATCACTCAAATTGGACACACAATTTGAGTCCAATTTGATCAATTTTACTTCTAAATTTTATGTACTTCTATTTGTTATCTCTACTCAAAATTGTGTTTCTGTAGCATATGAGTAATGTCTTCAAAATAAAAGAGAAGCAGGAAAAACAAAATGAGAACAATTTTCTGCTTATGGCTCCCAACAGGTGGAAAAGCAGCAAGGGTGTTAAACCAATTATGGTCCGCCAAGAAAAACAACAATACAAGAAACATATCTGAAAAAAAAAAAATCTAAATTGGCTGAATATTTTTTTTCTGTTGGAAACATGAATAAAAAGAACCAACATTATTTTGCAGCCTTCTCAAAATCTACTGCAGTACACACTTTGTCCACAAGACACATGAACAAGTTTCAATTAATTAGATGATTTACTTTCAAAAATTCCCTTAATCTTCTAGATTAATATTTTTATCATCTAAATACTGAAGAATGAACTTTAATTTACTTTAGTTTTGTCTTTAACATCGATTCCCAGCATGTAGAAAGTCAATTAGTTCAGACTAACTCATTAAATTTGAACACATGCTCCAAACAGAATTCATTTATTATGAGATAGAATCTAAAAAAAGTTCATTAACAAACCTCAAAATGATCTCAAGGGGTTGAACTTGACTTTTTTTTTTCCATTGATCGGTTTATATGTGGATTGGAAAAGATCGTTTTTGATCTTTTGTAAGAATTTAAACACGCACAACCTGTTCTTTTTCTTCTCTTCCGGATTTGACCGTGTATTCGGTCAAATCCGAGTTCAAAAATACAATACAAGTACGAAAATACTTATTTACAAGTACAAATACAAAAACACAAGTACAGTACAATTCACCGTAACTAGTGACGTTCCCGTTAAAAATGAGAAATTAGAGTTAAAAGGGACAACTTCTTTAGCATTAATTTCTAATTATAGAATTTTACGCTCCCTACCGTCCACAGCACCAAACTAACGTTTCCGGACAGCTCACGTGACACTAAGAACGGAGCTTTTGGTTATCCAATCAGATTTCCACGATGATTTGACGTGTGACATTTTTTCCCACAATGCTCCAAGCGCGTTAAATTTTCAATCTTTTTGTAAAATAAATCACTGAAAAATATTGTTTTAAACAACAAAATATCTTGTTGTTTAACACACACATCAAAATATCTTTGATGTGTGTGTTTTATATGTTATGCTTAATATAGAAGCCTTAATATTTCAGAATATGTTAATACCGTCAGTCAAAGAAGGCCGGGCGAAGAATAAGTGGCCCAGGACACGTACGTAGTGTAAGTCTGAAATGGGTTTTGCGTGTGATAATCACAGCCGGACACATCCCCAGCCTTACGGCTGGGGATAATACGGCAGAACACACTACCACCATTTCTCCCATTAAGACAAAACTAAGGCGATAAGCCACCCAAACTCTGTTGAAATTAAATCCCAAAAAGTAAAATCTATATAGGATTCGTTACTGGTTAACTATCACAATCTGTGAACCAAGAAGGTTCCTTCTGTCTTCACATAAATCTATGTACTGGATATTAGTATTGTACATTCGAGGGTCAAGAACTTTCGAACAATTTCGATCCAATATCCAAAAATCGACCCAAATATTCGAGTCCACAGTGAGCTCCATCTGCAGGCTGCGAGGTATAAAGGACAATTTAGTGTGAAAACAAGAAAGACGAATTGTAGGCTCTTAGTCTCAAGTGATTACAAAAGTAATTAGGATTCAGCAAGTTTTTCTGCTTCCTATTCATCGCTAATATTTTTCTAGGTTCTCGTACAGTAATTATGTCATAACTGTATGTTAATTTAAATTTTACTCACCCAAAATAAAGAAAAAAATGCTCATTTAAATTATGATGAAATGTTCAATAAAGGACAGACTGAGCACACCGTGTGCTCCTGTCATCAATATGAATCATTAAAGAGAACTGATGGGTGTTAACTTGCTCAGAGCAGTGGTTCCTAAATACCGGACCATGGACCGGTACCGAACCGTGGGTCATGTGGTTCCGGGCCGCACAGAAAGAAGAAATAACTTTCATTATTGTCGTTTAGTTTCTTATTCAAGCCGTAATTATGTTTTAATTTGAAGGGTCACCGGATTTTCTTCCTTACATCCATCAATGACTCACTCTTGACGCATCATCCCATTAAATTTAAACCCATAAACTAGCAAAATGAGTAAAAAAACAAAGATCTACAGGAAGCTTCTTTGCTAAGGAGAGTTACAAACTAACGAAGCAGACTGGACCTTAGAAACACTCTTCAGGTTTCAGGTCAAGATGGGACTGTCTGGTTCCAGCAAAACAAACTCAGAACTCTGATTGATCTAGTCTTACTGTGAGTAGTTTAACTGGTATTTTATTCACTTTCTTTTTGTGACGTCCTTTATTTTGAAGGTATGTTTACCGTTACCATAGCAACCAGAGTCCGTTCGAGCAGAGAGAATGTTTCCACGTTATAAAGACGCTGCTAATAAATTTTCTCTTGAAGACAAAGTGGATTTAAGTTTGTTATTATTGATTTAAAAAGCCAGTTTTTTTCAGGCTGGTCTTCTTTAGCTTTCTGCTACACCTTTTGACCGATCCGTGGAAATATTATCATACACTAAACTTGTCCGTAGCGCAGAAAAGGTTGGGGACCCCTGCCTTAGAGGACTAAAATACTTAGTAATAACATATAAAAAAATGCGGGCCAACATTTAACAATCAGTGATTACAGAAGCAGCAACTTTAACATTTGGGGTAAATGTGAGCAAGGATTTGTGGTGGCCACAGAGCGGAAAGAGTCTCATTTTTAGGAGAAAACCCTGACAAAGCCAGTATGGGGGTAGGGGCCATGACTCCAGAACATTTTAAAATATAAGAGTCATTTTCCTGCATTTTGGTGGCCCATTCGCTGGTCCTGTAAGGGGATAGCTTAACTATTCCCCTTCCTTTCTTCTTCTTTTTTTTTTTTTGTGGACCAAAAGACTCAGTTCTTTCTTTACCACGACAGACCGATGCAATGTCTTGATTATTTTGGACGCTGCACCGATGTGTGTATTTACCGCTCAATCTTTCGCCCCCGTCATGAACAACACCTGATATACTTAAACTCTTGTGTTTGACACCGTCTCTGTAGCGTAATTGGTTAGCGCGTTCGGCTGTTAACCGAAAGGATGGTGGTTCAACCCCACCCAGGGACGCTAATGTGTTTTGTTTTTTTTTTGCCATTGTTGGACTAATGAAGGTTTTCTTGATTCTTTTTCTTGATTGGAGGTTGTTACTATTTAAAAAAATGATGAGTGGAACGTGATGCTTTGATGTCTTTATTTCTAGTGGTGGCACAGGAGGTAACATTGGAGCCGATGAATGCTGCCGTGCTGCTGGGTTCTGTTGCAAGGTTCAATGCCAGCGTGCAGGGAACCTGGAACGTCATGAGGAGATGATGGTGGACTTCAGCTCGATGTCTCAACCTTTCTGGGTCTTCATCGATGGATCTGATGTGGAAACGGTCTCATTGAACAGATTTTGGGCATTCACATGAACAAAAAATGGGAATGGTCCACCAACACGGATATCATCTACAAGAAGAGCCTGAGTCGACTGTACCACCTAAGAAAGCTCAGCTCAGGTCTCCATAATGTACCAATCCATCATGGCGTGTGTCCCGTTCTTCTCTGTTATCTGCTGGGGAGCTGCAATAAAAACCAAGGACACCAACAGCCTAAAGAGACTTATTAAAAAAGCTGGTTCTGTGGTTGGCTCACCCCTCGCCTGTGTGGAGGAGATGGCGAGGAACAGAATGATTGCAACTCTGTTGTCAATCATGTTGAACCCCTCCCAGTTTATTTTATCGTATCTTCATATGAAAAAGTGTTTGAAGGTTCTACACATCAAGGAAATTATAGAAAATGTTGAGCTTTAAAACACAAAAAATGTGTCACTGCTGGGATGGGTTTTGGAACTTGCACTGACTAGTAAGCAGGCCACTGGCAGGGTACACCTTCATCAGATTATTTAGATTTATATTATTTCCATGGGCTACATTTTAGAAAAGATAGGTATTTTGGAAGTTATCTGAGAGCTGTGACAGACTGTGCAGGGTGTACCCTGCCTCTCACCTGCTAATAGGTCAGGATAGGCTCCAGCACCACTGTGACCCAAGTTTGATTGAGCGATCCAGGAACTGGATGGTTTATATTTGAGAGTCATCATTCTTTTCAGCTTGACCTAATAACATTTATTATTTTCACAGAGAGGGGTGCGGTGAGCATCATGGGAGGTAACGTCACAGTGAAGCAGGATCAGCATGTGGAGTTCCAGTGTGTCACCAACACCTGGTTTTCCTTACCAACAGTCACCTGGAGCCAAAATGGTCACGCTATGGACAACCAGTTGTACAACACCTCTAGCATATCTGATGGAAACTATTTCAGCTCCACCAGTATCCTGAAGTTCCAGGCGGTCAGCAGCTCCACGGTCCAATGCTCTGCATCCGTGGCCGCACTACAAACCCCTCAATCCAGTTCTGTCTTCATGGTGGTTGGTGAGAAAATAATGCATAAATTTGAACTATTCCCAAAATAAGTTTGGGAATAATTTAACGTACCAAAGACTGCTAGAAACTGTAATTAGCTTTAAAAAAGGGTAAAATCTGGAATTTTGATAATCTTTTAAAATGTGTTTCTTATTGGTCGATAATGTGAAACTACTACAGTGATACTAATATTATAATTTATAAAAATTATCCTTTGCATCAGTTCCCTTTAATTATGAATGTACCCGTTTGAACGGATGAATATGAGCTACTTAAATACTGTGTCTGTCAGTCAGCATCTCTCTGAGTGAAAGATCCCCCCTCCCAACACTGAACAGGCCCTCCACTGGAGAAGTGGCTGGAATTGCCAACCTAACGTCAACCTAACATTTGTGTTTTTGGATGATGAGAGGAAACCGGAGTACCTGGAGAAAACCCACACAGACACGGGAAGAACATGCAAACTCCCCACAGAAATCAGAATATAAATAATTTAATGTTCTCACACATGGGAAATTTGTGTGTCACAGCAACAACTTCCTATCTGCTAAGTAAGTCGTTGTAGAGCCCGATCACGTACGGAAAGAAAGACCTCCAGTAACGAGATGTTCTCGAGCGGAGCTGTCGGGGCCTCTTGGAGAAGGAGCTCCGCTGTTCGTCCAGGAGTGGGTAGAGAGGATGGTCATGACTGTCCATGATGGACAAAAGTTTGTTTAGTGACCTCCTCTCCACCACTGCCTCAAGTGTGTCCTGTTTGCTGCCGATTGACAGAACCAGCCAGTCTGAATAGGCCAGTGTTCCACTTACCAGTGGAACAACACCAGTGTTCCAAGTCTTGTCCCACCTGGGACTCAAACCCCTGACCTTCTTACTGTGAGGCCACTGTACTGATCACTGCACCATCATGCCACCCATTTCAGTCAGTCAGTCATTTTCTTAACCGTCTATTCCTTATGCGGTAGCGGGGCGTGCTGGGGCCCATCCCGGCTGATTTGAGGCGAAAGGTAGGGTACACCCCGAACAAGTTGCCACTCTGTCGCGGGGACACACACACAACCATACACACAATACTCATTCCTAAGGTCAAACATATAGTGACCAATCAACCTAACATGCATGTTTTCGAAGGGCTAGAGGGAACCAGAATATCTGGACAAAACCCATACATACAGGGGGAGAACATGCAAACTCCACACAGAAAGGCCAATATTCCAAGCCTCGTCCCACCTGGGACTCGAACCCCTGACCTTCTTAATGTGATGCCACTGCACCATCATGACACCCATTTTTAAGTTTAATTTCTTAAAAGAAAAATAATTTGGATTGTTTTAGTTTGAATTATTTTTTTTCTTTTCTTTGTTCAAGTTCCCAAACCCACTGACTGGACAGTGCTGATAGCTGTAGTTTGTACTTTCGGAGGACTCGCCCTGCTGGTTTTGCTGATACTTGGTATCCTCTTCTGTTACAAACGTAGGAAAGAAAAACGTAAGCAAATATGAATAGCATATACATCTTTTTTATATGGTCTAAATAACATGATTCTACAACTTTCTTTAGAGCCAAACTATGAAAAAGACGTAAGGTCAGTAAGTTTTGTGTGATTTTTATCGTACATATGGAGCTCTATGGAGATGCATGTAAAAGTGATTTTTTTTGTGTGACAGGAGGGTGAGGACCCAGAGCCAGTTAAGTGCTGCCAAAACAGATGGACAGAAACGAGGACAAGAAAATCCATCATATGTACCTGACGGTCAAACAAGTAAGATTAATCTAAGAAAACATCTTTTAAAACTACATGAATTACTCCCAGTGTTGGTGTCTTTAGTGACTCGAACAAATGAGAAAAATAATTCCCTGCATTTTAAAATACTTTTTTTCTGGATGTGACATCACAGCTGTTGGTCCCGGTTTCAAAAAGAATCTCAAAGTCGTCTGCACTCATGAAAAGGCACAAAAACTTTACAGAGCTTTTACTAGAGCCCATATTTCACTAGAAATTCTTTTTATGTTTCCAAGAAAACGATTTAAGTCAGGGGTGTCTAGATCTGGTCCTGGAGTGCCGGTGTCCTGAAGGTTTTCATTGTGTTCCTGAATCAATACAGCCGATGCACATAAAGTGAAATCAACAGCCAATAAAATGTGGCACCATGACTCAATAACCGGGATCAAGTATGTAGATGCAAGAACACAAAGAAAACCTTCAGGATACCAACCCTCCAGGGCCGGAGTTTGGGACCTCGGATCTAAGTTTTCCTCGCATACTACATTTTCATACGCTCAATTTACAAAGTACAAGTCGATCTACATTCCTACTCTCACCTATGGTCACCAGTTGTGGGTGGTGACCAAAAGAACAAGATACAAGCGGACGAAATGAGCTTCCTCTACAGGGTGGCTTGGCTCTCACTCAGAGATGGGGTGAAGAGTTCTACCATCCGGAAGCCGGATGACTTACTTTTTTAAAACACAGAATCTAGCCTCCCTTCCCTTTGTATCTCTAGCTCTTCATCAAAGGCAGCGCTGATGTGTTTGGCTGCAGGCCTTAATTCTTGCAATTTCCCCACTGTCAGACTGTTAAAGGTTTTCTTGATTCTTGATTAAAAGACTCATCTTAAAGTAGCAAGGAACATTTTTTCTTAAGCTCATGTTACATGAGGAACATTGAAAGTGTTCCTCAATACCATTCAAAGTGGAACTGGTCTGACTGTTTCTGCTATTAAATTTAGTAGAAAAGAAACTTTTTTATATGAAAACATAATCTGGTGTTTTAAGTCAGTCACTTTCTTAACCTTCTGTCCCTTTTGGGCAAGTTGTTTGTGATTAATAATTTAAATTCTCTGTAATATACAGTATATATAGAGGTGTGAAAGAAGTCTGTATGTGGGTCTGGTTTAAGTTGAATAACAGCGACACTGGCTGGCTAAAATAGACTACTACACAGTAGTAAAAGCTAAAGTCTCTAATCTATTAAAAAAAAAGACAAAACTCTTTTTGTTTGCTAAATTTATTCGTTGCATCAGGACGGGTGGTCGCCATTGTCGTTGTGGCAAGCCGAAGTGGGCGTCAACAACGAACTGAGCGCTACTGAAGGTCTAAGTGGGAAAATTTCAAGATATTGTTCTTGTAGAAGCCAAAAAACACTGTTAATCATTCTAAAAGAGAGTCTGGAGGCATTCCACCAGAATATTTTGAAACATAAATAATTTTTCTCCATTTTGGTGCATATTTTCCCCAAAGTTTATAGTAATTAAAGTAGTAAGAACACTTTTTTTTTTTTGTGGACCTAAAGGGGGCGAAAGGGGGGGGGGGCGGTGCGAGGGGGCGCCCCCCATGCCCCACGTCCCCTCATGGAACCGCCCCTGTACAGACTTGGAGAATCCTTTGGTATTCAGATTAATCTTAGGATAGATAACATTGATGAGTTGTACAAATTACAACTGGTCGGCAGGTTAAACTCATCTTGTCCAAATAGAGCTGACGTTCCATTTCAAATTCTCACCTAATAAATCAGTATGTTCACAGCAGTAAAGAATTCATCTCTAACCATCTGTTCATTCTTCCAGGTGTAACCCCCAGTGAACACACTGACAGCGGCTTTGCATCCAACACCTTTAGGGTAAGTTCAGGATGGTATGCAGCTCATGATCATCGCCATGACAACTCAACTTTTATCCACACATTCATTTTCCAAGTTGATAGAATCACTGTATCTGAGCTAGCTTTGGTATTAGTTTGTCTAACTTCTTTGTTACCATGGCAACCTATCAATCTTAGCTTAGCAAGGTTCAATAACTTAAAGGATTGTAGCTATTTGTAGATTTTCTATTATATCGAGTTGTTTATTTGAGGTGCTGTGGTTAGCACGGTGGCCTCACAGCAAGAAGGTCAGGTTTCAAGTCCTGAGTGGGACTAAGTTTGAAAAACTGGTCCTCCTGTGTGGCATTTGCATGTTTACTCCATGCATATGTGGGTTATCCTGGTACTCTGGTTTCCTCTCACTCTCTAAAAACATACATGCTAGGTTGATTGGCTGCTATGAAATTGCCCCTAGGAATGAGTATGTGTGCAGATTTTGAGTCGGCCCCACAACACACCGGTGACCTGATGAGTGTGTATCCTGCCTCTCACCTGAAATTAGCCAGGATCGGCCCAAGCAGCCCTGCGACCCCCTCAGTGATAAGTGGCTGAGAAGACCAAACTGAACTCTTTTAGTGAAATTTTTGTGAAAATATACAGTACTTCTAATGACAAATTTTTCTTTCTTTTTTTCAGATATCTGAAAGTAATCGAGCAGAAAACATATCCAATTCCACTAACGAATCAGGCTTCAGAAAACACAGGCACATCACCATTGTCTAAATACAGAAAGACAGTTGTTAAAGAACATTATTTTAAAAAAATTAAATGAAAGAAGTTAAAGAAATTTCATTTTTAAACAAATTTGATATAACTTATTATGTTCAAAACCAAAGGACCAAGTACGGGATCAACATTTTTACTCTGAACTTTTATCCTATTAATATTTTTATTGTCACAGTACATGAGTTATAAAAGTCGTACGAATCAAGAAGAAGTAGTTTGTGTGTGTCATTTTTCTGTTGCAAACCAAGAGGAAGGGAGTATGACTAAGAAATGCACTCCTTTCGTTCTCATGAGTAAAACTAGAGGTTCAGGACAAGAAACAATGAGCAAGGACAAAAATAATCAACATCTGGAGTTCTGGGAAAATGCAACTTTTAAGATGACTTCAAGACACCAACCAAAGCAGGAGAATAAAGATATTGTGTATCCTGGTGTGAAACTTTTTATGACATTCCCTCGTGTTTTTTCTTTAGATCATTGAATGTAACAGGATCCTCCTTAAAAAGGAATAAATGGAGAGTTTGAAAAGAAAGGATCTTATTGTGTCCGGTGAAGTGTTACTCTGGTTCATAATCTGACTCTCCTGATAAGAAAAGATCCTCTTGACACCTTGACTTTGCTAGTTTGTTGTTTATTTGTTGCAAAGCGTTCACCCGCTCTGCTCCCTGACCCTGACATCTACAACCTTAGACTCCCTCCCTCCTCCCTTTAATCCCCTTCATTTTTCCTCGTGTCTCTTGACATGATGTCTTTTATATTTTGTCTATTGTTCTTTTTTTTGTGTCCATGAGTTTCTAAAAAGGCACTTTTAAATAAAAGGAATGAATAAATTAATTATTTCTATTTCTAACTCTAGCGACAGTCTTCTTCTTCTTTCGGCATTTCCCTTCAGGGGGCGCCACAGTAAATCAGTTTCTCCATCAAACCCTATCTGCTGCATCTTCTTCGGACACGGCAACAATCTTCGTGTCTTCCTTCACTGTATCCATGAACCTCCTCTTTGGTCTTCCTCTAGGCCTCTTGTCTGGTGGTTCTAAATCCAGCCTCCTTCTTCCGATGTACAGCAACAGTCTGTAAATGTAAAAGACCAGAAATAAATAAGCACCTTAAGCTTATTATTTATTAGCTTTAGTTACTTTTATTTATTTCATTTAATCTTTTATCATCTCCTGTGTTCCCTCTTGGGTGGTGTGTGTGTGGGGGGGCCAATCCGGGGCCTTGGATCATGGCCAGTGATCATGGCCAGTGATCACAGGTGTGCCTCGGCTCCTGCTACGATGGCCCCTCAGACATCGTTTTCTCAGGTGTTTCATCTGCATCCAGCCTATTTCATTTTTAAGTGAGTATGTTTGTGTGCCTGTGTACAAGTATGAGGGTGTGTGATCTATCTGTATTTGTACATGTATGGATGTGTATGTGTGTGGAGGGTTTTTATCTGTGGGTGGGGGACTTGTCCTTATTTTGTTTTTGTGTTCTGGGGTTTTTAACCCAGAAAAGGGTGGAATGCCCCCTGCAGGTGAGGGCCAGTGTCCCGCCCCAAGTGAAGGATTTTAAGTATCTCGGGGTCTTGTTCACGAGTGGGGAAGGATGGAGCGGGAGATCGACAGGCAGATCGGTGCAGCGTCAGCAATGACTAGGACGCTGCATCGGTTCGTTGTGGTAAAGAGAGAGTTGAGCCGAAAAACAAAACTCTCGATTTAAAAGTCGATCTACGTTCCCACCCTCATCTATGGTCACCAGCTGTGACCTGTGAAAGAATGAGATTGCTTATTTTGCTTGGGGTACAAAATAAGTAAAAAATACAGTTAGATTTGCATGAGGTAAAAAGAACAGTATAAAAAAAATTTAGTTCTATAAAACAGACAAAACTTCAAAATCAATCACCTTCTTAGCCATTGTTCTCATACAGGGTTTTAGGTTTGTCAGAGCCCATCCCTGCTGATTGGAGCCGAGGGGCAGGGTTGTGGTGGTTGAGTTTAATGAGAAACACTCTACATAAAAAAAAAAACAACCCTGAGATATACTAAAAAAAAAAAAAAATTAATGAATGCATTTGAAACAAGATGTACCTTTTGTTTGTTAGAATAAAACTAACAAAACCTAAAAACTAAAAATTGTTAGAAGAAAAGACTCGTTATTGGATGAGAAATTGCTGATGCTCTAAAACCCACATTATTAAATGAATCAATTTACAAATAATATGTCATTTTAAAATAAGAATAATAATGACCTCAGGATCGGATCTCTGCTTTTTGCGGATTATGTGGTCCTGTTGGCTTCATCGGACCGTGATCTCCGATTTGCTGTGGAGTGTGAAGCGGCCGGGATGGGAATTAGCGCCTCCAAATCTGAGACCATGGTCCTTGCCTGAAAAAGGGTGGAATGCCCCCTGCAGGTCAGGGACTGGGTCCTGCCCCAAGTAGAGGAGCTTATGTATTCCCAGGATCTTGTTCACGAGTGGGGGAAGGATGGAGCGGGAGATCAACAGGCGGATCGGTGCGGCGTCAGCAATAACTAAATAAATAAATGAATTACTCTATTCATCCCTCACCGGGGAAGTGCTGCACTCCTTACACCGCAGCAGGTTGCCCAACGACTGCGCCAATGGTGGGAGAAGTGGGGGTAAGGCGTCTTCTCCAGGGACCCTAGACGTGCTCTCTGTGGGAAGCGAACTCGCGAACTTCCGGTCGACGCGTAAACGCTCTAACCACTGAGCTGCCGTCTCCAACTAGGATGCTGTATCGGTCCGTCATGGTAAAGAGAGAGCTTAAACGAAAAGCAAAGCTCTCGATTTACAAGTCGATCTACGTTCCCACCAACACCTATGGTCACTAGCTGTAGGTGGTGACTGAAAAAACGAGATCGCAGTTACAAACGGCCGAAATGAGCTTCCTCTGCAGGGTGGCTGGGCTCTCACTTAGAGTTCGAGTGAGGAGCTATGTCATCCGGGAGGAGCTCGATCTCGAGCTGCTCTCTCCCAACAGCTTGAGAGAAGCCAGATGGGGTGGTTCGGGCATCTGGTCAGGGTGCCTCCCGAGTGCCTCACTGGTGTTATGTTTCAGGCACGTCCCACTGGGAGGAGACCAAGAGTCAGACCCCGGCCATGCTGGAGAGACTATGTCCCACAGCTGGCTGGGGAACGACTCAGGATTCTTCCAGGTGAGCTGGAGGATGCAGCCGGGGAGAGAGAAGCCTGGGCTTCCTATCTGAGGCTGTTTCCCCCGCGAACCGGATAAGCGGAAGACGACGGAACAGAACAAATAATATTGAGAATAATGTTGGATAAAAAATCAAATAAAAAGCACATACTGTATTTCACTTGAAAGTGACTTCGTTTTAGACCCAAAGTAACATTTTTGTGATTTATTGATTAATACTATTGACTGAAAAAAGAGGATCCATTTAAAATGTTCTAATAATGTTTTCAGTTGCTTTAGAAGCTTTAATTTAGATCATTTAACTGTTTCTGAATTCAATTCCATTTTATTTGTACAGACCAAAATCACAAAACAATTGTGTACTTTGAATGTCTGAATAAGAAAATCTCTGCAGGGATTTACCTTCTGTGGTCAGATGATAAAACCTTCCTATCTGGAGATCTGTTTCACGTTGAAACATTAACATTTTGAGGATGTTTAGCAGAGAGGCCTGATGTGGGCTCTCCAAATGACTTTCATTGTTTTCGTCCACAAAAAATTGGATGCCAAAACACCCAAAGAAATGTAGCCAGTTTTAAAAAACTAGTGATTTATGATTGTTGAAGGTATTTTTGTTTAAAAAAAAAAACATTTTAAAATATGCAGAACAGTTTAATTTGGTGATTTTTTTTTTTTACAAAATAGTGTTAAAAATAACTGTAAATCAATTTTTTTAAATAGGGAGGCATTATATGATCTTACACTGACATCTACTGGCCAAAATGTGGAACTACACTAAATGACTTCAAAATAAAATGTACAAAAACACTGGTGCTTGTTGTTTTTTTCAGACCCTCATTGACAGGATTTTTGAAGACGACGGAACGGGTTTTTAACTTGTAAAGAACTTTGTGTTACATTTCATGTTTTTCGTTTTTGTGGTACATTTTATGCTCTATAAATAAAGTTTGATTGATTGAAATGAGGCCGGGACCTCAGGCGGATCGGTGCGGCGTCAGCAATAACTAGGACGCTGCATCGGTCCATCGTGGTAAAGAGAGAGCTGAACCGAAAAGCAAAGCTCTCGATTTACAAGTCGATCTACGTTCCCACCCTCACCTATGGTCACCAGTTGTGGGTAATGACCAAAAGAATGAGATCGCGGATACAAGCGGCCGTAATGAGCTTCCTCCGCAGGGTGGCTGGGCTCTCACTTAGAGATCGGATGAGGAGCTTATCTCCTCGTGGTTTCATCTGTGTGAGCTATCTCGGGATATGTCAACTAATCAGCGTCTGAATACGCTATATCTCGGTATATTCTCGGGATGTGTCAACAAATCAGCGTTCGAGTTCTGGGCAATCCAAACTCGGTCTTGCCCTGACGTCACGTTCAACGTCATGTTTGTGGGCCGAGCAGAGCGGATTGATACAACAGACCGTTTTATGAGGACTACTTTCCTTGACAGCAACAGGTGGGTCAAACTTTTAACATGTTTATTTTAAACTTTTTTGTTGAAAAATTAGATCTAAACTTAAACAAATTAGGTATCGTGTTACGCGACGTTAGCTGAGTGTTTGGAGGTAAAAACAATGACTTAAAACTCAATAAAAGCGTGTTTTTTCATTGTTTACGTGCAATGTTCTTAAAAAGTGTTGTTTTTTTAAATCTCTTTAACATAAAAAATAATGTCAGATGGTCTTTGAAGCATTTTTTTACGTGTTTAAGCATCTTTTTACTTGTTTTAGCATCTTTTTACGTGTTTTAGCCGCTAAAAGCTGCACAGATTGACGATAGATGACGCTAACAAACTTTACAGAAAAAAGACGGTCTTAAATTTCCATCATCTTTCCGTTTGTTTTCTGACCATTAAAACATGTTTAATGACATTGTGATCTGTAGTGAGAGGAGGAGGGAAGAGGTGGAGGAAAAGCTGGAGAGGTGGAGGTTTGCACTAGAAAGAAGAGGAATGAAGATTAGTCAGAGTAAAACAGAGTACATGTGTGTGAATGAGAGGGATCCAAATGGAAAAGTGAGGTTACAGGGAGAAGAGATAAAGAAGGTGGAAGATTTTAAGTATCTAGGATCAACAGTCCAGAGCAATGGAGAGTGTGGAAAAGAGGTGAAGAAGCATGTGCTGGCAGGCTGGAACGGGTGGAGGAAAGTATCAGGTGTGATGTGTGATAGAAGAGTTTCAGATAAAATGAAAGGAAAAGTGTACAAAACCGTGGTGAGACCGGCCATGCTGATTGGTCTAGAAACAGTAGCACTGAAGAAAAAACAGGAAGCAGAGATGGAGGTAGCAGAGGAATGACTAATCTTCATTCCTCTTCATTCTAGTACAAACCTCCACCTCTCCAGCTTTCCCTCCACCTCTTCCCTCCTCCTCTCGCTTCAGATCACAATGTCATCTGCAAACATTTTTCATGTTCAACATTTAATCACTCTTCCGTCACTCTTCTTTCATGTTGTAATAAAGTTGAATCTGTCCAGTTTCTGGCTGAACGAATCAAATGCTGCATGACAATCATCTCTTATTTTGGGAGTAATTGTTCTTAATGTCTTTTCAGCTGTGTCTGCTCCGCCAGCACCCCCAGAGCTTCCTTCTCACTGGGCTGAACAACTTCCTTCCTTCCAGCATGACTGGATCAGGAAGACTCTGTTTAGAGCTCATCCCAAGACTGGGAAGCCGGAGCTGGTGGCTCAGTTGAAGTTCTGGTGGTACCCACCTCAGCCGCCGGCTATTTATACTCAGCCACCTTCTTCACCAGACGTCTTCTTTGGCCGTCCACTGTTCCTCTGGATGCCGTTGAAGATGTATGCCATTCCACTCGCCTGTCCCCAGCCTGCCTGCAGTAGTATCAGGCTGACTGCAGCTGGTCTGTACCGCACTGTGCGCAGGGTTATGGATGTAGACGGGTGGTACGACATGGTCACCGAGTATCTGGAGTGCAAGCGATGCAAGAATAAGTACCCTGGGTGGTCACGGGAGATCCTGCAGCAGCTGGATGTGGGGCATCGCTGCCAGTTCCCAGCACTGCTGACATACAGGTATGAAACAAGAACAATAAACAGTGTGTACAGTCTTGTAGGTTTTATTCATGTTTTTTTTGTTAACTGATAAAATTCATAACCGATTGATGTACACCCTGTACACCAACTCCTGCACTTCCAGCCATGACTCTGTCAAACTGATCAAGTTTGCAGATGACACCACACTCATTGGGCTCATCTCTGATGGTGATGAGTCGGCCTACAGGATGGAGGTAGACCGGCTGGTGTCCTGGTGCAGCAACAACAGCCTGGAGCTCAACGCTCAGAAGACAGTGGAGATGATCGTGGACTTTAGGAAAGTCACAGCTCCCATTACCCCCCTTGCACTGACAGACTTCTCCATCACCACTGTAGACTCTTTCCGCTTCCTCGGCACTACCATCACACAGGACCTAAAGTGGGAGCCATCCATCAGCTCCCTGATCAAAAAGGCCCAGCAGAGGATGTACTTTCTGCGGCAGTTGAAGAAAGCCAAGCTGCCCGCCCAGATGTTGGTGCAGTTTTACAGAGCCATCATCGAGTCTGTCCTCACCTCCTCCATCACCGTGTGGTACGCTGGAGCCACAGTCAGGAACAAACACAGACTGCAGCGCATTGTGCGCTCCGCAGAGAAGGTGATCAGCTGCAGCCTTCCATCTCTCGAAGACCTGTACGTCTCCAGGACTCGGGGGCGTGCAGGTCGGATAGTAGCTGACCCTTCCCACCCTGGACATGGACTTTTTGAGCGACTCCCCTCGGGCAGGAGGCTCCGGTCCATTCGGACCAGAACGTCCCGCCACAAAAACAGCTTTGTCTCTTCTGCCGTTGGACTTATGAACTCTTTATAACCTGGATCCCCACATCTCTTAGTCACCTCCCTCTTGTCACTTCACTATCTTTATTATTTTCTATTATTTTCTATGACATTGCACTACTTTTCTTTTTCTCTCTGAGCACTCTTAGTTTTGTAAAAATTATTATTATTTTTATTTATTTTATTTTTATTATTTTTATTTTATATGTTTGCACACCAGTACCAGAACAAGTTCCTAGTCTCTGATGTTTTTCACTGACATGGCAATAAAAGCATTCTGATTCTGATTCTGATGTCATGATTTGACTTTTTCCAGGTTCTCCTGTGATAAGTGGGTGGTGAGGATGATGTGAGAGAGGACTCAGGGTAACAGTGTGACCCAGCTGTACAATAAGCTTCATGAGGAACACAGTGAGGCATGGTCAGAGCGTGCTCTGCTGTATCTGTCTGCTTGTGAGCGTTTTGTTAGCTCACACGTTCTGGAGAGTCCCGTCTTTTCCGACCCTCTCCACCCTTCCGCTGTCCCGAAGCCCAAGTGGTTTATGTCGGTGTACTGCAGGGATGTGCTGTCGCGGCTGGACGAGGTGAAAGCCAAGATCACCTCTGTGTTTGGCACTATCCTGAAGATGGACTCCACTAAGAAGGTCAATTTATTACATTAATAGATATTTAAAATGGTTTTGAATAAAAAGTACATTTGAGTTTCATTTTTTTTCACAGTTAAATTAGTTTTTCTAACACAGTGTTTTATATTTTCCATTAGGTGACTAAAAAACTTGCTGGGGCAGCCAGAAACACAGCCGCCTGGTGCACAAATGTGGGCAACAAATACAGACAGGTCCTTTGATCTGTGCTAACAGCAGCAGAGGGGCACGGGCTCTGGCCTATGGCAGCCGGACTCATGAAGCGTTCCAGGGAGGCAGGAGTACCACCGCCTGCCATCATGTATGTGGACAGAGACTGCTGCAGCCTACATGAACAGTCCCAGGTCAAAGCCATGTTCTCAGAGTGGACCGAGCTTCAAGTGCGCCTCGACATCTGGCACTTCATGTGGCGCTTTGCCGTGGGAGTTACCACAGAAGCTCATCCACTATGGAGTCTTCATGGCTCGGCTGTCTCGCTGCATCTTCGAGTGGGACCCAGAGGACGTTGCTGCTCTGCGTCGGGCAAAGCAGGGGGAGCTATCGGCCAGTGGCATGGGACACGTGTCTGAGACGGCCCTGGATGAGCGGATCGGCAGGAAAGAGCTGGCGCTCCACTGCAGGAGGAGAACTAGGGGAGTGGAGGAGACTGCCCGGTTGATCAAGGTGCTTATTGATCAGATGGACGGAGAGGCCGGGAAAGTCACACTGGGTGTTCCACTGTTGGACCATCACCACCTGCAGCAAATCTGTCTGGACCAGCAGAGACACATCGGCCTTATTCAGGACCTGCCAGGTTTTCCCCTCTATATGAAAACTGGCACCCTGAAAAAGGGCGGTGTGGAGCTTAGCACTTATCGCTGTGCTCGTGGCTCCACCTCTCTGGAGTCTTTCCACCTTCACCTGAACCGTTTCATCCCAGGTGGGTGTCGATTTATTTTCATCCGACTTTTTCTTTGTGATAAATCTGCAATAGTGATCTAATTTTACTTTTGTTATAACAAGGAACAAGTGCCAGTGATGCTCATTTCCAGGCATATCTGCTGGATGGCTTGATGCGCTGGAATGAGGACAGGATGAAGGAGCCTGTGAAGGAGGAGTTAAACCTCCGGATCTACAGCAGCTCTCAGAAGGAGGCTCTGCACAACATAAGCAACAAAGTCCTGGAAAATCTCTGGTCTCCTGGGCTACTATCCTCCAGGGGCTTACACGGGTAAACACAAAGAAAGTTGTTTATTCAATAAATAAACTGTTTACTGAAATAAATGACAGAATAAAGTATGTGAATAAGTAATAAGCTGCACTTCCAGTATGACTTACTTCTGCATTCTGTTTGTTTCAGGAGAGACGCTTGGGATTGAGTTTCTATAAAGTCAGACTGGCAGAGCTCTGACTGAGAGTCCAGAAGAGGAGGACAGGCTGACGGAGCAGGTGCAGGACGAGCTGCTGCTACAAGATGACCCCAGAGGACATGACAGTTCCTGTGCTGTTTGAACCCTCAGGGTCAGCTCCGGCTCAAAGCAGTGACTCCGTGGCAGAGGTACTCTTCTATAAATATGTACCGTAATTTCACGGCTATAAGGCGCATATAGAAGTCTTAGATTTTCTTCAAAATGAGCGGTGCGCCTTTTCGTGCGGTGCGCCTTGTGTGTGAGAAAAGGCGGACCTAAAAGAAAACGCGGTGCTCGTGAGAAAAGACGGACCTAAAAGAAAAGGCGGTGCCCGCGAGGCAGACCTGAAAGAAAAGGCATGAGAACGTTAAAGAGTGAAGTGTGAGCGGCGTGGGAGCGCTTGACGACCGAAGGAGACCACAGTTTCACGAAGGGTGGAAGGCAGCGCCGGGCGAGTTACGCTACAGTTTGCCAATGGATTGTAGATGCTTGGACTAACGTGTCTGCTGGTACTGTTATCCGAGCTTTCTCAAAAGCTGGTATCCTTTCTGAGGAGCCGCACAGTACAGACAGTGACTTTGACAGCGAGTGTAAGAGAAAAGTTTATCTTGGGTTTCTGTGGGAACTTGGCTTGACCGAGGAACTGGGCTGTGGAGTTGGTGGTGGTTTGTGTAATGTGTTTGTGTGCCAGAACATAATGACCCAGGTTATCAGAACATAATGACCCAGGTTATCAGAACATAATGACCCAGGTTATCAGGACATGGTCCTGCCAAGTGTCCAGGTAGTTGGGTAAACGAAATGTTCCAGGAGGGATAGTTGTGTAGGGATGTAGGGACGATGTTTGACGCAGACGATTGTGTAAGACAGGGTGTTAGGCCAAAAAGTGTGTGTGTGTACGTATAAATATGGGAGAAAGACCGAGATTTGGGGGCTCATTCTAAAAACTCTGACCGGTCACGCTGAAGTGTTCTCTGACTTTATTCATGAATAAACAGACCCTTTTGAGTACTGAGCTGAGTCCGATTCCACTTCATTTTCCCCAACAAATTGGCGCCCAACGTGGGGCCGCGAAGGTTACCGTGCCGCATCCCCTCCGATCATCTCCGAGCTCGCTGACAAAGAATACGAGGTAAGAGAATTATCTCTTAAATTGGTGATTTAATTGGTGATTTGGTTTGGGGAGGCGGCACGGGGCCTGGCGGCTCCGAACTTGGACTCGGCTGTGCTCGGAGGGAATGAGAGCCATAAATTAGGTTGATTTAATTGGCAAATAATATCTAAAATAACAAAATAAATAAACTAAGCATTAATCAATTAAAAGAAACTTAAGTACAAATAAGCCCCCCCCCCGTCCTTCAGTTTTAGGAGGAGGGGAGGAGAAGGAAAAAAGGATCCAAAAGAAAAAAAAAAACGAAAAAAAAAAAAAAAATGTGTGAAGCGCTGTTGTGAAATTCTGGTCTGCTAGAGAAAAGCAGAGGCAGAGAAAAAGTTGTTTGGCCATCAGCTTAGCCCAAAGCTGTGAGTGTGTCAGGCTGCAAGGTAGCAGCTGTTATACGAGTGCTGAAATTCTGGATAAACTTTGGCGAGCCAGCCAGGAGAGCGGGGCGCATGGAAAATGTGACCTTAGAGCTCAGATGAGTAGGTAACGTAAACCTTGATTGCGTCAATCCGAAGAGCTTACACGTCCCTGGGCTCAATTAAAAGGACGGACGCAGCGTGCCTACAATTGAATACGTGGAAAATTTTCTGCGCTAAGGGAGGGCTCCTCCACGGAGGAGTATCCCTGTAAGTTCGTTCAGCACTTAGTGGGTGATTTTATGACAATAGACTGATCAAAATATTATAAATAACTGCTAGATTGTGTCCGGACGCATTATTCCTCGAATCCTGTCTTGACTATATGTATACTTCCAAACTTCTTCTTTCGCTTACGTCCTATACGCTCGGGCTCTCCTTCGAGCGAGTGTGTGCTTTCCTGTTGGTGGGTTCCCTGTGTGAATCTGCTGTCTCTGATTGGGGGGAGGGCCGGCTCTCTGTGTGTGGGTATGTGTGTGAAAGCGCATTTTGATTGAAACCAGATGTGCGGAGCGCGTGGAATGTGTGCGTATGCTTGTGTGTAAACTGAGAAAGCGCTCAAGAGTAAACTAAAAAGACTGGAGCTCCATAAAAAGTTAAAATCTGACGTAACAAAACTTTGAAACTGTACTTAAGAACCAAACTAAAAAACAAAAAGACAAAATTATCTCTATTGGTCTGGACTCTTGTACAGAATAAACTGATGATTATAATCTTGTGCAAATGTGTAAATGCTTTGTAAATTTGTGCGCATAACAGGTAAAAAGGGCGTAGCGTAGAGGCTGTGTGTGTATTCCATTTGTTCATCTGAATCTCACTGTGAGCTGCGTAGCTGGTTCTGTGGATGAGGATTGAGCGTTGGTGTTGCGGTCTATTTCTCCAGTGGACAAGCAGTAGACTGGATCAAATATCGATTACGTAGGGCGGTCTCCTGTCACGCCCCTTGCATGTGTATGGCTGATGCGATTGTAGGAGGAGACAAAAGGAGGAGAAAGGTGATAGGGGAGTGGACATAGTTTATGCTGCTGTCTGGGTTGTGCTTGGAGAGTTGCCAAAGAGCCCCCACCAGCTCTCTCGCTCTGACTGTGCGAGCAGGCTGATAAGGAGAGAAAAGAAAAAAGAACGTTTTTCCAAACCCTTTATTTTAGAAAAAAAAAAAAAACTACTCATTCCAACTTAGGAGTTTAGCTTTAACTCAGTTTAATTATTTTGAGCAGGGTAACATCCCTACAATAAAAGGAGCATAAAATAAGTTAACCTGAATTGATTAACCATTTAGAACGAATAAAAAGGACTTTAAACGCGAACAAAATAATAAACACATTTTAACAGTCAGCTTAAACAATCTCAATAAGGAAGATGGCCTTGCAAACGAAGGCAACCTTGACTCCAAACACTATTTTAAGTGTGAAGTACCCACAGTGGGTCAATGAAATTCCAAAAATATCGGAAAAATGGCACAAGCGAACTCAAAAGCTCGACTCACCTTGGCCTAAAGATGGTACATTTGATGTTTACGTGTGCACAATAATGGAAACTCGAATTAAAGATTACAAACCTAAAGATCACAGTAAAAAACGCAACCAAAAGAGACAGACTGAATTACAAATACTCGATTTGTTTAGAACCGAAGGCCAAAACTATAGAGATAAAATCAGAGAAAAACGAGCTGAACTGAACACTCTTAAAATAAAGAGCAACAATGAGAAAAACCTAGATTTCAATACATCTGCAGGAATATACCCATCTCTAGCTGGAACATTAAGCATTAATGGGAACTTTGAATATGACAAAGCAAATACCCAGAAGGGAGTCAGCTTTAATTTAAATGCGGAACCTCCTCCTCAAAGGGCACCGGGAAGATCAGTGGAAGCTGCCGAACTGGAGAAAGGAGCAGAAGGTGGTCGCTCTCCATCAGCAGAGCAGGGTCAGTACGATAGTGTTGAGGGGATAGAACGGGAAAATCCACAGCTTCAGCATTGTAGCACAGGATGGAAGGTCTACAAGTTAGTAGTACGCTGCTACAATATGTCGATGACTTGCTGATTTGTTCAGAAACAATTGAGGAGTGTCACAAAGACTCTGTGATACTGCTAAAGAGACTGTCCGAGGGGGGACATAGAGTGTCTCAAACCAAAATGCAGTACTGCCAGTCACAAGTAGAGTATTTGGGAAGAATGATCTCGCATGGAGCCATTGCGTCTGACAATGGTGCCGCGTTTGTTCAAAAAGTAGCACGAGGGATCTTACAACAGCTGCGAATCAAACAACATCTGGGAGCTGTGTATCATCCACAGAGTCAAGGTCTCGTTGAAAGAGTCAATGGGACCCTCAAAACACGAATTGGTAAAATTTGTGCTAGTGCAAAGTTAAACTGGGTCGACGCTTTGCCGCTTGCTTTGCTGAGTTACCGCATGCAAACTCATAGTGCTACTCACTTATCGCCGCATGAAATGCTTACTGGCCGACCAATGCCGACCCCGCAGTTCAGGGAGCCGTACAAAGGCCCCACTTTGGAGCAGTTGCAAGGTGAATTATCTGAATATGTAAGACAACTAACTGCTATCCATAAGTCTATATATTTGCAGGAAAAACGTAAGGAGTCTCAGCTACAGGTGGAGTTGGAGAGGCTGGTGAAGCCAGGTGACCGGGTCTACATTAAGGTGTTCCGGAGAAAGTGGCACGAGCCGAGACGAGAGGGGCCTTACGTGGTGGTTCGAGCTACGCCAACTGCTGTCCAAGTCGAGGGCAGCACCACGTGGTATCATCTCAACCACTGCACCAGGGCTACCTGCCCAGATGAGGAGAGTAAAGTGCCGTTGGGGCTTCCAAGAGAGTGGTACGATGGGTCACACACTCCAGCTGCTAATGAGACTTGTTCTGCTCTGGCTACTGACAGGAAACCTGCAGAGTGCGAGCCTGTCAGAGACATTGGTGCCTCACGAGAAGCCACAGACAAAGGTGAATCTGACTCGGGAGGAGGCGGGTCCGGACCAGGAGGGCCTGCCACCGAGACCACAGACTGCGGATGGGGTTAAGTTTAACAGAAGTTCGCAGGTTGTGGCCAGATCTCCAGGGCTATTGGGGGAAGGGATATCGATGATTAGCCGTCTCTTTACATCGAAGGTTGACGGTCTGATAGGGGAAACAGAGACAGTGCCCACATTGGCGCCCCTGCCCGCGGACGGAGTGTTGACAAAGCCAACTATAGCTCATGAGATGACCACAACAGCATCCGTTAGAGTGTATACGTTTTATTATGGTGATCGGGTTCAACAACCAACAAGACGTAAACACACTAGAGAAGTGACCCCGAGTATGAGCGAAGCACAGGGTACTGCGGCTAGACCCGGTCAGCAGAATGCAACTAACCAAGGGCCTCTTTTGTTAAGTACGAGGATAGCCCCAGAGCAGGGAAACCAGGACGGTGGCGTACGAGGGAAACAGATAGTGGTTGATCTAAATTTCACTGGATATGTTGACCTTTCTGACGGGACAGATGGTCAACAAGGGGGTGAGAGTGAGCAGTATGGTCAGGATAAGACAGGACTACACGTGAGGAGTTTTGGGAAGATACAAGAGAAACTATGGTTAAAAGCCAATCACAATAGCTGGTACAAGTGGGCGTGGTATACAGCTAAAGATTTAACATCGAAAGAGTGCGTCCTATGTTCTGCAACACCAGGTTCAGTCCCCGTAGTTGTACCAGAGAAACACACGTTTGAAGATTGTGCCAAAATACAGCAGCAGGAATGCAGAGAAGGTCGATTTGTCCCACCAACACAGGTAATGTCACTCTTCAAACTCCCGATGTGTGCAATTCAGTGCAGGTTAATGCATGGATATCAGGATAATCTAAATTATTTAAGCAGGAAACACCTTACTAAAGTGTGTGCTGATTTTAATATTCGTACATCACAGGATAGACCTCCTGCCACGTATACAGTAGACGAACTCGCAGACTATGAATGTTTTGCCAGTGGAGGATTTTTAACCCTTAATAACAGCAGTAATGTGGGAAACACCAGTGTAAATTGCAAGGTAACTTGGGTAGCCTCCTGGTTCCCGCATGCAAATATGACTCCAATATTTCCTACAAAACCAATCTGGTATGAAAATCCAGAGCCCCTAGACCAAACCTGTCACAATATCACAATGACAATACCTTTTTTGCAGTTTTTAGCAGCACAGTCACTGGCAGTAGCAGATAGCTTTTGGATATGTGGCAATAATGAGCTAAGGAACACTTTACCATATGGGTGGATAGGTTTGTGCGCTCTAGTACGAATGAAAGTCCCATTGTTAATGATTTATCCAGGAATAAAACAGGAAGCTAGCCCAAATGATACGAAAATCCCTTTAAGAGTAAAGAGGCATCTGGTAGAGGATCAGGTAGTGAAGTTGGACATGATCGGACAACCACGAGGTATCCCAGAAGAGTTCAAGGCTAGAAGCGAAATTATTGCAGGGTTCGAGGCTATCATACCTATAATTGCCATCGTAAAACAGGCGGAATGGATAAATTATATTTATTTTAACCAACAGCGAATGTTTAACATCACCAGTGAAGCGTTAAAGGCCATAGGAGAACAAGTGCATGAAACTAGTCGTATGGCATGGCAGAATAGGCAAGTGTTGGATTGGATGTTGGCAGAGAAGGGTGGAGTATGTCACATGTTTGGAGAATATTGCTGTTCCTACATCCCCAATAATACAGCTGTAGAAGGAACGTTCACGAAAGCGATGGAGAAACTTAGTGGACTGCAGACTGAACTAGCTGAAAATGCAGGGCAGAATGAAGCTGGAGCTGGTTGGGTTCATGGGGACAGTGGAAGGATGTGCTTGTAAAGGCAGCTTTAGGGGCAGCTGTGGTCCTTATTGGCCTGATCCTGCTGGTCGGCTGCTGTGTGCCAGTCACAAAGAGCCTGTGCCTCAAACTCCTGGACGCGAGGGTCCAAAAGATGACGGTGAACCGAATGGCTGAGTTCCAGATGGTCCAGATGCACATTGAGAACCTGTGTCCCGAGGACACCAAGGGAGGAAACGGCTGGAGTGACGTAAGTGTGTGACCCCGGCGTGGGAGGTGTCACAGGAGCTGAAAGACCTCTGGAGCTGTCGGAAGTATCTTTCAGTAAACTCCTGTGGCTGGAACAGCGGAGAACTATTTCATTTTTCTTTTCTTTTGCTCGATTGAGGAACAGCTGGTTTCCGCAGCTGTAGAAGAGTGCGCGTCATTGACTATGAACGAGGACGATAATGAAAGGGAACTCCCTCTGCAAGTCCGGAATTGCAGAGCTGTCAAAGGAAAGAGTCCGCAACCACGTGACTTGTCATTTTTGTGGCACTGACCTGGGTACAGGTCCAGACAAATGCGAGACTGTGAAAGTCGGTTGGAAGACTGTTAGGACTGAAACAAAAGTTTGTGAAAAAAAAAAAAAGAGAAAAAACATATAATGGAGTGTGATGTCATATGTGTTTGGATGAAGTGTCTTTATAACTGTTTTACATGATTATAAATTACCTGCCTGAAATAAGGTGATGTATCTGGGGACATATGTATCCTGCGGGGTTGCTGTTGGACGGCGCCAAAGCAGCAATATAGTTTCCCCTCTACCAATCAACAATTTGAGTATGTCAAAGGGTCTGATCGCCGGAGGGGTTTTCGATATTGCACATATGACTCACAGATGCATACCTGACTGTGATCGTTGCAAGCTGCTCCTGTGATAGTAAGACACAGAGTAGGGGGTGACGCTTAATGTGTTCAGAAAATGCGAGGTGGAACTGATGTTATATTCATAGGATCATACCTACATCATCTGCTAGACTTATAGTTACTACAGTATTATCTGTGTGAGGTTCCTAGAGGGTTATGAATGTACATGATTTTACTCATTGTACGTTATCATGTTTTGAATCCAATTTTGTAATCCAATGTTTTGTAATCAAATTTTACTGTGCATTCGCACTATATATTTCACTGTGGTAGTCCGTATAAATGCATACGAAGCTAAGTTTACTGTGTAGCCCAGCACATCAGTTATACATGTATTACTCTTTATCTGCGCATTAGACACCTGCTTGTGAGCAGCACTTACAGGAATTTTCTTCAAGTGTTGTATAAGGTTTGCACTATTTCATACCTGTAATCATTTGCATTAGTCACAGGCTTACAGTTTACTCATGTCTATTAAAGTAAAGAGGGTGTCTACGTGGTGTTCGTGGCAATTGAAGGTCGCTTCGCGACCTGAGGGGGGATATGTAAGAGAAAAGTTTATCTTGGGTTTCTGTGGGAACTTGGCTTGACCGAGGAACTGGGCTGTGGAGTTGGTGGTGGTTTGTGTAATGTGTTTGTGTGCCAGAACATAATGACCCAGGTTATCAGAACATAATGACCCAGGTTATCAGGACATGGTCCTGCCAAGTGTCCAGGTAGTTGGGTAAACGAAATGTTCCAGGAGGGATAGTTGTGTAGGGATGTAGGGACGATGTTTGACGCAGACGATTGTGTAAGACAGGGTGTTAGGCCAAAAAGTGTGTGTGTGTACGTATAAATATGGGAGAAAGACCGAGATTTGGGGGCTCATTCTAAAAACTCTGACCGGTCACGCTGAAGTGTTCTCTGACTTTATTCATGAATAAACAGACCCTTTTGAGTACTGAGCTGAGTCCGATTCCACTTCATTTTCCCCAACACGAGGAGCGAAGTGGACCTGCTCTGTTGGATTTTGCGCAGCTGTTCGATTCAGAAACAGAGGATGAGGACTTTGATGGATTTGAATAAAGACTATTACCGGAAATGTGCTTGTTTAGTATCGTTACTACTTAAATAAAGTACAACCAAACTCAGTTTTGCTCCCGATCTATTTTTTAATACGCACATTTGCATGCTTGAGTGTGTGTTGTTGTAAGACGGTGTGTGACTGAGACTGCGCCTTTTCGTACGGTCCGCCTAATGGTCGTGAAATTACGGTAGTATTTTTTTTTTTACTTTTCTAACCAATAACTTTCTATTTAACTTCTCTTCAGCACGTCACTGTCCACCACCCTGCATCACCACAGCCCTCCACCTCCTGGCAAGCAGAAGGTGTCACTGTCTTGCCTTCATCGGGTGTTACAGCTTCAGAAACCAGCCTTGCTGATCAGCCTTCGGTGAGTGTATCATTTTGGTTCATAATTACACCTTTATGTACATAAAGAGCAGTTTGCTTTTTAGAGAAATTATGGAAAAATGTGTTTACTTATGCATTTACACAAAACTACAAATATGGTTAAAAAAAATAATGCAATGCAAACTATTTTTTATTTGAAATTATGCCCGCTTTAAAAAAAAAGTGAATTGTGATGTTTCTGTTCCACAGGCATTCTGGGACCTGATGGTGCAGCTGGCTGGGATAAGATGCAGGACTTGGCTGTGCATCTCGTCTCCTTACGAGAACTATCTTAACTAGACGACCAGCGGATCACAGAGACCATCCGTCTGTGGAGTGCTCTTCTCGAGGGGGACAAGACGAGGCTGAGCTAGCAGCCCAGACACCAGGTCAAGCTCAGCAAAGGCCGCTTCAAAGCCCCCAAGGGTAGCAGAGAGACAGCAGGTGTGGAGAGCGTGTAGCGGTGCATGGTTGGACATCCCGGTGGTCCGACTCAGTGGCCCGGCACCAGTCGCATTGTCGAGGCGATGTGCAACAAGCTGTGCGCGTTGCACAGGTACCCGACAAAAAAGGGAGGTGTGTCGGTTCCTGGATGGACTAAAATCCTGAGGGACTACCACCACATCAGTGAGCTGGTGCTGAACTGTCCAGCTGTCATGGAGACCACCTCTCTGCAGCTGTTTGTTCTAAACCAGAAGACACTTCTCCAGTGGTGAGTTTAGACGCTTTAGTTTAACATAAACATGATTAATGCATTGATACTAATTGTGTTGTGTTTGCAGGTTTCAGCTGAAGGAGAACAGACAGGAGAGGAGTGTCCTCCAACAAGGTGTCACCAAGGAGAAGTCTATGCCAACGTCATCGGCACCGCTCCCTCCTCTGGTGAAAAAGCAGGTGCAAAGACCCTCCTCGAGGCACGACTTTGGCCACCAGCAAAACAGAGCAGGACAGGCTCCAAAACTGCGGCATACGATGTGCAGGAGGATATGGGCCCCTTAAAAACTGCATCGCCGTCGAACGAGCACTCGCGAACTCGCATAGAGCAAAAGAAAGTGGGTGAAACTAGATCTGTGAATTAAAGTAGCTGAAAATGTCCAAAATCATTTCATGAGATTATTTCTGGTGATGAATTGATTTATTTGTTCAAATGGATCCCCTTTAGTTTCTACCATGGTAGCTACTAATCTTCTTGGGGTACAAAATAAGTAAAAAATACAGTTAGATTTGCATGAGGTAAAAAAAACAGTATAAAAAAAATTTAGCTCCATAAAACAGACAAAACTTCAAAATCAGTCACCTTCTTAGCCATTGATCTCATACAGGGTTTTAGGGTTGTCAGAGCCCATCCCTGCTGATTGGAGCCGAGGGGCAGGGGTGTGGTGGTTGAGTTTAATGAGAAACACTCTACATAAAAAAAAAAACAACCCTGAGATATACTATGATATCCAGCTCTCGCTGGACCGATTTGCTGTGGAGTGTGAAGCGGCCGGGATGGGAATTAGCACCTCCAAATCTGAGACCATGGTCCTTGCCTGAAAAAGGGTCGAATGCCCCCTGCAGGTCAGGGACGGGGTCCTGCCCCAAGTAGAGGAGTTTAAGTATCTCAGGATCTTGTTCACGAGCGGGGGAAGGATGGAGCGGGAGATCAACAGGCGGATCAGTGCAGCGTCAGCAATAACTAAATAAATAAATGAATTACTCTATTCATCCCTCACCGGGGAAGTTTGTGTGCTGCACTCCTTACACCGCAGCAGGTTGCCCTTCGACTGCGCCAATGGTGGGAGACGTGGGGGTAAGGTGTCTTCTCCAGGGACCCTAGACGTGCTCTCTGTGGGACGCGAACTCGCGAACTTCCGGTCCACGCGTAAACGCTCTAACCACTGAGCTGCCGTCTCCACCTTGGACGTCTCCAACTAGGATGCTGTATCGGTCCGTCATGGTAAAGAGAGAGCTGAAACGAAAAGCAAAGCTCTCGATTTACAAGTCGATCTACGTTCCCACCAACACCTATGGTCACTAGCTGTAGGTGGTTACTGAAAAAACGAGATCGCAGTTACAAACGGCCGAAATGAGCTTCCTCTGCAGGGTGGCTGGGCTCTCACTTAGAGTTCGAGTGAGGAGCCATGTCATCCAGGAGGAGCTCGATCTCGAGCTGCTCTCTCCCAACAGCTTGAGAGAAGCCAGATGGGGTGGTTCGGGCATCTGGTCAGGATGCCTCCCAAGTGCCTCACTCGTGTTATGTTTCAGGCACGTCCCACCGGGAGGAGACCAAGAGTCAGACCCCGGCCCAGCTGGAGAGACTATGTCCCACAGTTGGCTGGGGAACGACTCGGGATTTTTCCAGGTGAGCTGGAGGATGCAGTCGGGGTGAGAGAAGCCTGGGCTTCCTATCTGAGGCTGTTTCCCCCGCGAACCGGATAAGCGGAAGACGACGGAACAGAACAAATAATATTGAGAATAATGTTGGGTTTTTTTCACTTTCTCAGTTACAGTTCTATAAACTCTCCCAGCTGTGGAGGAGAAATTGGACCCAAAAATGGACTTTTCATTAATCTCAATTGTGATTTGTTAATGTTTTTTCTAGTTGGATAAAAAATAAAATAAAAAGCACATACTGTATTTCACTTGAAAGTGACTTCGTTTTAGACCCAAAGTGACATTTTTGTGATTTAATGATTAATACTATTGACTGAAAAAAGAGGATCCATTTAAAATGTTCTAATAATGTTTTCAGTTGCTTTAGAAGCTTTAATTTAAATCATTTAACTGTTTCTGAATTCAATTCCATTTTATTTGTACAGACCAAAATCACAAAACAATTGTGTACTTTGAATGTCTGAATAAGAAAATCTCTGCAGGGATTTACCTTCTGTGGTCAGATGATAAAACCTTCCTATCTGGAGATCTGTTTCACGTTGAAACATTAACATTTTGAGGATGTTTAGCAGAGAGGCCTGATGTGGGCCCTCCAAATGACTTTCATTGTTTTTGTCCACAAAAAATTGGATGCCAAAACACCCAAAGAAATGTAGCCAGATTTGAAAAACTAGTGATTTATGATTGTTGAAGGTATTTTTGTTTTAAAAAAAACATTTTAAAATATGCAGAACAGTTTAATTTGGTGATTTTTTACAAAATAGTGTTAAAAATAACTGTAAATCATTTTTTTTAAATAGGGAGGCATTATATGATCTTACACTGACATCTGCTGGCCAAAATGTGGAACTACACTAAATGACTTCAAAATAAAATATACAAAAACACTGGTGCTTGTTGTTTTTTTCAGACCCTCATTGACAGGATTTTTGAAGACGACGGAACGGGTTTTTAACTTGTAAAGAACTTTGTGTTACATTTTATGTTTTTGTGGTACATTTTATGCTTTATAAATAAAGTTTGATTGATTGATTGAAATGAGGCCGGGACCTCAGGCGGATCGGTGCGGCGTCAGCAATAATTAGGACGCTGCATCGGTCCATCGTTGTAAAGAGAGAGCTGAACCGAAAAGCAAAGTTCTCGATTTACAAGTCGATCTACGTTCCCACCCTCACCTTTTGGTCACCAGTTGTGGGTGGTGACCAAAAGAATGAGATCGCGGATACAAGCGGCCGTAATGAGCTTCCTCCACAGGGTGGCTGGGCTCTCACTCAGAGATCGGATGAGGAGCTTATCTCCTCGTGGTTTCATCTGTGTGAGCTATGTCGGGATATGTCAACTAATCAGCGTCTGAATACGCTATATCTCGGTATATTCTCGGGATGTGTCAACAAATCAGCGTTCGAGTTCTGGGCAATCCAAACTCGGTCTTGCCCTGACGTCACGTTCAACGTCATGTTTGAGGGCCGAGCAGAGCGGATTGATACAACAGACCGTTTTATGAGGACTACTTTCCTTGACAGCGACAGGTGGGTCAAACTTTTAACATGTTTATTTTAAACTTTTTTTGTTGAAAAATTAGATCTAAACTTAAACAAATTAAGGTATCGTGTTACACGACGTTACGCGAGTGTTTGGAGGTAAAAACAATGACTTAAAACTCAATAAAAGCGTGTTTTTTCATTGTTTACGTGCAATGTTCTTAAAAAGTGTTGTTTTTTTTATCTCTAACATAAAAAATAATGTCAGATGGTCTTTGAAGCATTTTTTTTTACGTGTTTTGCCATCTTTTCAATTCAATTAAATTTTATTTGTATAGCCCAAAATCACAGAATTTCCGTCTCAATGGGCTTCACAAGAAAAAGAGTGTATTAGCATCTTTTTACGTGTTTTAGCATCTTTTTACTTGTTTTAGCATCTTTTTACGTGTTTCAGCCGCTAAAAGCTGCACAGATTGACGATAGATGACGCTAACAAACTTTACAGAAAAAAGACGGTCTTAAATTTCTATCATCTTTCCGTTTGTTTTCTGACCATTAAAACATGTTTTAATAACATTGTGATCTGTAGTGAGAGGAGGAGGGAAGAGGTGGAGGAAAAGCTGGAGAGGTGGAGGTTTGTACTAGAAAGAAGAGGAATGAAGATTAGTCAGAGTAAAACAGAGTACATGTGTGTGAATGAGAGGGATCCAAATGGAAAAGTGAGGTTACAGGGAGAAGAGATAAAGAAGGTGGAAGATTTTAAGTACTTGGGATCAACAGTCCAGAGCAACGGAGAGTGTGGAAAAGAGGTGAAGAAGTGTGTTCAGGCAGGCTGGAACGAGTGGAGAAAAGTATCAGGTGTGATATGTAACAGAAGAGTTTCAGATAAAATGAAAGGAAAAGTGTACAAAACCGTGGTGAGACCGGCCATGCTGATTGGGCTAGAAACAGTAGCACTGAAGAAAAGACAGGAAGCAGAGATGGAGGTAGCAGAGATGAAGATGCTGAGGATCTCTCTGGGAGTGACCAGGATGGACAGGATTAGAGGAACAGCACGATAGAGGTTTTGGGGATAAAGTTCGAGAGGCCAGACTGAGATGGTTTGGACATGTGCAGAGGAGAGAGAGTACATCGGAAGAAGGATGCTGGGTTTGGAACCACCAGGAAAGAGGACTAGAGGAAGACCAAAGAGGAGGTTCATGGATACAGTGAAGGAAGACATGAAGATAGTTGGTGTGACCAAAGAGGATACAGCAGATAGGGTTAGATGAAACTGACTTGCTGTGGCGACCCCTGAAGGGAAATGCCGAAAGAAGAAGCAGAAGCCACAGAAATCAGTTTGATAGACTCTGTAATGTGGGACAGAAACACAGACAAATCTAGTCATTTTAGATTCACTTTTTTATTCTAAACATTTGACAGAGTTTTTGTGTTTAAAGATGAACTATTGCACGTCACATGTTCAGTCCTTATTAAGATTAAAGATACATTTATATCAGGAAAGATGGCGGGGATCCAGCTGATGAATTCCTCCTCTTAGCTCACTGTAAGCTACAGTTGGGGAAGTACCAGGGTCAGAGGTTCAGATGGCTTTTGGAGAATGACCTGGGGTACGCCATCTATCTGGCCGTCAGTTTTGCTGGTGAGGAGGAAAGAAACAAGTCGCTGTTTGCCAACAAGCACTTGTTCCTGAGGTACACCTCTCAGATCAAGGAGGTGGAGACTTACAAGAGGAAGTAGTCCATGAAGCTGGAGGCAGAGAAGACAGGACACACTGGGTGTTTCATGGTGGAGTTTGGAGACTTCAAAGGGAAGTCCATGAAGGAGGTGTATGAGGACCCGAGCAAGAAGGCTAGGCTCTCATCACCTACCTTTTATATAAAGACTCTCCAGGCCAAAAAACAACATGGCTCTATTTAAGGAGTACGTCACTAAGAGGATGGCATCAGAACCAGCAGCAAAGCCTGCCTGTGCTGCTACTGGTTCTGGGGTGTCAAGCAGAGGATCCCTCCAGGGTCCAAATGTGAAGGCTCTGCTGGCACGGGGGAAAGCTCTGCCTGCTTCACAGCTGGCAAAAAAGTTGATGACCGCCGTCTAAACCTGTGAGTATAATTTGAGTGGTTTTTTTTAGACTCATGTCTATGTAAATGTTTTCATTTGTATTTTTTTATCCATGTTACAGCATCAGTTCCAAATCTCCTCCTCCTCAGTCCACAGGCTCGAAGCGTTTCTTCTCCTCTGGTTTGTAAAGAACTACTTGTTATCGGTTACTCCTGATAAATGTGTTTCTAATCATATTTTTATTGCTTCTCCAGGAGACTTCTTTGAGGAGCAGGATGACCTGGACATGATGCTCGCTGCAACGCAGGCAGAACAGCAGTTTGCTCCACGTATGGATTTCCACAAAATAATCTCACATGTTTAAAAAAAATCCATCATAATGAATAAAAGGGTCTTTTGTTTTAAAGAACAGAGCAGTGGACAACTGTTGAGGTTCATGAATTCTTTGAAGGCACTTCCAGACAGTTTGGAAAACTAAATGTGTATGTAATGTGTTTATTTTAATATCTTCCATTATGTCTGACTAATTCTCCCAAACTTCCTGAATCCTGCACTGAATGAGCGTGGTGTCATTAGAAGAACCCAGAGCTGCTGCTGTTGTTGTTGCGTTGCTTTTTCATTCTTCTTCTTCTTTCGGCATTTCCTTTTAGGGGTCGCCACAGCAAGTCAGTTTCTTCCATCTAACCCTATCTGCTGCATCCTCTTTGGTCACACCAACTATCTTCATGTCTTCCTTCACTGCGTCCATGAAGCTCCTCATTGGTCTTCCTCTAGTCCTCTTTCCTGGTGGTTCCAAACCCAGCATCCTTCTTCCGATGTACTCTCTCTCTCTCCTCTGCACATGTCCAAACCATCTCAGTCTTGCCTCTCGAACTTTATCCCCAAAACCTCTAACATGTGCTGTTCCCCTGATGTACTCGTTTCTAATCCTGTCCATCTTGGTCACTCCCAGAGAGATCCTCCGCATCTTCATCTCTGCTACCTCCATCTCTGCTTCCTGTCTTTTCTTCAGTGCTACTGTTTCTAGACCAATCAGCATGGCCGCTCTCACCACGGTTTTGTACATTTTTCCTTTAATTCTAGCTGAAACTCTTCTATCACACATCACACCTGATACTTTCCCCCACCCGTTCAAGCCTGCCTGAACACGCTTCTTCACCTCTTTTCCACACTCTCCATTGCTCTGGACTGTTGATCCTAGATACTTAAAATCTTCCACCTTCTTTATCTCTTCTCCCTGTAACCTCACTTTTCCATTTGGATCTCTCTCATTCACACACATGTACTCTGTTTTACTCTGACTAATCTTCATTCCTCTTCTTTCTAGTACAAACCTCCACCTCTCCAGCTTTTCCTCCACCTCTTCCCTCCTCTCGCTACAGATCACAATGTCATCTGCAAACATTTTTCATGTTCAACATTTAATCACTCTTCCGTCACTCTTCTTTCATGTTGTAATAAAGTTGAATCTGTCCAGTTTCTGGCTGAACGAATCAAATTCTGCATGACAATCATCTCTTATCTTGTGAGTAATTGTTCTTAATGTCTTTTCAGCTGTGTCTGCTCCGCCAGCACCCCCAGAGCTTCCTTCTCACTGGGCTGAGCAACTTCCTTCCTTCCAGCATGACTGGATCAGGAAGACTCTGTTTAGAGCTCATCCCAAGACTGGGGAGCCGGAGCTGGTGGCTCAGTTGAAGCTCTGGTGGTATCCACCTCAGCCACCGGCTATTTATACTCAACCACCTTCTTCACCAGACGTCTTCTTTGGCCGTCCACTGTTCCTCTGGATGCCGTTGAAGATGTATGCCATTCCACTTGCCTGTCCCCAGCCTGCCTGCAGTAGTCACAGACTGACTGCAGCTGGTCTGTACCGCACTGTGCGCAGGGTTATGGATGTAGACGGGTGGTACGACATGGTCACCAAGTATCTGGAGTGCAAGCGGTGCAAGAAGAAGTATCCTGGGTGGTCATGGGAGATCCTGCAGCAGCTGGATGTGGGGCATCGCTGCCAGTTCCCAGCACTGCTGACATACAGGTATGAAACAAGAACAATAAACAGTGTGTACAGTCTTGTAGGTTTTATTCATGTTTTTTTGTTCACTGATAAAATTCATAACCGATTGATGTCATGATTTGACTTTTTCCAGGTTCTCCTGTGATAAGTGGGTGGTGAGGATGATGTGAGAGAGGACTCAGGGTAACAGTGTGACCCAGCTGTACAATAAGCTTCATGAGGAACACAGTGAGGCATGGTCAGAGCGTGCCCTGCTGTATCTCTCTGCTTGTGAGCGTTTTGTTAGCTCACACGTTCTGGAGAGTCCCGTCTTTTCCGACCCTCTCCACCCTTCCGCTGTCCCGAAGCCCAAGTGGTTTATGTCGGTGTACTGCAGGGATGTGCTGTCGCGGCTGGACGAGGTGAAAGCCAAGATCACCTCTGTGTTTGGCACTATCCTGAAGATGGACTCCACTAAGAAGGTCAATTTATTACATTAATAGATATTTAAAATGGATTTGAATAAAAAGTACATTTGAGGTTCATTTTGTTTCACAGTTAAATTAGTTTTTCTAACACAGTGTTTTGTATTTTCCATTAGGTGACTAAAAAACTTGTTGGGGCAGCCAGAAACACAGCCGCCTGGTGCACAAATGTGGGCAACAAATACAGACAGGTCCTTTGCTCTGTGCTAACAGCAGCAGAGGGGCACGGGCTCTGGCCTATGGCAGCTGTACTCATGAAGCGTTCCAGGGAGGCAGGAGTACCACCGCCTGCCATCATGTATGTGGACAGAGACTGCTGCAGCCTACATGGACGGTCCCAGGTCAAAGACATGTTCTCAGAGTGGACCGAGCTTCAAGTGTGCCTCGACATCTGGCACTTCATGCGGCGCTTTGCCGCGGGAGTTACCACAGAAGCTCATCCACTATGGAGTCTTCATGGCTCGGCTGTCTCGCTGCATCTTTGAGTGGGACCCAGAGGACGTGGCTGCTCTGCGTCGGGCAAAGCAGGGGAAGCTATCGGCCAGTGGCACGGGACACGTGTCTGAGACGACCCTGGATGAGCGGATCGGTAGGAAAGAGCTGGCGCTCCACTGCAGGAGGAGAACTAGAGGAGTGGAGGAGACTGCCCGGCTGATCAAGGTGCTTATTGATCAGATGGACGGAGAGGCCGGGAAAGTCACACTGGGTGTTCCACTGTTGGACCATCACCGCATCCAGCAAATCTGGCTGGACCAGCAGAGACACATCGGCCTTATTCAGGACCTGCCAGGTTTTCCCCTCTATATGAAAACTGGCACCCTGAAAAAGGGCGGTGTGGAGCTTAGCACTTATCGCTGTGCTCGTGGCTCCACCTCTCTGGAGTCTTTCCACCTTCACCTGAACCGTTTCATCCCAGGTGGGTGTCGATTTATTTTCATCCGACTTTTTCTTTGTGATAAATCTGCAATAGTGATCTAATTTTACTTTTGTTATAACAAGGAACAAGTGCCAGTGATGCTCATTTCCAGGCATATCTGCTGGATGGCTTGATGCGCTGGAATGAGGACAGGATGAAGGAGCCTGTGAAGGAGGAGTTAAACCTCCGGATCTACAGCAGCTCTCAGAAGGAGGCTCTGCACAACATAAGCAACAAAGTCCTGGAAAATCTCTGGTCTCCTGGGCTACTATCCTCCAGGGGCTTACACGGGTAAACACAAAGAAAGTTGTTTATTCAATAAATAAACTGTCTGTTTACTGAAATAAATGACAGAATAAAGTATGTGAATAAGTAATAAGCTGCACTTCCAGTATGACTTACTTCTGCATTCTGTTTGTTTCAGGAGAGACGCTTGGGATTGAGTTTCTATAAAGTCAGACTGGCAGAGCTCTGACTGAGAGTCCAGAAGAGGAGGACAGGCTGACGGAGCAGGTGCAGGACGAGCTGCTGCTACAAGATGACCCCAGAGGACATGACAGTTCCTGTGCTGTTTGAACCCTCAGGGTCAGCTCCGGCTCAAAGCAGTGACTCCGTGGCAGAGGTACTCTTCTATAAATATGTACCGTAATTTCACGGCTATAAGGTGCATATAGAAGTCTTAGATTTTCTTCAAAATGAGCGGTGCGCCTTTTTGTGCGGTGCGCCTTGTGTGTGAGAAAAGGCGGACCTAAAAGAAAACGCGGTGCTCGTGAGAAAAGACGGACCTAAAAGAAAAGGCGGTGCCCGCGAGGCGTACCTGAAAGAAAAGACATGAGAACGTTAAAGAGTGAAGTGTGAGTGGCGTGGGAGCGCTTGACGACCGAAGGAGACCACAGTTTCACGAAGGGTGGAAGGCAGCGCCGGGCGAGTTACGCTACAGTTTGCCAATGGATTGTAGATGCTTGGACTAACGTGTCTGCTGGTACTGTTATCCGAGCTTTCTCAAAAGCTGGTATCCTTTCTGAGGAGCCGCACAGTACAGACAGTGACTTTGACAGCGAGGAGCGAAGTGGACCTGCTCTGAAACAGAGGATGAGGACTTTGATGGATTTGAATAAAGACTATTACCGGTAATGTGTTTGTTTAGTATCGTTACTACTTAAATAAAGTACAACCAAACTCAGTTTTGCTCCCGATCTATTTTTTTAATACGCACATTTGCATGCTTGAGTGTGTGTTGTTGTAAGGCGGTGTGTGACTGAGACTGCGCCTTTTCGTACGGTCCGCCTAATGGTCGTGAAATTAAGGTAGTATTTTTTTTTTACTTTTCTAACCACTAACTTTCTATTTAACTTCTCTTCAGCACGTCACTGTCCACCACCCTGCATCACCACAGCCCTCCACCTCCTGGCAAGCAGAAGGTGTCGCTGGCTTGCCTTCATCGGGTGTTACAGCTTCAGAAACCAGTCTTGCTGATCAGCCTTCGGTGAGTGTATCATTTTGGTTCATAATTACACCTTTATGTACATAAAGAGCAGTTTGCTTTTTAGAGAAATTATGGAAAAATGTGTTTACTTATGCATTTACACAAAACTACAAATATGGTTCAGAAAAATAATGCAATGCAAACTATTTTTTATTTGAAATTATGCCCGCTTTAAAAAAAAAGTGAATTGTGATGTTTCTGTTCCACAGGCATTCTGGGACCTGATGGTGCAGCTGGCTGGGATAAGGTGCAGGACTTAAAGTAGCTAAATGTCCAAAATCATTTCATGAGATTATTTCTGGTGATGAATTGATGTATTTGTTCAAATGGATCCCCTTTAGTTTCTACCATGGTAGCTACTAATCTTCTTGGGGTACAAAATAAGTAAAAAATACAGTTAGATTTGCATGAGGTAAAAAAAAAAACAGTATAAAAAAAATTTAGTTCCATAAAACAGACAAAACTTCAAAATCAATCACCTTCTTAGCCATTGATCTCATACAGGGTTTTAGGTTTGTCAGAGCCCATCCCTGCTGATTGGAGCCGAGGGGCACGGGTGTGGTGGTTGAGTTTAATGAGAAACACTCTACATAAAAAAAACCAACCCTGAGATATACTATGATATCCAGCTCTCGCTGGACCGATTTGCTGTGGAGTGTGAAGCGGCCGGGATGGGAATTAGCACCTCCAAATCTGAGACCATGGTCCTTGCCTGAAAAAGGGTGGAATGCCCCCTGCAGGTCAGGGACGGGGTCCTGCCCCAAGTAGAGGAGTTTATGTATCTCGGGATCTTGTTCACGAGTGGGGGAAGGATGGAGCGGGAGATCAACAGGCGGATCAGTGCAGCGTCAGCAATAACTAAATAAATAAATGAATTACTCTATTCATCCCTCACCGGGGAAGTTTGTGTGCTGCACTCCTTACACCGCAGCAGGTTGCCCTTCGACTGCGCCAATGGTGGGAGAAGTGGGGGTAAGGTGTCTTCTCCAGGGACCCTAGACGTGCTCTCTGTGGGACGCGAATTCGCGAACTTCCGGTCCACGCGTAAACGCTCTAACCACTGAGCTGCCGTCTCCACCTTGGACGTCTCCAACTAGGACACTGTATCGGTCCGTCATGGTAAAGAGAGAGCTGAAACGAAAAGCAAAGCTCTCGATTTACAAGTCGATCTACGTTCCCACCAACACCTATGGTCACTAGCTGTAGGTGGTGACTGAAAAAACGAGATCGCAGTTACAAACGGCCGAAAGGAGCTTCCTCTGCAGGGTGGCTGGGCTCTCACTTAGAGTTCGAGTGAGGAGCTATGTCATCCAGGAGGAGCTCGATCTCGAGCTGCTCTCTCCCAACTGCTTGAGAGAAGCCAGATGGGGTGGTTCGGGCATCTGGTCAGGGTGACTCCCAAGTGCCTCACTGGTGTTATGTTTCAGGCACTTCCCACCGGGAGGAGACCAAGTGTCAGACCCAGGCCCAGCTGGAGAGACTATGTCCCACAGTTGGCTGGGGAACGACTCAGGATTCTTCCAGGTGAGCTGGAGGATGCAGTCGGGGTGAGAGAAGCCTGGGCTTCCTATCTGAGGCTGTTTCCCCCGCGAACCGGATAAGCGGAAGACGACGGAACAGAACAAATAATATTGAGAATAATGTTGGGGTTTTTTTTCACTTTCTCAGTTACAGTTCTATAAACTCTCCCAGCTGTGGAGGAGAAATTTGACCCCAAAATGGACTTTTCATTAATCTCAATTGTGATTTGTTAATATGTTTTTTCTAGTTGGATAAAAAATAAAATAAAAAGCACATACTGTATTTCACTTGAAAGTGACTTCGTTTTAAACCCAAAGTGACATTTTTGTGATTTATTGATTAATACTATTGACTGAAAAAAGAGGATTCATTTAAAATGTTCTAATAATGTTTTCAGTTGCTTTAGAAGATTTAATTTAGATCATTTAACTGTTTCTGAATTCAATTCCATTTTATTTGTTCAGACCAAAATCACAAAACAATTGTCTACTTTGAACGTCTGAATAAGAAAATCTCTGCAGGGATTTACCTTCTGTGGTCAGATGATAAAACCTTCCTATCTGGAGATCTGTTTCACGTTGAAACATTAACATTTTGAGGATGTTTAGCAGAGAGGCCTCATGTGGGCTCTCCAAATGACTTTCATTGTTTTCATCCACAAAAAATTGGATGCCAAAACACCCAAAGAAATGTAGCCAGTTTTAAAAAACTAGTGATTTATGATTGTTGAAGGTACTTTTGTTTAAAAAAAAAAAAAAATTAACATATGCAGAACAGTTTAAATTGGTGATTTTTTTTTACAAAATAGTGTTAAAAATAACTGTAAATCAATTTTTTTTAAATAGGGAGGCATTATATGATCTTAAACTGACATCTACTGGCCATAATGTGGAACTACACTAAATGACTTCAAAATAAAATGTACAAAAACACTGGTGCTTGTTGTTTTTTTCAGACCCTCATTGACAGGATTTTTGAAGACGACGGAACGGGTTTTTAACTTGTAAAGAACTTTGTGTTACATTTCATGTTTTTGTGGTACATTTTATGCTTTATAAATAAAGTTTGATTGATTGATTGAAATGAGGCCGGGACCTCAGGCGGATCGGTGCGGCGTCAGCAATAACTAGGACGCTGCATCGGTCCATCGTGGTAAAGAGAGAGCTGAACCGAAAAGCAAAGCTCTCGATTTACAAGTCGATCTACGTTCCCACCCTCACCTATGGTCACCAGCTGTGTGTGGTGACCAAAAGAATGAGATCGCGGATACAAGCGGCCGTAATGAGCTTCCTCCGCAGGGTGGCTGGGCTCTCACTCAGAGATCGGATGAGGAGCTTATCTCCTCGTGGTTTCATCTGTGTGAGCTATGTCGGGATATGTCAACTAATCAGCGTCTGAAAACGCTATATCTCGGTATATTCTCGGGATGTGTCAACAAATCAGCGTTCGAGTTCTGGGCAATCCAAACTTGGTCTTGCCCTGACGTCACGTTCAACGTCATGTTTGTGGGCCGAGCAGAGCGGATTGATACAACAGACCGTTTTATGAGGACTACTTTCCTTGACAGCAACAGGTGGGTCAAACTTTTAACATGTTTATTTTAAACTTTTTTTGTTGAAAAATTAGATCTAAACTTAAACAAATTAGGTATCGTGTTACGTGACGTTAGCTGAGTGTTTGGAGGTAAAAACGATTACTTAAAACTCAATAAAAGCGTGTTTTTTCATTGTTTACGTGCAATGTTCTTAAAAAGTGTTGTTTTTTTTATCTCTTTAACATAAAAAATAATGTCAGATGGTCTTTGAAGCATTTTTTTTACGTGTTTTAGCATCTTTTTACGTGTTTTAGCCGCTAAAAGCTTTACAGATTGACGATAGATGACGCTAACAAACTTTACAGAAAAAAGACGGTCTTAAATTTCCATCATCTTTCCGTTTGTTTTCTGACCATTAAAACATGTTTAATGACATTGTGATCTGTAGTGAGAGGAGGAGGGAAGAGGTGGAGGAAAAGCTGGAGAGGTGGAGGTTTGCACTAGAAAGAAGAGGAATGAAGATTAGTCAGAGTAAAACAGAGTACATGTGTGTGAATGAGAGGGATCCAAATGGAAAAGTGAGGTTACAGGAAGAAGAGATAAAGAAGGTGGAAGATTTTAAGTATCTAGGATCAACAGTCCAGAGCAATGGAGAGTGTGGAAAAGAGGTGAAGAAGCGTGTGCAGGCAGGCTGGAACGGGTGGAGGAAAGTATCAGGTGTGATATGTGATAGAAGAGTTTCAGCTAAAATGAAAGGGAAAGTGTACAAAACCGTGGTGAGACCGGCCATGCTGATTGGTCTAGAGACAGTAGCACTGAAGAAAAGACAGGAAACAGAGATGGAGGTAGCAGAGATGAAGATGCTGAGGATCTCTCTGGGAGTGACCAGGATGGACAGGATCAGAGGAACAGCACGATAGAGGTTTTGGGGATAAAGTTCGAGAGGCCAGACTGAGATGGTTTGGACATGTGCAGAGGAGAGAGAGAGAGTACATCGGAAGAAGGATGCCGGGTTTGGAACCACCAGGAAAGAGGCCTAGAGGAAGACCAAAGAGGAGGTTCATGGATACAGTGAAGGAAGACATGAAGATAGTTGGTGTGACCAAAGAGGATGCAGCAGATAGGGTTAGATGCAGTGGTGGATGAAGTACTCACTTTTTGTACTTAAGTAAAAGTACAGATAATTAGGCAAAAAAAATACTTAAGTAAAAGTACCAATAAAAAAAAATCTACTTAAGTAAAAGTACAAAAGTAATTGGTGTAAATTTGACTTTTTAAGTAAAAAGTAAAAGTATTCAACCATAATTCAAATGTTGTTTTTTTGTGCTGTAGGGTCACAAATAAATACTCTGCAGGGGCGTGACCCCGCCGCCCCTCTCCCGCCTCTTTTGGTCCGCAAAAAAAAGAAGAAAGGAAAGGGGAGTCAAGCTATCCCCTAGAAGGGCCAGTGAATGGGGCCCCAGAATGCAGGAAAATTACACTTATTTTTTTAAATGTTCTGGGGGGGCGGGGAGGCCCCCAGTCACCCTATATTGGCTTTGTCAATGACCTCACGTCCCCGCCCCCATCCCCACCCCAGAGCGTCCTCTGCTGTATCTCTCTGCTTGTGAGTGTTTTGTTAGCTCACACGTTCTGGAGAGTCCCGTCTTCTCCGACCCTCTCCACCCTCCCGCTGTCCCGAAGCCCAAGTGGTTTATGTCGGTGTACTGCAGGGATGTGCTGTCGCGGCTGGACGAGGTGAAAGCCAAGATCACCTCTGTGTTTGGCACTATCCTGAAGATGGACTCCACTAAGAAGGTCAATTTATTACATTAATAGATATTTAAAATGGATTTGAATAAAAAGTACATTTGAGTTTCATTTTGTTTCACAGTTAAATTAGTTTTTCTAACACAGTGTTTTGTATTTTCCATTAGGTGACTAAAAAACTTGCTGGGGCAGCCAGAAACACAGCCGCCTGGTGCAAAAATGTGGGCAACAAATACAGACAGGTCCTTTGCTCTGTGCTAACAGCAGCAGAGGGGCACGGGCTCTGGCCCATGGCAGCTGTACTCATGAAGCGTTCCAGGGAGGCAGGAGTACCACCGCCTGCCATCATGTATGTGGACAGAGACTGCTGCAGCCTACATGGACGGTCCCAGGTCAAAGACATGTTCTCAGAGTGGACCGAGCTTCAAGTGTGCCTGGACATCTGGCACTTCATGTGGCGCTTTGCCGCGGGAGTTACCACAGAAGCTCATCCACTATGGAGTCTTCATGGCTCGGCTGTCTCGCTGCATCTTCGAGTGGGACCCAGAGGACGTTGCTGCTCTGCGTCGGGCAAAGCAGGGGGAGCTATCGGCCAGTTGCACGGGACACGTGTCTGAGACGGCCCTGGATGAGCGGATCGGCAGGAAAGAGCTGGCGCTCCACTGCAGGAGGAGAACTAGAGGAGTGGAGGAGACTGCCCGGCTGATCAAGGTGCTTATTGATCAGATGGACGGAGAGGCCGGGAAAGTCACACTGGGTGTTCCACTGTTGGACCATCACCGCATCCAGCAAATCTGGCTGGACCAGCAGAGACACATCGGCCGTATTCAGGACCTGCCAGGTTTTCCCCTCTATATGAAAACAGGCACCCTGAAAAAGGGCGGTGTGGAGCGTAGCACTTATCGCTGTGCTCGTGGCTCCACCTCTCTGGAGTCTTTCCACCTTCACCTGAACCGTTTCATCCCAGGTGGGTGTCGATTTTTTTTCATCTGACTTTTTCTTTGTGATAAATCTGCAATAGTGATCTAATTTTACTTTTGTTACAACAAGGAACAAGTGCCAGTGATGCTCATTTCCAGGCATATCTGCTGGATGGCTTGATGCGCTGGAATGAGGACAGGATGAAGGAGCCTGTGAAGGAGGAGTTAAACCTCCGGATCTACAGCAGCTCTCAGAAGGAGGCTCTGCACAACATAAGCAACAAAGTCCTGGAAAATCTCTGGTCTCCTGGGCTACTATCCTCCAGGGGCTTACACGGGTAAACACAAAGAAAGTTGTTTATCCAATAAATAAACTGTCTGTTTACTGAAATAAATGACAGCATAAAGTATGTGAATAAGTAATAAGCTGCACTTCCAGTATGACTTACTTCTGCATTCTGTTTGTTTCAGGAGAGACGCTTGGGATTGAGTTTCTATAAAGTCAGACTGGCATAGCTCTGACTGAGAGTCCAGAAGAGGAGGACAGGCTGACGGAGCAGGTGCAGGACGAGCTGCTGCTACAAGATGACCCCAGAGGACATGACAGTTCCTGTGCTGTTTGAACCCTCAGGGTCAGCTCCGGCTCAAAGCAGTGACTCCGTGGCAGAGGTACTCTTCTATAAATATGTACCGTAATTTCACGGCTATAAGGCGCATATAGAAGTCTTAGATTTTCTTCAAAATGAGCGGTGTGCCTTTTCGTGCGGTGCGCCTTGTGTGTGAGAAAAGGCGGACCTAAAAGAAAACGCGGTGCTCGTGAGAAAAGACGGACCTAAAAGAAAAGGCGGTGCCCGCGAGGCGTACCTGAAAGAAAAGACATGAGAACGTTAAAGAGTGAAGTGTGAGCGGCGTGGGAGCGCTTGACGACCGAAGGAGACCACAGTTTCACGAAGGGTGGAAGGCAGCGCCGGGCGAGTTACGCTACAGTTTGCCAATGGATTGTAGATGCTTGGACTAACGTGTCTGCTGGTACTGTTATCCGAGCTTTCTCAAAAGCTGGTATCCTTTCTGAGGAGCCGCACAGTACAGACAGTGACTTTGACAGCGAGGAGCGAAGTGGACCTGCTCTGAAACAGAGGATGAGGACTTTGATGGATTTGAATAAAGACTATTACCGGTAATGTGTTTGTTTAGTATCATTACTACTTAAAAAAAGCACAACCAAACTCACTTTTGCTCCCGATCTATTTTTTTAATACGCACATTTGCATGCTTGAGTGTGTGTTGTTGTAAGACGGTGTGTGACTGAGACTGCGCCTTTTCGTACGGTCCGCCTAATGGTCGTGAAATTAAGGTAGTATTTTTTTTTTACTTTTCTAACCACTAACTTTCTATTTAACTTCTCTTCAGCACGTCACTGTCCACCACCCTGCATCACCACAGCCCTCCACCTCCTGGCAAGCAGAAGGTGTCGCTTGTCTTGCCTTCATCGGGTGTTACAGCTTCAGAAACCAGCCTTGCTGATCAGCCTTCGGTGAGTGTATCGTTTTGGTTCATAATTACACCTTTATGTACATAAAGAGCAGTTTGCTTTTTAGAGAAATTATGGAAAAATGTGTTTACTTATGCATTTACACAAAACTACAAATATGGTTAAAAAAAATAATGCAATGCAAACTATTTTTTATTTGAAATTATGCCCGCTTTAAAAAAAAAGTGAATTGTGATGTTTCTGTTTCTCAGGCTCCAGTTCTGGGACCTGATGGTGCAGCTGGCTGGGATAAAGTGCAGGACTTGGCTGTGCATCTCGTCTCCTTACGAGAACTATCGTAACTGGACGACCAGCGGATCACAGAGACCATCCGTCTGTGGAGTGCTCTTCTGGAGGGGGACAAGACGAGGCTGAGCTACCAGCCCAGACACCAGGTCAAGCTCAGCAAAGGCCGCTTCAAAGTCCCCAAGGGTAGCAGAGAGACAGCAGGTGTGGAGAGCGTGTAGCGGTGCATGGTTGGACATCCCAGTGGTCCGGCTCAGTGGCCCGGCACCAGTTGCATTGTCGAGGCGATGTGCAACAAGCTGTGCGCGTTGCACAGCTACCCGACAAAAAAGGGAGGTGTGTCGGTTCCTCGATGGACTAAAATCCTGAGGGACTACCACCACATCAGTGAGCTGGTGCTGAACTGTCCAGCTGTCATGGAGACCACCTCTCTGCAGCTGTTTGTTCTAAACCAGAAGACACTTCTCCAGTGGTGAGTTTAGACGCTTTAGTTTAACATAAACATGATTAATGCATTGATACTAATTGTGTTGTGTTTGCAGGTTTCAGCGGAAGGAGAACAGACAGGAGAGGAGTGTCCTCCAACAAAGGTTCACCAACGAGACGTCTATGCCAACGTCATCGGCACCGCTCCCTCCTCTGGTGAAAAAGCAGGTGCAAAGACCCTCCTCGAGGCCCGACTTTGGCCACCAGCAAAACAGAGCAGGACAGGCTCCAAAACCGCGGCATACGATGTGCAGGAGGACATGGGCCCCTTAAAAACTGCATCGCCGTCGAACGAGCACTCGCGAACTCGCATAGAGCAAAAGAAAGTGGGTGAAATTAGATCTGTGACTTAAAGTAGCTAAATGTCCAAAATCATTTCATGAGATTATTTCTGGTGATGAATTGATTTATTTGTTCAAATGGATCCCCTTTAGTTTCTACCATGGGAGCTACTAATCTTCTTGGGGTACAAAATAAGTAAAAAATACAGTTAGATTTGCATGAGGTAAAAAAAAAACAGTATAAAAAAAATTTAGTTCCATAAAACAGACAAAACTTCAAAATCAGTCACCTTCTTAGCCATTGATCTCATACAGGGTTTTAGGGTTGTCAGAGCCCATCCCTGCTGATTGGAGCCGAGGGGCAGGGTTGTGGTGGTTGAGTTTAATGAGAAACACTCTACATAAAAAAAACCAACCCTGAGATATACTATGATATCCAGCTCTCGCTGGACCGATTTGCTGTGGAGTGTGAAGCGGCCGGGATGGGAATTAGCGCCTCCAAATCTGAGACCATGGTCCTTGCCTGAAAAAGGGTCGAATGCCCCCTGCAGGTCAGGGACGGGGTCCTGCCCCAAGTAGAGGAGCTTATGTATTCCCGGGATCTTGTTCACGAGTGGGGGAAGGATGGAGCGGGAGATCAACAGGCGGATCAGCAATAACTAAATAAATAAATGAATTACTCTATTCATCCCTCACCGGGGAAGTTTGTGTGCTGCACTCCTTACACCGCAGCAGGTTGCCCTTCGACTGCGCCAATGGTGGGAGAAGTGGGGGTAAGGTGTCTTCTCCAGGGACCCTAGACGTGCTCTCTGTGGGACGCGAACTCGCGAACTTCCGGTCGACGCGTAAACGCTCTAACCACTGAGCTGCCGTCTCCACCTTGGACGTCTCCAACTAGGACGCTGCATCGGTCCGTCATGGTAAAGAGAGAGCTGAAACGAAAAGCAAAGCTCTCAATTTACAAGTCGATCTACGTTCCCACCAACACCTATGGTCACTAGCTGTAGGTGGTGACTGAAAAAACAAGATCGCAGTTACAAACGGCCGAAATAAGCTTCCTCCGCAGGGTGGCTGGACTCTCACTTAGAGTTCGAGTGAGGAGCTATGTCATCCGGGAGGAGCTCGATCTCGAGCTGTTCTCTCCCAACAGCTTGAGAGAAGCCAGATGGGGTGGTTCGGGCATCTGGTCAGGATGCCTCCCAAGTGCCTCACTGGTGTTATGTTTCAGGCACGTCCCACTGGGAGGAGACCAAGAGTCAGACCCCGGCCCAGCTGGAGAGACTATGTCCCACAGCTGGCTGGGGAACGACTCAGGATTCTTCCAGGTGAGCTGGAGGATGCAGTCGGGGTGAGAGAAGCTTGGGCTTCCTATCTGAGGCTGTTTCCCCCGCGAACCGGATAAGCGGAAGACGACGGAACAGAACAAATAATATTGAGAATAATGTTGGGTTTTTTTTCACTTTCTCAGTTACAGTTCTATAAACTCTCCCAGCTGTGGAGGAGAAATTGGACCCAAAAATGGACTTTTCATTAATCTCAATTGTGATTTGTTAATATGTTTTTTCTAGTTAGATAAAAAATAAAATAAAAAGCACATACTGTATTTCACTTGAAAGTGACTTCGTTTTAGACCCAAAGTGACATTTTTGTGATTTAATGGTTAATACTATTGACTGAAAAAAGAGGATCCATTTAAAATGTTCTAATAATGTTTTCAGTTGCTTTAGAAGCTTTAATTTAGATCATTTAACTGTTTCTGAATTCAATTCCATTTTATTTGTACAGACCAAAATCACAAAACAATTGTGTACTTTGAATGTCTGAATAAGAAAATCTCTGCAGGGATTTACCTTCTGTGGTCAGATGATAAAACCTTCCTATCTGGAGATCTGTTTCACGTTGAAACATTAACATTTTGAGGATGTTTAGCAGAGAGGCCTGATGTGGGCCCTCCAAATGACTTTCATTGTTTTCGTCCACAAAAAATTGGATGCCAAAACACCCAAAGAAATGTAGCCAGATTTGAAAAACTAGTGATTTATGATTGTTGAAGGTACTTTTATTTTAAAAAATACAATTTTAATGTATGCAGAACAGTTTAATTTGGTGATTTTTTTTTTACAAAATAGTGTTAAAAATAACTGTAAATCAATTTTTTTTAAATAGAAGGAATTATATGATCTTACACTGACATCTACTGGCTACATTGTAGAACTACACTAAATGACTTCAACATAAAATGTACAAAAACACTGGTGCTTGTTTTTTTCAGACCCTCATTGACAGGATTTTTGAAGCACTGAACAAGAGGAAACTCCTGTCAGAGAAGAAACTCCCTGAAATCCGATCACCTACCTTGTTTATGTCTCCATACTCCAAATCCCATTAGTGCTGCTCCTGTTTTTTTCTATCTCTGATATAATTTCATTGTCTCAATAGCGAAAAAAAACCTGTGGTGTTATTTTTTAAATTTTCACATATTATATAACTTTGTGGTTTTTTTTTTTTGTTGCTTCATTTAATTTATAACAAAAGAGATAATTGCAGTTTTTTTGAAAATTCTAATAAAAAAGAATGTTTATGATGTCTGTAGCATTCCTAAAACCATGTCTAACACTAATATGTCTAAGACTCATCCTCTCCGAACAGGGTAGCGGGGGGTGCCAAAGCCTACCCCGGCTGATTGAAGGCGAGAGGCATGGTACGTCCTAAACAGGTCGCCAGTTTGTCACAGGGCCACACACATTACCATCCACACACACACTCATTCCTAGGGGCAATTTCATCAACCTAACATGTATGTTTTTGGGAGAGTGGGAGGAAACCAGAAAAAACCCACACATACGGTAGATGGGGAGAACTTACAAACTCCACACAGAAAGACCAGTGCTTCAAGCCTTGTCCCACTCGAGACTCGAATCCCTGACCTTCTTGCTGTGAGGTGGCTGTGCTAACCACTGTGCCACCGTGCTGCTCGTGTCTAAGAGTGTTAATTAAATATTAGCTTCTTCTAATTCTTACTCTACAGTTTTATATCTGAAGAAATCAGAGTAGATGTTCTTCATCCTGATGGAGCAGGGATGATAGACGAAGCGCAGAGGTCTCCTCTGTATGGTCATGCCCAGTACAGGAACGGAGAGGATCCATCAGGAATCTGAAACAGAACTCTGCCCCAAAGTTTCTAGCTGGCCTGGTGATTCTTCTTTTCGTTTTGGCGTTTACCTTCAGGGGTCGCCACAGCAAGTCAGTTTCTTCCATCTAACCCTATCTGCTGAATCCTCTGCGATCACACCAACTATCTTCATGTCTTCCTTCACTGCGTCCAGAAAAACAACACTACAGAAAACATATCCGACAAAAATCTACATTAAATGTCTCTGAAAGCTGTAATAAATTATTAAGAAGTAAAAAAAAACAAAACAAAACTGTGAGCTGGTGTGACGTTAGCTGTCCCACTTTTCCAATATTGCAGAACCTGGTTCATACTTTTCCTGTTTTTGACAGCAATTGTATAAAAGCCAAATTCAATAACTTAGAAATGTTAACAATTAGCACAAGTCATTGTACGAAAATAATTTGTTCTGTAAATATCCTGTTTTAATTTTAATAAATGAATGGTGACCTCTCAGCAAAAAGTTTTCATTCGACTGATTTTTTTTGTACCATTATTAACCCTTGTATTATGTTGATAAATAATTACATTGATTATGTTGCGGGTCATTTTGACCCGTGCAGTGTAAATCCATGCAAAACAGTAAAAAAACAGGTTAAACCAATCAAATTTTATTTTGGATTTTATGTACATTGTAAAAAGGAACAAACAATAACTTTTTTTTTTTCATCAGAACTATTTGTGTGTCAACTTGCTTTATTGTCAATGTTCAACACTTTCCATGTTCTCCGCATGATGGACATAATGTAACTGTGTGTTTTCTGCAGATGTAATTCTTGCATTTCACACAAATGGTACTTGTTTTACTGTCATCTTGGGAGGGACAGACCTGGCATCTTTTCCGTTTCTTCACACCTGTATCCAGTGGATCATTTGCAGATTGGTTGGGTGGTATGAGCCTGACTTTTTCAATGATTTCAATGATTTTCTTCAACATTGTCGATGTGTCTGCGTACAATGCCTATGTCCTGTGGACTCATATCAACCATGAATGGAATGCCGGCAAATTGTTTCGACGACGGCTTTTCCTGGAGCAACTTGGCAAAGCACTTGTCACTCCGAGGATGCAGAGTCGATCCAGACCACTCAAAACTCCAGCAGCTGCAGCTGTCGTTGAAAAAGTCAGGCTCATACCACCCAACCAATCTGCAAATGATCCACTGGATACAGGTGTGAAGAAACGGAAAAGAGGGAAACGGAAAAGTCCCTCCCGAGATGACAGTAAAACAAGTACCATTTGTGTGAAATGCAAGAATTACATCTGCAGAAAACACACAGTTACATTATGTCCATCATGCGGAGAACATGGAAAGTGTTGAACATTGACAATAAAGCAAGTTGACACACAAATAGTTCTGATGAAAAAAAAAAAAGTTATTGTTTGTGCCTTTTTACAATGTACATAAAATCCAAAATAAAAATTTGATTGGTTTAACCTGTTTTTTTACTGTTTTGCATGGATTTACACTGCACGGGTCAAAATGACCCATAACATCATATTTGTATACAAACTCGACACAGACATTGTACTACACATCAAAGAGTCCAGATTTTGCACATGAGTTCATGGCCCAAAATGAGAAAAAGTCAAAACATTTTAGGAAGATAAAGAATGGTTAACCAGTACTTTGGACAAAGTAAAAACTGAAATGGGTCAAATTGACCCGTAACATAATACAAGGGTTAAAGTCTTTTAGACAAGAATGAACTGAAGGAGGGAGTCAGAGGGAGCTGCACTGTGTCTTCGTAGATCTAGAGAAAGCGTATGACAGGGTACCTAGAGAAGAACTATGGTATTGTATGAGGAAGTCTGGTGTGACAGAGAAGTATGTTAGAGTGGTCCAGGACATGTATGAGGGCTGTAAGACAGTGGTGAGGTGTGCTGTAGGTGAGACAGAGGAGTTCAGTGTGGGGGTGGGACTGCACCAAGGATCTGCTCTGAGTCCTTTGCTGTTTGCTGTGGTGATGGACAGGCTGACAGACGAGGTCAGACAGGAATCTCCATGGACAATGATGTTTGCAGATGACATTGTGATCTGTAGTGAGAGGAGGGAAGAGGTGGAGGAAAAGCTGGAGAGGTGGAGGTTTGCACTAGAAAGAAGAGGAATGAAGATTAGTCAGAGTAAGACAGAGTACATGTGTGTGAATGAGAGGGATCCAAATGGAAAAGTGAGGTTACAGGGAGAAGAGATAAACAAGGTGGAAGATTTTAAGTACTTGGGATCAACAGTCCAGAGCAACGGAGAGTGTGGAAAAGAGGTGAAGAAGCGTGTTCAAGCAGACTGGAACGGGTGGAGAAAAGTATCAGGTGTGATGTGTGACAGAAGAGTTTCAGCTAAAATGAAAGGGAAAGTGTACAAAACCGTGGTGAGACCCACCATGCTGATTGGTCTAGAGACAGTGCCACTGAGGAAAAGACAGGAAGCAGAGATGGAGGTAGCAGAGATGAAGATGCTGAGGATCTCTCTGGGAGTGACCAGGATGGACAGGATCAGAAATGAGTATATCAGAGGAACAGCACATGTTAGAGGTTTTGGAGATAAAGTCCGAGAGGCCAGACTGAGATGGTTTGGACATGTGCAGAGGAGAGAGACCGAGTACATCGGCAGAAGGATGCTGGATTTGGAACCACCAGGAAAGAGGGCTAGAGGAAGACCAAAGAGGAGGTTCATAGATACAGTGAAGGAAGACATGAAGATAGTTGGCGTGACTGAAGAGGATGCAGGAGATAGGGTTAGATGGAAGAAACTGACTTTCTGTGGCGACCCCTGAAGGGAAATGCCGAAAGGAGAAGAAGAAGAAGACAAGAATGAACTGAAAATAACAAAAAAAAAAAGAGTCCAAATTCTTTTACATAAAGTACAAGTTTATTTCATTCAGTGTTCAAATAATTCATAACCACATCAACATGAAACAAAAGTTTTACTTCATGGCTGATAAAAAAACAAACAAAAAAACAAAAAAAACTTGAAACAATTTACATTCAAAAGACAAAAAAAAAAAACTAGTTCATATTGAGGTTCCATTGTTTTGTTGAACATTCTTGCTCCATAATATTGAAATGATTTATACAGCTTTAAAGTTGTCCAAACTTTTCCATAAACAGAAACATATCACATCAAGAATTATTTTAATCTGCAATGTGCTCTCAACCGAAAAAAAAAAGTTTTATGTTACAAATTTTATGTTACAAATAAAAAAGAAATTTAAGTTATTATTACTTAAAAAATATGCAAGTCTTGATGGTTAAATTCAAGCTTATATAAAAAGTAAACAATTATGATGTGTTATGATTATGTTATGTGTTATGATTATGAGTTATGATTATGTTATATGTTATGTGTTATGATTATGTTATGTGTTATGTGTTATGATGTGTTATGATTATGTTATGTTATGATTATGAGTTATGATTATGTTATATGTTATGTGTTATGATGTGTTATGATTATGTTATGTGTTATGATTATGAGATATGATTATGTTATATGTTATGTGTTATGATGTGTTATGATTATGTTATGTGTTATGATGTATTATGATATTATTATGTTATGTGTTATAACTAATTATGATGACTTAGTATTTACTTATGTCTTTTTGCTTTTATGATGACATAAAAAAAAAAAAAAAAGGGTCGGCGTAATAAGCGTTTGCTTCAGCCGATACCTTTTCGGTCCTTTGCTGGAATATGGTTGTTTTCTATATTTCATTGATATTGATATTGATATTCATTGATATTGAGATTGCACTGTGACAAAAAGAAATAAAAAAAAAAAAAAAAAAAAAAAAATTCAAATACAGATAAAATACAAAATATGGAACACAAATAATACATTAGAATTATTCTGATTATCAAAGTTAACATGTTATCTAAACCAAGATTAAAACTCATTGAGATTAAAAATCTCTTTTTCAAGTGTGTCCTGGTCAAGAGGCAAAACATGTACATGACGTTAACACACACGCACGCACGCACCTACGCACGCACGCACGCACACACACATACATCACTTACAGTCACGTTTGCAAATTCCATAAAAAGTTGAGTTTCCTAAATGAGTTCTTAAAAAATGATGACGTGTCAAATAACATATGATTGAAACATTTTAAAAGAAAACAGAAAACACAATTAAACAATCAGAATTGCTTGTGAAATAATTTGCACATTTGAGGCCCCTGGAACCTGGCCCCTGAACAAGCGGAAGATGACAGAACGGAATTTTTTTTTGTTTTATGATCATGTGTCCCTTAGGTCTTTTTTTTTTTGACTGGCTCTCTTGGATTTCACCATGTTGGACCCACTTGTTATTGACGTTGAACCAATAAAAAAAAAAACAACCTTCACGATGTGGTATGCTACATGGCTGGAACCAGTGAAGCCTGCCGCACCATGTGCAATTACTTATTATTGTTGTGTCTGATTGAAATTGAGACATTTAAAGTTTAATAGTGAGGGTGCACCCAAGATTCATGTTCATGTAATTCATCACTGTTTGTCACTTTATATCGCTTATGCCACTTTTTACCTCCTTGAGCACATTCAGTCCGTATTGTCCTCAATGTTTAGTCACATTATTCATTCTATTTTAATATTTTATTATTTTTCATTATCCTTCTTGTATACATACTGTCTATTTCTTTCTTGTGTGCTGCTGTAACACACAAATTTTCCACGTGTGGGATCAATGAAGTAATTCTGAAGATATTTGTTTCTAGTGTGAAACAATTCTAAGTTCATGAGACCAGATGGACTACATTTATCCAGTCCTTCTGCTCGTTTGCTGTTTGTGGATCACAGCTTTTCCGACCTCGTCGTCAATAATCTTAATTTAAAACGTTTTTTTCTTTGCTACGATTGGTTTGCTGGGAGCAACCATTCCTGTCAGATTCATTGGTTTTTTTTTCTCAATACGTTCTCTGAACTTGCTCATGGTTTTCTTTCAAATTTTTGTTCAAAATATTTTTGTTTGTTAAAAATATATTGAATAAACAAAAAAATGTCTTGCTAAAGTTAAGACAAATCCTACGAGGACGAGGGGCGTCAACTATTGTGACTTAGCATCCTTCTGTCTCTAGAGACAATGGAGTCTGCACCTGGATACTTATCACGATACCTTGTTATTTGTTTTTTCTTTAAGTCAATCAAGTTGTAGGTCAATGTCCTCCTAAACTGAGGAAGGAACAAGACGCGTTAACATCTTGACTAAAGGCACTTAAATGAAAGAAATCTTTTTTTTTAATCAGAAAGTGAGCTGCCGTGTCTCACGCATTGCGTACTTAAAACCCCTTAGAATAACAATCAGCCAAGATGACCCACTCAGGCATCAATGTCCAGCTTAACGCGGTGACAGGTTTGGACGTTCTGACAGAGAACTAAAGATTAATCATTTATAAGAGTAAAACAATCCTTTGTCTTGTAACATCCGATGTTTTGGTTTGTCTTCCTTCGATTCTGATCAGCTTATCTCCGACAGGGTCGCGTGGAGGGTTCTTTGGTGCGTTGATGGACATCGTTACCAGGCGTGCAGCACGGGTCTGGTCTTCAGGTGACTGTTTCTTTAACACAGTTAAAACAGTGTTAATACCTCCAATTGATAGACAGTGACTGTCTCTTTAACAAAGTGAAAATTATAGGTAAAAATAACAAACATGAGTCCTTTTGAGTGGGGTCTCACATCACTCACCACCACTCAAATTGGACACACAATTTGAGTCCAATTTGATCAATTTTACTTCTAAATTTTATGTACTTCTATTTGTTATCTCTACTCAAAATTGTGTTTCTGTAGCATATGAGTAATGTCTTCAAAATAAAAGAGAAGCAGGAAAAACCAAATGAGAACAATTTTCCTCTTATGGCTCCCAACAGGCGGAAAAGCAGCAAGGGTGTTAAACCAATTATGGTCCGCCAAGAAAAACAACAATACAAGAAACATATCTGAAAAAAAAAATCTAAATTGGCTGAATATTATTTTTTCTGTTGGAAACATGAATAAAAAGAACCAACATTATTTTGCAGCCTTCTCAAAATCTACTGCAGTAGACACTTTGTCCACAAGACACATGAACAAGTTTCAATTAATTAGATGATTTACTTTCAAAAATTCCCTTAATCTTCTAGATTAATATTTTTATCATCTAAATACTGAAGAATGAACTTTAATTTACTTTAGTTTTGTCTTTAACATCGATTCCCAGCATGTAGAAAGTCAATTAGTTCAGACTAACTCATTAAATTTGAACACATGCTCCAAACAGAATTCATTTATTATGAGACAGAATCTAAAAAAAGTTCATTAACAAACCTCAAAATGATCTCAAGGGGTTGAACTTGACTTTTTTCTCCATTGATCGGTTTATATGTGGATTGGAAAATATCGTTTTTGATCTTTTGTAAGAATTTAAACACGCACAACCTGTTCTTTTTGTTCTCTTCCGGATTTGACCGAATACACGGTCAAATCCGAGTTCAAAAATACAATACAAGTACGAAAATACTTATTTACAAGTACAAATACAAAAACACAAGTACAGTACAATTCACCGTAACTAGTGACGTTCCCATTAAAAATGAGAAATTAGAGTTAAAAGGGACAACTTCTTAAGCGTTAATTTCTAATCAAAGAATTTGTCGCCCCCTATTGTCCATGGCACCAAACTAACCTTTCCCAACGGCTCACGTGACACCAAGAACGGAGCTTTTGGTTATCCAATCAGATTTCCACGATGATTTGACGTGTGACATTTTTTTCCCACAATGCTCCAAGCGCGTTAAATTTTCAATCTTTTTGTAAAATAAATCACTGAAAAATATTGTTTTAAACAACAAAATATCTTGTTGTTTAACACACACATCAAAATATCTTTGATGTGTGTGTTTTATATGTTATGCTTAATATAGAAGCCTTAATATTTCAGAATATGTTAATACCGTCAGTCAAAGAAGGCCGGGCGAAGAATAAGTGGCCCAGGACACGTACGTAATGTAAGTCTGAAATGGTTTTTACGTGCGGTAATCACAGCCGGACACATCCCCAGCCTTACGGCTGGGGATAATACGGCAGAACACACTACCACCTAAGCACCCCTTTCAGACAAAACTAAGGCGATAAGCCACCCAAACTCTGTTGAAATTAAATCCCAAAAAATGAAATCTATATAGGATTCGTTACTACTAAACTATCACAATCTGTGAACCAAGAAGGTTCCTTCTGTCTTCACATAAATTTATGTACTGGATACAACAGACTGTTTTATGAGGACTACTTTCCTTGACAGCGACAGGTGGGTCAAACTTTTAACATGTTTATTTTAAACTTTTTTTGTTGAAAAATTAGATCTAAACTTAAACAAATTAGGTATCGTGTTACGCGACGTTTGCTGAGTGTTTGGAGGTAAAAACGATTACTTAAAACTCAATAATAGTGTGTTTTTTCATTGTTTACGTGCAATGTTCTTAAAAAGTGTTGTTTTTTTAATCTCTTTAACATAAAAAAATAATGTCAGATGGTCTTTGAAGCATTTCTTTTACGTGTTTTAGCATCTTTTTACTTGTTTTAGCCGCTAAAAGCTGCACAGATGGACGATAGATGACGCTAACAAACTTTACAGAAAAAAGACGGTCTTAAATTTCCATCATCTTTCCGTTTGTTTTCTGACCATTAAAACATGTTTAATGACATTGTGATCTGTAGTGAGAGGAGGAGGGAAGAGGTGGAGGAAAAGCTGGAGAGGTGGAGGTTTGTACTAGAAAGAAGAGGAATGAAGATTAGTCAGAGTAAAACAGAGTACATGTGTGTGAATGAGAGGGATCCAAATGGAAAAGTGAGGTTACAGGGAGAAGAGATAAAGAAGGTGGAAGATTTTAAGTACTTGGGATCAACAGTCCAGAGCAATGGAGAGTGTAGAAAAGAGGTGAAGAAGCGTGTGCAGGCAGGCTGGAACGGGTGGAGAAAAGTATCAGGTGTGATGTGTGATAGAAGAGTTTCAGGTAGAATTAAAGGAAAAGTGTACAAAACCGTGGTGAGACCGGCCATGCTGATTGGTCTAGAGACAGTAGCACTGAAGAAAAGACAGGAAGCAGAGATGGAGGTAGCAGAGATGAAGATGCTGAGGATCTCTCTGGGAGTGACCAGGATGGACAGGATTAGAGGAACAGCACGATAGAGGTTTTGGGGATAAAGTTCGAGAGGCCAGACTGAGATGGTTTGGACATGTGCAGAGGAGAGAGAGTACATCGGAAGAAGGATGCCGGGTTTGGAACCACCAGGAAAGAGGACTAGAGGAAGACCAAAGAGGAGGTTCATGTATACAGTGAAGGAAGACATGAAGATAGTTGGTGTGACCAAAGAGGATACAGCAGATAGGGTTAGATGAAACTGACTTGCTGTGGCGACCCCTGAAGGGCAATACCGAAAGAAGAAGCCACAGAAATCAGTTTGATAGACTCCGTAATGTGGGACAGAAACACAGACAATTCTAGTCATTTTAGATTCACTTTTTTATTCTAAACATTTGACAGAGTTTTTGTGTTAAAAGATGAACTATTGCACGTCACATGTTCAGTCCTTATTAAGATTAAAGATACATTTATTTCAGGAAAGATGGTGGGGATCCAGCTGATGAATTCCTCCTCTTAGCTCACTGTAAGCTACAGTTGGGGAAGTACCAGTGTCAGAGGTTCAGATGGCTTTTGGAGAATGACCTGGGGTACGCCATCTATCTGGCCGTCAGTTTTGCTGGTGAGGAGGAAAGAAACAAGTCGCTGTTTGCCAACAAGCACTTGTTCCTGAGGTACACCTCTCAGATCAAGGAGGTGGAGACTTACAAGAGGAAGTAGTCCATGAAGCTGGAGGCAGAGAGGACAGGACACACTGGGTGTTTCATGGTGGAGTTTGGAGACTTCAAAGGGAAGTCCATGAAGGAGGTGTATGAGGACCCGAGCAAGAAGGCTAGGCTCTCATCACCTACCTTTTATATAAAGACTCTCCAGGCCAAAAAACAACATGGCTCTATTTAAGGAGTACGTCACTAAGAGGATGGCATCAGAACCAGCAGCAAAGCCTGCCTGTTCTGCTACTGGTTCTGGGGTGTCAAGCAGAGGATCCCTCCGGGGTCCAAATGTGAAGGCTCTGCTGGCACGGGGGAAAGCTCTGCCTGCTTCACAGCTGGCAAAAAAGTTGATGACCCCCGTCTAAACCTGTGAGTATAATTTGAGTGTTTTTTTTTTTTTTAGACTCATGTCTATGTAAATGTTTTCATTTGTATTTTTTTATCCATGTTACAGCTTCAGTTCCAAATCTCCCCCCTCCTCAGTCCACAGGCTCGAAGCGTTTCTTCTCCTCTGGTTTGTAAAGAACTACTTGTTATCGGTTACTCCTGATAAATGTGTTTCTAATCATATTTTTATTGCTTCTCCAGGAGACTTCTTTGAGGAGCAGGATGACCTGGACATGATGCTCGCTGCAACGCAGGCAGAACAGCAGTTTGCTCCACGTATGGATTTCCACAAAATAATCTCACATGTTTAAAAAAAATCCATCATAATGAATAAAAGGGTCTTTTGTTTTAAAGAACAGAGCAGTGGACAACTGATGAGGTTCATGAATTCTTTGAAGGCACTTCCAGACAGTTTGGAAAACTAAATGTGTATGTAATGTGTTTATTTTAATATCTTCCATTATGTCTGACTAATTCTCCCAAACTTCCTGAATCCTGCACTGAATGAGCGTGGTGTCATTAGAAGAACCCAGAGCTGCTGCTGATGTTGTCGCGTTGCTTTTTCATTCTTCTTCCTATGTACTCTCTCTCTCTCCTCTGTACGTGTCCAAACCATCTCAGTCTTGCCTCTTGAACTTTATCCTCAAAACCTCTAACATGTGCTGTTCCCCTGATGTACTCGTTTCTAATCCTGTCCATCTTGGTTACTCTCAGAGAGATCCTCAGCATCTTCATCTCTGCTACCTCCATCTCTGCTTCCTGTCTTTTCTTCAGTGCTACTGTTTCTAGACCAATCAGCATGGCCGGTCTCACCACGGTTTTGTACACTTTTCCTTTCATTTTAGCTGAAACTCTTCTATCACACATCACACCTGATACTTTCCTGCACCCGTTCCAGCCTGCCAACACATGCTTCTTCACCTCTTTTCCACACTCTCCATTGCTCTGGACTGTTGATCCTAGATACTTAAAATCTTCCACCTTCTTTATCTCTTCTCCCTGTAACCTCACTTTTCCATTTGGATCCCTCTCATTCACACACATGTACTCTGTTTTACTCTGACTAATCTTCATTCCTCTTCATTCTAGTACAAACCTCCACCTCTCCAGCTTTTCCTCCACCTCTTCCCTCCTCTCACTACAGATCACAATGTCATCTGCAAACATTTTTCATGTTCAACATTTAATCACTCTTCCGTCACTCTTCTTTCATGTTGTAATAAAGTTGAATCTGTCCAGTTTCTGGCTGAACGAATCAAATGCTGCATGACAATCATCTCTTATTTTTGGAGTAATTGTTCTTAATGTCTTTTCAGCTGTGTCTGCTCCGCCAGCACCCCCAGAGCTTCCTTCTCACTGGGCTGAACAACTTCCTTCCTTCCAGCATGACTGGATCAGGAAGACTCTGTTTAGAGCTCATCCCAAGACTGGGAAGCCGGAGCTGGTGGCTCAGTTGAAGCTCTGGTGGTACCCACCTCAGCCGCCGGCTATTTATACTCAGCCACCTTCTTCACCAGACGTCTTCTTTGGCCGTCCACTGTTCCTCTGGATGCCGTTGAAGATGTATGCCATTCCACTCGCCTGTCCCCAGCCTGCCTGCAGTAGTCACAGACTGAATGCAGCTGGTCTGTACCGCACTGTGCGCAGGGTTATGGATGTAGACGGGTGGTACGACATGGTCACCGAGTATCTGGAGCGCAAGCGGTGCAAGAATAAGTACCCTGGGTGGTCACGGGAGATCCTGCAGCAGCTGGATGTGGGGCATCGCTGCCAGTTCCCAGCACTGCTGACATACAGGTATGAAACAAGAACAATAAACAGTGTGTACAGTCTTGTAGGTTTTATTCATGTTTTTTTGTTAACTGATAAAATTCATAACCGATTGATGTCATGATTTGACTTTTTCCAGGTTCTCCTGTGATAAGCGGGTGGTGAGGATGATGTGAGAGAGGACTCAGGGTAACAGTGTGACCCAGCTGTACAATAAGCTTCATGAGGAACACAGTGAGGCATGGTCAGAGCGTGCTCTGCTGTATCTCTCTGCTTGTGAGCGTTTTGTTAGCTCACACGTTCTGGAGAGTCCCGTCTTCTCCGACCCTCTCCACCCTTCCGCTATCCCGAAGCCCAAGTGGTTTATGTCGGTGTACTGCAGGGATGTGCTGTCGCGGCTGGACGAGGTGAAAGCCAAGATCACCTCTGTGTTTGGCACTATCCTGAAGATGGACTCCACTAAGAAGGTCAATTTATTACATTAATAGATATTTAAAATGGATTTGAATAAAAAGTACATTTGAGTTTCATTTTGTTTCACAGTTAAATTAGTTTTTCTAACACATTGTTTTGTATTTTCCATTAGGTGACTAAAAAACTTGCTGGGGCAGCCAGAAACACAGCCGCCTGGTGCACAAATGTGGGCAACAAATACAGACAGGTCCTTTGCTCTGTGCTAACAGCAGCAGAGGGGCACGGGCTCTGGCCTATGGCAGCCGGACTCATGAAGCGTTCCAGGGAGGCAGGAGTACCACCGCCTGCCATCATGTATGTGGACAGAGACTGCTGCAGCCTACATGAACAGTCCCAGGTCAAAGCCATGTTCTCAGAGTGGACCGAGCTTCAAGTGCGCCTCGACATCTGGCACTTCATGTGGCGCTTTGCCGCGGGAGTTACCACAGAAGCTCATCCACTATGAAGTCTTCATGGCTCGGCTGTCTCGCTGCATCTTCGAGTGGGACCCAGAGGACGTTGCTGCTCTGCGTCGGGCAAAGCAGGGGGAGCTATCGGCCAGTTGCACGGGACACGTGTCTGAGACGGCCCTGGATGAGCGGATCGGCAGGAAAGAGCTGGCGCTCCACTGCAGGAGGAGAACTAGAGGAGTGGAGGAGACTGCCCGGCTGATCAAGGTGCTTATTGATCATATGGACGGAGAGGCCGGGAAAGTCACACTGGGTGTTCCACTGTTGGACCATCACCGCATCCAGCAAATCTGTCTGGACCAGCAGAGACACATCGGCCTTATTCAGGACCTGCCAGGTTTTCCCCTCTATATGAAAACTGGCACCCTGAAAAAGGGCGGTGTGGAGCTTAGCACTTATCGCTGTGCTCGTGGCTCCACCTCTCTGGAGTCTTTCCACCTTCACCTGAACCGTTTCATCCCAGGTGGGTGTCGATTTTTTTTCATCCGACTTTTTCTTTGTGATAAATCTGCAATAGTGATCTAATTTTACTTTTGTTATAACAAGGAACAAGTGCCAGTGATGCTCATTTCCAGGCATATCTGCTGGATGGCTTGATGCGCTGGAATGAGGACAGGATGAAGGAGCCTGTGAAGGAGGAGTTAAACCTCCGGATCTACAGCAGCTCTCAGAAGGAGGCTCTGCACAACATAAGCAACAAAGTCCTGGAAAATCTCTGGTCTCCTGGGCTACTACCCTCCAGGGGCTTACACGGGTAAACACAAAGAAAGTTGTTTATTCAATAAATAAACTGTCTGTTTACTGAAATAAATGACAGCATAAAGTATGTGAATAAGTAATAAGCTGCACTTCCAGTATGACTTACTTCTGCATTCTGTTTGTTTCAGGAGAGACGCTTGGGATTGAGTTTCTATAAAGTCAGACTGGCAGAGCTCTGACTGAGAGTCCAGAAGAGGAGGACAGGCTGACGGAGCAGGTGCAGGACGAGCTGCTGCTACAAGATGACCCCAGAGGACATGACAGTTCCTGTGCTGTTTGAACCCTCAGGGTCAGCTCCGGCTCAAAGCAGTGACTCCGTGGCAGAGGTACTCTTCTATAAATATGTACCATAATTTCACGGCTATAAGGCGCATATAGAAGTCTTAGATTTTCTTCAAAATGAGCGGTGCGCCTTTTCGTGCGGTGCGCCTTGTGTGTGAGAAAAGGCGGACCTAAAAGAAAAGGCGGTGCTCGTGAGAAAAGACGGACCTAAAAGAAAAAGCGGTGCCCGCGAGGCGGACCTGAAAGAAAAGACATGAGAACGTTAAAGAGTGAAGTGTGAGCGGCGTGGGAGCGCTTGACGACCGAAGGAGACCACAGTTTCACGAAGGGTGGAAGGCAGCGCCGGGCGAGTTACGCTACAGTTTGCCAATGGATTGTAGATGCTTGGACTAACGTGTCTGCTGGTACTGTTATCCGAGCTTTCTCAAAAGCTGGTATCCTTTCTGAGGAGCCGCACAGTACAGACAGTGACTTTGACAGCGAGGAGCGAAGTGGACCTGCTCTGAAACAGAGGATGAGGACTTTGACGGATGTGAATAAAGACTATTACCGGTAATGTGTTTGTTTAGTATCGTTACTACTTAAATAAAGTACAGCCAAACACAGTTTTGCTCCCGATCTATTTTTTTAATACGCACATTTGCATGCTTGAGTGTGTGTTGTTGTAAGACGGTGTGTGACTGAGACTGCGCCTTTTCGTACGGTGCGCCTAATGGTCGTGAAATTAAGGTAGTATTTTTTTTTTACTTTTCTAAGCACCAACTTTCTATTTAACTTCTCTTCAGCACGTCACTGTCCACCACCCTGCATCACCACAGCCCTCCACCTCCTGGCAAGCAGAAGGTGTCGCTGTCTTGCCTTCATCGGGTGTTACAGCTTCAGAAACCAGCCTTGCTGATCAGCCTTCGGTGAGTGTATCATTTTGGTTCATAATTACACCTTTATGTACATAAAGAGCAGTTTGCTTTTTAGAGAAATTATGGAAAAATGTGTTTACTTATGCATTTACACAAAACTACAAATATGGTTCAGAAAAATAATGCAATGCAAACTATTTTTTATTTGAAATTATGCCTGCTTTAAAAAAAAAGTGAATTGTGATGTTTCTGTTCCACAGGCATTCTGGGACCTGATGGTGCAGCTGGCTGGGATGAGGTGCAGGACTTGGCTGTGCATCTCGTCTCCTTAACGAGAACTATCTTAACTAGACGACCAGCGGATCACAGAGACCATCCGTCTGTGGAGTGCTCTTCTGGAGGGGGACAAGACGAGGCTGAGCTACCAGCCCAGACACCAGGTCAAGCTCAGCAAAGGCCGCTTCAAAGTCCCCAAGGGTAGCAGAGAGACAGCAGGTGTGGAGAGCGTGTAGCGGTGCAAGGTTGGACATCCCGGTGGTCCGACTCAGTGGCCCGGCACCAGTCGCATTGTCGAGGCGATGTGCAACAAGCTGTGCGCGTTGCACAGGTACCCGACAAAAAAGGGAGGTGTGTCGGTTCCTCGATGGACTAAAATCCTGAGGGACTACCACCACATCCGTGAGCTGGTGCTGAACTGTCCAGCTGTCATGGAGACCACCTCTCTGCAGCTGTTTGTTCTAAACCAGAAGACACTTCTCCAGTGGTGAGTTTAGACGCTTTAGTTTAACATAAACATGATTAATGCATTGATACTAATTGTGTTGTGTTTGCAGGTTTCAGCGGAAGGAGAACAGACAGGAGAGGAGTGTCCTGCAACAAGGTGTCACCAACGAGACGTCTATGCCAACGTCATCGGCACCGCTCCCTCCTCTGGTGACAAAGCAGGTGCAAAGACCCTCCTCGAGGCACGACTTTGGCCACCAGCAAAACAGAGCAGGACAGGCTCCAAAACTGCAGCATACGATGTGCAGGAGGATATGGGCCCCTTAAAAACTGCATCGCCGTCGAACGAGCACTCGCGAACTCGCATAGAGCAAAAGAAAGTGGGTGAAACTAGATCTGTGACTTAAAGTAGCTAAATGTCCAAAATCATTTCATGAGATTATTTCTGGTGATGAATTGATTTATTTGTTCAAATGGATCCCCTTTAGTTTCTACCATGGTAGCTACTAATCTTCTTGGGGTACAAAATAAGTAAAAAATACAGTTAGATTTGCATGAGGTAAAAAAAACAGTATAAAATAAATTTAGTTCCATAAAACAGACAAAACTTCAAAATCAGTCACCTTCTTAGCCATTGATCTCATACAGGGTTTTAGGGTTGTCAGAGCCCATCCCTGCTGATTGGAGCCGAGGGGCAGGGGTGTGGTGGTTGAGTTTAATGAGAAACACTCTACATAAAAAAAAACAACCCTGAGATATACTAAAAAACAAAACAAAACAATGAATGCATTTGAAACAAGATGTACCTTTTGTTTGTTAGAATATCAGAAGCTCCTTCTCCAAGAGGCTCAGACAGCTCCGCTCGAGAACATCTCGTTACCGGAGGTCTTTCTTTCCGTACATGATCGGGCTCTATAACGACTCACTTAGCAGATAGGAAGTTGTTGCTGTGACACACAAATTTCCCCTGTGTGGGATCAATAAAGTACATTCTGATTCTGAAAAGACTCGTTATTGGATGAGAAATTGTTGATGCTTTAAAACCCACATTATTAAATGAATCAATTTACAAATAATATGTCATTTTAAAATAATAATAATAATGACCTCAGGATCGGATCTCTGCTTTTTGCAGACGATGTGGTTCTGTTGGCTTCATCGGACCGTGATCTCCAGCTCTCGCTGGACCGATTTGCTGTGGAGTGTGAATCGGCCGGGATGGGAATTACGTAGCGCCTCCAAATCTGAGACCATGGTCCTTGCCTGAAAAAGAGTCGAATGCCCCCTGCAGGTCAGGAACGGGGTCCTGCCCCAAGTAGAGGAGCTTATGTATCTCGGGATCTTGTTCACGAGTGGGGGAAGGATGGAGCGGGAGATCAACAGGCGGATCGGTGCGGCGTCAGCAATAACTAGGAGGCTGCATCGGTCCGTCGTGGTAAAGAGAGAGCTGAACCGAAAAGCAAAGCTCTCGATTTACAAGTCAATCTACGTTCCCACCCTCACCTTTTGGTCACCAGTTGTGGGTGGTGACCGAAAGAATGAGATCGTGGGTACAAGCGGCCATAATGAGCTTCCTCCACAGGGTGGCTTGGCTCTCACTCAGAGATCGGATGAGGAGCTTATCTCCTAGTGGTTTCATCTGTCAGGGACAGAGGTCCTGCCCAAAGTAGAGGAGTTTATGTATCTCGGGATCTTGTTCACGAGCGGGGGAAGGATGGAGCGGGAGATCAACAGGCGGATCAGTGCAGCGTCAGCAATAACTAAATAAATAAATGAATTACTCTATTCATCCCTCACCGGGGAAGTGCTGCACTCCTTACACCGCAGCAGGTTGCCCTTCGACTGCGCCAATGGTGGGAGAAGTGGGGGTAAGGTGTCTTCTCCAGGGACCCTAGACGTGCTCTCTGTGGGACGCGAACTCGCGAACTTCCGGTCCACGCGTAAACGCTCTAACCACTGAGCTGCCGTCTCCACCTTGGACGTCTCCAACTAGGACGCTGTATCGGTCCGTCATGGTAAAGAGAGAGCTGAAACGAAAAGCAAAGCTCTCGATTTACAAGTCGATCTACGTTCCCACCAACACCTATGGTCACTAGCTGTAGGTGGTGACTGAAAAAACGAGATCGCAGTTACAAACGGCTGAAATGAGCTTCCTCTGCAGGGTGGCTGGGCTCTCACTTAGAGTTCGAGTGAGGAGCCATGTCATCCAGGAGGAGCTCGATCTCGAGCTGCTCTCTCCCAACAGCTTGAGAGAAGCCAGATGGGGTGGTTCGGGCATCTGGTCAGGGTGACTCCCAAGTGCCTCACTGGTGTTATGTTTCAGGCACGTCCCACCGGGAGGAGACCAAGAGTCAGACCCCGGCCCAGCTGGAGAGACTATGTCCCACAGCTGGCTGGGGAACGACTCAGGATTCTTCCAGGTGAGCTGGAGGATGCAGTCGGGGTGAGAGAAGCCTGGGCTTCCTATCTGAGGCTGTTTCCCCCGCGAACCGGATAAGCGGAAGACGACGGAACAGAACAAATAATATTGAGAATAATGTTGGGGTTTTTTTCACTTTCTCAGTTACAGTTCTATAAACTCTCCCAGCTGTGGAGTAGAAATTGGACCCAAAAATGGACTTTTCATTAATCTCAATTGTGATTTGTTAATGTTTTTTCTAGTTAGATAAAAAATCAAATAAAAAGCACATACTGTATTTCACTTGAAAGTGACTTCGTTTTAGACCCAAAGTGACATTTTTGTGATTTACTGATTAATACTATTGACTGAAAAAAGAGGATCCATTTAAAATGTTCTAATAATGTTTTCAGTTGCTTTAGAAGATTTAATTTAGATCATTTAACTGTTTCTGAATTCAATTCCATTTTATTTGTACAGACCAAAATCACAAAACAATTGTGTACTTTGAATGTCTGAATAAGAAAATCTCTGCAGGGATTTACCTTCTGTGGTCAGATGATAAAACCTTCCTATCTGGAGATCTGTTTCACGTTGAAACATTAACATTTTGAGGATGTTTAGCAGAGAGGCCTGATGTGGGCCCTCCAAATGACTGTCATTGTTTTCGTCCACAAAAAATTGGATGCCTAAACACCCAAAGAAATGTAGCCAGTTTTGAAAAACTAGTGATTTATGATTGTTGAAGGTACTTTTGTTTAAAAAAAAAAAACATTTTAAAATATGCAGAACAGTTTAATTTGGTGATTTTTTACAAAATAGTGTTAAAAATAACTGTAAATCATTTTTTTTAAATAGGGAGGAATTATATGGTCTTAAACTGACATCTACTGGCCATAATGTGGAACTACACTAAATGACTTCAAAATAAAATGTACAAAAACACTGGTGCTTGTTGTTTTTTTCAGACCCTCATTGACAGGATTTTTGAAGACGACGGAACGGGTTTTTAACTTGTAAAGAACTTTGTGTTACATTTCATGTTTTTCGTTTTTGTGGTACATTTTATGCTTTATAAATAAAGTTTGATTGATTGATTGAAATGAGGCCGGGACCTCAGGCGGATCGGTGCGGCGTCAGCAATAACTAGGACGCTGCATCAGTCCATCGTGGTAAAGAGAGAGCTGAACCGAAAAGCAAAGCTCTCGATTTACAAGTCGATCTACGTTCCCACCCTCACCTTTTGGTCACCAGTTGTGGGTCGAGACCAAAAGAATGAGATCGCGGAAACAAGCGGCCATGATGAGCTTCCTCCGCACGGTGGCTGGGCTCTCACTCAGAGATCGGATGAGGAGCTTATCTCAGGCTGCCGCGTAATAATGTAGCTCGTCATAGCGACAGAAAGAAGACGCAAAGGTGCCCGATCTGCGCGTGTGAGGACCTTCTCCAGCTCATGAAATGATTTGGAAACTTTCAGCTGCTTTAATCCACGTATCTAAATTCACCCGCTTTCTTTTGATATACACGAACCAGCGACCTCTTGCTCTGGTTATATGTCATATTATATGTTTCAGACCTCCAGAGAGACGGGGATGTAGCTCAATTGGTAGAGCGCATGGCTTTGCATGTATGAGGTCCCGGGTTCGAACCCCGGCATCTCCAGTTTTCTTTTTTTTGCCAAGACAATAATTCAATAAATAACAAATAACTAAATCGTTTATTTAGTCACTTTTTTAAAATGTCCTGCTTGTTAATGGTTTTTAAATTACATACATAACTTGGGTTTTTTGTCTTTACTTTACGTTCTGTCGACTTCCGCTATTGCATAATCTATTCAGTTCCTGATTGGCTGTAAGGAACACGGCCACGACTCCTTAAAATCCATTGACGCCCACTTCGGTTTCATGTCCTGATAGAATGAAGACATTTTGCTTTAGAAAAACTCTTCATCAAAATAAACCAGAGAATATTTCGTATATTTGAATGACAATATATGGAGTCGCGGGTCGTGGGCGTACGTCATCGGGAAATCTGAATGATGACTGCCTTTGACACCGCTTTACTCAGTTGCAAAAGCAATTCACATGGTTTTTATATACAAAAAATTCTCTGAAGTCGAGTATTGAAGCATTCATACAATAAATAAATGTGATTTTAATGGATAAAAGTGCATAATTTAGCTTTCATCGTGTTTGTGGACAAGTAATTAAGAGATAAAGATAGCAGCAGACATGTAAACAGTGGGTTAAGAGTTTGAACTTTCTCTTTGTCAGTTTTTCTTTTTCCTCATCCCCCCCCCCCCATTTTTCCCTTCTTTTTAATGTTCCTAATATGATGGTCAGTTTATTTTACATTCACTATTGAGACAGTGACTTTTTTTCAGAGGACTGCACGTTTGAAAGATAGGCTCCCCCAAAAACCAGCCCTGCTCGACTCAAGTAAATTTTATTTTCGTCCAATAACAAAAGATCATTTTCAATGTACTGTAAAACATGTCTGTGCTGTGGCACAGGCAAGGATCTTACCGATACGGATATACAGATGTTACTTTCTATCCCAAGATGTAAACGTTCTGGTTTGAAACGTGCTGAATGAAGATGATATGTGCTGAGACACCTCAGTGACGTGCAGTCAGGGGAGGCAAGGAAAGCAGTGTTTCCCCTGTCGTCATGACAAAAAAGAAAAAGAAAAAAAGAAAGTGTATATTTTCCACTGCTATGTGTTGAAAATGCATTTGGAGTATGGCTACACATTCATGCCATGTTATTTGGCAAAAAATAGCCGAAATTGATTTATTGCCGATCAAAACCAGGTCAGAATCCTGAAGGGAGGCAGAGACGAGATGTGCTTCCCTTCTAAATGTATGATTCAATACAAATTGGGTGGCTTGATGCGTGCTAGTTTCTGTTCTTTCAGAAAATCACCAGTATGAACTTTACAGAAATATTTATGAAACACCACAACTTTCTGCACTCTATATAATGTATTTTATGTGTGTGTGAGAAAACTACTGATGCTGATCGCACACATAAAAAAATTGACAGGGGAGGCCGGTATGAAAACTGGCAGCTCCGTTCTTTCTTTTAGCTTTTCTGTCAATTCTTGTGTTGGCAACATTTCCATTGAGACTTAGAGGCTTTTTAAACTAAACGGATGGGCTTCATTCATAAGTAAAAGTAAAGACACTGCTGGCTCTGTTTGTTTTAAAAAATGAAATAAAATTGGACAAATAATATACATACATGTTTGGCATTGAAGATTTCTTTCCTTTTTTTCTGATCATTTTAAAAGGCAAACTTTATTAACATTTATTAAAACACCAAAATTTAAAGTTTGAAAAACAACAGAAATTTTTACTGTTGGTCAAAATGAAATCTCTGTACTTGAATTTGTTTACAGTATTGATGAATTTCTTAAAACTCTATCCATAGCAATAAAAGAGACAGATCTGTTCCTGTTCATATGTTTGTGAATGGAATTAAAGAGGAATGCTCATTGGATGTGAAGCATTATCAGTGGTTGGGTGTTGTTGGATGAATGCTGAAATACGATACAGTTTTCAGTTTTGTACAATTGTAAATTACAAGCGGCCGAAATTAGCTTCCTCCACAGGGTGGCTGGGCTCTCACTCAGAGATCGGGTGAGGAGCTCTGCCATCCGGGAGGAGCTCGGTGTCGAGCCGTTCCTCCTCCATGTCAAAAGAAGCTAGATGGGGTGGTTTGGGCATCTGGTCAGGATGCCTCCTGAGCGCCTCCCTGGTGAGGTGTTTCCGGCGTGTCCCACCAGGAAGAGACCAAGAGGCAGACCCCAGACCCGCTGGAGAGACTATGTTTCAAAGCTGGCCGGGGAACGACTCGGGATCTTTCCGGGTGAGCTGGAGGATGCGGCTTTGGTGAGAGATGCCTGGACTTCCCATCTGAGGCTGTTGCCCCCACAACCTGGCCACGGATAAGCGGAAGACGACGGAATGGAACAATTATAAATCTGACTCTTGAGGAGCCAGTGCCTCCCCGGCCAGGAACCTCACTGCACGTCACTGCTCACCAGAGAGGCAATTGGGAGGCATTCTAACCAGATGCCCGAACCACCTTCTCTTGAGCTCCTCTCGGATGGCAGAGCTCCTCACTCTATCACTGATTAGGAACCTCCAGCGCTCCCTCTGGCAGCAGGAGAGGGGATCATGACAGTCTCTCTCAAAAGTATATTTTTGGAAATATTGAAAATGTTGCAAATTAAATTATTCTGTTAATATTGGGTGAAATGTAATTAGAACCAGTTTAGGATTTACGTATATATTTTTTTAGACTAATAGTAAAGAATATGAAGGCATTCAGGGTCCACGTGCACCACACTTCCACCGGCTTCTAGTTCTTAGCATCCTCCTAGAAGCGATTAAGCTAATTGTGTGTTTCTGACTGGCGTCATACTGAGCTTTCTCAAATTGTAATGTTTAAATCTCAACCATTGATGGAGGGAATATTTCTGGTGTTTAGGTTCCTAATAAAATAAATAAAAAATTATAATCAGAATCAGAATATACGTACTTTAATGATCCCACACATGAGAAATTTGATTAAGATGTATCTTTAAATATTAAGAGTAAAGCAAACTTTTAAAAAGTTATAAACTCTTGTAATGTGAATTCCGTTCCGTCATCTTCTGCAGTGAGGCCCGGTTGCAGGGGCAATATCTTCAGACGGGAAACCAGGCTTCTCTCTCCTGGCTGCAATCCTCCAGCTCACTCGGAAGGATCCCGAGGTGTTCCCTGTCCAGCTGCAAGATATAATCTCTCCAACGGGTCCAGGGTCTGCCTCTTGGTCTCTTCCTGGTGGAATGTGCCTGAAACACCTCACCAGCAAGGCATTTGGGAGGTGTTCCGACCAGATGCCCGAACCACCCCATCTGGCTTCTATTCAATTCAATTCAATTTTATTTGTATAGCCCAAAATCACAGAATTTCCGTCTCAATGGGCTTCACAAGAAAAAGAGGAATGTATTAACACAAATACACAACAAGAAAAATAACTAACAAATGCTAACTAAACAAGACTAGCACATTTATGCCCGTAGACTCTCCTTCTCGGTGAGGAAAAACTCCTAAAAAACCCATCACTGGGGAAAAAATAAGAAACCTCATGGGGATCCACATGAAAGAGAGATCCCCCCCGGGACGAGCAACCAATGTGTCAAAGATTATTGTTTAAATATTAGCTTATTCTAATCTATAGCTAAATATCTAAAGAAGTCAATAAATGTTCTTCATCCTGATGGAAACACGGGGGACTCCTCAGCCCGGAGATGTCCAGTACGGGGATGAGTAGATGTTCTTCATCCTGATGGTTACACGGGGGACTCCCCCTGGTTAGGGTACGGGGAGGGGGTACAGACCCTGGTTTAGAGTAGGGGGTAAGGGGAAAGAGCCAAGGCAGTCAGGCAGAGAATAGTCGATACAATTAGAGGACAGAACCCCAATGTACCATACTTTCCTCAGCTTTTACTATCTAGCAGCCAACTAATAATTATATCAGCTAATTGAATCTGTTTCTATCTGGCCTGTTGATAAGCTTGTTCAAACAGGAATGCTTTAAGCCTCCCTTTAAATGTAGGAACACTGTCTGCCTCTCTCACTTGAGCTGGGAGCATATTCCATAAAACTGGAGCTTGGTAGCTAAAGGCTCTACCTACAACTGTACTTTTTGAAATCCTAGGAACCACCAACAGCCCTGCATTTTGTTCTCTTGAGCTCCTCTCAGATGGCAGAGCTCCTCATACTATCTCTGATTGAGAGCCCAGCCACCCTGCGGAGGAAGCTCCTTTCGGTCTCTTGAATTTGCAGTCTCGTTCTTTTGGTCACAACCTACAGCTGGTGACCATAGGTGAGGGTTGGAACGTAGATCGACTTGTAAATCGAGAGCTTTGCTTTTTGGCTCAGTTCTTTCTTTACCACGACAGACCGATGCAATGTCTTGATTATTTTGGACGCTGCACCGATGTGTGTATTTACCGCTCAATCTTTCGCCGCCGTCATGAACAACACCTGATATACTTAAACTCTTGTGTTTGACACCGTCTCTGTAGCGTAATCGGTTAGCGCGTTCGGCTGTTAACCGAAAGGTTGGTGGTTCAACCCCACCCAGGGACGCTAATGTGTTTTTTTTTTTTTGCCATTGTTGGACTAATGAAGGTTTTCTTGATTCTTTTTCTTGATTGGAGGTTGTTACTATTTTAAAAAAAGATGAGTGGAACGTGATGCTTTCATGTCTTTATTTCTAGTGGTGGCACAGGAGGTAACAATGGAGCCGATGAATGCTGCCGTGCTGCTGGGTTCTGTTGCAAGGTTCAATGCCAGCGTGCAGGGAACCTGGAACGTCATGACCTGGCAGGTCCGAGGATTCCTTGTTCTCACCGTTCGCACATCTGGTGAAATAATTTCATCATCGGAGCAGTTTTCTGCTAGGTTTTGCTCTACTGGTGTCACCAGCTGTGTGGAGTTCACCATCCACAATGTGACTCGCAGAGAAGCTGGTCCGGTCATCTGCACCGTGCAGGGAGATTACACACCGAAGACAGCACAGCTCAATGTTCAAGGTGGGGTCTGTTCCATTTGGATCTATATTTTATGTCAAAGCAATGTAATTGTCAGTGAAAACCCATTTATCTAGAATTGTAGGTTTATCGAACCGTTTTGTTCTTCGTGATCATCTTTAATTTTTTTTTTTTTTTTTGAAGTTAGACTAACTTTAAAGACTGTTTTTTTCATTCAGAAGTGGATTTAAAAAAACAATTCTGAAGGTCACAACTTTCTGGGACTGTTCTGGGCGGCTGCCTGCTGTACTTTTTCCTGTTGTTTTAGCTTTTACTGTAATTATCAGTTTTCAAAGGAGATGATGGTGGACTTCAGCTCGATGTCTCAACCTTTCTGGGTCTTCATCGATGGATCTGATGTGGAAACGGTCTCATTGAACAGATTTTGGGCATTCACATGAACAAAAAATGGGAATGGTCCACCAACACGGATATCATCTACAAGAAGAGCCTGAGTAGACTGTACCACCTAAGATCCAGGTCTCCATAATGTACCAATCCATCATGGCGTGTGTCCCGTTCTTCTCTGTTATCTGCTGGGGAGCTGCAATAAAAACCAAGGACACCAACAGCCTAAAGAGACTTATTAAAAAAGCTGGTTCTGTGGTTGGCTCACCGCTTGCCTGTGTGGAGGAGATGGCGAGGAACAGAATGATTGCAACTCTGTTGTCAATCATGTTGAACCCCTCCCAGTTTATTTTATCGTATCTTCATATGAAAAAGTGTTTGAAGGTTCTACACATCAAGCAAATTATAGAAAATGTTGAGCTTTAAAACACAAAAAACGTGTCACTGCTGGGATGGGTTTTGGAACTTGCACTGACTAGTAAGCAGGCCACTGGCAGGGTACACCTTCATCAGATTATTTAGATTTATATTATTTCCATGGGCTACATTTTAGAAAAGGTAGGTATTTTGGAAGTTATCTGAGAGCTGTGACAGACTGTGCAGGGTGTACCCTGCCTCTCACCTGCTAATAGGTCAGGATAGGCTCCAGCACCACTGTGACCCAAGTTTGATTGAGCGATCCAGGAACTGGATGGTTTATATTTGAGAGTCATCATTCTTTTCAGCTTGACCTAATAACATTTATTATTTTCACAGAGAGGGGTGCGGTGAGCATCATGGGAGGTAACGTCACAGTGAAGCAGGATCAGCAGGTGGAGTTCCAGTGTGTCACCAACACCTGGTTTCCCTTACCAACAGTCACCTGGAGCCAAAATGGTCACGCTATGGACAGCTCAGTTGTACAACACCTCTAGCATGTCTGATGGAAACTATTTCAACTCCACCAGTATCCTGAAGTTCCAGGCGGTCAGCAGCTCCACGGTCCAATGCTCTGCATCCGTGGCCGCACTACAAACCCCTCAATCCAGTTCTGTCTTCATGGTGGTTGGTGAGAAAATAATGCATAAATTTGAACTATTCCCAAAATAAGTTTGGGAATAATTTAACGTACCAAAGACTGCTAGAAACTGTAATTAGCTTTAAAAAAGGGTAAAATCTGGAATTTTGATAATCTTTTAAAATGTGTTTCTTATTGGTCGATAATGTGAAACTACTACAGTGATACTAATATTATAATTTATAAAAATTATCCTTTGCATCAGTTCCCTTTAATTATGAATGTACCCGTTTGAACGGATGAATATGAGCTACTTAAATACTGTGTCTGTCAGTCAGCATCTCTCTGAGTGAAAGATCCCCCCTCCCAACACTGAACAGGCCCTCCACTGGAGAATGTGGCTGGAATTGCCAACCTAACGTCAACCTAACATTTGTGTTTTTGGATGATGAGAGGAAACCGGAGTACCTGGAGAAAACCCACACAGACACGGGAAGAACATGCAAACTCCCCACAGAAATCAGAATATAAGTAATTTAATGTTCTCACACATGGGAAATTTGTGTGTCACAGCAACAACTTCCTATCTGCTAAGTGAGTCGTTGTAGAGCCCGATCACGTACGGAAAGAAAGACCTCCAGTAACGAGATGTTCTCGAGCGGAGCTGTCGGGGCCTCTTGGAGAAGGAGCTCCGCTGTTCGTCCAGGAGTGGGTAGAGAGGATGGTCATGACTGTCCATGATGGACAAAAGTTTGTTTAGTGACCTCCTCTCCACCACTGCCTCAAGTGTGTCCTGTTTGCTGCCGATTGACAGAACCAGCCAGTCTGAATAGGCCAGTGTTCCACTTACCAGTGGAACAACACCAGTGTTCCAAGTCTTGTCCCACCTGGGACTCAAACCCCTGACCTTCTTACTGTGAGGCCACTGTACTGATCACTGCACCATCATGCCACCCATTTCAGTCAGTCAGTCATTTTCTTAACCGTCTATTCCTTATGCGGTAGCGGGGCGTGCTGGGGCCCATCCCGGCTGATTTGAGGCGAAAGGTAGGGTACACCCCGAACAAGTTGCCACTCTGTCGCGGGGACACACACACAACCATACACACAATACTCATTCCTAAGGTCAAACATATAGTGACCAATCAACCTAACATGCATGTTTTCGAAGGGCTAGAGGGAACCAGAATATCTGGACAAAACCCATACATACACGGGGAGAATATGCAAACTCCACACAGAAAGGCCAATATTCCAAGCCTCGTCCCACCTGGGACTCGAACCCCTGACCTTCTTAATGGGATGCCACTGCACCATCATGACACCCATTTTTAAGTTTAATTTCTTAAAAGAAAAATAATTTGGATTGTTTTAGTTTGAATTATTTTTTTTCTTTTCTTTGTTCAAGTTCCCAAACCCACTGACTGGACAGTGCTGATAGCTGTAGTTTGTACTTTCGGAGGACTCGCCCTGCTGGTTTTGCTGATACTTGGTATCCTCTTCTGTTACAAACGCAGGAAAGAAAAACGTAAGCAAATATGAATAACATATACATCTTTTTTATATGGTCTAAATAACATGATTCTACAACTTTCTTTAGAGCCAAACTATGAAAAAGACGTAAGGTCAGTAAGTTTTGTGTGATTTTTATCGTACATATGGAGCTCTATGGAGATGCATGTAAAAGTGATTTTTTTGTGTGACAGGAGGGTGAGGACCCAGAGCCAGTTAAGTGCTGCCAAAACAGATGGACAGAAACGAGGACAAGAAAATCCATCATATGTACCTGACGGTCAAACAAGTAAGATTAATCTAAGAAAACATCTTTTAAAACTACATGAATTACTCCCAGTGTTGGTGTCTTTAGTGACTCGAACAAATGAGAAAAATAATTCCCTGCATTTTAAAATACTTTTTTTCTGGATGTGACATCACAGCTGTTAGTCCCGGTTTCAAAAAGAATCTCAAAGTCGTCTGCACTCATGAAAAGGCACAAAAACTTTACAGAGCTTTTACTAGAGCCCATATTTCACTAGAAATTCTTTTTATGTTTCCAAGAAAACGATTTAAGTCAGGGGTGTCTAGATCTGGTCCTGGAGTGCCGGTGTCCTGAAGGTTTTCATCGTGTTCCTGAATCAATACAGCCGATGCACATAAAGTGAAATCAACAGCCAATAAAATGTGGCACCATGACTCAATAACCGGGATCAAGTATGTAGATGCAAGAACACAAAGAAAACCTTCAGGATACCAACCTTCCAGGGCCGGAGTTTGGGACCTCGGATCTAAGTTTTCCTTGCATACTACATTTTCATACGCTCAATTTACAAGTCGATCTACATTCCTACTCTCACCTATGGTCACCAGTTGTGGGTGGTGACCAAAAGAACAAGATACAAGCGGACGAAATGAGCTTCCTCTACAGGGTGGCTGGGCTCTCACTCAGAGATGGGGTGAAGAGTTCTACCATCCGGAAGCCGGATGACTTACTTTTTTAAAACACAGAATCTAACCTCCCTTCCCTTTGTATCTCTAGCTCTTCATCAAAGGTAGCGCTGATGTGTTTGGCTGCAGGCCTTAATTCTTGCAATTTCCCCACTGTCAGACTGTTAAAGGTTTTCTTGATTCTTGATTAAAAGACTCATCTTAAAGTAGCAAGGAACATTTTTTCTTAAGCTCATGTTACATGAGGAACATTGAAAGTGTTCCTCAATACCATTCAAAGTGGAACTGGTCTGACTGTTTCTGCTATTAAATTTAGTAGAAAAGAAACTTTTTTATATGAAAACATAATCTGGTGTTTAAAGTCAGTCACTTTCTTAACCTTCTGTCCCTTTTGGGCAAGTTGTTTGTGATTAATAATTTAAATTCTCTGTAATATACAGTATATATAGAGGTGTGAAAGAAGTCTGTATGTGGGTCTGGTTTAAGTTGAATAACAGCGACACTGGCTGGCTAAAATAGACTACTACACAGTAGTAAAAGCTAAAGTCTCTAATCTATTAAAAAAAAAGACAAAACTCTTTTTGTTTGCTAAATTTATTCGTTGCATCAGGACGGGTGGTCGCCATTGTCGTTGTGGCAAGCCGAAGTGGGCGTCAACAACGAACTGAGCGCTACTGAAGGTCTAAGTGGGAAAATTTCAAGATATTGTTCTTGTAGAAGCCAAAAAACACTGTTAATCATTCTAAAAGAGAGTCTGGAGGCATTCCACCAGAATATTTTGAAACATAAATAATTTTTCTCCATTTTGGTGCATATTTTCCCCAAAGTTTATAGTAATTAAAGTAGTAAGGGGGGGGCGGGGCGAGGGGGCGCCCCCCATGCCCCCACGTCCCCTCATGGAACCGCCCCTGTACAGACTTGGAGAATCCTTTGGTATTCAGATTAATCTTAGGATAGATAACATTGATGAGTAGTACAAATTACAACTGGTCGGCAGGTTAAACTCATCTTGTCCAAATAGAGCTGATGTTCCATTTCAAATTCTCACCTAATAAATCAGTATGTTCACAGCAGTAAAGAATTCATCTCTAACCATCTGTTCATTCTTCCAGGTGTAACCCCCAGTGAACACACTGACAGCGGCTTTGCATCCAACACCTTTAGGGTAAGTTCAGGATGGTATGCAGCTCATGATCATCGCCATGACAACTCAACTTTTATCCACACATTCATTTTCCAAGTTGATAGAATCACTGTATCTGAGCTAGCTTTGGTATTAGTTTGTCTAACTTCTTTGTTACCATGGCAACCTATCAATCTTAGCTTAGCAAGGTTCAATAACTTAAAGGATTGTAGCTATTTGTAGATTTTCTATTATATCGAGTTGTTTATTTGAGGTGCTGTGGTTAGCACGGTGGCCTCACAGCAAGAAGGTCAGGTTTCAAGTCCTGAGTGGGACGAAGTTTGAAAAACTGGTCTTCCTGTGTGGCATTTGCATGTTTACTCCATGCATATGTGGGTTATCCTGGTACTCTGGTTTCCTCTCACTCTCTAAAAACATACATGCTAGGTTGATTGGCTGCTATGAAATTGCCCCTAGGAATGAGTATGTGTGCAGATTTTGAGTCGGCCCCACAACACACCGGTGACCTGTTGAGTGTGTACCCTGCCTCTCACCTGAAATTAGCCAGGATCGGCCCAAGCAGCCCTGCGACCCCCTCAGTGATAAGTGGCTGAGAAGACCAAACTGAACTCTTTTAGTGAAATTTTTGTGAAAATATACAGTACTTCTAATGACAAATTTTTCTTTCTTTTTTTCAGATATCTGAAAGTAATCGAGCAGAAAACATATCCAATTCCACTAACGAATCAGGCTTCAGAAAACACAGGCACATCACCATTGTCTAAATACAGAAAGACAGTTGTTAAAGAACATTATTTTAAAAAAATTAAATGAAAGAAGTTAAAGAAATTTCATTTTTAAACAAATTTGATATAACTTATTATGTTCAAAACCAAAGGACCAAGTACGGGATCAACATTTTTACTCTGAACTTTTATCCTATTAATATTTTTATTGTCACAGTACATGAGTTATAAAAGTCGTACGAATCAAGAAGAAGTAGTTTGTGTGTGTCATTTTTCTGTTGCAAACCAAGAGGAAGGGAGTATGACTAAGAAATGCACTCCTTTCGTTCTCATGAGTAAAACTAGAGGTTCAGGACAAGAAACAATGAGCAAGGACAAATATAATCAACATCTGGAGTTCTGGGAAAATGCAACTTTTAAAATGACTTCAAGACACCAACCAAAGCAGGAGAATAAAGATATTGTGTATCCTGGTGTGAAACTTTTTATGACATTCCCTCGTGTTTTTTCTTTAGATCATTGAATGTAACAGGATCCTCCTTAAAAAGGAATAAATGGAGAGTTTGAAAAGAAAGGATCTTATTGTGTCCGGTGAAGTGTTACTCTGGTTCATAATCTGACTCTCCTGATAAGAAAAGATCCTCTTGACACCTTGACTTTGCTAGTTTGTTGTTTATTTGTTGCAAAGCGTTCACCCGCTCTGCTCCCTGACCCTGACATCTACAACCTTAGACTCCCTCCCTCCTCCCTTTAATCCCCTTCATTTTTCCTCGTGTCTCTTGACATGATGTCTTTTATATTTTGTCTATTGTTCTTTTTTTTGTGTCCATGAGTTTCTAAAAAGGCACTTTTAAATAAAAGGAATGAATAAATTAATTATTTCTATTTCTAACTCTAACGACAGTCTTCTTCTTCTTTCGGCATTTCCCTTCAGGGGGCGCCACAGTAAATCAGTTTCTCCATCAAACCCTATCTGCTGCATCTTCTTCGGACACGGCAACAATCTTCGTGTCTTCCTTCACTGTATCCATGAACCTCCTCTTTGGTCTTCCTCTAGGCCTCTTGTCTGGTGGTTCTAAATCCAGCCTCCTTCTTCCGATGTACAGCAACAGTCTGTAAATGTAAAAGACCAGAAATAAATAAGCACCTTAAGCTTATTATTTATTAGCTTTAGTTACTTTTATTTATTTCATTTAATCTTTTATCATCTCCTGTGTTCCCTCTTGGGTGGTGTGTGTGTGGGGGGGCCAATCCGAGGGCCTTGGATCATGGCCAGTGATCATGGCCAGTGATCACAGGTGTGCCTCGGCTCCTGCTACGATGGCCCCTCAGACATCGTTTTCTCAGGTGTTTCATCTGCATCCAGCCTATTTCATTTTTAAGTGAGTATGTATGTGTGCCTGTGTACAAGTATGAGGGTGTGTGATCTATCTGTATTTGTACATGTATGGATGTGTATGTGTGTGGAGGGTTTTTATCTGTGGGTGGGGGACTTGTCCTTATTTTGTTTTTGTGTTCTGGGGTTTTTAACCCAGAAAAGGGTGGAATGCCCCCTGCAGGTGAGGGCCAGTGTCCTGCCCCAAGTGAAGGATTTTAAGTATCTCGGGGTCTTGTTCACGAGTGGGGAAGGATGGAGCGGGAGATCGACAGGCAGATCGGTGCAGCGTCAGCAATGACTAGGACGCTGCATCGGTCCGTTGTGGTAAAGAGAGAGTTGAGCCGAAAAACAAAACTCTCGATTTAAAAGTCGATCTACGTTCCCACCCTCATCTATGGTCACCAGCTGTGACCTGTGAAAGAATGAGATTGCTTATTTTGCTTGGGGTACAAAAAAAGGTCAAAAATACAGTTAGATTTGCATGATGTAAAACAAACACTATAAAATAAATTTAGTTGCATAAAACAGACAAAACTTCTAAATCTATCACCTTCTTAGCCATTGATCTCATCCAGGGTTGTGGAGGTTGTCAGAGCCCATCTCTGCTGATTCGAGGGGCAGGGTCCACCCAGAACAGGTCACCAGGCCACATACATTCCTAGGAGCAATCATGTGGTGACCAATCAATGTAACATGCATGTTTTTGGAGGATGCAGGGAAACCAGAGTACCCAGAGAAGAAAACCCATGCACACATAAGGAGAACATGCAAACTCCACACAGAAACTTAAGAGTTCCCAGCCTCGTTCCCATCCGAGACTCAAACCCACAATCTCCTTGCTGTGAGGCCACTGTGCTACCCACTGTAACACCCTGCCGCCCAACTTCAAAATCCCTTAAGCATAAAATACAATGACATTTATATGATGTTAAAACAAAAATATTTAACATTTAAAGTTTAATGAGAAACACTCTACATAAAAAAATCCTGAGATATACAAAAAAAAACAAAAAAACAATGAATGCATTTGAAACAAGATGTACCTTTTGTTTGTTAGAATATCAGAAGAAAAGACTCGTTATTGGATGAGAAATTGCTGATGCTCTAAAACCCACATTATTAAATTAAATTAATCAATTTACAAATAAACGAGTGGTCATGATTATTTTAAGAAATTAAGATCAGTCAGACCAAAAAAACGTGATAGAATTTGAAAGTTTCATCCCAAAAACCATCAGTCGCTACAAAGAAGCTGTCTCTCATCAGGACCGATCCTGGAAAGGAAGACCAAGGTTCATCTTTGCTGTGGAGGATAAGCTCAACCGAGTCACCAGCCTCAGAAATCTCAAGTTCAAAGCAGCTCTGGTTAGAGACCAGGTTAAAAGCACACAGAATTCAAGCAGCAGACACATCTCTAGAAGAACTGTCAAGAAGAGACGGGCCAGTCTCTGAATCAGGGCCTTCAGGGTAGAATATCTGCCAGGAAACTACTACTAAGGACAGGTTTGTTTGGAGCGGTATTTGCAGGTTTGAAATTAATGATCTAAATCTAATTTTGACTGACCAGCAGATTCATGAGGATCAATCCAAATACTTGGTGTTGTTTTTTTTTTTCACTTGCCCTGCTGCACTGACCTTGGCGGTGAAGCCGGATGACTTACTTTTTTAAACATCCAAATCTAGCTTCCCTTTGTATCTCTAGCTTTTCATCAAAGGTAGCGCTGATGTGTATGGCTGCAGGCCTTAATTCTTGCAATTTCCCCACTGTGGGACTATTAAAGGTTTTCTTGATTAAAAGACATCTTAAAGTAGCAAGGAACATTTTTTCTAATGCACATGTTACATGAGGAACATCGAAAGTGTTCCTCAATATCATTCAAAGTGGAGCTAGTCTGACTGTTTATTCTGTCCCTTTTGGGCAAGTTGTTTGTGATTAATAATGTAATTTCTCTCTAATATACAGTATATATAGAGATGTGAAAGAAGTCTGTATGTGGGTCTGGTTTAAGTTGGATAACACTGACATCTACTGGCTAACATAGATTACTACACAGTAGTATAAGCTAAAATCCCTAAAGTCTCTAATCTATTTTAAAAAAAAAAGACAAAATTCTTTTTGTTTGCTAAATTTATTCGTTGCATCAGGAAGAGTGGTTGCCATTGTCGTTCTTGCAAGCCGAAGTGGGCGTCAACGAATTTAAGTGGGCGTCTTCCCTACAGCCAATCAGGAACTGCGCTCCGGATAAGCGGAAGAAGTCGGATCAGAACAGAAATTAAGGACAAAAAAAGCTCTATAATTTAAAAAGTATTAAAAATCAGGACATAAAAAGGTGATGAATTACACGATCCAGTTATCTGCTGCTTATAGAATTGTTATTTTATCAAGAACAAAAAAAAAAAAAAAAGAGTTTTGCAGTGACGGGATTCGAACCCGAACCCTCATGCATTCTGACGGGGAGCTCACCTCTGAGAGCTGCAACAAGGCGATTTGTACGAGGATTTGGGCCTGTTAAATATTACATCATCGCCGAAGGAGCAGTCGCGGGCTATAAATAGAATAAAGTAAAATAAAAAAATGGAAGAATAAAAAAGAAGAATAAAAAAAAAGGAGAAAAGAAGAAAAAAAGAGCAAAAGAAAGTGGGTGAAATTAGATCTGTGGATTAAAGCAGATGAAAATGTCCAAAATCATTTTATGAGATTATTTCTGGTGATGAATTGATTTATTTGTTCAAATGGATCCCCTTTAGTTTCTACCATGGGAGCTACTAATCTTCTTGGGGTACAAAATAAGTCAAAAATACAGTTAGATTTGCATGAGGTAAAAAAAAAACAGTATAAAATAAATTTAGTTCCATAAAACAGACAAAACTTCAAAATCAATCACCTTCTTAGCCATTGATCTCATACAGGGTTTTAGGGTTGTCAGAGCCCATCCCTGCTGATTGGAGCCGAGGGGCAGGGTTGTGGTGGTTGAGTTTAATGAGAAACACTCTACATAAAAAAAACCCTGAGATATACTAAAAAAAAAACAAAAAAAAAACAATGAATGCATTTGAAACAAGATGTACCTATTGTTTGTTAGAATATCAGAAGAAAAGACTCGTTATTGGATGAGAAATTGCTGATGCTCTAAAACCCACATTATTAAATTAAATGAATCAATTTACAAATAATATGTCATTTTAAAATAATAATAATAACCTCAGGATCGGATCTCTGCTTTTTGCGGATGATGTGGTCCTGTTGGCTTCATCAGACCGTGATCTCCAGCTCTCGCTGGGACGATTTGCTGTGGAGTGTGAAGCGGCCGGGATGGGAATTAGCACCTCCAAATCCGAGACTATGGTCCTTTCCCGAAAAAGGGTGAAATGCCCCCTGCAGGTCAGGGACAGGGTCCTGCCCCAAGTGGAGGAGTTTAAGTATCTCGGGGTCTGGTTCGCAAGTGGGGGAAGGATGGAGCGGGAGATCGACAGGCGGATCGGTGCGGCGTCAGCAATAACTAGGACACTGCATCGGTCCATCGTGGTAAAGAAAGAGCTGAACCGAAAAGCAAAGCTCTCGATTTACAAGTCGATCTACGTTCCCACCCTCACCTTTTGGTCACCAGTTGTGGGTGGTGACCAAAAGAATGAGATCGCGGATACAAGCGGCCGTAAATGAGCTTCCTCCGCAGGGTGGCTGGGCTCTCACTCAGAGATAGGATGAGGAGCTTATCTCCTCGTGGTTTCATCTGTGTGAGCTATGTCGGGATATGTCAACTAATCAGCGTCTGAATACGCTATATCTCGGTATATTCTCGGGATGTGTCAACCAATCAGCGTTCGAGTTCTGAGTAAACCAAACTCGGTCTTGCCCTGACGTCACGTTCAACGTCATGTTTGAGGGCCGAGCAGAGCGGATTGATACAACAGACCGTTTTATGAGGACTACTTTCCTTGACAGCAACAGGTGGGTCAAACTTTTAACATGTTTATTTTAAACTTTTTTTGTTGAAAAATTAGATCTAAACTTAAACAAATTAGGTATCGTGTTACGTGACGTTAGCTGAGTGTTTGGAGGTAAAAACGATTACTTAAAACTCAATAATAGCGTGTTTTTTCATTGTTTACGTGCAATGTTCTTAAAAAGTGTTGTTTTTTTAATCTCTTTAACATAAAAAATATTGTCAGATGGTCTTTGAAGCATTTCTTTACGTGTTTTAGCATCTTTTTACTTGTTTTAGCATCTTTTTACGTGTTTTAGCCGCTAAAAGCTGCACAGATTGACGATAGATGACGCTAACAAACTTTACAGAAAAAAGACGGTCTTAAATTTCTATCATCTTTCAGTTTGTTTTCTGACCATTAAAACATGTTTAATGACATTGTGATCTGTAGTGAGAGGAGGAGGGAAGAGGTGGAGGAAAAGCTGGAGAGGTGGAGGTTTGTACTAGAAAGAAGAGGAATGAAGATTAGTCAGAGTAAAACAGAGTACATGTGTGTGAATGAGAGGGATCCAAATGGAAAAGTGAGGTTACAGGGAGAAGAGATAAAGAAGGTGGAAGATTTTAAGTATCTAGGATCAACAGTCCAGAGCAATGGAGAGTGTGGAAAAGAGGTGAAGAAGCGTGTGCAGGCAGGCTGGAACGGGTGGAGGAAAGTATCAGGTGTGATGTGTGATAGAAGAGTTTCAGGTAGAATGAAAGGAAAAGTGTACAAAACCGTGGTGAGACCGGCCATGCTGATTGGTCTAGAGACAGTGGCACTGAAGAAAATAGACAGGAAGCAGAGATGGAGGTAGCAGAGATGAAGATGCTGAGGATGTCTCTGGGAGTGACCAGGATGGACAGGACTAGAGGAACAGCACATGTTAGAGGTTTTGGGGATAAAGTTCGAGAGGCCAGACTGAGATGGTTTGGACATGTGCAGAGGAGAGAGAGTACATCGGAAGAAGGATGCTGGATTTGGAACCACCAGGAAAGAGGACTAGAGGAAGACCAAAGAGGAGGTTCATGGATACAGTGAAGGAAGACATGAAGATAGTTGGTGTGACCAAAGAGGATGCAGCAGATAGGGTTAGATGAAAGAAACTGACTTGCTGTGGCGACCCCTGAAGGGAAATGCCGAAAGAAGAAGCAGAAGCCACAGAAATCAGTTTGATAGACTCTGTAATGTGGGACAGAAACACAGACAATTCTAGTCATTTTAGATTCACTTTTTTATTCTAAACATTTGACAGAGTTTTTGTGTTAAAAGATGAACTATTGCACGTCACATGTTCAGTCCTTATTAAGATTAAAGATACATTTATTTCAGGAAAGATGGCGGGGATCCAGCTGATGAATTCCTCCTCTTAGCTCACTGTAAGCTACAGTTGGGGAAGTACCAGGGTCAGAGGTTCAGATGGCTTTTGGAGAATGACCTGGGGTACGCCATCTATCTGGCCGTCAGTTTTGCTGGTGAGGAGGAAAGAAACAAGTCGCTGTTTGCCAACAAGCACTTGTTCCTGAGGTACACCTCTCAGATCAAGGAGGTGGAGACTTACAAGAGGAAGTAGTCCATGAAGCTGGAGGCAGAGAGGACAGGACACACTGGGTGTTTCATGGTGGAGTTTGGAGACTTCAAAGGGAAGTCCATGAAGGAGGTGTATGAGGACCCGAGCAAGAAGGCTAGGCTCTCATCACCTACCTTTTATATAAAGACTCTCCAGGCCAAAAAAAACAACATGGCTCTATTTAAGGAGTACGTCACTAAGAGGATGGCATCAGAACCAGCAGCAAAGCCTACCTGTTCTGCTACTGGTTCTGGGGTGTCAAGCAGAGGATCCCTCCAGGGTCTAAATGTGAAGGCTCTGCTGGCACGGGGAAAGCTCTGCCTGCTTCACAGCTGGCAAAAAAGTTGATGACCCCCGTCTAAACCTGTGAGTATAATTTGAGTGTTTTTTTTTTAGACTCATGTCTATGTAAATGTTTTCATTTGTATTTTTTTATCCATGTTACAGCTTCAGTTCCAAATCTCCCCCCTCCTCAGTCCACAGGCTCGAGGCGTTTCTTCTCCTCTGGTTTGTAAAAACCTACTTGTTATCGGTTACTCCTGATAAATGTGTTTCTAATCATATTTTTATTGCTTCTCCAGGAGACTTCTTTGAGGAGCAGGATGACCTGGACATGATGCTCGCTGCAACGCAGGCAGAACAGCAGTTTGCTCCACGTATGGATTTCCACAAAATAATCTCAGATGTTTAAAAAAAAATCCATCATAATGAATAAAAGGGTCTTTTGTTTTAAAGAACAGAGCAGTGGACAACTGTTGAGGTTCATGAATACTTTGAAGGCACTTCCAGACAGTTTGGAAAACTAAATGTGTATGTAATGTGTTTATTTTAATATCTTCCATTATGTCTGACTAATTCTCCCAAACTTCCTGAATCCTGCACTGAATGAGCGTGGTGTCATTAGAAGAACCCAGAGCTGCTGCTGTTGTTGTTGCGTTGCTTTTTCATTCTTCTTCTTCTTCTTTCGGCATTTCCTTTTAGGGGTCGCCACAGCAAGTCAGTTTCTTCCATCTAACCCTATCTGCTGCATCCTCTTTGGTCACACCAACTATCTTCATGTCTTCCTTCACTGTATCCATGAAGCTCCTCTTTGGTCTTCCTCTAGGCCTCTTTCCTGGTGGTTCCAAATCCAGCATCCTTCTTCCAATGTACTCTCTCTCTCTCCTCTGCACATGTCCAAACCATCTCAGTCTTGCCTCTCGAACTTTATCCCCAAAACCTCTAACATGTGCTGTTCCCCTATGTACTTGTTTCTAATCCTGTCCATCTTGGTCATTCCCAGAGAGATCCTCAGCATCTTCATCTCTGCTATCTCCATCTCTGCTTCCTGTTTTTTCTTCAGTGCTACTGTCTCTAGACCAATCAGCATGGCCGGTCTCACCACGGTTTTGTACACTTTTCCTTTCATTTTAGCTGAAACTCTTCTATCACACATCACACCTGATACTTTCCTCCACCCGTTCCAGCCTGCCAGCACATGCTTCTTCACCTCTTTTCCACACTCTCCATTGCTCTGGACTGTTGATCCTAGATACTTAAAATCTTCCACCTTCTTTATCTCTTCTCCCTGTAACCTCACTTTTCCATTTGGATCCCTCTCATTCACACACATGTACTCTGTTTTACTCTGACTAATCTTCATTCCTCTTCTTTCTAGTACAAACCTCCACCTCTCCAGCTTTTCCTCCACCTCTTCCCTCCTCTCACTACAGATCACAATGTCATCTGCAAACATTTTTCATGTTCAACATTTAATCACTCTTCCGTCACTCTTCTTTCACGTTGTAATAAAGTTGAATCTGTCCAGTTTCTGGCTGAACGAATCAAATCCTGCATGACAATCATCTCTTATTTTTGGAGTAATTGTTCTTAATGTCTTTTCAGCTGTGTCTGCTCCGCCAGCACCCCCAGAGCTTCCTTCTTACTGGGCTGAACAACTTCCTTCCTTCCAGCATGACTGGATCAGGAAGACTCTGTTTAGAGCTCATCCCAAGACTGGGAAGCCGGAGCTGGTGGCTCAGTTGAAGTTCTGGTGGTATCCACCTCAGCCACCGGCTATTTATACTCAACCACCTTCTTCACCAGACGTCTTCTTTGGCCGTCCACTGTTCCTCTGGATGCCGTTGAAGATGTATGCCATTCCACTCGCCTGTCCCCAGCCTGCCTGCAGTAGTCACAGGCTGACTGCAGCTGGTCTGTACCGCACTGTGCGCAGGGTTATGGATGTAGACGGGTGGTACGACATGGTCACCGAGTATCTGGAGTGCAAGCGGTGCAAGAAGAAGTACCCTGGGTGGTCACGGGAGATCCTGCAGCAGCTGGATGTGGGGCATCGCTGCCAGTTCCCAGCACTGCTGACATACAGGTATGAAACAAGAACAATAAACAGTGTGTACAGTCTTGTAGGTTTTATTCATGTTTTTTTGTTAACTGATAAAATTCATAACCGATTGATGTCATGATTTGACTTTTTCCAGGTTCTCCTGTGATAAGTGGGTGGTGAGGATGATGTGAGAGAGGACTCAGGGTAACAGTGTGACCCAGCTGTACAATAAGCTTCATGAGGAACACAGTGAGGCATGGTCAGAGCGTGCTCTGCTGTATCTGTCTGCTTGTGAGCGTTTTGTTAGCTCACACGTTCTGGAGAGTCCCGTCTTCTCCGACCCTCTCCACCCTTCCGCTATCCCGAAGCCCAAGTGGTTTATGTCGGTGTACTGCAGGGATGTGCTGTCGCGGCTGGACGAGGTGAAAGCCAAGATCACCTCTGTGTTTGGCACTATCCTGAAGATGGACTCCACTAAGAAGGTCAATTTATTACATTAATAGATATTTAAAATGGATTTGAATAAAAAGTACATTTGAGTTTTATTTGGTTTCACAGTTAAATTAGTTTTTCTAACACAGTGTTTTGTATTTTCCATTAGGTGACTAAAAAACTTGCTGGGGCAGCCAGAAACACAGCCGCCTGGTGCAAAAATGTGGGCAACAAATATGGACAGGTCCTTTGCTCTGTGCTAACAGCAGCAGAGGGGCACAGGCTCTGGCCCATGGCAGCTGTACTCATGAAGCGTTCCAGGGAGGCAGGAGTACCACCGCCTGCCATCATGTATGTGGACAGAGACTGCTGCAGCCTACATGGACGGTCCCAGGTCAAAGACATGTTCTCAGAGTGGACTGAGCTTCAAGTGCGCCTCGACATCTGGCACTTCATGCGGCGCTTTGCCGCGGGAGTTACCACAGAAGCTCATCCACTCTATGAAGTCTTCATGGCTCGGCTGTCTCGCTGCATCTTCGAGTGGGACCCAGAGGATGTTGCTGCTCTGCGTCGGGCAAAGCAGGGGAAGCTATCGGCCAGTGGCACGGGACACAAAGTCTGAGACGGCCCTGGATGAGCGGATCGGTAGGAAAGAGCTGGCGCTCCACTGCAGGAGGAGAACTAGAGGAGTGGAGGAGACTGCCCGGCTGATCAAGGTGCTTATTGATCAGATGGACGGAGAGGCCGGGAAAGTCACACTGGGTGTTCCACTGTTGGACCATCACCGCATCCAGCAAATCTGGCTGGACCAGCAGAGACACATCGGCCGTATTCAGGACCTGCCAGGTTTTCCCCTCTATATGAAAACAGGCACCCTGAAAAAGGGCGGTGTGGAGCTTAGCACTTATCGCTGTGCTTGTGGCTCCACCTCTCTGCAGTCTTTCCACCTTCACCTGAACCGTTTCATCCCAGGTGGGTGTCGATTTATTTTCATCCGACTTTTTCTTTGTGATAAATCTGCAATAGTGATCTAATTTTACTTTTGTTATAACAAGGAACAAGTGCCAGTGATGCTCATTTCCAGGCGTATCTGCTGGATGGCTTGATGCGCTGGAATGAGGACAGGATGAAGGAGCCTGTGAAGGAGGAGTTAAACCTCCGGATCTACAGCAGCTCTCAGAAGGAGGCTCTGCACAACATAAGCAACAAAGTCCTGGAAAATCTCTGGTCTCCTGGGCTACTATCCTCCAGGGGCTTACACGGGTAAACACAAAGAAAGTTGTTTATTCAATAAATAAACTGTCTGTTTACTGAAATAAATGACAGAATAAAGTATGTGAATAAGTAATAAGCTGCACTTCCAGTATGACTTACTTCTGCATTCTGTTTGTTTCAGGAGAGACGCTTGGGATTGAGTTTCTATAAAGTCAGACTGGCAGAGCTCTGACTGAGAGTCCAGAAGAGGAGGACAGGCTGACGGAGCAGGTGCAGGACGAGCTGCTGCTACAAGATGACCCCAGAGGACATGACAGTTCCTGTGCTGTTTGAACCCTCAGGGTCAGCTCCGGCTCAAAGCAGTGACTCCGTGGCAGAGGTACTCTTCTATAAATATGTACCGTAATTTCACGGCTATAAGGCGCATATAGAAGTCTTAGATTTTCTTCAAAATGAGCGGTGCGCCTTTTCGTGCGGTGCGCCTTGTGTGTGAGAAAAGGCGGACCTAAAAGAAAACGCGGTGCTCGTGAGAAAAGACGGACCTAAAAGAAAAGGCGGTGCCCGCGAGGCGTACCTGAAAGAAAAGACATGAGAACGTTAAAGAGTGAAGTGTGAGCGGCGTGGGAGCGATGGATGACCGAAGGAGACCACAGTTTCACGAAGGGTGGAAGGCAGCGCCGGGCGAGTTACGCTACAGTTTGCCAATGGATTGTAGATGCTTGGACTAACGTGTCTGCTGGTACTGTTATCCGAGCTTTCTCAAAAGCTGGTATCCTTTCTGAGGAGCCGCACAGTACAGACAGTGACTTTGACAGCGAGGAGCGAAGTGGACCTGCTCTGTTGGATTTTGCGCAGCTGTTCGATTCAGAAACAGAGGATGAGGACTTTGATGGATTTGAATAAAGACTATTACCGGTAATGTGCTTGTTTATACTACTTAAATAAAGTACAACCAAACTCAGTTTTGCTCCCGATCTATTTTTTTAATACGCACATTTGCATGCTTGAGTGTGTGTTGTTGTAAGGCGGTGTGTGACTGAGACTGCGCCTTTTCGTACGGTGCGCCTAATGGTCGTGAAATTAAGGTAGTATTTTTTTTTTTACTTTTCTAACCACTAACTTTCTATTTAACTTCTCTTCAGCACGTCACTGTCCACCAGCCTGCATCACCACAGCCCTCCACCTCCTGGCAAGCAGAAGGTGTCGCTGTCTTGCCTTCATCGGGTGTTACAGCTTCAGAAACCAGCCTTGCTGATCAGCCTTCGGTGAGTGTATCATTTTGGTTCATAATTACACCTTTATGTACATAAAGAGAAGTTTGCTTTTTAGAGAAATTATGGAAAAATGTGTTTACTTATGCATTTACACAAAACTACAAATATGGTTAAAAAAAATAATGCAATGCAAACTATTTTTTATTTGAAATTATGCCCGCTTTAAAAAAAAAGTGAATTGTGATGTTTCTGTTTCACAGGCATTCTGGGACCTGATGGTGCAGCTGGCTGGGATAAGATGCAGGACTTGGCTGTGCATCTCATCTCCTTACGAGAACTATCTTAACTGGACGACCAGCGGATCACAGAGACCATCCGTCTGTGGGGTGCTCTTCTCGGAGGGGGACAAGACGAGGCTGAGCTAGCAGCCCAGACACCAGGTCAAGCTCAGCAAAGGCCGCTTCAAAGTCCCCAAGGGTAGCAGAGAGACAGCAGGTGTGGAGAGCGTGTAGCGGTGCAAGGTTGGACATCCCGGTGGTCCGGACTCAGTGGCCCGGCACCAGTCGCATTGTCGAGGCGATGTGCAACAAGCTGTGCGCGTTGTACAGGTACCCGACAAAAAAGGGAGGTGTGTCGGTTCCTCGATGGACTAAAATCCTGAGGGACTACCACCACATCAGTGAGCTGGTGCTGAACTGTCCAGCTGTCATGGAGACCACCTCTCTGCAGCTGTTTGTTCTAAACCAGAAGACACTTCTCCAGTGGTGAGTTTAGACGCTTTAGTTTAACATAAACATGATTAATGCATTGATACTAATTGTGTTGTGTTTGCAGGTTTCAGCGGAAGGAGAACAGACAGGAGAGGAGTGTCCTGCAACAAGGTGTCACCAAGGAGACGTCTATGCCAACGTCATCGGCACCGCTCCCTCGTCTGGTGAAAAAGCAGGTGCAAAGACCCTCCTCGAGGCACGACTTTGGCCACCAGCAAAACAGAGCAGGACAGGCTCCAAAACCGCGGCATACGATGTGCAGGAGGACATGGGCCCCTTAAAAACTGCATCGCCGTCGAACGAGCACTCGCGAACTCGCATAGATCAAAAGAAAGTGGGTGAAACTAGATCTGTGAATTAAAGCAGCTGAAAATGTCCAAAATCATTTCATGAGATTATTTCTGGTGATGAATTGATTTATTTGTTCAAATGGATCCCCTTTAGTTTCTACCATGGTAGCTACTAATCTTCTTGGGGTACAAAATAAGTAAAAAATACAGTTAGATTTGCATGAGGTAAAAAAAAACCAGTATAAAAAAAATTTAGTTCCATAAAACAGACAGAACTTCAAAATCAGTCACCTTCTTAACCATTGATCTCATACAGGGTTTTAGGGTTGTCAGAGCCCATCCCTGCTGATTGGAGCCGAGGGGCAGGGTTGTGGTGGTTGAGTTTAATGAGAAACACTCTACATAAAAAAAAATACCCTGAGATATACTAAAAAAAAAAACAAAAAAAACAATGAATGCATTTGAAACTAGATGTACCTTTTGTTTGTTAGAATAAAACTAACAAAACCTAAAAACTAAAAATTGTTAGAAGAAAAGACTCGTTATTGGATGAGAAATTGCTGATGCTCTAAAACCCACATTATTAAATTAATCAATTTACAAATAATATGTCATTTTAAAATAATAATAATAACCTCAGGATCGGATCTCTGCTTTTTGCGGATGATGTGGTCCTGTTGGCTTCATCGGACCGTGATCTCCGATTTGCTGTGGAGTGTGAAGCGGCCGGGATGGGAATTAGCGCCTCCAAATCTGAGACCATGGTCCTTGCCTGAAAAAGGGTCGAATGCCCCCTGCAGGTCAGGGACGGGGTCCTGCCCCAAGTAGAGGAGTTTATGTATCTCGGGATCTCGTTCACGAGTGGGGGAAGGATGGAGCGGGAGATCAACAGGCGGATCAGCAATAACTAAATAAATAAATGAATTACTCTATTCATCCCTCACCGGGGAAGTGCTGCACTCCTTACACCGCAGCAGGTTGCCCTTCGACTGCGCCAATGGTGGGAGAAGTGGGGGTAAGGTGTCTTCTCCAGGGACCCTAGACGTGCTCTCTGTGAGAAGCGAACCCGCGAACTTCCGGTCCACGCGTAAACGCTCTAACCACTGAGCTGCCGTCTCCACCTTGGACGTCTCCAACTAGGATGCTGTATCGGTCCGTCATGGTAAAGAGAGAGCTGAAACGAAAAGCAAAGCTCTCGATTTACAAGTCGATCTACGTTCCCACCAACACCTATGATCACTAGCTGTAGGTGGTGACTGAAAAAACGAGATCGCAGTTACAAACGGCCGAAATGAGCTTCCTCTGCAGGGTGGCTGGGCTCTCACTTAGAGTTCGAGTGAGGAGCTATGTCATCCAGGAGGAGCTCGATCTCGAGCTGCTCTCTCCCAACAGCTTGAGAGAAGCCAGATGGGGTGGTTCGGGCATCTGGTCAGGGTGCCTCCCGAGTGCCTCACTGGTGTTATGTTTCAGGCACGTCCCACCGGGAGGAGACCAAGAGTCAGACCCCGGCCCAGCTGGAGAGACTATGTCCCACAGCTGGCTGGGGAACGACTCGGGATTTTTCCAGGTGAGCTGGAGGATGCAGTCGGGGTGAGAGAAGCCTGGGCTTCCTATCTGAGGCTGTTTCCCCCGCGAACCGGATAAGCGGAAGACGACGGAACAGAACAAATAATATTGAGAATAATGTTGGGTTTTTTTTTCACTTTCTCAGTTACAGTTCTATAAACTCTCCCAGCTGTGGAGGAGAAATTGGACCCAAAAATGGACTTTTCATTAATCTCAATTGTGATTTGTTAATATGTTTTTTCTAGTTAGATAAAAAATCAAATAAAAAGCACATACTGTATTTCACTTGAAAGTGACTTCGTTTTAGACCCAAAGTGACATTTTTGTGATTTAATGATTAATACTATTGACTGAAAAAAGAGGATCCATTTAAAATGTTCTAATAATGTTTTCAGTTGCTTTAGAAGCTTTAATTTAGATCATTTAACTGTTTCTGAATTCAATTCCATTTTATTTGTGCAGACCAAAATCACAAAACAATTGTGTACTTTGAATGTCTGAATAAGAAAATCTCTGCAGGGATTTACCTTCTGTGGTCAGATGATAAAACCTTCCTATCTGGAGATCTGTTTCACGTTGAAACATTAACATTTTGAGGATGTTTAGCAGAGAGGCCTGATGTGGGCCCTCCAAATGACAGTCATTGTTTTCGTCCACAAAAAATTGGATGCCAAAACACCCAAAGAAATGTAGCCAGATTTGAAAAACTAGTGATTTATGATTGTTGAAGGTATTTTTGTTTAAAAAAAAACATTTTAAAATATGCAGAACAGTTTAATTTGGTGATTTTTTACAAAATAGTGTTAAAAATAACTGTAAATCAATTTTTTTAAATAGGGAGGCATTATATGATCTTACACTGACATCTACTGGCCAAAATGTGGAACTACACTAAATGACTTCAAAATAAAATGTACAAAAACACTGGTGCTTGTTGTTTTTTTCAGACCCTCATTGACAGGATTTTTGAAGACGACGGAACGGGTTTTTAACTTGTAAAGAACTTTGTGTTACATTTTATGTTTTTGTGGTACATTTTATGCTTTATAAATAAAGTTTGATTGATTGATTGAAATGAGGCCGGGACCTCAGGCGGATCGGTGCGGCGTCAGCAATAACTAGGACGCTGCATCAGTCCATCGTGGTAAAGAGAGAGCTGAACCGAAAAGCAAAGCTCTCGATTTACAAGTCGATCTACGTTCCTACCCTCACCTTTTGGTCACCAGTTGTGGGTGGAGACCAAAAGAATAAGATCGCGGGTACAAGCGGCCGTAATGAGCTTCCTCCGCAGGGTGGCTGGGCTCTCACTCAGAGATAGGAGGAGGAGCTTATCTCCTCGTGGTTTCATCTGTGTGAGCTATCTCGGGATATGTCAACTAATCAGCGTCTGAATACGCTATATCTCGGTATATTCTCGGGATGTGTCAACAAATCAGCGTTCGAGTTCTGGGCAATCCAAACTCGGTCTTTCCCTGACGTCACGTTCAACGTCATGTTTGAGGGCCGAGCAGAGCGGATTGATACAACAGACTGTTTTATGAGGACTACTTTCCTTGACAGCAACAGGTGGGTCAAACTTTTAACATGTTTATTTTAACCTTTTTTTGTTGAAAAATTAGATCTAAACTTAAACAAATTAGGTATCGTGTTACGCGACGTTAGCTGAGTGTTTGGAGGTAAAAACGATTACTTAAAACTCAATAAAAGCGTGTTTTTTCATTGTTTACGTGCAATGTTCTTAAAAAGTGTTGTTTTTTTTAATCTCTTTAACATAAAAAATAATGTCAGATGGTCTTTGAAGCATTTTTTTTACGTGTTTTGCCATCTTTTCAATTCAATTTTATTTGTATAGCCCAAAATCACAGAATTTCCGTCTCAATGGGCTTCACAAGAAAAAGAGTGTATTAGCATCTTTTTACGTGTTTTAGCATCTTTTTACGTGTTTTAGCATCTTTTTACGTGTTTTAGCCGCTAAAAGCTGCACAGATTGACGATAGATGACGCTAACAAACTTTACAGAAAAAAGACGGTCTTAAATTTCCATCATCTTTCCGTTTGTTTTCTGACCATTAAAACATGTTTTAATAACATTGTGATCTGTAGTGAGAGGAGGAGGGAAGAGGTGGAGGAAAATCTGGAGAGGTGGAGGTTTGCACTAGAAAGAAGAGGAATGAAGATTAGTCAGAGTAAAACAGAGTACATGTGTGTGAATGAGAGGGATCCAAATGGAAAAGTGAGGTTACAGGGAGAAGAGATAAAGAAGGTGGAAGATTTTAAGTATCTAGGATCAACAGTCCAGAGCAATGGAGAGTGTGGAAAAGAGGTGAAGAAGCATGTGCTGGCAGGCTGGAACGGGTGGAGGAAAGTATCAGGTGTGATGTGTGATCGAAGAGTTTCAGCTAAAATGAAAGGAAAAGTGTACAAAACCGTGGTGAGACCGGCAATTCTGATTGGTCTAGAGACAGTGGGACTGAAGAAAAAACAGGAAGCAGAGATGGAGGTAGCAGAGGAATGACTAATCTTCATTCCTCTTCATTCTAGTACAAACCTCCACCCCTCCAGCTTTTCCTCCACCTCTTCCCTCCTCTCACTACAGATCACAATGTCATCTGCAAACATTTTTCATGTTCAACATTTAATCCCTCTTCCGTCACTCTTCTTTCATGTTGTAATAAAGTTGAATCTGTCCAGTTTCTGGCTGAACGAATCAAATGCTGCATGACAATCATCTCTTATTTTTGGAATAATTGTTCTTAATGTCTTTTCAGCTGTGTCTGCTCCGCCAGCACCCCCAGAGCTTCCTTCTCACTGGGCTGAGCAACATCCTTCCTTCCAGCATGACTGGATCAGGAAGACTCTGTTTAGAGCTCATCCCAAGACTGGGAAGCCGGAGCTGGTGGCTCAGTTGAAGCTCTGGTGGTACCCACCTCAGCCACCGGCTATTTATACTCAACCACCTTCTTCACCAGACGTCTTCTTTGGCCGTCCACTGTTCCTCTGGATGCCGTTGAAGATGTATGCCATTCCACTCGCCTGTCCCCAGCCTGCCTGCAGTAGTCTTAGGCTGACTGCAGCTGGTCTGTACCGCACTGTGCGCAGGGTTATGGATGTAGACGGGTGGTACGACATGGTCACCGAGTATCTGGAGTGCAAGCGGTGCAAGAAGAAGTACCCTGGGTGGTCACGGGAGATCCTGCAGCAGCTGGATGTGGGGCATCGCTGCCAGTTCCCAGCACTGCTGACATACAGGTATGAAACAAGAACAATAAACAGTGTGTACAGTCTTGTAGGTTTTATTCATGTTTTTTTGTCAACTGATAAAATTCATAACCGATTGATGTCATGATTTGACTTTTTCCAGGTTCTCCTGTGATAAGTGGGTGGTGAGGATGATGTGAGAGAGGACTCAGGGTAACAGTGTGACTCAGCTGTACAATAAGCTTCATAAGGAACACAGTGAGGCATGGTCAGAGCGTGCTCTGCTGTATCTGTCTGCTTGTGAGCGTTTTGTTAGCTCACACGTTCTGGAGAGTCCCGTCTTCTCCGACCCTCTCCACCCTTCCGCTGTCCCGAAGCCCAAGTGGTTTATGTCGGTGTACTGCAGGGATGTGCTGTCGCGGCTGGACGAGGTGAAAGCCAAGATCACCTCTGTGTTTGGCACTATCCTGAAGATGGACTCCACGACTCCACTAAGAATATTGAGAATATTGAGAATAATGTTGGATAAAAAATCAAATAAAAAGCACATACTGTATTTTCACTTGAAAGTGACTTCGTTTTAGACCCAAAGTGACATTTTTGTGATTTAATGATTAATACTATTGACTGAAAAAAGAGGATCCATTTAAAATGTTCTAATAATGTTTTCAGTTGCTTTAGAAGATTTAATTTAGATCATTTAACTGTTTCTGAATTCATTTCCATTTTATTTGTACAGACCAAAATCACAAAACAATTGTGTACTTTGAATGTCTGAATAAGAAAATCTCTGCAGGGATTTACCTTCTGTGGTCAGATGATAAAACCTTCCTATCTGGAGATCTGTTTCACGTTGAAACATTAACATTTTGAGGATGTTTAGCAGAGAGGCCTGATGTGGGCTCTCCAAATGACTTTCATTGTTTTCGTCCACAAAAAATTGGATGCCAAAACACCCAAAGAAATGTAGCCAGATTTGAAAAACTAGTGATTCATGATTGTTGAAGGTACTTTTTGTTTAAGAAAAAAAACATTTTAAAATATGCAGAATAGTTTAATTTGGTGATTTTTTACAAAATAGTGTTAAAAATAACTGTAAATCAATTTTTTTAAATAGGGAGGCATTATATGATCTTACACTGACATCTGCTGGCCAAAATGTGGAACTACACTAAATGACTTCAAAATAAAATGTACAAAAACGCTGGTGCTTGTTGTTTTTTTCAGACCCTCATTGACAGGATTTTTGAAGACGACGGAACGGGTTTTTAACTTGTAAAGAACTTTGTGTTACATTTCATGTTTTTGTGGTACATTTTATGCTTTATAAATAAAGTTTGATTGATTGATTGAAATGAGGCCGGTACCTCAGGCGGATCGGTGCGGCGTCAGCAATAACTAGGACGCTGCATCAGTTCATCGTGGTAAAGAGAGAGCTGAACCGAAAAGCAAAGCTCTCGATTTACAAGTCGATCTACGTTCCAACCCTCACCTATGGTCACCAGCTGTGGGTGGTGACCAAAAGAATGAGATCACGGATACAAGCGGCCGTAATGAGCTTCCTCCGCAGGGTGGCTGGGCTCTCACTCAGAGATAGGATGAGGAGCTTATCTCCTCGTGGTTTCATCTGTGTGAGCTATGTCGGGATATGTCAACTAATCAGCGTCTGAATACGCTATATCTCGGTATATTCTCGGGATGTGTCAACAAATCAGCGTTCGAATTCTGGGCAATCCAAACTCGGTCTTGCCCTGACGTCACGTTCAACGTCATGTTTGTGGGCCGAGCAGAGCGGATTGATACAACAGACAGTTTTATGAGGACTACTTTCCTTGACAGCGACAGGTGGGTCAAACTTTTAACATGTTTATTTTAAACTTTTTTTGTTGAAAAATTAGATCTAAACTTAAACAAATTAGGTATCGTGTTACGCGACGTTAGCTGAGTGTTTGGAGGTAAAAACGATTACTTAAAACTCAATAAAAGCGTGTTTTTTCATTGTTTACGTGCAATGTTCTTAAAAAGTGTTGTTTTTTTTAATCTCTTTAACATAAAAAATAATGTCAGACGGTCTTTGAAGCATTTTTTTACGTGTTTTGCCATCTTTTCAATTCAATTTTATTTGTATAGCCCAAAATCACAGAATTTCCGTCTCAATGGGCTTCACAAGAAAAAGAGTGTATTAGCATCTTTTTACGTGTCTTAGCATCTTTTTACGTGTTTTAGCCGCTAAAAGCTGCACAGATTGACGATAGATGACGCTAACAAACTTTACAGAAAAAAGACGGTCTTAAATTTCCATCATCTTTCCGTTTGTTTTCTGACCATTAAAACATGTTTTAATAACATTGTGATCTGTAGTGAGAGGAGGAGGGAAGAGGTGGAGGAAAAGCTTGGAGAGATGGAGGTTTGCATTAGAAAGAAGAGGAATGAAGATTAGTCAGAGTAAAACAGAGTACATGTGTGTGAATGAGAGGGATCCAAATGGAAAAGTGAGGTTACAGGGAGAAGAGATAAAGAAGGTGGAAGATTTTAAGTATCTAGGATCAACAGTCCAGAGAAAAGGAGAGTGTGGAAAAGAGGTGAAGAAGCATGTGCTGGCAGGCTGGAACGGGTGGAGGAAAGTATCAGGTGTGATGTGTGATAGAAGAGTTTCAGATAAAATGAAAGGGAAAGTGTACAAAACCATGGTGAGACCGGCCATGCTGATTTGGTCTAGAGACAGTGGCACTGAAAAAAAGACAGGAAGCAGAGATGGAGGTAGCAGAGATGAAGATGCTGAGGATCTCTCTGGGAGTGACCAGGATGGACAGGATTAGAGGAACAGCACGATAGAGGTTTTGGGGATAAAGTCAGAGAGGCCAGACTGAGATGGTTTGGACATGTACAGAGGAGAGAGAGAGAGAGAGAGAGTACATTTGCAGAAGGATGCTGGGTTTGGAACCACCAGGAAAGAGGACTAGAGGAAGACCAAAGAGGAGGTTCATGGATACAGTGAAGGAAGACATGAAGATAGTTGGTGTGACCAAAGAGGATACAGCAGATAGGGTTAGATGCAGTGGTGGATGAAGTACTCACTTTTTGTACTTAAGTAAAAGTACAGATAATTAGGCAAAAAAAATACTTAAGTAAAAGTAAAAGTACCAATAAAAAAAATCTACTTAAGTAAAAGTACAAAAGTAATTGGTGTAAATTTTACTTTTTAAGTAAAAAGTAAAAGTATTCAACCATAATTCAAATGTTGTTTTTTTTTGCTGTAGGGTCACAAATAAATACTCTGCAGGGGCGTGACCCCGCCGCCCCTCTCCCGCCTCTTTTGGTCCGCAAAAAAAAGAAGAAAGGAAAGGGGAGTCAAGCTATCCCCTAGAAGGGCCAGTGAATGGGGCCCCAGAATGCAGGAAAATTACACTTCTTCTTCTTCTTCTCCTTTCGGCATTTCCCTTCAGGGGTCGCCACAGCAAGTCAGTTTCTTCCATCTAACCCTATCTGCTGCATCCTCTTCGGTCACGCCAACTATCTTCATGTCTTCCTTCACTGTATCCATGAACCTCCTCTTTGGTCTTCCTCTAGCCCTCTTTCCTGGTGGTTCCAAATCCAGCATCCTTCTGCCGATGTACTTGGTCTCTCTCCTCTGTACATGTCCAAACCATCTCAGTCTGGCCTCCCGGACTTTATCTCCAAAACCTCTAACATGTGCTGTTCCTCTGATATACTCATTTCTGATCCTGTCCATCCTGGTCACTCCCAGAGAGATCCTCAGCATCTTCATCTCTGCTACCTCCATCTCTGCTTCCTGTCTTTTCCTCAGTGGCACTGTCTCTAGACCAAACAGCATGGCGGGTCTCACCACGGTTTTGTACACTTTTCCTTTCATTTTAGCTGAAACTCTTCTGTCACACATCACACCTGATACTTTTCTCCACCCGTTCCAGCCTGCTTGAACACGCTTCTTCACCTCTTTTCCACACTCTCCATTGCTCTGGACTGTTGATCCCAAGTACTTAAAATCTTCCACCTTGTTTATCTCTTCTCCTTGTAACCTCACTTTTCCATTTGGATCCCTCTCATTCACACACATGTACTCTGTCTTACTCTGACTAATCTTCATTCCTCTTCTTTCTAGTGCAAACCTCCACCTCTCCAGCTTTTCCTCCACCTCTTCCCTCCTCTCACTACAGATCACAATGTCATCTGCAAACATCATTGTCCATGGGGATTCCTGTCTGACCTCGTCTGTCAGCCTGTCCATCACCATAGCAAACAGCAAAGGACTCAGAGCAGATCCTTGGTGCAGTCCCACCCCCACACTGAACTCCTCTGTCTCACCTACAGCACACCTCACCACTGTCTTACAGCCCTCATACATGTCCTGAACCGCTCTAACATACTTCTCTGTCACACCAGACTTCCTCATACAATACCATAGTTCTTCTCTAGGTACCCTGTCATACGCTTTCTCAAGATCTACAAAGACACAGTGCAGCTCCCTCTGACCTTCCCTGTACTTCTCTATCAGCATCCTCAAGGCAAATACTGCATCTGTAGTGCTCTTTTTAGGCATAAAACCATACTGCTGCTCACAAATTCTTACTTCAGACCTTAGCCTAGCTTCGACAACTTTTTCCCATAACTTCATCGTATGGCTGATCAGTTTAATTCCTCTGTAGTTACCACAACTCTGTACATCTCCCTTGTTCTTAAAAACAGGAACTAGCACACTTCTTCTCCATTCATCAGGCATCTTCTCACTTTCTAATATTCTGTTAAACAGCCCAGTCAGAAACTCTACTGCCACCTCACCTAAACACTTCCATACTTCTATAGGGATTCCGTCAGGGCCGAGAGCCTTTCCACTCTTCATCCTCTTCAGTGCCCTCTTTATTTCTACCTTACTGATCCTAGCCACTTTCCGGTCCACTTTGGTAACGTTTTCTACTCTTTGTTCTCTTTCATTCTCTTCATTCATCAACTCTTCAAAGTACTCTTTCCATCTTCCCATCACATTACTGGCATCTGTCAAGAGACATCCATTCCTGTCTTTAATCACCCTAACTTGCTGCACATCCTTCCCATCTTTGTCTCTCTGTCTTGCCAACCTGTATAGGTCCATCTCTCCCTCCTTGCTGTTCAGCTTAGCATACAAGTCGTCGAAGGCTGCTTGTTTTGCCTTTGCCACCTCTACTTTAACCTTATGCTGTATCTCCCTGTACCCTTGCCTACTCTCCTCAGTCCTCTCAGTGTCCCACTTCTTCTTAGCCAGCCTCTTTCTTTTGATAATATCCTGCACCTCCTCATTCCACCACCAAGTCTCTTTATCTATCTTCCTTCCAGATGACACACCAAGTACTCTCTTGCCTGTCTCCCTGATCACATTAGCTGTAGTTGTCCAGTCATCTGGAAGCTTCTCCTGCCCATCAAGAGCCTGTCTCAACTCCGTTATAAAGTTCAAGCAGCACTCTTCCTTTTTCAGTTTCCACCATTTAGTCTTCTGCACTCCCTTCATCTTCTTAGACTTCCTCACTGCTATGGTCATCTTACACACGACCATCCTGTGCTGTTTGGCTACACTGTCTCCTGCTACAACTTTGCAGTCACTGATCTCTTTCAGATTACACCGCCTACACAAAATGTAATCTACCTGTGTACTCCTTCCTCCACTCTTGTAAGTCACCCTGTGTTCCAGCCTTTTCTTGAAATAAGTATTCACTACAGCCAATTCCATTCTTTTCGCAAAGTCGATTCCATCTGACCTTCTGCATTCCTGTTCTGGATACCAAACCTGCCCATCACCTCCTCATCATCTCTGTTTCCTGCACCAACATGGCCATTGAAGTCTGCTCCAATAACAACTCTCTCACTTCTAGGGATGCTCTGGATTGCCTCATCAAGGTCTGACCAAAATTTCTCTTTCTCCTCGACCTCACATCCTACCTGTGGCGCATACCCACAAACAACGTTGAACATTACCCCTTCAATTTCTAGCTTGAGGCTCATCACCCTGTCTGACCTTCTTTTTACCTCCAGAACATTCCCAACTAATTCTTCCTTCACTATAACTCCTACACCATTCCTCTTCCTATCTACACCGTGATAAAACAACTTAAACCCCGCTCCCAGACTTCTAGCCTTGCTGCCTTTCCATCTAGTCTCCTGGACACACAGGATATCTACTTTTCTTCTCTCCATCATGTCAACTAACTCTCTACCTTTACCCGTCATAGTACCAACATTCAAAGTTCCTACCCTAAGTCCCAGACTCTTGAGGTTTCTCTTCTCTCTCTGCCGATGTACGCGTCTTCCACCTCTTCTTCTTTGACCTCTTCTTCTTTGACCACCAGTAGTCCAATTTCCACCGGCACCCTGTTGGTCAACAGCACCGATGGCGGTCGTTGTTAACCCGGGCCACGACCGATCCGGTATGGTATTTCTTGAACTGTCTTGCATATTTTAATTTGGCAAAGTTTTACGTCGGATGCCCTTCCTGACACAACCTCTGTGATTTTCTGGGCCACTCTGCCCATTGCCCAATCATTTGGATGGTTAGCGTTTAGATGTTTCACTGAGGAGTACAACATCTAAACAGCTATGAAAATAAATACATAATAAATAAAGGATTAAAAGAAAAAAAAAGTAAATAAGTTTAACCTAAAGTAAGTATGTAACAGCAATGGCTGGAACATGCTACAAAAACTTTCAAAATTCAAAAAATGCCAGTCTGAGCTGGTCGTCTGGTTAGGCAAAACAACCATAGCAGGAAAATTACACTTATTTTTTTAAATGTTCTGGGGGGGCGGGGAGGCCCCCAGTCACCCTATATTGGCTTTGTCAATGACCTCACGTCCCCGCCCCCCATCCCCACCCCATCTTCAGAAAATCTTAGAACCGCCCCTGCTCTTCGTGCTGAATGAATGCGGAAAATGTTTACTCTCGACTCCGATTGAGCCTCGATTCATGACTTCTTCTCCCGATCAACTGCTCCTTTTGATTTTAGCAATGCGGCTTCAAGATGCGCTAAAAAAAAAAAAAAATTACATTTTTTAAATTCCTGAACAAAAATGGAACGAAAAATGTAAAACACACTTTTAAAAAGTAGCGAAGTAAAAGTACTGATATTTGCTCTAAAATTGTAGTGAAGTAAAAGTAAAAGAACCGGTCTTAAATTTTACTTAAGTAAAGTACAGATACACAATTTTTTTACTTAAGTACAGTAACGAAGTACATTTACTTCGTTACGTTCCACCACTGGTTAGATGAAACTGACTTGCTGGGGCGACCCCTAAAGGGAAATGCCGAAAGAAGAAGCCACAGAAATCAGTTTGATAGACTCTGTAATGTGGGACAGAAACACAGACAAATCTAGTCATTTTAGATTCACTTTTTTATTCTAAACATTTGACAGAGTTTTTGTGTTAAAAGGTGAACTATTGCACGTTACATGTTCACTCCTTACTAAGACCAGCAGCAAAGCCTGCCTGTTCTGCTACTGGTTCTGGGGTGTCAAGCAGAGGATCCCTCCAGGGTCCAAATGTGAAGGCTCTGCTGGCACGGGGGAAAGCTCTGCCTGCTTCACAGCTGGCAAAAAAGTTGATGACCGCCGTCTAAACCTGTGAGTATAATTTGAGTGTTTTTTTTTTTAGACTCATGTCTATGTAAATGTTTTCATTTGTATTTTTTTATCCATGTTACAGCATCAGTTCCAAATCTCCCCCCTCCTCAGTCCACAGGCTCGAAGCGTTTCTTCTCCTCTGGTTTGTAAAAACCTACTTGTTATCGGTTACTCCTGATAAATGTGTTTCTAATCATATTTTTATTGCTTCTCCAGGAGACTTCTTTGAGGAGCAGGATGACCTGGACATGATGCTCGCTGCAACGCAGGCAGAACAGCAGTTTGCTCCACGTATGGATTTCCACAAAATAATCTCAGATGTTTAAAAAAAATCCATCATAATGAATAAAAGGGTCTTTTGTTTTAAAGAACAGAGCAGTGGACAACTGATGAGGTTCATGAATTCTTTGAAGGCACTTCCAGACAGTTTGGAAAACTAAATGTGTATGTAATGTGTTTATTTTAATATCTTCCATTATGTCTGACTAATTCTCCCAAACTTCCTGAATCCTGTACTGAATGAGCGTGGTGTCATTAGAAGAACCCAGAGCTGCTGCTGTTGTTGTTGCGTTGCTTTTTCATTCTTCTTCCTATGTACTCTCTCTCTCTCCTCTGTACGTGTCCAAACCATCTCAGTCTTGCCTCTTGAACTTTATCCTCAAAACCTCTAACATGTGCTGTTCCCCTGATGTACTCGTTTCTAATCCTGTCCGTCCTGGTCACTCCCAGAGACATCCTCAGCATCTTCATCTCTGCTATCTCCATCTCTGCTTCCTGTCTTTTCTTCAGTGCTACTGTTTCTAGACCAAACAGCATGGCGGGTCTCACCACAGTTTTGTACACTTTTTCTTTCATTTTAGCTGAAACTCTTCTGTCACACATCACACCTGATAATTTCCTCCAACCGTTCCAGCCTGCCAGCACATGCTTCTTCACCTCTTTTCCACACTCTCCATTGCTCTGGACTGTTGATCCTAGATACTTAAAATCTTCCACCTTCTTTATCTCTTCTCTCTGTAACCTCACTTTTCCATTTGGATCCCTCTCATTCACACACATGTACTCCCGGGTTTCGGCACCAAATGTTAAGTCCAAAAAAGACTTTTATTCAAGATAGTAGTTTCAGAATCAAAGCCAACAATAAAAATTCACAAAACAGAGATATAAATTGTCTTTTTCAGCTGAGAAAGAGGAGAGAAGGAGAACCAGCGCCCTTACGCTTGCTGGTCCTAAAACTCTCTGCTCACCCTCCCCTTCTCGCTTCCCTACCAAGATAACAAGAGTTGCCAGCAGTGGCCTTGAATTTCCCGGAGTATGATAAGCAAGTGTGTGAACAGTAATGTGGGAGAGTTAGCTGATGTTTTGCACATTTTAGTATTTTAAACACATGGTTATGTCTGATGTGAAAAACACACAAATACTTCATAATTGAGCTTATCTTACACACATCACACCTGATAATTTCCTCCAACCGTTCCAGCCTGCCAGCACATGCTTCTTCACCTCTTTTCCACACTCTCCATTGCTCTGGACTGTTGATCCTAGATACTTAAAATCTTCCACCTTCTTTATCTCTTCTCCCTGTAACCTCACTTTTCCATTTTGATCCCTCTCATTCACACACATGTACTCTGTTTTACTCTGACTAATCTTCATTCCTCTTCTTTCTAGTACAAACCTCCACCTCTCCAGCTTTTCCTCCACCTCTTCCCTCCTCCTCTCACTACAGATCACAATGTCATCTGCAAACATTTTTTATGTTCAACATTTAATCACTCTTCCGTCACTCTTCTTTCATGTTGTAATAAAGTTGAATCTGTCCAGTTTCTGGCTGAACGAATCAAATGCTGCATGACAATCATCTCTTATTTTTGGAATAATTGTTCTTAATGTCTTTTCAGCTGTGTCTGCTCCGCCAGCACCCCCAGAGCTTCCTTCTCACTGGGCTGAACAACTTCCTTCCTTCCAGCATGACTGGATCAGGAAGACTCTGTTTAGAGCTCATCCCAAGACTGGGAAGCCGGAGCTGGTGGCTCAGTTGAAGTTCTGGTGGTATCCACCTCAGCCACCGGCTATTTATACTCAGCCACCTTCTTCACCAGACGTCTTCTTTGGCCGTCCACTGTTCCTCTGGATGCCGTTGAAGATGTATGCCATTCCACTCGCCTGTCCCCAGCCTGCCTGCAGTAGTCTCAGGTTGAATGCAGCTGGTCTGTACCGCACTGTTTGCAGGGTTATGGATGTAGACGGGTGGTACGACATGGTCACCGAGTATCTGGAGCGCAAGCGGTGCAAGAAGAAGTATCCTGGGTGGTCACGGGAGATCCTGCAGCAGCTGGATGTGGGGCATCGCTGCCAGTTCCCAGCACTGCTGACATACAGGTATGAAACAAGAACAATAAACAGTGTGTACAGTCTTGTAGGTTTTATTCATGTTTTTTTGTTAACTGATAAAATTCATAACCAATTGATGTCATGATTTGACTTTTTCCAGGTTCTCCTGTGATAAGTGGGTGGTGAGGATGATGTGAGAGAGGACTCAGGGTAACAGTGTGACCCAGCTGTACAATAAGCTTCATGAGGAACACAGTGAGGCATGGTCAGAGCGTGCTCTGCTGTATCTGTCTGCTTGTGAGCGTTTTGTTAGCTCACACGTTCTGGAGAGTCCCGTCTTCTCCGACCCTCTCCACCCTTCCGCTGTCCCGAAGCCCAAGTGGTTTATGTCGGTGTACTGCAGGGATGTGCTGTCGCGGCTGGACGAGGTGAAAGCCAAGATCACCTCTGTGTTTGGCACTATCCTGAAGATGGACTCCACTAAGAAGGTCAATTTATTACATTAATAGATATTTAAAATGGATTTGAATAAAAAGTACATTTGAGTTTCATTTTGTTTCACAGTTAAATTAGTTTTTCTAACACAGTGTTTTGTATTTTCCATTAGGTGCAGAGACTGCTGCAGCCTACATGGACGGTCCCAGGTCAAAGACATGTTCTCAGAGTGGACTGAGCTTCAAGTGTGCCTCGACATCTGGCACTTCATGCGGCGCTTTGCCGTGGGAGTTACCACAGAAGCTCATCCACTCTATGGAGTCTTCATGGCTCGGCTGTCTCGCTGCATCTTCGAGTGGGACCCAGAGGATGTGGCTGCTCTGCGTCGGGCAAAGCAGGGGGAGCTATTGGCCAGTGGTATGGGACACGTGTCTGAGACGACCCTGGATGAGCGGATCGGCAGGAAAGAGCTGGCGCTCCACTGCAGGAGGAGAACTAGAGGAGTGGAGGAGACTGCCCGGCTGATCAAGGTACTTATTCATCAGATGGACGGAGAGGCCGGGAAAGTCACACTGGGTGTTCCACTGTTGGACCATCACCGCATCCAGCAAATCTGTCTGGACCAGCAGAGACACATCGGCCTTATTCAGGACCTGCCAGGTTTTCCCCTCTATATGAAAACTGGCACCCTGAAAAAGGGCGGTGTGGAGCGTAGCACTTATCGTTGTGCTCGTGGCTCCACCTCTCTGCAGTCTTTCCACCTTCACCTGAACCGTTTCATCCCAGGTGGGTGTCGATTTTTTTTCATCCGACTTTTTCTTTGTGATAAATCTGCAATAGTGATCTAATTTTACTTTTGTTACAACAAGGAACAAGTGCCAGTGATGCTCATTTCCAGGCGTATCTGCTGGATGGCTTGATGCGCTGGAATGAGGACAGGATGAAGGAGCCTGTGAAGGAGGAGTTAAACCTCCGGATCTACAGCAGCTCTCAGAAGGAGGCTCTGCACAACATAAGCAACAAAGTCCTGGAAAATCTCTGGTCTCCTGGGCTACTATCCTCCAGGGGCTTACACGGGTAAACACAAAGAAAGTTGTTTATCCAATAAATAAACTGTCTGTTTACTGAAATAAATGACAGAATAAAGTATGTGAATAAGTAATAAGCTGCACTTCCAGTATGACTTACTTCTGCATTCTGTTTGTTTCAGGAGAGACGCTTGGGATTGAGTTTCTATAAAGTCAGACTGGCAGAGCTCTGACTGAGAGTCCAGAAGAGGAGGACAGGCTGACGGAGCAGGTGCAGGACGAGCTGCTGCTACAAGATGACCCCAGAGGACATGACAGTTCCTGTGCTGTTTGAACCCTCAGGGTCAGCTCCGGCTCAAAGCAGTGACTCCGTGGCAGAGGTACTCTTCTATAAATATGTACCGTAATTTCACGGCTATAAGGCGCATATAGAAGTCTTAGATTTTCTTCAAAATGAGCGGTGCGCCTTTTCGTGCGGTGCGCCTTGTGTGTGAGAAAAGGCGGACCTAAAAGAAAACGCGGTGCCCGCGAGGCGGACCTGAAAGAAAAGACATGAGAACGTTAAAGAGTGAAGTGTGGGCAGCGTGGGAGCGATGGATGACCGAAGGAGACCACAGTTTCATGAAGGGTGGAAGGCAGCGCCGGGCGAGTTATGCTACAGTTTGCCAATGGATTGTAGATGCTTGGACTAACGTGTCTGCTGGTACTGTTATCCGAGCTTTCGCAAAAGCTGGTATCCTTTCTGAGGAGCCGCACAGTACAGACAGTGACTTTGACAGCGAGGAGCGAAGTGGACCTGCTCTGAAACAGAGGATGAGGACTTTGACAGATTTGAATAAAGACTATTACCGGTAATATGTTTGTTTAGTATCGTTACTACTTAAATAAAGTACAACCAAACTCAGTTTTGCTCCCGATCTATTTTTTTAATACACACATTTGCATGCTTGAGTGTGTGTTGTTGTAAGACGGTGTGTGACTGAGACTGCGCCTTTTCGTACGGTCCGCCTAATGGTCGTGAAATTAAGGTAGTATTTTTTTTTTTACTTTTCTAACCACTAACTTTCTATTTAACTTCTCTTCAGCACGTCACTGTCCACCACCCTGCATCACCACAGCCCTCCACCTCCTGGCAAGCAGAAGGTGTCGCTGTCTTGCCTTCATCGGGTGTTACAGCTTCAGAAACCAGCCTTGCTGATCAGCCTTCGGTGAGTGTATCATTTTGGTTCATAATTACACCTTTATGTACATAAAGAGCAGTTTGCTTTTTAGAGAAATTATGGAAAAATGTGTTTACTTATGCATTTACACAAGGCGATGTGCAACAAGCTGTGCGCGTTGCACAGGTACCCGACAAAAAAGGGAGGTGTGTCGGTTCCTCGATGGACTAAAATCCTGAGGGACTACCACCACATCCGCGAGCTGGTGCTGAACTGTCCAGCTGTCATGGAGACCACCTCTCTGCAGCTGTTTGTTCTAAACCAGAAGACACTTCTCCAGTGGTGAGTTTAGACGCTTTAGTTTAACATAAACATGATTAATGCATTGATACTAATTGTGTTGTGTTTGCAGGTTTCAGCGGAAGGAGAACAGACAGGAGAGGAGTGTCCTGCAACAAGGTGTCACCAAGGAGACGTCTATGCCAACGTCATCGGCACCGCTCCCTCCTCTGGTGAAAAAGCAGGTGCAAAGATCCTCCTCGAGGCACGACTTTGGCCACCAGCAAAACAGAGCAGGACAGGCTCCAAAACCGCGGCATACGATGTGCAGGAGGACATGGGCCCCTTAAAAACTGCATCGCCGTCGTACGAGCACTCGCGAACTCGCATAGAGCAAAAGAAAGTGGGTGAAATTAGATCTGTGAATTAAAGTAGCTAAATGTCCAAAATCATTTCATGAGATTATTTCTGGTGATGAATTGATTTATTTGTTCAAATGGATCTCCTTTAGTTTCTACCATGGTAGCTACTAATCTTCTTGGGGTACAAAATAAGTAAAAAATACAGTTAGATTTGCATGAGGTAAAAAAAAACAGTATAAAAAAAATTTAGTTCTATAAAACAGACAAAACTTCAAAATCAATCACCTTCTTAGCCATTGATCTCATACAGGGTTTTAGGTTTGTCAGAGCCCATCCCTGCTGATTGGAGCCGAGGGGCAGGGTTGTGGTGGTTGAGTTTAATGAGAAACACTCTACATAAAAAAAAAAACAACCCTGAGATATACTAATAAAAAAAAACAAAACAATGAATGCATTTGAAACAAGATGTACCTTTTGTTTGTTAGAATATCAGAAGAAAAGACTCGCGTGGCAGACCTGGAAAGAAAAGGCACGAGAACATTAAAGAGTGAAGTGTGAGCGGCGTGGGAGCGATGGATGACCGAAGGAGACCACAGTTTCACGAAGGGTGGAAGGCAGCGCCGGGCGAGTTACGCTACAGTTTGCCAATGGATTGTAGATGCTTGGACTAACGTGTCTGCTGGTACTGTTATCCGAGCTTTCTCAAAAGCTGGTATCCTTTCTGAGGAGCCGCACAGTACAGACAGTGACTTTGACAGCGAGGAGCGAAGTGGACCTGCTCTGTTGGATTTTGCGCAGCTGTTCGATTCAGAAACAGAGGATGAGGACTTTGATGGATTTGAATAAAGACTATTACCGGTAATGTGTTTGTTTAGTATCGTTACTACTTAAATAAAGTACAACCAAACTCAGTTTTGCTCCCGATCTATTTTTTAATACGTACATTTGCATGCTTGAGTGTGTGTTGTTGTAAGGCGGTGTGTGACTGAGACTGCGCCTTTTCGTACGGTCCGCCTAATGGTTGTGAAATTACGGTAGTATTTTTTTTTTTACTTTTCTAACCACTAACTTTCTATTTAACTTCTCTTCAGCACGTCACTGTCCACCACCCTGCATCACCACAGCCCTCCACCTCCTGGCAAGCAGAAGGTGTTGCTGTCTTGCCTTCATCGGGTGTTACAGCTTCAGAAACCAGCCTTGCTGATCAGCCTTCGGTGAGTGTATCATTTTGGTTCATAATTACACCTTTATGTACATAAAGAGCAGTTTGCTTTTTAGAGAAATTATGGAAAAATGTGTTTACTTATGCATTTAACAAAACTAATAATATGGTTCAGAAAAATAATGCAATGCAAACTATTTTTTATTTGAAATTATGCCCGCTTTAAAAAAAAAGTGAATTGTGATGTTTCTGTTTCACAGGCTCCAGTTCTGGGACCTGATGGTGCAGCTGGCTGGGATAAGGTGCAGGACTTGGCTGTGCATCTCGTCTCCTTACGAGAACTATCTTAACTAGACGACCAGCGGATCACAGAGACCATCCGTCTGTGGAGTGCTCTTCTGGAGGGGGACAAGACGAGGCTGAGCTACCAGCCCAGACACCAGGTCAAGCTCAGCAAAGGCCGCTTCAAAGTCCCCAAGGGTAGCAGAGAGACAGCAGGTGTGGAGAGCATGTAGCGGTGCAAGGTTGGACATCCCGGTGGTCCGGCTCAGTGGACCGGCACCAGTCGCATTGTCAAGGCGATGTGCAACAAGCTGTGCGCGTTGCACAGGTACCCGACAAAAAAGGGAGGTGTGTCGGTTCCTCGATGGACTAAAATCCTGAGGGACTACCACCACGTCCGCGAGCTGGTGCTGAACTGTCCAGCTGTCATGGAGACCACCTCTCTGCAGCTGTTTGTTCTAAACCAGAAGACACTTCTCCAGTGGTGAGTTTAGACGCTTTAGTTTAACATAAACATGATTAATGCATTGATACTAATTGTGTTGTGTTTGCAGGTTTCAGCGGAAGGAGAACAGACAGGAGAGGAGTGTCCTGCAACAAGGTGTCACCAAGGAGACGTTTATGCCAACGTCATCGGCACCGCTCCCTCCTCTAGTGACAAAGCAGGTGCAAAGATCCTCCTCGAGGCACGACTTTGGCCACCAGCAAAACAGAGCAGGACAGGCTCCAAAACCGCGGCATACGATGTGCAGGAGGATATGGGCCCCTTAAAAACTGCATCGCCGTCGAACGAGCACTCGCGAACTCGCATAGAGCAAAAGAAAAATGGGTGTGATGGCTACAGCCACACAACTATCTAGTTTGTAAACTTTATATTTTATTCACTTTATGAATATAATTTAGATATTTTGTTTGTTAAACCACTTTTCTTTACTTTGGACTTAATACAAGTTTAGATTAGTGCACATGTTTGATTTATGTTGTTGATTCACATTAATTTGATTTTCTTGAGTTTTGCAGGTGCTCCAGTTCCTGGGCCGAATGATCACCTGCTGTCCTGGGCTGGAGTCACCTAATTGGACTGAACCATTTATTTTCTTTAGGGGTGAAATTGGTTTTGTTAGCTTAGATTTAGTTAAGCTGTTTTGTTAACCCCCCTTTTTGTGTTGGCAGTGGTTTAGTATTCTTTCATTTAAGGTCATGCTGTTCTCAGTCAGTTAGGTCTGTTTGTTTGAGTTAATTCTCTTTTGTTAAACCTTATCTTGAGTTGAGTTAGTTATTTTGACCTCTTTTATAATTGTTAAACATTTGACATTTTTTGGGTTCAATAAAAAGACCCCTTTTTTACTTAAAACCTTGTGCTTGTCTATTTGCACTGCTTGGTCCATCACAGTGGGTGAAATTAGATCTGTGAATTAAAGCAGCTGAAAATGTCCAAAATCATTTCCTGAGATTATTTCTGGTGATGAATTGATGTATTTGTTCAATTGGATCCCCTTTAGTTTCTACCATGGGAGCTACTAATCTTCTTGGGGTACAAAATAAGTAAAAAATACAGTTAGATTTGCATGAGGTAAAAAAAACAGTATAAAATAAATTTAGTTCCATAAAACAGACAAAACTTCAAAATCAATCACCTTCTTAGCCATTGATCTCATACAGGGTTTTAGGGTTGTCAGAGCCCATCCCTGCTGATTGGAGCCGAGGGGCAGGGTTGTGGTGGTTGAGTTTAATGAGAAACACTCTACATAAAAAAAAAAAAAAAACAACCCTGAGATATACTAAAAAAAAAACAAAACAATGAATGCATTTTAAACAAGATGTACCTTTTGTTTGTTAGAATATCAGAAGAAAAGATTCGTTATTGGATGAGAAATTGCTGATGCTCTAAAACCCACATTATTAAATTAAATGAATCAATTTACAAATAATATGTCATTTTAAAATAATAATAATAACCTCAGGATCGGATCTCTGCTTTTTGCGGAGGATGTGGTCCTGTTGGCTTCATCAGACCGTGATCTTCAGCTCTCGCTGGGCCGATTTGCTGTGGAGTGTGAATCGGCCGGGATGGGAATTAGCGCCTCCAAATCCGAGACTATGGTCCTTGCCTGAAAAAGGGTGGAATGCCCCCTGCAGGTCAGCGACGGGGTCCTGCCCCAAGTAGAGGAGTTTATGTATCTCGGGATCTTGTTCACGAGCGGGGGAAGGATGGAGCGGGAGATCAACAGGCGGATCAGTGCAGCGTCCGCAATAACTAAATAAATAAATGAATTACTCTAATTCATCCCTCACCGGGGAAGTTTGTGTGCTGCACTCCTTACACCGCAGCAGGTTGCCCTTCGACTCCGCCAATGGTGGGAGAAGTGGGGGTAAGGTGTCTTCTCCAGGGACCCTAGACGTGCTCTCTGTGGGACGCGAACTCGCGAACTTCCGGTCCACGCGTAAACGCTCTAACCACTGAGCTGCCGTCTCCACCTTGGACGTCTCCAACTAGGACGCTGTATCGGTCCGTCATGGTAAAGAGAGAGCTGAAACGAAAAGCAAAGCTCTCGATTTACAAGTCAATCTACGTTCCCACCAACACCTATGGTCACTAGCTGTAGGTGGTGACTGAAAAAACGAGATCGCAGTTACAAACGGCCGAAATGAGCTTCCTCTGCAGGGTGGCTGGGCTCTCACTTAGAGTTCGAATGAGGAGCTATGTCATCCAGGAGGAGCTCGATCTCGAGCTGCTCTCTCCGAACAGCTTGAGAGAAGCCAGATGGGGTGGTTCGGGCATCTGGTCAGGGTGCCTCCCGAGTGCCTCACTGGTGTTATGTTTCAGGCACGTCCCACCGGGAGGAGACCAAGAGTCAGACCCCGGCCCAGCTGGAGAGACTATGTCCCACAGCTGGCTGGGGAACGACTCAGGATTCTTCCAGGTGAGCTGGAGGATGCAGTCGGGGTGAGAGAAGCCTGGGCTTCCTATCTGAGGCTGTTTCCCCCACGAACCGGATAAGCGGAAGACGACGGAACAGAACAAATAATATTGAGAATAATGTTGGGGTTTTTTTTCACTTTCTCAGTTACAGTTCTATAAACTCTCCCAGCTGTGGAGGAGAAATTGGACCCAAAAATGGACTTTTCATTAATCTCAATTGTGATTTGTTAATGTTTTTTCTAGTTGGATAAAAAATAAAATAAAAAGCACATACTGTATTTCACTTGAAAGTGACTTCGTTTTAGACCCAAAGTGACATTTTTGTGATTTATTGATTAATACTATTGACTGAAAAAAGAGGATCCATTTAAAATGTTCTAATAATGTTTTCAGTTGCTTTAGAAGATTTAATTTAGATCATTTAACTGTTTCTGAATTCAATTCCATTTTATTTGTTCAGACCAAAATCACAAAACAATTGTCTACTTTGAATGTCTGAATAAGAAAATCTCTGCAGGGATTTACCTTCTGTGGTCAGATGATAAAACCTTCCTATCTGGAGATCTGTTTCACGTTGAAACATTAACATTTTGAGGATGTTTAGCTGAGAGGCCTGATGTGGGCTCTCCAAATGACTGTCATTGTTTTCGTCCACAAAAAATTGGATGCCAAAACACCCAAAGAAATGTAGCCAGTTTTAAAAAACTAGTGATTCATGATTGTTGAAGGTATTTTTGTTTAAAAAAAAAAACATTTTAAAATATGCAGAACAGTTTAAATTGGTGATTTTTTTTTTTACAAAATAGTGTTAAAAATAACTGTAAATCATTTTTTTTAAATAGGGAGGAATTATATGGTATTAAACTGACATCTGCTGGCCAAAATGTGGAACTACACTAAATGACTTCAAAATAAAATGTACAAAAACACTGGTGCTTGTTGTTTTTTTCAGACCCTCATTGACAGGATTTTTGAAGACGACGGAACGGGTTTTTAACTTGTAAAGAACTTTGTGTTACATTTTATGTTTTATAAATAAAGTTTGATTGATTGATTGAAATGAGGCCGGGACCTCAGGCGGATCGGTGCGGCGTCAGCAATAACTAGGACGCTGCATCGGTCCATCGTGGTATAGAGAGAGCTGAACCGAAAAGCAAAGCTCTCGATTTACAAGTCGATCTACGTTCCCACCCTCACCTTTTGGTCACCAGTTGTGGGTGGTGACCAAAAGAATGAGATCGCGGATACAAGCGGCCATGATGAGCTTCCTCCACAGGGTGGCTGGGCTCTCACTCAGAGATAGGATGAGGAGCTTATCTCCTCGTGGTTTCATCTGTGTGAGCTATGTCGGGATATGTCAACAAATCAGCGTCTGTATACGCTATATCTCGGTATATTCTCGGGATGTGTCAACAAATCAGCGTTCGAGTTCTGGACAATCCAAACTTGGTCTTGCCCTGACGTCACGTTCAACGTCATGTTTGTGGGCCGAGCAGAGCGGATTGATACAACAGACCGTTTTATGAGGACTACTTTCCTTGACAGCAACAGGTGGGTCAAACTTTTAACATGTTTATTTTAAACTTTTTTTGTTGAAAAATTAGATCTAAACTTAAACAAATTAGGTATCGTGTTACGCGACGTTAGCTGAGTGTTTGGAGGTAAAAACAATGACTTAAAACTCAATAAAAGCGTGTTTTTTCATTGTTTACGTGCAATGTTCTTAAAAAGTGTTGTTGTTTTTAATCTCTTTAACATAAAAAATAATGTCAGATGGTCTTTGAAGCATTTTTTTACGTGTTTTAGCATCTTTTTACTTGTTTTAGCATCTTTTTACGTGTTTTGCCATCTTTTCAATTCAATTTTATTTGTATAGCCCAAAATCACAGAATTTCCGTCTCAATGGGCTTCACGAGAAAGAGTGTTTTTGCATCTTTTTACGTGTTTTAGCATCTTTTTACGTGTTTTAGCATCTTTTTACGTGTTTTAGCATCTTTTTACGTGTTTTAGCATCTTTTTACGTGTTTTAGCATCTTTTTACGTGTTTTAGCCGCTAAAAGCTGCACAGATTGACGATAGATGACGCTAACAAACTTTACAGAAAAAAGACGGTCTTAAATTTCCATCATCTTTCCGTTTGTTTTCTGACCATTAAAACATGTTTAATAACATTGTGATCTGTAGTGAGAGGAGGAGGGAAGAGGTGGAGGAAAAGCTGGAGAGGTGGAGGTTTGTACTAGAAAGAAGAGGAATGAAGATTAGTCAGAGTAAAACAGAGTACATGTGTGTGAATGAGAGGGATCCAAATGGAAAAGTGAGGTTACAGTGAGAAGAGGTAAAGAAGGTGGAAGATTTTAAGTATCTAGGATCAACAGTCCAGAGCAATGGAGAGTGTGGAAAAGAGGTGAAGAAGCATGTGCTGGCAGGCTGGAACGGGTGGAGGAAAGTATCAGGTGTGATGTGTGATAGAAGAGTTTCAGCTAAAATGAAAGGGAAAGTGTACAAAACCGTGGTGAGAGCCGGCCATGCTGATTGGTCTAGAGACAGTAGCACTGAAGAAAAAACAGGAAGCAGAGATGGAGGTAGCAGAGGAATGACTAATCTTCATTCCTCTTCATTCTAGTACAAACCTCCACCTCTCCAGCTTTTCCTCCACCTCTTCCCTCCTCTCACTACAGATCACAATGTCATCTGCAAACATTTTTCATGTTCAACATTTAATCACTCTTCCGTCACTCTTCTTTCATGTTGTAATAAAGTTGAATCTGTCCAGTTTCTGGCTGAACGAATCAAATGCTGCATGACAATCATCTCTTATCTTTGAAGTAATTGTTCTTAATGTCTTTTCAGCTGTGTCTGCTCCGCCAGCACCCCCAGAGCTTCCTTCTCACTGGGCTGAACAACTTCCTTCCTTCCTTCCAGCATGACTGGATCAGGAAGACTCTGTTCAGAGCTCATCCCAAGACTGGGAAGCCGGAGCTGGTGGCTCAGTTGAAGTTCTGGTGGTACCCACCTCAGCCACCGGCTATTTATACTCAGCCACCTTCTTCACCAGACGTCTTCTTTGGCCGTCCACTGTTCCTCTGGATGCCGTTGAAGATGTACAGTGGTGGTCAAAAGTTTACATACACTTGTAAAGAACATAATGTCATGGCTGTCTTGAGTTTCCAGTTATTTCAACAACTCTGATTTTTCTCTGATATAGTGATTGGAACAGATCCTTCTTTGTCACAAAAAACATTCATGAAGTTTGATTCTTTTATGACTTTATTATGGGTAAACTGAAAATGTGACGAAATCAGCTGGGTCAAAAATATACATACAGCAACATTAATGAGCAATTTTGGAGACTTAGAAAGTTGTGTCAATGACATGAGCTTCATAGCATGACCTCTTAACTTCTTGTGAGTGATTATGAGTGACTACAGCTGGTGGCTTCTCTGAGGCCATTTAAAAAGGGCTCATTGGATAAAAACACCCACAAACGTTACAATGGGAAAGTCAAAGGAGCTCAGCACAGATTTGAAAAAGAGAATCATTGACTTGAACAAGTCAGGAAAGTCACTTGGAGCCATTTCAAAGCAGCTGCAGGTTCCAAGAGCAACAGTGCAAAGAATTGTTTGTAAGTATAAAGTGCATGGCACTGTTTTGTCACTGCCACGATCAGGAAGAAAACGCAAGCTGTCACCTGCTGCTGAGAGAAAACTGGTCAGGAGAGTGAAGAGTCAACCCAGGAGCATCAAAAAGCAGATCTGCCAAGAATTAGAAGCTGCTGGAACACAGGTGTCAGTGTCCACAGTCAAGCGTGTTTTGCATCGCCATTGACTGAGAGGTTGCCGTGCAAGAAGGAAGCCCTTGCTCCAAAAGCGGCACCTTAAGGCTCGACTAAAGTTTGCTGCTGATCACATGGACAAAGATAAGACCTTCTGGAGGAAAGTTCTGTGGTCAGATGAAACAAAAATTGAGCTGTTTGGCCACAATGCCCAGCAATATGTTTGGAGGACAAAAATACACCATGTTTACCATCAAGCACGGTGGTGGTAGTATTATGCTGTGGGCCTGTTTTGCTGCCAATGGAACTGGTGCTTTACAGAGAGTCAATGGGACAATGAAGAAGGAGGATTACCTTCAAATTCTTCAAGAAAACCTGAAGTCATCAGCCCGAAGGTTGGGTCTTGGGCGCAGTTGGGTATTCCAACAGGACAATGACCCCAAACACACATCAAAAGTGGTAATGGAATGGCTAAATCAGGCTAGAATTAAGGTTTTAGAATGGCCTTCCCAAAGTCCTGACTTAAATCCCATTGAGAACATGTGGATAATGCTGAAGAAACAAGTCCATGTCAGAAAGCCAACAAATTTAACTGAACTGCACCAATTCTGTCAAGAGGAGTGGTCAAAGATTCAACCAGAAACTTGCCAGAAGCTTGTGGATGGCTACCAAAAGCGCCTAATTGAAGTAAAAATGGCCAAAGGACATGTAACCAAATATTAGCATTGCTGTATGTATATTTTTGACCCAGCTGATTTCGTCACATTTTCAGTTTACCCATAATAAAGTCATAAAAGAATCAAACTTTATGAATGTTTTTTGTGACAAAGAAGGATCTGTTCCAATCACTATATCAGAGAAAAATCAGAGTTGTTGAAATAACTGGAAACTCAAGACAGCCATGACATTATGTTCTTTACAAGTGTATGTAAACTTTTGACCACCACTGTATGCCATTCCACTCGCCTGTCCCCAGCCTGCCTGCAGTAGTCACAGACTGACTGCAGCTGGTCTGTACCGCACTGTGCGCAGGGTTATGGATGTAGACGGGTGGTACGACATGGTCACCGAGTATCTGGAGCGCAAGCGGTGCAAGAAGAAGTACCCTGGGTGGTCACGGGAGATCCTGCAGCAGCTGGATGTGGGGCATCGCTGCCAGTTCCCAGCACTGCTGACATACAGGTATGAAACAAGAACAATAAACAGTGTGTACAGTCTTGTAGGTTTTATTCATGTTTTTTTGTTCACTGATAAAATTCATAACCGATTGATGTCATGATTTGACTTTTTCGAGGTACTCCTGTGATAAGTGGGTGGTGAGGATGATGTGAGAGAGGACTCAGGGTAACAGTGTGACCCAGCTGTACAATAAGCTTCATGAGGAACACAGTGAGGCATGGTCAGAGCGTGCTCTGCTGTATCTCTCTGCTTGTGAGCGTTTTGTTAGCTCACACGTTCTGGAGAGTCCCGTCTTCTCCGACCCTCTCCACCCTCCCGCTACCCCGAAGCCCAAGTGGTTTATGTCGGTGTACTGCAGGGGGGGCACGGGGCACGGGCTCTGGCCCATGGCAGCTGTACTCATGAAGCGTTCCAGGGAGGCAGGAGTACCACCGCCTGCCATCATGTATGTGGACAGAGACTGCTGCAGCCTACATGGACGGTCCCAGGTCAAAGACATGTTCTCAGAGTGGACTGAGCTTCAAGTGCGCCTGGACATCTGGCACTTCATGCGGCGCTTTGCCGCGGGAGTTACCACAGAAGCTCATCCACTCTATGGAGTCTTCATGGCTCGGCTGTCTCGCTGCATCTTCGAGTGGGACCCAGAGGACGTGGCTGCTCTGGGTCAGGCAAAGCAGGGGAAGCTATCGGCCAGTGGCACAGAACATGTGTCTGAGACGGCCCTGGTTGAGCGGATCGGTAGGAAAGAGCTGGCGCTCCACTGCAGGAGGAGAACTAGAGGAGTGGAGGAGACTGCGCGGCTGATCAAGGTGCTTATTGATCAGATGGACGGAGAGGCCGGGAAAGTCACACTGGGTGTTCCACTGTTGGACCATCACCGCATCCAGCAAATCTGGCTGGACCAGCAGAGACACATCACCTGTATTCAGGACCTGCCAGGTTTTCCCCTCTATATGAAAACTGGCACCCTGAAAAAGGGCGGTGTGGAGCGTAGCACTTATCGCTGTGCTCGTGGCTCCACCTCTCTGGAGTCTTTCCACCTTTACCTGAACCGTTTCATCCCAGGTGGGTGTTGATTTTTTTTCATCCGACTTTTTCTTTGTGATAAATCTGCAATAGTGATCTAATTTTACTTTTGTTACAACAAGGAACAAGTGCCAGTGATGCTCATTTCCAGGCGTATCTGCTGGATGGCTTGATGCGCTGAAATGAGGACAGGATGAAGGAGCCTGTGAAGGAGGAGTTAAACCTTCGGATCTACAGCAGCTCTCAGAAGGAGGCTCTGCACAACATAAGCAACAAAGTCCTGAAAAATCTCTGGTCTCCTGGGCTACTACCCTCCAGGGGCTTACACGGGTAAACACAAAGAAAGTTGTTTATCCAATAAATAAACTGTCTGTTTACTGAAATAAATGACAGAATAAAGTATGTGAATAAGTAATAAGCTGCACTTCCAGTATGACTTACTTCTGCATTCTGTTTGTTTCAGGAGAGACGCTTGGGATTGAGTTTCTATAAAGTCAGACTGGCAGAGCTCTGACTGAGAGTCCAGAAGAGGAGGACAGGCTGACGGAGCAGGTGCAGGACGAGCTGCTGCTACAAGATGACCCCAGAGGACATGACAGTTCCTGTGCTGTTTGAACCCTCAGGGTCAGCTCCGGCTCAAAGCAGTGACTCCGTGGCAGAGGTACTCTTCTATAAATATGTACCATAATTTCACGGCTATAAGGCGCACATAGAAGTCTTAGATTTTCTTCAAAATGAGCGGTGCGCCTTTTCGTGCGATGCGCCTTGTGTGTGAGAAAAGACGGACCTAAAAGAAAAGGCGGTGCCCGCGAGGCGTACCTGAAAGAAAAGACATGAGAACGTTAAAGAGTGAAGTGTGAGTGGCGTGGGAGCGCTTGACGACCGAAGGAGACCACAGTTTCACGAAGGGTGGAAGACAGCGCCGGGCGAGTTACGCTACAGTTTGCCAATGGATTGTAGATGCTTGGACTAACGTGTCTGCTGGTACTGTTATCCGAGCTTTCTCAAAAGCTGGTATCCTTTCTGAGGAGCCGCACAGTACAGACAGTGACTTTGACAGCGAGGAGCGAAGTGGACCTGCTCTGTTGGATTTTGCGCAGCTGTTCGATTCAGAAACAGAGGATGAGGACTTTGACGGATTTGAATAAAGACTATTACCGGTAATGTGCTTGTTTAGTATCGTTACTACTTAAATAAAGTACAACCAAACTCAGTTTTACTCTCAATCTATTTTTTTAATACGCACATTTGCATGCTTGAGTGTGTGTTGTTGTAAGGCGGTGTGTGACTGAGACTGCGCCTTTTCGTACGGTGGCCCTAATGGTCGTGAAATTACGGTAGTATTTTTTTTTACTTTTCTAACCACTAACTTTCTATTTAACTTCTCTTCAGCACGTCACTGTCCACCAGCCTGCATCACCACAGCCCTCCACCTCCTGGCAAGCAGAAGGTGTTGCTGTCTTGCCTTCATCGGGTGTTACGCATTCAGAAATAAGCCAGACTGATCAGCCTTCGGTGAGTGTATCATTTTGGTTCATAATTACACCTTTATGTACATAAAGAGCAGTTTGCTTTTTAGAGAAATTATGGAAAAATGTGTTTACTTATGCATTTATCAAAACTACAAATATAGTTAAAAAAAATAATGCAATGCAAACTATTTTTTATTTGAAATTATGCCCGCTTTAAAAAAAAAGTGAATTGTGATGTTTCTGTTCCACAGGCTCCAGTTCTGGGACCTGATGGTGCAGCTGGCTGGGATAAGGTGCAGGACTTGGCTGTGCATCTCGTCTCCTTACGAGAACTATCGTAACTGGACGACCAGCGGATCACAGAAACCATCTGTCTGTGGAGTGCTCTTCTCGAGGGGGACAAGACGAGGCTGAGCTAGCAGCCCAGACACCAGGTCAAGCTCAGCAAAGGCCGCTTCAAAGTCCCCAAGGTTAGCAGAGAGACAGCAGGTGTGGAGAGCGTGTAGCGGTGCAAGGTTGGACATCCCGGTGGTCCGGCTCAGTGGCCCGGCACCAGTCGCATTGTCGAGGCGATGTGCAACAAGCTGTGCGCGTTGCACAGGTACCCGACAAAAAAGGGAGGTGTGTCGGTTCCTCGATGGACTAAAATCCTGAGGGACTACCACCACATCCGTGAGCTGGTGCTGAACTGTCCAGCTGTCATGGAGACCACCTCTCTGCAGCTGTTTGTTCTAAACCAGAAGACACTTCTCCAGTGGTGAGTTTAGACGCTTTAGTTTAACATAAACATGATTAATGCAGTGATACTAATTGTGTTGTGTTTGCAGGTTTCAGCGGAAGGAGAACAGACAGGAGAGGAGTGTCCTGCAACAAGGTGTCACCAAGGAGACGTCTATGCCAACGTCATCGGCACCGCTCCTTCCTCTGCTGAAAATGCAGGTGCAAAGACCCTCCTCGAGGCACGACTTTGGCCACCAGCAAAACAGAGCAGGACAGGCTCCAAAACTGCGGTATACGATGTGCAGGAGGACATGGGCCCCTTAAAAACTGCATCGCCGTCGAACGAGCACTCGCGAACTCGCATAGAGCAAAAGAAAGTGGGTGAAACTAGATCTGTGACTTAAAGTAGCTAAATGTCCAAAATCATTTCATGAGATTATTTCTGGTGATGAATTGATTTATTTGTTCAAATGGATCCCCTTTAGTTTCTACCATGGGAGCTACTAATCTTCTTGGGGTACAAAATAAGTAAAAAATACAGTTAGATTTGCATGAGGTAAAAAAAAACAGTATAAAATAAATTTAGTTCCATAAAACAGACAAAACTTCAAAATCAGTCACCTTCTTAGCCATTGATCTCATACAGGGTTTTAGGGTTGTCAGAGCCCATCCCTGCTGATTGGAGCCGAGGGGCAGGGGTGTGGTGGTTGAGTTTAATGAGAAACACTCTACATAAAAAAAAACAACCCTGAGATATACTAAAAAACAAAACAAAACAATGAATGCATTTGAAACAAGATGTACCTTTTGTTTGTTAGAATATCAGAAGCTCCTTCTCCAAGAGGCTCAGACAGCTCCGCTCGAGAACATCTCGTTACTGGAGGTCTTTCTTTCCGTACATGATCGGGCTCTATAACGACTCACTTAGCAGATAGGAAGTTGTTGCTGTGACACACAAATTTCCCCTGTGTGGGATCAATAAAGTACATTCTGATTCTGAAAAGACTCGTTATTGGATGAGAAATTGCTGATGCTTTAAAACCCACATTATTAAATTAAATGAATCAATTTACAAATAATATGTCATTTTAAAATAATAATAATAATGACCTCAGGATCGGATCTCTGCTTTTTGCAGACGATGTGGTTCTGTTGGCTTCATCGGACCGTGATCTCCAGCTCTCGCTGGACCGATTTGCTGTGGAGTGTGAATCGGCCGGGATGGGAATTACGTAGCGCCTCCAAATCTGAGACCATGGTCCTTGCCTGAAAAAGAGTCGAATGCCCCCTGCAGGTCAGGAACGGGGTCCTGCCCCAAGTAGAGGAGCTTATGTATCTCGGGATCTTGTTCACGAGTGGGGGAAGGATGGAGCGGGAGATCAACAGGCGGATCGGTGCGGCGTCAGCAATAACTAGGAGGCTGCATCGGTCCGTCGTGGTAAAGAGAGAGCTGAACCGAAAAGCAAAGCTCTCGATTTACAAGTCAATCTACGTTCCCACCCTCACCTTTTGGTCACCAGTTGTGGGTGGTGACCGAAAGAATGAGATCGTGGGTACAAGCGGCCATAATGAGCTTCCTCCACAGGGTGGCTTGGCTCTCACTCAGAGATCGGATGAGGAGCTTATCTCCTAGTGGTTTCATCTGTCAGGGACAGAGGTCCTGCCCAAAGTAGAGGAGTTTATGTATCTCGGGATCTTGTTCACGAGCGGGGGAAGGATGGAGCGGGAGATCAACAGGCGGATCAGTGCAGCGTCAGCAATAACTAAATAAATAAATGAATTACTCTATTCATCCCTCACCGGGGAAGTGCTGCACTCCTTACACCGCAGCAGGTTGCCCTTCGACTGCGCCAATGGTGGGAGAAGTGGGGGTAAGGTGTCTTCTCCAGGGACCCTAGACGTGCTCTCTGTGGGACGCGAACTCGCGAACTTCCGGTCCACGCGTAAACGCTCTAACCACTGAGCTGCCGTCTCCACCTTGGACGTCTCCAACTAGGACGCTGTATCGGTCCGTCATGGTAAAGAGAGAGCTGAAACGAAAAGCAAAGCTCTCGATTTACAAGTCGATCTACGTTCCCACCAACACCTATGGTCACTAGCTGTAGGTGGTGACTGAAAAAACGAGATCGCAGTTACAAACGGCTGAAATGAGCTTCCTCTGCAGGGTGGCTGGGCTCTCACTTAGAGTTCGAGTGAGGAGCCATGTCATCCAGGAGGAGCTCGATCTCGAGCTGCTCTCTCCCAACAGCTTGAGAGAAGCCAGATGGGGTGGTTCGGGCATCTGGTCAGGGTGACTCCCAAGTGCCTCACTGGTGTTATGTTTCAGGCACGTCCCACCGGGAGGAGACCAAGAGTCAGACCCCGGCCCAGCTGGAGAGACTATGTCCCACAGCTGGCTGGGGAACGACTCAGGATTCTTCCAGGTGAGCTGGAGGATGCAGTCGGGGTGAGAGAAGCCTGGGCTTCCTATCTGAGGCTGTTTCCCCCGCGAACCGGATAAGCGGAAGACGACGGAACAGAACAAATAATATTGAGAATAATGTTGGGGTTTTTTTCACTTTCTCAGTTACAGTTCTATAAACTCTCCCAGCTGTGGAGGAGAAATTGGACCCAAAAATGGACTTTTCATTAATCTCAATTGTGATTTGTTAATGTTTTTTCTAGTTAGATAAAAAATCAAATAAAAAGCACATACTGTATTTCACTTGAAAGTGACTTCGTTTTAGACCCAAAGTGACATTTTTGTGATTTACTGATTAATACTATTGACTGAAAAAAGAGGATCCATTTAAAATGTTCTAATAATGTTTTCAGTTGCTTTAGAAGATTTAATTTAGATCATTTAACTGTTTCTGAATTCAATTCCATTTTATTTGTACAGACCAAAATCACAAAACAATTGTGTACTTTGAATGTCTGAATAAGAAAATCTCTGCAGGGATTTACCTTCTGTGGTCAGATGATAAAACCTTCCTATCTGGAGATCTGTTTCACGTTGAAACATTAACATTTTGAGGATGTTTAGCAGAGAGGCCTGATGTGGGCCCTCCAAATGACTGTCATTGTTTTCGTCCACAAAAAATTGGATGCCAAAACACCCAAAGAAATGTAGCCAGTTTTGAAAAACTAGTGATTTATGATTGTTGAAGGTACTTTTGTTTAAAAAAAAAAAACATTTTAAAATATGCAGAACAGTTTAATTTGGTGATTTTTTTACAAAATAGTGTTAAAAATAACTGTAAATCATTTTTTTTAAATAGGGAGGAATTATATGGTCTTAAACTGACATCTACTGGCCATAATGTGGAACTACACTAAATGACTTCAAAATAAAATGTACAAAAACACTGGTGCTTGTTGTTTTTTTCAGACCCTCATTGACAGGATTTTTGAAGACGACGGAACGGGTTTTTAACTTGTAAAGAACTTTGTGTTACATTTCATGTTTTTCGTTTTTGTGGTACATTTTATGCTTTATAAATAAAGTTTGATTGATTGATTGAAATGAGGCCGGGACCTCAGGCGGATCGGTGCGGCGTCAGCAATAACTAGGACGCTGCATCAGTCCATCGTGGTAAAGAGAGAGCTGAACCGAAAAGCAAAGCTCTCGATTTACAAGTCGATCTACGTTCCCACCCTCACCTTTTGGTCACCAGTTGTGGGTCGAGACCAAAAGAATGAGATCGCGGAAACAAGCGGCCATGATGAGCTTCCTCCGCACGGTGGCTGGGCTCTCACTCAGAGATCGGATGAGGAGCTTATCTCAGGCTGCCGCGTAATAATGTAGCTCGTCATAGCGACAGAAAGAAGACGCAAAGGTGCCCGATCTGCGCGTGTGAGGACCTTCTCCAGCTCATGAAATGATTTGGAAACTTTCAGCTGCTTTAATCCACGTATCTAAATTCACCCGCTTTCTTTTGATATACACGAACCAGCGACCTCTTGCTCTGGTTATATGTCATATTATATGTTTCAGACCTCCAGAGAGACGGGGATGTAGCTCAATTGGTAGAGCGCATGGCTTTGCATGTATGAGGTCCCGGGTTCGAACCCCGGCATCTCCAGTTTTCTTTTTTTTGCCAAGACAATAATTCAATAAATAACAAATAACTAAATCGTTTATTTAGTCACTTTTTTAAAATGTCCTGCTTGTTAATGGTTTTTAAATTACATACATAACTTGGGTTTTTTGTCTTTACTTTACGTTCTGTCGACTTCCGCTATTGCATAATCTATTCAGTTCCTGATTGGCTGTAAGGAACACGGCCACGACTCCTTAAAATCCATTGACGCCCACTTCGGTTTCATGTCCTGATAGAATGAAGACATTTTGCTTTAGAAAAACTCTTCATCAAAATAAACCAGAGAATATTTCGTATATTTGAATGACAATATATGGAGTCGCGGGTCGTGGGCGTACGTCATGGTAAATGGTAAATGGACTCTACTTGTATAGCGCTTTTCCACCTGTGTCGGCACTCAAAGCGCTTTACAGTGTAGCTCACATTCACCCATTCACACACACATTCATACCTGATGAGGATGCCTCCATGCAAGGAGCAAACCACCATCAGGAGCAATTGGGGGTTCGGTGTCTTGCTCAAGGACACCTCGGCATGAACTCCTGGCGGGGGATCGAACCGGCAACCCTCCGGTTACAGGGCGGTCACCCTACTCACTGAGCCATCCTTCCCCCGTCATCGGGAAATCTGAATGATGACTGCCTTTGACACCGCTTTACTCAGTTGCAAAAGCAATTCACATGGTTTTTATATACAAAAAATTCTCTGAAGTCGAGTATTGAAGCATTCATACAATAAATAAATGTGATTTTAATGGATAAAAGTGCATAATTTAGCTTTCATCGTGTTTGTGGACAAGTAATTAAGAGATAAAGATAGCAGCAGACATGTAAACAGTGGGTTAAGAGTTTGAACTTTCTCTTTGTCAGTTTTTCTTTTTCCTCATCCCCCCCCCCATTTTTCCCTTCTTTTTAATGTTCCTAATATGATGGTCAGTTTATTTTACATTCACTATTGAGACAGTGACTTTTTTTCAGAGGACTGCACGTTTGAAAGATAGGCTCCCCCAAAAACCAGCCCTGCTCGACTCAAGTAAATTTTATTTTCGTCCAATAACAAAAGATCATTTTCAATGTACTGTAAAACATGTCTGTGCTGTGGCACAGGCAAGGATCTTACCGATACGGATATACAGATGTTACTTTCTATCCCAAGATGTAAACGTTCTGGTTTGAAACGTGCTGAATGAAGATGATATGTGCTGAGACACCTCAGTGACGTGCAGTCAGGGGAGGCAAGGAAAGCAGTGTTTCCCCTGTCGTCATGACAAAAAAGAAAAAGAAAAAAAGAAAGTGTATATTTTCCACTGCTATGTGTTGAAAATGCATTTGGAGTATGGCTACACATTCATGCCATGTTATTTGGCAAAAAATAGCCGAAATTGATTTATTGCCGATCAAAACCAGGTCAGAATCCTGAAGGGAGGCAGAGACGAGATGTGCTTCCCTTCTAAATGTATGATTCAATACAAATTGGGTGGCTTGATGCGTGCTAGTTTCTGTTCTTTCAGAAAATCACCAGTATGAACTTTACAGAAATATTTATGAAACACCACAACTTTCTGCACTCTATATAATGTATTTTATGTGTGTGTGAGAAAACTACTGATGCTGATCGCACACATAAAAAAATTGACAGGGGAGGCCGGTATGAAAACTGGCAGCTCCGTTCTTTCTTTTAGCTTTTCTGTCAATTCTTGTGTTGGCAACATTTCCATTGAGACTTAGAGGCTTTTTAAACTAAACGGATGGGCTTCATTCATAAGTAAAAGTAAAGACACTGCTGGCTCTGTTTGTTTTAAAAAATGAAATAAAATTGGACAAATAATATACATACATGTTTGGCATTGAAGATTTCTTTCCTTTTTTTCTGATCATTTTAAAAGGCAAACTTTATTAACATTTATTAAAACACCAAAATTTAAAGTTTGAAAAACAACAGAAATTTTTACTGTTGGTCAAAATGAAATCTCTGTACTTGAATTTGTTTACAGTATTGATGAATTTCTTAAAACTCTATCCATAGCAATAAAAGAGACAGATCTGTTCCTGTTCATATGTTTGTGAATGGAATTAAAGAGGAATGCTCATTGGATGTGAAGCATTATCAGTGGTTGGGTGTTGTTGGATGAATGCTGAAATACGATACAGTTTTCAGTTTTGTACAATTGTAAATTACAAGCGGCCGAAATTAGCTTCCTCCACAGGGTGGCTGGGCTCTCACTCAGAGATCGGGTGAGGAGCTCTGCCATCCGGGAGGAGCTCGGTGTCGAGCCGTTCCTCCTCCATGTCAAAAGAAGCTAGATGGGGTGGTTTGGGCATCTGGTCAGGATGCCTCCTGAGCGCCTCCCTGGTGAGGTGTTTCCGGCGTGTCCCACCAGGAAGAGACCAAGAGGCAGACCCCAGACCCGCTGGAGAGACTATGTTTCAAAGCTGGCCGGGGAACGACTCGGGATCTTTCCGGGTGAGCTGGAGGATGCGGCTTTGGTGAGAGATGCCTGGACTTCCCATCTGAGGCTGTTGCCCCCACAACCTGGCCACGGATAAGCGGAAGACGACGGAATGGAACAATTATAAATCTGACTCTTGAGGAGCCAGTGCCTCCCCGGCCAGGAACCTCACTGCACGTCACTGCTCACCAGAGAGGCAATTGGGAGGCATTCTAACCAGATGCCCGAACCACCTTCTCTTGAGCTCCTCTCGGATGGCAGAGCTCCTCACTCTATCACTGATTAGGAACCTCCAGCGCTCCCTCTGGCAGCAGGAGAGGGGATCATGACAGTCTCTCTCAAAAGTATATTTTTGGAAATATTGAAAATGTTGCAAATTAAATTATTCTGTTAATATTGGGTGAAATGTAATTAGAACCAGTTTAGGATTTACGTATATATTTTTTTAGACTAATAGTAAAGAATATGAAGGCATTCAGGGTCCACGTGCACCACACTTCCACCGGCTTCTAGTTCTTAGCATCCTCCTAGAAGCGATTAAGCTAATTGTGTGTTTCTGACTGGCGTCATACTGAGCTTTCTCAAATTGTAATGTTTAAATCTCAACCATTGATGGAGGGAATATTTCTGGTGTTTAGGTTCCTAATAAAATAAATAAAAAATTATAATCAGAATCAGAATATACGTACTTTAATGATCCCACACATGAGAAATTTGATTAAGATGTATCTTTAAATATTAAGAGTAAAGCAAACTTTTAAAAAGTTATAAACTCTTGTAATGTGAATTCCGTTCCGTCATCTTCTGCAGTGAGGCCCGGTTGCAGGGGCAATATCTTCAGACGGGAAACCAGGCTTCTCTCTCCTGGCTGCAATCCTCCAGCTCACTCGGAAGGATCCCGAGGTGTTCCCTGTCCAGCTGCAAGATATAATCTCTCCAACGGGTCCAGGGTCTGCCTCTTGGTCTCTTCCTGGTGGAATGTGCCTGAAACACCTCACCAGCAAGGCATTTGGGAGGTGTTCCGACCAGATGCCCGAACCACCCCATCTGGCTTCTATTCAATTCAATTCAATTTTATTTGTATAGCCCAAAATCACAGAATTTCCGTCTCAATGGGCTTCACAAGAAAAAGAGGAATGTATTAACACAAATACACAACAAGAAAAATAACTAACAAATGCTAACTAAACAAGACTAGCACATTTATGCCCGTAGACTCTCCTTCTCGGTGAGGAAAAACTCCTAAAAAACCCATCACTGGGGAAAAAATAAGAAACCTCATGGGGATCCACATGAAAGAGAGATCCCCCCCGGGACGAGCAACCAATGTGTCAAAGATTATTGTTTAAATATTAGCTTATTCTAATCTATAGCTAAATATCTAAAGAAGTCAATAAATGTTCTTCATCCTGATGGAAACACGGGGGACTCCTCAGCCCGGAGATGTCCAGTACGGGGATGAGTAGATGTTCTTCATCCTGATGGTTACACGGGGGACTCCCCCTGGTTAGGGTACGGGGAGGGGGTACAGACCCTGGTTTAGAGTAGGGGGTAAGGGGAAAGAGCCAAGGCAGTCAGGCAGAGAATAGTCGATACAATTAGAGGACAGAACCCCAATGTACCATACTTTCCTCAGCTTTTACTATCTAGCAGCCAACTAATAATTATATCAGCTAATTGAATCTGTTTCTATCTGGCCTGTTGATAAGCTTGTTCAAACAGGAATGCTTTAAGCCTCCCTTTAAATGTAGGAACACTGTCTGCCTCTCTCACTTGAGCTGGGAGCATATTCCATAAAACTGGAGCTTGGTAGCTAAAGGCTCTACCTACAACTGTACTTTTTGAAATCCTAGGAACCACCAACAGCCCTGCATTTTGTTCTCTTGAGCTCCTCTCAGATGGCAGAGCTCCTCATACTATCTCTGATTGAGAGCCCAGCCACCCTGCGGAGGAAGCTCCTTTCGGTCTCTTGAATTTGCAGTCTCGTTCTTTTGGTCACAACCTACAGCTGGTGACCATAGGTGAGGGTTGGAACGTAGATCGACTTGTAAATCGAGAGCTTTGCTTTTTGGCTCAGTTCTTTCTTTACCACGACAGACCGATGCAATGTCTTGATTATTTTGGACGCTGCACCGATGTGTGTATTTACCGCTCAATCTTTCGCCGCCGTCATGAACAACACCTGATATACTTAAACTCTTGTGTTTGACACCGTCTCTGTAGCGTAATCGGTTAGCGCGTTCGGCTGTTAACCGAAAGGTTGGTGGTTCAACCCCACCCAGGGACGCTAATGTGTTTTTTTTTTTTTGCCATTGTTGGACTAATGAAGGTTTTCTTGATTCTTTTTCTTGATTGGAGGTTGTTACTATTTTAAAAAAAGATGAGTGGAACGTGATGCTTTCATGTCTTTATTTCTAGTGGTGGCACAGGAGGTAACATTGGAGCCGATGAATGCTGCCGTGCTGCTGGGTTCTGTTGCAAGGTTCAATGCCAGCGTGCAGGGAACCTGGAACGTCATGACCTGGCAGGTCCGAGGATTCCTTGTTCTCACCGTTCGCACATCTGGTGAAATAATTTCATCATCGGAGCAGTTTTCTGCTAGGTTTTGCTCTACTGGTGTCACCAGCTGTGTGGAGTTCACCATCCACAATGTGACTCGCAGAGAAGCTGGTCCGGTCATCTGCACCGTGCAGGGAGATTACACACCGAAGACAGCACAGCTCAATGTTCAAGGTGGGGTCTGTTCCATTTGGATCTATATTTTATGTCAAAGCAATTTAATTGTCAGTGAAAACCCATTTATCTAGAATTGTAGGTTTATCGAACCGTTTTGTTCTTCGTGATCATCTTTAATTTTTTTTTTTTTTTTTGAAGTTAGACTAACTTTAAAGACTGTTTTTTTCATTCAGAAGTGGATTTAAAAAAACAATTCTGAAGGTCACAACTTTCTGGGACTGTTCTGGGCGGCTGCCTGCTGTACTTTTTCCTGTTGTTTTAGCTTTTACTGTAATTATCAGTTTTCAAAGGAGATGATGGTGGACTTCAGCTCGATGTCTCAACCTTTCTGGGTCTTCATCGATGGATCTGATGTGGAAACGGTCTCATTGAACAGATTTTGGGCATTCACATGAACAAAAAATGGGAATGGTCCACCAACACGGATATCATCTACAAGAAGAGCCTGAGTAGACTGTACCACCTAAGATCCAGGTCTCCATAATGTACCAATCCATCATGGCGTGTGTCCCGTTCTTCTCTGTTATCTGCTGGGGAGCTGCAATAAAAACCAAGGACACCAACAGCCTAAAGAGACTTATTAAAAAAGCTGGTTCTGTGGTTGGCTCACCCCTTGTCTGTGTGGAGGAGATGGCGAGGAACAGAATGATTGCAACTCTGTTGTCAATCATGTTGAACCCCTCCCAGTTTATTTTATCGTATCTTCATATGAAAAAGTGTTTGAAGGTTCTACACATCAAGCAAATTATAGAAAATGTTGAGCTTTAAAACACAAAAAACGTGTCACTGCTGGGATGGGTTTTGGAACTTGCACTGACTAGTAAGCAGGCCACTGGCAGGGTACACCTTCATCAGATTATTTAGATTTATATTATTTCCATGGGCTACATTTTAGAAAAGGTAGGTATTTTGGAAGTTATCTGAGAGCTGTGACAGACTGTGCAGGGTGTACCCTGCCTCTCACCTGCTAATAGGTCAGAATAGGCTCCAGCACCACTGTGACCCAAGTCTGATTGAGCGATCCAGGAACTGGATGGTTTATATTTGAGAGTCATCATTCTTTTCAGCTTGACCTAATAACATTTATTATTTTCACAGAGAGGGGTGCGGTGAGCATCATGGGAGGTAACGTCACAGTGAAGCAGGATCAGCATGTGGAGTTCCAGTGTGTCACCAACACCTGGTTTCCCTTACCAACAGTCACCTGGAGCCAAAATGGTCACGCTATGGACAGCTAGTTGTACAACACCTCTAGCATGTCTGATGGAAACTATTTCAACTCCACCAGTATCCTGAAGTTCCAGGCGGTCAGTAGCTCCACGGTCCAATGCTCTGCATCCGTGGCCGCACTACAAACCCCTCAATCCAGTTCTGTCTTCATGGTGGTTGGTGAGAAAATAATGCATAAATTTGAACTATTCCCAAAATAAGTTTGGGAATAATTTAACATACCAAAGACTGCTAGAAACTGTAATTAGCTTTAAAAAAGGGTAAAATCTGGAATTTTGATAATCTTTTAAAATGTGTTTCTTATTGGTCGATAATGTGAAACTACTACAGTGATACTAATATTATAATTTATAAAAATTATCCTTTGCATCAGTTCCCTTTAATTATGAATGTACCCGTTTGAACGGATGAATATGAGCTACTTAAATACTGTGTCTGTCAGTCAGCATCTCTCTGAGTGAAAGATCCCCCCTCCCAACACTGAACAGGCCCTCCACTGGAGATGTGGCTGGAATTGCCAACCTAACGTCAACCTAACATTTGTGTTTTTGGATGATGAGAGGAAACCGGAGTACCTGGAGAAAACCCACACAGACACGGGAAGAACATGCAAACTCCCCACAGAAATCAGAATATAAGTAATTTAATGATCCCACACATGGGAAATTTGTGTGTCACATCAACAACTTCCTATCTGCTAAGTGAGTCGTTGTAGAGCCCGATCACGTACGGAAAGAAAGACCTCCAGTAACGAGATGTTCTCGAGCGGAGCTGTCGGGGCCTCTTGGAGAAGGAGCTCCGCTGTTCGTCCAGGAGTGGGTAGAGAGGATGGTCATGACTGTCCATGATGGACAAAAGTTTGTTTAGTGACCTCCTCTCCACCACTGCCTCAAGTGTGTCCTGTTTGCTGCCGATTGACAGAACCAGCCAGTCTGAATAGGCCAGTGTTCCACTTACCAGTGGAACAACACCAGTGTTCCAAGTCTTGTCCCACCTGGGACTCAAACCCCTGACCTTCTTACTGTGAGGCCACTGTACTGATCACTGCACCATCATGCCACCCATTTCAGTCAGTCAGTCATTTTCTTAACCGTCTATTCCTTATGCGGTAGCGGGGCGTGCTGGGGCCCATCCCGGCTGATTTGAGGCGAAAGGTAGGGTACACCCCGAACAAGTTAGCCACTCTGTCGCGGGGACACACACACAACCATACACACAATACTCATTCCTAAGGTCAAACATATAGTGACCAATCAACCTAACATGCATGTTTTCGAAGGGCTAGAGGGAACCAGAATATCTGTACAAAACCCATACATACACGGGGAGAATATGCAAACTCCACACAGAAAGGCCAATATTCCAAGCCTCGTCCCACCTGGGACTCGAACCCCTGACCTTCTTAATGGGATGCCACTGCACCATCATGACACCCATTTTTAAGTTTAATTTCTTAAAAGAAAAATAATTTGGATTGTTTTAGTTTGAATTATTTTTTTTCTTTTCTTTGTTCAAGTTCCCAAACCCACTGACTGGACAGTGCTGATAGCTGTAGTTTGTACTTTCGGAGGACTCGCCCTGCTGGTTTTGCTGATACTTGGTATCCTCTTCTGTTACAAACGCAGGAAAGAAAAACGTAAGCAAATATGAATAACATATACATCTTTTTTATATGGTCTAAATAACATGATTCTACAACTTTCTTTAGAGCCAAACTATGAAAAAGACGTAAGGTCAGTAAGTTTTGTGTGATTTTTATCGTACATATGGAGCTCTATGGAGATGCATGTAAAAGTGATTTTTTTGTGTGACAGGAGGGTGAGGACCCAGAGCCAGTTAAGTGCTGCCAAAACAGATGGACAGAAACGAGGACAAGAAAATCCATCATATGTACCTGACGGTCAAACAAGTAAGATTAATCTAAGAAAACATCTTTTAAAACTACATGAATTACTCCCAGTGTTGGTGTCTTTAGTGACTCGAACAAATGAGAAAAATGATTCCCTGCATTTTAAAATACTTTTTTTCTGGATGTGACATCACAGCTGTTAGTCCCGGTTTCAAAAAGAATCTCAAAGTCGTCTGCACTCATGAAAAGGCACAAAAACTTTACAGAGCTTTTACTAGAGCCCATATTTCACTAGAAATTCTTTTTATGTTTCCAAGAAAACGATTTAAGTCAGGGGTGTCTAGATCTGGTCCTGGAGTGCCGGTGTCCTGAAGGTTTTCATCGTGTTCCTGAATCAATACAGCCGATGCACATAAAGTGAAATCAACAGCCAATAAAATGTGGCACCATGACTCAATAACCGGGATCAAGTATGTAGATGCAAGAACACAAAGAAAACCTTCAGGATACCAACCTTCCAGGGCCGGAGTTTGGGACCTCGGATCTAACTTTTCCTTGCATACTACATTTTCATACGCTCAATTTACAAGTCGATCTACATTCCTACTCTCACCTATGGTCACCAGTTGTGGGTGGTGACCAAAAGAACAAGATACAAGCGGACGAAATGAGCTTCCTCTACAGGGTGGCTGGGCTCTCACTCAGAGATGGGGTGAAGAGTTCTACCATCCGGAAGCCGGATGACTTACTTTTTTAAAACACAGAATCTAGCCTCCCTTCCCTTTGTATCTCTAGCTCTTCATCAAAGGCAGCGCTGATGTGTTTGGCTGCAGGCCTTAATTCTTGCAATTTCCCCACTGTCAGACTGTTAAAGGTTTTCTTGATTCTTGATTAAAAGACTCATCTTAAAGTAGCAAGGAACATTTTATCTTAAGCTCATGTTACATGAGGAACATTGAAAGTGTTCCTCAATATCATTCAAAGTGGAGCTGGTCTGACTGTTTCTGCTATTAAATTTAGTAGAAAAGAAACTTTTTTAAATGAAAACATAATCTGGTGTTTAAAGTCAGTCACTTTCTTAACCTTCTGTCCCTTTTGGGCAAGTTGTTTGTGATTAATAATTTAAATTCTCTGTAATATACAGTATATATAGAGGTGTGAAAGAAGTCTGTATGTGGGTCTGGTTTAAGTTGAATAACAGCGACACTGGCTGGCTAAAATAGACTACTACACAGTAGTAAAAGCTAAAGTCTCTAATCTATTAAAAAAAAAGACAAAACTCTTTTTGTTTGCTAAATTTATTCGTTGCATCAGGACGGGTGGTCGCCATTGTCGTTGTGGCAAGCCGAAGTGGGCGTCAACAACGAACTGAGCGCTACTGAAGGTCTAAGTGGGAAAATTTCAAGATATTGTTCTTGTAGAAGCCAAAAAACACTGTTAATCATTCTAAAAGAGAGTCTGGAGGCATTCCACCAGAATATTTTGAAACATAAATAATTTTTCTCCATTTTGGTGCATATTTTCCCCAAAGTTTATAGTAATTAAAGTAGTAAGGGGGGGCGGGGCGAGGGGGCGCCCCCCATGCCCCCACGTCCCCTCATGGAACCGCCCCTGTACAGACTTGGAGAATCCTTTGGTATTCAGATTAATCTTAGGATAGATAACATTGATGAGTAGTACAAATTACAACTGGTCGGCAGGTTAAACTCATCTTGTCCAAATAGAGCTGATGTTCCATTTCAAATTCTCACCTAATAAATCAGTATGTTCACAGCAGTAAAGAATTCATCTCTAACCATCTGTTCATTCTTCCAGGTGTAACCCCCAGTGAACACACTGACAGCGGCTTTGCATCCAACACCTTTAGGGTAAGTTCAGGATGGTATGCAGCTCATGATCATCGCCATGACAACTCAACTTTTATCCACACATTCATTTTCCAAGTTGATAGAATCACTGTATCTGAGCTAGCTTTGGTATTAGTTTGTCTAACTTCTTTGTTACCATGGCAACCTATCAATCTTAGCTTAGCAAGGTTCAATAACTTAAAGGATTGTAGCTATTTGTAGATTTTCTATTATATCGAGTCTTTTATTTGAGGTGCTGTGGTTAGCACGGTGGCCTCACAGCAAGAAGGTCAGGTTTCAAGTCCTGAGTGGGACGAAGTTTGAAAAACTGGTCTTCCTGTGTGGCATTTGCATGTTTACTCCATGCATATGTGGGTTATCCTGGTGCTCTGGTTTCCTCTCACTCTCTAAAAACATACATGCTAGGTTGATTGGCTGCTATGAAATTGCCCCTAGGAATGAGTATGTGTGCAGATTTTGAGTCGGCCCCACAACACACCGGTGACCTGTTGAGTGTGTACCCTGCCTCTCACCTGAAATTAGCCAGGATCGGCCCAAGCAGCCCTGCGACCCCCTCAGTGATAAGTGGCTGAGAAGACCAAACTGAACTCTTTTAGTGAAATTTTTGTGAAAATATACAGTACTTCTAATGACAAATTTTTTTTCTTTTTTTCAGATATCTGAAAGTAATCGAGCAGAAAACATATCCAATTCCACTAACGAATCAGGCTTCAGAAAACACAGGCACATCACCATTGTCTAAATACAGAAAGACAGTTGTTAAAGAACATTATTTTAAAAAAATTAAATGAAAGAAGTTAAAGAAATTTCATTTTTAAACAAATTTGATATAACTTATTATGTTCAAAACCAAAGGACCAAGTACGGGATCAACATTTTTACTCTGAACTTTTATCCTATTAATATTTTTATTGTCACAGTACATGAGTTATAAAAGTCGTACGAATCAAGAAGAAGTAGTTTGTGTGTGTCGTTTTTCTATTGCAAACCAAGAGGAAGGGAGTATGACTAAGAAATGCACTCCTTTCGTTCTCATGAGTAAAACTAGAGGTTCAGGACAAGAAACAATGAGCAAGGACAAAAATAATCAACATCTGGAGTTCTGGGAAAATGCAACTTTTAAGATGACCTCAAGACACCAACCAAAGCAGGAGAATAAAGATATTGTGTATCCTGGTGTGAAACTTTTTATGACATTCCCTCGTGTTTTTTCTTTAGATCATTGAATGTAACAAAGAGGAGGTTCATGGATACAGTGAAGGAAGACATGAAGATAGTTGGTGTGACCAAAGAGGATTCAGCAGATAGGGTTAGATGAAACTGACTTGCTGTGGCGACCCCTGAAGGGAAATGCCGAAAGAAGAAGCCACAGAAATCAGTTTGATAGACTCTGTAATGTGGGACAGAAACACAGACAAATCTAGTCATTTTAGATTCACTTTTTTATTCTAAACATTTGACAGAGTTTTTGTGTTAAAAGATGAACTATTGCACGTCACATGTTCAGTCCTTATTAAGATTAAAGATACATTTATTTCAGGAAAGATGGCGGGGATCCAGCTGATGAATTCCTCCTCTTAGCTCACTGTAAGCTACAGTTGGGGAAGTACCAGGGTCAGAGGTTCAGATGGCTTTTGGAGAATGACCTGGGGTACGCCATCTATCTGGCCGCCAGTTTTGCTGGTGAGGAGGAAAGAAACAAGTCGCTGTTTGCCAACAAGCACTTGTTCCTGAGGTACACCTCTCAGATCAAGGAGGTGGAGACTTACAAGAGGAAGTAGTCCATGAAGCTGGAGGCAGAGAGGACAGGACACACTGGGTGTTTCATGGTGGAGTTTGGAGACTTCAAAGGGAAGTCCATGAAGGAGGTGTATGAGGACCCGAGCAAGAAGGCTAGGCTCTCATCACCTACCTTTTATATAAAGACTCGCTTCTCGGCCTTTTGGCTAAGATCAGGAGTACTGCCTGGTCTTTGGTCTTAGATCGAGTCGTGATCAACTCCATAGGGCGGTGATTCTGGTGTCTTTGTGACACCTGAGTTAATTCCACGTGGGGAGATCTTTTTGTTTTGTTCTTTGTCTTTTTTTGTGTCTGTGTGTTTGTTTCTTTGTTTTGTTTGTCCTTTTATCTTGTTGTTTTTACAGCTTTTTTAAGTATCGTTACTACTTAAATAAAGTACAACCAAACTCAGTTTTGCTCCCGATCTATTTTTTTAATACGCACATTTGCATGCTTGAGTGTGTGTTGTTGTAAGACGGTGTGTGACTGAGACTGCGCCTTTTCGTACGGTCCGCCTAATGGTCGTGAAATTAAGGTAGTATTTTTTTTTTACTTTTCTAACCACTAACTTTCTATTTAACTTCTCTTCAGCACGTCACTGTCCACCACCCTGCATCACCACAGCCCTCCACCTCCTGGCAAGCAGAAGGTGTCGCTGGCTTGCCTCCATCGGATGTTACGCATTCAGAAATAAGCCAGACTGATCAGCCTTCCGTGAGTGTATCATTTTGGTTGCATATAAAATGATTTAAATTGCTTATATTTTTCAAATGACTTTCTTTTTGATTGTACAAACTTTGAACTAGTAATCAGAAGAGAAATGTTAAAAAAAAGTATTTTTTAATGACAATATGTTACTTTTCTAAGCACCAACTTTCTATTTAACTTCTCTTCAGCACGTCACTGTCCACCACCCTGCATCACCACAGCCCTCCACCTCCTGGCAAGCAGAAGGTGTTGCTGTCTTGCCTTCATCGGGTGTTACAGCTTCAGAAACCAGCCTTGCTGATCAGCCTTCGGTGAGTGTATCATTTTGGTTCATAATTACACCTTTATGTACATAAAGAGCAGTTTGCTTTTGAGAGAAATTATGGAAAAATGTGTTTACTTATGCATTTACACAAAACTACAAATATGGTTAAAAAAAATAATGCAATGCAAACTATTTTTTATTTGAAATTATGCCCGCTTTAAAAAAAAAAGTGAATTGTGATGTTTCTGTTCCACAGGCATTCTGGGACCTGATGGTGCAGCTGGCTGGGATAAGATGCAGGACTTGGCTGTGCATCTCATCTCCTTACGAGAACTATCTTAACTGGACGACCAGCGGATCACGGAGACCATCCGTCTGTGGGGTGCTCTTCTGGAGGGGGACAAGACGAGGCTGAGCTAGCAGCCCAGACACCAGGTCAAGCTCAGCAAAGGCCGCTTCAAAGTCCCCAAGGGTAGCAGAGAGACAGCAGGTGTGGAGAGCGTCTAGCGGTGCATGGTTGGACATCCCGGTGGTCCGACTCAGTGGCCCGGCACCAGTCGCATTGTCGAGGCGATGTGCAACAAGCTGTGCGCGTTGCACAGGTACCCGACAAAAAAGGGAGGTGTGTCGGTTCCTCGATGGACTAAAGTCCTGAGGGACTACCACCACATCAGTGAGCTGGTGCTGAACTGTCCAGCTGTCATGGAGACCACCTCTCTGCAGCTGTTTGTTCTAAACCAGAAGACACTTCTCCAGTGGTGAGTTTAGACGCTTTAGTTTAACATAAACATGATTAATGCATTGATACTAATTGTGTTGTGTTTGCAGGTTTCAGCGGAAGGAGAACAGACAGGAGAGGAGTGTCCTCCAACAAGGTGTCACCAAGGAGACGTCTATGCCAACGTCATCGGCACCGCTCCCTCCTCTGGTGAAAAAGCAGGTGCAAAGACCCTCCTCGAGGCACGACTTTGGCCACCAGCAAAACAGAGCAGGACAGGCTCCAAAACCGCGGCATACGATGTGCAGGAGGACATGGGCCCCTTAAAAACTGCATCGCCGTCGAACGAGCACTCGCGAACTCGCACAGAGCAAAAGAAAGTGGGTGAAACTAGATCTGTGAATTAAAGCAGATGAAAATGTCCAAAATCATTTCATGAGATTATTTCTGGTGATGAATTGATTTATTTGTTCAAATGGATCCCCTTTAGTTTCTACCATGGGAGCTACTAATCTTCTTGGGGTACAAAATAAGTAAAAAATACAGTTAGATTTGCATGAGGTAAAAAAAAAACAGTATAAAATAAATTTAGTTCCATAAAACAGACAAAACTTCAAAATCAGTCACCTTCTTAGCCATTGATCTCATACAGGGTTTTAGGGTTGTCAGAGCCCATCCCTGCTGATTGGAGCCGAGGGGCAGGGTTGTGGTGGTTGAGTTTAATGAGAAACACTCTACATAAAAAAAAAACAACCCTGAGATATACTATGATCTCCAGCTCTCGCTGGACCGATTTGCTGTGGAGTGTGAAGCGGCCGGGATGGGAATTAGCGCCTCCAAATCTGAGACCATGGTCCTTGCCTGAAAAAGGGTCGAATGCCCCCTGCAGGTCAGGGACGGGGTCCTGCCCCAAGTAGAGGAGTTTTATGTATCTCGGGATCTTGTTCACGAGCGGGGGAAGGATGGAGCGGGAGATCAACAGGCGGATCAGTGCAGCGTCAGCAATAACTAAATAAATAAATGAATTACTCTATTCATCCCTCACCGGGGAAGTATGTGTGCTGCACTCCTTACACCGCAGCAGGTTGCCCTTCAACTGCGCCAATGGTGGGAGAAGTGGGGGTAAGGTGTCTTCTCCAGGGACCCTAGATGTGCTCTCTGTGGGACGCGAACTCGCGAACTTCCGGTCCACGCGTAAACGCTCTAACCACTGAGCTGCCGTCTCCACCTTGGACGTCTCCAACTAGGACGCTGTATCGGTCCGTCATGGTAAAGAGAGAGCTGAAACGAAAAGCAAAGCTCTCGATTTACAAGTCGATCTACGTTCCCACCAACACCTATGGTCACTAGCTGTAGGTGGTGACTGAAAAAAACGAGATCGCAGTTACAAACGGCCGAAATGAGCTTCCTCTGCAGGGTGGCTGGACTCTCACTTAGAGTTCGAGTGAGGGGCTATGTCATCCGGGAGGAGCTCGATCTCGAGCTGCTCTCTCCCAACAGCTTGAGAGAAGCCAGATGGGGTGGTTCGGGCATCTGGTCAGGGTGCCTCCCGAGTGCCTCACTGGTGTTATGTTTCAGGCACGTCCCACCGGGAGGAGACCAAGAGTCAGACCCCGGCCCAGCTGGAGAGACTATGTCCCACAGCTGGCTGGGGAACGACTCAGGATTCTTCCAGGTGAGCTGGAGGATGCAGTCGGGGTGAGAGAAGCCTGGGCTTCCTATTTGAGGCTGTTTCCCCCGCGAACCGGATAAGCGGAAGACGACGGAACAGAACAAATAATATTGAGAATAATGTTGGGTTTTTTTTTCACTTTCTCAGTTACAGTTCTATAAACTCTCCCAGCTGTGGAGGAGAAATTGGACCCAAAAATGGACTTTTCATTAATCTCAATTGTGATTTGTTAATATGTTTTTTCTAGTTAGATAAAAAATCAAATAAAAAGCACATACTGTATTTCACTTGAAAGTGACTTCGTTTTAGACCCAAAGTGACATTTTTGTGATTTATTGATTAATACTATTGACTGAAAAAAGAGGATCCATTTAAAATGTTCTAATAATGTTTTCAGTTGCTTTAGAAGCTTTAATTGAGATCATTTAACTGTTTCTGAATTCAATTCCATTTTATTTGTACAGACCAAAATCACAAAACAATTGTGTACTTTGAATGTCTGAATAATGAATAGATGAATAGAGTAATTCAAAATAATCAAAAAAAAAATAATCAAAATAAGAAAATCTCTGCAGGGATTTACCTTCTGTGGTCAGATGATAAAACCTTCCTATCTGGAGATCTGTTTCACGTTGAAACATTAACATTTTGAGGATGTTTAGCAGAGAGGCCTGATGTGGGCCCTCCAAATGACTGTCAATGTTTTCGTCCACAAAAAATTGGATGCCAAAACACCCAAAGAAATGTAGCCAGTTTTGAAAAACTAGTGATTCATGATTGTTGAAGGTATTTTTGTTTAAAAAAAAAAAACATTTTAAAATATGCAGAACAGTTTAATTTGGTGATTTTTTTTTTTTTTTACAAAATAGTGTTAAAAATAACTGTAAATCATTTTTTTTAAATAGGGAGGAATTATATGGTCTTAAACTGACATCTGCTGGCCAAAATGTGGAACTACACTAAATGACTTCAAAATAAAATGTACAAAAACACTGGTGCTTGTTGTTTTTTTCAGACCCTCATTGACAGGATTTTTGAAGACGACGGAACGGGTTTTTAACTTGTAAAGAACTTTGTGTTACATTTTATGTTTTTGTGGTACATTTTATGCTTTATAAATAAAGTTTGATTGATTGATTGAAATGAGGCCGGGACCTCAGGCGGATCGGTGCGGCGTCAGCAATAACTAGGACGCTGCATCGGTCCATCGTGGTAAAGAGAGAGCTGAACCGAAAAGCAAAGCTCTCGATTTACAAGTCGATCTACGTTCCCACCCTCACCTATGGTCACCAGCTGTGGGTGGTGACCAAAAGAATGAGATCGCGGATACAAGCGGCCGTAATGAGCTTCCTCCGCAGGGTGGCTGGGCTCTCACTCAGAGATAGGATGAGGAGCTTATCTCCTCGTGGTTTCATCTGTGAGCTATGTCGGGATATGTCAACTAATCAGCGTCTGAATACGCTATATCTCGGTATATTCTCGGGATGTGTCAACAAATCAGCGTTCGAGTTCTGGGCAATCCAAACTCGGTCTTGCCCTGACGTCACGTTCAACGTCATGTTTGTGGGCCGAGCAGAGCGGATTGATACAACAGACCGTTTTATGAGGACTACTTTCCTTGACAGCGACAGGTGGGTCAAACTTTTAACATGTTTATTTTAAACTTTTTTTGTTGAAAAATTAGATCTAAACTTAAACAAATTAGGTATCGTGTTACGCGACGTTAGATGAGTGTTTGGAGGTAAAAACAATGACTTAAAACTCAATAAAAGCGTGTTTTTTCATTGTTTACGTGCAATGTTCTTAAAAAGTGTTGTTTTTTTTTATCTCTTTAACATAAAAAATAATGTCAGATGGTCTTTGAAGCATTTTTTTACGTGTTTTGCCATCTTTTCAATTCAATTCAATTTTATTTGTATAGCCCAAAATCACAGAATTTCCGTCTCAATGGGCTTCACAAGAAAAAGAGTGTATTAGCATCTTTTACGTGTTTTAGCATCTTTTTACGTGTTTTACCATCTTTTTACGTGTTTTAGCATCTTTTTACGTGTTTTAGCCGCTAAAAGCTGCACAGATTGACGATAGATGACGCTAACAAACTTTACAGAAAAAAGACGGTCTTAAATTTCCATCATCTTTCCGTTTGTTTTCTGACCATTAAAACATGTTTTAATAACATTGTGATCTGTAGTGAGAGGAGGAGGGAAGAGGTGGAGGAAAAGATGGAGAGGTGGAGGTTTGTACTAGAAAGAAGAGGAATGAAGATTAGTCAGAGTAAAACAGAGTACATGTGTGTGAACCGTTGACACACATTGATCACATATGTAATCAATCTTTTTATCATGGCGTTGTACCAGATGACATGAAAATGGCAAAAGTTATACCCATATTCAAAGGTGGTAACAAACATCTCATAACAAATTACAGACCAATCTCACTTTTACCACAAATTTCAAAAATCTTGGAAAAGCTTTTTGTTAAACAGCTAGATCATTTTCTTGAAAAAAATCAGTTAATTTCTCCACAACAGTTTGGGTTTAGAAAACAGTTAACAACTACCTACGCAGTGATGAACATGATTGAGGAGGTCAGTTCCTCTATGGACAGAGATGAATATGTACTTGGTATTTATATTGATTTAAAACGAGCATTTGATACTATAGATCATAAACAATTACTAACAAAATGATAAAAATATGGTATTAGAGGAACTGTACATTCCTGGATAAAAAGTTATTTAGAAAACAGAAAACAGTGTGTTGAAATAAACAATGTAAGATCAAACTTTAGATCGGTAACTTGTGGAATACCACAAGGATCTGTTATTGGACCAAAACTCTTTAATATATTTATTAATGATATATGTAATTGTTCAAATTTATTTAAATTTATTATGTTTGCCGATGACACAACAATAGTCTGTTCAGGAAAAAAACTCCAAGAATTATTGAGCAACATTGAACATGAATTACAAGAGCTTAAAGTCTGGTTTGATTTAAATAAGTTATCACTTAATATAGTAAAAACAAAATATATGATTTTTGGTAAGAAAAAGGATATTGATAGTGATACAAAACTTAAAATAGATGATGTTGAAATTGAAAGAGTTTATGAAACAAAATTTTTAGGAATTATAATCGATGCTAAAATAACATGGAAACAACATCTAAAATATATAAAGACAAAAATCTCAAAAACTCTAGGAATACTGTATAAAACCAAAGATTTATTCAGTTTTAAGGCTTTATCTGTTATTTACTCCTCTTTAATTCTTCCTTATATGACGTATTGTGTTGAACTGTGGGGTGGTACATATAAAACTTTAATTAATGAGATCTTTTTATTACAGAAACGTGCAATAAGATTAATAAACAAAGTTGGGTATTTTGAACATACACATCCTTTATTTATTAAATCTGGATTGATTAAATTCAAAGATTTACATCATTTCAAAGTACTTCAATTTATGTTTAAAGCTAAATTCAATCTATTACCAGTAAATATACAAAAATACTTTAAACTTCAAACTGTTTATGATTTCAGAGATGATTGTAAATTTATTTTACCCCAAACCAGAAAAGGGTTCAGACAAAGGTGTTTATCTTATGTTGGACCTCATTTATGGAATAAATTTATAACTAAAGATATAAAAGAATGTGTTTCGTTTAAAATTTTTAAAAAGAAACTCTCACAATTTATTTTTGAAAGTTACTAAATTTTGTGATTTGTGTCATTTTTTTTCCTTTTTTCCATCTTTTCTGTAAATTTGTTTCAAGGTAACCTATGTTGTAAAAGCTAGTTTTTTTGGGCACACAAGCATTTTTTTTGCTTCAGCCTGTTCTTGGTCACCTGTATCATTTGAATATGAGGATTTGTTTTTGTTAATGTATATAATGTTATAGGAGACTGAGTCCGAAATAAAAAAGTTTCAAGTTTCAATGAGAGGGATCCAAATGGAAAAGTGAGGTTACAGGAAGAAGAGATAAAGAAGGTGGAAGATTTTAAGTATCTAGGATCAACAGTCCAGAGCAATGGAGAGTGTGGAAAAGAGGTGAAGAAGCATGTGCTGGCAGGCTGGAACGGGTGGAGGAAAGTATCAGGTGTGATGTGTGATAGAAGAGTTTCAGCTAAAATGAAAGGGAAAGTGTACAAAACCGTGGTGAGACCGGCCATGATGTTTGGTCTAGAGACAGTGGGACTGAAGAAAAAACAGGAAGCAGAGATGGAGGTAGCAGAGGAATGACTAATCTTCATTCCTCTTCATTCTAGTACAAACCTCCACCTCTCCAGCTTTTCCTCCACCTCTTCCCTCCTCCTCTCGCTACAGATCACAATGTCATCTGCAAACATTTTTCATGTTCAACATTTAATCACTCTTCCGTCACTCTTCTTTCATGTTGTAATAAAGTTGAATCTGTCCAGTTTCTGGCTGAACGAATCAAATGCTGCATGACAATCATCTCTTATTTTTGGAGTAATTGTTCTTAATGTCTTTTCAGCTGTGTCTGCTCCGCCAGCACCCCCAGAGCTTCCTTCTCACTGGGCTGAACAACTTCCTTCCTTCCAGCATGACTGGATCAGGAAGACTCTGTTTAGAGTTCATCCCAAGACTGGGAAGCCGGAGCTGGTGGCTCAGTTGAAGCTCTGGTGGTATCCACCTCAGCCACCGGCTATTTATACTCAGCCACCTTCTTCACCAGACGTCTTCTTTGGCCGTCCACTGTTCCTCTGGATGTCGTTGAAGATGTATGCCATTCCACTCGCCTGTCCCCAGCCTGCCTGCAGTAGTCTCAGGTTGACTGCAGCTGGTCTGTACCGCACTGTTTGCAGGGTTATGGATGTAGACGGGTGGTACGACATGGTCACCGAGTATCTGGAGTGCAAGCGGTGCAAGAAGAAGTACCCTGGGTGGTCACGGGAGATCCTGCAGCAGCTGGATGTGGGGCATCGCTGCCAGTTCCCAGCACTGCTGACATACAGGTATGAAACAAGAACAATAAACAGTGTGTACAGTCTTGTAGGTTTTATTCATGTTTTTTTGTTAACTGATAAAATTCATAACCGATTGATGTCATGATTTGACTTTTTCCAGGTTCTCCTGTGATAAGCGGGTGGTGAGGATGATGTGAGAGAGGACTCAGGGTAACAGTGTGACCCAGCTGTACAATAAGCTTCATGAGGAACACAGTGAGGCATGGTCAGAGCGTGCTCTGCTGTATCTGTCTGCTTGTGAGCGTTTTGTTAGCTCACACGTTCTGGAGAGTCCCGTCTTTCTCCGACCCTCTCCACCCTTCCGCTGTCCCGAAGCCCAAGTGGTTTATGTCGGTGTACTGCAGGGATGTGCTGTCGCGGCTGGACGAGGTGAAAGCCAAGATCACCTCTGTGTTTGGCACTATCCTGAAGATGGACTCCACTAAGAAGGTCAATTTATTACATTAATAGATATTTAAAATGGATTTGAATAAAAAGTACATTTGAGTTTCATTTTGTTTCACAGTTAAATTAGTTTTTCTAACACAGTGTTTTGTATTTTCCATTAGGTGACTAAAAAACTTGCTGGGGCAGCCAGAAACACAGCCGCCTGGTGCAAAAATGTGGGCAACAAATACAGACAGGTCCTTTGCTCTGTGCTAACAGCAGCAGAGGGGCACGGGCTCTGGCCCATGGCAGCTGTACTCATGAAGCGTTCCAGGGAGGCAGGAGTACCACCGCCTGCCATCATGTATGTGGACAGAGACTGCTGCAGCCTACATGAATGTAGTGAAACACTTTTATTAATTTTGTAGGATTCGTTGGAAGTCGGCAAAAAATGACACACAACACCTTTCTGAGTATTTAACAGCAAATGCGTTTATTTAGCCCAAATATCACAGCAAAGTAAGCATAGTAGATTAATAATGGATTAATAAAAAGAATAATGATTAAAAATGGATTAATAAAAAGAATAATGAATACATAGAAAGCATAATAGTGGATAATAACTCTTTAAGTTTCCATCTCTTACCGTTAGCAAAGTCGGAGAGCCCACGACCCCGGTAGAGCGTGCATAAAAATCCGGTTGGGTGTTATAATTCGCAGACTCACAGAAGACTCTAACGAGTATAGAGGAAACCCTGCTTTTTCTACCTCATGACAAACAACATTCCATGAACAAACTTTTCTCATAACAATGTTCCGTGTTTCTCTCTCCGTACAATTTTCCCCACAACATTGAAGGCTTCGTTCTCATAATAATCTTTCTTATAACATTGAATGAGGACATTTGACATCAAAAAATAAATCCCAATACAATGAACAGTCCCAGGACGTGGCTGCTCTGCGTCGGGCAAAGCAGGGGGAGCTATCGGCCAGTGGCACGGAACACGTGTCTGAGACGGCCCTGGATGAGCGGATCGGTAGGAAAGAGCTGGCGCTCCACTGCAGGAGGAGAACTAGAGGAGTGGAGGAGACTGCCCGGCTGATCAAGGTGCTTATTGATCAGATGGACGGAGAGGCCGGGAAAGTCACACTGGGTGTTCCACTGTTGGACCATCACCGCATCCAGCAAATCTGTCTGGACCAGCAGAGACACATCGGCCGTATTCAGGACCTGCCAGGTTTTCCCCTCTATATGAAAACTGGCACCCTGAAAAAGGGCGGTGTGGAGCTTAGCACTTATCGCTGTGCTCGTGGCTCCACCTCTCTGGAGTCTTTCCACCTTCACCTGAACCGTTTCATCCCAGGTGGGTGTCGATTTTTTTTCATCTGACTTTTTCTTTGTGATAAATCTGCAATAGTGATCTAATTTTACTTTTGTTAAAACAAGGAACAAGTGCCAGTGATGCTCATTTCCAGGATGGCTTGATGCGCTGGAATGAGGACAGGATGAAGGAGCCTGTGAAGGAGGAGTTAAACCTCCGGATCTACAGCAGCTCTCAGAAGGAGGCTCTGCACAACATAAGCAACAAAGTCCTGGAAAATCTCTGGTCTCCTGGGCTACTATCCTCCAGGGGCTTACACGGGTAAACATAAAGAAAGTTGTTTATTCAATAAATAAACTGTCTGTTTACTGAAATAAATGACAGCATAAAGTATGTGAATAAGTAATAAGCTGCACTTCCAGTATGACTTACTTCTGCATTCTGTTTGTTTCAGGAGAGACGCTTGGGATTGAGTTTCTATAAAGTCAGACTGGCAGAGCTCTGACTGAGAGTCCAGAAGAGGAGGACAGGCTGACGGAGCAGGTGCAGGACGAGCTGCTGCTACAAGATGACCCCAGAGGACATGACAGTTCCTGTGCTGTTTGAACCCTCAGGGTCAGCTCCGGCTCAAAGCAGTGACTCCGTGGCAGAGGTACTCTTCTATAAATATGTACCGTAATTTCACGGCTATAAGGCGCATATAGAAGTCTTAGATTTTCTTCAAAATGAGCGGTGCGCCTTTTCGTGCGGTGCGCCTTGTGTGTGAGAAAAGGCGGACCTAAAAGAAAAGGCGGTGCCCGCGAGGCGTACCTGAAAGAAAAGGCATGAGAACGTTAAAGAGTGAAGTGTGAGCGGCGTGGGAGCGCTTGACGACCGAAGGAGACCACAGTTTCACGAAGGGTGGAAGGCAGCGCCGGGCGAGTTACGCTACAGTTTGCCAATGGATTGTAGATGCTTGGACTAACGTGTCTGCTGGTACTGTTATCCGAGCTTTCTCAAAAGCTGGTATACTTTCTGAGGAGCCGCACAGTACAGACAGTGACTTTGACAGCGAGGAGCGAAGTGGACCTGCTCTGAAACAGAGGATGAGGACTTTGACGGATTTGAATAAAGACTATTACCGGTAATGTGCTTGTTTATACTACTTAAATAAAGTACAACCAAACTCAGTTTTGCTCCCGATCTATTTTTTTAATACGCACATTTGCATGCTTGAGTGTGTGTTGTCAATGTGACTGAGGTGTGTGACTGAGACTGCGCCTTTTCGTACGGTCCGCCTAATGGTCGTGAAATTACGGTAGTATTTTTTTTTTACTTTTCTAACCACTAACTTTCTATTTAACTTCTCTTCAGCACGTCACTGTCCACCACCCTGCATCACCACAGCCCTCCACCTCCTGGCAAGCAGAAGGTGTCGCTGGCTTGCCTCCATCGGATGTTACGCATTCAGAAATAAGCCAGACTGATCAGCCTTCCGTGAGTGTAACATTTTGGTTGTATATAAAATGATTTAAATTGCTTACATTTTTCAAATTACTTTCTTTTTGATTGTACAAACTTTGAACTAGTAATCAGAAGAGAAATGTTAAAAAAAAGTATTTTTAATGACAATATGTTACTTTTCTAAGCACCAACTTTCTATTTAACTTCTCTTCAGCACGTCACTGTCCACCAGCCTGCATCACCACAGCCCTCCACCTCCTGGCAAGCAGAAGGTGTCGCTGTCTTGCCTTCATCGGGTGTTACAGCTTCAGAAACCAGTCTTGCTGATCAGCCTTCGGTGAGTGTATCATTTTGGTTCATAATTACACCTTTATGTACATAAAGAGCAGTTTGCTTTTTAGAGAAATTATGGAAAAATGTGTTTACTTATGCATTTAACAAAACTACAAATATGGTTCAGAAAAATAATGCAATGCAAACTATTTTTTATTTGAAATTATGCCCGCTTTAAAAAAAAAGTGAATTGTGATGTTTCTGTTCCTCAGGCTCCAGTTCTGGGACCTGATGGTGCAGCTGGCTGGGATAAGATGCAGGACTTGGCTGTGCATCTCATCTCCTTACGAGAACTATCTTAACTGGACGACCAGCGGATCACAGAGACCATCCGTCTGTGGAGTGCTCTTCTCGAGGGGGACAAGACGAGGCTGAGCTACCAGCCCAGACACCAGGTCAAGCTCAGCAAAGGCCGCTTCAAAGTCCCCAAGGGTAGCAGAGAGACAGCAGGTGTGGAGAGCGTGTAGCGATGCATGGTTGGACATCCCGGTGGTCCGGCTCAGTGGACCGGCACCAGTCGCATTGTCGAGGCGATGTGCAACAAGCTGTGCGCGTTGCACAGCTACCCGACGAAAAAGGGAGGTGTGTCGGTTCCTCGATGGACTAAAATCCTGAGGGACTACCACCACATCCGTGAGCTGGTGCTGAACTGTCCAGCTGTCATGGAGACCACCTCTCTGCAGCTGTTTGTTCTAAACCAGAAGACACTTCTCCAGTGGTGAGTTTAGACGCTTTAGTTTAACATAAACATGATTAATGCATTGATACTAATTGTGTTGTGTTTGCAGGTTTCAGTGGAAGGAGAACAGACAGGAGAGGAGTGTCCTGCAACAAGGTGTCACCAAGGAGACGTCTATGCCAACGTCATCGGCACCGCTCCCTCCTCTGGTGAAAAAGCAGGTGCAAAGATCCTCCTCGAGGCACGACTTTGGCCACCAGCAAAACAGAACAGGACAGGCTCCAAAACTGCGGCATACGATGTGCAGGAGGATATGGGCCCCTTAAAAACTGCATCGCCGTCGAACGAGCACTCGCGAACTCGCATAGAGCAAAAGAAAGTGGGTGAAATTAGATCTGTGAATTAAAGCAGCTAAATGTCCAAAATCATTTCATGAGATTATTTCTGGTGATGAATTGATTTATTTGTTCAAATGGATCCCCTTTAGTTTCTACCATGGGAGCTACTAATCTTCTTGGGGTACAAAATAAGTAAAAAATACAGTTAGATTTGCATGAGGTAAAAAAAAAACAGTATAAAATAAATTTAGTTCCATAAAACAGACAAAACTTCAAAATCAATCACCTTCTTAGCCATTGATCTCATACAGGGTTTTAGGGTTGTCAGAGCCCATCCCTGCTGATTGGAGCCGAGGGGCAGGGTTGTGGTGGTTGAGTTTAATGAGAAACACTCTACATAAAAAAAAACAACCCTGAGATATACTAAAAAAAAAAAAAAAAAAACAATGAATGCATTTGAAACTAGATGTACCTTTTGTTTGTTAGAATAAAACTAACAAAACCTAAAAACTAAAAATTGTTAGAAGAAAAGACTCGTTATTGGATGAGAAATTGCTGATGCTCTAAAACCCACATTATTAAATTAAATGAATCAATTTACAAATAAAATGTCATTTTAAAATAAGAATAATAACCTCAGGATCGGATCTCTGCTTTTTGCGGATGATGTGGTCCTGTTGGCTTCATCGGACCGTGATCTCCGATTTGCTGTGGAGTGTGAAGCGGCCGGGATGGGAATTAGCACCTCCAAATCTGAGACCATGGTCCTCGCCTGAAAAAGGGTCGAATGCCCCCTGCAGGTCAGGGACGGGGTCCTGCCCCAAGTAGAGGAGTTTATGTATCTCGGGATCTTGTTCACGAGTGGGGGAAGGATGGAGCGGGAGATCAACAGGCGGATCAACAATAACTAAATAAATAAATGAATTACTCTATTCATCCCTCACCGGGGAAGTGCTGCACTCCTTACACCGCAGCAGGTTGCCCTTCGACTGCGCCAATGGTGGGAGAAGTGGGGGTAAGGTGTCTTCTCCAGGGACCCTAGACGTGCTCTCTGTGGGAAGCGAACTCGCGAACTTCGGGTCCACGCGTAAACGCTCTAACCACTGAGCTGCCGTCTCCACCTTGGACGTCTCCAACTAGGACGCTGTATCGGTCCGTCATGGTAAAGAGAGAGCTGAAACGAAAAGCAAAGCTCTCGATTTACAAGTCGATCTACGTTCCCACCAACACCTATGGTCACTAGCTGTAGGTGGTGACTGAAAAAACGAGATCGCAGTTACAAACGGCCGAAATGAGCTTCCTCTGCAGGGTGGCTGGACTCTCACTTAGAGTTCGAGTGAGGAGCCATGTCATCCGGGAGGAGCTCGATCTCGAGCTGCTCTCTCCCAACAGCTTGAGAGAAGCCAGATGGGGTGGTTCAGGCATCTGGTCAGGGTGCCTCCCGAGTGCCTCACTGGTGTTATGTTTCAGGCACGTCCCACTGGGAGGAGACCAAGAGTCAGACCCCGGCCCAGCTGGAGAGACTATGTCCCACAACTGGCTGGGGAACGACTCGGGATTTTTCCAGGTGAGCTGGAGGATGCAGTCGGGGTGAGAGAAGCCTGGGCTTCCTATTTGAGGCTGTTTCCCCCGCGAACCGGATAAGCGGAAGACGACGGAACAGAACAAATAATATTGAGAATAATGTTGGGGTTTTTTTCACTTTCTCAGTTACAGTTCTATAAACTCTCCCAGCTGTGGAGGAGAAATTGGACCCAAAAATGGACTTTTCATTAATCTCAATTGTGATTTGTTAATATGTTTTTTCTAGTTAGATAAAAAATAAAATAAAAAGCACATACTGTATTTCACTTGAAAGTGACTTCGTTTTAGACCCAAAGTGACATTTTTGTGATTTATTGATTAATACTATTGACTGAAAAAAAGAGGATCCATTTAAAATGTTCTAATAATGTTTTCAGTTGCTTTAGAAGCTTTAATTTAGATCATTAAACTGTTTCTGAATTCAATTCCATTTTATTTGTGCAGACCAAAATCACAAAACAATTGTGTACTTTGAATGTCTGAATAAGAAAATCTCTGCAGGGATTTACCTTCTGTGGTCAGATGATAAAACCTTCCTATCTGGAGATCTGTTTCACGTTGAAACATTAACATTTTGAGGATGTTTAGCAGAGAGGCCTCATGTGGGCCCTCCAAATGACAGTCATTGTTTTCGTCCCCAAAAAATTGGATGCCAAAACACCCAAAGAAATGTAGCCAGTTTTAAAAAACTAGTGATTTATGATTGTTGAAGGTACTTTTATTTTAAAAAATACAATTTTAATGTATGCAGAACAGTTTAATTTGGTGATTTTTTTTTTACAAAATAGTGTTAAAAATAACTGTAAATCAATTTTTTTTTAATAGAAGGAATTATATGATCTTACACTGACATCTACTGGCTAAATTGTAGAACTACACTAAATGACTTCAATATAAAATGTACAAAAACACTGGTGCTTGTTTTTTTCAGACCCTCATTGACAGGATTTTTGAAGCACTGAACAAGAGGAAACTCCTCTCAGAGAAAGCTACCTGAAATCCGATCACCTACCTTGTTTATGTCTCCATACTCCAAATCCCATTAGTGCTGCTCCTGTTTTTTTCTATCTCTGATATAATTTCATTGTCTCAATAGCGAAAAAAAACCTCTGGTGTTATTTTTTAAATTTTCACATATTATATAACTTTGTGGGGTTTTTTTTTGTTGCTTCATTTAATTTATAACAAAAGAGATAATTGCAGTTTTTTGTAAATTCTAATAAAAAAGAATGTTTATGATGTCTGTAGCATTCCTAAAACCATGTCTAACACTAATATGTCTAAGACTCATCCTCTCCGAACAGGGTAGCGGGGGGTGCCAAAGCCTACCCCGGCTGATTGAAGGCGAGAGGCATGGTACGTCCTAAACAGGTCGCCAGTTTGTCACAGGGCCACACACATTACCATCCACACACACACTCATTCCTAGGGGCAATTTCATCAACCTAACATGTATGTTTTTGGGAGAGTGGGAGGAAACCAGAAAAAACCCACACATATGGTAGATGGGGAGAACTTACAAACTCCACACAGAAAGACCAGTGCTTCAAGCCTTGTCCCACTCGAGACTCGAATCCCTGACCTTCTTGCTGTGAGGTGGCTGTGCTAACCACTGTGCCACCGTGCTGCTCGTGTCTAAGAGTGTTAATTAAATATTAGCTTCTTCTAATTCTTACTCTACAGTTTTATATCTGAAGAAATCAGAGTAGATGTTCTTCATCCTGATGGAGCAGGGATGATAGATGAAGCGCAGAGGTCTCCTCGGTATGGCTATGCCCAGTACAGGAACGGAGAGGATCCATCAGGAATCTGAAACAGAACTCTGCCCCTAAGTTTCTAGCTGGCCTGGTGATTCTTCTTTTCGTTTTGGCGTTTACCTTCAGGGGTCGCCACAGCAAGTCAGTTTCTTCCATCTAACCCTATCTGCTGAATCCTCTGCGATCACACCAACTATCTTCATGTCTTCCTTCACTGCGTCCAGAAAAACAACACTACAGGAAACATATCCGACAAAAATCTACATTAAATGTCTCTGAAAGCTGTAATTAATTATTAAGAAGTAAAAAAACAAAACAAAACTGTGAGCTTGTGTGACGTTAGCGGTCCTGCTTTTCCAATATTGCAGAACCTGGTTCATACTTTTCCTGTTTTTGACAGCAATTGTATAAAAGCCAAATTCAATAACTTAGAAATGTTAACAATTAGCACAAGTCATTGTACGAAAATAATTTGTTCTGTAAATATCCTGTTTTAATTTTAATAAATGAATGGTGACCTCTCAGCAAAAAAGTTTTCATTCGACTGATTTTTTTTGTACCATTATTAAAGTCTTTTAGACAAGAATGAACTGAAAATAACAAAAAGAAAGAGTCCAAATTATTTTACATAAAGTACAAGTTTATTTCATTCAGTGTTCAAATAATTCATAACCACATCAACATGAAACAAAAGTTTTACTTCACAGCTGATAAAAAAACAAACAAAAAAAACTTGAAACAATTTACATTCAAAAGACAAAAAAAAACTAGTTCATATTGAGGTTCCATTGTTTTGTTGAACATTCTTGCTCCATAATATTGAAATGATTTATACAGCTTTAAAGTTGTCCAAACTTTTCCATAAACAGAAACATATCACATCAAGAATGATTTTAATCTGCAATGTGCTCTCAACCGAAAAAAAAAAGTTTTATGTTACAAATTTTATGTTACAAATAAAAAAGAAATTTAAGTTATTATTACTTAAAAAATATGCAAGTCTTGATGGTTAAATTCAAGCTTATATAAAAAGTAAACAATTATGATGTGTTATGATTATGTTATGTGTTATGATTATGAGTTATGATTATGTTATATGTTATGTGTTATGATGTGTTATGATTATGTTATGAGTTATGATTATGTTATATGTTATGTGTTATGATGTGTTATGATTATGTTATGATGTATTATGATATTATTATGTTATGTGTTATAACAATTATGATGACTTAGTATTTACTTATGTCTTTTTGCTTTTATGATGACATAAAAAAAAAAAAAAAAGGGTCGGCGTAATAAGCGTTTGCTTCAGCCGATACCTTTTCGGTCCTTTGCTGGAATATGGTTGTTTTCTATATTTCATTGATATGAGGTTGCACTGTGACCGAAATAAAAAAAAAAAAAAAAATTTCAAATACAGATAAAATACAAAATATGGAACACAAATAATACATTAGAATTATTCTGATTATCAAAGTTAACATGTTATCTAAACCAAGATTAAAACTCATTGAGATTAAAAATCTCTTTTTCAAGTGTGTCCTGGTCAAGAGGCAAAACATGTACATGACGTTAACACACACGCACGCACGCACACACACACACACACACACACACATACATCACTTACAGTCACGTTTGCAAATTCCATAAAAAGTTGAGTTTATTAAATGAGTTCTTAAAAAATGATGACGTGTCAAATAACATATGATTGAAACATTTTAAAAGAAAACAGAAAACACAATTAAACAATCAGAATTGCTTGTGAAATAATTTACACATTTGAGGCTATTGCCCCTGCAACCTGGCCCCTGAACAAGCGGAAGATGACAGAACGGATTTTTTTTTTGTTTTATGATCATGTGTCCCTTAGGTCTTTTTTTTTTTTGACTGGCTCTCTTGGATTTCACCATGTTGGACCCACTTGTTATTGACGTTGAACCAATAAAAAAAAAACAACCTTCACGATGTGGTATGCTACATGACTGGAACCAGTGAAGCCTGCCGCACCATGTGCAATTACTTATTATTGTTGTGTCTGATTGAAATTGAGACATTTAAAGTTTAATAGTGAGGGTGCACCCAAGATTCATGTTCATGTAATTCATCACTGTTTGTCACTTTATATCGCTTATGCCACTTTTTACCTCCTTGTGCACATTCAGTCCGTATTGTCCTCAATGTTTAGTCACATTATTCATTCTATTTTAATATTTTATTATTTTTTCATTATCCTTCTTGTATACATACTGTCTATTTCTTTCTTGTGTGCTGCTGTAACACACAAATTTTCCACGTGTGGGATCAATGAAGTAATTCTGAAGATATTTGTTTCTAGTGTGAAACAATTCTAAGTTCATGAGACCAGATGGACTACATTTATCCAGTCCTTCTGCTCGTTTGCTGTTTGTGGATCACAGCTTTTCCGACCTCGTCGGCAATAATCTTAATTACAACATCGAAGAGTACAAACAAAAATTAGCAAGAGTCTCATTGGTCTGCAAGGAACTGCGATCTCGTCTGAACAATCTTTCAAGTGGTCTTTATAACAACTCCAAAAAATGAGTGAAGTCTTTCTTGATATGTTTACCTACTACTAAAAAAAACTTGTATCAACCTTGATGGTGTCTGCCTTCAATGAGTCATGGTTCTTATTTAGTCTCTCAACTTGTGTTGTGTGTTGAGAAGGGTTCCCAACAAGTTTGTGTGCATAAGCTGAACTTTTGATGTAAATCACTGCAAGTTAAAGTTCTGTGATCATTGCATTTAGAACTTAAGATTTGATTTCTGTTTAATTTTCTGTTTAATTCATTTGCTATTTGTATTTTTTTAAATGTATCAGGAGTATTCATTCTTTGTCAGATTATTCTTAGAACTTGTGGTATTTTGCTTTTTGTCTTTTTTTCTATAATGCCAAAATATTGTTAATTTTTTTTATCATGATTTACCACAGCAGAGGATGGCAGAGACTGATTTAGACAATAATGAAGATTTTTATTTCATTTGAAAAATTTTGTGAAAACTTTCTCAAAAGAAACCATGTGTTGTGTGCTGTAAAGATTAATTCATTCATCTTCTGAACCTTTGATGCCTGCTGGGGTCACAGAGGGTGCCAGGGCCTATCCTGTGTGATTTCAGGTGAGAGGCATGGTACACCCTGAAGAAGTTGCCAGTTTGTTTTAGTGCTCTGTTATAATTATTTGCAGATAATCCCTAAGTCTTGTAAATACTTAATACAGTTTAAGTAACCTTGTTTGATCGTTCTTCAATTGTGTCTGTGTCAAAAACAATGAGAAAACGGGTTACCCAGGAATGTGAGGCCTGACAATGTTGTGAAATATGGAGTGAGGGTGGGTTGTTTTTTTACCTTTTAATGCTTCGATATTTGAAATCTTTGGAACAATATGGAGGTGTCTCCTATAGCTGAAAAGGTGTCCCAATTCCAAAGCCACTCTTTAGAAATTTAACTTAAGACTTTTGTTGATAGGAAGCTTTGAGAAGCCTCTTAGAACCAAATAAACATAAAAGTCTGACAAAGTTGGAAAAAAAAACAAACTATGAAATTTGAATTTTATCTCTTGGGTGCACCCAAAAATAATTTGAACAACCGTAGTTAACCATCGTCACTTAACAAAAGCTGTAAATTAAATGCTATACTATCTGAGTACACAGATAGTATACTTTGCACAGAGAGTCTTACTTTAGCAGAGAGAATGTCATTAAGACATGAAACACACTTCATCCCTGAGCTCTTTCTTTTACCTCTAAGTGGTGATTAAACCCAACCACTTGAACCCCTGGTGGTATGCTTTACACTGGGTCAGAACAGTGAACCATTTGTGTACCTCAAAGGTTTTTCAGGATTTCATTGATTCTGGAGCTTGAATGAAGGTCTGGTCGTTTCTTCTCATTTCATAGTCTGTGGTCGATGCACAGCCGGAGACTGCTGTCCTTCTTCCTGGCACAGACAGCTGTGAGGAATATAAAGAAAACAATTTCTGAATTTTGTTGAATGTAGTTTCATTGTTTATTTTACAGAGTCTTAACTCCCAAACTTGTGTGTGTAAATATTCAAAAAGAGGAAGACGCGTGGATAAAGACATTGTCAGACCTAACATTTATTCATGAGGGGCAGAAAACAAAAAAACCCAGTGTGAAACATTTAAAATTTTTAAAAATATAAGTTTTTATCGTACCGCCAAGCATTACAGCCAACGTCCCATTTTCAGTGCCAGAGATGAGCGGGTGGTGTCTGACCAAACTGCTCCAATGATGAGGTACTGCTTGGGGTCCAGAGGATATTCAACATCAACACCACAGCACAAGCGTTGTGCTGCCAAAAAGAATTATGTCACAATCACTGTTTTTTTTTTTTTGAAGAGTCACTTTTATTCTTACAGTGGTGCCCGGAGTTTTGTTAAGCTGCTTTCTTACCTACATTCCTGTAAGCCATGGTTTTGGTTTGTCTTCCTTCGATTCTGATCAGCTTATCTCCGACAGGGTCGCGTGGAGGGTTCTTTGGTGCGTTGATGGACATCGTTACCAGGCGTGCAGCACGGGTCTGGTCTTCAGGTGACTGTTTCTTTAACACAGTTAAAACAGTGTTAATACCTCCAATTGATAGACAGGTGACTGTCTCTTTAACAAAGTGAAAATTATAGGTAAAAATAACAAACATGAGTCCTTTTGAGTGGGGTCTCACATCACTCACCATCACTCAAATTGGACACACAATTTGAGTCCAATTTGATCAATTTTACTTCTAAATTTTATGTACTTCTATTTGTTATCTCTACTCAAAATTGTGTTTCCGTAGCATATGAGTAATGTCTTCAAAATAAAAGAGAAGCAGGAAAAACAAAATGAGAACAATTTTCTGCTTATGGCTCCCAACAGGCGGAAAAGCAGCAAGGGTGTTACACCAATTATGGTCCGCCAAGAAAAACAACAATACAAGAAACATATCTGAAAAAAAATCTAAATTGGCTGAATATTTTTTTTTTCTGTTGGAAACATGAATAAAAAGAACCAACATTATTTTGCAGCCTTCTCAAAATCTACTGCAGTACACACTTTGTCCACAAGACACATGAACAAGTTTCAATTAATTAGATGATTTACTTTCAAAAATTCCCTTAATCTTCTAGATTAATATTTTTATCATCTAAATACTGAAGAATGAACTTTAATTTACTTTAGTTTTGTTTTTAACATAGATTCCCAGCATGTAGAAAGTCAATTAGTTCAGATTAACTCATTAAATTTCAACACATGCTCCAAACAGAATTCATTTATTATGAGACAGAATCTAAAAAAAGTTCATTAACAAACCTCAAAATGATCTCAAGGGGTTGAACTTGACTTTTTTCTCCATTGATCGGTTTATATGTGGATTGGAAAAGATCGTTTTTGATCTTTTGTAAGAATTTAAACACGCACAACCTGTTCTTTTTCTTCTCTTCCGGATTTGACCGTGTATTCGGTCAAATCCGAGTTCAAAAATACAATACAAGTACGAAAATACTTATTTACAAGTACAAATACAAAAACACAAGTACAGTACAATTCACCGTAACTAGTGACGTTCCCATTAAAAATGAGAAATTAGAGTTAAAAGGGACAACTTCTTTAGCATTAATTTCTAATTATAGAATTTTTCGCCCCCTACCGTCCACAGCACCAAACTAACTTTTCACAACAGCTCACGTGACTCCAAGAACGGAGCTTTTGGGTATCCAATCAGATTTCCACGATGATTTGACGTGTGACATTTTTTTCCCACAATGCTCCAAGCGCGTTAAATTTTCAATCTTTTTGTAAAATAAATCACTGAAAAATATTGTTTTAAACAACAAAATATCTTGTTGTTTAACACACACATCAAAATATCTTTGATGTGTGTGTTTTATATGTTATGCTTAATATAGAAGCCTTAATATTTCAAAATATGTTAATACCGTCAGTCAAAGAAGGCCGGGCGAAGAATAAGTGGCCCAGGACACATACGTACTGTAAGTCTGAAATGGTTTTAGCGTGTGGTAATCACAGCCGGACACATCCCCAGCCTTACGGCTGGGGATAATACGGCAGAACACACTACCACCAAAGCAACCACAAAGAGGAAAAAAAAAGGCGATAAGCCACCCAAACTCTGTTGAAATTAAATCCCAAAAAATAAAATCTATATAGGATTCGTTACTGGTTAACTATCACAATCTGTGAACCAAGAAGGTTCCTTCTGTCTTCACATAAACGTATGTACTGGATACATCGTATTGTACATTCGAGGGTCAAGAACCTTCGAACAATTTCGAGTCCACAGTGAGCTCCATCTGCAGGCTGCGAGGTATAAAGGACAATTTAGTGTGAAAACAAGAAAGACGAATTGTAGGCTCTTAGTCTCAAGTGATTACAAAAGTAATTAGGATTCAGCAAGTTTTTCTGCTTCCTATTCATCGCTAATATTTTTTCTAGGTCCTCGTACAGTAATTATGTCATAACTGTATGTTAATTTAAATTTTACTCACCCAAAATAAAGAAAAAAAATGCTCATTTAAATTATGATGAAATGTTCAATAAAGGACAGACTGAGCACACCGTGTGCTCCTATCATCAATATGAATCTTTAAAGAGAACTGATGGGTGTTAAATTGCTCAGAACAGTGGTTCCTAAATACCGGACCATGGACCGGTACCGAACCGTGGGTCATGTGGTTCCGGGCCGCACAGAAAGAAGAAATAACTTTCATTATTGTCGTTTAGTTTCTTATTCAAGCCGTAATTATGTTTTAATTTGAAGGGTCACCGGATTTTCTTCCTTACATCCATCAATGACTCACTCTTGACGCATCATCCCATTAAATTTAAACCCATAAACTAGCAAAATGAGTAAAAAAACAAAGATCTACAGGAAGCTTCTTTGCTAAGGCGAGTTACAAACTAACGAAGCAGACTGGACCTTAGAAACACTCTTCAGGTTTCAGGTCAAGATGGGACTGTCTGGTTCCAGCAAAACAAACTCAGAACTCTGATTGATCTAGTCTTACTGTGAGTAGTTTAACTGGTATTTTATTCACTTTCTTTTTGTGACGTCCTTTATTTTGAAGGTATGTTTACTGTTACCATAGCAACCAGAGTCCGTTCGAGCAGAGAGAATGTTTCCACGTTATAAAGACGCTGCTAATAAATTTTTTCGTGAAGACAAAGTGGATTTAAGTTTGTTATTATTGATTTTAAAAGCCATTTTTTTCAGGCTGGTCTTCTTTAGCTTTTCTGCTACACCTTTTGACCGATCCGTGGAAATATTATCATACACTAAACTTGTCCGTAGCGCAGAAAAGGTTGGGGACCCCTGCCTTAGAGGACTAAAAGACTTAGTAATAACATATAAAAAAAATGCGGGCCAACATTTAACAATCAGTGATTACAGAAGCAGCAACTTTAACATTTGGGGTAAATGTGAGCAAGGATTTGTGGTGGCCACAGAGCGGAAAGAGTCTCATTTTTAGGAGAAAACCCTGACAAAGCCAGTATGGGGGTAGGGCCCATGACTCCAGAACATTTTGAAATATAAGAGTCATTTTCCTGCATTTTGGTGGCCCATTCGCTGGCCCTGTAAGGGGATAGCTTAACTATTCCCCTTCCTTTCTTCTTCTTTTCTTTTTTTTTTTTTGTGGACCAAAAACGGGGGAGCATGCACCCCCCACGCCCCTGGATCCACTCCTGTATCTGTCTGATGTAGAAAGGATAAATTATGACATGAGAATTCATGGATTCGGGGGAAACAAACGGGTCATTATTAACAATAGAAAAAAAAAACAGAAGTTGTATAAAGCTGTGGGGAAACAGTAATGTTTTAGATTATATGCCAACGTTATAGTTCAATTCAAATTTATTTGTATAGCCCAAAATCACAGAATTTCTGTCTCCATAGGCCTCACAAGAAAAAGAGGAATGTATTAACACAAATACACAGCAAGAAAAATAAATAACAAATGCTAACTAAACAAGGCTGGCACATTTATGCCCTTAGACTCTCCTTCACGGTGAGGAAAAACTCCTAAAAAACCCACCAGTGGAGAAAAAATAAGAAACCTCGTGGGGATCGACACGAAAGAGAGATCCCTCCCCGGGAGGAGCATCCAATGTGTCTAAGACTATTGTTTAAATATTAGCTTATTCTACTCCACAGCTAAATATCTAAAGAAGTCAATAGATGTCCTCATCTTTCTTTTTGCTTGTTTTTTGTTCCCATACATTTATTAGATGTTTGGCCTTTACCTACGCAAATCAGGCACTGTCCTCCCGAAATTGTTGAGTTTTTTAGTTAAGTGCACAACATGAAATGTAGACAATTCAATGCATTGTATCCTTTTTATAAGATTTAGGTATACTTAAGTACTTACACTGGAGTCGTCCATTGTCAGTTGCTAAGTACACTGATAGTTTCTGTACTAAATGATAAAGGCTGGAAGTATCTGAATAAGAACAAAATAATAATAATACATTTAATTTAAAAGCACATTTAAAGATACCCCAAAGTCACTGTACAGATCACAATTATCGATAAGCCATAGATCAGAAATGAAATAAAATTAAAGTAAAAATAACGAAATAAATAAAATAAAATTAGAAACAGATCAAAACAAAGTGAATCAATACATAAAAAATACAAGTTCAAAAATACAATACAAGTACGAAAATACTTATTTACAAGTACAAATACAAAAACACAAGTACAGTACAATTCACCGTAACTAGTGACGTTCCCATTAAAAATGAGAAATTAGAGTTAAAAGGGACAACTTCTTTAGCATTAATTTCTAATTATAGAATTTTTCGCCCCCTACCGTCCACAGCACCAAACTAACGTTTCCCAACGGCTCACGTGACTCCAAGAACGGAGCTTTTGGTTATCCAATCAGATTTCCACGATGATTTGACGTGTGACATTTTTTCCCACAATGCTCCAAGCGCGTTAAATTTTCAATCTTTTTGTAAAATAAATCACTGAAAAATATTGTTTTAAACAACAAAATATCTTGTTGTTTAACACACACATCAAAATATCTTTGATGTGTGTGTTTTATATGTTATGCCTAATATAGAAGCCTTAATATTTCAGAATATGTTAATACCGTCAGTCAAAGAAGGCCGGGCGAAGAATAAGTGGCCCAGGACACGTACGTAATGTAAGTCTGAAATGGTCTTTGCGTGTGGTAATCACAGCCGGACACATCCCCAGCCTTAAGGCTGGGGATAATACGGCAGAACACACTACCACCAAAGCAACCACAAACAGGAAAAAAAAAGGCGATAAGCCACCCAAACTCTGTTAAAATTAAATCCCATAAAATAAAATCTATATAGGATTCGTTACTGGTTAACTATCACAATCTGTGAACCAAGAAGGTTCCTTCTGTCTTCACATAAATCTATGTACTGGATACATCGTATTGTACATTCGAGGGTCAAGAACCTTCGAACAATTTCGAGTCCACAGTGAGCTCCATCTGCAGGCTGCGAGGTATAAAGGACAATTTAGTGTGAAAACAAGAAAGACGAATTGTAGGCTCTTAGTCTCAAGTGATTACAAAAGTAATTAGGATTCAGCAAGTTTTTCTGCTTCCTATTCATCGCTAATATTTTTTCTAGGTTCTCGTACAGTAATTATGTCATAACTGTATGTTAATTTAAATTTTACTCACCCAAAATAAAGAAAAGAAATGCTCATTTAAATTATGATGAAATGTTCAATAAAGGACAGACTGAGCACACCGTGTGCTCCTGTCATCAATATGAATCATTAAAGAGAACTGATGGGTGTTAAATTGCTCAGAGCAGTGGTTCCTAAATACCGGACCATGGACCGGTACCGAACCGTGGGTCATGTGGTTCCGGGCCGCACAGAAAGAAGAAATAACTTTCATTATTGTCGTTTAGTTTCTTATTCAAGCCGTAATTATGTTTTAATTTGAAGGGTCACCGGATTTTCTTCCTTACATCCATCAATGACTCACTCTTGACGCATCATCCCATTAAATTTAAACCCATAAACTAGCAAAATGAGTAAAAAAACAAAGATCTACAGGAAGCTTCTTTGCTAAGGAGAGTTACAAACTAACGAAGCAGACTGGACCTTAGAAACACTCTTCAGGTTTCAGGTCAAGATGGGACTGTCTGGTTCCAGCAAAACAAACTCAGAACTCTGATTGATCTAGTCTTACTGTGAGTAGTTTAACTGGTATTTTATTCACTTTCTTTTTGTGACGTCCTTTATTTTGAAGGTATGTTTACTGTTACCATAGCAACCAGAGTCCGTTCGAGCAGAGAGAATGTTTCCACGTTATAAAGACGCTGCTAATACATTTTCTCGTGAAGACAAAGTGGATTTAAGTTTGTTATTATTGATTTTAAAAGCCATTTTTTTCAGGCTGGTCTTCTTTAGCTTTTCTGCTACACCTTTTGACCGATCCGTGGAAATATTATCATACACTAAACTTGTCCGTAGCGCAGAAAAGGTTGGGGACCCCTGCCTTAGAGGACTAAAAGACTTAGTAATAACATATAAAAAAATGCGGGCCAACATTTAACAATCAGTGATTACAGAAGCAGCAACTTTAACATTTGGGGTAAATGTGAGCAAGGATTTGTGGTGGCCACAGAGCGGAAAGAGTCTCATTTTTAGGAGAAAACCCTGACAAAGCCAGTATGGGGGTAGGGCCCATGACTCCAGAACATTTTGAAATATAAGAGTCATTTTCCTGCATTTTGGTGGCCCATTCGCTGGCCCTGTAAGGGGATAGCTTAACTATTCCCCTTCCTTTCTTCTTCTTTTCTTTTTTTTTTTTTGTGGACCAAAAACGGGGGAGCATGCACCCCCCACGCCCCTGGATCCACTCCTGTATCTGTCTGATGTAGAAAGGATAAATTATGACATGAGAATTCATGGCTTCGGGGGAAAAAAACGGGTCATTATTAACAATAGAAAAAAAAAACAGAAGGAGTTGTATAAAGCTGTGGGGAAACAGTAATGTTTTAGATTATATGCCAACGTTATAGTTCAATTCAAATTTATTTGTATAGCCCAAAATCACAGAATTTCTGTCTCCATAGGGCCTCACAAGAAAAAGAGGAATGTATTAACACATACACAGCAAGAAAAATAAATAACAAATGCTAACTAAACAAGGCTGACACATTTATGCCCTTAGACTCTCCTTCACGGTGAGGAAAAACTCCTAAAAAACCCACCAGTGGAGAAAAAATAAGAAACCTCGTGGGGATCGACACGAAAGAGAGATCCCTCCCTGGGAGGAGCATCCAATGTGTCTAAGACTATTGTTTAAATATTAGCTTATTCTACTCCACAGCTAAATATCTAAAGAAGTCAATAGATGTCCTCAACTTTCTTTTTGCTTGTTTTTTGTTCCCATACATTTATTAGATGTTTGGCCTTTACCTACGCAAATCAGGCATGTCCTCCTGAAATTGTTGAGATTTTAGTTAAGTACACAACATGAAATGTAGACAATTCAATGTATTGTATCCTTTTTATAAGAATTAGGTATCAAATCAAATTTTATTTATAGAGCACTTTTCCAACACAAGGTCACACAAAGTGCTGAACAGAACAAATCAAAACGTAAACAACATAAAAAGTAGAAAAGTCAAAATAAAAATAAGCATCCAAAAAAAAAATGCCACATGCATTGACATTCACATAACTCCCCAACCCACCGTACCCATCATACGCCCATCCTTTCCCAGCCCCCATTAAACCTGAACTGCAAGCTTCTGTCTCTTTAGCTGAAATAAAATGAAGCATCTGGCCTGATGCTGTGAGGAAATAATAACTGGGGATCAATCCACACCGGGGGGCCGTTTGAAGAAGGAAGTTCAAGAAACTTTGAGTTTAAATCTAAACCTTGAGTTGGTCAACTCTGAGATTGAAAGCTCTGAGTTTTTGGTTTCAGATCAGCTGAAAACAGCTGGTTTAATCAACTTCAAGTTGATTGACTCAGAGTCTAGAGAATGCACCTTGAGAATAAAAAGCCCTGATCAATGGAGTGCAGACATTAGGAGTCACCATGGAAACAAGAGCAAACAAAGAGGTTCTAACAGACAGAACTGGATGTCCTACTGCAGACATACAGCGAGTATGAGCACATTTTTATTAAAAAAATGTCTGGAGACATCTTCCTCCAAAGAGAGAGAAAAAGTCTGGGTGGAAAGAGCTCCTAGAGGAAATACACACGTTTACATTTAATCAAAGTGTTCGGTGTAACTAATTACTGAATAATGGTAGCACTGGGGGCAGGCGGTAGCTCAGCGGTGGAACGTACGTCCGTGGACCGGAAGTTCGAGGGATCGAATCCCACTGAGCTCACGGCAGCACCCAAATTTTACCGTTGAGGTATGATAAAGTGTGTGTGTGTGTATATATATTTATTTTATTGTTGTCATATTCCAGTAAAATAGGAAATCCTTCTTAATTTTTCAATCATTAAGGAATTACTTCAGTAATTAAATAGAAGACCAATATTAGTATGAATTAAAGTTCTTTTTAAACTTCCCGTTGTGGATGAAGTGGCATTTTAACAGTAACAATAATCCTATGATGAAATACATTTTATGGAGAGCAATAAATACATAAATCTAACTGTGTTTTTAAACTTTACCAATACTGATGTAGTTCTATAAATAATCCTGTCGGCATTAAAAGAACATGAAAAATAAAACCATAATTCAAACCGGTAAGGTATGATGATGTCACAGATCACAGGTAGACCACCTGACTTTACAAACATTCCACATATTAAATAATTAAGTCTATCAGTGCAGCTGCTGCAAACTGTGCCCGTACTAATGTGCTCAGCATCCCTAACGTTATCAGGACAAAAAAAAAAAAAGTAACGCAACACACGATACAAGAGTGGGTGATGAGTCTGATGGATGTATAAGATTATTAATATATGTTATGGAGTCTCAAGAAAAATGGTACCGCTCAAATAAACATGAATGAAGAGATGATAGAAAATTAACTCGTGGTCTCAAAATTATTTTGTGACATAAATTCATTTCCAGTGGTGGAACGTAACGAAGTAAATGTACTTCGTTACTGTACTTAAGTAAAAAAATTGTGTATCTGTACTTTACTTAAGTAAAATTTAAGGCTGGTACTTTTACTTCACTACAATTTTAGAGCAAATATCTGTACTTTTACTTCGCTATTTTTTTAAAAGTGTGTTTTACATTTTTCGTTACATTTTCGTTCAGGAATTTGAAAAATACACAGGTTTTTTTAGCGCATCTTGAAGCCGCATCGCCAAAATCAAAAGAAGCGGTTGATCGGGAGAAGAAGTAATGAATGAGAAACATTTTAGAACAAATTAAAAAGAGTCAGAAGATCGTTGTTCGTTGTGTTTACTTCTAAATAAAAAGTTGAGCCATCATTACACAGAGCAGGAGCGGATCTAGAATTTTCCAAAGGGGGGGTGGGGCTTTGACAAAGCCAATATATAGTGACTGGGGGCCTCCCCCCCAAAACATTTTAAAAAATAAGTGTCATTTTCCTCCATTTTGGAGCCCATTCACTGGCCCTTCTAGGGGATAGCTTGACTTGTCCCCTTTCCTTTTATTTTATTTATTTATTTATTTTGTGGACCAAAAGAGGCGGGAGAGAGGGGTCACACCCCTGCAGAGTATTTATCCTGGTTACCATGGTGACGTCCTTTGGCACAAAAAATAACATTTGAATTATGATAGAATACTTTTACTTTTTACTTAAAAAGTACAATTTACACAAACTACTTTTGTACTTTTACTTAAGTAGATTTTTTTATTGATACTTTTACTTAAGTAATTTTTTTGCCTAATTATCTGTACTTTTACTTAAGTACAAAAAGTGAGTACTTCATCCACCACTGTTCATTTCCCTGTGAATGAATCCAGCGTCCTCATTTACAGGGTGATCTAGAAAAGGACATGCCATTTTGGGTCTCTGCGTGAAGGAAACAGGTGGGTTTTTTTTTTATTTTACATACTTTATTTTTCCCTCACCTGAGAAATTTTTGCAATTTATCCATCAATGTACAAACAGATTGAACGAGGAAGGCGTATTTAAATCCTGTTCACTTTGAAAAGGAGCGGAGACCGAGAAAAAATCTGGGTTTCCCCAAATAAACCTGCTCCCGACCAGGTTTGGTTTGCTGAGTCAGTTGCCCTAGTTACCGACTCTGAGTTTTGATTAACTCTCTTCTTGAAACCGGCTTAACTAACCCAGAGTTTACTGGTTTAAGTTACCTCCCTTTCTGAAACCGAAAAGTCTGAGTTTTCCACATTCTGGGGTTAACAAACTTTGAGTTTCCACAAATCCTCCTTCTTGAAACGGGCCCCAGGAGTCGGCCCGCCCATGACTGCAGTGGCCAAAAACCAGCACCCAGGCCAGTCAGACCCCCACAGATTGAGAGCAAGCAGTTCTGCTGGAATGGAGGATCCCATGAGGAAACACTGGATTAGGACACAGAATAAGGCAATGGAATAAAAACTAAAACCAGTAAAAACCCTAAAATAAATAAATAAATAATAAAAAACAAAAGCTCAATCAGAAAAATAAAACTGTATAAAAAAGTCAAAGTAAACAAACATAAAATAAACAAATAAAAATCTTAAAAAAATAAAAATCAGGTAAAAGCCAAGTTAAAAAGGTGGGTTTTCAGCCTCTTCTTAAAAACATGAACAGACTCTATGGCCCTGAGTTCCTCTGGCAGGTTATTCCACAGAGAGGACCGTAATACTGGAATGAGGCCTCACCATGAGTTTTTGTTCTAACATGTGGTACTATTAAAAGGCCGATACCAGAAGACCTCAGGGTCCGTGAGGGGTCATACCTCACAAGGAGGTCAGATAAATAAGAAGGCCCAAGACCGTTAAGACTTTTAAAAACCATTAAAAGAACCTTAAAATCCTTAAGTACTTACACTGGAGTCGTCCATTGTCAGTTGCTAAGTACACTGATAGTTTCTGTACTAAATGATAAAGGCTGGAAAGTATCTGAATAAGAACAAAATAATAATAATACATTTAATTTAAAAGCACCTTTAAAGATACCCCAAGGTCACTGTACAGATCACAATTATCGATAAGCCATAGATCAGAAATGAAATAAAATTAAAGTAAAAATAACTAAATAAATAAAATAAAATTAGAAACAGATAAAAACAAAGCAAAGTGAATCAATACATAAAAAATACAAGTTCAAAAATACAATACAAGTACGAAAATACTTATTTACAAGTACAAATACAAAAACACAAGTACAGTACAATTCACCGTAACTAGTGACGTTCCCATTAAAAATGAGAAATTAGAGTTAAAAGGGACAACTTCTTAAGCGTTAATTTCTAATCAAAGAATTTGTCGCCCCCTATCGTCCATGGCACCAAACTAACCTTTCCCAACGGCTCACGTGACTCCAAGAACGGAGCTTTTGGTTATCCAATCAGATTTCCACGATGATTTGACGTGTGACATTTTTTTCCCACAATGCTCCAAGCGCGTTAAATTTTCAATCTTTTTGTAAAATAAATCACTGAAAAATATTGTTTTAAACAACAAAATATCTTGTTGTTTAACACACACACATCAAAATATCTTTGATGTGTGTGTTTTATATGTTATGCTTTATATAGAAGCCTTAATATTTCAGAATATGTTAATACCGTCAGTCAAAGAAGGCCGGGCGAAGAATAAGTGGCCCAGGACACGTACGTACTGTAAGTCTGAAATGGTTTTAACGTGCGGTAATCACAGCCGGACACATCCCCAGCCTTACGGCTGGGGATAATACGGCAGAACACACTATCACACGATGATCAACGCAGAGCAAAATAAGGCGATAAGCCACCCAAACTCTGTCGAAATTAAATCCCAAAAAATGAAATCTATATAGGATTCGTTACTGGTTAACTATCACAATCTGTGAACCAAGAAGGTTCCTTCTGTCTTCACATAAATTTATGTACTGGATACTTAGTAATACTGTTTTATGAGGACTACTTTCCTTGACAGCAACAGGTGGGTCAAACTTTTAACATGTTTATTTTAAACTTTTTTTGTTGAAAAATTAGATCTAAACTTAAACAAATTAGGTATCGTGTTACGCGACGTTTGCTGAGTGTTTGGAGGTAAAAACGATTACTTAAAACTCAATAATAGCGTGTTTTTTCATTGTTTACGTGCAATGTTCTTAAAAAGTGTTGTTTTTTTAATCTCTTTAACATAAAAAAATAATGTCAGATGGTCTTTGAAGCATTTTTTTTACGTGTTTTAGCATCTTTTTACTTGTTTTAGCCGCTAAAAGCTGCACAGATTGACGATAGATGACGCTAACAAACTTTGCAGAAAAAAGACGGTCTTAAATTTCCATCATCTTTCCGTTTGTTTTCTGACCATTAAAACATGTTTAATGACATTGTGATCTGTAGTGAGAGGAGGAGGGAAGAGGTGGAGGAAAAGCTGGAGAGGTGGAGGTTTGTACTAGAAAGAAGAGGAATGAAGATTAGTCAGAGTAAGACAGAGTACATGTGTGTGAATGAGAGAGATCCAAATGGAAAAGTGAGGTTACAGAGAGAAAAGATAAAGAAGGTGGAAGATTTTAAGTACTTGGGATCAACAGTCCAGAGCAATGGAGAGTGTAGAAAAGAGGTGAAGAAGCGTGTGCAGGCAGCCTGGAACGGGTGGAGAAAAGTATCAGGTGTGATGTGTGATAGAAGAGTTTCAGGTAGAATGAAAGGAAAAGTGTACAAAACCGTGGTGAGACCGGCCATGCTGATTGGTCTAGAGACAGTAGCACTGAAGAAAAGACAGGAAGCAGAGATGGAGGTAGCAGAGATGAAGATGCTGAGGATCTCTCTGGGAGTGACCAGGATGGACAGGATTAGAGGAACAGCACGATAGAGGTTTTGGGGATAAAGTTCGAGAGGCCAGACTGAGATGGTTTGGACATGTGCAGAGGAGAGAGAGAGAGTACATCGGAAGAAGGATGCCGGGTTTGGAACCACCAGGAAAGAGGACTAGAGGAAGACCAAAGAGGAGGTTCATGGATACAGTGAAGGAAGACATGAAGATAGTTGGTGTGACCAAAGAGGATACAGCAGATAGGGTTAGATGAAACTGACTTGCTGTGGCGACCCCTGAAGGGCAATACCGAAAGAAGAAGCCACAGATATCAGTTTGATAGACTCCGTAATGTGGGACAGAAACACAGACAATTCTAGTCATTTTAGATTCACTTTTTTATTCTAAACATTTGACAGAGTTTTTGTGTTAAAAGATGAACTATTGCACGTCACATGTTCAGTCCTTATTAAGATTAAAGATACATTTATTTCAGGAAAGATGGCGGGGATCCAGCTGATGAATTCCTCCTCTTAGCTCACTGTAAGCTACAGTTGGGGAAGTACCAGGGTCAGAGGTTCAGATGGCTTTTGGAGAATGACCTGGGGTACGCCATCTATCTGGCCGTCAGTTTTGCTGGTGAGGAGGAAAGAAACAAGTCGCTGTTTGCCAACAAGCACTTGTTCCTGAGGTACACCTCTCAGATCAAGGAGGTGGAGACCTACAAGAGGAAGGAGTCCATGAAGCTGGAGGCAGAGAGGACAGGACACACTGGGTGTTTCATGGTGGAGTTTGGAGACTTCAAAGGGAAGTCCATGAAGGAGGTGTATGAGGACCCGAGCAAGAAGGCTAGGCTCTCATCACCTACCTTTTATATAAAGACTCTCCAGGCCAAAAAACAACATGGCTCTATTTAAGGAGTACGTCACTAAGAGGATGGCATCAGAACCAGCAGCAAAGCCTGCCTGTGCTGCTACTGGTTCTGGGGTGTCAAGCAGAGGATCCCTCCAGGGTCCAAATGTGAAGGCTCTGCTGGCACGGGGGAAAGCTCTGCCTGCTTCACAGCTGGCAAAAAAGTTGATGACCGCCGTCTAAACCTGTGAGTATAATTTGAGTGGTTTTTTTTTTAGACTCATGTCTATGTAAATGTTTTCATTTGTATTTTTTTATCCATGTTACAGCATCAGTTCCAAATCTCCCCCCTCCTCAGTCCACAGGCTCGAAGCGTTTCTTCTCCTCTGGTTTGTAAAGAACTACTTGTTATCGGTTACTCCTGATAAATGTGTTTCTAATCATATTTTTATTGCTTCTCCAGGAGACTTCTTTGAGGAGCAGGATGACCTGGACATGATGCTCGCTGCAACGCAGGCAGAACAGCAGTTTGCTCCACGTATGGATTTCCACAAAATAATCTCACATGTTTAAAAAAAATCCATCATAATGAATAAAAGGGTCTTTTGTTTTAAAGAACAGAGCAGTGGACAACTGTTGAGGTTCATGAATTCTTTGAAGGCACTTCCAGACAGTTTGGAAAACTAAATGTGTATGTAATGTGTTTATTTTAATATCTTCCATTATGTCTGACTAATTCTCCCAAACTTCCTGAATCCTGCACTGAATGAGCGTGGTGTCATTAGAAGAACCCAGAGCTGCTGCTGTTGTTGTTGCGTTGCTTTTTCATTCTTCTTCTTCTTTCGGCATTTCCTTTTAGGGGTCGCCACAGCAAGTCAGTTTCTTCCATCTAACCCTATCTGCTGCATCCTCTTTGGTCACACCAACTATCTTCATGTCTTCCTTCACTGCGTCCATGAAGCTCCTCATTGGTCTTCCTCTAGTCCTCTTTCCTGGTGGTTCCAAACCCAGCATCCTTCTTCCGATGTACTCTCTCTCTCTCCTCTGCACATGTCCAAACCATCTCAGTCTTGCCTCTCGAACTTTATCCCCAAAACCTCTAACATGTGCTGTTCCCCTGATGTACTCGTTTCTAATCCTGTCCATCTTGGTCACTCCCAGAGAGATCCTCCGCATCTTCATCTCTGCTACCTCCATCTCTGCTTTCCTGTCTTTTCTTCAGTGCTACTGTTTCTAGACCAATCAGCATGGCCGCTCTCACCACGGTTTTGTACATTTTTCCTTTAATTCTAGCTGAAACTCTTCTATCACACATCACACCTGATACTTTCCCCCACCCGTTCAAGCCTGCCTGAACACGCTTCTTCACCTCTTTTCCACACTCTCCATTGCTCTGGACTGTTGATCCTAGATACTTAAAATCTTCCACCTTCTTTATCTCTTCTCCCTGTAACCTCACTTTTCCATTTGGATCTCTCTCATTCACACACATGTACTCTGTTTTACTCTGACTAATCTTCATTCCTCTTCTTTCTAGTACAAACCTCCACCTCTCCAGCTTTTCCTCCACCTCTTCCCTCCTCTCGCTACAGATCACAATGTCATCTGCAAACATTTTTCATGTTCAACATTTAATCACTCTTCCGTCACTCTTCTTTCATGTTGTAATAAAGTTGAATCTGTCCAGTTTCTGGCTGAACGAATCAAATTCTGCATGACAATCATCTCTTATCTTGTGAGTAATTGTTCTTAATGTCTTTTCAGCTGTGTCTGCTCCGCCAGCACCCCCAGAGCTTCCTTCTCACTGGGCTGAGCAACTTCCTTCCTTCCAGCATGACTGGATCAGGAAGACTCTGTTTAGAGCTCATCCCAAGACTGGGGAGCCGGAGCTGGTGGCTCAGTTGAAGCTCTGGTGGTATCCACCTCAGCCACCGGCTATTTATACTCAACCACCTTCTTCACCAGACGTCTTCTTTGGCCGTCCACTGTTCCTCTGGATGCCGTTGAAGATGTATGCCATTCCACTTGCCTGTCCCCAGCCTGCCTGCAGTAGTCACAGACTGACTGCAGCTGGTCTGTACCGCACTGTGCGCAGGGTTATGGATGTAGACGGGTGGTACGACATGGTCACCAAGTATCTGGAGTGCAAGCGGTGCAAGAAGAAGTATCCTGGGTGGTCATGGGAGATCCTGCAGCAGCTTGATGTGGGGCATCGCTGCCAGTTCCCAGCACTGCTGACATACAGGTATGAAACAAGAACAATAAACAGTGTGTACAGTCTTGTAGGTTTTATTCATGTTTTTTTGTTCACTGATAAAATTCATAACCGATTGATGTCATGATTTGACTTTTTCCAGGTTCTCCTGTGATAAGTGGGTGGTGAGGATGATGTGAGAGAGGACTCAGGGTAACAGTGTGACCCAGCTGTACAATAAGCTTCATGAGGAACACAGTGAGGCATGGTCAGAGCGTCCTCTGCTGTATCTCTCTGCTTGTGAGCGTTTTGTTAGCTCACACGTTCTGGAGAGTCCCGTCTTTTCCGACCCTCTCCACCCTTCCGCTGTCCCGAAGCCCAAGTGGTTTATGTCGGTGTACTGCAGGGATGTGCTGTCGCGGCTGGACGAGGTGAAAGCCAAGATCACCTCTGTGTTTGGCACTATCCTGAAGATGGACTCCACTAAGAAGGTCAATTTATTACATTAATAGATATTTAAAATGGATTTGAATAAAAAGTACATTTGAGTTTCATTTTGTTTCACATTTAAGTTAGTTTTTCTAACACAGTGTTTTGTATTTTCCATTAGGTGACTAAAAAACTTGTTGGGGCAGCCAGAAACACAGCCGCCTGGTGCACAAATGTGGGCAACAAATACAGACAGGTCCTTTGCTCTGTGCTAACAGCAGCAGAGGGGCACGGGCTCTGGCCTATGGCAGCTGTACTCATGAAGCGTTCCAGGGAGGCAGGAGTACCACCGCCTGCCATCATGTATGTGGACAGAGACTGCTGCAGCCTACATGGACGGTCCCAGGTCAAAGACATGTTCTCAGAGTGGACCGAGCTTCAAGTGTGCCTCGACATCTGGCACTTCATGCGGCGCTTTGCCGCGGGAGTTACCACAGAAGCTCATCCACTATGGAGTCTTCATGGCTCGGCTGTCTCGCTGCATCTTTGAGTGGGACCCAGAGGACGTGGCTGCTCTGCGTCGGGCAAAGCAGGGGAAGCTATCGGCCAGTGGCACGGGACACGTGTCTGAGACGACCCTGGATGAGCGGATCGGTAGGAAAGAGCTGGCGCTCCACTGCAGGAGGAGAACTAGAGGAGTGGAGGAGACTGCCCGGCTGATCAAGGTGCTTATTGATCAGATGGACGGAGAGGCCGGGAAAGTCACACTGGGTGTTCCACTGTTGGACCATCACCACCTGCAGCAAATCTGTCTGGACCAGCAGAGACACATCGGCCTTATTCAGGACCTGCCAGGTTTTCCCCTCTATATGAAAACTGGCACCCTGAAAAAGGGCGGTGTGGAGCTTAGCACTTATCGCTGTGCTCGTGGCTCCACCTCTCTGGAGTCTTTCCACCTTCACCTGAACCGTTTCATCCCAGGTGGGTGTCGATTTATTTTCATCCGACTTTTTCTTTGTGATAAATCTGCAATAGTGATCTAATTTTACTTTTGTTATAACAAGGAACAAGTGCCAGTGATGCTCATTTCCAGGCGTATCTGCTGGATGGCTTGATGCGCTGGAATGAGGACAGGATGAAGGAGCCTGTGAAGGAGGAGTTAAACCTCCGGATCTACAGCAGCTCTCAGAAGGAGGCTCTGCACAACATAAGCAACAAAGTCCTGGAAAATCTCTGGTCTCCTGGGCTACTACCCTCCAGGGGCTTACACGGGTAAACACAAAGAAAGTTGTTTATCCAATAAATAAACTGTCTGTTTACTGAAATAAATGACAGAATAAAGTATGTGAATAAGTAATAAGCTGCACTTCCAGTATGACTTACTTCTGCATTCTGTTTGTTTCAGGAGAGACGCTTGGGATTGAGTTTCTATAAAGTCAGACTGGCAGAGCTCTGACTGAGAGTCCAGAAGAGGAGGACAGGCTGACGGAGCAGGTGCAGGACGAGCTGCTGCTACAAGATGACCCCAGAGGACATGACAGTTCCTGTGCTGTTTGAACCCTCAGGGTCAGCTCCGGCTCAAAGCAGTGACTCCGTGGCAGAGGTACTCTTCTATAAATATGTACCGTAATTTCACGGCTATAAGGCGCATATAGAAGTCTTAGATTTTCTTCAAAATGAGCGGTGCGCCTTTTTGTGCGGTGCGCCTTGTGTGTGAGAAAAGGCGGACCTAAAAGAAAACGCGGTGCTCGTGAGAAAAGACGGACCTAAAAGAAAAGGCGGTGCCCGCGAGGCGTACCTGAAAGAAAAGGCATGAGAACGTTAAAGAGTGAAGTGTGAGTGGCGTGGGAGCGCTTGACGACCGAAGGAGACCACAGTTTCACGAAGGGTGGAAGGCAGCGCCGGGCGAGTTACGCTACAGTTTGCCAATGGATTGTAGATGCTTGGACTAACGTGTCTGCTGGTACTGTTATCCGAGCTTTCTCAAAAGCTGGTATCCTTTCTGAGGAGCCGCACAGTACAGACAGTGACTTTGACAGCGAGGAGCGAAGTGGACCTGCTCTGAAACAGAGGATGAGGACTTTGATGGATTTGAATAAAGACTATTACCGGTAATGTGTTTGTTTAGTATCGTTACTACTTAAATAAAGTACAACCAAACTCAGTTTTGCTCCCGATCTATTTTTTTAATACGCACATTTGCATGCTTGAGTGTGTGTTGTTGTAAGGCGGTGTGTGACTGAGACTGCGCCTTTTCGTACGGTCCGCCTAATGGTCGTGAAATTAAGGTAGTATTTTTTTTTTACTTTTCTAACCACTAACTTTCTATTTAACTTCTCTTCAGCACGTCACTGTCCACCACCCTGCATCACCACAGCCCTCCACCTCCTGGCAATCAGAAGGTGTCGCTGGCTTGCCTTCATCGGGTGTTACAGCTTCAGAAACCAGTCTTGCTGATCAGCCTTCGGTGAGTGTATCATTTTGGTTCATAATTACACCTTTATGTACATAAAGAGCAGTTTGCTTTTTAGAGAAATTATGGAAAAATGTGTTTACTTATGCATTTACACAAAACTACAAATATGGTTCAGAAAAATAATGCAATGCAAACTATTTTTTATTTGAAATTATGCCCGCTTTAAAAAAAAAGTGAATTGTGATGTTTCTGTTCCACAGGCATTCTGGGACCTGATGGTGCAGCTGGCTGGGATAAGGTGCAGGACTTAAAGTAGCTAAATGTCCAAAATCATTTCATGAGATTATTTCTGGTGATGAATTGATGTATTTGTTCAAATGGATCCCCTTTAGTTTCTACCATGGTAGCTACTAATCTTCTTGGGGTACAAAATAAGTAAAAAATACAGTTAGATTTGCATGAGGTAAAAAAAAAACAGTATAAAAAAAATTTAGTTCCATAAAACAGACAAAACTTCAAAATCAATCACCTTCTTAGCCATTGATCTCATACAGGGTTTTAGGTTTGTCAGAGCCCATCCCTGCTGATTGGAGCCGAGGGGCAGGGGTGTGGTGGTTGAGTTTAATGAGAAACACTCTACATAAAAAAAACCAACCCTGAGATATACTATGATATCCAGCTCTCGCTGGACCGATTTGCTGTGGAGTGTGAAGCGGCCGGGATGGGAATTAGCACCTCCAAATCTGAGACCATGGTCCTTGCCTGAAAAAGGGTGGAATGCCCCCTGCAGGTCAGGGACGGAGTCCTGCCCCAAGTAGAGGAGTTTATGTATCTCGGGATCTTGTTCACGAGTGGGGGAAGGATGGAGCGGGAGATCAACAGGCGGATCAGTGCAGCGTCAGCAATAACTAAATAAATAAATGAATTACTCTATTCATCCCTCACCGGGGAAGTTTGTGTGCTGCACTCCTTACACCGCAGCAGGTTGCCCTTCGACTGCGCCAATGGTGGGAGAAGTGGGGGTAAGGTGTCTTCTCCAGGGACCCTAGACGTGCTCTCTGTGGGACGCGAATTCGCGAACTTCCGGTCCACGCGTAAACGCTCTAACCACTGAGCTGCCGTCTCCACCTTGGACGTCTCCAACTAGGACACTGTATCGGTCCGTCATGGTAAAGAGAGAGCTGAAACGAAAAGCAAAGCTCTCAATTTACAAGTCGATCTACGTTCCCACCAACACCTATGGTCACTAGCTGTAGGTGGTGACTGAAAAAACGAGATCGCAGTTACAAACGGCCGAAAGGAGCTTCCTCTGCAGGGTGGCTGGGCTCTCACTTAGAGTTCGAGTGAGGAGCTATGTCATCCGGGAGGAGCTCGATCTCGAGCTGCTCTCTCCCAACTGCTTGAGAGAAGCCAGATGGGGTGGTTCGGGCATCTGGTCAGGGTGACTCCCAAGTGCCTCACTGGTGTTATGTTTCAGGCACTTCCCACCGGGAGGAGACCAAGTGTCAGACCCCGGCCCAGCTGGAGAGACTATGTCCCACAGCTGGCTGGGGAACGACTCAGGATTCTTCCAGGTGAGCTGGAGGATGCAGTCGGGGTGAGAGAAGCCTGGGCTTCCTATCTGAGGCTGTTTCCCCCGCGAACCGGATAAGCGGAAGACGACGGAACAGAACAAATAATATTGAGAATAATGTTGGGGTTTTTTTTTCACTTTCTCAGTTACAGTTCTATAAACTCTCCCAGCTGTGGAGGAGAAATTTGACCCCAAAATGGACTTTTCATTAATCTCAATTGTGATTTGTTAATGTTTTTTCTAGTTAGATAAAAAATCAAATAAAAAGCACATACTGTATTTCACTTGAAAGTGACTTCGTTTTAGACCCAAAGTGACATTTTTGTGATTTATTGATTAATACTATTGACTGAAAAAAGAGGATCCATTTAAAATGTTCTAATAATGTTTTCAGTTGCTTTAGAAGCTTTAATTGAGATCATTTAACTGTTTCAGAATTCAATTCCATTTTATTTGTACAGACCAAAATCACAAAACAATTGTGTACTTTGAATGTCTGAATAAGAAAATCTCTGCAGGGATTTACCTTCTGTGGTCAGATGATAAAACCTTCCTATCTGGAGATCTGTTTCACGTTGAAACATTAACATTTTGAGGATGTTTAGCAGAGAGGCCTGATGTGGGCCCTCCAAATGACTGTCAATGTTTTCGTCCACAAAAAATTGGATGCCAAAACACCCAAAGAAATGTAGCCAGTTTTGAAAAACTAGTGATTCATGATTGTTGAAGGTATTTTTGTTTAAAAAAAAAAAAACATTTTAAAATATGCAGAACAGTTTAATTTGGTGATTTTTTTTTTTTTTTTTACAAAATAGTGTTAAAAATAACTGTAAATCATTTTTTTTAAATAGGGAGGAATTATATGGTCTTAAACTGACATCTGCTGGCCAAAATGTGGAACTACACTAAATGACTTCAAAATAAAATGTACAAAAACACTGGTGCTTGTTGTTTTTTTCAGACCCTCATTGACAGGATTTTTGAAGACGACGGAACGGGTTTTTAACTTGTAAAGAACTTTGTGTTACATTTTATGTTTTTGTGGTACATTTTATGCTTTATAAATAAAGTTTGATTGATTGATTGAAATGAGGCCGGGACCTCAGGCGGATCGGTGCGGCGTCAGCAATAACTAGGACGCTGCATCGGTCCATCGTGGTAAAGAGAGAGCTGAACCGAAAAGCAAAGCTCTCGATTTACAAGTCGATCTACGTTCCCACCCTCACCTATGGTCACCAGCTGTGGGTGGTGACCAAAAGAATGAGATCGCGGATACAAGCGGCCGTAATGAGCTTCCTCCGCAGGGTGGCTGGGCTCTCACTCAGAGATAGGATGAGGAGCTTATCTCCTCGTGGTTTCATCTGTGAGCTATGTCGGGATATGTCAACTAATCAGCGTCTGAATACGCTATATCTCGGTATATTCTCGGGATGTGTCAACAAATCAGCGTTCGAGTTCTGGGCAATCCAAACTCGGTCTTGCCCTGACGTCACGTTCAACGTCATGTTTGTGGGCCGAGCAGAGCGGATTGATACAACAGACCGTTTTATGAGGACTACTTTCCTTGACAGCAACAGGTGGGTCAAACTTTTAACATGTTTATTTTAAACTTTTTTTGTTGAAAAATTAGATCTAAACTTAAACAAATTAGGTATCGTGTTACGCGACGTTAGATGAGTGTTTGGAGGTAAAAACAATGACTTAAAACTCAATAAAAGCGTGTTTTTTCATTGTTTACGTGCAATGTTCTTAAAAAGTGTTGTTTTTTTTTATCTCTTTAACATAAAAAATAATGTCAGATGGTCTTTGAAGCATTTTTTTACGTGTTTTGCCATCTTTTCAATTCAATTCAATTTTATTTGTATAGCCCAAAATCACAGAATTTCCGTCTCAATGGGCTTCACAAGAAAAAGAGTGTATTAGCATCTTTTTACGTGTTTTACCATCTTTTTACGTGTTTTAGCATCTTTTTACGTGTTTTAGCATCTTTTTACGTGTTTTAGCCGCTAAAAGCTGCACAGATTGACGATAGATGACGCTAACAAACTTTACAGAAAAAAGACGGTCTTAAATTTCCATCATCTTTCCGTTTGTTTTCTGACCATTAAAACATGTTTTAATAACATTGTGATCTGTAGTGAGAGGAGGAGGGAAGAGGTGGAGGAAAAGATGGAGAGGTGGAGGTTTGTACTAGAAAGAAGAGGAATGAAGATTAGTCAGAGTAAAACAGAGTACATGTGTGTGAACCGTTGACACACATTGATCACATATGTAATCAATCTTTTTATCATGGCGTTGTACCAGATGACATGAAAATGGCAAAAGTTATACCCATATTCAAAGGTGGTAACAAACATCTCATAACAAATTACAGACCAATCTCACTTTTACCACAAATTTCAAAAATCTTGGAAAAGCTTTTTGTTAAACAGCTAGATCATTTTCTTGAAAAAAATCAGTTAATTTCTCCACAACAGTTTGGGTTTAGAAAACAGTTAACAACTACCTACGCAGTGACGAACATGATTGAGGAGGTCAGTTCCTCTATGGACAGAGATGAATATGTACTTGGTATTTATATTGATTTAAAACGAGCATTTGATACTATAGATCATAAACAATTACTAACAAAATGATAAAAATATGGTATTAGAGGAACTGTACATTCCTGGATAAAAAGTTATTTAGAAAACAGAAAACAGTGTGTTGAAATAAACAATGTAAGATCAAACTTTAGATCGGTAACTTGTGGAATACCACAAGGATCTGTTATTGGACCAAAACTCTTTAATATATTTATTAATGATATATGTAATTGTTCAAATTTATTTAAATTTATTATGTTTGCCGATGACACAACAATAGTCTGTTCAGGAAAAAAACTCCAAGAATTATTGAGCAACATTGAACATGAATTACAAGAGCTTAAAGTCTGGTTTGATTTAAATAAGTTATCACTTAATATAGTAAAAACAAAATATATGATTTTTGGTAAGAAAAAGGATATTGATAGTGATACAAAACTTAAAATAGATGATGTTGAAATTGAAAGAGTTTATGAAACAAAATTTTTAGGAATTATAATCGATGCTAAAATAACATGGAAACAACATCTAAAATATATAAAGACAAAAATCTCAAAAACTCTAGGAATACTGTATAAAACTAAAGATTTATTCAGTTTTAAGGCTTTATCTGTTATTTACTCCTCTTTAATTCTTCCTTATATGACGTATTGTGTTGAACTGTGGGGTGGTACATATAAAACTTTAATTAATGAGATCTTTTTATTACAGAAACGTGCAATAAGATTAATAAACAAAGTTGGGTATTTTGAACATACACATCCTTTATTTATTAAATCTGGATTGATTAAATTCAAAGATTTACATCATTTTAAAGTACTTCAATTTATGTTTAAAGCTAAATTCAATCTATTACCAGTAAATATACAAAATACTTTAAACTTCAAACTGTTTATGATTTCAGAGATGATTGTAAATTTATTTTACCCCAAACCAGAAAAGGGTTCAGACAAAGGTGTTTATCTTATGTTGGACCTCATTTATGGAATAAATTTATAACTAAAGATATAAAAGAATGTGTTTCGTTTAAAATTTTTAAAAAGAAACTCTCACAATTTATTTTTGAAAGTTACTAAATTTTGTGATTTGTGTCATTTTTTTTCCTTTTTTCCATCTTTTCTGTAAATTTGTTTCAAGGTAACCTATGTTGTAAAAGCTAGTTTTTTTGGGCACACAAGCATTTTTTTTGCTTCAGCCTGTTCTTGGTCACCTGTATCATTTGAATATGAGGATTTGTTTTTGTTAATGTATATAATGTTATAGGAGACTGAGTCCGAAATAAAAAAGTTTCAAGTTTCAATGAGAGGGATCCAAATGGAAAAGTGAGGTTACAGGAAGAAGAGATAAAGAAGGTGGAAGATTTTAAGTATCTAGGATCAACAGTCCAGAGCAATGGAGAGTGTGGAAAAGAGGTGAAGAAGCATGTGCTGGCAGGCTGGAACGGGTGGAGGAAAGTATCAGGTGTGATGTGTGATAGAAGAGTTTCAGCTAAAATGAAAGGGAAAGTGTACAAAACCGTGGTGAGACCGGCCATGATGTTTGGTCTAGAGACAGTGGGACTGAAGAAAAAACAGGAAGCAGAGATGGAGGTAGCAGAGGAATGACTAATCTTCATTCCTCTTCATTCTAGTACAAACCTCCACCTCTCCAGCTTTTCCTCCACCTCTTCCCTCCTCCTCTCGCTACAGATCACAATGTCATCTGCAAACATTTTTCATGTTCAACATTTAATCACTCTTCCGTCACGTGGTTAGCGCGTTCGCCCGCGGACCGGAAGGTCGCGGGTTCGCGTCCCACGGAGAGCACGTCTAGGGTCCTTGGAGTGGACACCTAACCCCCGCTTCTCCCACCATTGGCGCCGTTGATGGGCAGCCTGCTGCGGTGTAAGGAGTGCAGCAAACAAATTTCCCCGGTGAGGGATGAATAGAGTAATTCAAAATAAACAAAATAAACAAAAAATAAAATGTTGTAATAAAGTTGAATCTGTCCAGTTTCTGGCTGAACGAATCAAATGCTGCATGACAATCATCTCTTATTTTTGGAGTAATTGTTCTTAATGTCTTTTCAGCTGTGTCTGCTCCGCCAGCACCCCCAGAGCTTCCTTCTCACTGGGCTGAACAACTTCCTTCCTTCCAGCATGACTGGATCAGGAAGACTCTGTTTAGAGCTCATCCCAAGACTGGGAAGCCGGAGCTGGTGGCTCAGTTGAAGCTCTGGTGGTATCCACCTCAGCCGCCGGCTATTTATACTCAGCCACCTTCTTCACCAGACGTCTTCTTTGGCCGTCCACTGTTCCTCTGGATGTCGTTGAAGATGTATGCCATTCCACTCGCCTGTCCCCAGCCTGCCTGCAGTAGTCTCAGGTTGACTGCAGCTGGTCTGTACCGCACTGTTTGCAGGGTTATGGATGTAGACGGGTGGTACGACATGGTCACCGAGTATCTGGAGTGCAAGCGGTGCAAGAAGAAGGACCCTGGGTGGTCACGGGAGATCCTGCAGCAGCTGGATGTGGGGCATCGCTGCCAGTTCCCAGCACTGCTGACATACAGGTATGAAACAAGAACAATAAACAGTGTGTACAGTCTTGTAGGTTTTATTCATGTTTTTTTGTTCACTGATAAAATTCATAACCGATGGATGTCATGATTTGACTTTTTCCAGGTTCTCCTGTGATAAGTGGGTGGTGAGGATGATGTGAGAGAGGACTCAGGGTAACAGTGTGACTCAGCTGTACAATAAGCTTCATGAGGAACACAGTGAGGCATGGTCAGAGCGTGCTCTGCTGTATCTGTCTGCTTGTGAGCGTTTTGTTAGCTCACACGTTCTGGAGAGTCCCGTCTTTTCCGACCCTCTCCACCCTTCCGCTGTCCCGAAGCCCAAGTGGTTTATGTCGGTGTACTGCAGGGATGTGCTGTCGCGGCTGGACGAGGTGAAAGCCAAGATCACCTCTGTGTTTGGCACTATCCTGAAGATGGACTCCACTAAGAAGGTCAATTTATTACATTAATAGATATTTAAAATGGATTTGAATAAAAAGTACATTTGAGTTTCATTTTGTTTCACAGTTAAATTAGTTTTTCTAACACAGTGTTTTGTATTTTCCATTAGGTGACTAAAAAACTTGCTGGGGCAGCCAGAAACACAGCCGCCTGGTGCAAAAATGTGGGCAACAAATACAGACAGGTCCTTTGCTCTGTGCTAACAGCAGCAGAGGGGCACGGCTCTGGCCTATGGCAGCTGTACTCATGAAGCGTTCCAGGGAGGCAGGAGTACCACCGCCTGCCATCATGTATGTGGACAGAGACTGCTGCAGCCTACATGAATGTAGTGAAACACTTTTATTAATTTTGTAGGATTCGTTGGAAGTCGGCAAAAAATGACACACAACACCTTTCTGAGTATTTAACAGCAAATGCGTTTATTTAGCCCAAATATCACAGCAAAGTAAGCATAGTAGATTAATAATGGATTAATAAAAAGAATAATGATTAATAATGGATTAATAAAAAGAATAATGAATACATAGAAAGCATAATAGTTGATAATAACTCTTTAAGTTTCCATCTCTTACCGTTAGCAAAGTCGGAGAGCCCACGACCCCGGTAGAGCGTGCATAAAAATCCGGTTGGGTGTTATAATTCGCAGACTCACAGAAGACTCGAACGAGTATAGAGGAAACCCTGCTTTTTCTACCTCATGACAAACAACATTCCATGAACAAACTTTTCTCATAACAATGTTCCGTGTTTCTCTCTCCGTACAATTTTCCCCACAACATTGAAGGCTTCGTTCTCATAATAATCTTTCTTATAACATTGAATGAGGACATTTGACATCAAAAAATAAATCCCAATACAATGAACAGTCCCAGGACGTGGCTGCTCTGCGTCGGGCAAAGCAGGGGGAGCTATCGGCCAGTGGCACGGAACACGTGTCTGAGACGGCCCTGGATGAGCGGATCGGTAGGAAAGAGCTGGCGCTCCACTGCAGGAGGAGAACTAGAGGAGTGGAGGAGACTGCCCGGCTGATCAAGGTGCTTATTGATCAGATGGACGGAGAGGCCGGGAAAGTCACACTGGGTGTTCCACTGTTGGACCATCACCGCATCCAGCAAATCTGTCTGGACCAGCAGAGACACATCGGCCGTATTCAGGACCTGCCAGGTTTTCCCCTCTATATGAAAACTGGCACCCTGAAAAAGGGCGGTGTGGAGCTTAGCACTTATCGCTGTGCTCGTGGCTCCACCTCTCTGGAGTCTTTCCACCTTCACCTGAACCGTTTCATCCCAGGTGGGTGTCGATTTTTTTTCATCCGACTTTTTCTTTGTGATAAATCTGCAATAGTGATCTAATTTTACTTTTGTTATAACAAGGAACAAGTGCCAGTGATGCTCATTTCCAGGCGTATCTGCTGGATGGCTTGATGCGCTGGAATGAGGACAGGATGAAGGAGCCTGTGAAGGAGGAGTTAAACCTCCGGATCTACAGCAGCTCTCAGAAGGAGGCTCTGCACAACATAAGCAACAAAGTCCTGGAAAATCTCTGGTCTCCTGGGCTACTATCCTCCAGGGGCTTACACGGGTAAACACAAAGAAAGTTGTTTATCCAATAAATAAACTGTCTGTTTACTGAAATAAATGACAGAATAAAGTATGTGAATAAGTAATAAGCTGCACTTCCAGTATGACTTACTTCTGCATTCTGTTTGTTTCAGGAGAGACGCTTGGGATTGAGTTTCTATAAAGTCAGACTGGCAGAGCTCTGACTGAGAGTCCAGAAGAGGAGGACAGGCTGACGGAGCAGGTGCAGGACGAGCTGCTGCTACAAAATGACCCCAGAGGACATGACAGTTCCTGTGCTGTTTGAACCCTCAGGGTCAGCTCCGGCTCAAAGCAGTGACTCCGTGGCAGAGGTACTCTTCTATAAATATGTACCGTAATTTCACGGCTATAAGGCGCATATAGAAGTCTTAGATTTTCTTCAAAATGAGCGGTGTGCCTTTTCGTGCGGTGCGCCTTGTGTGTGAGAAAAGGCGGACCTAAAAGAAAACGCGGTGCTCGTGAGAAAAGACGGACCTAAAAGAAAAGGCGGTGCCCGCGAGGCGTACCTGAAAGAAAAGACATGAGAACGTTAAAGAGTGAAGTGTGAGCGGCGTGGGAGCGCTTGACGACCGAAGGAGACCACAGTTTCACGAAGGGTGGAAGGCAGCGCCGGGCGAGTTACGCTACAGTTTGCCAATGGATTGTAGATGCTTGGACTAACGTGTCTGCTGGTACTGTTATCCGAGCTTTCTCAAAAGCTGTTATCCTTTCTGAGGAGCCGCACAGTACAGACAGTGACTTTGACAGCGAGGAGCGAAGTGGACCTACTCTGTTGGATTTTGCGCAGCTGTTCGATTCAGAAACAGAGGATGAGGACTTTGATGGATTTGAATAAAGACTATTACCGGTAATGTGTTTGTTTAGTATCATTACTACTTAAAAAAAGCACAACCAAACTCACTTTTGCTCCCGATCTATTTTTTTAATACGCACATTTGCATGCTTGAGTGTGTGTTGTTGTAAGACGGTGTGTGACTGAGACTGCGCCTTTTCGTACGGTCCGCCTAATGGTCGTGAAATTAAGGTAGTATTTTTTTTTTACTTTTCTAACCACTAACTTTCTATTTAACTTCTCTTCAGCACGTCACTGTCCACCAGCCTGCATCACCACAGCCCTCCACCTCCTGGCAAGCAGAAGGTGTTGCTGTCTTGCCTTCATCGGGTGTTACAGCTTCAGAAACCAGCCTTGCTGATCAGCCTTCGGTGAGTGTATCGTTTTGGTTCATAATTACACCTTTATGTACATAAAGAGCAGTTTGCTTTTTAGAGAAATTATGGAAAAATGTGTTTACTTATGCATTTACACAAAACTACAAATATGGTTAAAAAAAATAATGCAATGCAAACTATTTTTTATTTGAAATTATGCCCGCTTTAAAAAAAAAGTGAATTGTGATGTTTCTGTTTCTCAGGCTCCAGTTCTGGGACCTGATGGTGCAGCTGGCTGGGATAAAGTGCAGGACTTGGCTGTGCATCTCGTCTCCTTACGAGAACTATCGTAACTGGACGACCAGCGGATCACATAGACCATCCGTCTGTGGAGTGCTCTTCTGGAGGGGGACAAGACGAGGCTGAGCTACCAGCCCAGACACCAGGTCAAGCTCAGCAAAGGCCGCTTCAAAGTCCCCAAGGGTAGCAGAGAGACAGCAGGTGTGGAGAGCGTGTAGCGGTGCATGGTTGGACATCCCGGTGGTCCGGCTCAGTGGCCCGGCACCAGTTGCATTGTCGAGGCGATGTGCAACAAGCTGTGCGCGTTGCACAGCTACCCGACAAAAAAGGGAGGTGTGTCGGTTCCTCGATGGACTAAAATCCTGAGGGACTACCACCACATCAGTGAGCTGGTGCTGAACTGTCCAGCTGTCATGGAGACCACCTCTCTACAGCTGTTTGTTCTAAACCAGAAGACACTTCTCCAGTGGTGAGTTTAGACGCTTTAGTTTAACATAAACATGATTAATGCATTGATACTAATTGTGTTGTGTTTGCAGGTTTCAGCAGAAGGAGAACAGACAGGAGAGGAGTGTCCTCCAACAAAGGTTCACCAACGAGACGTCTATGCCAACGTCATCGGCACCGCTCCCTCCTCTGGTGAAAAAGCAGGTGCAAAGACCCTCCTCGAGGCCCGACTTTGGCCACCAGCAAAACAGAGCAGGACAGGCTCCAAAACCGCGGCATACGATGTGCAGGAGGACATGGGCCCCTTAAAAACTGCATCGCCGTCGAACGAGCACTCGCGAACTCGCATAGAGCAAAAGAAAGTGGGTGAAATTAGATCTGTGAATTAAAGTAGCTAAATGTCCAAAATCATTTCATGAGATTATTTCTGGTGATGAATTGATTTATTTGTTCAAATGGATCCCCTTTAGTTTCTACCATGGGAGCTACTAATCTTCTTGGGGTACAAAATAAGTAAAAAATACAGTTAGATTTGCATGAGGTAAAAACAACAGTATAAAATAAATTTAGTTCCATAAAACAGACAAAACTTCAAAATCAATCACCTTCTTAGCCATTGATCTCATACAGGGTTTTAGGGTTGTCAGAGCCCATCCCTGCTGATTGGAGCCGAGGGGCAGGGGTGTGGTGGTTGAGTTTAATGAGAAACACTCTACATAAAAAAAAACAACCCTGAGATATACTATGATATCCAGCTCTCGCTGGACCGATTTGCTGTGGAGTGTGAAGCGGCCGGGATGGGAATTAGCGCCTCCAAATCTGAGACCATGGTCCTTGCCTGAAAAAGGGTCGAATGCCCCCTGCAGGTCAGGGACGGGGTCCTGCCCCAAGTAGAGGAGCTTATGTATTCCCGGGATCTTGTTCACGAGTGGGGGAAGGATGGAGCGGGAGATCAACAGGCGGATCAGCAATAACTAAATAAATAAATGAATTACTCTATTCATCCCTCACCGGGGAAGTTTGTGTGCTGCACTCCTTACAACGCAGCAGGTTGCCCTTCGACTGCGCCAATGGTGGGAGAAGTGGGGGTAAGGTGTCTTCTCCAGGGACCCTAGACGTGCTCTCTGTGGGACGCGAACTCGCGAACTTCCGGTCGACGCGTAAACGCTCTAACCACTGAGCTGCCGTCTCCACCTTGGACGTCTCCAACTAGGACGCTGCATCGGTCCGTCATGGTAAAGAGAGAGCTGAAACGAAAAGCAAAGCTCTCAATTTACAAGTCGATCTACGTTCCCACCAACACCTATGGTCACTAGCTGTAGGTGGTGACTGAAAAAACGAGATCGCAGTTACAAACGGCCGAAATGAGCTTCCTCCGCAGGGTGGCTGGACTCTCACTTAGAGTTCGAGTGAGGAGCTATGTCATCCGGGAGGAGCTCGATCTCGAGCTGTTCTCTCCCAACAGCTTGAGAGAAGCCAGATGGGGTGGTTCGGGCATCTGGTCAGGATGCCTCCCAAGTGCCTCACTGGTGTTATGTTTCAGGCACGTCCCACTGGGAGGAGACCAAGAGTCAGACCCCGGCCCAGCTGGAGAGACTATGTCCCACAGCTGGCTGGGGAACGACTCAGGATTCTTCCAGGTGAGCTGGAGGATGCAGTCGGGGTGAGAGAAGCTTGGGCTTCCTATCTGAGGCTGTTTCCCCCGCGAACCGGATAAGCGGAAGACGACGGAACAGAACAAATAATATTGAGAATAATGTTGGGGTTTTTTTTCACTTTCTCAGTTACAGTTCTATAAACTCTCCCAGCTGTGGAGGAGAAATTGGACCCAAAAATGGACTTTTCATTAATCTCAATTGTGATTTGTTAATATGTTTTTTCTAGTTAGATAAAAAATAAAATAAAAAGCACATACTGTATTTCACTTGAAAGTGACTTCGTTTTAGACCCAAAGTGACATTTTTGTGATTTAATGGTTAATACTATTGACTGAAAAAAGAGGATCCATTTAAAATGTTCTAATAATGTTTTCAGTTGCTTTAGAAGCTTTAATTTAGATCATTTAACTGTTTCTGAATTCAATTCCATTTTATTTGTACAGACCAAAATCACAAAACAATTGTGTACTTTGAATGTCTGAATAAGAAAATCTCTGCAGGGATTTACCTTCTGTGGTCAGATGATAAAACCTTCCTATCTGGAGATCTGTTTCACGTTGAAACATTAACATTTTGAGGATGTTTAGCAGAGAGGCCTGATGTGGGCCCTCCAAATGACTTTCATTGTTTTCGTCCACAAAAAATTGGATGCCAAAACACCCAAAGAAATGTAGCCAGATTTGAAAAACTAGTGATTTATGATTGTTGAAGGTACTTTTATTTTAAAAAATACAATTTTAATGTATGCAGAACAGTTTAATTTGGTGATTTTTTTTTTTTACAAAATAGTGTTAAAAATAACTGTAAATCAATTTTTTTTAAATAGAAGGAATTATATGATCTTACACTGACATCTACTGGCTACATTGTAGAACTACACTAAATGACTTCAACATAAAATGTACAAAAACACTGGTGCTTGTTTTTTTCAGACCCTCATTGACAGGATTTTTGAAGCACTGAACAAGAGGAAACTCCTGTCAGAGAAGAAACTCCCTGAAATCCGATCACCTACCTTGTTTATGTCTCCATACTCCAAATCCCATTAGTGCTGCTCCTGTTTTTTTCTATCTCTGATATAATTTCATTGTCTCAATAGCGAAAAAAAAACCTGTGGTGTTATTTTTTAAATTTTCACATATTATATAACTTTGTGTTTTTTTTTTTTTGTTGCTTCATTTAATTTATAACAAAAGAGATAATTGCAGTTTTTTTTGAAAATTCTAATAAAAAAGAATGTTTATGATGTCTGTAGCATTCCTAAAACCATGTCTAACACTAATATGTCTAAGACTCATCCTCTCCGAACAGGGTAGCGGGGGGTGCCAAAGCCTACCCCGGCTGATTGAAGGCGAGAGGCATGGTACGTCCTAAACAGGTCGCCAGTTTGTCACAGGGCCACACACATTACCATCCACACACACACTCATTCCTAGGGGCAATTTCATCAACCTAACATGTATGTTTTTGGGAGAGTGGGAGGAAACCAGAAAAAACCCACACATACGGTAGATGGGGAGAACTTACAAACTCCACACAGAAAGACCAGTGCTTCAAGCCTTGTCCCACTCGAGACTCGAATCCCTGACCTTCTTGCTGTGAGGTGGCTGTGCTAACCACTGTGCCACCGTGCTGCTCGTGTCTAAGAGTGTTAATTAAATATTAGCTTCTTCTAATTCTTACTCTACAGTTTTATATCTGAAGAAATCAGAGTAGATGTTCTTCATCCTGATGGAGCAGGGATGATAGACGAAGCGCAGAGGTCTCCTCGGTATGGCCATGCCCAGTACAGGAACGGAGAGGATCCATCAGGAATCTGAAACAGAACTCTGCCCCAAAGTTTCTAGCTGGCCTGGTGATTCTTCTTTTCGTTTTGGCGTTTACCTTCAGGGGTCGCCACAGCAAGTCAGTTTCTTCCATCTAACCCTATCTGCTGAATCCTCTGCGATCACACCAACTATCTTCATGTCTTCCTTCACTGCGTCCAGAAAAACAACACTACAGAAAACATATCCGACAAAAATCTACATTAAATGTCTCTGAAAGCTGTAATAAATTATTAAGAAGTAAAAAAACCAAAACAAAAATGTGAGCTGGTGTGACGTTAGCGGTCCTGCTTTTCCAATATTGCAGAACCTGGTTCATACTTTTCCTGTTTTTGACAGCAATTGTATAAAAGCCAAATTCAATAACTTAGAAATGTTAACAATTAGCACAAGTCATTGTACGAAAATAATTTGTTCTGTAAATATCCTGTTTTAATTTTAATAAATGAATGGTGACCTCTCAGCAAAAAGTTTTCATTCGACTGATTTTTTTTGTACCATTATTAACCCTTGTATTATGTTGATAAATAATTACATTGATTATGTTGCGGGTCATTTTGACCCGTGCAGTGTAAATCCATGCAAAACAGTAAAAAAACAGGTTAAACCAATCAAATTTTATTTTGGATTTTATGTACATTGTAAAAAGGAACAAACAATAACTTTTTTTTTTTCATCAGAACTATTTGTGTGTCAACTTGCTTTATTGTCAATGTTCAACACTTTCCATGTTCTCCGCATGATGGACATAATGTAACTGTGTGTTTTCTGCAGATGTAATTCTTGCATTTCACACAAATGGTACTTGTTTTACTGTCATCTTGGGAGGGACAGACCTGGCATCTTTTCCGTTTCTTCACACCTGTATCCAGTGGATCATTTGCAGATTGGTTGGGTGGTATGAGCCTGACTTTTTCAATGATTTCAATGATTTTCTTCAACATTGCCGATGTGTCTGCGTACAATGCCTATGTCCTGTGGACTCATATCAACCATGAATGGAATGCCGGCAAATTGTTTCGACGACGGCTTTTCCTGGAGCAACTTGGCAAAGCACTTGTCACTCCGAGGATGCAGAGTCGATCCAGACCACTCAAAACTCCAGCAGCTGCAGCTGTCGTTGAAAAAGTCAGGCTCATACCACCCAACCAATCTGCAAATGATCCACTGGATACAGGTGTGAAGAAACGGAAAAGAGGGAAACGGAAAAGTCCCTCCCGAGATGACAGTAAAACAAGTACCATTTGTGTGAAATGCAAGAATTACATCTGCAGAAAACACACAGTTACATTATGTCCATCATGCGGAGAACATGGAAAGTGTTGAACATTGACAATAAAGCAAGTTGACACACAAATAGTTCTGATGAAAAAAAAAAAAGTTATTGTTTGTGCCTTTTTACAATGTACATAAAATCCAAAATAAAAATTTGATTGGTTTAACCTGTTTTTTTACTGTTTTGCATGGATTTACACTGCACGGGTCAAAATGACCCATAACCAGAGGTGTCAAGTAACGAAGTAAGTCTACTTCGTTACCTTACTCAAGTAGAAAATCTCGTTATCTTTACTTTAACGAAGTAATTATTTTTTTGTCTACTTTTTACTTTTACTCACTACTTTTTTATGCAATTATCTGTACTTTTACTTCGTTCATTTGATAAAAAGTAGTCGCTACTTTCGCCATTTTGTCACCGTTAAAATGCCGCGACTGTTTGTCGGAGTTTTTTTTTTTTTTATGAACCCTGAATGCATCAAACAAAGGAACAGATGAATGATTGGCTGAAAGGTCCAGTCAAACCTTACTTTGGGGCGAGTAGCCCCGCCCACAAACTTTTAAAGAGCAGGGACGTCAATTTCCGTGTTTGAGACTCGGGCTCGGAAATCAAAGTGTTTCTGATGCTGCAACACTGAACTTTGATTGAATTATCAATTTTTTAAAAAAACAACAGCAAAGAAATGTTTTTTATTATTATTATTATTTTCAGTCTGCGGTTATTGTAAGCGTCTTTGCTGAAAATATTGTAGATGGTATTTTTATAAAAATAACTTTGATCTGTGACGCACTATTTTATCTTTAGAAACAAAGCTAATTGAACTGATTCATCCATAAATAGTAGTGGATGAAGTATTTGTGCTTAAAAGCATCCAAAATGTTGTTGATTAGTTTATAAAGACTGACTAAGGAGATTAAAACTACACATCGCTTAGATTTTGTATCATGTAGATGTTTGGGTTAACATAAAACAAAAAACCTTATATGTACACATATATGTGTAGATAAGTATTTATGTAAATTTATATACCGTAATTTCACGGCTATTAGGCGCACCGTACGAAAAGGCGCAGCCTCAGTTTTGTGCGCCGTAGCAGGATTTAACACACACATAGGGCGCACCGTACGAAAAGGCGCAGTCTCAGTCACACACCGCTTTACAACAACACACACGCAAGCATGCAAATGTGCGTATTAAAAAAATAGTCCAGTGCTTCTCAAATAGTGGGGCGCGTGTGATCCTGTGGAACACGTTTTTCTTTTTTGCCGTACTAGAATAAAGTGTAATTGTACATCCACTACAGTAGTTGTAGTTTATAGTTTAAATAAGTATTATTATTTTTTTAAATTCAAGTTAATTGATGCACTTTAAATATTTTCTTTTACACACTAAAAAACAATGTTAATAAAGATGTTCTTTTTTTTTTTCTTTAATGTTAACGAGGATACAATGTTATATAGAAGTGTACTTAGAACCAGGGGTCCCCAACCTTTTCTGCGCCACGGACCGGTTTAGTGTCTGATAATGTTTTCATGGACCGGTCTACAGGTGATAAGACCAGCCGGAAAAAACTGGCTTTTTTAATCAATAATAATACATTTAAACCCACGTTGTCTTCACGAGAAAATTTATTAGCAGCGTCTTTATAACGTGGAAACATTCTCTCTGCTCGAACGCACTCTGGTTGCCATGGTAACGGTAAACATACCTTCAAAATAAAGACATCACAAAAACAAAGTGAATAAAAATACTAGTTAGGCCCCTCACACCAGGGGTGGTGCACCTGGTGGTTGGGGACCACTGCTTATAACAATTTCATAGACAAATGATACTAATTATGGTCATGGCGGAGAGTGGGGGAGAGCGGGTGGCGAAATATTTTCTTCTTTCTAGGGGGGGCCCAACAGGATATAATTGAGAAGCACTGCGTTAGTCCAAACATCTACAATCCATTGACTCGTTTATGCTGAAATTACTCGCGGCGGCTCGATTCCAATGTTCCTCCGCGTAGCTGATTGCCTTCAGCTTAAACTGAGCGTCATAAGCGTGTCTCTTTTCCATTTTCAGGGTTAAAACAGCAATGTTGTGCATACAGAACATACCTTTTTTATACACAATCCACGCTCACACTTCACTCTTTAACGTTCTCATGCTTTTCTTTCAGGTCCGCCTCGCCTCACGGGCACCGCTTTTTTTTTTTTAGGTCACACACAAGGCGCACCGCACGAAAGGGCGCACCGCTCATTTTGAAGAAAATTTTAGACTTTTAGGTGCGCCTTATGGCCGTGAAATTACGGTATACCGTCTCCTAGGTCCCGCCCCTACTGGTTTTTTAAAATCTTGTTTCCCTGGTTATTTTTTCATTTTTACAGTTCTTAAAATTTTAGAAAAAGAATCCAAGGATTTTGCCTCCTGTGTGTTTCCTTCACTCCCACTGCCTTACGAGTGCATGTAAAGGGTGTTATTTTGTCAATGGGCGTGGTTTTACTGGGTGTACGATATTTTTTGTGAAATACGATAATTTTACGTCATTAGTACGATAATCCAGCACCTCCCACCTGGCAACGCTGCCCAGGCTGTATGTGGCACTCCCATACTTACTAACTTGTTAAAGACTATCCAGTATTGCCTCAAAGAACTTTGAAAACTAGCTGCCTTCAAGGCTTGAAAAAGCCTTTTGGTCATTTTTTTTTCATTTATTTATTTTTTTTTAACATTGAGTGTGTTTGTGTCTTAAAGTTGGTTAAATTAGGTGATGCAGAGTGAAGCTTGATAGCTGAAGGGACGTTACATAATGCCCTGCTTATGTTAATACATTTGATTGTGTTAATTAATCGATTTCCAATAAAGATTAAGAAATAAATGTTTCTGATTCATAAAGTTTAACACCAAAACACTTTCATTTATTATCATATTTTCTGCTCCTTAAAGCATGTGATAATAGTTTAAAAATATGTTCATACGCTTTTGTTAACAATATTCCTTTTTTTCTGAAAATTACTTTTACTTTTTTTACTTTAAGTAGTTTTAAAATAGGTTACTTTTTACTTTTACTTAAGTAGAAAACTTGAGTTGATACTTCTACTTTTACTAAAGTAGTTTTTTAACTCGGTATTTATACTTCTACTTAAGTAGAAAATGTTGGTACTTTTGACACCTCTGCCCATAACATCATATTTGTATACAAACTCGACACAGACATTGTACTACACATCAAAGAGTCCAGATTTTGCACATGAGTTCATGGCCCAAAATGAGAAAAAGTCAAAACATTTTAGGAAGATAAAGAATGGTTAACCAGTACTTTGGACAAAGTAAAAACTGAAATGGGTCAAATTGACCCGTAACATAATACAAGGGTTAAAGTCTTTTAGACAAGAATGAACTGAAGGAGGGAGTCAGAGGGAGCTGCACTGTGTCTTCGTAGATCTAGAGAAAGCGTATGACAGGGTACCTAGAGAAGAACTATGGTATTGTATGAGGAAGTCTGGTGTGACAGAGAAGTATGTTAGAGTGGTCCAGGACATGTATGAGGGCTGTAAGACAGTGGTGAGGTGTGCTGTAGGTGAGACAGAGGAGTTCAGTGTGGGGGTGGGACTGCACCAAGGATCTGCTCTGAGTCCTTTGCTGTTTGCTGTGGTGATGGACAGGCTGACAGACGAGGTCAGACAGGAATCTCCATGGACAATGATGTTTGCAGATGACATTGTGATCTGTAGTGAGAGGAGGGAAGAGGTGGAGGAAAAGCTGGAGAGGTGGAGGTTTGCACTAGAAAGAAGAGGAATGAAGATTAGTCAGAGTAAGACAGAGTACATGTGTGTGAATGAGAGGGATCCAAATGGAAAAGTGAGGTTACAGGGAGAAGAGATAAACAAGGTGGAAGATTTTAAGTACTTGGGATCAACAGTCCAGAGCAACGGAGAGTGTGGAAAAGAGGTGAAGAAGCGTGTTCAAGCAGACTGGAACGGGTGGAGAAAAGTATCAGGTGTGATGTGTGACAGAAGAGTTTCAGCTAAAATGAAAGGGAAAGTGTACAAAACCGTGGTGAGACCCACCATGCTGATTGGTCTAGAGACAGTGCCACTGAGGAAAAGACAGGAAGCAGAGATGGAGGTAGCAGAGATGAAGATGCTGAGGATCTCTCTGGGAGTGACCAGGATGGACAGGATCAGAAATGAGTATATCAGAGGAACAGCACATGTTAGAGGTTTTGGAGATAAAGTCCGAGAGGCCAGACTGAGATGGTTTGGACATGTGCAGAGGAGAGAGACCGAGTACATCGGCAGAAGGATGCTGGATTTGGAACCACCAGGAAAGAGGGCTAGAGGAAGACCAAAGAGGAGGTTCATAGATACAGTGAAGGAAGACATGAAGATAGTTGGCGTGACTGAAGAGGATGCAGGAGATAGGGTTAGATGGAAGAAACTGACTTTCTGTGGCGACCCCTGAAGGGAAATGCCGAAAGGAGAAGAAGAAGAAGACAAGAATGAACTGAAAATAACAAAAAAAAAAGAGTCCAAATTCTTTTACATAAAGTACAAGTTTATTTCATTCAGTGTTCAAATAATTCATAACCACATCAACATGAAACAAAAGTTTTACTTCATGGCTGATAAAAAAACAAACAAAAAAACAAAAAAAACTTGAAACAATTTACATTCAAAAGACAAAAAAAAAAACTAGTTCATATTGAGGTTCCATTGTTTTGTTGAACATTCTTGCTCCATAATATTGAAATGATTTATACAGCTTTAAAGTTGTCCAAACTTTTCCATAAACAGAAACATATCACATCAAGAATTATTTTAATCTGCAATGTGCTCTCAACCGAAAAAAAAAAGTTTTATGTTACAAATTTTATGTTACAAATAAAAAAGAAATTTAAGTTATTATTACTTAAAAAATATGCAAGTCTTGATGGTTAAATTCAAGCTTATATAAAAAGTAAACAATTATGATGTGTTATGATTATGTTATGTGTTATGATTATGAGTTATGATTATGTTATATGTTATGTGTTATGATTATGTTATGTGTTATGTGTTATGATGTGTTATGATTATGTTATGTTATGATTATGAGTTATGATTATGTTATATGTTATGTGTTATGATGTGTTATGATTATGTTATGTGTTATGATTATGAGATATGATTATGTTATATGTTATGTGTTATGATGTGTTATGATTATGTTATGTGTTATGATGTATTATGATATTATTATGTTATGTGTTATAACTAATTATGATGACTTAGTATTTACTTATGTCTTTTTGCTTTTATGATGACATAAAAAAAAAAAAAAAGGGTCGGCGTAATAAGCGTTTGCTTCAGCCGATACCTTTTCGGTCCTTTGCTGGAATATGGTTGTTTTCTATATTTCATTGATATGAGGTTGCACTGTGACAAAAATAAATAAAAAAAAAAAAAAAAAAAAAAAATTCAAATACAGATAAAATACAAAATATGGAACACAAATAATACATTAGAATTATTCTGATTATCAAAGTTAACATGTTATCTAAACCAAGATTAAAACTCATTGAGATTAAAAATCTCTTTTTCAAGTGTGTCCTGGTCAAGAGGCAAAACATGTACATGACGTTAACACACACGCACGCACGCACCTACGCACGCACGCACGCACGCACACACACATACATCACTTACAGTCACGTTTGCAAATTCCATAAAAAGTTGAGTTTCCTAAATGAGTTCTTAAAAAATGATGACGTGTCAAATAACATATGATTGAAACATTTTAAAAGAAAACAGAAAACACAATTAAACAATCAGAATTATTGTGAAATAATTTGCACATTTGAGGCCCCTGGAACCTGGCCCCTGAACAAGCGGAAGATGACAGAACGGAATTTTTTTTTGTTTTATGATCATGTGTCCCTTAGGTCTTTTTTTTTTTGACTGGCTCTCTTGGATTTCACCATGTTGGACCCACTTGTTATTGACGTTGAACCAATAAAAAAAAAAAACAACCTTCACGATGTGGTATGCTACATGGCTGGAACCAGTGAAGCCTGCCGCACCATGTGCAATTACTTATTATTGTTGTGTCTGATTGAAATTGAGACATTTAAAGTTTAATAGTGAGGGTGCACCCAAGATTCATGTTCATGTAATTCATCACTGTTTGTCACTTTATATCGCTTATGCCACTTTTTACCTCCTTGAGCACATTCAGTCCGTATTGTCCTCAATGTTTAGTCACATTATTCATTCTATTTTAATATTTTATTATTTTTCATTATCCTTCTTGTATACATACTGTCTATTTCTTTCTTGTGTGCTGCTGTAACACACAAATTTTCCACGTGTGGGATCAATGAAGTAATTCTGAAGATATTTGTTTCTAGTGTGAAACAATTCTAAGTTCATGAGACCAGATGGACTACATTTATCCAGTCCTTCTGCTCGTTTGCTGTTTGTGGATCACAGCTTTTCCGACCTCGTCGGCAATAATCTTAATTACAACATCGAAGAGTACAAACAAAAATTAGCAAGAGTCTCATTGGTCTGCAAGGAACTGCGATCTCGTCTGAACAATCTTTCAAGTGGTCTTTATAACAACTCCAAAAAATGAGTGAAGTCTTTCTTGATATGTTTACCTACTACTAAAAAAACTTGTATCAACCTTGATGGTGTCTGCCTTCAATGAGTCATGGTTCTTATTTAGTCTCTCAACTTGTGTTGTGTGTTGAGAAGTGTTCCCAACAAGTTTGTGTGTATAAGCTGAACTTTTGATGTAAATCACTGCAAGTTAAAGTTCTGTGATCATTGCATTTAGAACTTAAGATTTGATTTCTGTTTAATTTTCTGTTTAATTCATTTGCTATTTGTATTTTTTTAAATGTATCAGGAGTATTCATTCTTTGTCAGATTATTCTTAGAACTTGTGGTATTTTGCTTTTTGTCTTTTTTTCTATAATGCCAAAATATTGTTAATTTTTTTTATCATGATTTACCACAGCAGAGGATGCCAGAGACTGATTTAGACAATAATGAAGATTTTTATTTCATTTGAAAAATTTTGTGAAAACTTTCTCAAAAGAAACCATGTGTTTTGTGCTGTAAAGATTAATTCATTCATCTTCTGAACCTTTGATGCCTGCTGGGGTCACAGAGGGTGCCAGGGCCTATCCTGTGTGATTTCAGGTGAGAGGCATGGTACACCCTGAAGAAGTTGCCAGTTTGTTTTAGTGCTCTGTTATAATTATTTGCAGATAATCCCTAAGTCTTGTAAATACTTAATACAGTTTAAGTAACCTTGTTTGATCGTTCTTCAATTGTGTCTGTGTCAAAAACAATGAGAAAACGGGTTACCCAGGAATGTGAGGCCGACAATGTTGTGAAATATGGAGTGAGGGTGGGTTGTTTTTTTGACCTTTTAATGCTTCGATATTTGAAATCTTTGGAACAATATGGAGGTGTCTCCTATAGCTGAAAAGGTGTCCCAATTCTAAAGCCACTCTTTAGAAATTTAACTTAAGACTTTTGTTGATAGGAAGCGTTGAGAAGCCTCTTAGAACCAAATAAACATAAAAGTCTGACAAAGTTGGAAAAAAAAAACAAACTATGAAATTTGAATTTTATCTCTTGGGTGCACCCAAAAATAATTTGAACAACCGTAGTTAACCATCGTCACTTAACAAAAGCTGTAAATTAAATGCTATACTATCTGAATACACAGATAGTATACTTTGCACAGAGAGTCTTACTTTAGCAGAGAGAATGTCATTAAGACATGAAACACACTTCATCCCTGAGCTCTTTCTTTTACCTCTAAGTGGTGATTAAACCCAACCACTTGAACCCCTGGTGGTATGCTTTACACTGGGTCAGAACAGTGAACCATTTGTGTACCTCAAAGGTTTTTCAGGATTTCATTGATTCTGGAGCTTGAATGAAGGTCTGGTCGTTTCTTCTCATTTCATAGTCTGTGGTCGATGCACAGCCGGAGACTGCTGTCCTTCTTCCTGGCACAGTCAGCTGTGAGGAATATAAAGAAAACAATTTCTGAATTTTGTTGAATGTAGTTTCATTGTTTATTTTACAGAGTCTTAACTCCCAAACTTGTGTGTGTAAATATTCAAAAAGAGGAAGACGCGTGGATAAAACATTGTCAGACCTAACATTTATTCATGAGGGGCAGAAAACAAAAAAACCCAGTGTGAAACATTTAAAATTTTTAAAAATATAAGTTTTTATCGTACCGCCAAGCATTACAGCCAACGTCCCATTTTCAGTGCCAGAGATGAGCGGGTGGTGTCTGACCAAACTGCTCCAATGATGAGGTACTGCTTGGGGTCCAGAGGATATTCAACATCAACACCACAGCACAAGCGTTGTGCTGCCAAAAAGAATTATGTCACAATCACTGTTTTTTTTTTTTTGAAGAGTCACTTTTATTCTTACAGTGGTGCCCGGAGTTTTGTTAAGCTGCTTTCTTACCTACATTCCTGTAAGCCATGGTTTTGGTTTGTCTTCCTTCGATTCTGATCAGCTTATCTCCGACAGGGTCGCGTGGAGGGTTCTTTGGTGCGTTGATGGACATCGTTACCAGGCGTGCAGCACGGGTCTGGTCTTCAGGTGACTGTTTCTTTAACACAGTTAAAACAGTGTTAATACCTCCAATTGATAGACAGTGACTGTCTCTTTAACAAAGTGAAAATTATAGGTAAAAATAACAAACATGAGTCCTTTTGAGTGGGGTCTCACATCACTCACCACCACTCAAATTGGACACACAATTTGAGTCCAATTTGATCAATTTTACTTCTAAATTTTATGTACTTCTATTTGTTATCTCTACTCAAAATTGTGTTTCTGTAGCATATGAGTAATGTCTTCAAAATAAAAGAGAAGCAGGAAAAACAAAATGAGAACAATTTTCCTCTTATGGCTCCCAACAGGTGGAAAAGCAGCAAGGGTGTTAAACCAATTATGGTCCGCCAAGAAAAACAACAATACAAGAAACATATCTGAAAAAAAAAATCTAAATTGGCTGAATATTTTTTTTTTCTGTTGGAAACATGAATAAAAAGAACCAACATTATTTTGCAGCCTTCTCAAAATCTACTGCAGTACACACTTTGTCCACAAGACACATGAACAAGTTTCAATTAATTAGATGATTTACTTTCAAAAATTCCCTTAATCTTCTAGATTATTATTTTTATCATCTAAATACTGAAGAATGAACTTTAATTTACTTTAGTTTTGTCTTTAACATCGATTCCCAGCATGTAGAAAGTCAATTAGTTCAGACTAACTCATTAAATTTGAACACATGCTCCAAACAGAATTCATTTATTATGAGATAGAATCTAAAAAAAGTTCATTAACAAACCTCAAAATGATCTCAAGGGGTTGAACTTGACTTTTTTTTTCCATTGATCGGTTTATATGTGGATTGGAAAAGATCGTTTTTGATCTTTTGTAAGAATTTAAACACGCACAACCTGTTCTTTTTCTTCTCTTCCGGATTTGACCGTGTATTCGGTCAAATCCGAGTTCAAAAATACAATACAAGTACGAAAATACTTATTTACAAGTACAAATACAAAAACACAAGTACAGTACAATTCACCGTAACTAGTGACGTTCCCATTAAAAATGAGAAATTAGAGTTAAAAGGGACAACTTCTTTAGCATTAATTTCTAATTATAGAATTTTTCGCCCCCTACCGTCCACAGCACCAAACTAACGTTTCCGGACAGCTCACGTGACTCCAAGAACGGAGCTTTTGGTTATCCAATCAGATTTCCACGATGATTTGACGTGTGACATTTTTTCCCACAATGCTCCAAGCGCGTTAAATTTTCAATCTTTTTGTAAAATAAATCACTGAAAAATATTGTTTTAAACAACAAAATATCTTGTTGTTTAACACACACATCAAAATATCTTTGATGTGTGTGTTTTATATGTTATGCTTAATATAGAAGCCTTAATATTTCAGAATATGTTAATACCGTCAGTCAAAGAAGGCCGGGCGAAGAATAAGTGGCCCAGGACACGTACGTAATGTAAGTCTGAAATGGTTTTTGCGTGTGGTAATCACAGTCGGACACATCCCCAGCCTTACGGCTGGGGATAATACGGCAGAACACACTACCACCAAAGCAGACACAATGAAAAAAAAAAAAGGCGATAAGCCACCCAAACTTTGTTGAAATTAAATCCCAAAAAATAAATTCTATATAGGATTAGTTACTGGTTAACTATCACAATCTGTGAACCAAGAAGGTTCCTTCTGTCTTCACATAAATTTATGTACTGGATACTTAGTATTGTACATTCGAGGGTCAAGAACCTTCGAACAATTTCGATCCAATATCCAAAAATCGACCCAAATATTCGAGTCCACAGTGAGCTCCATCTGCAGGCTGCGAGGTATAAAGGACAATTTAGTGTGAAAACAAGAAAGACGAATTGTAGGCTCTTAGTCTCAAGTGATTACAAAAGTAATTAGGATTCAGCAAGTTTTTCTGCTTCCTATTCATCGCTAATATTTTTTCTAGGTTCTCGTACAGTAATTATGTCATAACTGTATGTTAATTTAAATTTTACTCACCCAAAATAAAGAAAAAAATGCTCATTTAAATTATGATGAAATGTTCAATAAAGGACAGACTGAGCACACCGTGTGCTCCTGTCATCAATATGAATCATTAAAGAGAACTGATGGGTGTTAACTTGCTCAGAGCAGTGGTTCCTAAATACCGGACCATGGACCGGTACCGAACCGTGGGTCATGTGGTTCCGGGCCGCACAGAAAGAAGAAATAACTTTCATTATTGTCGTTTAGTTTATTATTCAAGCCGTAATTATGTTTTAATTTGAAGGGTCACCGGATTTTCTTCCTTACATCCATCAATGACTCACTCTTGACGCATCATCCCATTAAATTTAAACCCATAAACTAGCAAAATGAGTAAAAAAACAAAGATCTACAGGAAGCTTCTTTGCTAAGGAGAGTTACAAACTAACGAAGCAGACTGGACCTTAGAAACACTCTTCAGGTTTCAGGTCAAGATGGGACTGTCTGGTTCCAGCAAAAGAAACTCAGAACTCTGATTGATCTAGTCTTACTGTGAGTAGTTTAACTGGTATTTTATTCACTTTCTTTTTGTGACGTCCTTTATTTTGAAGGTATGTTTACCGTTACCATAGCAACCAGAGTCCGTTCGAGCAGAGAGAATGTTTCCACGTTATAAAGACGCTGCTAATAAATTTTCTCTTGAAGACAAAGTGGATTTAAGTTTGTTATTATTGATTTAAAAAGCCAGTTTTTTTTCAGGCTGGTCTTCTTAAGCTTTCTGCTACACCTTTTGACCGATCCGTGGAAATATTATCATACACTAAACTTGTCCGTAGCGCAGAAAAGGTTGGGGACCCCTGCCTTAGAGGACTAAAAGACTTAGTAATAACATATAAAAAAATGCGGGCCAACATTTAACAATCAGTGATTACAGAAGCAGCAACTTTAACATTTGGGGTAAATGTGAGCAAGGATTTGTGGTGGCCACAGAGCGGAAAGAGTCTCATTTTTAGGAGAAAACCCTGACAAAGCCAGTATGGGGGTAGGGGCCATGACTCCAGAACATTTTGAAATATAAGAGTCATTTTCCTGCATTTTGGTGGCCCATTCGCTGGCCCTGTAAGGGGATAGCTTAACTATTCCCCTTCCTTTCTTCTTCTTTTTTTTTTTTGTGGACCAAAAGACTCAGTTCTTTCTTTACCACGACAGACCGATGCAATGTCTTGATTATTTTGGACGCTGCACCGATGTGTGTATTTACCGCTCAATCTTTCGCCCCCGTCATGAACAACACCTGATATACTTAAACTCTTGTGTTTGACACCGTCTCTGTAGCGTAATTGGTTAGCGCGTTCGGCTGTTAACCGAAAGGTTGGTGGTTCAACCCCACCCAGGGACGGTAATGTGTTTTTTTTTTTTTTGCCATTGTTGGACTAATGAAGGTTTTCTTGATTCTTTTTCTTGATTGGAGGTTGTTACTATTTAAAAAAATGATGAGTGGAACGTGATGCTTTGATGTCTTTATTTCTAGTGGTGGCACAGGAGGTAACATTGGAGCCGATGAATGCTGCCGTGCTGCTGGGTTCTGTTGCAAGGTTCAATAGCAGCGTGCAGGGAACCTGGAACGTCATGACCTGGCAGGTCCGAGGATTCCTTGTTCTCACCGTTCGCACATCTGGTGAAATAATTTCATCATCGGAGCAGTTTTCTGCTAGGTTTTGCTCTACTGGTGTCACCAGCTGTGTGGAGTTCACCATCCACAATGTGACTCGCAGAGAAGCTGGTCCGGTCATCTGCACCGTGCAGGGAGATTACACACCGAAGACAGCACAGCTCAATGTTCAAGGTGGGGTCTGTTCCATTTGGATCTATATTTTATGTCAAAGCAATTTAATTGTCAGTGAAAACCCATTTATCTAGAATTGTAGGTTTATCGAACCGTTTTGTTCTTCGTGATCATCTTTAATTTTTTTTTTTTTTTTGAAGTTAGACTAACTTTAAAGACTGTTTTTTTCATTCAGAAGTGGATTTAAAAAAAACAATTCTGAAGGTCACAACTTTCTGGGACTGTTCTGGGCGGCTGCCTGCTGTACTTTTTCCTGTTGTTTTAGCTTTTACTGTAATTATCAGTTTTCAAAGGAGATGATGGTGGACTTCAGCTCGATGTCTCAACCCTTCCTGGGTCTTCATCGATGGATCTGATGTGGAAACGGTCTCATTGAACAAATTTTGGGCATTCACATGAACAAAAAATGGGAATGGTCCACCAACACGGATATCATCTACAAGAAGAGCCTGAGTAGACTGTACCACCTAAGAAAGCTCAGCTCAGGTCTCCATAATGTACCAATCCATCATGGCGTGTGTCCCGTTCTTCTCTGTTATCTGCTGGGGAGCTGCAATAAAAACCAAGGACACCAACAGCCTAAAGAGACTTATTAAAAAAGCTGGTTCTGTGGTTGGCTCACCGCTTGCCTGTGTGGAGGAGATGGCGAGGAACAGAATGATTGCAACTCTGTTGTCAATCATGTTGAACCCCTCCCAGTTTATTTTATCGCATATTCTTATGAAAAAGTGTTTGAAGGTTCTACACATCAAGCAAATTATAGAAAATGTTGAGCTTTAAAACACAAAAAAACGTGTCACTGCTGGGATGGGTTTTGGAACTTGCACTGACTAGTAAGCAGGCCACTGGCAGGGTACACCTTCATCAGATTATTTAGATTTATATTATTTCCATGGGCTACATTTTAGAAAAGGTAGGTATTTTGGAAGTTATCTGAGAGCTGTGACAGACTGTACAGGGTGTACCCTGCCTCTCACCTGCTAATAGGTCAGAATAGGCTCCAGCACCACTGTGACCCAAGTTTGATTGAGCGATCCAGGAACTGGATGGTTTATATTTGAGAGTCATCATTCTTTTCAGCTTGACCTAATAACATTTATTATTTTCACAGAGAGGGGTGCGGTGAGCATCATGGGAGGTAACGTCACAGTGAAGCAGGATCAGCATGTGGAGTTCCAGCGTGTCACCAACACCTGGTTTCCCTTACCAACAGTCACCTGGAGCCAAAATGGTCACGCTATGGACAGTCAGTTGTACAACACCTCTAGCATGTCTGATGGAAACTATTTCAACTCCACCAGTATCCTGAAGTTCCAGGCGGTCAGTAGCTCCACGGTCCAATGCTCTGCATCCGTGGCCGCACTACAAACCCCTCAATCCAGTTCTGTCTTCATGGTGGTTGGGGAGAAAATAATGCATAAATTTGAACTATTCCCAAAATAAGTTTGGGAATAATTTAACGTACCAAAGACTGCTAGAAACTGTAATTAGCTTTAAAAAAGGGTAAAATCTGGAATTTTGATAATCTTTTAAAATGTGTTTCTTATTGGTCGATAATGTGAAACTACTACAGTGATACTAATATTATAATTTATAAAAATTATCCTTTGCATCAGTTCCCTTTAATTATGAATGTACCCGTTTGAACGGATGAATATGAGCTACTTAAATACTGTGTCTGTCAGTCAGCATCTCTCTGAGTGAAAGATCCCCCCTCCCAACACTGAACAGGCCCTCCACTGGAGATGTGGCTGGAATTGCCAACCTAACGTCAACCTAACATTTGTGTTTTTGGATGATGAGAGGAAACCGGAGTACCTGGAGAAAACCCACACAGACACGGGAAGAACATGCAAACTCCCCACAGAAATCAGAATATAAGTAATTTAATGATCTCACACATGGGAAATTTGTGTGTCACAGCAACAATTTCCTATCTGCTAAGTGAGTCGTTGTAGAGCCCGATCACGTACGGAAAGAAAGACCTCCAGTAACGAGATGTTCTCGAGCGGAGCTGTCGGGGCCTCTTGGAGAAGGAGCTCCGCTGTTCGTCCAGGAGTGGGTAGAGAGGATGGTCATGACTGTCCATGATGGACAAAAGTTTGTTTAGTGACCTCCTCTCCACCACTGCCTCAAGTGTGTCCTGTTTGCTGCCGATTGACAGAACCAGCCAGTCTGAATAGGCCAGTGTTCCACTTACCAGTGGAACAACACCAGTGTTCCAAGTCTTGTCCCACCTGGGACTCAAACCCCTGACCTTCTTACTGTGAGGCCACTGTACTGATCACTGCACCATCATGACACCCATTTCAGTCAGTCAGTCATTTTCTTAACCGTCTATTCCTTATGCGGTAGCGGGGGGTGCTGGGGCCCATCCCGGCTGATTTGAGGCGAAAGGTAGAGTACACCCCGAACAAGTTGCCACTCTGTCGCGGGGACACACACACAACCATACACACAATACTCATTCCTAAGGTCAAACATATAGTGACCAATCAACCTAACATGCATGTTTTCGAAGGGCTAGAGGGAACCAGAATATCTGGACAAAACCCATTCATACACGGGGAGAACATGCAAACTCCACACAGAAAGGCCAATATTCCAAGCCTCGTCCCACCTGGGACTCGAACCCCTGACCTTCTTAATGTGATGCCACTGCACCATCATGACACCCATTTTTAAGTTTAATTTCTTAAAAGAAAAATAATTTGGATTGTTTTAGTTTGAATTATTTTTTTTCTTTTCTTTGTTCAAGTTCCCAAACCCACTGACTGGACAGTGCTGATAGCTGTAGTTTGTACTTTCGGAGGACTCGCCCTGCTGGTTTTGCTGATACTTGGTATCCTCTTCTGTTACAAACGCAGGAAAGAAAAAGGTAAGCAAATATGAATAACATATACATCTTTTTTATATGGTCTAAATAACATGATTCTACAACTTTCTTTAGAGCCAAACTATGAAAAAGACGTAAGGTCAGTAAGTTTTGTGTGATTTTTATCGTACATATGGAGCTCTATGGAGATGCATGTAAAAGTGATTTTTTTTGTGTGACAGGAGGGTGAGGACCCAGAGCCAGTTAAGTGCTGCCAAAACAGATGGACAGAAACGAGGACAAGAAAATCCATCATATGTACCTGACGGTCAAACAAGTAAGATTAATCTAAGAAAACATCTTTTAAAACTACATGAATTACTCCCAGTGTTGGTGTCTTTAGTGACTCGAACAAATGAGAAAAATAATTCCCTGCATTTTAAAATACTTTTTTTCTGGATGTGACATCACAGCTGTTGGTCCCGGTTTCAAAAAGAATCTCAAAGTCGTCTGCACTCATGAAAAGGCACAAAAACTTTACAGAGCTTTTACTAGAGCCCATATTTCACTAGAAATTCTTTTTATGTTTGAATACCACTGGGCCAAAGCTTTCCGTGGGACTGCGGGGCTGAAAACATGAACTTAAAAAAAAAAAAAAATCATAGAAATAATTATTTCTAATTTGATTTTATTTTGAAGTTTGAATTTACACGTGAAAGTCCTTTTTAGAAAAAAAGTTTGAGATTTTTTTTAATCATGTTGTCTGAACTCTGATTTTGTCTCTTTATAAATAAAAAATGTAAAAATGATTTTTTTTTTCGTTTCGATTTTTTTTTAAGCGTAAACGCTCCTTAATAAACCGTCAAGGATTAATTTATTCAAATAGTGGGCTTCTATGTGACGCTTTTGGACATTTAAACGCTTAATAAGTCAATAATTGTTGTTCATTTTGTTTTTGTTTATTTTTCAGATAAACAAGCATGACTTTAATCTGGAAATTATGCAGCGGTTTGATCTTAATCTGCCTTCCGTTGTGTGGTCAGTATCTGTTTATGAGGGTTTAATCCATTTTATAAGTTGTTTTATAAGTTGAAACTGAAAGTTGGAGGCTGGAGGAAGGAAGGGTACACCCTGTACAGGTTGCCAAATTGTTGCAGGTTGCAATTGTTTTAACAAAAAGCTCATTTTAAAGCTTTTAATTAACAATCATTAAATTTGGTAAAAATATACATATGCATGCTCCTACCTACACAGTTTTTGCCCCGACTATGTCTGCACTCAGTTCTTCAAAACTTTTTACATAGATCTAAAAACTTTTAAAAACTTCCTAAATTTTATTTTCAAACGTTACCACTTGATTTTATTTTTTTGCATCATAACCTTTTAAAATTTAAAAAATACCTTTCAAGTGAGGCTAAAAAATACAAATCAAACCCCACAAATGCTTTGAGTCTGTTAACCATTTAAAGATCAATAAAAAGCAATAAAACTCAGCAACAAGTCAGTTTTATCTTAAACAATCTGGAGGATTAGTTGACATTGTTGTTCTGTTTGAGTTTCGGTCTTAAAGCAAAGAAAATCTCCAAGTTAAAAGTTTGCACCTTTAGCAAACTCACTGAGGGGTGAGGTCAAAGTAAGGTTCCTCTTCCTGGTGGCTGTTCTCCTGATGCTGGTCACGGTTAACGCGTTAGAAACAGGGGCGAATCCAGGATTTTCTAAAGGGGGGCGTGAGGTCATTGGCAAAACAGGCACCTATGGTGCTCCCTAGTAATGGGGTGTCTGGGGACATTCTCCCCCAGAACATTTTTAAAAATAAGAGTCATCTTCCTGTATTTTGGTGCATATTTTTGCCCATAGTAGTAAAAAATAAAGTAAAAATAAAGTAGTATTAAAGTAGTAGGAACACTTTTTTTTGTGGACCAAAAGGGAGAATCTTAAGACAGTTTTTCCTAGTTTATAGAGAATCATCATAATAAACATAATTATTACAGGAAATAAATTGATGTGACAATGTATGAGTTTTGAGGAATTTTGAAGAGTAGGGGGTGTAGCTCAGTCGGTAGTGCACAAGCTTTGCATAGGCTGCCGCGTAATAATGTAGCTCGTCATAGCGACAGAAAGAAGACGCAAAGGTGCCCGATCTGCGCGTGTGAGGACCTTCCCCAGCTCATGAAATGATTTGGAAACTTTCAGCTGCCTTAATCCACGTATCTAAATACACCCGCTTTCTTTTGATATACGCGAACCAGCGACCTCTTGCTCTGGTTATATGTCATATCATATGTTTCAGACCTCCAGAGAGACGGGGATGTAGCTCAGTTGGTAGAGCGCATTGCTTTGCATGTATGAGGTCCCGGGTTCGAACCCCGGCATCTCCAGAGTTTTCTTTTTTTTGCCAAGACAATAATTCAATAAATAACAAATAACTAAATCGTTTATTTAGTCACTTTTTTAAAATGTCCTGCTTGTTAATGGTTTTTAAATTACATACATAACTTGGGTTTTTTGTCTTTACTTTACGTTCTGTCGACTTCCGCTATTGCATAATCTATTCAGTTCCTGATTGGCTGTAAGGAACACGGCCACGACTCCTTAAAATCCATTGACGCCCACTTCGGTTTCATGTCCTGATAGAATGAAGACATTTTGCTTTAGAAAAACTCTTCATCAAAATAAACCAGAGAATATTTCGTATATTTGAATGACAATATATGGAGTCGCGGGTCGTGGGCGTACGTCATCGGGAAATCTGAATGATGACTGCCTTTGACACCGCTTTACTCAGTTGCAAAAGCAATTCACATGGTTTTTATATACAAAAAATTCTCTGAAGTCGAGTATTGAAGCATTCATACAATAAATAAATGTGGACAAGTAATTTAGAGATAAAGATAGCAGCAGACATGTAAACAGTGGGTTAAGAGTTTGAACTTTCTCTTTGTCAGTTTTTCTTTATAGAGTCAGTTTTCCTCACCGCCCCCCCCCCCCCCCCCATTTTTCCCTTCTTTTTAATGTTCCTAATATGTTGGTCAGTTTATTTTACATTCACTATTGAGACAGTGACTTTTTTTCAGAGGACTGCACGTTTGAAAGATAGGCTCCCCCAAAAACCAGCCCTGCTCGACTCAAGTAAATTTTATTTTCGTCCAATAACAAAAGATCATTTTCAATGTACTGTAAAACATGTCTGTGCTGTGGCACAGGCAAGGATCTTACCGATACGGATATACAGATGTTACTTTCTGTCACAAGATGTAAACGTTCTGGTTTGAAACGTGCTGAATGAAGATATGTGCTGAGACACCTCAGTGACGTGCAGTCAGGGGAGGCAAGGAAAGCAGTGTTTCCCCTGTCGTCATGACAAAAAAGAAAAAGAAAAAAAGAAAGTGTATATTTTCCACTGCTATGTGTTGAAAATGCATTTGGAGTATGGCTACACATTCATGCCATGTTATTTGGCAAAAAATAGCCGAAATTGATTTATTGCCGATCAAAACCAGGTCAGAATCCTGAAGGAAGGCAGAGACGAGATGTGCTTCCCTTCTAAATGTATGATTCAATACAAATTGGGTGGCTTGATGCGTGCTAGTTTCTGTTCTTTCAGAAAATCACCAGTATGAACTTTACAGAAATATTTATGAAACACCACAACTTTCTGCACTCTATATAATGTATTTTATGTGTGTGTGAGAAAACTACTGATGCTGATCGCACAAAAAAGCACATAAAAAATTGACAGGGGAGGCAGGTATGTACTCTGGGCGCACGAAAACTGGCAGCTCCGTTCTTTCTTTTAGCTTTTCTGTCAATTCTTGTGTTGGCAACATTTCCATTGAGACTTAGAGGCTTTTTAAACTAAACGGATGGGCTTCATTCATAAGTAAAAGTAAAGACACTGCTGGCTCTGTTTGTTTTAAAAAATGAAATAAAATTGGACAAATAATATACATACATGTTAGGCATTGAAGATTTCTTTCCTTTTTTTCTGATCATTTTAAAAGGCAAACTTTATTAACATTTATTAAAACACCAAAATTTAAAGTTTAAAAAACAACAGAAATTTTTACTGTTGGTCGAAATGAAATCTCTGTACTTGAATTTGTTTACAGTATTGATGAATTTCTTAAAACTCTATCCATAGCAATAAAAGAGACAGATCTGTTCCTGTTTATATGTTTGTGAATGGAATTAAAGAGGAATGCTCATTGGATGTGAAGCATTATCAGTGGTTGGGTGTTGTTGGATGAATGCTGAAATACGATACAGTTTTCAGTTTTGTACAATTGTAAATTACAAGCGGCCGAAATTAGCTTCCTCCACAGGGTGGCTGGGCTCTCACTCAGAGATCGGGTGAGGAGCTCTGCCATCCGGGAGGAGCTCGGTGTCGATCCGTTCCTCCTCCATGTCAAAAGAAGCTAGATGGGGTAGTTTGGGCATCTGGTCAGGATGCCTCCTGAGCGCCTCCCTGGTGAGGTGTTTCCGGCGTGTCCCACCAGGAAGAGACCAAGAGGCAGACCCCAGACCCGCTGGAGAGACTATGTTTCACAGCTGGCCGGGGAACGACTCGGGATCTTTCCGGGTGAGCTGGAGGATGCGGCTTTGGTGAGAGATGCCTGGACTTCCCATCTGAGGCTGTTGCCCCCACAACCTGGCCACGGATAAGCGGAAGACGACGGAATGGAACAATTATAAATCTGACTCTTGAGGAGCCAGTGCCTCCCCGGCCAGGAACCTCACTGCACGTCATTGCTCACCAGAGAGGCAATTGGGAGGCATTCTAACCAGATGCCCGAACCACCTTCTCTTGAGCTCCTCTCGGATGGCAGAGCTCCTCACTCTATCACTGATTAGGAACCTCCAGCGCTCCCTCTGGCAGCAGGAGAGGGGATCATGACAGTCTCTCTCAAAAGTATATTTTTGGAAATATTGAAAATGTTGCAAATTAAATTATTCTGTTAATATTGGGTGAAATGTAATTAGAACCAGTTTAGGATTTACGTATATTTTTTTTTAGACTAATAGTAAAGAATATGAAGGCATTCAGGGTCCACGTGCACCACACTTCCACCGGCTTCTAGTTCTTAGCATCCTCCTAGAAGCGATTAAGCTAATTGTGTGTTTCTGACTGGCGTCATACTGAGCTTTCTCAAATTGTAATGTTTAAATCTCAACCATTGATGGAGGGAATATTTCTGGTGTTTAGGTTCCTAATAAAATAAATAAAAAATTATAATCAGAATCAGAATATACGTACTTTAATGATCCCACACATGAGAAATTTGATTAAGATGTATCTTTAAATATTAAGAGTAAAGCAAACTTTTAAAAAGTTATAAACTCTTGTAATGTGAATTCCGTTCCGTCATCTTCTGCAGTGAGGCCCGGTTGCAGGGGCAATATCTTCAGACGGGAAACCAGGCTTCTCTCTCCTGGCTGCATCCTCCAGCTCACTCGGAAGGATCCCGAGGTGTTCCCTGTCCAGCTGCAAGATATAATCTCTCCAACGGGTCCAGGGTCTGCCTCTTGGTCTCTTCCTGGTGGAATGTGCCTGAAACACCTCACCAGCAAGGCATTTGGGAGGTGTTCCGACCAGATGCCCGAACCACCCCATCTGGCTTCTATTCAATTCAATTCAATTTTATTTGTATAGCCCAAAATCACAGAATTTCCGTCTCAATGGGCTTCATAAGAAAAAGAGGAATGTATTAACACAAATATACAACAAGAAAAATAACTAACAAATGCTAACTAAACAAGACTAGCACATTTATGCCCGTAGACTCTCCTTCTCGGTGAGGAAAAACTCCTAAATAACCCATCACTAGGGAAAAAATAAGAAACCTCATGGGGATCCACATGAAAGAGAGAAACCCCCCCCCCCCGGGACGAGCAACCAATGTGTCAAAGATTATTGTTTAAATATTAGCTTATTCTAATCTATAGCTAAATATCTAATGAAGTCAATAGATGTTCTTCATCCTGATGGAAACACGGGGGGCTCCTCAGCCCGGAGATGTCCAGTACGGGGATGAGTAGATGTTCTTCATCCTGATGGTTACACGGGGGACTCCCCCTGGTTAGGGTACGGGGAGGGAATACAGACCCTGGTTAGAGTAGGGGGTAAGGGGAAAGAGCCAAGGCAGTCAGGCAGAGAATAGTCGATACAATTAGAGGACAGAACCCCAATGTACCATACTTTCCCCAGCTTTTACTATCTAGCAGCCAACTAATAATTATATCAGCTAATTGAATCTGTTTCTGTCTGGCCTGTTGATAAGCTTGTTCAAACAGGAATGCTTTAAGCCTCCCTTTAAATGTAGGAACACTGTCTGCCTCTCTCACTTGAGCTGGGAGCTTATTCCATAAAACTGGAGCTTGGTAGCTAAAGGCTCTACCTACAACTGTACCTTTTGAAATCCTAGGAACCACCAACAGCCCTGCATTTTGTTCTCTTGAGCTCCTCTCAGATGGCAGAGCTCCTCATACTATCTCTGATTGAGAGCCCAGCCACCCTGCGGAGGAAGCTCCTTTCGGTCTCTTGAATTTGCAGTCTCGTTCTTTTGGTCACAACCTACAGCTGGTGACCATAGGTGAGGGTTGGAACGTAGATCGACTTGTAAATCGAGAGCTTTGCTTTTTGGCTCAGTTCTTTCTTTACCACGACAGACCGATGCAATGTCTTGATTATTTTGGACGCTGCACCGATGTGTGTATTTACCGCTCAATCTTTCGCCCCCGTCATGAACAACACCTGATATACTTAAACTCTTGTGTTTGACACCGTCTCTGTAGCGTAATCGGTTAGCGCGTTCGGCTGTTAACCAAAAGGTTGGTGGTTCAACCCCACCCAGGGACGGTAATGTGTTTTTTTTTTTTGCCATTGTTGGACTAATGAAGGTTTTCTTGATTCTTTTTCTTGATTGGAGGTTGTTACTATTTAAAAAAAATGATGAGTGGAACGTGATGCTTTGATGTCTTTATTTCTAGTGGTGGCACAGGAGGTAACATTGGAGCCGATGAATGCTGCCGTGCTGCTGGGTTCTGTTGCAAGGTTCAATAGCCAGCGTGCAGGGAACCTGGAACGTCATGACCTGGCAGGTCCGAGGATTCCTTGTTCTCACCGTTCGCACATCTGGTGAAATAATTTCATCATCGGAGCAGTTTTCTGCTAGGTTTTGCTCTACTGGTGTCACCAGCTGTGTGGAGTTCACCATCCACAATGTGACTCGCAGAGAAGCTGGTCCGGTCATCTGCACCGTGCAGGGAGATTACACACCGAAGACAGCACAGCTCAATGTTCAAGGTGGGGTCTGTTCCATTTGGATCTATATTTTATGTCAAAGCAATTTAATTGTCAGTGAAAACCCATTTATCTAGAATTGTAGGTTTATCGAACCGTTTTGTTCTTCGGGATCATCTTTAATTTTTTTTTTTTTTTTTTGAAGTTAGACTAACTTTAAAGACTGTTTTTTTCATTCAGAAGTGGATTTAAAAAAACAATTCTGAAGGTCACAACTTTCTGGGACTGTTCTGGGCGGCTGCCTGCTGTACTTTTTCCTGTTGTTTTAGCTTTTACTGTAATTATCAGTTTTCAAAGGAGATGATGGTGGACTTCAGCTCGATGTCTCAACCTTCCTGGGTCTTCATCGATGGATCTGATGTGGAAACGGTCTCATTGAACAGATTTTGGGCATTCACATGAACAAAAAATGGGAATGGTCCACCAACACGGATATTATCTACAAGAAGAGCCTGAGTAGACTGTACCACCTAAGAAAGCTCAGCTCAGGTCTTCATAATGTACCAATCCATCATGGCGTGTGTCCCGTTCTTCTCTGTTATCTGCTGGGGAGCTGCAATAAAAACCAAGGACACCAACAGCCTAAAGAGACTTATTAAAAAAGCTGGTTCTGTGGTTGGCTCACCGCTTGCCTGTGTGGAGGAGATGGCGAGGAACAGAATGATTGCAACTCTGTTGTCAATCATGTTGAACCCCTCCCAGTTTATTTTATCGTATCTTCATATGAAAAAGTGTTTGAAGGTTCTACACATCAAGCAAATTATAGAAAATGTTGAGCTTTAAAACACAAAAAACGTGTCACTGCTGGGATGGGTTTTGGAACTTGCACTGACTAGTAAGCAGGCCACTGGCAGGGTACACCTTCATCAGATTATTTAAATGTATATTATTTCCATGGGCTACATTTTAGAAAAGGTAGGTATTTTGGAAGTTATCTGAGAGCTGTGACAGACTGTACAGGGTGTACCCTGCCTCTCACCTTCTAATAGGTCAGGATAGGCTCCAGCACCACTGTGACCCAAGTTTGATTGAGCGATCCAGGAACTGGATGGTTTATATTTGAGAGTCATCATTCCTTTCAGCTTGACCTAATAACATTTATTATTTTCACAGAGAGGGGTGCGGTGAGCATCATGGGAGGTAACGTCACAGTGAAGCAGGATCAGCATGTGGAGTTCCAGTGTGTCACCAACACCTGGTTTCCCTTACCAACAGTCACCTGGAGCCAAAATGGTCACGCTATGGACAGTCAGTTGTACAACACCTCTAGCATGTCTGATGGAAACTATTTCAACTCCACCAGTATCCTGAAGTTCCAGGCGGTCAGCAGCTCCACGGTCCAATGCTCTGCATCCGTGGCCGCACTACAAACCCCTCAATCCAGTTCTGTCTTCATGGTGGTTGGTGAGAAAATAATCCATAAATTTGAACTATTCCCAAAATAAGTTTGGGAATAATTTAACGTACCAAAGACTGCTAGAAACTGTAATTAGCTTTAAAAAAGGGTAAAATCTGGAATTTTGATAATCTTTTAAAATGTATTTCTTATTGGTCGATAATGTGAAACTACTACAGTGATACTAATATTATAATTTATAAAAATTATCCTTTGCATCAGTTCCCTTTAATTATGAATGTACCCGTTTGAACGGATGAATATGAGCTACTTAAATACTGTGTCTGTCAGTCAGCATCTCTCTGAGTGAAAGATCCCCCCTCCCAACACTGAACAGGCCCTCCACTGGAGAAGTGGCTGGAATTGCCAACCTAACGTCAACCTAACAATTGTGTTTTTGGATGATGAGAGGAAACCGGAGTACCTGGAGAAAACCCACACAGACACGGGAAGAACATGCAAACTCCCCACAGAAATCAGAATATAAGTAATTTAATGATCTCACACATGGGAAATTTGTGTGTCACAGCAACAATTTCCTATCTGCTAAGTGAGTCGTTGTAGAGCCCGATCACGTACGGAAAGAAAGACCTCCAGTAACGAGATGTTCTCGAGCGGAGCTGTCGGGGCCTCTTGGAGAAGGAGCTCCGCTGTTCGTCCAGGAGTGGGTAGAGAGGATGGTCATGACTGTCCATGATGGACAAAAGTTTGTTTAGTGACCCCCTCTCCACCACTGCCTCAAGTGTGTCCTGTTTGCTGCCGATTGACAGAGCCAGCCAGTCTGAATAGGCCACTGTTCCACTTGCCAGTGGAACAACACCAGTGTTCCAAGTCTTGTCCCACCTGGGACTCAAACCCCTGACCTTCTTACTGTGAGGTCACTGTACTGATCACTGCACCATCATGACACCCATTTTTACGTTTAATTTCTTAAAAGAAAAATAATTTGGATTGTTTTAGTTTGAATTATTTTTTTTTCTTTTCTTTGTTCAAGTTCCCAAACCCACTGACTGGACAGTGCTGATAGCTGTAGTTTGTACTTTCGGAGGACTCGCCCTGCTGGTTTTGCTGATACTTGGTATCCTCTTCTGTTACAAACGCAGGAAAGAAAAACGTAAGCAAATATGAATAACATATACATCTTTTTTATATGGTCTAAATAACATGATTCTACAACTTTCTTTAGAGCCAAACTATGAAAAAGACGTAAGGTCAGTAAGTTTTGTGTGATTTTTATCGTACTTATGGAGCTCTATGGAGATGCATGTAAAAGTGATTTTTTTGTGTGACAGGAGGGTAAGGACCCAGAGCCAGTTAAGTGCTGCCAAAACAGATGGACAGAAACGAGGACAAGAAAATCCATCATATTTACCTGATGGTCAAACAAGTAAGATTAATCTAAGAAAACATCTTTTAAAATTACATGAATTACTCCCAGTGTTGGTGTCTTTAGTGACTCGAACAAATGAGAAAAATAATTCCCTGCATTTTAAAATACTTTTTTTCTGGATGTGACATCACAGCTGTTAGTCCCGGTTTCAAAAAGAATCTCAAAGTCGTCTGCACTCATGAAAAGGCACAAAAACTTTACAGAGCTTTTACTAGAGCCCATATTTCACTAGAAATTCTTTTTATGTTTCCAAGAAAACGATTTAAGTCAGGGGTGTCTAGATCTGGTCCTGGAGTGCCGGTGTCCTGAAGGTTTTCATTGTGTTCCTGAATCAATACAGCCGATGCACATAAAGTGAAATCAACAGCCAATAAAATGTGGCACCATGACTCAATAACCGGGATCAAGTATGTAGATGCAAGAACACAAAGAAAACCTTCAGGATACCAACCTTCCAGGGCCAGAGTTTGGGACCTCGGATCTAAGTTTTCCTCGCATACTACATTTTCATACGCTCAATTTACAAGTCGATCTACATTCCTACTCTCACCTATGGTCACCAGTTGTGGGTGGTGACCAAAAGAACAAGATACAAGCGGACGAAATGAGCTTCCCCTACAGGGTGGCTGGGCTCTCACTCAGAGATGGGGTGAAGAGTTCTACCATCCGGAAGCCGGATGACTTACTTTTTTAAAACACAGAATCTAGCCTCCCTTCCCTTTGTATCTCTAGCTCTTCATCAAAGGTAGCGCTGATGTTTTTGGCTGCAGGCCTTAATTCTTGCAATTTCCCCACTGTCAGACTGTTAAAGGTTTTCTTGATTCTTGATTAAAAGACTCATCTTAAAGTAGCAAGGAACATTTTTTCTTAAGCTCATGTTACATGAGGAACATTGAAAGTGTTCCTCAATACCATTCAAAGTGGAACTGGTCTGACTGTTTCTGCTATTAAATTTAGTAGAAAAGAAACTTTTTTATATGAAAACATAATCTGGTGTTTAAAGTCAGTCACTTTCTTAACCTTCTGTCCCTTTTGGGCAAGTTGTTTGTGATTAATAATTTAAATTCTCAGTAATATACAGTATATATAGAGGTGTGAAAGAAGTCTGTATGTGGGTCTGGTTTAAGTTGAATAACAGCGACACTGGCTGGCTAAAATAGACTACTACACAGTAGTAAAAGCTAAAGTCTCTAATCTATTAAAAAAAAAGACAAAACTCTTTTTGTTTGCTAAATTTATTCGTTGCATCAGGACGGGTGGTCGCCATTGTCGTTGTGGCAAGCCGAAGTGGGCGTCAACAACGAACTGAGCGCTACTGAAGGTCTAAGTGTGAAAATTTCAAGATATTGTTCTTGTAGAAGCCAAAAAACACTGTTAATCATTCTAAAAGAGAGTCTGGAGGCATTCCACCAAAATATTTTGAAACATAAATAATTTTTCTCCATTTTGGTGCATATTTTCCCCAAAGTTTATAGTAATTAAAGTAGTAAGAACACTTTTTTTTTTTTGTGGACCTAAGGGGGCGAAGGGGGGGCGGTGCGAGGGGCGCCCCCCATGCCCCCACGTCCCCTCATGGAACCGCCCCTGTACAGACTTGGAGAATCCTTTGGTATTCAGATTAATCTTAGGATAGATAACATTGATGAGTAGTACAAATTACAACTGGTCGGCAGGTTAAACTCATCTTGTCCAAATAGAGCTGACGTTCCATTTCAAATTCTCACCTAATAAATCAGTATGTTCACAGCAGTAAAGAATTCATCTCTAACCATCTGTTCATTCTTCCAGGTGTAACCCCCAGTGAACACACTGACAGCGGCTTTGCATCCAACACCTTTAGGGTAAGTTCAGGATGGTACGCAGCTCATGATCATCGCCATGACAACTCAACTTTTATCCACACATTTATTTTCCAAGTTGATAGAATCACTGTATCTGAGCTAGCTTTGGTATTAGTTTGTCTAACTTCTTTGTTACCATGGCAACCTATCAATCTTAGCTTAGCAAGGTTCAATAACTTAAAGGATTGTAGCTATTTGTAGATTTTCTATTATATCGAGTCTGTTTATTTGAGGTGCTGTGGTTAGCACGGTGGCCTCACAGCAAGAAGGTCAGGTTTCAAGTCCTGAGTGGGACTAAGTTTGAAAAACTGGTCCTCCTGTGTGGCATTTGCATGTTTACTCCATGCATATGTGGGTTATCCTGGTACTCTGGTTTCCTCTCACTCTCTAAAAACATACATGCTAGGTTGATTGGCTGCTATGAAATTGCCCCTAGGAATGAGTATGTGTGCAGATTTTGAGTCGGCCCCACAACACACCGGTGACCTGATTGAGTGTGTATCCTGCCTCTCACCTGAAATTAGCCAGGATCGGCCCAAGCAGCCCTGCGACCCCCTCAGTGATAAGTGGCTGAGAAGACCAAACTGAACTCTTTTAGTGAAATTTTTGTAAAAATATACAGTACTTCTAATGACAAATTTTTCTTTCTTTTTTTCAGATATCTGAAAGTAATCGAGCAGAAAACATATCCAATTCCACTAACGAATCAGGCTTCAGAAAACACAGGCACATCACCATTGTCTAAATACAGAAAGACAGTTGTTAAAGAACATTATTTTAAAAAAATTAAATGAAAGAAGTTAAAGAAATTTCATTTTTAAACAAATTTGATATAACTTATTATGTTCAAAACCAAAGGACCAAGTACGGGATCAACATTTTTACTCTGAACTTTTATCCTATTAATATTTTTATTGTCACAGTACATGAGTTATAAAAGTCGTACGAATCAAGAAGAAGTAGTTTGTGTGTGTCATTTTTCTGTTGCAAACCAAGAGGAAGGGAGTATGACTAAGAAATGCACTCCTTTCGTTCTCATGAGTAAAACTAGAGGTTCAGGACAAGAAACAATGAGCAAGGACAAAAATAATCAACATCTGGAGTTCTGGGAAAATGCAACTTTTAAGATGACTTCAAGACACCAACCAAAGCAGGAGAATAAAGATATTGTGTATCCTGGTGTGAAACTTTTTATGACATTCCCTCGTGTTTTTTCTTTAGATCATTGAATGTAACAAAGAGGAGGTTCATGGATACAGTGAAGGAAGACATGAAGATAGTTGATGTGACCAAAGAGGATTCAGCAGATAGGGTTAGATGAAACTGACTTGCTGTGGCGACCCCTGAAGGGAAATGCCGAAAGAAGAAGCCACAGAAATCAGTTTGATAGACTCTGTAATGTGGGACAGAAACACAGACAAATCTAGTCATTTTAGATTCACTTTTTTATTCTAAACATTTGACAGAGTTTTTGTGTTTAAAGATGAACTATTGCACGTCACATGTTCAGTCCTTATTAAGATTAAAGATACATTTATTTCAGGAAAGATGGCGGGGATCCAGCTGATGAATTCCTCCTCTTAGCTCACTGTAAGCTACAGTTGGGGAAGTACCAGGGTCAGAGGTTCAGATGGCTTTTGGAGAATGACCTGGGGTACGCCATCTATCTGGCCGTCAGTTTTGCTGGTGAGGAGGAAAGAAACAAGTCGCTGTTTGCCAACAAGCACTTGTTCCTGAGGTACACCTCTCAGATCAAGGAGGTGGAGACTTACAAGAGGAAGTAGTCCATGAAGCTGGAGGCAGAGAGGACAGGACACACTGGGTGTTTCATGGTGGAGTTTGGAGACTTCAAAGGGAAGTCCATGAAGGAGGTGTATGAGGACCCGAGCAAGAAGGCTAGGCTCTCATCACCTACCTTTTATATAAAGACTCGCTTCTCGGCCTTTTGGCTAAGATCAGGAGTACTGCCTGGTCTTTGGTCTTAGATCGAGTCGTGATCAACTCCATAGGGCGGTGATTCTGGTGTCTTTGTGACACCTGAGTTAATTCCACGTGGGGAGATCTTTTTGTTTTGTTCTTTGTCTTTTTTTGTGTCTGTGTGTTTGTTTCTTTGTTTTGTTTGTCCTTTTATCTTGTTGTTTTTACAGCTTTTTTAAGTATCGTTACTACTTAAATAAAGTACAACCAAACTCAGTTTTGCTCCCGATCTATTTTTTTAATACGCACATTTGCATGCTTGAGTGTGTGTTGTTGTAAGACGGTGTGTGACTGAGACTGCGCCTTTTCGTACGGTCCGCCTAATGGTCGTGAAATTAAGGTAGTATTTTTTTTTTACTTTTCTAACCACTAACTTTCTATTTAACTTCTCTTCAGCACGTCACTGTCCACCACCCTGCATCACCACAGCCCTCCACCTCCTGGCAAGCAGAAGGTGTCGCTGGCTTGCCTCCATCGGATGTTACGCATTCAGAAATAAGCCAGACTGATCAGCCTTCCGTGAGTGTATCATTTTGGTTGCATATAAAATGATTTAAATTGCTTATATTTTTCAAATGACTTTCTTTTTGATTGTACAAACTTTGAACTAGTAATCAGAAGAGAAATGTTAAAAAAAAGTATTTTTTAATGACAATATGTTACTTTTCTAAGCACCAACTTTCTATTTAACTTCTCTTCAGCACGTCACTGTCCACCACCCTGCATCACCACAGCCCTCCACCTCCTGGCAAGCAGAAGGTGTTGCTGTCTTGCCTTCATCGGGTGTTACAGCTTCAGAAACCAGCCTTGCTGATCAGCCTTCGGTGAGTGTATCATTTTGGTTCATAATTACACCTTTATGTACATAAAGAGCAGTTTGCTTTTGAGAGAAATTATGGAAAAATGTGTTTACTTATGCATTTACACAAAACTACAAATATGGTTCAGAAAAATAATGCAATGCAAACTATTTTTTATTTGAAATTATGCCCGCTTTAAAAAAAAAAGTGAATTGTGATGTTTCTGTTCCACAGGCATTCTGGGACCTGATGGTGCAGCTGGCTGGGATAAGATGCAGGACTTGGCTGTGCATCTCATCTCCTTACGAGAACTATCTTAACTGGACGACCAGCGGATCACGGAGACCATCCGTCTGTGGGGTGCTCTTCTGGAGGGGGACAAGACGAGGCTGAGCTAGCAGCCAAGACACCAGGTCAAGCTCAGCAAAGGCCGCTTCAAAGTCCCCAAGGGTAGCAGAGAGACAGCAGGTGTGGAGAGCGTCTAGCGGTGCATGGTTGGACATCCCGGTGGTCCGACTCAGTGGCCCGGCACCAGTCGCATTGTCGAGGCGATGTGCAACAAGCTGTGCGCGTTGCACAGGTACCCGACAAAAAAGGGAGGTGTGTCGGTTCCTCGATGGACTAAAATCCTGAGGGACTACCACCACATCAGTGAGCTGGTGCTGAACTGTCCAGCTGTCATGGAGACCACCTCTCTGCAGCTGTTTGTTCTAAACCAGAAGACACTTCTCCAGTGGTGAGTTTAGACGCTTTAGTTTAACATAAACATGATTAATGCAGTGATACTAATTGTGTTGTGTTTGCAGGTTTCAGCTGAAGGAGAACAGACAGGAGAGGAGTGTCCTCCAACAAGGTGTCACCAAGGAGACGTCTATGCCAACGTCATCGGCACCGCTCCCTCCTCTGGTGAAAAAGCAGGTGCAAAGACCCTCCTCGAGGCACGACTTTGGCCACCAGCAAAACAGAGCAGGACAGGCTCCAAAACCGCGGCATACGATGTGCAGGAGGACATGGGCCCCTTAAAAACTGCATCGCCGTCGAACGAGCACTCGCGAACTCGCATAGAGCAAAAGAAAGTGGGTGAAACTAGATCTGTGAATTAAAGCAGCTAAATGTCCAAAATCATTTCATGAGATTATTTCTGGTGATGAATTGATTTATTTGTTCAAATGGATCCCCTTTAGTTTCTACCATGGGAGCTACTAATCTTCTTGGGGTACAAAATAAGTAAAAAATACAGTTAGATTTGCATGAGGTAAAAAAAAAAACAGTATAAAATAAATTTAGTTCCATAAAACAGACAAAACTTCAAAATCAGTCACCTTCTTAGCCATTGATCTCATACAGGGTTTTAGGGTTGTCAGAGCCCATCCCTGCTGATTGGAGCCGAGGGGCAGGGTTGTGGTGGTTGAGTTTAATGAGAAACACTCTACATAAAAAAAAAACAACCCTGAGATATACTATGATATCCAGCTCTCGCTGGACCGATTTGCTGTGGAGTGTGAAGCGGCCGGGATGGGAATTAGCGCCTCCAAATCTGAGACCATGGTCCTTGCCTGAAAAAGGGTCGAATGCCCCCTGCAGGTCAGGGACGGGGTCCTGCCCCAAGTAGAGGAGTTTTATGTATCTCGGGATCTTGTTCACGAGCGGGGGAAGGATGGAGCGGGAGATCAACAGGCGGATCAGTGCAGCGTCAGCAATAACTAAATAAATAAATGAATTACTCTATTCATCCCTCACCGGGGAAGTATGTGTGCTGCACTCCTTACACCGCAGCAGGTTGCCCTTCGACTGCGCCAATGGTGGGAGAAGTGGGGGTAAGGTGTCTTCTCCAGGGACCCTAGATGTGCTCTCTGTGGGACGCGAACTCGCGAACTTCCGGTCCACGCGTAAACGCTCTAACCACTGAGCTGCCGTCTCCACCTTGGACGTCTCCAACTAGGACGCTGTATCGGTCCGTCATGGTAAAGAGAGAGCTGAAACGAAAAGCAAAGCTCTCGATTTACAAGTCGATCTACGTTCCCACCAACACCTATGGTCACTAGCTGTAGGTGGTGACTGAAAAAACGAGATCGCAGTTACAAACGGCCGAAATGAGCTTCCTCTGCAGGGTGGCTGGACTCTCACTTAGAGTTCGAGTGAGGGGCTATGTCATCCGGGAGGAGCTCGATCTCGAGCTGCTCTCTCCCAACAGCTTGAGAGAAGCCAGATGGGGTGGTTCGGGCATCTGGTCAGGGTGCCTCCCGAGTGCCTCACTGGTGTTATGTTTCAGGCACGTCCCACCGGGAGGAGACCAAGAGTCAGACCCCGGCCCAGCTGGAGAGACTATGTCCCACAGCTGGCTGGGGAACGACTCAGGATTCTTCCAGGTGAGCTGGAGGATGCAGTCGGGGTGAGAGAAGCCTGGGCTTCCTATTTGAGGCTGTTTCCCCCGCGAACCGGATAAGCGGAAGACGACGGAACAGAACAAATAATATTGAGAATAATGTTGGGTTTTTTTTCACTTTCTCAGTTACAGTTCTATAAACTCTCCCAGCTGTGGAGGAGAAATTGGACCCAAAAATGGACTTTTCATTAATCTCAATTGTGATTTGTTAATGTTTTTTCTAGTTAGATAAAAAATCAAATAAAAAGCACATACTGTATTTCACTTGAAAGTGACTTCGTTTTAGACCCAAAGTGACATTTTTGTGATTTATTGATTAATACTATTGACTGAAAAAAGAGGATCCATTTAAAATGTTCTAATAATGTTTTCAGTTGCTTTAGAAGCTTTAATTGAGATCATTTAACTGTTTCTGAATTCAATTCCATTTTATTTGTACAGACCAAAATCACAAAACAATTGTGTACTTTGAATGTCTGAATAAGAAAATCTCTGCAGGGATTTACCTTCTGTGGTCAGATGATAAAACCTTCCTATCTGGAGATCTGTTTCACGTTGAAACATTAACATTTTGAGGATGTTTAGCAGAGAGGCCTGATGTGGGCCCTCCAAATGACTGTCAATGTTTTCGTCCACAAAAAATTGGATGCCAAAACACCCAAAGAAATGTAGCCAGTTTTGAAAAACTAGTGATTCATGATTGTTGAAGGTATTTTTGTTTAAAAAAAAAAACATTTTAAAATATGCAGAACAGTTTAATTTGGTGATTTTTTTTTTTTTTACAAAATAGTGTTAAAAATAACTGTAAATCATTTTTTTTAAATAGGGAGGAATTATATGGTCTTAAACTGACATCTGCTGGCCAAAATGTGGAACTACACTAAATGACTTCAAAATAAAATGTACAAAAACACTGGTGCTTGTTGTTTTTTTCAGACCCTCATTGACAGGATTTTTGAAGACGACGGAACGGGTTTTTAACTTGTAAAGAACTTTGTGTTACATTTTATGTTTTTGTGGTACATTTTATGCTTTATAAATAAAGTTTGATTGATTGATTGAAATGAGGCCGGGACCTCAGGCGGATCGGTGCGGCGTCAGCAATAACTAGGACGCTGCATCGGTCCATCGTGGTAAAGAGAGAGCTGAACCGAAAAGCAAAGCTCTCGATTTACAAGTCGATCTACGTTCCCACCCTCACCTATGGTCACCAGCTGTGGGTGGTGACCAAAAGAATGAGATCGCGGATACAAGCGGCCGTAATGAGCTTCCTCCGCAGGGTGGCTGGGCTCTCACTCAGAGATAGGATGAGGAGCTTATCTCCTCGTGGTTTCATCTGTGAGCTATGTCGGGATATGTCAACTAATCAGCGTCTGAATACGCTATATCTCGGTATATTCTCGGGATGTGTCAACAAATCAGCGTTCGAGTTCTGGGCAATCCAAACTCGGTCTTGCCCTGACGTCACGTTCAACGTCATGTTTGTGGGCCGAGCAGAGCGGATTGATACAACAGACCGTTTTATGAGGACTACTTTCCTTGACAGCGACAGGTGGGTCAAACTTTTAACATGTTTATTTTAAACTTTTTTTGTTGAAAAATTAGATCTAAACTTAAACAAATTAGGTATCGTGTTACGCGACGTTAGATGAGTGTTTGGAGGTAAAAACAATGACTTAAAACTCAATAAAAGCGTGTTTTTTCATTGTTTACGTGCAATGTTCTTAAAAAGTGTTGTTTTTTTTTATCTCTTTAACATAAAAAATAATGTCAGATGGTCTTTGAAGCATTTTTTTACGTGTTTTGCCATCTTTTCAATTCAATTCAATTTTATTTGTATAGCCCAAAATCACAGAATTTCCGTCTCAATGGGCTTCACAAGAAAAAGAGTGTATTAGCATCTTTTACGTGTTTTAGCATCTTTTTACGTGTTTTACCATCTTTTTACGTGTTTTAGCATCTTTTTACGTGTTTTAGCCGCTAAAAGCTGCACAGATTGACGATAGATGACGCTAACAAACTTTACAGAAAAAAGACGGTCTTAAATTTCCATCATCTTTCCGTTTGTTTTCTGACCATTAAAACATGTTTAATGACATTGTGATCTGTAGTGAGAGGAGGAGGGAAGAGGTGGAGGAAAAGCTGGAGAGGTGGAGGTTTGTACTAGAAAGAAGAGGAATGAAGATTAGTCAGAGTAAAACAGAGTACATGTGTGTGAACCGTTGACACACATTGATCACATATGTAATCAATCTTTTTATCATGGCGTTGTACCAGATGACATGAAAATGGCAAAAATTATACCCATATTCAAAGGTGGTAACAAACATCTCATAACAAATTACAGACCAATCTCACTTTTACCACAAATTTCAAAAATCTTGGAAAAGCTTTTTGTTAAACAGCTAGATCATTTTCTTGAAAAAAATCAGTTAATTTCTCCACAACAGTTTGGGTTTAGAAAACAGTTAACAACTACCTACGCAGTGACGAACATGATTGAGGAGGTCAGTTCCTCTATGGACAGAGATGAATATGTACTTGGTATTTATATTGATTTAAAATGAGCATTTGATACTATAGATCATAAACAATTACTAACAAAATGATAAAAATATGGTATTAGAGGAACTGTACATTCCTGGATAAAAAGTTATTTAGAAAACAGAAAACAGTGTGTTGAAATAAACAATGTAAGATCGGTAACTTGTGGAATACCACAAGGATCTGTTATTGGACCAAAACTCTTTAATATATTTATTAATGATATATGTAATTGTTCAAATTTATTTAAATTTATTATGTTTGCCGATGACACAACAATAGTCTGTTCAGGAAAAAAACTCCAGGAATTATTGAGCAACATTGAACATGAATTACAAGAGCTTAGAGTCTGGTTTGATTTAAATAAGTTATCACTTAATATAGTAAAAACAAAATATATGATTTTTGGTAAGAAAAAGGATATTGATAGTGATACAAAACTTAAAATAGATGATGTTGAAATTGAAAGAGTTTATGAAACAAAATTTTTAGGAATTATAATCGATGCTAAAATAACATGGAAACAACATCTAAAATATATAAAGACAAAAATCTCAAAAACTCTAGGAATACTGTATAAAACCAAAGATTTATTCAGTTTTAAGGCTTTATCTGTTATTTACTCCTCTTTAATTCTTCCTTATATGACGTATTGTGTTGAACTGTGGGGTGGTACATATAAAACTTTAATTAATGAGATCTTTTTATTACAGAAACGTGCAATAAGATTAATAAACAAAGTTGGGTATTTTGAACACACACATCCTTTATTTATTAAATCTGGATTGATTAAATTCAAAGATTTACATCATTTTAAAGTACTTCAATTTATGTTTAAAGCTAAATTCAATCTATTACCAGTAAATATACAAAAATACTTTAAACTTCAAACTGTTTATGATTTCAGAGATGATTGTAAATTTATTTTACCCCAAACCAGAAAAGGGTTCAGACAAAGGTGTTTATCTTATGTTGGACCTCATTTATGGAATAAATTTATAACTAAAGATATAAAAGAATGTGTTTCGTTTAAAATTTTTAAAAAGAAACTCTCACAATTTATTTTTGAAAGTTACTAAATTTTGTGATTTGTGTCATTTTTTTTCCTTTTTTCCATCTTTTCTGTAAATTTGTTTCAAGGTAACCTATGTTGTAAAAGCTAGTTTTTTTGGGCACACAAGCATTTTTTTTGCTTCAGCCTGTTCTTGGTCACCTGTATCATTTGAATATGAGGATTTGTTTTTGTTAATGTATATAATGTTATAGGAGACTGAGTCCGAAATAAAAAAGTTTCAAGTTTCAATGAGAGGGATCCAAATGGAAAAGTGAGGTTACAGGAAGAAGAGATAAAGAAGGTGGAAGATTTTAAGTATCTAGGATCAACAGTCCAGAGCAATGGAGAGTGTGGAAAAGAGGTGAAGAAGCATGTGCTGGCAGGCTGGAACGGGTGGAGGAAAGTATCAGGTGTGATGTGTGATAGAAGAGTTTCAGCTAAAATGAAAGGGAAAGTGTACAAAACCGTGGTGAGACCGGCCATGATGTTTGGTCTAGAGACAGTGGGACTGAAGAAAAAACAGGAAGCAGAGATGGAGGTAGCAGAGGAATGACTAATCTTCATTCCTCTTCATTCTAGTACAAACCTCCACCTCTCCAGCTTTTCCTCCACCTCTTCCCTCCTCCTCTCGCTACAGATCACAATGTCATCTGCAAACATTTTTCATGTTCAACATTTAATCACTCTTCCGTCACTCTTCTTTCATGTTATAATAAAGTTGAATCTGTCCAGTTTCTGGCTGAACGAATCAAATGCTGCATGACAATCATCTCTTATTTTTGGAGTAATTGTTCTTAATGTCTTTTCAGCTGTGTCTGCTCCGCCAGCACCCCCAGAGCTTCCTTCTCACTGGGCTGAACAACTTCCTTCCTTCCAGCATGACTGGATCAGGAAGACTCTGTTTAGAGTTCATCCCAAGACTGGGAAGCCGGAGCTGGTGGCTCAGTTGAAGCTCTGGTGGTATCCACCTCAGCCGCCGGCTATTTATACTCAGCCACCTTCTTCACCAGACGTCTTCTTTGGCCGTCCACTGTTCCTCTGGATGTCGTTGAAGATGTATGCCATTCCACTCACCTGTCCCCAGCCTGCCTGCAGTAGTCACAGACTGACTGCAGCTGGTCTGTACCGCACTGTTTGCAGGGTTATGGATGTAGACGGGTGGTACGACATGGTCACCGAGTATCTGGAGTGCAAGCGGTGCAAGAAGAAGGACCCTGGGTGGTCACGGGAGATCCTGCAGCAGCTGGATGTGGGGCATCGCTGCCAGTTCCCAGCACTGCTGACATACAGGTATGAAACAAGAACAATAAACAGTGTGTACAGTCTTGTAGGTTTTATTCATGTTTTTTTGTTAACTGATAAAATTCATAACCGATGGATGTCATGATTTGACTTTTTCCAGGTTCTCCTGTGATAAGTGGGTGGTGAGGATGATGTGAGAGAGGACTCAGGGTAACAGTGTGACCCAGCTGTACAATAAGCTTCATGAGGAACACAGTGAGGCATGGTCAGAGCGTGCTCTGCTGTATCTGTCTGCTTGTGAGCGTTTTGTTAGCTCACACGTTCTGGAGAGTCCCGTCTTTTCCGACCCTCTCCACCCTTCCGCTGTCCCGAAGCCCAAGTGGTTTATGTCGGTGTACTGCAGGGATGTGCTGTCGCGGCTGGACGAGGTGAAAGCCAAGATCACCTCTGTGTTTGGCACTATCCTGAAGATGGACTCCACTAAGAAGGTCAATTTATTACATTAATAGATATTTAAAATGGATTTGAATAAAAAGTACATTTGAGTTTCATTTTGTTTCACAGTTAAATTAGTTTTTCTAACACAGTGTTTTGTATTTTCCATTAGGTGACTAAAAAACTTGCTGGGGCAGCCAGAAACACAGCCGCCTGGTGCACAAATGTGGGCAACAAATACAGACAGGTCCTTTGCTCTGTGCTAACAGCAGCAGAGGGGCACGGGCTCTGGCCCATGGCAGCTGTACTCATGAAGCGTTCCAGGGAGGCAGGAGTACCACCGCCTGCCATCATGTATGTGGACAGAGACTGCTGCAGCCTACATGAATGTAGTGAAACACTTTTATTAATTTTGTAGGATTCGTTGGAAGTCGGCAAAAAATGACACACAACACCTTTCTGAGTATTTAACAGCAAATGCGTTTATTTAGCCCAAATATCACAGCAAAGTAAGCATAGTAGATTAATAATGGATTAATAAAAAGAATAATGATTAAAAATGGATTAATAAAAAGAATAATGAATACATAGAAAGCATAATAGTGGATAATAACTCTTTAAGTTTCCATCTCTTACCGTTAGCAAAGTCGGAGAGCCCACGACCCCGGTAGAGCGTGCATAAAAATCCGGTTGGGTGTTATAATTCGCAGACTCACAGAAGACTCGAACGAGTATAGAGGAAACCCTGCTTTTTCTACCTCATGACAAACAACATTCCATGAACAAACTTTTCTCATAACAATGTTCCGTGTTTCTGTCTCCGTACAATTTTCCCCACAACAACCCACATTGAAGGCTTCGTTCTCATAATAATCTTTCTTATAACATTGAATGAGGACATTTGACATCAAAAAATAAATCCCAATACAATGAACAGTCCCAGGACGTGGCTGCTCTGCGTCGGGCAAAGCAGGGGGAGCTATCGGCCAGTGGCACGGAACACGTGTCTGAGACGGCCCTGGATGAGCGGATCGGCAGGAAAGAGCTGGCGCTCCACTGCAGGAGGAGAACTAGAGGAGTGGAGGAGACTGCCCGGCTGATCAAGGTGCTTATTGATCAGATGGACGGAGAGGCCGGGAAAGTCACACTGGGTGTTCCACTGTTGGACCATCACCGCATCCAGCAAATCTGTCTGGACCAGCAGAGACACATCGGCCGTATTCAGGACCTGCCAGGTTTTCCCCTCTATATGAAAACTGGCACCCTGAAAAAGGGCGGTGTGGAGCGTAGCACTTATCGTTGTGCTCGTGGCTCCACCTCTCTGGAGTCTTTCCACCTTCACCTGAACCGTTTCATCCCAGGTGGGTGTCGATTTTTTTTCATCCGACTTTTTCTTTGTGATAAATCTGCAATAGTGATCTAATTTTACTTTTGTTATAACAAGGAACAAGTGCCAGTGATGCTCATTTCCAGGCATATCTGCTGGATGGCTTGATGCGCTGGAATGAGGACAGGATGAAGGAGCCTGTGAAGGAGGAGTTAAACCTCCGGATCTACAGCAGCTCTCAGAAGGAGGCTCTGCACAACATAAGCAACAAAGTCCTGGAAAATCTCTGGTCTCCTGGGCTACTATCCTCCAGGGGCTTACACGGGTAAACACAAAGAAAGTTGTTTATTCAATAAATAAACTGTTTGTTTACTGAAATAAATGACAGAATAAAGTATGTGAATAAGTAATAAGCTGCACTTCCAGTATGACTTACTTCTGCATTCTGTTTGTTTCAGGAGAGACGCTTGGGATTGAGTTTCTATAAAGTCAGACTGGCAGAGCTCTGACTGAGAGTCCAGAAGAGGAGGACAGGCTGACGGAGCAGGTGCAGGACGAGCTGCTGCTACAAGATGACCCCAGAGGACATGACAGTTCCTGTGCTGTTTGAACCCTCAGGGTCAGCTCCGGCTCAAAGCAGTGACTCCGTGGCAGAGGTACTCTTCTATAAATATGTACCGTAATTTCACGGCTATAAGGCGCATATAGAAGTCTTAGATTTTCTTCAAAATGAGCGGTGCGCCTTTTCGTGCGGTGCGCCTTGTGTGTGAGAAAAGGCGGACCTAAAAGAAAAGGCGGTGCTCGTGAGAAAAGACGGACCTAAAAGAAAAAGCGGTGCCCGCGAGGCGGACCTGAAAGAAAAGACATGAGAACGTTAAAGAGTGAAGTGTGAGCGGCGTGGGAGCGCTTGACGACCGAAGGAGACCACAGTTTCACGAAGGGTGGAAGGCAGCGCCGGGCGAGTTACGCTACAGTTTGCCAATGGATTGTAGATGCTTGGACTAACGTGTCTGCTGGTACTGTTATCCGAGCTTTCTCAAAAGCTGGTATCCTTTCTGAGGAGCCGCACAGTACAGACAGTGACTTTGACAGCGAGGAGCGAAGTGGACCTGCTCTGAAACAGAGGATGAGGACTTTGACGGATGTGAATAAAGACTATTACCGGTAATGTGTTTGTTTAGTATCGTTACTACTTAAATAAAGTACAGCCAAACACAGTTTTGCTCCCGATCTATTTTTTTAACACGCACATTTGCATGCTTGAGTGTGTGTTGTTGTAAGACGGTGTGTGACTGAGACTGCGCCTTTTCGTACGGTGCGCCTAATGGTCGTGAAATTAAGGTAGTATTTTTTTTTTACTTTTCTAAGCACCAACTTTCTATTTAACTTCTCTTCAGCACGTCACTGTCCACCAGCCTGCATCACCACAGCCCTCCACCTCCTGGCAAGCAGAAGGTGTCGCTGTCTTGCCTTCATCGGGTGTTACAGCTTCAGAAACCAGCCTTGCTGATCAGCCTTCGGTGAGTGTATCATTTTGGTTCATAATTACACCTTTATGTACATAAAGAGCAGTTTGCTTTTTAGAGAAATTATGGAAAAATGTGTTTACTTATGCATTTACACAAAACTACAAATATGGTTCAGAAAAATAATGCAATGCAAACTATTTTTTATTTGAAATTATGCCTGCTTTAAAAAAAAAGTGAATTGTGATGTTTCTGTTCCACAGGCATTCTGGGACCTGATGGTGCAGCTGGCTGGGATAAGGTGCAGGACTTGGCTGTGCATCTCGTCTCCTTAACGAGAACTATCTTAACTGGACGACCAGCGGATCACAGAGACCATCCGTCTGTGGAGTGCTCTTCTGGAGGGGGACAAGACGAGGCTGAGCTAGCAGCCCAGACACCAGGTCAAGCTCAGCAAAGGCCGCTTCAAAGTCCCCAAGGGTAGCAGAGAGACAGCAGGTGTGGAGAGCGTGTAGCGGTGCAAGGTTGGACATCCCGGTGGTCCGACTCAGTGGCCCGGCACCAGTCGCATTGTCGAGGCGATGTGCAACAAGCTGTGCGCGTTGCACAGGTACCCGACAAAAAAGGGAGGTGTGTCGGTTCCTCGATGGACTAAAATCCTGAGGGACTACCACCACATCCGTGAGCTGGTGCTGAACTGTCCAGCTGTCATGGAGACCACCTCTCTGCAGCTGTTTGTTCTAAACCAGAAGACACTTCTCCAGTGGTGAGTTTAGACGCTTTAGTTTAACATAAACATGATTAATGCATTGATACTAATTGTGTTGTGTTTGCAGGTTTCAGCGGAAGGAGAACAGACAGGAGAGGAGTGTCCTGCAACAAGGTGTCACCAACGAGACGTCTATGCCAACGTCATCGGCACCGCTCCCTCCTCTGGTGACAAAGCAGGTGCAAAGACCCTCCTCGAGGCACGACTTTGGCCACCAGCAAAACAGAGCAGGACAGGCTCCAAAACTGCAGCATACGATGTGCAGGAGGATATGGGCCCCTTAAAAACTGCATCGCCGTCGAACGAGCACTCGCGAACTCGCATAGAGCAAAAGAAAGTGGGTGAAACTAGATCTGTGACTTAAAGTAGCTAAATGTCCAAAATCATTTCATGAGATTATTTCTGGTGATGAATTGATTTATTTGTTCAAATGGATCCCCTTTAGTTTCCACCATGGTAGCTACTAATCTTCTTGGGGTACAAAATAAGTAAAAAATACAGTTAGATTTGCATGAGGTAAAAACAACAGTATAAAATAAATTTAGTTCCATAAAACAGACAAAACTTCAAAATCAGTCACCTTCTTAGCCATTGATCTCATACAGGGTTTTAGGGTTGTCAGAGCCCATCCCTGCTGATTGGAGCCGAGGGGCAGGGGTGTGGTGGTTGAGTTTAATGAGAAACACTCTACATAAAAAAAAACAACCCTGAGATATACTAAAAAACAAAACAAAACAATGAATGCATTTGAAACAAGATGTACCTTTTGTTTGTTAGAATATCAGAAGCTCCTTCTCCAAGAGGCTCAGACAGCTCCGCTCGAGAACATCTCGTTACCGGAGGTCTTTCTTTCCGTACGTGATCGGGCTCTACAACGACTCACTTAGCAGATAGGAAGTTGTTGCTGTGACACACAAATTTCCCCTGTGTGGGATCAATAAAGTACATTCTGATTCTGAAAAGACTCGTTATTGGATGAGAAATTGCTGATGCTTTAAAACCCACATTATTAAATTAAATGAATCAATTTACAAATAATATGTCATTTTAAAATAATAATAATAATGACCTCAGGATCGGATCTCTGCTTTTTGCAGACGATGTGGTTCTGTTGGCTTCATCGGACCGTGATCTCCAGCTCTCGCTGGACCGATTTGCTGTGGAGTGTGAATCGGCCGGGATGGGAATTACGTAGCGCCTCCAAATCTGAGACCATGGTCCTTGCCTGAAAAAGGGTCGAATGCCCCCTGCAGGTCAGGAACGGGGTCCTGCCCCAAGTAGAGGAGCTTATGTATCTCGGGATCTTGTTCACGAGTGGGGGAAGGATGGAGCGGGAGATCAACAGGCGGATCGGTGCGGCGTCAGCAATAACTAGGAGGCTGCATCGGTCCGTCGTGGTAAAGAGAGAGCTGAACCGAAAAGCAAAGCTCTCGATTTACAAGTCAATCTACGTTCCCACCCTCACCTTTTGGTCACCAGTTGTGGGTGGTGACCGAAAGAATGAGATCGTGGGTACAAGCGGCCATAATGAGCTTCCTCCACAGGGTGGCTTGGCTCTCACTCAGAGATCGGATGAGGAGCTTATCTCCTAGTGGTTTCATCTGTCAGGGACAGAGGTCCTGCCCCAAGTAGAGGAGTTTTATGTATCTCGGGATCTTGTTCACGAGTGGGGGAAGGATGGAGCGGGAGATCAACAGGCGGATCAGTGCAGCGTCAGCAATAACTAAATAAATAAATGAATTACTCTATTCATCCCTCACCGGGGAAGTGCTGCACTCCTTACACCGCAGCAGGTTGCCCTTCGACTGCGCCAATGGTGGGAGAAGTGGGGGTAAGGTGTCTTCTCCAGGGACCCTAGACGTGCTCTCTGTGGGACGCGAACTCGCGAACTTCCGGTCCACGCGTAAACGCTCTAACCACTGAGCTGCCGTCTCCACCTTGGACGTCTCCAACTAGGACGCTGTATCGGTCCGTCATGGTAAAGAGAGAGCTGAAACGAAAAGCAAAGCTCTCGATTTACAAGTCGATCTACGTTCCCACCAACACCTATGGTCACTAGCTGTAGGTGGTGACTGAAAAAACGAGATCGCAGTTACAAACGGCTGAAATGAGCTTCCTCTGCAGGGTGGCTGGGCTCTCACTTAGAGTTCGAGTGAGGAGCCATGTCATCCAGGAGGAGCTCGATCTCGAGCTGCTCTCTCCCAACAGCTTGAGAGAAGCCAGATGGGGTGGTTCGGGCATCTGGTCAGGGTGACTCCCAAGTGCCTCACTGGTGTTATGTTTCAGGCACGTCCCACCGGGAGGAGACCAAGAGTCAGACCCCGGCCCAGCTGGAGAGACTATGTCCCACAGCTGGCTGGGGAACGACTCAGGATTCTTCCAGGTGAGCTGGAGGATGCAGTCGGGGTGAGAGAAGCCTGGGCTTCCTATCTGAGGCTGTTTCCCCCGCGAACCGGATAAGCGGAAGACGACGGAACAGAACAAATAATATTGAGAATAATGTTGGGGTTTTTTTCACTTTCTCAGTTACAGTTCTATAAACTCTCCCAGCTGTGGAGGAGAAATTGGACCCAAAAATGGACTTTTCATTAATCGCAATTGTGATTTGTTAATGTTTTTTCTAGTTAGATAAAAAATCAAATAAAAAGCACATACTGTATTTCACTTGAAAGTGACTTCGTTTTAGACCCAAAGTGACATTTTTGTGATTTACTGATTAATACTATTGACTGAAAAAAGAGGATCCATTTAAAATGTTCTAATAATGTTTTCAGTTGCTTTAGAAGATTTAATTTAGATCATTTAACTGTTTCTGAATTCAATTCCATTTTATTTGTACAGACCAAAATCACAAAACAATTGTGTACTTTGAATGTCTGAATAAGAAAATCTCTGCAGGGATTTACCTTCTGTGGTCAGATGATAAAACCTTCCTATCTGGAGATCTGTTTCACGTTGAAACATTAACATTTTGAGGATGTTTAGCAGAGAGGCCTGATGTGGGCCCTCCAAATGACTGTCATTGTTTTCGTCCACAAAAAATTGGATGCCAAATCACCCAAAGAAATGTAGCCAGTTTTAAAAAACTAGTGATTTATGATTGTTGAAGGTACTTTTGTTTAAAAAAAAAAAACATTTTAAAATATGCAGAACAGTTTAATTTGGTGATTTTTTACAAAATAGTGTTAAAAATAACTGTAAATCATTTTTTTTAAATAGGGAGGAATTATATGGTCTTAAACTGACATCTACTGGCCGTAATGTGGAACTACACTAAATGACTTCAAAATAAAATGTACAAAAACACTGGTGCTTGTTGTTTTTTTCAGACCCTCATTGACAGGATTTTTGAAGACGACGGAACGGGTTTTTAACTTGTAAAGAACTTTGTGTTACATTTCATGTTTTTCGTTTTTGTGGTACATTTTATGCTTTATAAATAAAGTTTGATTGATTGATTGAAATGAGGCCGGGACCTCAGGCGGATCGGTGCGGCGTCAGCAATAACTAGGACGCTGCATCAGTCCATCGTGGTAAAGAGAGAGCTGAACCGAAAAGCAAAGCTCTCGATTTACAAGTCGATCTACGTTCCCACCCTCACCTTTTGGTCACCAGTTGTGGGTCGAGACCAAAAGAATGAGATCGCGGAAACAAGCGGCCATGATGAGCTTCCTCCGCACGGTGGCTGGGCTCTCACTCAGAGATCGGATGAGGAGCTTATCTCAGGCTGCCGCGTAATAATGTAGCTCGTCATAGCGACAGAAAGAAGACGCAAAGGTGCCCGATCTGCGCGTGTGAGGACCTTCTCCAGCTCATGAAATGATTTGGAAACTTTCAGCTGCTTTAATCCACGTATCTAAATTCACCCGCTTTCTTTTGATATACACGAACCAGCGACCTCTTGCTCTGGTTATATGTCATATTATATGTTTCAGACCTCCAGAGAGACGGGGATGTAGCTCAATTGGTAGAGCGCATGGCTTTGCATGTATGAGGTCCCGGGTTCGAACCCCGGCATCTCCAGTTTTCTTTTTTTTGCCAAGACAATAATTCAATAAATAACAAATAACTAAATCGTTTATTTAGTCACTTTTTTAAAATGTCCTGCTTGTTAATGGTTTTTAAATTACATACATAACTTGGGTTTTTTGTCTTTACTTTACGTTCTGTCGACTTCCGCTATTGCATAATCTATTCAGTTCCTGATTGGCTGTAAGGAACACGGCCACGACTCCTTAAAATCCATTGACGCCCACTTCGGTTTCATGTCCTGATAGAATGAAGACATTTTGCTTTAGAAAAACTCTTCATCAAAATAAACCAGAGAATATTTCGTATATTTGAATGACAATATATGGAGTCGCGGGTCGTGGGCGTACGTCATCGGGAAATCTGAATGATGACTGCCTTTGACACCGCTTTACTCAGTTGCAAAAGCAATTCACATGGTTTTTATATACAAAAAATTCTCTGAAGTCGAGTATTGAAGCATTCATACAATAAATAAATGTGATTTTAATGGATAAAAGTGCATAATTTAGCTTTCATCGTGTTTGTGGACAAGTAATTAAGAGATAAAGATAGCAGCAGACATGTAAACAGTGGGTTAAGAGTTTGAACTTTCTCTTTGTCAGTTTTTCTTTTTCCTCATCCCCCCCCCCCATTTTTCCCTTCTTTTTAATGTTCCTAATATGATGGTCAGTTTATTTTACATTCACTATTGAGACAGTGACTTTTTTTCAGAGGACTGCACGTTTGAAAGATAGGCTCCCCCAAAAACCAGCCCTGCTCGACTCAAGTAAATTTTATTTTCGTCCAATAACAAAAGATCATTTTCAATGTACTGTAAAACATGTCTGTGCTGTGGCACAGGCAAGGATCTTACCGATACGGATATACAGATGTTACTTTCTATCCCAAGATGTAAACGTTCTGGTTTGAAACGTGCTGAATGAAGATGATATGTGCTGAGACACCTCAGTGACGTGCAGTCAGGGGAGGCAAGGAAAGCAGTGTTTCCCCTGTCGTCATGACAAAAAAGAAAAAGAAAAAAAGAAAGTGTATATTTTCCACTGCTATGTGTTGAAAATGCATTTGGAGTATGGCTACACATTCATGCCATGTTATTTGGCAAAAAATAGCCGAAATTGATTTATTGCCGATCAAAACCAGGTCAGAATCCTGAAGGGAGGCAGAGACGAGATGTGCTTCCCTTCTAAATGTATGATTCAATACAAATTGGGTGGCTTGATGCGTGCTAGTTTCTGTTCTTTCAGAAAATCACCAGTATGAACTTTACAGAAATATTTATGAAACACCACAACTTTCTGCACTCTATATAATGTATTTTATGTGTGTGTGAGAAAACTACTGATGCTGATCGCACACATAAAAAAATTGACAGGGGAGGCCGGTATGAAAACTGGCAGCTCCGTTCTTTCTTTTAGCTTTTCTGTCAATTCTTGTGTTGGCAACATTTCCATTGAGACTTAGAGGCTTTTTAAACTAAACGGATGGGCTTCATTCATAAGTAAAAGTAAAGACACTGCTGGCTCTGTTTGTTTTAAAAAATGAAATAAAATTGGACAAATAATATACATACATGTTTGGCATTGAAGATTTCTTTCCTTTTTTTCTGATCATTTTAAAAGGCAAACTTTATTAACATTTATTAAAACACCAAAATTTAAAGTTTGAAAAACAACAGAAATTTTTACTGTTGGTCAAAATGAAATCTCTGTACTTGAATTTGTTTACAGTATTGATGAATTTCTTAAAACTCTATCCATAGCAATAAAAGAGACAGATCTGTTCCTGTTCATATGTTTGTGAATGGAATTAAAGAGGAATGCTCATTGGATGTGAAGCATTATCAGTGGTTGGGTGTTGTTGGATGAATGCTGAAATACGATACAGTTTTCAGTTTTGTACAATTGTAAATTACAAGCGGCCGAAATTAGCTTCCTCCACAGGTTGGCTGGGCTCTCACTCAGAGATCGGGTGAGGAGCTCTGCCATCCGGGAGGAGCTCGGTGTCGAGCCGTTCCTCCTCCATGTCAAAAGAAGCTAGATGGGGTGGTTTGGGCATCTGGTCAGGATGCCTCCTGAGCGCCTCCCTGGTGAGGTGTTTCCGGCGTGTCCCACCAGGAAGAGACCAAGAGGCAGACCCCAGACCCGCTGGAGAGACTATGTTTCAAAGCTGGCCGGGGAACGACTCGGGATCTTTCCGGGTGAGCTGGAGGATGCGGCTTTGGTGAGAGATGCCTGGACTTCCCATCTGAGGCTGTTGCCCCCACAACCTGGCCACGGATAAGCGGAAGACGACGGAATGGAACAATTATAAATCTGACTCTTGAGGAGCCAGTGCCTCCCCGGCCAGGAACCTCACTGCACGTCACTGCTCACCAGAGAGGCAATTGGGAGGCATTCTAACCAGATGCCCGAACCACCTTCTCTTGAGCTCCTCTCGGATGGCAGAGCTCCTCACTCTATCACTGATTAGGAACCTCCAGCGCTCCCTCTGGCAGCAGGAGAGGGGATCATGACAGTCTCTCTCAAAAGTATATTTTTGGAAATATTGAAAATGTTGCAAATTAAATTATTCTGTTAATATTGGGTGAAATGTAATTAGAACCAGTTTAGGATTTACGTATATATTTTTTTAGACTAATAGTAAAGAATATGAAGGCATTCAGGGTCCACGTGCACCACACTTCCACCGGCTTCTAGTTCTTAGCATCCTCCTAGAAGCGATTAAGCTAATTGTGTGTTTCTGACTGGCGTCATACTGAGCTTTCTCAAATTGTAATGTTTAAATCTCAACCATTGATGGAGGGAATATTTCTGGTGTTTAGGTTCCTAATAAAATAAATAAAAAATTATAATCAGAATCAGAATATACGTACTTTAATGATCCCACACATGAGAAATTTGATTAAGATGTATCTTTAAATATTAAGAGTAAAGCAAACTTTTAAAAAGTTATAAACTCTTGTAATGTGAATTCCGTTCCGTCATCTTCTGCAGTGAGGCCCGGTTGCAGGGGCAATATCTTCAGACGGGAAACCAGGCTTCTCTCTCCTGGCTGCAATCCTCCAGCTCACTCGGAAGGATCCCGAGGTGTTCCCTGTCCAGCTGCAAGATATAATCTCTCCAACGGGTCCAGGGTCTGCCTCTTGGTCTCTTCCTGGTGGAATGTGCCTGAAACACCTCACCAGCAAGGCATTTGGGAGGTGTTCCGACCAGATGCCCGAACCACCCCATCTGGCTTCTATTCAATTCAATTCAATTTTATTTGTATAGCCCAAAATCACAGAATTTCCGTCTCAATGGGCTTCACAAGAAAAAGAGGAATGTATTAACACAAATACACAACAAGAAAAATAACTAACAAATGCTAACTAAACAAGACTAGCACATTTATGCCCGTAGACTCTCCTTCTCGGTGAGGAAAAACTCCTAAAAAACCCATCACTGGGGAAAAAATAAGAAACCTCATGGGGATCCACATGAAAGAGAGATCCCCCCCGGGACGAGCAACCAATGTGTCAAAGATTATTGTTTAAATATTAGCTTATTCTAATCTATAGCTAAATATCTAAAGAAGTCAATAAATGTTCTTCATCCTGATGGAAACACGGGGGACTCCTCAGCCCGGAGATGTCCAGTACGGGGATGAGTAGATGTTCTTCATCCTGATGGTTACACGGGGGACTCCCCCTGGTTAGGGTACGGGGAGGGGGTACAGACCCTGGTTTAGAGTAGGGGGTAAGGGGAAAGAGCCAAGGCAGTCAGGCAGAGAATAGTCGATACAATTAGAGGACAGAACCCCAATGTACCATACTTTCCTCAGCTTTTACTATCTAGCAGCCAACTAATAATTATATCAGCTAATTGAATCTGTTTCTATCTGGCCTGTTGATAAGCTTGTTCAAACAGGAATGCTTTAAGCCTCCCTTTAAATGTAGGAACACTGTCTGCCTCTCTCACTTGAGCTGGGAGCATATTCCATAAAACTGGAGCTTGGTAGCTAAAGGCTCTACCTACAACTGTACTTTTTGAAATCCTAGGAACCACCAACAGCCCTGCATTTTGTTCTCTTGAGCTCCTCTCAGATGGCAGAGCTCCTCATACTATCTCTGATTGAGAGCCCAGCCACCCTGCGGAGGAAGCTCCTTTCGGTCTCTTGAATTTGCAGTCTCGTTCTTTTGGTCACAACCTACAGCTGGTGACCATAGGTGAGGGTTGGAACGTAGATCGACTTGTAAATCGAGAGCTTTGCTTTTTGGCTCAGTTCTTTCTTTACCACGACAGACCGATGCAATGTCTTGATTATTTTGGACGCTGCACCGATGTGTGTATTTACCGCTCAATCTTTCGCCGCCGTCATGAACAACACCTGATATACTTAAACTCTTGTGTTTGACACCGTCTCTGTAGCGTAATCGGTTAGCGCGTTCGGCTGTTAACCGAAAGGTTGGTGGTTCAACCCCACCCAGGGACGCTAATGTGTTTTTTTTTTTTGCCATTGTTGGACTAATGAAGGTTTTCTTGATTCTTTTTCTTGATTGGAGGTTGTTACTATTTTAAAAAAAGATGAGTGGAACGTGATGCTTTCATGTCTTTATTTCTAGTGGTGGCACAGGAGGTAACAATGGAGCCGATGAATGCTGCCGTGCTGCTGGGTTCTGTTGCAAGGTTCAATGCCAGCGTGCAGGGAACCTGGAACGTCATGACCTGGCAGGTCCGAGGATTCCTTGTTCTCACCGTTCGCACATCTGGTGAAATAATTTCATCATCGGAGCAGTTTTCTGCTAGGTTTTGCTCTACTGGTGTCACCAGCTGTGTGGAGTTCACCATCCACAATGTGACTCGCAGAGAAGCTGGTCCGGTCATCTGCACCATGCAGGGAGATTACACACCGAAGACAGCACAGCTCAATGTTCAAGGTGGGGTCTGTTCCATTTGGATCTATATTTTATGTCAAAGCAATTTAATTGTCAGTGAAAACCCATTTATCTAGAATTGTAGGTTTATCGAACCGTTTTGTTCTTCGTGATCATTTTTAATTTTTTTTTTATTTTTTTGAAGTTAGACTAACTTTAAAGACTGTTTTTTTCATTCAGAAGTGGATTTAAAAAAAACAATTCTGAAGGTCACAACTTTCTGGGACTGTTCTGGGCGGCTGCCTGCTGTACTTTTTCCTGTTGTTTTAGCTTTTACTGTAATTATCAGTTTTCAAAGGAGATGATGGTGGACTTCAGCTCGATGTCTCAACCTTTCTGGGTCTTCATCGATGGATCTGATGTGGAAACGGTCTCATTGAACAGATTTTGGGCATTCACATGAACAAAAAATGGGAATGGTCCACCAACACGGATATCATCTACAAGAAAAGCCTGAGTAGACTGTACCACCTAAGAAAGCTCAGCTCAGGTCTCCATAATGTACCAATCCATCATGGCGTGTGTCCCGTTCTTCTCTGTTATCTGCTGGGGAGCTGCAATAAAAACCAAGGACACCAACAGCCTAAAGAAACTTATTAAAAAAGCTGGTTCTGTGGTTGGCTCACCCCTTGCCTGTGTGGAGGAGATGGCGAGGAACAGAATGATTGCAACTCTGTTGTCAATCATGTTGAACCCTTCCCAGTTTATTTTATCGCATATTCATATGAAAAAGTGTTTGAAGGTTCTACACATCAAGCAAATTATAGAAAATGTTGAGCTTTAAAACACAAAAAACGTGTCAGTGCTGGGATGGGTTTTGGAACTTGCACTGACTAGTAAGCAGGCCACTGGCAGGGTACACCTTCATCAGATTATTTAGATTTATATTATTTCCATGGGCTACATTTTAGAAAAGGTAGGTATTTTGGAAGTTATCTGAGAGCTGTGACAGACTGTACAGGGTGTACCCTGCCTCTCACCTGCTAATAGGTCAGGATAGGCTCCAGCACCACTGTGACCCAAGTTTGATTGAGCGATCCAGGAACTGGATGGTTTATATTTGAGAGTCATCATTCTTTTCAGCTTGACCTAATAACATTTATTATTTTCACAGAGAGGGGTGCGGTGAGCATCATGGGAGGTAACGTCACAGTGAAGCAGGATCAGCATGTGGAGTTCCAGTGTGTCACCAACACCTGGTTTCCCTTACCAACAGTCACCTGGAGCCAAAATGGTCACGCTATGGACAGTCAGTTGTACAACACCTCTAGCATGTCTGATGGAAACTATTTCAACTCCACCAGTATCCTGAAGTTCCAGGCGGTCAGCAGCTCCACGGTCCAATGCTCTGCATCCGTGGCCGCACTACAAACCCCTCAATCCAGTTCTGTCTTCATGGTGGTTGGTGAGAAAATAATGCATACATTTGAACTATTCCCAAAATAAGTTTGGGAATAATTTAACATACCAAAGACTGCTAGAAACTGTAATTAGCTTTAAAAAAGGGTAAAATCTGGAATTTTGATAATCTTTTAAAATGTATTTCTTATTGGTCGATAATGTGAAACTACTACAGTGATACTAATATTATAATTTATAAAAATTATCCTTTGCATCAGTTCCCTTTAATTATGAATGTACCCGTTTAAACGGATGAATATGAACTACTTAAATACTGTGTCTGTCAGTCAGCATCTCTCTGAGTGAAAGATCCCCCCTCCCAACACTGAACAGGCCCTCCACTGGAGATGTGGCTGGAATTGCCAACCTAACGTCAACCTAACATTTGTGTTTTTGGATGATGAGAGGAAACCGGAGTACCTGGAGAAAACCCACACAGACACGGGAAGAACATGCAAACTCCCCACAGAAATCAGAATATAAGTAATTTAATGATCTCACACATGGGAAATTTGTGTGTCACAGCAACAATTTCCTATCTGCTAAGTGAGTCGTTGTAGAGCCCGATCACGTACGGAAAGAAAGACCTCCAGTAACGAGATGTTCTCGAGCGGAGCTGTCGGGGCCTCTTGGAGAAGGAGCTCCGCTGTTCGTCCAGGAGTGGGTAGAGAGGATGGTCATGACTGTCCATGATGGACAAAAGTTTGTTTAGTGACCTCCTCTCCACCACTGCCTCAAGTGTGTCCTGTTTGCTGCCGATTGACAGAACCAGCCAGTCTGAATAGGCCAGTGTTCCACTTACCAGTAGAACAACACCAGTGTTCCAAGTCTTGTCCCAGCTGGGACTCAAACCCCTGACCTTCTTACTGTGAGGCCACTGTACTGATCACTGCACCATCATGCCACCCATTTCAGTCAGTCAGTCATTTTCCTAACCGTCTATTCCTTATGCGGTAGCGGGGGGTGCTGGGGCCCATCCCGGCTGATTTGAGGCGAAAGGTAGGGTACACCCCGAACAAGTTGCCACTCTGTCGCGGGGACACACACACAACCATACACACAATACTCATTCCTAAGGTCAAACATATAGTGACCAATCAACCTAACATGCATGTTTTCGAAGGGCTAGAGGGAACCAGAATATCTGGACAAAACCCATACATACACGGGGAGAACATGCAAACTCCACACAGAAAGGCCAATATTCCAAGCCTCGTCCCACCTGGGACTCGAACCCCTGACCTTCTTAATGTGATGCCACTGCACCATCAGTTTGTACTTTCGGACGACTCGCCCTGCTGGTTTTGCTGATACTTGGTATCCTCTTCTGTTACAAACGCAGGAAAGAAAAACGTAAGCAAATATGAATAACATATACATCTTTTTTATATGGTCTAAATAACATGATTCTACAACTTTCTTTAGAGCCAAACTATGAAAAAGACGTAAGGTCAGTAAGTTTTGTGTGATTTTTATCGTACATATGGAGCTCTATGGAGATGCATGTAAAAGTGATTTTTTTGTGTGACAGGAGGGTGAGGACCCAGAGCCAGTTAAGTGCTGCCAAAACAGATGGACAGAAACGAGGACAAGAAAATCCATCATATGTACCTGACGGTCAAACAAGTAAGATTAATCTAAGAAAACATCTTTTAAAACTACATGAATTACTCCCAGTGTTGGTGTCTTTAGTGACTCGAACAAATGAGAAAAATAATTCCCTGCATTTTAAAATACTTTTTTTCTGGATGTGACATCACAGCTGTTGGTCCCGGTTTCAAAAAGAATCTCAAAGTCGTCTGCACTCATGAAAAGGCACAAAAACTTTACAGAGCTTTTACTAGAGCCCATATTTCACTAGAAATTCTTTTTATGTTTCCAAGAAAACGATTTAAGTCAGGGGTGTCTAGATCTGGTCCTGGAGTGCCGGTGTCCTGAAGGTTTTCATTGTGTTCCTGAATCAATACAGCCGATGCACATAAAGTGAAATCAACAGCCAATAAAATGTGGCACCATGACTCAATAACCGGGATCAAGTATGTAGATGCAAGAACACAAAGAAAACCTTCAGGATACCAACCCTCCAGGGCCGGAGTTTGGGACCTCGGATCTAAGTTTTCCTCGCATACTACATTTTCATACGCTCAATTTACAAAGTACAAGTCGATCTACATTCCTACTCTCACCTATGGTCACCAGTTGTGGGTGGTGACCAAAAGAACAAGATACAAGCGGACGAAATGAGCTTCCTCTACAGGGTGGCTTGGCTCTCACTCAGAGATGGGGTGAAGAGTTCTACCATCCGGAAGCCGGATGACTTACTTTTTTAAAACACAGAATCTAGCCTCCCTTCCCTTTGTATCTCTAGCTCTTCATCAAAGGCAGCGCTGATGTGTTTGGCTGCAGGCCTTAATTCTTGCAATTTCCCCACTGTCAGACTGTTAAAGGTTTTCTTGATTCTTGATTAAAAGACTCATCTTAAAGTAGCAAGGAACATTTTTTCTTAAGCTCATGTTACATGAGGAACATTGAAAGTGTTCCTCAATACCATTCAAAGTGGAACTGGTCTGACTGTTTCTGCTATTAAATTTAGTAGAAAAGAAACTTTTTTATATGAAAACATAATCTGGTGTTTTAAGTCAGTCACTTTCTTAACCTTCTGTCCCTTTTGGGCAAGTTGTTTGTGATTAATAATTTAAATTCTCTGTAATATACAGTATATATAGAGGTGTGAAAGAAGTCTGTATGTGGGTCTGGTTTAAGTTGAATAACAGCGACACTGGCTGGCTAAAATAGACTACTACACAGTAGTAAAAGCTAAAGTCTCTAATCTATTAAAAAAAAAGACAAAACTCTTTTTGTTTGCTAAATTTATTCGTTGCATCAGGACGGGTGGTCGCCATTGTCGTTGTGGCAAGCCGAAGTGGGCGTCAACAACGAACTGAGCGCTACTGAAGGTCTAAGTGGGAAAATTTCAAGATATTGTTCTTGTAGAAGCCAAAAAACACTGTTAATCATTCTAAAAGAGAGTCTGGAGGCATTCCACCAGAATATTTTGAAACATAAATAATTTTTCTCCATTTTGGTGCATATTTTCCCCAAAGTTTATAGTAATTAAAGTAGTAAGAACACTTTTTTTTTTTTGTGGACCTAAAGGGGGCGAAAGGGGGGGGGGGGGCGGTGCGAGGGGGCGCCCCCCATGCCCCACGTCCCCTCATGGAACCGCCCCTGTACAGACTTGGAGAATCCTTTGGTATTCAGATTAATCTTAGGATAGATAACATTGATGAGTAGTACAAATTACAACTGGTCGGCAGGTTAAACTCATCTTGTCCAAATAGAGCTGACGTTCCATTTCAAATTCTCACCTAATAAATCAGTATGTTCACAGCAGTAAAGAATTCATCTCTAACCATCTGTTCATTCTTCCAGGTGTAACCCCCAGTGAACACACTGACAGCGGCTTTGCATCCAACACCTTTAGGGTAAGTTCAGGATGGTATGCAGCTCATGATCATCGCCATGACAACTCAACTTTTATCCACACATTCATTTTCCAAGTTGATAGAATCACTGTATCTGAGCTAGCTTTGGTATTAGTTTGTCTAACTTCTTTGTTACCATGGCAACCTATCAATCTTAGCTTAGCAAGGTTCAATAACTTAAAGGATTGTAGCTATTTGTAGATTTTCTATTATATCGAGTTGTTTATTTGAGGTGCTGTGGTTAGCACGGTGGCCTCACAGCAAGAAGGTCAGGTTTCAAGTCCTGAGTGGGACTAAGTTTGAAAAACTGGTCCTCCTGTGTGGCATTTGCATGTTTACTCCATGCATATGTGGGTTATCCTGGTACTCTGGTTTCCTCTCACTCTCTAAAAACATACATGCTAGGTTGATTGGCTGCTATGAAATTGCCCCTAGGAATGAGTATGTGTGCAGATTTTGAGTCGGCCCCACAACACACCGGTGACCTGATGAGTGTGTATCCTGCCTCTCACCTGAAATTAGCCAGGATCGGCCCAAGCAGCCCTGCGACCCCCTCAGTGATAAGTGGCTGAGAAGACCAAACTGAACTCTTTTAGTGAAATTTTTGTGAAAATATACAGTACTTCTAATGACAAATTTTTCTTTCTTTTTTTCAGATATCTGAAAGTAATCGAGCAGAAAACATATCCAATTCCACTAACGAATCAGGCTTCAGAAAACACAGGCACATCACCATTGTCTAAATACAGAGAGACAGTTGTTAAAGAACATTATTTTAAAAAAATTAAATGAAAGAAGTTAAAGAAATTTCATTTTTAAACAAATTTGATATAACTTATTATGTTCAAAACCAAAGGACCAAGTACGGGATCAACATTTTTACTCTGAACTTTTATCCTATTAATATTTTTATTGTCACAGTACATGAGTTATAAAAGTCGTACGAATCAAGAAGAAGTAGTTTGTGTGTGTCATTTTTCTGTTGCAAACCAAGAGGAAGGGAGTATGACTAAGAAATGCACTCCTTTCGTTCTCATGAGTAAAACTAGAGGTTCAGGACAAGAAACAATGAGCAAGGACAAAAATAATCAACATCTGGAGTTCTGGGAAAATGCAACTTTTAAGATGACTTCAAGACACCAACCAAAGCAGGAGAATAAAGATATTGTGTATCCTGGTGTGAAACTTTTTATGACATTCCCTCGTGTTTTTTCTTTAGATCATTGAATGTAACAGGATCCTCCTTAAAAAGGAATAAATGGAGAGTTTGAAAAGAAAGGATCTTATTGTGTCCGGTGAAGTGTTACTCTGGTTCATAATCTGACTCTCCTGATAAGAAAAGATCCTCTTGACACCTTGACTTTGCTAGTTTGTTGTTTATTTGTTGCAAAGCGTTCACCCGCTCTGCTCCCTGACCCTGACATCTACAACCTTAGACTCCCTCCCTCCTCCCTTTAATCCCCTTCATTTTTCCTCGTGTCTCTTGACATGTCTTTTATATTTTGTCTATTGTTCTTTTTTTTGTGTCCATGGGTTTCTAAAAAGGCACTTTTAAATAAAAGGAATGAATAAATTAATTATTTCTATTTCTAACTCTAACGACAGTCTTCTTCTTCTTTCGGCATTTCCCTTCAGGGGGCGCCACAGTAAATCAGTTTCTCCATCAAACCCTATCTGCTGCATCTTCTTCGGACACGGCAACAATCTTCGTGTCTTCCTTCACTGTATCCATGAACCTCCTCTTTGGTCTTCCTCTAGGCCTCTTGTCTGGTGGTTCTAAATCCAGCCTCCTTCTTCCGATGTACAGCAACAGTCTGTAAATGTAAAAGACCAGAAATAAATAAGCACCTTAAGCTTATTATTTATTAGCTTTAGTTACTTTTATTTATTTCATTTAATCTTTTATCATCTCCTGTGTTCCCTCTTGGGTGGTGTGTGTGTGGGGGGGCCAATCCGGGGCCTTGGATCATGGCCAGTGATCATGGCCAGTGATCACAGGTGTGCCTCGGCTCCTGCTACGATGGCCCCTCAGACATCGTTTTCTCAGGTGTTTCATCTGCATCCAGCCTATTTCATTTTTAAGTGAGTATGTTTGTGTGCCTGTGTACAAGTATGAGGGTGTGTGATCTATCTGTATTTGTACATGTATGGATGTGTATGTGTGTGGAGGGTTTTTATCTGTGGGTGGGGGACTTGTCCTTATTTTGTTTTTGTGTTCTGGGGTTTTTAACCCAGAAAAGGGTGGAATGCCCCCTGCAGGTGAGGGCCAGTGTCCCGCCCCAAGTGAAGGATTTTAAGTATCTCGGGGTCTTGTTCACGAGTGGGGAAGGATGGAGCGGGAGATCGACAGGCAGATCGGTGCAGCGTCAGCAATGACTAGGACGCTGCATCGGTTCGTTGTGGTAAAGAGAGAGTTGAGCCGAAAAACAAAACTCTCGATTTAAAAGTCGATCTACGTTCCCACCCTCATCTATGGTCACCAGCTGTGACCTGTGAAAGAATGAGATTGCTTATTTTGCTTGGGGTACAAAATAAGTAAAAAATACAGTTAGATTTGCATGAGGTAAAAAGAACAGTATAAAAAAAATTTAGTTCTATAAAACAGACAAAACTTCAAAATCAATCACCTTCTTAGCCATTGTTCTCATACAGGGTTTTAGGTTTGTCAGAGCCCATCCCTGCTGATTGGAGCCGAGGGGCAGGGTTGTGGTGGTTGAGTTTAATGAGAAACACTCTACATAAAAAAAAAAACAACCCTGAGATATACTAAAAAAAAAAAAAAAATTAATGAATGCATTTGAAACAAGATGTACCTTTTGTTTGTTAGAATAAAACTAACAAAACCTAAAAACTAAAAATTGTTAGAAGAAAAGACTCGTTATTGGATGAGAAATTGCTGATGCTCTAAAACCCACATTATTAAATGAATCAATTTACAAATAATATGTCATTTTAAAATAAGAATAATAATGACCTCAGGATCGGATCTCTGCTTTTTGCGGATTATGTGGTCCTGTTGGCTTCATCGGACCGTGATCTCCGATTTGCTGTGGAGTGTGAAGCGGCCGGGATGGGAATTAGCGCCTCCAAATCTGAGACCATGGTCCTTGCCTGAAAAAGGGTGGAATGCCCCCTGCAGGTCAGGGACTGGGTCCTGCCCCAAGTAGAGGAGCTTATGTATTCCCAGGATCTTGTTCACGAGTGGGGGAAGGATGGAGCGGGAGATCAACAGGCGGATCGGTGCGGCGTCAGCAATAACTAAATAAATAAATGAATTACTCTATTCATCCCTCACCGGGGAAGTGCTGCACTCCTTACACCGCAGCAGGTTGCCCAACGACTGCGCCAATGGTGGGAGAAGTGGGGGTAAGGCGTCTTCTCCAGGGACCCTAGACGTGCTCTCTGTGGGAAGCGAACTCGCGAACTTCCGGTCGACGCGTAAACGCTCTAACCACTGAGCTGCCGTCTCCAACTAGGATGCTGTATCGGTCCGTCATGGTAAAGAGAGAGCTTAAACGAAAAGCAAAGCTCTCGATTTACAAGTCGATCTACGTTCCCACCAACACCTATGGTCACTAGCTGTAGGTGGTGACTGAAAAAACGAGATCGCAGTTACAAACGGCCGAAATGAGCTTCCTCTGCAGGGTGGCTGGGCTCTCACTTAGAGTTCGAGTGAGGAGCTATGTCATCCGGGAGGAGCTCGATCTCGAGCTGCTCTCTCCCAACAGCTTGAGAGAAGCCAGATGGGGTGGTTCGGGCATCTGGTCAGGGTGCCTCCCGAGTGCCTCACTGGTGTTATGTTTCAGGCACGTCCCACTGGGAGGAGACCAAGAGTCAGACCCCGGCCATGCTGGAGAGACTATGTCCCACAGCTGGCTGGGGAACGACTCAGGATTCTTCCAGGTGAGCTGGAGGATGCAGCCGGGGAGAGAGAAGCCTGGGCTTCCTATCTGAGGCTGTTTCCCCCGCGAACCGGATAAGCGGAAGACGACGGAACAGAACAAATAATATTGAGAATAATGTTGGATAAAAAATCAAATAAAAAGCACATACTGTATTTCACTTGAAAGTGACTTCGTTTTAGACCCAAAGTAACATTTTTGTGATTTATTGATTAATACTATTGACTGAAAAAAGAGGATCCATTTAAAATGTTCTAATGTTTTCAGTTGCTTTAGAAGCTTTAATTTAGATCATTGAACTGTTTCTGAATTCAATTCCATTTTATTTGTACAGACCAAAATCACAAAACAATTGTGTACTTTGAATGTCTGAATAAGAAAATCTCTGCAGGGATTTACCTTCTGTGGTCAGATGATAAAACCTTCCTATCTGGAGATCTGTTTCACGTTGAAACATTAACATTTTGAGGATGTTTAGCAGAGAGGCCTGATGTGGGCCCTCCAAATGACTTTCATTGTTTTCGTCCACAAAAAATTGGATGCCAAAACACCCAAAGAAATGTAGCCAGTTTTAAAAAACTAGTGATTTATGATTGTTGAAGGTATTTTTGTTTAAAAAAAAAACATTTTAAAATATGCAGAACAGTTTAATTTGGTGATTTTTTTTTTTACAAAATAGTGTTAAAAATAACTGTAAATCAATTTTTTTAAATAGGGAGGCATTATATGATCTTACACTGACATCTACTGGCCAAAATGTGGAACTACACTAAATGACTTCAAAATAAAATGTACAAAAACACTGGTGCTTGTTGTTTTTTTCAGACCCTCATTGACAGGATTTTTGAAGACGACGGAACGGGTTTTTAACTTGTAAAGAACTTTGTGTTACATTTCATGTTTTTCGTTTTTGTGGTACATTTTATGCTCTATAAATAAAGTTTGATTGATTGAAATGAGGCCGGGACCTCAGGCGGATCGGTGCGGCGTCAGCAATAACTAGGACGCTGCATCGGTCCATCGTGGTAAAGAGAGAGCTGAACCGAAAAGCAAAGCTCTCGATTTACAAGTCGATCTACGTTCCCACCCTCACCTATGGTCACCAGTTGTGGGTAATGACCAAAAGAATGAGATCGCGGATACAAGCGGCCGTAATGAGCTTCCTCCGCAGGGTGGCTGGGCTCTCACTTAGAGATCGGATGAGGAGCTTATCTCCTCGTGGTTTCATCTGTGTGAGCTATCTCGGGATATGTCAACTAATCAGCGTCTGAATACGCTATATCTCGGTATATTCTCGGGATGTGTCAACAAATCAGCGTTCGAGTTCTGGGCAATCCAAACTCGGTCTTGCCCTGACGTCACGTTCAACGTCATGTTTGTGGGCCGAGCAGAGCGGATTGATACAACAGACCGTTTTATGAGGACTACTTTCCTTGACAGCAACAGGTGGGTCAAACTTTTAACATGTTTATTTTAAACTTTTTTGTTGAAAAATTAGATCTAAACTTAAACAAATTAGGTATCGTGTTACGCGACGTTAGCTGAGTGTTTGGAGGTAAAAACAATGACTTAAAACTCAATAAAAGCGTGTTTTTTCATTGTTTACGTGCGATGTTCTTAAAAAGTGTTGTTTTTTTAAATCTCTTTAACATAAAAAATAATGTCAGATGGTCTTTGAAGCATTTTTTTACGTGTTTAAGCATCTTTTTACTTGTTTTAGCATCTTTTTACGTGTTTTAGCCGCTAAAAGCTGCACAGATTGACGATAGATGACGCTAACAAACTTTACAGAAAAAAGACGGTCTTAAATTTCCATCATCTTTCCGTTTGTTTTCTGACCATTAAAACATGTTTTAATGACATTGTGATCTGTAGTGAGAGGAGGAGGGAAGAGGTGGAGGAAAAGCTGGAGAGGTGGAGGTTTGCACTAGAAAGAAGAGGAATGAAGATTAGTCAGAGTAAAACAGAGTACATGTGTGTGAATGAGAGGGATCCAAATGGAAAAGTGAGGTTACAGGAAGAAGAGATAAAGAAGGTGGAAGATTTGAAGTACTTGGGATCAACAGTCCAGAGCAACGGAGAGTGTGGAAAAGAGGTGAAGAAGTGTGTTCAGGCAGGCTGGAACGAGTGGAGAAAAGTATCAGGTGTGATGTGTGATAGAAGAGTTTCAGGTAGAATTAAAGGAAAAGTGTACAAAACCGTGGTGAGACCGGCCATGCTGATTGGTTTAGAAACAGTAGCACTGAAGAAAAGACAGGAAGCAGAGATGGAGGTAGCAGAGATGAAGATGCTGAGGATCTCTCTGGGAGTGACCAGGATGGACAGGATTAGAGGAACAGCACGATAGAGGTTTTGGGGATAAAGTTCGAGAGGCCAGACTGAGATGGTTTAGACATGTGCAGAGGAGAGAGAGTACATCGGAAGAAGGATGCCGGGTTTGGAACCACCAGGAAAGAGGACTAGAGGAAGACCAAAGAGGAGGTTCATGGATACAGTGAAGGAAGACATGAAGATAGTTGGTGTGACCAAAGAGGATACAGCAGATAGGGTTAGATGAAACTGACTTGCTGGGGCGACCCATGAAGGGAAATGCCGAAAGAAGAAGCAGAAGCCACAGAAATCAGTTTGATAGACTCTGTAATGTGGGACAGAAACACAGACAAATCTAGTCATTTTAGTTTTACTTTTTTATTCTAAACATTTGACAGAGTTTTTTGTTAAAAGATGAACTATTGCACGTCACATGTTCAGTCCTTATTAAGATTAAAGATACATTTATATCAGGAAAGATGGCGGGGATCCAGCTGATGAATTCCTCCTCTTAGCTCACTGTAAGCTACAGTTGGGGAAGTACCAGGGTCAGAGGTTCAGATGGTTTTTGGAGAATGACCTGGGGTACGCCATCTATCTGGCCGTCAGTTTTGCTGGTGAGGAGGAAAGAAACAAGTCGCTGTTTGCCAACAAGCACTTGTTCCTGAGGTACACCTCTCAGATCAAGGAGGTGGAGACTTACAAGAGGAAGTAGTCCATGAAGCTGGAGGCAGAGAGGACAGGACACACTGGGTGTTTCATGGTGGAGTTTGGAGACTTCAAAGGGAAGTCCATGAAGGAGGTGTATGAGGACCCGAGCAAGAAGGCTAGGCTCTCATCACCTACCTTTTATATAAAGACTCTCCAGGCCAAAAAAACAACATGGCTCTATTTAAGGAGTACGTCACTAAGAGGATGGCATCAGAACCAGCAGCAAAGCCTGCCTGTGCTGCTACTGGTTCTGGGGTGTCAAGCAGAGGATCCCTCCAGGGTCCAAATGTGAAGGCTCTGCTGGCACGGGGGAAAGCTCTGCCTGCTTCACAGCTGGCAAAAAAGTTGATGACCCCCGTCTAAACCTGTGAGTATAATTTGAGTGTTTTTTTTTTTAGACTCATGTCTATGTAAATGTTTTCATTTGTATTTTTTTTTATCCATGTTACAGCATCAGTTCCAAATCTCCCCCCTCCTCAGTCCACAGGCTCGAAGCGTTTCTTCTCCTCTGGTTTGTAAAGAACTACTTGTTATCGGTTACTCCTGATAAATGTGTTTCTAATCATATTTTTATTGCTTCTCCAGGAGACTTCTTTGAGGAGCAGGATGACCTGGACATGATGCTCGCTGCAACGCAGGCAGAACAGCAGTTTGCTCCACGTATGGATTTCCACAAAATAATCTCAGATGTTTAAAAAAAATCCATCATAATGAATAAAAGGGTCTTTTGTTTTAAAGAACAGAGCAGTGGACAACTGATGAGGTTCATGAATTCTTTGAAGGCACTTCCAGACAGTTTGGAAAACTAAATGTGTATGTAATGTGTTTATTTTAATATCTTCCATTATGTCTGACTAATTCTCCCAAACTTCCTGAATCCTGCACTGAATGAGCGTGGTGTCATTAGAAGAACCCAGAGCTGCTGCTGTTGTTGTTGCGTTGCTTTTTCATTCTTCTTCTTCTTTCAGCATTTCCTTTTAGGGGTCGCCACAGCAAGTCAGTTTCTTCCATCTAACCCTATCTGCTGCATCCTCTTTGGCCACACCAACTATCTTCATGTCTTCCTTCACTGCGTCCATGAAGCTCCTCATTGGTCTTCCTCTAGTCCTCTTTCCTGGTGGTTCCAAACCCAGCATCCTTCTTCCGATGTACTCTCTCTCTCCTCTGCACATGTCCAAACCATCTCAGTCTTGCCTCTCGAGCTTTATCCCCAAAACCTCTAACATGTGCTGTTCCCCTGATGTACTCGTTTCTAATCCTGTCCATCTTGGTCACTCCCAGAGACATCCTCAGCATCTTCATCTCTGCTACCTCCATCTCTGTTTCTTGTCTTTTCTTCAGTGCTACTGTTTCTAGACCAATCAGCATGGCCGGTCTCACCACAGTTTTGTACATTTTTCCTTTAATTCTAGCTGAAACTCCTCTATCACACATCACACCTGATACTTTCCTCCACCCGTTCAAGCCTGCCTGAACACGCTTCTTCACCTCTTTTCCACACTCTCCATTGCTCTGGACTGTTGATCCTAGATACTTAAAATCTTCCACCTTCTTTCTCTCTTCTCCCTGTAACCTCACTTTTCCATTTGGATCCCTCTCATTCACACACATGTACTCTGTCTTACTCTGACTAATCTTCATTCCTCTTCTTTCTAGTACAAACCTCCACCTCTCCAGCTTTTCCTCCACCTCTTCCCTCCTCTCACTACAGATCACAATGTCATCTGCAAACATTTTTCATGTTCAACATTTAATCACTCTTCCGTCACTCTTCTTTCATGTTGTAATAAAGTTGAATCTGTCCAGTTTCTGGCTGAACGAATCAAATGCTGCATGACAATCATCTCTTATTTTTGGAGTAATTGTTCTTAATGTCTTTTCAGCTGTGTCTGCTCCGCCAGCACCCCCAGAGCTTCCTTCTCACTGGGCTGAACAACTTCCTTCCTTCCAGCATGACTGGATCAGGAAGACTCTGTTTAGAGCTCATCCCAAGACTGGGAAGCCGGAGCTGGTGGCTCAGTTGAAGTTCTGGTGGTATCCACCTCAGCCGCCGGCTATTTATACTCAGTCACCTTCTTCACCAGACGTCTTCTTTGGCCGTCCACTGTTCCTCTGGATGCCGTTGAAGATGTATGCCATTCCACTCGCCTGTCCCCAGCCTGCCTGCAGTAGTCACAGACTGAATGCAGCTGGTCTGTACCGCACTGTGCGCAGGGTTATGGATGTAGATGGGTGGTACGACATGGTCACCGAGTATCTGGAGTGCAAGCGGTGCAAGAATAAGTACCCTGGGTGGTCACGGGAGATCCTGCAGCAGCTGGATGTGGGGCATCGCTGCCAGTTCCCAGCACTGCTGACATACAGGTATGAAACAAGAACAATAAACAGTGTGTACAGTCTTGTAGGTTTTATTCATGTTTTTTTGTTCACTTATAAAATTCCTAATCGATTGATGTCATGATTTGACTTTTTCCAGGTTCTCCTGTGATAAGTGGGTGGTGAGGATGATGTGAGAGAGGACTCAGGGTAACAGTGTGACCCAGCTGTACAATAAGCTTCATGAGGAACACAGTGAGGCATGGTCAGAGCGTGCTCTGCTGTATCTCTCTGCTTGTGAGCGTTTTGTTAGCTCACACGTTCTGGAGAGTCCCGTCTTCTCCGACCCTCTCCACCCTTCCGCTGTCCCGAAGCCCAAGTGGTTTATGTCGGTGTACTGCAGGGATGTGCTGTCGCGGCTGGACGAGGTGAAAGCCAAGATCACCTCTGTGTTTGGCACTATCCTGAAGATGGACTCCACTAAGAAGGTCAATTTATTACATTAATAGATATTTAAAATGGTTTTGAATAAAAAGTACATTTGAGTTTCATTTTGTTTCACAGTTAAATTAGTTTTTCTAACACAGTGTTTTGTATTTTCCATTAGGTGACTAAAAAACTTGCTGGGGCAGCCAGAAACACAGCCGCCTGGTGCACAAATGTGGGCAACAAATACAGACAGGTCCTTTGCTCTGTGCTAACAGCAGCAGAGGGGCACGGGCTCTGGCCTATGGCAGCCGGACTCATGAAGCGTTCCAGGGAGGCAGGAGTACCACCGCCTGCCATCATGTATGTGGACAGAGACTGCTGCAGCCTACATGGACGGTCCCAGGTCAAAGACATGTTCTCAGAGTGGACCGAGCTTCAAGTGTGCCTGGACATCTGGCACTTCATGTGGCGCTTTGCCGTGGGAGTTACCACAGAAGCTCATCCACTCTATGGAGTCTTCATGGCTCGGCTGTCTCGCTGCATCTTCGAGTGGGACCCAGAGGACTTTGCTGCTCTGCGTCGGGCAAAGCAGGGGGAGCTATCGGCCAGTGGCACGGAACACGTGTCTGAGACGGCCCTGGATGAGAGGATCGGCAGGAAAGAGCTGGCGCTCCACTGCAGGAGGAGAACTAGAGGAGTGGAGGAGACTGCCCGGCTGATCAAGGTGCTTATTGATCAGATGGACGGAGAGGCCGGGAAAGTCACACTGGGTGTTCCACTGTTGGACCATCACCGCATCCAGCAAATCTGTCTGGACCAGCAGAGACACATCGGCCTTATTCAGGACCTGCCAGGTTTTCCCCTCTATATGAAAACAGGCACCCTGAAAAAGGGCGGTGTGGAGCTTAGCACTTATCGCTGTGCTCGTGGCTCCACCTCTCTGGAGTCTTTCCACCTTCACCTGAACCGTTTCATCCCAGGTGGGTGTCGATTTTTTTTCATCCGACTTTTTCTTTGTGATAAATCTGCAACAATGATCTAATTTTACTTTTGTTATAACAAGGAACAAGTGCCAGTGATAATCATTTCCAGGCGTATCTGCTGGATGGCTTGATGCGCTGGAATGAGGACAGGATGAAGGAGCCTGTGAAGGAGGAGTTAAACCTCCGGATCTACAGCAGCTCTCAGAAGGAGGCTCTGCACAACATAAGCAACAAAGTCCTGGAAAATCTCTGGTCTCCTGGGCTACTATCCTCCAGGGGCTTACACGGGTAAACACAAAGAAAGTTGTTTATTCAATAAATAAACTGTCTGTTTACTGAAATAAATGACAGAATAAAGTATGTGAATAAGTAATAAGCTGCACTTCCAGTATGACTTACTTCTGCATTCTGTTTGTTTCAGGAGAGACGCTTGGGATTGAGTTTCTATAAAGTCAGACTGGCAGAGCTCTGACTGAGAGTCCAGAAGAGGAGGACAGGCTGACGGAGCAGGTGCAGGACGAGCTGCTGCTACAAGATGACCCCAGAGGACATGACAGTTCCTGTGCTGTTTGAACCCTCAGGGTCAGCTCCGGCTCAAAGCAGTGACTCCGTGGCAGAGGTACTCTTCTATAAATATGTACCGTAATTTCACGGCTATAAGGCACATATAGAAGTCTTAGATTTTCTTCAAAATGAGCGGTGCGCCTTTTCGTGCGGTGCGCCTTGTGTGTGAGAAAAGGCGGACCTAAAAGAAAACGCGGTGCTCGTGAGAAAAGACGGACCTAAAAGAAAAGGCGGTGCCCGCGAGGCGTACCTGAAAGAAAAGGCATGAGAACGTTAAAGAGTGAAGTGTGAGTGGCGTGGGAGCGCTTGACGACCGAAGGAGACCACAGTTTCACGAAGGGTGGAAGGCAGCGCCGGGCGAGTTACGCTACAGTTTGCCAATGGATTGTAGATGCTTGGACTAACGTGTCTGCTGGTACTGTTATCCGAGCTTTCTCAAAAGCTGGTATCCTTTCTGAGGAGCCGCACAGTACAGACAGTGACTTTGACAGCGAGGAGCGAAGTGGACCTGCTCTGAAACAGAGGATGAGGACTTTGACGGATTTGAATAAAGACTATTACCGGTAATGTGCTTGTTTATACTACTTAAATAAAGTACAACCAAACTCAGTTTTGCTCCCGATCTATTTTTTTAATACGCACATTTGCATGCTTGAGTGTGTGTTGTTGTAAGGCGGTGTGTGACTGAGACTGCGCCTTTTCGTACGGTCCGCCTAATGGTCGTGAAATTAAGGTAGTATTTTTTTTTTTACTTTTCTAACCACTAACTTTCTATTTAACTTCTCTTCAGCACGTCACTGTCCACCAGCCTGCATCACCACAGCCCTCCACCTCCTGGCAAGCAGAAGGTGTCGCTGGCTTGCCTTCATCGGGTGTTACAGCTTCAGAAACCAGCCTTGCTGATCAGCCTTCGGTGAGTGTATCATTTTGGTTCATAATTACACCTTTATGTACATAAAGAGCAGTTTGCTTTTTAGAGAAATTATGGAAAAATGTGTTTACTTATGCATTTACACAAAACTACAAATATGGTTCAGAAAAATAATGCAATGCAAACTATTTTTTATTTGAAATTATGCCTGCTTTAAAAAAAAAAGTGAATTGTGATGTTTCTGTTTCACAGGCATTCTGGGACCTGATGGTGCAGCTGGCTGGGATAAGGTGCAGGACTTGGCTGTGCATCTCGTCTCCTTACGAGAACTATCTTAACTGAACGACCAGCGGATCACGGAGACCATCCGTCTGTGGAGTGCTCTTCTCGAGGGGGACAAGACGAGGCTGAGCTACCAGCCCAGACACCAGGTCAAGCTCAGCAAAGGCCGCTTCAAAGTCCCCAAGGGTAGCAGAGAGACAGCAGGTGTGAAGAGTGTGTAGCGGTGCATGGTTGGACATCCCGGTGGTCCGACTCAGTGGACCGGCACCAGTCGCATTGTCGAGGCGATGTGCAACAAGCTGTGCGCGTTGCACAGCTACCCGACAAAAAAGGGAGGTGTGTCGGTTCCTCGATGGACTAAAATCCTGAGGGACTACCACCACATCCGTGAGCTGGTGCTGAACTGTCCAGCTGTCATGGAGACCACCTCTCTGCAGCTGTTTGTTCTAAACCAGAAGACACTTCTCCAGTGGTGAGTTTAGACGCTTTAGTTTAACATAAACATGATTAATGCATTGATACTAATTGTGTTGTGTTTGCAGGTTTCAGCGGAAGGAGAACAGACAGGAGAGGAGTGTCCTCCAACAAGGTGTCACCAACGAGATATCTATGCCAACGTCATCGGCACCGCTCCCTCCTCTGGTGAAAAAGCAGGTGCAAAGACCCTCCTCGAGGCACGACTTTGGCCACCAGTAAAACAGAACAGGACAGGCTCCAAAACCGCGGCATACGATGTGCAGGAGGATATGGGCCCCTTAAAAACTGCATCGCCGTCGAACGAGCACTCGCGAACTCGCATAGAGCAAAAGAAAGTGGGTGAAATTAGATCTGTGACTTAAAGTAGCTAAATGTCCAAAATCATTTTATGAGATTATTTCTGGTGATGAATTGATTTATTTGTTCAAATGGATCCCCTTTAGTTTCTACCATGGGAGCTACTAATCTTCTTGGGGTACAAAATAAGTAAAAAATACAGTTAGATTTGCATGATGTAAAAAAAAAACAGTATAAAAAAATTTAGTTCCATAAAACAGACAAAACTTCAAAATCAGTCACCTTCTTAGCCATTGATCTCATACAGGGTTTTAGGTTTGTCAGAGCCCATCCCTGCTGATTGGAGCCGAGGGGCAGGGGTGTGGTGGTTGAGTTTAATGAGAAACACTCTACATAAAAAAAAAACAACCCTGAGATATACTAAAAAAAAAAAAAAAAAAAAACAATGAATGCATTTGAAACAAGATGTACCTTTTGTTTGTTAGAATAAAACTAACAAAACCTAAAAACTAAAAATTGTTAGAAGAAAAGACTCGTTATTGGATGAGAAATTGCTGATGCTCTAAAACCCACATTATTAAATTAAATGAGTCAATTTACAAATAATATGTCATTTTAAAATAATAATAATAACCTCAGGATCGGATCTCTGCTTTTTGCGGATGATGTGGTCCTGTTGGCTTCATCAGACCGTGATCTCCGATTTGCTGTGGAGTGTGAAGCGGCCGGGATGGGAATTAGCACCTCCAAATCTGAGACCATGATCCTTGCCTGAAAAAGGGTCGAATGCCCCCTGCAGGTCAGGGACGGGGTCCTGCCCCAAGTAGAGGAGTTTTATGTATCTCGGGATCTTGTTCACGAGTGGGGGAAGGATGGAGCGGGAGATCAACAGGCGGATCAGTGCAGCGTCAGCAATAACTAAATAAATAAATGAATTACTCTATTCATCCCTCACCGGGGAAGTGCTGCACTCCTTACACCGCAGCAGGTTGCCCTTCGACTGCGCCAATGGTGGGAGAAGTGGGGGTAAGGTGTCTTCTCCAGGGACCCTAGACGTGCTCTCTGTGGGAAGCGAACCCGCGAACTTCCGGTCCACGCGTAAACGCTCTAACCACGGAGCTGCCGTCTCCACCTTGGACGTCTCCAACTAGGACGCTGTATCGGTCCGTCATGGTAAAGAGAGAGCTGAAACGAAAAGCAAAGCTCTCGATTTACAAGTCGATCTACGTTCCCACCAACACCTATGGTCACTAGCTGTAGGTGGTTACTGAAAAAACGAGATCGCAGTTACAAACGGCCGAAATGAGCTTCCTCTGCATGGTGGCTGGGCTCTCACTTAGAGTTCGAGTGAGGAGCTATGTCATCCAGGAGGAGCTCGATCTCGAGCTGCTCTCTCCCAACAGCTTGAGAGAAGCCAGATGGGGTGGTTCAGGCATCTGGTCAGGGTGCCTCCCGAGTGCCTCACTGGTGTTATGTTTCAGGCACGTCCCACTGGGAGGAGACCAAGAGTCAGACCCCGGCCCAGCTGGAGAGACTATGTCCCACAACTGGCTGGGGAACGACTCGGGATTTTTCCAGGTGAGCTGGAGGATGCAGTCGGGGTGAGAGAAGCCTGGGCTTCCTATTTGAGGCTGTTTCCCCCGCGAGCCGGATAAGCGGAAGACGACGGAACAGAACAAATAATATTGAGAATAATGTTGGGGTTTTTTTCACTTTCTCAGTTACAGTTCTATAAACTCTCCCAGCTGTGGAGGAGAAATTGGACCCAAAAATGGACTTTTCATTAATCTCAATTGTGATTTGTTAATATGTTTTTTCTAGTTAGATAAAAAATAAAATAAAAAGCACATACTGTATTTCACTTGAAAGTGACTTCGTTTTAGACCCAAAGTGACATTTTTGTGATTTATTGATTAATACTATTGACTGAAAAAAAGAGGATCCATTTAAAATGTTCTAATAATGTTTTCAGTTGCTTTAGAAGCTTTAATTTAGATCATTAAACTGTTTCTGAATTCAATTCCATTTTATTTGTGCAGACCAAAATCACAAAACAATTGTGTACTTTGAATGTCTGAATAAGAAAATCTCTGCAGGGATTTACCTTCTGTGGTCAGATGATAAAACCTTCCTATCTGGAGATCTGTTTCACGTTGAAACATTAACATTTTGAGGATGTTTAGCAGAGAGGCCTCATGTGGGCCCTCCAAATGACAGTCATTGTTTTCGTCCCCAAAAAATTGGATGCCAAAACACCCAAAGAAATGTAGCCAGTTTTAAAAAACTAGTGATTTATGATTGTTGAAGGTACTTTTATTTTAAAAAATACAATTTTAATGTATGCAGAACAGTTTAATTTGGTGATTTTTTTTTTACAAAATAGTGTTAAAAATAACTGTAAATCAATTTTTTTTTAATAGAAGGAATTATATGATCTTACACTGACATCTACTGGCTAAATTGTAGAACTACACTAAATGACTTCAATATAAAATGTACAAAAACACTGGTGCTTGTTTTTTTCAGACCCTCATTGACAGGATTTTTGAAGCACTGAACAAGAGGAAACTCCTCTCAGAGAAAGCTACCTGAAATCCGATCACCTACCTTGTTTATGTCTCCATACTCCAAATCCCATTAGTGCTGCTCCTGTTTTTTTCTATCTCTGATATAATTTCATTGTCTCAATAGCGAAAAAAAACCTCTGGTGTTATTTTTTAAATTTTCACATATTATATAACTTTGTGGGGTTTTTTTTTGTTGCTTCATTTAATTTATAACAAAAGAGATAATTGCAGTTTTTTGTAAATTCTAATAAAAAAGAATGTTTATGATGTCTGTAGCATTCCTAAAACCATGTCTAACACTAATATGTCTAAGACTCATCCTCTCCGAACAGGGTAGCGGGGGGTGCCAAAGCCTACCCCGGCTGATTGAAGGCGAGAGGCATGGTACGTCCTAAACAGGTCGCCAGTTTGTCACAGGGCCACACACATTACCATCCACACACACACTCATTCCTAGGGGCAATTTCATCAACCTAACATGTATGTTTTTGGGAGAGTGGGAGGAAACCAGAAAAAACCCACACATATGGTACATGGGGAGAACTTACAAACTCCACACAGAAAGACCAGTGCTTCAAGCCTTGTCCCACTCGAGACTCGAATCCCTGACCTTCTTGCTGTGAGGTGGCTGTGCTAACCACTGTGCCACCGTGCTGCTCGTGTCTAAGAGTGTTAATTAAATATTAGCTTCTTCTAATTCTTACTCTACAGTTTTATATCTGAAGAAATCAGAGTAGATGTTCTTCATCCTGATGGAGCAGGGATGATAGATGAAGCGCAGAGGTCTCCTCGGTATGGCTATGCCCAGTACAGGAACGGAGAGGATCCATCAGGAATCTGAAACAGAACTCTGCCCCTAAGTTTCTAGCTGGCCTGGTGATTCTTCTTTTCGTTTTGGCGTTTACCTTCAGGGGTCGCCACAGCAAGTCAGTTTCTTCCATCTAACCCTATCTGCTGAATCCTCTGCGATCACACCAACTATCTTCATGTCTTCCTTCACTGCGTCCAGAAAAACAACACTACAGGAAACATATCCGACAAAAATCTACATTAAATGTCTCTGAAAGCTGTAATTAATTATTAAGAAGTAAAAAAACAAAACAAAACTGTGAGCTTGTGTGACGTTAGCGGTCCTGCTTTTCCAATATTGCAGAACCTGGTTCATACTTTTCCTGTTTTTGACAGCAATTGTATAAAAGCCAAATTCAATAACTTAGAAATGTTAACAATTAGCACAAGTCATTGTACGAAAATAATTTGTTCTGTAAATATCCTGTTTTAATTTTAATAAATGAATGGTGACCTCTCAGCAAAAAAAGTTTTCATTCGACTGATTTTTTTTGTACCATTATTAAAGTCTTTTAGACAAGAATGAACTGAAAATAACAAAAAGAAAGAGTCCAAATTATTTTACATAAAGTACAAGTTTATTTCATTCAGTGTTCAAATAATTCATAACCACATCAACATGAAACAAAAGTTTTACTTCACAGCTGATAAAAAAACAAACAAAAAAAACTTGAAACAATTTACATTCAAAAGACAAAAAAAAACTAGTTCATATTGAGGTTCCATTGTTTTGTTGAACATTCTTGCTCCATGATATTGAAATGATTTATACAGCTTTAAAGTTGTCCAAACTTTTCCATAAACAGAAACATATCACATCAAGAATGATTTTAATCTGCAATGTGCTCTCAACCGAAAAAAAAAAGTTTTATGTTACAAATTTTATGTTACAAATAAAAAAGAAATTTAAGTTATTATTACTTAAAAAATATGCAAGTCTTGATGGTTAAATTCAAGCTTATATAAAAAGTAAACAATTATGATGTGTTATGATTATGTTATGTGTTATGATTATGAGTTATGATTATGTTATATGTTATGTGTTATGATGTGTTATGATTATGTTATGAGTTATGATTATGTTATATGTTATGTGTTATGATGTGTTATGATTATGTTATGATGTATTATGATATTATTATGTTATGTGTTATAACAATTATGATGACTTAGTATTTACTTATGTCTTTTTGCTTTTATGATGACATAAAAAAAAAAAAAAAAGGGTCGGCGTAATAAGCGTTTGCTTCAGCCGATACCTTTTCGGTCCTTTGCTGGAATATGGTTGTTTTCTATATTTCATTGATATGAGGTTGCACTGTGACCGAAATAAAAAAAAAAAAAAAAAATTTCAAATACAGATAAAATACAAAATATGGAACACAAATAATACATTAGAATTATTCTGATTATCAAAGTTAACATGTTATCTAAACCAAGATTAAAACTCATTGAGATTAAAAATCTCTTTTTCAAGTGTGTCCTGGTCAAGAGGCAAAACATGTACATGACGTTAACACACACGCACGCACGCACACACACACACACACATACATCACTTACAGTCACGTTTGCAAATTCCATAAAAAGTTGAGTTTATTAAATGAGTTCTTAAAAAATGATGACGTGTCAAATAACATATGATTGAAACATTTTAAAAGAAAACAGAAAACACAATTAAACAATCAGAATTGCTTGTGAAATAATTTGCACATTTGAGGCTATTGCCCCTGCAACCTGGCCCCTGAACAAGCGGAAGATGACAGAACGGATTTTTTTTTTGTTTTATGATCATGTGTCCCTTAGGTCTTTTTTTTTTTTTGACTGGCTCTCTTGGATTTCACCATGTTGGACCCACTTGTTATTGACGTTGAACCAATAAAAAAAAAACAACCTTCACGATGTGGTATGCTACATGACTGGAACCAGTGAAGCCTGCCGCACCATGTGCAATTACTTATTATTGTTGTGTCTGATTGAAATTGAGACATTTAAAGTTTAATAGTGAGGGTGCACCCAAGATTCATGTTCATGTAATTCATCACTGTTTGTCACTTTATATCGCTTATGCCACTTTTTACCTCCTTGTGCACATTCAGTCCGTATTGTCCTCAATGTTTAGTCACATTATTCATTCTATTTTAATATTTTATTATTTTTTATTATCCTTCTTGTATACATACTGTCTATTTCTTTCTTGTGTGCTGCTGTAACACACAAATTTTCCACGTGTGGGATCAATGAAGTAATTCTGAAGATATTTGTTTCTAGTGTGAAACAATTCTAAGTTCATGAGACCAGATGGACTACATTTATCCAGTCCTTCTGCTCGTTTGCTGTTTGTGGATCACAGCTTTTCCGACCTCGTCGGCAATAATCTTAATTACAACATCGAAGAGTACAAACAAAAATTAGCAAGAGTCTCATTGGTCTGCAAGGAACTGCGATCTCGTCTGAACAATCTTTCAAGTGGTCTTTATAACAACTCCAAAAAATGAGTGAAGTCTTTCTTGATATGTTTACCTACTACTAAAAAAAACTTGTATCAACCTTGATGGTGTCTGCCTTCAATGAGTCATGGTTCTTATTTAGTCTCTCAACTTGTGTTGTGTGTTGAGAAGGGTTCCCAACAAGTTTGTGTGCATAAGCTGAACTTTTGATGTAAATCACTGCAAGTTAAAGTTCTGTGATCATTGCATTTAGAACTTAAGATTTGATTTCTGTTTAATTTTCTGTTTAATTCATTTGCTATTTGTATTTTTTTAAATGTATCAGGAGTATTCATTCTTTGTCAGATTATTCTTAGAACTTGTGGTATTTTGCTTTTTGTCTTTTTTTCTATAATGCCAAAATATTGTTAATTTTTTTTATCATGATTTACCACAGCAGAGGATGGCAGAGACTGATTTAGACAATAATGAAGATTTTTATTTCATTTGAAAAATTTTGTGAAAACTTTCTCAAAAGAAACCATGTGTTGTGTGCTGTAAAGATTAATTCATTCATCTTCTGAACCTTTGATGCCTGCTGGGGTCACAGAGGGTGCCAGGGCCTATCCTGTGTGATTTCAGGTGAGAGGCATGGTACACCCTGAAGAAGTTGCCAGTTTGTTTTAGTGCTCTGTTATAATTATTTGCAGATAATCCCTAAGTCTTGTAAATACTTAATACAGTTTAAGTAACCTTGTTTGATCGTTCTTCAATTGTGTCTGTGTCAAAAACAATGAGAAAACGGGTTACCCAGGAATGTGAGGCTGACAATGTTGTGAAATATGGAGTGAGGGTGGGTTGTTTTTTTACCTTTTAATGCTTCGATATTTGAAATCTTTGGAACAATATGGAGGTGTCTCCTATAGCTGAAAAGGTGTCCCAATTCCAAAGCCACTCTTTAGAAATTTAACTTAAGACTTTTGTTGATAGGAAGCTTTGAGAAGCCTCTTAGAACCAAATAAACATAAAAGTCTGACAAAGTTGGAAAAAAAAACAAACTATGAAATTTGAATTTTATCTCTTGGGTGCACCCAAAAATAATTTGAACAACCGTAGTTAACCATCGTCACTTAACAAAAGCTGTAAATTAAATGCTATACTATCTGAGTACACAGATAGTATACTTTGCACAGAGAGTCTTACTTTAGCAGAGAGAATGTCATTAAGACATGAAACACACTTCATCCCTGAGCTCTTTCTTTTACCTCTAAGTGGTGATTAAACCCAACCACTTGAACCCCTGGTGGTATGCTTTACACTGGGTCAGAACAGTGAACCATTTGTGTACCTCAAAGGTTTTTCAGGATTTCATTGATTCTGGAGCTTGAATGAAGGTCTGGTCGTTTCTTCTCATTTCATAGTCTGTGGTCGATGCACAGCCGGAGACTGCTGTCCTTCTTCCTGGCACAGACAGCTGTGAGGAATATAAAGAAAACAATTTCTGAATTTTGTTGAATGTAGTTTCATTGTTTATTTTACAGAGTCTTAACTCCCAAACTTGTGTGTGTAAATATTCAAAAAGAGGAAGACGCGTGGATAAAACATTGTCAGACCTAACATTTATTCATGAGGGGCAGAAAACAAAAAAACCCACTGTGAAACATTTAAAATTTTTAAAAATATAAGTTTTTATCGTACCGCCAAGCATTACAGCCAACGTCCCATTTTCAGTGCCAGAGATGAGCGGGTGGTGTCTGACCAAACTGCTCCAATGATGAGGTACTGCTTGGGGTCCAGAGGATATTCAACATCAACACCACAGCACAAGCGTTGTGCTGCCAAAAAGAATTATGTCACAATCACTGTTTTTTTTTTTTGAAGAGTCACTTTTATTCTTACAGTGGTGCCCGGAGTTTTGTTAAGCTGCTTTCTTACCTACATTCCTGTAAGCCATGGTTTTGGTTTGTCTTCCTTCGATTCTGATCAGCTTATCTCCGACAGGGTCGCGTGGAGGGTTCTTTGGTGCGTTGATGGACATCGTTACCAGGCGTGCAGCACGGGTCTGGTCTTCAGGTGACTGTTTCTTTAACACAGTTAAAACAGTGTTAATACCTCCAATTGATAGAGAGGTGACTGTCTCTTTAACAAAGTGAAAATTATAGGTAAAAATAACAAACATGAGTCCTTTTGAGTGGGGTCTCACATCACTCACCATCACTCAAATTGGACACACAATTTGAGTCCAATTTGATCAATTTTACTTCTAAATTTTATGTACTTCTATTTGTTATCTCTACTCAAAATTGTGTTTCTGTAGCATATGAGTAATGTCTTCAAAATAAAAGAGAAGCAGGAAAAACAAAATGAGAACAATTTTCTGTTTATGGCTCCCAACAGGCGGAAAAGCAGCAAGGGTGTTACACCAATTATGGTCCGCCAAGAAAAACAACAATACAAGAAACATATCTGAAAAAAAATCTAAATTGGCTGAATATTATTTTTTCTGTTGGAAACATGAATAAAAAGAACCAACATTATTTTGCAGCCTTCTCAAAATCTACTGCAGTACACACTTTGTCCACAAGACACATGAACAAGTTTCAATTAATTAGATGATTTACTTTCAAAAATTCCCTTAATCTTCTAGATTAATATTTTTATCATCTAAATACTGAAGAATGAACTTTAATTTACTTTAGTTTTGTCTTTAACATCGATTCCCAGCATGTAGAAAGTCAATTAGTTCAGATTAACTCATTAAATTTCAACACATGCTCCAAACAGAATTCATTTATTATGAGACAGAAACTAAAAAAAGTTCATTAACAAACCTCAAAATGATCTCAAGGGGTTGAACTTGACTTTTTTCTCCATTGATCGGTTTATATGTGGATTGGAAAAGATCGTTTTTGATCTTTTGTAAGAATTTAAACACGCACAACCTGTTCTTTTTCTTCTCTTCCGGATTTGACCGTGTATTCGGTCAAATCCGAGTTCAAAAATACAATACAAGTACGAAAATACTTATTTACAAGTACAAATACAAAAACACAAGTACAGTACAATTCACCGTAACTAGTGACGTTCCCATTAAAAATGAGAAATTAGAGTTAAAAGGGACAACTTCTTTAGCATTAATTTCTAATTATACAATTTTTCGCCCCCTACCGTCCACAGCACCAAACTAACTTTTCACAACAGCTCACGTGACTCCAAGAACGGAGCTTTTGGGTATCCAATCAGATTTCCACGATGATTTGACGTGTGACATTTTTTTCCCACAATGCTCCAAGCGCGTTAAATTTTCAATCTTTTTGTAAAATAAATCACTGAAAAATATTGTTTTAAACAACAAAATATCTTGTTGTTTAACACACACATCAAAATATCTTTGATGTGTGTGTTTTATATGTTATGCTTAATATAGAAGCCTTAATATTTCAAAATATGTTAATACCGTCAGTCAAAGAAGGCCGGGCGAAGAATAAGTGGCCCAGGACACACACGTAGTGTAAGTCTGAAATGGTTTTAGCGTGTGGTAATCACAGCCGGACACATCCCCAGCCGTAAGGCTGGGGATAATACGGCAGAACACACTACCACCAAAGCAACCACAAAGAGGAAAAAAAAAGGCGATAAGCCACCCAAACTCTGTTGAAATTAAATCCCAAAAAATAAAATCTATATAGGAGTCGTTACTGGTTAACTATCACAATCTGTGAACCAAGAAGGTTCCTTCTGTCTTCACATAAACGTATGTACTGGATACATCGTATTGTACATTCGAGGGTCAAGAACCTTCGAACAATTTCGAGTCCACAGTGAGCTCCATCTGCAGGCTGCGAGGTATAAAGGACAATTTAGTGTGAAAACAAGAAAGACGAATTGTAGGCTCTTAGTCTCAAGTGATTACAAAAGTAATTAGGATTCAGCAAGTTTTTCTGCTTCCTATTCATCGCTAATATTTTTTCTAGGTCCTCGTACAGTAATTATGTCATAACTGTATGTTAATTTAAATTTTACTCACCCAAAATAAAGAAAAAAAATGCTCATTTAAATTATGATGAAATGTTCAATAAAGGACAGACTGAGCACACCGTGTGCTCCTGTCATCAATATGAATCATTAAAGAGAACTGATGGGTGTTAAATTGCTCAGAACAGTGGTTCCTAAATACCGGACCATGGACCGGTACCGAACCGTGGGTCATGTGGTTCCGGGCCGCACAGAAAGAAGAAATAACTTTCATTATTGTCGTTTAGTTTCTTATTCAAGCCGTAATTATGTTTTAATTTGAAGGGTCACCGGATTTTCTTCCTTACATCCATCAATGACTCACTCTTGACGCATCATCCCATTAAATTTAAACCCATAAACTAGCAAAATGAGTAAAAAAACAAAGATCTACAGGAAGCTTCTTTGCTAAGGCGAGTTACAAACTAACGAAGCAGACTGGACCTTAGAAACACTCTTCAGGTTTCAGGTCAAGATGGGACTGTCTGGTTCCAGCAAAACAAACTCAGAACTCTGATTGATCTAGTCTTACTGTGAGTAGTTTAACTGGTATTTTATTCACTTTCTTTTTGTGACGTCCTTTATTTTGAAGGTATGTTTACTGTTACCATAGCAACCAGAGTCCGTTCGAGCAGAGAGAATGTTTCCACGTTATAAAGACGCTGCTAATAAATTTTTTCGTGAAGACAAAGTGGATTTAAGTTTGTTATTATTGATTTTAAAAGCCATTTTTTTCAGGCTGGTCTTCTTTAGCTTTTCTGCTACACCTTTTGACCGATCCGTGGAAATATTATCATACACTAAACTTGTCCGTAGCGCAGAAAAGGTTGGGGACCCCTGCCTTAGAGGACTAAAAGACTTAGTAATAACATATAAAAAAATGCGGGCCAACATTTAACAATCAGTGATTACAGAAGCAGCAACTTTAACATTTGGGGTAAATGTGAGCAAGGATTTGTGGTGGCCACAGAGCGGAAAGAGTCTCATTTTTAGGAGAAAACCCTGACAAAGCCAGTATGGGGGTAGGGCCCATGACTCCAGAACATTTTGAAATATAAGAGTCATTTTCCTGCATTTTGGTGGCCCATTTGCTGGCTCTGTAAGGGGATAGCTTAACTATTCCCCTTCCTTTCTTCTTCTTTTCTTTTTTTTTTTTTTGTGGACCAAAAACGGGGGAGCATGCACCCCCCACGCCCCTGGATCCACTCCTGTATCTGTCTGATGTAGAAAGGATAAATTATGACATGAGAATTCATGGATTTGGGGGAAACAAACGGGTCATTATTAACAATAGAAAAAAAAAAACAGAAGTTGTATAAAGCTGTGGGGAAACAGTAATGTTTTAGATTATATGCCAACGTTATAGTTCAATTCAAATTTATTTGTATAGCCCAAAATCACAGAATTTCTGTCTCCATAGGCCTCACAAGAAAAAGAGGAATGTATTAACACAAATACACAGCAAGAAAAATAAATAACAAATGCTAACTAAACAAGGCTGGCACATTTATGCCCTTAGACTCTCCTTCACGGTGAGGAAAAACTCCTAAAAAACCCACCAGTGGAGAAAAAATAAGAAACCTCGTGGGGATCGACACGAAAGAGAGATCCCTCCCCGGGAGGAGCATCCAATGTGTCCAAGACTATTGTTTAAATATTAGCTTATTCTACTCCACAGCTAAATATCTAAAGAAGTCAATAGATGTCCTCATCTTTCTTTTTGCTTGTTTTTTGTTCCCATACATTTATTAGATGTTTGGCCTTTACCTACGCAAATCAGGCATGTCCTCCCGAAATTGTTGAGTTTTTAGTTAAGTGCACAACATGAAATGTAGACAATTCAATGCATTGTATCCTTTTTATAAGATTTAGGTATACTTAAGTACTTACACTGGAGTCGTCCATTGTCAGTTGCTAAGTACACTGATAGTTTCTGTACTAAATGATAAAGGCTGGAAGTATCTGAATAAGAACAAAATAATAATAATACATTTAATTTAAAAGCACATTTAAAGATACCCCAAAGTCACTGTACAGATCACAATTATCGATAAGCCATAGATCAGAAATGAAATAAAATTAAAGTAAAAATAACGAAATAAATCAAATAAAATTAGAAACAGATCAAAACAAAGTGAATCAATACATAAAAAATACAAGTTCAAAAATACAATACAAGTACGAAAATACTTATTTACAAGTACAAATACAAAAACACAAGTACAGTACAATTCACCGTAACTAGTGACGTTCCCATTAAAAATGAAAAATTAGAGTTAAAAGGGACAACTTCTTTAGCATTAATTTCTAATTATAGAATTTTTCGCCCCCTACCGTCCACAGCACCAAACTAACGTTTCCCAACGGCTCACGTGACTCCAAGAACGGAGCTTTTGGTTATCCAATCAGATTTCCACGATGATTTGACGTGTGACATTTTTTCCCACAATGCTCCAAGCGCGTTAAATTTTCAATCTTTTTGTAAAATAAATCACTGAAAAATATTGTTTTAAACAACAAAATATCTTGTTGTTTAACACACACATCAAAATATCTTTGATGTGTGTGTTTTATATGTTATGCCTAATATAGAAGCCTTAATATTTCAGAATATGTTAATACCGTCAGTCAAAGAAGGCCGGGCGAAGAATAAATGGCCCAGGACACGTACGTACTGTAAGTCTGAAATGGTTTTAGCGTGTGGTAATCACAGCCGGACACATCCCCAGCCGTAAGGCTGGGGATAATACGGCAGAACACACTACCACCGAAACACCCACAAAGACGAAAAAAAAGGCGATAAGCCACCCAAACTCTGTTGAAATTAAATCCCAAAAATTAAAACCTGTATAGGATTCGTTACTGGTTAACTATCACAATCTGTGAACCAAGAAGGTTCCTTCTGTCTTCACATAAATGTATGTACTGGATACTTCGTATTGTACACTCGAGGGTCAAGAACTTTCGAACAATTTCGAGTCCACAGTGAGCTCCATCTGCAGGCTGCGAGATATAAAGGACAATTTAGTGTGAAAACAAGAAAGACGAATTGTAGGCTCTTAGTCTCAAGTGATTACAAAAGTAATTAGGATTCAGCAAGTTTTTCTGCTTCCTATTCATCGCTAATATTTTTTCTAGGTTCTCGTACAGTAATTATGTCATAACTGTATGTTAATTTAAATTTTACTCACCCAAAATAAAGAAAAAAATGCTCATTTAAATTATGATGAAATGTTCAAAAAAGGACAGACTGAGCACACCGTGTGCTCCTGTCATCAATATGAATCATTAAAGAGAACTGATGGGTGTTAACTTGCTCAGAGCAGTGGTTCCTAAATACCGGACCATGGACCGGTACCGAACCGTGGGTCATGTGGTTCCGGGCCGCACAGAAAGAAGAAATAACTTTCATTATTGTCGTTTAGTTTATTATTCAAGCCGTAATTATGTTTTAATTTGAAGGGTCACCGGATTTTCTTCCTTACATCCATCAATGACTCACTCTTGACGCATCATCCCATTAAATTTAAACCCATAAACTAGCAAAATGAGTAAAAAAACAAAGATCTACAGGAAGCTTCTTTGCTAAGGAGAGTTACAAACTAACGAAGCAGACTGGACCTTAGAAACACTCTTCAGGTTTCAGGTCAAGATGGGACTGTCTGGTTCCAGCAAAACAAACTCAGAACTCTGATTGATCTAGTCTTACTGTGAGTAGTTTAACTGGTATTTTTATTCACTTTCTTTTTGTGACGTCCTTTATTTTGAAGGTATGTTTTTCGTTACCATAGCAACCAGAGTCCGTTCGAGCAGAGAGAATGTTTCCACGTTATAAAGACGCTGCTAATACATTTTCTCTTGAAGACAAAGTGGATTTAAGTTTGTTATTATTGATTTAAAAAGCCAGTTTTTTTCAGGCTGGTCTTCTTTAGCTTTCTGCTACACCTTTTGACCGATCCGTGGAAATATTATCATACACTAAACTTGTCCGTAGCGCAGAAAAGGTTGGGGACCCCTGCCTTAGAGGACTAAAAGACTTAGTAATAACATATAAAAAAAATGCGGGCCAACATTTAACAATCAGTGATTACAGAAGCAGCAACTTTAACATTCGGGGTAAATGTGAGCAAGGATTTGTGGTGGCCACAGAGCGGAAAGAGTCTCATTTTTAGGAGAAAACCCTGACAAAGCCAGTATGGGGGTAGGGGCCATCACTCCAGAACATTTTGAAATATAAGAGTCATTTTCCTGCATTTTGGTGGCCCATTCACTGGCCCTGTAAGGGGATAGCTTAACTATTCCCCTTCCTTTCTTCTTCTTCTTTTTTTTTTTTTTTTGTGGACCAAAAACGGGGGAGCATGCACCCCCCACGCCCCTGGATCCACTCCTGTATCTGTCTGATGTAGAAAGGATAAATTATGACATGAGAATTCATGGCTTCGGGGGAAACAAACGGGTCATTATTAACAATAGAAAAAAAAACCAGAAGGAGTTGTATAAAGCTGTGGGGAAACAGTAATGTTTTAGATTATATGCCAACGTTATAGCTTAATCGAAATTTATTTGTATAGCCCAAAATCACAGAATTTCTGTCTCCATAGGCCTCACAAGAAAAAGAGGACTGTATTAACACATACACAGCAAGAAAAATAAATAACAAATGCTAAATAAACAAGGCTGGCACATTTATGCCCTTAGACTCTCCTTCACGGTGAGGAAAAACTCCTAAAAAACCCACCAGTGGAGAAAAAATAAGAAACTTTGTGGGGATCGACACGAAAGAGAGATCCCTCCCCGGGAGGAGCATCCAATGTGTCTAAGACTATTGTTTAAATATTAGCTTATTCTACTCCACAGCTAAATATCTAAAGAAGTCAATAGATGTCCTCATCTTTCTTTTTGCTTGTTTTTTGTTCCCATACATTTATTAGATGTTTGGCCTTTACCTACGCAAATCAGGCATGTCCTCCCGAAATTGTTGAGTTTTTAGTTAAGTACACAACATGAAATGTAGACAATTCAATGCATTGTATCCTTTTTATAAGATTTAGGTATACTTAAGTACTTACACTGGAGTCGTCCATTGTCAGTTGCTAAGTACACTGATAGTTTCTGTACTAAATGATAAAGGCTGGAAGTATCTGAATAAGAACAAAATAATAATAATACATTTAATTTAAAAGCACCTTTAAAGATACCCCAAGGTCACTGTACAGATCACAATTATCGATAAGCCATAGATCAGAATTGAAATAAAATTAAAGTAAAAATAACTAAATAAATAAAATAAAATTAGAAACAGATAAAAACAAAGCAAAGTGAATCAATACATAAAAAAATACAAGTTCAAAAATACAATACAAGTACGAAAATACTTATTTACAAGTACAAATACAAAAACACAAGTACAGTACAATTCACCGTAACTAGTGACGTTCCCATTAAAAATGAGAAATTAGAGTTAAAAGGGACAACTTCTTAAGCGTTAATTTCTAATCAAAGAATTTGTCGCCCCCTACCGTCCATGGCACCAAACTAACCTTTCCCAACGGCTCACGTGACACCAAGAACGGAGCTTTTGGTTATCCAATCAGATTTCCACGATGATTTGACGTGTGACATTTTTTCCCACAATGCTCCAAGCGCGTTAAATTTTCAATCTTTTTGTAAAATAAATCACTGAAAAATATTGTTTTAAACAACAAAATATCTTGTTGTTTAACACACACATCAAAATATCTTTGATGTGTGTGTTTTATATGTTATGCCTAATATAGAAGCCTTAATATTTCAGAATATGTTAATACCGTCAGTCAAAGAAGGCCGGGCGAAGAATAAGTGGCCCAGGACACGTACGTACTGTAAGTCTGAAATGGTTTTAGCGTGTGGTAATCACAGCCGGACACATCCCCAGCCCTATGGTTGGGGATAATACGGCAGAACACACTACCACACGATGATCAACGCAGAGCAAAATAAGGCGATAAGCCACCCAAACTCTGTTGAAATTAAATCCCAAAAAATAAAATCTATATAGGATTTGTTACTGGTTAACTATCACAATCTGTGAACCAAGAAGGTTCCTTCTGTCTTCACATAAATTTATGTACTGGATACTACAGACTGTTTTATGAGGACTACTTTCCTTGACAGCAACAGGTGGGTCAAACTTTTAACATGTTTATTTTAAACTTTTTTTGTTGAAAAATTAGATCTAAACTTAAACAAATTAGGTATCGTGTTACGCGACGTTTGCTGAGTGTTTGGAGGTAAAAACGATTACTTAAAACTCAATAATAGCGTGTTTTTCATTGTTTACGTGCAATGTTCTTAAAAAGTGTTGTTTTTTTAATCTCTTTAACATAAAATGTTAACACAGCAAGTCAGTTTCTTCCATCTAACCCTATCTGCTGCATCCTCTTTGGTCACACCAACTATCATATGCTGTTCCCCTGATGTACTCGTTTCTAATCCTGTCCATCTTGGTTACTCCCAGAGAGATCCTCAGCATCTTCATCTCTGCTACCTCCATCTCTGCTTCCTGTCTTTTCTTCAGTGCTACTGTTTCTAGACCAATCAGCATGGCCGGTCTCACCACGGTTTTGTACACTTTTCCTTTCATTCTAGCTGAAACTCTTCTATCACACATCACACCTGATACTTTCCCCCACCCGTTCAAGCCTGCCTGAACACGCTTCTTCACCTCTTTTCCACACTCTCCATTGCTCTGGACTGTTGATCCTAGATACTTAAAATCTTCCACCTTCTTTATCTCTTCTCCCTGTAACCTCACTTTTCCATTTGGATCCCTCTCATTCACACACATGTACTCTGTTTTACTCTGACTAATCTTCATTCCTCTTCTTTCTAGTGCAAACCTCCACCTCTCCAGTTTTTCCTCCACGTCTTCCCTCCTCTCACTACAGATCACAATGTCATCTGCAAACATTTTTCATGTTCAACATTTAATCACTCTTCCGTCACTCTTCTTTCATGTTGTAATAAAGTTGAATCTGTCCAGTTTCTGGCTGAACGAATCAAATGCTGCATGACAATCATCTCTTATTTTTGGAGTAATTGTTCTTAATGTCTTTTCAGCTGTGTCTGCTCCGCCAGCACCCCCAGAGCTTCCTTCTCACTGGGCTGAGCAACTTCCTTCCTTCCAGCATGACTGGATCAGGAAGACTCTTTTCAGAGCTCATCCCAAGACTGGGAAGCCGGAGCTGGTGGCTCAGTTGAAGTTCTGGTGGTACCCACCTCAGCCGCCGGCTATTTATACTCAGTCACCTTCTTCACCAGACGTCTTCTTTGGCCGTCCACTGTTCCTCTAGATGCCGTTGAAGATGTATGCCATTCCACTCGCCTGTCCCCAGCCTGCCTGCAGTAGTCACAGACTGAATGCAGCTGGTCTGTACCGCACTGTGCGCAGGGTTATGGATGTAGACGGGTGGTACGACATGGTCACTGAGTATCTGGAGTGCAAGCGGTGCAAGAAGAAGTACCCTGGGTGGTCACGGGAGATCCTGCAGCAGCTGGATGTGGGGCATCGCTGCCAGTTCCCAGCACTGCTGACATACAGGTATGAAACAAGAACAATAAACAGTGTGTACAGTCTTGTAGGTTTTATTCATGTTTTTTTGTTAACTGATAAAATTCATAACCGATTGATGTCATGATTTGACTTTTTCCAGGTTCTCCTGTGATAAGCGGGTGGTGAGGATGATGTGAGAGAGGACTCAGGGTAACAGTGTGACCCAGCTGTACAATAAGCTTCATGAGGAACACAGTGAGGCATGGTCAGAGCGTGCTCTGCTGTATCTCTCTGCTTGTGAGCGTTTTGTTAGCTCACACGTTCTGGAGCGTCCCGTCTTCTCCGACCCTCCCCGCCTACCCGCTATCCCGAAGCCCAAGTGGTTTATGTCGGTGTACTGCAGGGATGTGCTGTCGCGGCTGGACGAGGTGAAAGCCAAGATCACCTCTGTGTTTGGCACTATCCTGAAGATGGACTCCACTAAGAAGGTCAATTTATTACATTAATAGATATTTAAAATGGATTTGAATAAAAAGTACATTTGAGTTTCATTTTGTTTCACAGTTAAATTAGTTTTTCTAACACAGTGTTTTGTATTTTCCATTAGGTGACTAAAAAACTTGCTGGGGCAGCCAGAAACACAGCCGCCTGGTGCAAAAATGTGGGCAACAAATACAGACAGGTCCTTTGCTCTGTGCTAACAGCAGCAGAGGGGCACGGGCTCTGGCCTATGGCAGCCGGACTCATGAAGCGTTCCAGGGAGGCAGGAGTACCACCGCCTGCCATCATGTACGTGGACAGAGACTGCTGCAGCCTACATGGACGGTCCCAGGTCAAAGACATGTTCTCAGAGTGGACTGAGCTTCAAGTGTGCCTCGACATCTGGCACTTCATGCGGCGCTTTGCCGTGGGAGTTACCACAGAAGCTCATCCACTATGGAGTCTTCATGGCTCGGCTGTCTCGCTGCATCTTCGAGTGGGACCCAGAGGACGTGGCTGCTCTGCGTCGGGCAAAGCAGGGGAAGCTATCGGCCAGTGGCATGGGACACGTGTCTGAGACGGCCCTGGATGAGCGGATCGGCAGGAAAGAGCTGGCGCTCCACTGCAGGAGGAGAACTAGAGGAATGGAGGAGACTGCCCGGCTGATCAAGGTGCTTATTGATCAGATGGACGGAGAGGCCGGGAAAGACACACTGGGTGTTCCACTGTTGGACCATCACCGCATCCAGCAAATCTGTCTGGACCAGCAGAGACACATCGGCCTTATTCAGGACCTGCCAGGTTTTCCCCTCTATATGAAAACTGGCACCCTGAAAAAGGGCGGTGTGGAGCTTAGCACTTATCGCTGTGCTCGTGGCTCCACCTCTCTGGAGTCTTTCCACCTTCACCTGAACTGTTTCATCCCAGGTGGGTGTCGATTTATTTTCATCCGACTTTTTCTTTGTGATAAATCTGCAATAGTGATCTAATTTTACTTTTGTTACAACAAGGAACAAGTGCCAGTGATGCTCATTTCCAGGCGTATCTGCTGGATGGCTTGATGCGCTGGAATGAGGACAGGATGAAGGAGCCTGTGAAGGAGGAGTTAAACCTCCGGATCTATAGCAGCTCTCAGAAGGAGGCTCTGCACAACATAAGCAACAAAGTCCTGGAAAATCTCTGGTCTCCTGGGCTACTATCCTCCAGGGGCTTACACGGGTAAACACAAAGAAAGTTGTTTATTCAATAAATAAACTGTCTGTTTACTGAAATAAATGACAGAATAAAGTATGTGAATAAGTAATAAGCTGCACTTCCAGTATGACTTACTTCTGCATTCTGTTTGTTTCAGGAGAGACGCTTGGGATTGAGTTTCTATAAAGTCAGACTGGCAGAGCTCTGACTGAGAGTCCAGAAGAGGAGGACAGGCTGACGGAGCAGGTGCAGGACGAGCTGCTGCTACAAGATGACCCCAGAGGACATGACAGTTCCTGTGCTGTTTGAACCCTCAGGGTCAGCTCCGGCTCAAAGCAGTGACTCCGTGGCAGAGGTACTCTTCTATAAATGTGTACCGTAATTTCACGGCTATAAGGCGCATATAGAAGTCTTAGATTTTCTTCAAAATGAGCGGTGCGCCTTTTCGTGCGGTGCGCCTTGTGTGTGACAAAAGGCGGACCTAAAAGAAAACGCGGTGCTCGCGTGGCAGACCTGGAAAGAAAAGGCACGAGAACATTAAAGAGTGAAGTGTGAGCGGCGTGGGAGCGATGGATGACCGAAGGAGACCACAGTTTCACGAAGGGTGGAAGGCAGCGCCGGGCGAGTTACGCTACAGTTTGCCAATGGATTGTAGATGCTTGGACTAACGTATCTGCTGGTACTGTTATCCGAGCTTTCTCAAAAGCTGGTATCCTTTCTGAGGAGCCGCACAGTACAGACAGTGACTTTGACAGCGAGGAGCGAAGTGGACCTGCTCTGAAACAGAGGATGAGGACTTTGATGGATTTGAATAAAGACTATTACCGGTAATGTGCTTGTTTATACTACTTAAATAAAACACAACCAAACTCAGTTTTGCTCCCGATCTATTTTTTAATACCAACATTTGCATGCTTGAGTGTGTGTTGTTGTAAGGCGGTGTGTGACTGAGACTGCGCCTTTTCGTACGGTCCGCCTAATGGTTGTGAAATTAAGGTAGTATTTTTTTTTTTACTTTTCTAACCACTAACTTTCTATTTAACTTCTCTTCAGCACGTCACTGTCCACCACCCTGCATCACCACAGCCCTCCACCTCCTGGCAAGCAGAAGGTGTCGCTGGCTTGCCTCCATCGGATGTTACGCATTCAGAAATAAGCCAGACTGATCAGCCTTCGGTGAGTGTATCATTTTGGTTGTATATAAAACTTTGTGGGTTTTTTTTGTTGCTTCATTTAATTTATAACAAAAGAGATAATTACAGTTTTTTTGAAAATTCTAATAAAAAAGAATGTTTATGATGTCTGTAGCATTCCTAAAACCATGTCTAACACTAATATGTCTAAGACTCATCCTCTCCGAACAGGGTAGCGGGGGGTGCCAAAGCCTACCCCGGCTGATTGAAGGCGAGAGGCATGGTACGTCCTAAACAGGTCGCCAGTTTGTCACAGGGCCACACACATTACCATCCACACACACACTCATTCCTAGGGGCAATTTCATCAACCTAACATGTATGTTTTTGGGAGAGTGGGAGGAAACCAGAAAAAACCCACACATACGGTAGATGGGGAGAACTTACAAACTCCACACAGAAAGACCAGTGCTTCAAGCCTTGTCCCACTCGAGACTCGAATCCCTGACCTTCTTGCTGTGAGGTGGCTGTGCTAACCACTGTGCCACCGTGCTGCTCGTGTCTAAGAGTGTTAATTAAATATTAGCTTCTTCTAATTCTTACTCTACAGTTTTATATCTGAAGAAATCAGAGTAGATGTTCTTCATCCTGATGGAGCAGGGATGATAGACGAAGCGCAGAGGTCTCCTCGGTATGGCCATGCCCAGGACAGGAACGGAGAGGATCCATCAGGAATCTGAAACAGAACTCTGCCCCAAAGTTTCTTGCTGGCTTGGTGATTCTTCTTTTCGTTTTGGCGTTTACCTTCAGGGGTCGCCACAGCAAGTCAGTTTCTTCCATCTAACCCTATCTGCTGAATCCTCTGCGATCACACCAACTATCTTCATGTCTTCCTTCACTGCGTCCAGAAAAACAACACTACAGGAAACATATCCGACAAAAATCTACATTAAATGTCTCTGAAAGCTGTAATAAATTATTAAGAAGTAAAAAAACCAAAACAAAACTGTGAGCTGGTGTGACGTTAGCGGTCCTGCTTTTCCAATATTGCAGAACCTGGTTCATACTTTTCCTGTTTTTGACAGCAATTGTATAAAAGCCAAATTCAATAACTTAGAAATGTTAACAATTAGCACAAGTCATTGTACGAAAATAATTTGTTCTGTAAATATCCTGTTTTAATTTTAATAAATGAATGGTGACCTCTCAGCAAAAAGTTTTCATTCGACTGATTTTTTTTGTACCATTATTAAAGTCTTTTAGACAAGAATGAACTGAAAATAACAAAAAGAAGAGTCCAAATTCTTTTACATAAAGTACAAGTTTATTTCATTCAGTGTTCAAATAATTCATAACCACATCAACATGAAACAAAAGTTTTACTTCACAGCTGATAAAAATACAAACAAAAAAAACTTGAAACAATTTACATTCAAAAGACAAAAAAAAACTAGTTCATATTGAGGTTCCATTGTTTTGTTGAACATTCTTGCTCCATAATATTGAAATGATTTATACAGCTTTAAAGTTGTCCAAACTTTTCCATAAACAGAAACATATCACATCAAGAATGATTTTAATCTGCAATGTGCTCTTAACCGAAAAAAAAAAGTTTTATGTAGCAAAATTCAAATACAAATAAAATACAAAATATGGAACACAAATAATACATTAGAATTATTCTGATTATCAAAGTTAACATGTTATCTAAACCAAGAGTAAAACTCATTGAGATTAAAAATCGCTTTTTCAAGTGTGTCCTGGTCAAGAGGCAAAACACGTACATGACGTTACACACACACACACGCACGCACGCACGCACGCACACACACACACACACACATACATCACTTACAGTCACGTTTGCAAATTCCATAAAAAGTTGAGTTTATTAAATGAGTTCTTAAAAAATGATGACGTGTCAAATAACATATGATTGAAACATTTTAAAAGAAAAACAGAAAACACAATTAAACAATCAGAATTGCTTGTGAAATAATTTGCACATTTGAGGCTGTGGCCCCTGCAACCTGGCCCCTGAACAAGCGGAAGATGACAGAACAGATTTTTTTTTTGTTTTATGATCATGTGTCCCTTAGGTCTTTTTTTTTTTTGACTGGCTCTCTTGGATTTCACCATGTTGGACCCACTTGTTATTGACGTTGAACCAATAAAAAAAAAACAACCTTCACGATGTGGTACGCTACATGGCTGGAACCAGTGAAGCCTGCCGCACCATGTGCAATTACTTATTATTGTTGTGTCTGATTGAAATTGAGACATTTAAAGTTTAATAGTGAGGGTGCACCCAAGATTCATGTTCATGTAATTCATCACTGTTTGTCACTTTATATCGCTTATGCCACTTTTTACCTCCTTGTGCACATTCAGTCCTTATTGTCCTCAATGTTTAGTCACATTATTCATTCTATTTTAATATTTTATTATTTTTTATTATCCTTCTTGTATACATACTGTCTATTTCTTTCTTGTGTGCTGCTGTAACACACAAATTTTCCACGTGTGGGATCAATGAAGTAATTCTGATTCTGAAGATATTTGTTTCTAGTGTGAAACAATTCTAAGTTCATGAGACCAGATGGACTACATTTATCCAGTCCATCTGCTCGTTTGCTGTTTGTGGATCACAGCTTTTCCGACCTCGTCGGCAATAATCTTAATTTAATGTAAAAAAAATAACAAAAAAATAAATAAATTAAAAAATTGTGTATTTTTTACTGAGAATAATCGGAGGTTGTTCGCTTAAAGAAAAAAAAACTCTGCGGAGCTTTAACTTGCGCAAAACAGCGAACATTGTAAAACAAAGTAAATAAATATATTATTTTTCAGTGAGTGAGGAACGTTGTAACTTATTCATACTTAAAAATAACACTTCTTAATAACCCTGTAAACAAAGTAAACATTGGAATGCATTTAAAGCAGTCATTAGCACAACCAAGCTAACAGGAAGTTAGCAGCGCCAACAAGCTAGCATTAGCTTGAAGTTAGCATGCTGTTTACACAAAATATGTAGAAAACTTTAAGTTTCTGACCACCAAGCTCCTTTGCTGCTGTTTTCACCATGGTGTGTGACTTCCTCATGGCTGGAGGTGTGTTGTGTAGACGGTGTGAACGTGCAGCATTGTGGGGGGATCTACTTTTCTACCCTCACCATGGTAACCAGGATCTACGTTCCTATCCTCACCATGGTAACCAGGATCTACGTTCCTATCCTCACCATAGTAACCAGGATCTACGTTCCTATTCTCACCATGGTAACTAGGATCTACGTTCCTATCCTCACCGTGGTAACCAGGATCTACGTTCCTACCCTCACCATGGTAACCAGGATCTACGTTTCTATCCTCACCATAGTAACGAGGATCTACGTTCCTATCCTCACCATGGTAACCAGGATCTACGTTCCTATCCTCACCATGGTAACCAGGATCTACGTTTCTACCCTCACCATGGTAACCAGGATCTACGTTCCTACCCTCACCATGGTAACCAGGATCTACGTTCCTACCCTCACCATGGTAACCAGGATCTACGTTCCTATCCTCACCGTGGTAACCAGGATCTACGTTCCTATCCTCACCATGGTAACCAGGATCTACGTTTCTATCCTCACCGTGGTAACCAGGATCTACGTTTCTATCCTCACCTTGGTAACCAGGATCTACGTTTCTATCCTCACCGTGGTAACCAGGATCTACGTTCCTACCCTCACCATGGTAACCAGGATCTACGTTCCTACCCTCACGGTGGTAACCAGGATCTACGTTCCTATCCTCACCATGGTAACCAGGATCTACGTTCCTATCCTCACCATAGTAACCAGGATCTACGTTCCTACCCTCACTATGGTAACCAGGATCTACGTTTCTATCCTCACCATGGTAAACAGGATCTACGTTCCTACCCTCACCATGGTAACCAGGATCTACGTTCCTACCCTCACCATGGTAACCAGGATCTACGTTCTTATCCTCACTATAGTAACCAGGATCTACGTTCCTACCCTCAACATAGTAACCAGGATCTACGTTCCTACCCTCACCATGGTAACCAGGATCTACGTTCCTACCCTCACCATGGTAACCCGGATCTACGTTCCTACCCTCACCATGGTAACCAGGATCTACGTTCCTATCCTCACCATGGTAACCAGGATCTACGTTCCTATCCTCACCATGGTAACCAGGATCTACGTTCCTATCCGTTGTTTTTTTTTAGCAGCCATCTAAGTTTTTGTTTTAGTTTTCGTCTGTGCGACTTGGCTGTGCATCTCGTCTCCTTACGAGAACTATCTTAACTAGACGACCAGCGGATCACACAGACCATCCGTCTGTGGAGTGCTCTTCTCGAGGGGGACAAGACGAGGCTCAGCTACCAGCCCAGACACCAGGTCAAGCTCAACAAAGGCCGCTTCAAAGTCCCCAAGGGTAGCAGAGAGACAGCAGGTGTGGAGAGCGTGTAGCGGTGCATGGTTGGACATCCCAGTGGTCCGGCTCAGTGGACCGGCACCAGTCGCATTGTCGAGGCGATGTGCAACAAGCTGTGCGCGTTGCACAAGTACCCGACAAAAAAGGGAGGTGTGTCGGTTCCTCGATGGACTAAAATCCTGAGGGACTACCACCACATCAGTGAGCTGGTGCTGAACTGTCCAGCTGTCATGGAGACCACCTCTCTGCAGCTGTTTGTTCTAAACCAGAAGACACTTCTCCAGTGGTGAGTTTAGACGCTTTAGTTTAACATAAACATGATTAATGCAGTGATACTAATTGTGTTGTGTTTGCAGGTTTCAGCGGAAGGAGAACAGACAGGAGAGGAGTGTCCTCCAACAAGGTGTCACCAAGGAGACGTCTATGCCAACGTCATCGGCACCGCTCCCTCCTCTGCTGAAAAAGCAGGTGCAAAGACCCTCCTCGAGGCACGACTTTGGCCACCAGTAAAACAGAGCAGGACAGGCTCCAAAACTGCGGCATACGATGTGCAGGAGGATATGGGCCCCTTAAAAACTGCATCGCCGTCGAACGAGCACTCGCGAACTCGCATAGAGCAAAAGAAAGTGGGTGAAATTAGATCTGTGACTTAAAGTAGCTAAATGTCCAAAATCATTTCATGAGATTATTTCTGGTGATGAATTGATTTATTTGTTCAAATGGATCCCCTTTAGTTTCTACCATGGGAGCTGCTAATCTTCTTGGGGTACAAAATAAGTAAAAAATACAGTTAGATTTGCATGAGGTAAAAAAAAACAGTATAAAAAAAATTTTGTTCTATAAAACAGACAAAACTTCAAAATCAATCACCTTCTTAGCCATTGATCTCATACAGGGTTTTAGGGTTGTCAGAGCCCATCCCTGCTGATTGGAGCCGAGGGGCAGGGGTGTGGTGGTTGAGTTTAATGAGAAACACTCTACATAAAAAAAAACAACCCTGAGATATACTATGATATCCAGCTCTCGCTGGACCGATTTGCTGTGGAGTGTGAAGCGGCCGGGATGGGAATTAGCGCCTCCAAATCTGAGACCATGGTCCTTGCCTGAAAAAGGGTCGAATGCCCCCTGCAGGTCAGGGACGGGGTCCTGCCCCAAGTAGAGGAGTTTATGTATCTCGGGATCTTGTTCACGAGTGGGGGAAGGATGGAGCGGGAGATCAACAGGCGGATCAGTGCAGCGTCAGCAATAACTAAATAAATAAATGAATTACTCTATTCATCCCTCACCGGGGAAGTTTGTGTGCTGCACTCCTTACACCGCAGCAGGTTGCCCTTCGACTGCGCCAATGGTGGGAGAAGTGGGGGTAAGGTGTCTTCTCCAGGGACCCTAGACGTGCTCTCTGTGGGACGCGAACTCGCGAACTTCCGGTCCACGCGTAAACGCTCTAACCACTGAGCTGCCGTCTCCACCTTGGACGTCTCCAACTAGGACGCTGTATCGGTCCGTCATGGTAAAGAGAGAGCTGAAACGAAAAGCAAAGCTCTCGATTTACAAGTCGATCTACGTTCCCACCAACACCTATGGTCACTAGCTGTAGGTGGTGACTGAAAAAACGAGATCGCAGTTACAAACGGCCGAAATGAGCTTCCTCTGCAGGGTGGCTGGGCTCTCACTTAGAGTTCGAGTGAGGAGCTATGTCATCCGGGAGGAGCTCGATCTCGAGCTGCTCTCTCCCAACAGCTTGAGAGAAGCCAGATGGGGTGGTTCGGGCATCTGGTCAGGATGCCTCCCAAGTGCCTCACTGGTGTTATGTTTCAGGTACGTCCCACTGGGAGGAGACCAAGAGTCAGACCCCGGCCCAGCTGGAGAGACTATGTCCCACAGCTGGCTGGGGAACAACTCAGGATTCTTCCAGGTGAGCTGGAGGATGCAGCCGGGGAGAGAGAAGCCTGGGCTTCCTATCTGAGGCTGTTTCCCCCGCGAACCGGATAAGCGGAAGACGACGGAACAGAACAAATAATATTGAGAATAATGTTGGGTTTTTTTCACTTTCTCAGTTACAGTTCTATAAACTCTCCCAGCTGTGGAGGAGAAATTGGACCCAAAAATGGACTTTTCATTAATCTCAATTGTGATTTGTTAATATGTTTTTTCTAGTTGGATAAAAAAATCAAATAAAAAGCACATACTGTATTTCACTTGAAAGTGACTTCGTTTTAGACCCAAAGTGACATTTTTGTGATTTAATGATTAATACTATTGACTGAAAAAAGAGGATCCATTTAAAATGTTCTAATAATGTTTTCAGTTGCTTTAGAAGATTTAATTTAGATCATTTAACTGTTTCTGAATTCAATTCCATTTTATTTGTACAGACCAAAATCACAAAACAATTGTGTACTTTGAATGTCTGAATAAGAAAATCTCTGCAGGGATTCACCTTCTGTGGTCAGATGATAAAACCTTCCTATCTGGAGATCTGTTTCACGTTGAAACATTAACATTTTGAGGATGTTTAGCAGAGAGGCCTGATGTGGGCCCTCCAAATGACTTTCATTGTTTTCGTCCACAAAAAATTGGATGCAAAAACACCCAAAGAAATGTAGCCAGATTTAAAAAACTAGTGATTTATGATTGTTGAAGGTATTTTTGTTTAAAAAAATACAATTTTAATGTATGCAGAACAGTTTAATTTGGTGATTTTTTTTTTACAAAATAGTGTTAAAAATAACTGTAAATCATTTTTTTTAAATAGGGAGAAATTATATGATCTTACACTGACATCTACTGGCCAAAATGTGGAACTACACTAAATGACCTCAAAATAAAATGTACAAAAACACTGGTGCTTGTTGTTTTTTTCAGACCCTCATTGACAGGATTTTTGAAGACGACGGAATGGGTTTTTAACTTGTAAAGAACTTTGTGTTACATTTCATGTTTTTCGTTTTTGTGGTACATTTTATGCTTTATAAATAAAGTTTGATTGATTGATTGAAATGAGGCCGGGACCTCAGGCGGATCGGTGCGGCGTCAGCAATAATTAGGACGCTGCATCGGTCCATCGTGGTAAAGAGAGAGCTGAACCGAAAAGCAAAGCTCTCGATTTACAAGTCGATCTACGTTCCCACCCTCACCTTTTGGTCACCAGTTGTGGGTGGAGACCAAAAGAATAAGATCGCGGGTACAAGCGGCCGTAATGAGCTTCCTCCGCAGGGTGGCTGGGCTCTCACTCAGAGATAGGATGAGGAGCTTATCTCCTCGTGGTTTCATCTATGTGAGCTATGTCGGGATATGTCAACTAATCAGCGTCTGAATACGCTATATCTCGGTATATTCTCGGGATGTGTCAACAAATCAGCGTTCGAGTTCTGGGCAATCCAAACTTGGTCTTGCCCTGACGTCACGTTCAACGTCATGTTTGTGGGCCGAGCAGAGCGGATTGATACAACAGACAGTTTTATGAGGACTACTTTCCTTGACAGCAACAGGTGGGTCAAACTTTTAACATGTTTATTTTAAACTTTTTTTGTTGAAAAATTAGATCTAAACTTAAACAAATTAGGTATCGTGTTACGTGACGTTAGCTGAGTGTTTGGAGGTAAAAACAATTACTTAAAACTCAATAAAAGCGTGTTTTTTCATTGTTTACGTGCAATGTTCTTAAAAAGTGTTGTTTTTTTTAATCTCTTTAACATAAAAAACAATGTCAGATGGTCTTTGAAGCATTTTTTTACGTGTTTTGCCATCTTTTCAATTCAATTCAATTTTATTTGTATAGCCCAAAATCACAGAATTTCCGTCTCAATGGGCTTCACAAGAAAAAGAGTGTTTTAGCATCTTTTACGTGTTTTAGCATCTTTTTACGTGTTTTAGCCGCTAAAAGCTGCACAGATTGACGATAGATGACGCTAACAAACTTTACAGAAAAAAGACGGTCTTAAATTTCCATCATCTTTCCGTTTGTTTTCTGACCATTAAAACATGTTTAATGACATTGTGATCTGTAGTGAGAGGAGGAGGGAAGAGGTGGAGGAAAAGCTGGAGAGGTGGAGGTTTGTACTAGAAAGAAGAGGAATGAAGATTAGTCAGAGTAAAACAGAGTACATGTGTGTGAATGAGAGGGATCCAAATGGAAAAGTGAGGTTACAGAGAGAAGAGATAAAGAAGGTGGAAGATTTTAAGTATCTAGGATCAACAGTCCAGAGCAATGGAGAGTGTGGAAAAGAGGTGAAGAAGCATGTGCTGGCAGGCTGGAACGGGTGGAGGAAAGTATCAGGTGTGATGTGTGATAGAAGAGTTTCAGCTAGAATGAAAGGGAAAAGTGTACAAAACCGTGGTGAGACCGGCCATGCTGTTTGGTCTAGAGACAGTGGGACTGAAGAAAAAACAAGAAGCAGAGATGGAGGTAGCAGAGGAATGACTAATCTTCATTCCTCTTCATTCTAGTACAAACCTCCACCTCTCCAGCTTTTCCTCCACCTCTTCCCTCCTCCTCTCACTACAGATCACAATGTCATCTGCAAACATTTTTCATGTTCAACATTTAATCACTCTTCTGTCACTCTTCTTTAATGTTGTAATAAAGTTGAATCTGTCCAGTTTCTGGCTGAACGAATCAAATGCTGCATGACAATCATCTCTTATTTTTGGAGTAATTGTTCTTAATGTCTTTTCAGCTGTGTCTGCTCCGCCAGCACCCCCAGAGCTTCCTTCTCACTGGGCTGAGCAACTTCCTTCCTTCCAGCATGACTGGATCAGGAAGACTCTGTTTAGAGCTCATCCCAAGACTGGGAAGCCGGAGCTGGTGGCTCAGTTGAAGCTCTGGTGGTATCCACCTCAGCCGCCGGCTATTTATACTCAGTCACCTTCTTCACCAGACGTCTTCTTTGGCCGTCCACTGTTCCTCTGGATGCCGTTGAAGATGTATGCCATTCCACTCGCCTGTCCCCAGCCTGCCTGCAGTAGTCTCAGGCTGACTGCAGCTGGTCTGTACTGCACTGTTCGCAGGGTTATGGATGTAGACGGGTGGTACGACATGGTCACCAAGTATCTGGAGCGCAAGTGGTGCAAGAATAAGTACCCTGGGTGGTCATGGGAGATCCTGCAGCAGCTGGATGTGGGGCATCGCTGCCAGTTCCCAGCACTGCTGACATACAGGTATGAAACAAGAACAATAAACAGTGTGTACAGTCTTGTAGGTTTTATTCATGTTTTTTTGTTCACTGATAAAATTCATAACCGATTGATGTCATGATTTGACTTTTTCCAGGTTCTCCTGTGATAAGTGGGTGGTGAGGATGATGTGAGAGAGGACTCAGGGTAACAGTGTGACCCAGCTGTACAATAAGCTTCATGAGGAACACAGTGAGGCATGGTCAGAGCGTGCTCTGCTGTATCTCTCTGCTTGTGAGCGTTTTGTCAGCTCACACGTTCTGGAGAGTCCCGTCTTCTCCGACCCTCTCCACCCTTCCGCTATCCCGAAGCCCAAGTGGTTTATGTCGGTGTACTGCAGGGATGTGCTGTCGCGGCTGGACGAGGTGAAAGCCAAGATCACCTCTGTGTTTGTTACTATCCTGAAGATGGACTCCACTAAGAAGGTCAATTTATTACATTAATAGATATTTAAAATGGATTTGAATAAAAAGTACATTTGAGTTTCATTTTGTTTCACAGTTAAATTAGTTTTTCTAACACATTGTTTTGTATTTTCCATTAGGTGACTAAAAAACTTGCTGGGGCAGCCAGAAACACAGCCGCCTGGTGCACAAATGTGGGCAACAAATACAGACAGGTCCTTTGCTCTGTGCTAACAGCAGCAGAGGGGCACGGGCTCTGGCCTATGGCAGCCGGACTCATGAAGCGTTCCAGGGAGGCAGGAGTACCACCGCCTGCCATCATGTATGTGGACAGAGACTGCTACAGCCTACATGGACGGTCCCAGGTCAAAGACATGTTCTCAGAGTGGACTGAGCTTCAAGTGCGCCTCGACATCTGGCACTTCATGTGGCGCTTTGCCGCGGGAGTTACCACAGAAGCTCATCCACTCTATGAAGTCTTCATGGCTCGGCTGTCTCGCTGCATCTTCGAGTGGGACCCAGAGGACGTTGCTGCTCTGCGTCGGGCAAAGCAGGGGGAGCTATCGGCCAGTTGCACGGGACACGTGTCTGAGACGGCCCTGGATGAGCGGATCGGCAGGAAAGAGCTGGCGCTCCACTGCAGGAGGAGAACTAGAGGAGTGGAGGAGACTGCCCGGCTGATCAAGGTGCTTATTGATCAGATGGACGGAGAGGCCGGGAAAGTCACACTGGGTGTTCCACTGTTGGACCATCACCGCATCCAGCAAATCTGGCTGGACCAGCAGAGACACATCGGCCTTATTCAGGACCTGCCAGGTTTTCCCCTCTATATGAAAACCTGGCACCCTGAAAAAGGGCGGTGTGGAGCTTAGCACTTATCGCTGTGCTCGTGGCTCCACCTCTCTGGAGTCTTTCCACCTTCACCTGAACCGTTTCATCCCAGGTGGGTGTCGATTTTTTTTCATCCGACTTTTTCTTTGTGATAAATCTGCAATAGTGATCTAATTTTACTTTTGTTATAACAAGGAACAAGTGCCAGTGATGCTCATTTCCAGGCGTATCTGCTGGATGGCTTGATGCGCTGGAATGAGGACAGGATGAAGGAGCCTGTGAAGGAGGAGTTAAACCTCCGGATCTACAGCAGCTCTCAGAAGGAGGCTCTGCACAACATAAGCAACAAAGTCCTGGAAAATCTCTGGTCTCCTGGGCTACTATCCTCCAGGAGCTTACACGGGTAAACACAAAGAAAGTTGTTTATTCAATAAATAAACTGTCTGTTTACTGAAATAAATGACAGCATAAAGTATGTGAATAAGTAATAAGCTGCACTTCCAGTATGACTTACTTCTGCATTCTGTTTGTTTCAGGAGAGACGCTTGGGATTGAGTTTCTATAAAGTCAGACTGGCAGAGCTCTGACTGAGAGTCCAGAAGAGGAGGACAGGCTGACGGAGCAGGTGCAGGACGAGCTGCTGCTACAAGATGACCCCAGAGGACATGACAGTTACTGTGCTGTTTGAACCCTCAGGGTCAGCTCCGGCTCAAAGCAGTGACTCCGTGGCAGAGGTACTCTTCTATAAATATGTACCGTAATTTCACGGCTATAAGGCGCATATAGAAGTCTTAGATTTTCTTCAAAATGAGCGGTGTGCCTTTTCGTGCGGTGCGCCTTGTGTGTGAGAAAAGGCGGACCTAAAAGAAAACGCGGTGCTCGTGAGAAAAGACGGACCTAAAAGAAAAGGCGGTGCCCGCGAGGCGTACCTGAAAGAAAAGACATGAGAACGTTAAAGAGTGAAGTGTGAGCGGCGTGGGAGCGCTTGACGACCGAAGGAGACCACAGTTTCACGAAGGGTGGAAGGCAGCGCCGGGCGAGTTACGCTACAGTTTGCCAATGGATTGTAGATGCTTGGACTAACGTGTCTGCTGGTACTGTTATCCGAGCTTTCTCAAAAGCTGGTATCCTTTCTGAGGAGCCGCACAGTACAGACAGTGACTTTGACAGCGAGGAGCGAAGTGGACCTACTCTGTTGGATTTTGCGCAGCTGTTCGATTCAGAAACAGAGGATGAGGACTTTGATGGATTTGAATAAAGACTATTACCGGTAATAGTGTTTGTTTAGTATCAGTTACTACTTAAATAAAGCTACAACCAAACTCACTTTTGCTCCCGATCTATTTTTTTAATACGCACATTTGCATGCTTGAGTGTGTGTTGTTGTAAGACGGTGTGTGACTGAGACTGCGCCTTTTCGTACGGTCCGCCTAATGGTCGTGAAATTAAGGTAGTATTTTTTTTTTTTACTTTTCTAACCACTAACTTTCTATTTAACTTCTCTTCAGCACGTCACTGTCCACCACCCTGCATCACCACAGCCCTCCACCTCCTGGCAAGCAGAAGGTGTCGCTTGTCTTGCCTTCATAGGGTGTTACAGCTTCAGAAACCAGCCTTGCTGATCAGCCTTCGGTGAGTGTATCGTTTTGGTTCATAATTACACCTTTATGTACATAAAGAGCAGTTTGCTTTTTAGAGAAATTATGGAAAAATGTGTTTACTTATGCATTTACACAAAACTACAAATATGGTTAAAAAAAATAATGCAATGCAAACTATTTTTTATTTGAAATTATGCCCGCTTTAAAAAAAAAGTGAATTGTGATGTTTCTGTTTCTCAGGCTCCAGTTCTGGGACCTGATGGTGCAGCTGGCTGGGATAAGGTGCAGGACTTGGCTGTGCATCTCGTCTCCTTACGAGAACTATCGTAACTGGACGACCAGCGGATCACAGAGACCATCCGTCTGTGGAGTGCTCTTCTGGAGGGGGACAAGACGAGGCTGAGCTACCAGCCCAGACACCAGGTCAAGCTCAGCAAAGGCCGCTTCAAAGTCCCCAAGGGTAGCAGAGAGACAGCAGGTGTGGAGAGCGTGTAGCGGTGCATGGTTGGACATCCCAGTGGTCCGGCTCAGTGGCCCGGCACCAGTTGCATTGTCGAGGCGATGTGCAACAAGCTGTGCGCGTTGCACAGGCTACCCGACAAAAAAGGGAGGTGTGTCGGTTCCTCGATGGACTAAAATCCTGAGGGACTACCACCACATCAGTGAGCTGGTGCTGAACTGTCCAGCTGTCATGGAGACCACCTCTCTGCAGCTGTTTGTTCTAAACCAGAAGACACTTCTCCAGTGGTGAGTTTAGACGCTTTAGTTTAACATAAACATGATTAATGCATTGATAATAATTGTGTTGTGTTTGCAGGTTTCAGCGGAAGGAGAACAGACAGGAGAGGAGTGTCCTCCAACAAGGTGTCACCAACGAGACGTCTATGCCAACGTCATCGGCACCGCTCCCGCCTCTGGTGAAAAAGCAGGTGCAAAGACCCTCCTCGAGGCCCGACTTTGGCCACCAGCAAAACAGAGCAGGACAGGCTCCAAAACCGCGGCATACGATGTGCAGGAGGACTATGGGCCCCTTAAAAACTGCATCGCCGTCGAACGAGCACTCGCGAACTCGCATAGAGCAAAAGAAAGTGGGTGAAATTAGATCTGTGACTTAAAGTAGCTAAATGTCCAAAATCATTTCATGAGATTATTTCTGGTGATGAATTGATTTATTTGTTCAAATGGATCCCCTTTAGTTTCTACCATGGTAGCTACTAATCTTCTTGGGGTACAAAATAAGTAAAAAATACAAGTTAGATTTGCATGAGGTAAAAAAAAAAACAGTATAAAATAAATTTAGTTCCATAAAACAGACAAAACTTCAAAATCAGTCACCTTCTTAGCCATTGATCTCATACAGGGTTTTAGGGTTGTCAGAGCCCATCCCTGCTGATTGGAGCCGAGGGGCAGGGGTGTGGTGGTTGAGTTTAATGAGAAACACTCTACATAAAAAAAAAACCCTGAGATATACTAAAAAAAACAAACAAAAAAAACAATGAATGCATTTGAAACAAGATGTACCTTTTGTTTGTTAGAATAAAACTAACAAAACCTAAAAACTAAAATTGTTAGAAGAAAAGACTCGTTATTGGATGAGAAATTGCTGATGCTCTAAAACCCACATTATTAAATTAATCAATTTACAAATAATATGTCATTTTAAAATAAGAATAATAATGACCTCAGGATCGGATCTCTGCTTTTTGCGGATGATGTGGTCCTGTTGGCTTCATCAGACCGTCATCTCCAGCTCTCGCTGGGCCGATTTGCTGTGGAGTGTGAAGCGGCCGGGATGGGAATTAGCACCTCCAAATCTGAGACCATGGTCCTTGCCTGAAAAAGGGTGGAATGCCCCCTGCAGGTCAGGGACGGGGTCCTGCCCCAAGTAGAGGAGTTTTATGTATCTCGGGATCTTGTTCACGAGCGGGGGAAGGATGGAGCGGGAGATCAACAGGCGGATCAGTGCAGCGTCAGCAATAACTAAATAAATAAATGAATTACTCTATTCATCCATCACCGGGGAAGTGCTGCACTCCTTACACCGCAGCAGGTTGCCCTTCGACTGCGCCAATGGTGGGAGAAGTGGGGGTAAGGCGTCTTCTCCAGGGACCCTAGACGTGCTCTCTGTGGGACGCGAACCCTCGAACTTCCGGTCCGCGCGTAAACGCTCTAACCACTGAGCTGCCGTCTCCACCTTGGACGTCTCCAACTAGGACGCTGTATCGGTCCGTCATGGTAAAGAGAGAGCTGAAACGAAAAGCAAAGCTCTCGATTTACAAGTCGATCTACGTTCCCACCAACACCTATGATCACTAGCTGTAGGTGGTGACTGAAAAAAACGAGATCGCAGTTACAAACGGCCGAAATGAGCTTCCTCTGCAGGGTGACTGGGCTCTCACTTAGAGTTCGAGTGAGGAGCCATGTCATCCGGGAGGAGCTCGATCTCGAGCTGCTCTCTCCCAACAGCTTGAGAGAAGCCAGATGGGGTGGTTCGGGCATCTGGTCAGGGTGCCTCCCGAGTGCCTCACTGGTGTTATGTTTCAGGCACGTCCCACCGGGAGGAGACCAAGAGTCAGACCCCGGCCCAGCTGGAGAGACTATGTCCCACAGCTGGCTGGGGAACGACTCAGGATTCTTCCAGGTGAGCTGGAGGATGCAGTCGGGGTGAGAGAAGCCTGGGCTTCCTATCTGAGGCTGTTTCCCCCGCGAACCGGATAAGCGGAAGACGACGGAACAGAACAAATAATATTGAGAATAATGTTGGTTTTTTTTTCACTTTCTCAGTTACAGTTCTATAAACTCTTCCAGCTGTGGAGGAGAAATTGGACCCAAAAATGGACTTTACATTAATCTCAATTGTGATTTGTTAATATGTTTTTTCTAGTTAGATAAAAAATAAAATAAAAAGCACATACTGTATTTCACTTGAAAGTGACTTCGTTTTAGACCCAAAGTGACATTTTTGTGATTTACTGATTAATACTATTGACTGAAAAAAGAGGATCCATTTAAAATGTTCTAATAATGTTTTCAGTTGCTTTAGAAGCTTTAATTTAGATCATTTAACTGTTTCTGAATTGAATTCCATTTTATTTGTACAGACCAAAATCACAAAACAATTGTGTACTTTGAATGTCTGAATAAGAAAATCTCTGCAGGGATTTACCTTCTGTGGTCAGATGATAAAACCTTCCTATCTGGAGATCTGTTTCACGTTGAAACATTAACATTTTGAGGATGTTTAGCAGAGAGGCCTGATGTGGGCTCTCCAAATGACTTTCATTGTTTTCGTCCCCAAAAAATTGGATGCCAAAACACCCAAAGAAATGTAGCCAGTTTTAAAAAACTAGTGATTTATGATTGTTGAAGGTACTTTTATTTTAAAAAATACAATTTTAATGTATGCAGAACAGTTTAATTTGGTGATTTTTTTTTTACAAAATAGTGTTAAAAATAACTGTAAATCAATTTTTTTTAAATAGAAGGAATTATATGATCTTACACTGACATCTACTGGCTAAATTGTAGAACTACACTAAATGACTTCAATATAAAATGTACAAAAACACTGATGCTTGTTTTTTCAGACCCTCATTGACAGGATTTTTGAAGCACTGAACAAGAGGAAACTCCTCTCAGAGAAAGCTACCTGAAATCCGATCACCTGTCTTGTTTATGTCTCCATACTCCAAATCCCATTAGTGCTGCTCCTGTTTTTTTCTATCTCTGATATAATTTCATTGTCTCAATAGCGAAAAAAAACCTGTGGTGTTATTTTTTAAATTTTCACATATTATATAACTTTGTGGTTTTTTTTTTTTTGTTGCTTCATTTAATTTATAACAAAAGAGATAATTGCAGTTTTTTGTAAATTCTAATAAAAAAGAATGTTTATGATGTCTGTAGCATTCCTAAAACCATGTCTAACACTAATATGTCTAAGACTCATCCTCTCCGAACAGGGTAGCGGGGGGTGCCAAAGCCTACCCCGGCTGATTGAAGGCGAGAGGCATGGTACGTCCTAAACAGGTCGCCAGTTTGTCACAGGGCCACACACATTACCATCCACACACACACTCATTCCTAGGGGCAATTTCATCAACCTAACATGTATGTTTTTGGGAGAGTGGGAGGAAACCAGAAAAAACCCACACATATGGTAGATGGGGAGAACTTACAAACTCCACACAGAAAGACCAGTGCTTCAAGCCTTGTCCCACCTTCTCAGACCTTCTTGCTGTGAGGTGGCTGTGCTAACCACTGTGCCACCGTGCTGCTCGTGTCTAAGAGTGTTAATTAAATATTAGCTTCTTCTAATTCTTACTCTACAGTTTTATATCTGAAGAAATCAGAGTAGATGTTCTTCATCCTGATGGAGCAGGGATGATAGATGAAGCGCAGAGGTCTCCTCGGTATGGCCATGCCCAGTACAGGAACGGAGAGGATCCATCAGGAATCTGAAACAGAACTCTGCCCCTAAGTTTCTAGCTGGCCTGGTGATTCTTCTTTTCGTTTTGGCGTTTACCTTCAGGGGTCGCCACAGCAAGTCAGTTTCTTCCATCTAACCCTATCTGCTGAATCCTCTGCGATCACACCAACTATCTTCATGTCTTCCTTCACTGCGTCCAGAAAAACAACACTACAGAAAACATATCCGACAAAAATCTACATTAAATGTCTCTGAAAGCTGTAATAAATTATTAAGAAGTAAAAAAAACAAAACAAAACTGTGAGCTGGTGTGACGTTAGCGGTCCTGCTTTTCCAATATTGCAGAACCTGGTTCATACTTTTCCTGTTTTTGACAGCAATTGTATAAAAGCCAAATTCAATAACTTAGAAATGTTAACAATTAGCACAAGTCATTGTACGAAAATAATTTGTTCTGTAAATATCCTGTTTTAATTTTAATAAATGAATGGTGACCTCTCAGCAAAAAAGTTTTCATTCGACTGATTTTTTTTGTACCATTATTAAAGTCTTTTAGACAAGAATGAACTGAAAATAACAAAAAGAAGAGTCCAAATTCTTTTACATAAAGTACAAGTTTATTTCATTCAGTGTTCAAATAATTCATAACCACATCAACATGAAACAAAAGTTTTACTTCATGGCTGATAAAAAAACAAACAAAAAAAACAAAAAAAACTTGAAACAATTTACATTCAAAAGACAAAAAAAAAACTAGTTCATACTGAGGTTCCATTGTTTTGTTGAACATTCTTGCTCCATGATATTGAAATGATTTATACAGCTTTAAAGTTGTCCAAACTTTTTCATAAACAGAAACATATCACATCAATAATGATTTTAATCTGCAATGTGCTCTCAACCGAAAAAAAAAAGTTTTATGTTACAAATTTTATGTTACAAATAAAAAAGAAATTTAAGTTATTAATACTTAAAAAATATGCAAGTCTTGATGGTTAAATTCAAGCTTATATAAAAAGTAAACAATTATGATGTGTTATGATTATGTTATGTGTTATGATTATGTTATATCTTATGTGTTATGATGTGTTATGATTATGTTATGTGTTACGATTATGTGTTATGATTATGTTATATGTTATGATGTGTTATGATTATGTTATGTGTTATGCTGTATTATGATATTATTATGTTATGTGTTATAACAATTATGATGACTTAGTATTTACTTATGTCTTTTTGCTTTTATGATGACATAAAAAAAAAAAAAAAAGGGTCGGCGTAATAAGCGTTTGCTTCAGCCGATACCTTTTCGGTCCTTTGCTAGAATATGGTTGTTTTCTATATTTCATTGATATGAGGTTGCACTGTGACCGAAATAAAAAAAAAAAAAAATTCAAATACAGATAAATACAAAATATGGAACACAAATAATACATTAGAATTATTCTGATTATCAAAGTTAACATGTTATCTAAACCAAGATTAAAACTCATTGAGATTAAAAATCTCTTTTTCAAGTGTGTCCTGGTCAAGAGGCAAAACATGTACATGACGTTAACACACACACACGCACGCACGCACACACACACATACATCACTTACAGTCACGTTTGCAAATTCCATAAAAAGTTGAGTTTATTAAATGAGTTCTTCAAAAATGATGACGTGTCAAATAACATATGATTGAAACATTTTAAAAGAAAACAGAAAACACAATTAAACAATCAGAATTGCTTGTGAAATAATTTGCACATTTGAGGCTGTTGCCCCTGCAACCTGGCCCCTGAACAAGCGGAAGATGACAGAATGGATTTTTTTTTTTGTTTTATGATCATGTGTCCCTTAGGTCTTTTTTTTTTGACTGGCTTCTCTTGGATTTCACCATGTTGGACCCACTTGTTATTGACGTTGAACCAATAAAAAAAAAACAACCTTCACGATGTGGTATGCTACATGGCTGCAACCAGTGAAGCCTGCCGCACCATGTGCAATTACTTATTATTGTTGTGTCTGATTGAAATTGAGACATTTAAAGTTTAATAGTGAGGGTGCACCCAAGATTCATGTTCATGTAATTCATCACTGTTTGTCACTTTATATCGCTTATGCCACTTTTTACCTCCTTGTGCACATTCAGTCCGTATTGTCCTCAATGTTTAGTCACATTATTCATTCTATTTTAATATTTTATTATTTTTCATTATCCTTCTTGTATACATACTGTCTATTTCTTTCTTGTGTGCTGCTGTAACACACAAATTTTCCACGTGTGGGATCAATGAAGTAATTGATTCTGAAGATATTTGTTTCTAGTGTGAAACAATTCTAAGTTCATGAGACCAGATGGACTACATTTATCCAGTCCTTCTGCTCGTTTGCTGTTTGTGGATCACAGCTTTTCCGACCTCGTCGGCAATAATCTTAATTACAACATCGAAGAGTACAAACAAAAATTAGCAAGAGTCTCATTGGTCTGCAAGGAACTGCGATCTCGTCTGAACAATCTTTCAAGTGGTCTTTATAACAACTCCAAAAAATGAGTGAAGTCTTTCTTGATATGTTTACCTACTACTAAAAAAAACCTTGTATCAACCTTGATGGTGTCTGCCTTCAATGAGTCATGGTTCTTATTTAGTCTCTCAACTTGTGTTGTGTGTTGAGAAGTGTTCCCAACAAGTTTGTGTGTATAAGCTGAACTTTTGATGTAAATCACTGCAAGTTAAAGTTCCGTGATCATTGCATTTAGAACTTAAGATTTGATTTCTGTTTAATTTTCTGTTTAATTCATTTGCTATTTGTATTTTTTTAAATGTATCAGGAGTATTCATTCTTTGTCAGATTATTCTTAGAACTTGTGGTATTTTGCTTTTTGTCTTTTTTTCTATAATGCCAAAATATTGTTAATTTTTTTTATCATGATTTACCACAGCAGAGGATGGCAGAGACTGATTTAGACAATAATGAAGATTTTTATTTCATTTGAAAAATTTTGTGAAAACTTTCTCAAAAGAAACCATGTGTTTTGTGCTGTAAAGATTAATTCATTCATCTTCTGAACCTTTGATGCCTGCTGGGGTCACAGAGGGTGCCAGGGCCTATCCTGTGTGATTTCAGGTGAGAGGCATGGTACACCCTGAAGAAGTTGCCAGTTTGTTTTAGTGCTCTGTTATAATTATTTGCAGATAATCCCTAAGTCTTGTAAATACTTAATACAGTTTAAGTAACCTTGGTTGATCGTTCTTCAATTGTGTCTGTGTCAAAAACCATGAGAAAACGGGTTACCCAGGAATGTGAGGCCGACAATGTTGTGAAATATGGAGTGAGGGTGGGTTGTTTTTTTTACCTTTTAATGCTTCGATATTTGAAATCTTTGGAACAATATGGAGGTGTCTCCTATAGCTGAAAAGGTGTCCCAATTCCAAAGCCACTCTTTAGAAATTTAACTTAAGACTTTTGTTGATAGGAAGCTTTGAGAAGCCTCTTAGAACCAAATAAACATAAAAGTCTGACAAAGTTGGAAAAAAATCTTTTTGTAAAATAAATCACTGAAAAATATTGTTTTAAACAACAAAATATCTTGTTGTTTAACACACACATCAAAATATCTTTGATGTGTGTGTTTTATATGTTATGCTTAATATAGAAGCCTTAATATTTCAGAATATGTTAATACCGTCAGTCAAAGAAGGCCGAGCGAAGAATAAGTGGCCCAGGACACGTACGTACTGTAAGACTGAAATGGTCTTTAGCGTGTGGTAATCACAGCCGGACACATCCCCAGCCGTAATACGGCAGAACACACTACCACCAAAGCAACCACAAAGACGAAAAAAAAAGGCGATAAGCCACCCAAACTCTGTTGAAATTAAATCCCCAAAAATAAAATCTATATAGGATTCGTTACTGGTTAACTATCACAATCTGTGAACCAAGAAGGTTCCTTCTGTCTTCACATAAATGTATGTACTGGATACTTAGTATTGTACATTCGAGGGTCAAGAACCTTCGAACAATTTCGAGTCCACAGTGAGCTCCATCTGCAGGCTGCGAGGTATAAAGGACAATTTAGTGTGAAAACAAGAAAGACGAATTGTAGGCTCTTAGTCTCAAGTGATTACAAAAGTAATTAGGATTCAGCAAGTTTTTCTGCTTCCTATTCATCGCTAATATTTTTTCTAGGTTGTCGTACAGTAATTATGTCATAACTGTATGTTAATTTAAATTTTACTCACCCAAAATAAAGAAAAAAATGCTCATTTAAATTATGATGAAATGTTCAATAAAGGACAGACTGAGCACACCGTGTGCTCCTGTCATCAATATGAATCATTAAAGAGAACTGATGGGTGTTAACTTGCTCAGAGCAGTGGTTCCTAAATACCGGACCATGGACCGGTACCGAACCGTGGGTCATGTGGTTCCGGGCCGCACAGAAAGAAGAAATAACTTTCATTATTGTCGTTTAGTTTATTATTCAAGCCGTAATTATGTTTTAATTTGAAGGGTCACCGGATTTTCTTCCTTACATCCATCAATGACTCACTCTTGACGCATCATCCCATTAAATTTAAACCCATAAACTAGCAAAATGAGTAAAAAAACAAAGATCTACAGGAAGCTTCTTTGCTAAGGAGAGTTACAAACTAACGAAGCAGACTGGACCTTAGAAACACTCTTCAGGTTTCAGGTCAAGATGGGACTGTCTGGTTCCAGCAAAACAAACTCAGAACTCTGATTGATCTAGTCTTACTGTGAGTAGTTTAACTGGTATTTTTATTCACTTTCTTTTTGTGACGTCCTTTATTTTGAAGGTATGTTTTACTGTTACCATAGCAACCAGAGTCCGTTCGAGCAGAGAGAATGTTTCCACGTTATAAAGACGCTGCTAATAAATTTTCTCTTGAAGACAAAGTGGATTTAAGTTTGTTATTATTGATTTAAAAAGCCATTTTTTTTCAGTCTGGTCTTCTTTAGCTTTTCTGCTACGCCTTTTGACCGATCCGTGGAAATATTATCATACACTAAACTTGTCCGTAGCGCAGAAAAGGTTGGGGACCCCTGCCTTAGAGGACTAAAAGACTTAGTAATAACATATAAAAAAATGCGGGCCAACATTTAACAATCAGTGATTACAGAAGCAGCAACTTTAACATTTGGGGTAAATGTGAGCAAGGATTTGTGGTGGCCACAGAGCGGAAAGAGTCTCATTTTTAGGAGAAAACCCTGACAAAGCCAGTATGGGGGTAGGGGCCATGACTCCAGAACATTTTGAAATATAAGAGTCATTTTCCTGCATTTTGGTGGCCCATTCGCTGGCCCTGTAAGGGGATAGCTTAACTATTCCCCTTCCTTTCTTCTTCTTTTATTTTTTTTTTTTTTTCGTGGACCAAAAATGGGGGAACGTGCACCCCCCACGCCCCTGGATCCACTCCTGTATCTGTCTGATGTAGAAAGGATAAATTATGACATGAGAATTCATGGTTTCGGGGGAAAAAAACGGGTCATTATTAACAATAGAAAAAAAAACAGAAGTTGTATAAAGCTGTGGGGAAACAGTAATGTTTTAGATTATATGCCAACGTTATAGTTCAATTCAAATTTATTTGTATAGCCCAAAATCACAGAATTTCTGTCTCCATAGGCCTCACAAGAAAAAGAGGAATGTATTAACACAAATACACAGCAAGAAAAATAAATAACAAATGCTAACTAAACGAGGCTTGCACATTTATGCCCTTAGACTCTCCTTCACGGTGAGGAAAAACTCCTAAAAAACCCACCTGTGGAAAAAAAATAAGAAACCTCGTGGGGATCCACACGAAAGAGAGATCCCTCCCTGGGAGGAGCATCCAATGTGTCTAAGACTATTGTTTAAATATTAGCTTATTCTACTCCACAGCTAAATATCTAAAGAAGTCAATAGATGTCCTCATCTTTCTTTTTGCTTGTTTTTTGTTCCCATACATTTATTAGATGTTTGGCCTTTACCTACGCAAATCAGGCACGTCCTCTCGAAATTGTTGAGTTTTTAGTTAAGTGCACAACATGAAATGTAGACAATTCAATGCATTTTATCCTTTTTATAAGATTTAGGTATACTTAATTACTTACTGGAGTCGTCCATTGTCAGTTGCTAAGTACACTGATAGTTTCTGTACTAAATGATAAAGGCTGGAAGTATCTGAATAAGAACAAAATAATAATAATACATTTAATTTAAAAGCACATTTAAAGATACCCCAAAGTCACTGTACAGATCACAATTATCGATAAGCCATAGATCAGAAATGAAATAAAATTAAAGTAAAAATAACTAAATAAATAAAATAAAATTAGAAACAGATCAAAACAAAGTAAATCAATACATAAAAAATACAAGTTCAAAAATACAATACAAGTACGAAAATACTTATTTACAAGTACAAATACAAAAACACAAGTACAGTACAATTCACCGTAACTAGTGACGTTCCCATTAAAAATGAGAAATTAGAGTTAAAAGAGACAACTTCTTTAGCATTAATTTCTAATTATAGAATTTTTCGCCCCCTACCGTCCACAGCACCAAACTAACGTTTCCCAACGGCTCACGTGACTCCAAGAACGGAGCTTTTGGTTATCCAATCAGATTTCCACGATGATTTGACGTGTGACATTTTTTCCCACAATGCTCCAAGCGCGTTAAATTTTCAATCTTTTTGTAAAATAAATCACTGAAAAATATTGTTTTAAACAACAAAATATCTTGTTGTTTAACACACGCATCAAAATATCTTTGATGTGTGTGTTTTATATGTTATGCTTAATATAGAAGCCTTAATATTTCAGAATATGTTAATACCGTCAGTCAAAGAAGGCCGGGCGACGAATAAGTGGCCCAGGACACGGACGTACTGTAAGTCTGAAATGGTCTTTGCGTGTGGTAATCATAGCCGGACACATCCCCAGCCTTACGGCTGGGGATAATACGGCAGAACACACTACCACTAAAGCAACCACAAAGAGGACAAAAAAAGGCGATAAGCCACCCAAACTCTGTTGAAATTAAATCCCAAAAAATAAAATCTATATAGGATTCGTTACTGGTTAACTATCACAATCTGTGAACCAAGAAGGTTCCTTCTGTCTTCACACAAATGTATGTACTGGATACATCGTATTGTACATTCGAGGGTCAAGAACCTTCGAACAATTTCGAGTCCACAGTGAGCTCCATCTGCAGGCTGCGAGGTATAAAGGACAATTTAGTGTGAAAACAAGAAAGACGAATTGTAGGCTCTTAGTCTCAAGTGATTACAAAAGTAATTAGGATTCAGCAAGTTTTTCTGCTTCCTATTCATCGCTAATATTTTTTCTAGGATCTCGTACAGTAATTATGTCATAACTGTATGTTAATTTAAATTTTACTCACCCCAAAATAAAGAAAAAAACTGCTCATTTAAATTATGATGAAATGTTCAATAAAGGACAGACTGAGCACACCGTGTGCTCCTGTCATCAATATGAATCATTAAAGAGAACTGATGGGTGTTAACTTGCTCAGAGCAGTGGTTCCTAAATACCGGACCATGGACCGGTACCGAACCGTGGGTCATGTGGTTCCGGGCCGCACAGAAAGAAGAAATAACTTTCATTATTGTCGTTTAGTTTATTATTCAAGCCGTAATTATGTTTTAATTTGAAGGGTCACCGGATTTTCTTCCTTACATCCATCAATGACTCACTCTTGACGCATCATCCCATTAAATTTAAACCCATAAACTAGCAAAATGAGTAAAAAAACAAAGATCTACAGGAAGCTTCTTTGCTAAGGAGAGTTACAAACTAACGAAGCAGACTGGACCTTAGAAACACTCTTCAGGTTTCAGGTCAAGATGGGACTGTCTGGTTCCAGCAAAACAAACTCAGAACTCTGATTGATCTAGTCTTACTGTGAGTAGTTTAACTGGTATTTTATTCACTTTCTTTTTGTGACGTCCTTTATTTTGAAGGTATGTTTACTGTTACCATAGCAACCAGAGTCCGTTCGAGCAGAGAGAATGTTTCCACGTTATAAAGACGCTGCTAATACATTTTCTCGTGAAGACAAAGTGGATTTAAGTTTGTTATTATTGATTTTAAAAGCCATTTTTTTCAGGCTGGTTTTCTTTAGCTTTTCTGCTACACCTTTTGACCGATCCGTGGAAATATTATCATACACTAAACTTGTCCGTAGCGCAGAAAAGGTCGGGGACCCCTGCCTTAGAGGACTAAAAGACTTAGTAATAACATATAAAAAAATGCGGGCCAACATTTAACAATCAGTGATTACAGAAGCAGGAACTTTAACATTTGGGGTAAATTTGAGCAAGGATTTGTGGTGGCCACAGAGCGGAAAGAGTCTCATTTTTAGGAGAAAACCCTGACAAAGCCAGTATGGGGGTAGGGGCCATGACTCCAGAACATTTTGAAATATAAGAGTCATTTTCCTGCATTTTGGTGGCCCATTCGCTGGCTCTGTAAGGGGATAGCTTAACTATTCCCCTTCCTTTCTTCTTCTTTTCTTTTTTTTTTTTGTGGACCAAAAACGGGGGAGCATGCACCCCCCACGCCCCTGGATCCACTCCTGTATCTGTCTGATGTAGAAAGGATAAATTATGACATGAGAATTCATGGCTTCGGGGGAAAAAAACGGGTCATTATTAACAATAGAAAAAAAAAACAGAAGGAGTTGTATAAAGCTGTGGGGAAACAGTAATGTTTTAGATTATATGCCAACGTAATAGTTCAATTCAAATTTATTTGTATAGCCCAAAATCACAGAATTTCTGTCTCCATAGGCCTCACAAGAAAAAGAGGAATGTATTAACACAAATACACAGCAAGAAAAATAAATAACAAATGCTAACTAAACGAGGCTTGCACATTTATGCCCTTAGACTCTCCTTCACGGTGAGGAAAAACTCCTAAAAAACCCACCAGTGGAGAAAAAATAAGAAACCTCGTGGGGATCGACACGAAAGAGAGATCCCTCCCCGGGAGGAGCATCCAATGTGTCTAAGACTATTGTTTAAATATTAGCTTATTCTACTCCACAGCTAAATATCTAAAGAAGTCAATAGATTTCCTCATCTTTCTTTTTGCTTGTTTTTTGTTCCCATACATTTATTAGATGTTTGGCCTTTACCTACGCAAATCAGGCATGTCCTCCTGAAATTGTTGAGATTTTAGTTAAGTACACAACATGAAATGTAGACAATTCAATGTATTGTATCCTTTTTATAAGAATTAGGTATCAAATCAAATTTTATTTATAGAGCACTTTTCCAACACAAGGTCACACAAAGTGCTGAACAGAACAAATCAAAACGTAAACAACATAAAAAGTAGAAAAGTCAAAATAAAAATAAGCATCCAAAAAAAAAATGCCACATGCATTGACATTCACATAGCTCCCCAACCCACCGTACCCATCATATGCCCATCCTTTCCCAACCCCCATTAAACCTGAACTGCAAGCTTCTGTCTCTTTAGCTGAAATAAAATGAAGCATCTGGCCTGATGCTTTGAGGAAATAATAACTGGGGATCAATCCACACCGGGGGGCCGTTTGAAGAAGGAAGTTCAAGAAACTTTGAGTTTAAATCTAAACCTTGAGTTGGTCAACTCTGAGATTGAAAGCTCTGAGTTTTTGGTTTCAGATCAGCTGAAAACAGCTGGTTTAATCAACTTCAAGTTGATTGACTCAGAGTCTAGAGAATGCACCTTGAGAATAAAAAGCCCTGATCAATGGAGTGCAGACATTAGGAGTCACCATGGAAACAAGAGCAAACAAAGAGGTTCTAACAGACAGAACTGGATGTCCTACTGCAGACATACAGCGAGTATGAGCACATTTTTATTTAAAAAATGTCTGGAGACATCTTCCTCCAAAGAGAGAGAAAAAGTCTGGGTGGAAAGAGCTCCTAGAGGAAATACACACGTTTACATTTAATCAAAGTGTTCGGTGTAACTAATTACTGAATAATGGTAGCACTGGGGGCAGGCGGTAGCTCAGCGGTGGAACGTACGTCCGTGGACCGGAAGTTCGAGGGATCGAATCCCACTGAGCTCACGGCAGCACCCAAATTTTACCGTTGAGGTATGAATAAAATGTGTGTGTGTGTCAGAGGTGTCAAAAGTACCAACATTTTCTACTCAAGTAGAAGTATAAATACCGAGTTAAAAAACTACTTTAGTAAAAGTAGAAGTATCAACTCAAGTTTTCTACTTAAGTAAAAGTAAAAAGTAACCTATTTTAAAACTACTTAAAGTAAAAAAAGTAAAAGTAATTTTCAGAAAAAAAAGGAATATTGTTAACAAAAGCGTGTGAACATATTTTTTAACTATTATCACATGCTTTAAGGAGCAGAAAATATGATAATAAATGAAAGTGTTTTGGTGAAACTTTATGAATCAGAAACATTTATTTCTTAATAATCTTTATTGGAAATCGATTAATGAACACAATCAAATGTATTATCATAAGCAGGGCATTATGTAACGTCCCTTCAGCTACCAAGCTTCACTATGCATCACCTAATTTAACCAACTTAAGCAGACACAAACACACTCAATGTAAAAAAAAAACACAAACACACTCAATGTAAAAAAATAAATAAATAAATGAAAAAAAAATGACCAAAAGGCTTTTTCAAGCCTTGAAGGCATGCCCATTGACAAAATCACACCCTTTACATGCACTCGTAAGGCAGTGGGAGTGAAGGAAACACACAGGAGACAAAATCCTTGGATTCTTTTTCTAAAATTTTAAGAACTGTAAAAATGAAAAAATAACCAGGGAAATAAGATTTTAAGAAACCAGTAGGGGCGGGACTTAGGAGACGGTATATATAAATTTATATATATACATATCTACATATATATGTGTACATATAAGGTTTTTTTTTAATGTTAACCCAAACATCTACATGATACAAAATCTAAGTGATGTGTAGTTTTAATCTCCTCAGTCAGTCTTTATAAACTAATCAATAACATTTTAGATGCTTTTAAGCACAAATACTTCATCCACTACTATTTACGGATTAATCAGTTCAATTAGCTTTGTTTCTAAAGATAAAATAGTGCGTCACAGATCAAAGTTATTTTTATAAAAATACCATCTACAACATTTTCAGCAAAGACGTTTACAATAACCGCAGACTGAAAATAATAATAAAACATTTCTTTGCTGTTGTTTTTTTTTAAAAAATTGATAATTCAATCAAAGTTCAGTGTTGCAGCATCAGAAACACTTTGATTTCCGAGCCCGAGTCTCAAACACAGAAATTGACGTCCCTGCTCTTTAAAAGTTTGTGGGCGGGGCTACTCGCCCCAAAGTAATGATTGACTGGACCTTTCAGCCAATCATTCATCTGTTCCTTTGTTTGATGCATTCAGGGTTCATAAAAAAAAAAAAAAAAAACTCCGACAAACAGTCGCGGCTTTTTAACGGTGACAAAATGGAGAAAGTAGCGACTTCTTTTTATAAAATGAACGAAGTAAAAGTACAGATAATTGCATAAAAAAGTAGTGAGTAAAAGTAAAAAGTAGACAAAAAAATAATTACTTCGTTAAAGTAAAGATAACGAGATTTTCTACTTGAGTAAGGTAACGAAGTAGTCTTACTTCGTTACTTGACACCTCTGGTGTGTGTGTATATATATTTATTTTATTGTTGTCATATTCCAGTAAAATAGGAAATCCTTCTTAATTTTTCAATCATTAAGGAATTACTTCAGTAATTAAATAGAAGACCAATATTAGTATGAATTAAAGTTCTTTTTAAACTTCCCGTTGTGGATGAAGTGGGATTTGTACAGTAACAATAATCCTATGATGAAATACATTTTATGGAGAGCAATAAATACATAAATCTAACTGTGTTTTTAAACTTTACCAATACTGATGTGGTTCTATAAATAATCCTGTCGGCATTAAAAGAACATGAAAAATAAAACCATAATTCAAACCGGTAAGGTATGATGATGTCACAGATCACAGGTAGACCACCTGACTTTACAAACATTCCACATATTAAATAATTAAGTCTATCAGTGCAGCTGCTGCAAACTGTGCCCGTACTAATGTGCTCAGCATCCCTAACGTTATCAGGACAAAAAAAAAAAGTAACGCAACACACGATACAAGAGTGGGTGATGAGTCTGATGGATGTATAAGATTATTAATATATGTTATGGAGTCTCAAGAAAAATGGTACCGCTCAAATAAACATGAATGAAGAGATGATAGAAAATTAACTCGTGGTCTCAAAATTATTTTGTGACATAAATTCATTTCCAGTGGTGGAACGTAAAGAAGTAAATGTACTTCGTTACTGTACTTAAGTAAAAAAAATTGTGTATCTGTACTTTACTTAAGTAAAATTTAAGGCTGGTACTTTTACTTCACTACAATTTTAGAGCAAATATCTGTACTTTTACTTCGCTATTTTTTTAAAAGTGTGTTTTACATTTTTCGTTACATTTTCGTTCAGGAATTTGAAAAATACACAGGTTTTTTTAGCGCATCTTGAAGCCGCATCGCCAAAATCAAAAGAAGCGGTTGATCGGGAGAAGAAGTAATGAATGAGAAACATTTTAGAACAAATTAAAAAGAGTCAGAAGATTGTTGTTCGTTGTGTTTACTTCTAAATAAAAAGTTGAGCCATCATTACACAGAGCAGGAGCGGATCTAGAATTTTCCAAAGGGGGGGTGGGGCTTTGACAAAGCCAATATATAGTGACTGGGGGCCTCCCCCCCAAAACATTTTAAAAAATAAGTGTCATTTTCCTCCATTTTGGAGCCCATTCACTGGCCCTTCTAGGGGATAGCTTGACTTGTCCCCTTTCCTTTTATTTTATTTATTTATTTATTTTGTGGACCAAAAGAGGCGGGAGAGAGGGGTCACACCCCTGCAGAGTATTTATCCTGGTTACCATGGTGACGTCCTTTGGCACAAAAAATAACATTTGAATTATGATAGAATACTTTTACTTTTTACTTAAAAAGTACAATTTACACAAACTACTTTTGTACTTTTACTTAAGTAGATTTTTTTTATTGATACTTTTACTTAAGTAAATTTTTTGCCTAATTATCTGTACTTTTACTTAAGTACAAAAAGTGAGTACTTCATCCACCACTGTTCATTTCCCTGTGAATGAATCCAGCGTCCTCATTTACAGGGTGATCTAGAAAAGGACATGCCATTTTGGGTCTCTGCGTGAAGGAAACAGGTGTTTTTTTTTATTTTACATACTTTATTTTTCCCTCATCTGAGAAATTTTTGCAATTTATCCATCAATGTACAAACAGATTGAACGAGGAAGGCGTATTTAAATCCTGTTCACTTTGAAAAGGAGCGGAGACCGAGAAAAAATCTGGGTTTCCCCAAATAAACCTGCTCCCGACCAGGTTTGGTTTGCTGAGTCAGTTGCCCTAGTTACCGACTCTGAGTTTTGATTAACTCTCTTCTTGAAACCGGCTTAACTAACCCAGAGTTTACTGGTTTAAGTTACCTCCCTTTCTGAAACCGAAAAGTCTGAGTTTTCCACATTCTGGGGTTAACAAACTTTGAGTTTCCACAAATCCTCCTTCTTGAAACGGGCCCCAGGAGTCGGCCCGCCCATGACTGCAGTGGCCAAAAACCAGCACCCAGGCCAGTCAGACCCCCACAGATTGAGAGCAAGCAGTTCTGCTGGAATGGAGGATCCCATGAGGAAACACTGGATTAGGACACAGAATAAGGCAATAGAATAAAAAATAAAACCAGTAAAAACCCTAAAATAAATAAATAAATAATAAAAAACAAAAGCTCAATCAGAAAAATAAAACTGTATAAAAAAGGCAAAGTAAACAAACATAAAATAAACAAATAAAAATCTTAAAAAAATAAAAATCAGGTAAAAGCCAAGTTAAAAAGGTGGGTTTTCAGCCTCTTCTTAAAAACATGAACAGACTCTATGGCCCTGAGTTCCTCTGGCAGGTTATTCCAGAGAGAGGACCGTAATACTGGAATGAGGCCTCACCATGAGTTTTTGTTCTAACATGTGGTACTATTAAAAGGCCGATACCAGAAGACCTCAGGGTCCGTGAGGGGTCATACCTCACAAGGAGGTCAGATAAATAAGAAGGCCCAAGACCGTTAAGACTTTTAAAAACCATTAAAAGAACCTTAAAATCCTTAAGTACTTACACTGGAGTCGTCCATTGTCAGTTGCTAAGTACACTGATAGTTTCTGTACTAAATGATAAAGGCTGGAAATAACTGAATAAGAACAAAATAATAATAATACATTTAATTTAAAAGCACCTTTAAAGATACCCCGAGGTCACTGTACAGATCACAATTATCGATAAGCCATAGATCAGAAATGAAATAAAATTAAAGTAAAAATAACTAAATAAATAAAATAAAATTAGAAACAGATAAAAACAAAGCAAAGTGAATCAATACATAAAAAAATACAAGTTCAAAAATACAATACAAGTACGAAAATACTTATTTACAAGTACAAATACAAAAACACAAGTACAGTACAATTCACCGTAACTAGTGACGTTCCCATTAAAAATGAGAAATTAGAGTTAAAAGGGACAACTTCTTAAGCGTTAATTTCTAATCAAAGAATTTGTCGCCCCCTATCGTCCATGGCACCAAACTAACCTATTCCAACGGCTCACGTGACTCAAAGAACGGAGCTTTTGGGTATCCAATCAGATTTCCACTATGATTTGACATGTGACATTTTTTTCCCACAATGCTCCAAGCGCGTTAAATTTTCAATCTTTTTGTAAAATAAATCACTGAAAAATATTGTTTTAAACAACAAAATATCTTGTTGTTTAACACACACATCAAAATATCTTTGATGTGTGTGTTTTATATGTTATGCTTAATATAGGAGCCTTAATATTTCAGAATATGTTTATACCGTCAGTCAAAGAAGGCCGGGCGAAGAATAAGTGGCCCAGGACACGGACGTACTGTAAATCTAACGTGGTTTTTACGTGCGGTAATCACAGCCGGACACATCCCCAGCCTTACGGCTGGGGATAATACGGCAGAACACACTACCACACGATGATCAACGTAGACCAAAATAAGGCGATAAGCCACCCAAACTCTGTTGAAATTAAATCCCCAAAAATAAAATCTATATAGGATTCGTTACTGGTTAACTATCACAATCTGTGAACCAAGAGGGTTCCTTCTGTCTTCACATAAATTTATGTACTGGATACTTGGTATTGTACATTCGAGGGTCAAGAACCTTCGAACAATTTCGATCCAAAAATCGACCCAAATATTCGAGTCCACAGTGAGCTCCATCTGCAGGCTGCGAGGTATAAAGGACAATTTAGTGTGAAAACAAGAAAGACAATTTGTAGGCTCTTAGTCTCAAGTGATTACAAAAGTAATTAGGATTCAGCAAGTTTTTCTGCTTCCTATTCATCGCTAATATTTTTTCTAGGATCTCGTACAGTAATTATGTCATAACTGTATGTTAATTTAAATTTAACTTTCATTATTGTCGTTTAGTTTATTATTCAAGCCGTAATTATGTTTTAATTTGAAGGGTCACCGGATTTTCTTCCTTACATCCATCAATGACTCACTCTTGACGCATCATCCCATTAAATTTAAACCCATAAACTAGCAAAATGAGTAAAAAAACAAAGATCTACAGGAAGCTTCTTTGCTAAGGAGAGTTACAAACTAACGAAGCAGACTGGACCTTAGAAACACTCTTCAGGTTTCAGGTCAAGATGGGACTGTCTGGTTCCAGCAAAACAAACTCAGAACTCTGATTGATCTAGTCTTACTGTGAGTAGTTTAACTGGTATTTTATTCACTTTCTTTTTGTGACGTCCTTTATTTTGAAGGTATGTTTACCGTTACCATAGCAACCAGAGTCCGTTCGAGCAGAGAGAATGTTTCCACGTTATAAAGACGCTGCTAATACATTTTCTCTTGAAGACAAAGTGGATTTAAGTTTGTTATTATTGATTTAAAAAGCCAGTTTTTTTCAGGCTGGTCTTCTTTCGCTTTCTGCTACACCTTTTGACCGATCCGTGGAAATATTATCATACACTAAACTTGTCCGTAGCGCAGAAAAGGTTGGGGACCCCTGCCTTAGAGGACTAAAAGACTTAGTAATAACATATAAAAAAATGCGGGCCAACATTTAACAATCAGTGATTACAGAAGCAGCAACTTTAACATTTGGGGTAAATGTGAGCAAGGATTTGTGGTGGCCACAGAGCGGAAAGAGTCTCATTTTTAGGAGAAAACCCTGACAAAGCCAGTATGGGGGTAGGGGCCATGACTCCAGAACATTTTAAAATATAAGAGTCATTTTCCTGCATTTTGGTGGCCCATTCGCTGGCCCTGTAAGGGGATAGCTTAACTATTCCCCTTCCTTTCTTCTTCTTTTTTTTTTTTTTTGTGGACCAAAAACGGGGGAGCGTGCACCCCCCACGCCCATGGATCCGCTTCTGTATCTGTCTGATGTAGAAAGGATAAATTATGACATGAGAATTCATGGCTTCAGGGGAAAAAAACGGGTCATTATTAACAATAGAAAAAAAAAACAGAAGTTGTATAAAGCTGTGGGGAAACAGTAATGTTTTAGATTATATGCCAACGTTATAGTTCAATTCAAATTTATTTGTATAGCCCAAAATCACAGAATTTCTGTCTCCATAGGTCTCACAAGAAAAAGAGGAACGTATTAACACAAATACACAGCAAGAAAAATAAATAACAAATGCTAACTAAACAAGGCTGGCACATTTATGCCCTTAGACTCTCCTTCACGGTGAGGAAAAACTCCTAAAAAACCCACCAGTGGAGAAAAAATAAGAAACCTCGTGGGGATCGACACGAAAGAGAGATCCCTCCCCGGGAGGAGCATCCAATGTGTCTAAGACTATTGTTTAAATATTAGCTTATTCTACTCCACAGCTAAATATCTAAAGAAGTCAATAGATGTCCTCATCTTTCTTTTTGCTTGTTTTTTGTTCACATACATTTATTAGATGTTTGGCCTTTACCTACGCAAATCAGGCACGTCCTCCCGAAATTGTTGAGTTTTTAGTTAAGTGCACAACATGAAATGTAGACAATTCAATGCATTTTATCCTTTTTATAAGATTTAGGTATACTTAAGTACTTACACTGGAGTCGTCCATTGTCAGTTGCTAAGTACACTGATAGTTTCTGTACTAAATGATAAAGGCGGGAAGTATCTGAATAAGAACAAAATAATAATAATACATTTAATTTAAAAGCACCTTTAAAGATACCCCAAAGTCACTGTACAGATCACAATTATCGATAAGCCATAGATCAGAAATGAAATAAAATTAAAGTAAAAATAACTAAATAAATAAAATAAAATTAGAAACAGATCAAAGCAAAGTAAATCAATACATAAAAAATACAAGTTCAAAAATACAATACAAGTACGAAAATACTTATTTACAAGTACAAATACAAAAACACAAGTACAGTACAATTCACCGTAACTAGTGACGTTCCCATTAAAAATGAGAAATTAGAGTTAAAAGGGACAACTTCTTTAGCATTAATTTCTAATTATAGAATTTTTCGCCCCCTACCGTCCACAGCACCAAACTAACCTTTTCCAACGGCTCACGTGACTCCAAGAACGGAGCTTTTGGTTATCCAATCAGATTTCCACGATGATTTGACGTGTGACATTTTTTCCCACAATGCTCCAAGCGCGTTAAATTTTCAATCTTTTTGTAAAATAAATCACTAAAAAATATTGTTTTAAACAACAAAATATCTTGTTGTTTAACACACACATCAAAATATCTTTGATGTGTGTGTTTTATATGTTATGCTTAATATAGAAGCCTTAATATTTCAGAATATGTTAATACCGTCAGTCAAAGAAGGCCGGGCGAAGAATAAGTGGCCCAGGACACGGACGTACTGTAAATCTGAAATGGTTTTCGTGTGTGGTATTTACAGCCGGACTCACTCTCTCAAGTCGAGGTGCATGCTGGGAAATGTAGTCCAAGAAGCGTGAGCTTTTAAAAAAAAAAAGCTTTTAAGCGTTTCTTTTATGGAGTGTATTGAACAAAGCGTTTGCTTCATCCATCCCTTTTTCAAACATTGCAGTCGTTGTATTATGTTTCTTTTATTCTTGCTGGTTTGAAAATAAAAAATGATCTACTCATATTAAATATGTTTAAACTTGCCAAATCACATACATAAATGAACATAGATTTCCCTGCTTTAAAGTTGAATAATTTACAACCTTAGATCCTCTTTAGTCTTTAATTTTGTTAGTAAATTGTTTTTTTAAAAACAATTAAATTATTAATACTTAGACAAACCCAGATGGGTGCCATATTTTTTCTGTTTTTCTTACTCTTTCTTTTTCTGGCTCAAATACCCATCATGATCCTCCTCTCTTCTGGAACGTTTCCTCCTCCAAATCTGGCCCTCTGCCCTCATTATGCACACTTGGTTTGAATTGCCTCTCCCTGATGTCTCCACCAGTGTCTCATCTTCCCCTGGTTATTTACCCCCGGTGTCCATCACGCCAGTGTCAGATCATCTGCTGTACTGCTCAGCTGCAGCCATGATGGTGTCCATTGTTGTCTGGTCCTGCCAAAAGTCTCCCCAGGTTGATCAAGCCTGTTCAGGTCGTCTTCCAGGCTGCACGTGCCTAGTCATTTTCTCTAACCACTGATTTACTGCAATAAACTGGTTAATCGCAGTCCACCACAATGGGGGACTAAGCCTTCCAGGCCGTTGCCCCACTACTTTGCCTACACTACTACCGCAGAGACCCACTAAGTGTGAAAACTTTTAAAAAGACCTAAAGACATTTCTTTTTAATAAGGTTTTTAATTTTTATTGTATGTTTTTCTGTTTGTTTTTTGCAGAATTCTCTTTAAATGTCAGGCGCATTATAAATAAAATACATTATTATTATTATTAAAACTGGCCATGCATCTGGGTCCTACATCTCCATCTTCACCACCTCATGACAACATAGACATGATCGTGAAATATGACATGCTGTTATCAGCAGCAGACCTAAATATTTGATGATGGTATTCAAGAGAAGTTGACCCATTGCTGCTACTGATGTAACACATTGTAACAGCATCAGAAAGAATCAACCCACAAACACAGCATCAGTCAGCATTTTTCTGTCAATTTTTAGAATCCCACCACATTTTGCCGTCTATTTAACAGATTTTTTGTGACATTGACACCATGAAGTGTCTAATTACATCTTTCCAGCTGGAAGAAAAACAGTAATAGAATCCAAGTAAATAAATGTACAAATCCCAGGACTGTGTTGGAAGTAATTACTCATTAATTAGTAAAGCTGCTCCAGCCCTCTAGATGAAATCAACCCAGATGTTGCAAAAACACCAGGTAATTAAACTTCTTATGTCTCATTGCATCAACAACAGTCAAGGTTGGTGTCATGAGGCAGGGAGGATGGAATTATAGAACTCAGATGCACAGCCAGTTTTAACCAGTTTATAATCAGGAGTTAGAGAAGAGGTATAGGCATGTACAGCCTGGAAGACTGTGTGGAGGGGGCCAGACGACATGGATGGCCACCATCGTGGCTGCAGCAGGAGTGCTGGGCAGCATATAATCTGACACTGGAGTGATGGGAACCAGAGGTTTAATAACTGGGAGAAGATGAGACACAGGTGGAAACATTAGGGAGAGGCATTTGGAACCAGGTGTGCAGAATCAGGGAAGAGATTTGGAAATAACAGTAGAAACATGAAAAGGATTACTTACAAAGATGCAAAATCAACTTTTACATCCAATTTTTGTTGTTGTTGTTGTTTGTTATTTAAAATTGAATTGATTTTTTTCCATGTTATGCTTCAGTAACAAAGCTGTTCTATTAGTCTGTGGACAAGAAAATAGACAGGATTAAGATCCCTAATGCTTTTGTTGTCCCATCTCAGAGGCAAAGACTCCATCATAAAACTTCCTTGCAATTAAATTAGCACTAGACTCACCATTGTCCCTTCCTGTTTCATCCCTGCAGCCAAGACCCATCCACTAACATAGAACAATAAACAAGACAGATGTTATGAGAGGGGAAATAAAAGGAAGGTAATAGGAAGAAGAAATCTTCTTTGGTAAGTTAATGATTGCCTTCATAATATATTCAACCTTTACATAATTAAAAACTGCAAATCAAATGATTTAATATTTATTTTTTTTTTAGTCATGAGGTGGTAAAGGTGGAGATCTAGGGCCCAGATGTGTAGCCAGTTTGTTGCAGTCAATCAGGGGATAGGAAAAAGCAGGCTTGGCACGACCAGACAACATGGAAGGGACACCATCATGACTACAGCAGTACAGAACAGCGGGGTGAGAAACCAGTCTAGAGGGACACCATCATGGCTGCAGCAGGAGTGCAGGACAGCAGATGATCTGGAGTGATGGACATCAGGGGTTAAATGAACAGAGGAGGACGAGACACAGGTGGACCTATCAAAGAGTGGCAATTGGAAGCTAGTGTGCTGTGCAAAATTAGGGCAGAGTGGCCCTCTTTTATAATGATAATTTGTGCATATTTAGGATTTAATTATGGGTTAAGCAGGAACAAAAATTAAAATAAAATGTTGTACAATTTAGTCTGAAATGATCATATGATGCTTTTACAGCTTAAAATACTGCTAGCTTGGTAAAAATGGAAATTGTGCAAGCATATAGATAAAGTTTATTTCGGCATAGTTCTTCTACAAGACTTAAAAATTTACCTTGGATTAATCATGCCATAATCTTTTTATGGTTGCAGTGTCCAGTAGCTACGCTAGTTTTCTTAGGATTTTAAGATACTCATATTGGTGGCATTGTTCTGTACATAAGACTTTTTTTTATTAATTGGGGATCTTTGGTGCTCTCTTAGAGTGGATTTTTTAGTTGTGTCTCAGTTTAGTGTGTGTTCTGCTTTAGTTTGGTGCCATCTTGGTTTTCACTTCTCATTTTTCCAACAAGATTAGAGAATATGCAATACTTAAGAAACATTCAAAGCAAAAAAAAATTGAACATTATCAATCTTACCTAATATTTCCCCAATATGCTGGGTTCGCGGCTTCTACGATGTTGTTTGTCAAATAATGTTTTCCTGTAGGATTGTCTAAACAACAATACTCTGAAAGAAATCACACATGTAATCAATATATTTACGGCTTTAGTTTGAAGTTTTCTTTAGAAACTATAATGCTTGATTTGTATTTTTATGGTTTTCAGCCTAATCTTCCTGTGTTTCTCAGCCTTTGATCCTGACGGATCCTCTGCGTTCCTGTCCTGGGCATAGCCAGATCAAGGAGGCCTCAGCACTTCATCTATCATCTTCACCTAGCCAATCTATTCATCCCCGTCCTGGGCATCGCCGGGCTGAGGAGTCCCCCGTGTTCCCATCAGGATGAAGAACATCTATTGACTTCTTTAGAAATTTAGCTGTAGAGTAGAATAAGCTAATATTTAAACTATAGACACATTGGGTGCTCATACCGGGGGAGGGATCTCTCTTTTGTGTGGATCTCCACGAGGTTTCTTATTTTTTCCTCACTGATGGGTTTTTTAGGAGTTTTTCCTCACCGTGAAGGAGACTCCAAAGGCAGGAATGTGCTAACATTGTCTAGCTAACGTTTCTTAGTTTTCTTGCTGTATATTTGTGTTCATACATTCCTCTTTTTTCTTCTTTCTGAACGTGCAATGTGAAGCCCATTGAGACAGAAATTCTGTGATTTTGGGCAATACAAATAAAATTGAATTTGACCTTAAACTAGCAGTAGATCAAAAGATGCTTATTATTTTTTTGAAGTTCATACAGTGAAGCTGCTGACTACAGATGGTAGCTTCCACATAAAGGCCTGAAAACCAAGTCTTTATGGAAATCCTTTGCCAATTTTGTTTCGAACAATCAGCCACAATGACTCAGCAAATACCTCCTTCAACATCAGGGAGCAAACAAATAAGAATCATATTTTATTTATAAGGTAAAGTAACCCAAATAAAACTCACTTGTAGTTTAAAGTATGAAGGGCTAACTTTGAAAGATCTACTCAGTGTAGCTGCCATGTGTGTCATATAGGAAGTGCCTACTTAGGCCAGTAAATATCATTGCATATTTAATGCCACAAGCTTTGCTGTGGTACCCCGTGGAGCACAGCACCTTTTCCCATAGGACAGCACCATCTTAATGGGTTGAACAGACATAATGAAGCTAAGGACACAGATGAACAGGTGCAGCAGAATGAGAGCCAAATTAATTTTTGTATAGGGAATAGTCTTTGTCGTAGCTAACCTAAAGTAAGGGCAATAGTAAATAGTTTCAAAATAACAATATTTAACATTGAATGAATACTAATAGAAACAGAAGCATTATGATCATAAAAAAAAATCAAACTTTAGTTATGAAACTTTATTCTGAAATGATTGCCATACAATAAATTTCTTCAAATGGCAAAAGATTAGATTTAAAAAAAAAAAAAAAAAAAAAATCAAGTCAGACTACAATCTTTAAACAAAACGAGTATAATGATCTACATCTTCTTAAAAAATATTAAAGTAAATTCTTTTTAATTAAACATATCAGCGTAAAATGTAAGAATCAACATTTATGTAATTTTTGGACAAACTGCCCACCTATAAACCTGGGAAACCCAACTTTTCACTTGTGGGTTTCCCGGGTTTTCCCGGGTTACCTACAGGCACCTTTTAAAGTGAAAAGGTGCCTGTAGGTAATTGTTATTCGCAAACCTGATGGCACTCCACAATGAGCTCAGGCTTTTCTAAAAACAGCAGCAAATGAATAACACCATTACTGCTGTTTTACTTTTAAAAATGACTTTAGTACAGGAATAGAACTTTTGTTCCATGTCATGTACCCATATGATCCATGTCAACCAAACCAGTTTGAGCTACTGGCTGGTTGCTGGTTGAGTCGGTATACGAACAGTCAAACTTACAAGCTTTTACCGAGTATGGATAGTGTTCAGAAGATTATTAGCACAATCTTTTGCACGCCTTCACAAACATTGGTTTCTTTTCTTTTTTAATACATTTTGCATGTATTAAAAAAGAAAAAAAAAAAACAAAACATGGCAATGTGCAAACTCTCAAAAGCATTCTTATATGATTTTGTAGTGATTGCTGTTCAAGAAATTTAAGACCATCAGCCGTTAGCAGTCTAAGATAAGACGCAGTCGGACTGTTTCTTAGGATCTGGTTTTCTTGAGAGAGAAGAGTAAGGCTGAGCAGAGCTCATTACTGAGATGGCTTGTAGCGAGGTAGTAGAGTTGCTGGATGAGTTAGATGATGTCTTTGGTGTGTACGATGGTGTGGTGGTTTGGTATGAGGTGGAGCTACTTTGATACGAAGTTCAGCTGTGGTGAGGTGACGGGCCGGGCTGTACGCTGAATGTACTGGCACAATAAGTCGGTGAAGCCGGTCTACGAATCGGGTTTTTTATAGGGAACGATACTGGTTGGTACTGTAAAAGGTACTCTGGATAGATTTGGTGCTTCTCAAAAATAACGAAGACCGAAGGGTCCATCACATCATTTACGCAGCTGTCAAAGAAGTTTATCTCTCCTCCATCCTTGGAAGGAGGTCGGCGGTATTCAGATTCTCCTTTGGTGTAGCTTCCAACCAGCACACGTGAGATGAACATGGTTTTCAGCGAGGAATTCCCTGTGTAGTAGTGGGAGTAGAGGGCATCCCGGGCAAAGTAACTACCTGGGGTTACAAATAAACAGAAAATATTTGATGGTAAAAATTCATTTTAAAAAAACAGAAGAAACATAGATTGCTAGTGTGGTTTTTGTAGTATCTCTGCTCAAGATAAAGCTGAACAGTAATACACAATGATAATGTAAATATTCTCTAAAGTATTTACACAATTTTTCTATCTGGATGTTAAATGTGTGGAATTTTACTTGGTTTCAGGACATATTTAGATGGGCTAATTGCACTTCATAATTATCTGTGTGAACTTACGCTTATGTTTTAGAATTGTGACTCTTTTCAAGAATTTTTTGCTAATTATTAAATGTTATTTTCCATCTTTGATTGAAGAATTTGTAGCCTTGAGACTATGTAGATGACAACGTGGACCTGTAATCATCATTCCTTTAGCCATAATGTACAATCTGACTATGAAACAGAGACAAAACAACAAGTTCTTTTGAGAACGTGTGCTTTTCCTCATCGCTCATCATAAGCTTACAAACTTTAACCAGAACCCTAATATTTAGTAAAATGTGAATAAAATGGCCCATTAATCCTTAAAATATCAAATCTAGCACTTTAGGAGGCGTTGGCTCAGTGGTGGAATATCTGCCCTTGGAGCAGGAGAAGCTGGTCCAAGAAGATTGACACCCATGCCTAAGTGTCATTGGTGAAGACACCTAACCTGCCCTGCTGCAGTTTAATACAACATAGAAATTTTACCATTTGAGGGATGAATACACTACGTAACAGCAACAAAAAAACATCTCACCTTGACCAAAAGCTGTCCCGTTGACCCCACAGATCCTCCAATCAAAATTATTGAGGCAGATGGCGTCCACATGTCTGGAGTCTGTCCCGTGAAAAAGTTGCTTTTCCACCACATCAGAGCCTCCATTCTTGTTCTTCATCACATTTTTTTGCCTTTATGAAAATATGAATTGAGAATTTATTTTAAACGTAAAGGATGTAAACGATCTTTAGATAGATCAGCAAGTGTTAACCATATCATTTTAAAAAAATAATTTCAAAGCACAATTTTTTAGCCAAAAACCTATGAAGAAAAAGCTGACTTCTGAAAAAAAAAATGCGTGTTATGTGTTATTTTGCTTTTTAAAAAAAAAAAAATCACAAACGTGTTTGCTTGCAAATATCAATCACATACATACCACTGATAGACCTCCCATAGATCTTTGTTCTGAATCCTGGCAAGACTTGCAATTTGAAAGCCTCTCATGGTATCATGGAAAAGACTTGCAATTATTTTGAACTCCTCTGAAGTCTGGTTAACTAAGATTTTCTGAAAAACATAAAAAAGAATTCAAACATAATCAGTTTCAATTACTTTTAATCATCAAAGTCAAATACTTAAATGTAAAGAAAATTTTTTAAAGCTTTTACCAAAATGGAAGCATCAGTTACGGTTGTGGAGTAAATAAGTGGTAAAATTACTGACATTATAAATGACTGTGTTTGCTGCTTTTTAAAAAAGAACAATCTTTCCTTTCAAGCAAATCAAAGAAACAAATAGAATATATTACAAAAATGTTAGTACCAGAAAAATTAAGGTGTCTAGAAGAATTCCCACACATTTGTCCTCAGTACGTTTTTATTAGGTTGGAACAAAATTCTAGTTTAAAGACATAAATGTGGAAATTTGTAATCACTGAAAAGTGAAAGGGACTACACGTGTCACAAATAGGGTTGCAGTAATACCAACTTTTCGAACACTATCCTTAATATTCTGACTTCATTTAAGATATTTAATGTTAATGCATTCCTTTCCATAGTCTTCTTCTCATCCGGCCCGGGTCACCAGCCTCAGACGGGAAACCTAGGCTTCTCTCATCCCGACTGCATCCTCCAGCTCACCCAGGAGCATCCCGAGGTGTTGTCCGGCCAGCTGTGGGACATTGTTTCTCCAGCAGGTCCTGCGTCTGCCTCTAGGTAGGTCTACTCTGGTGGAATGTGCCTGAAACACCTCACCAGCGAAGCGCCCGGAAGGCATCCTTCCAGGTGCCCGAGGCACAACATCTGGTTTTTCTCAACCCATAGGAGCAACGCCTCCACTCAGAGCTCCTCCCAGATGGCAGAGCTCCTTACTTTATCTCAGAGAGAGCCCAGCCACCCTGTGGGGGAAGCTCATTTGGCCGCTTGTGTCCGTGATCTTGTTCTTTTGCTCACCACCCACAGCTGGTGACCATAGGTGAGGGTAGGAACGTAGATCAACTGGTAAATTGAGAACTTAACTTTTCGGCTCAACTTTCTTTTCACCACAACGGACTGATGCAGTTTTCGATTTATTTTTTCTTCCACTCTAACAATAAGCATGTAACCATTAAATGTGGGTTAAATTCCCAACAAGATGTCCATTATTCAAAATAAATGGACATCATGCTGTATGTTCACTTTTGCCAACTCTATTATTTTAAGAAAAGAGACAACTTGAAAGGTATTACCTCAATCCTACTAGGGTCATTTAAACAACAACAAAAAAAGTCAGACGGCAGAGTATTTGTTGGAATTTGTATCCACGGTAAAAACACCAAAGCCCGCAGCTGGTCCACGACTTTCCAAGATCAGTGATGTTTGCTTAATGTTATGCGAGTGAAATAAAATGTAGTTTTAAAAGAAAAGGACATTTCTTGTCACTTGTTGTTTTTCAGGGGATGATGCAAAATTTGGCTTAAAAAATAACATCTATAAGTAGTTTTCAAGAAAATTTTCAGTACAAGAAACGTCCAGGAATGTTAAACAAAACCAAAAAAAGTTTCAGTATATTTTATTAATCCCCTCTGAGGAATATTTATGTGACTAGTAGCACTTCAAGCAGTCCAAGAGAGAGTTATCAAACAGCTACAGAACAGCTGCAGCTGGTGCAGAGTTGGCTGGGGTGGAACTGGAACAGTTGATTGGTGGAACACACGACCGTTTGCTCTGCACTGGGCAGAATATAGGTTACCGTGGCAACACTGAAAGCTTAAGAGATGCATAATAAGATCTTAAACTGACACAAAAGCTCTATATCTTGACAGCAATTCACATCCATCACTGTGGTGGAACAACACTATTAGTTGTTCTCAAACAACGCCAGACCACCAGCATTAGTTTTTGCAGCACTTTTCCACGTCTCTGTTCGCACACACTATTGTGAAGCCAGGTATGTTCAGACAAGAATCACCTCTGACTGCAAGAGGGGTCGCTCCGCCAAGTCTATAAAAAGACCAAGCAGCACTCCTGGAAAAAATCCTGTCTTCATCCCTTAGTCTTTTGCTTTACTCCAGCTGGCACATCTCAATACATCCAGTTCGACTCGACATTCCTCACTGCTGAAGTAGCGAGAGGGTTTATCTTGAAACACTGATAAAAAAACTCAACAAATCCAACAAAAATGTGGAGCACTACACGGCCTGCTGCTATCACGAGTAGCACATTTAAATAAACAAACCAATATTGGGATAAATAACCAAGACAATTTAGAGTAACATTTTATCTGAGCTTCTGTTGTTATGGTTACCAGCCAGCATTTAGGCAGGTGCAAAAATTTAGAATCCTGAGATTACCTGATCAAAGCATTTTTCGGAGATGTACATTATCTGAAAATTACGGGCACCGTGCAGGCAATCAGAATCTAGTATTCAGCCAGACAGAGCATAGTATATTTACATTTAAGAGTCAACTTGTATACGACTGAGGCAGAGAATCCTTTGGTACTGCTTGGGTTGAGTGTAACATGACTGCAAGCCTCCACTGCTGTAAATAACTGCCATAAAAAAAAAAAAAACATGCAAGAAGTGTATGATTTGATGCATTCCGGTCTATACATTCCTAAAGACTGTTAATTCACTTCTATAGTAAAATTAATAGATAAATAACATTGATTTATTGTGGTACTGACCCAATACTTGGCACTGGGATTGATGCATCCCTTGTCATAACAGATATGAAGCAATGAATAAAATACATGTTAATGTGCAAACTGAAACCCTTAAATAAATTAAGAGAACATCTGGGTTTTAAAACTTCTTAAGTCTTACAAATAAATTGACAAGAGGTAGATATGAAAACTGCAGATGTAACTAGTGTATTTATGTATGTTTGTACAAGCTTATAGCTCCATTCCGTTCTGTCGTCTTCACTTGTGCGGGACCAGGTCGCGGGAGCAACAGCCTTAGCTAAACTTATAGCATTTAGCTGAAATGAGCACCCTTAACTTATTGAATGTTACAGATAACTACATCACACACATGCTAGAATAATGAGTGTAAAGGTCAGACATGTAAAGGAATTATAGAGGAATGTTCAGTTACACACACTCTGTGTTTTCTTCATATTTGTGAACAAAGAGCACCAGAAAGCTATTTTACCTCCTGCGGGTCGCTGTGTGGGGATAATTTGACCCTCAGGTCTACTTTATGTACAGCCAATAAGCATGCACAACACAATGCATCAAATAACGCATTTTAGAAATTAAAGCTAAAAAAATTGCACTGAAAAAATATATCTGCAACCAGAACGGTTGTGGTAGTTCACACAAAAGGTGGAAACATTAATAATAATAACGCTGCTGAGGACCTATAGAAGTGTATGTCAATACAAGAAATATTAACCCTGAAAAGGAAACCATTGAAAGTGTTTGAAGTCACATGAGAGGGTTAGTGATGAAAAGAGAATTTTAGGAAAACAGTTCCAGTGCGGTGCATTTATAATACCTTGAATCCCGTTTGAGGAATTTGAGTTTTGTCCCAGTAGTCCGGCACAGAGACGGCGTTTGTTAGACATTTTCTGCAGAGAGATAATGAATGTTTTTTTTTGTATAACTTGTTAAGTTTTATTTCTTAAAGAAGCAACCAAACAGAAGTCAAGCAAAATTCCAGAATCTTCTATAAATACATTATTTCTTTTTTTTTTTTGTCTTGAAAATAAATTTTGTTTGCATTTGTTTCTTTTAAATCGATATAAAAATCACATCTTCAGACTAAGTTACTCTAAATCTTGAAGTGTTGACGTAGCAACTTTTTTAACCAAAATAATAGATGACCGGGTAGCTAGATAGAACGACTGGCATGTGGCTAATAAGAAATTCATTTGTCCATCTATTAAGATTTTGTTCGCTTGGACAGTTTATATTTTGTTTTAATTTAGCTAATTTGTCATATTTTGATTGACTCACTTCAATTTTCTTCTTTCGCTGACATCTGCAGCTGAGACAAATCGGGGACGCCGACACACAATCCTTTTGGTACCATAAAGCTTGTTTGTTTGGATCATTTCTGATAAGAAAAGCATTCAAAATAAATTAACAATACTATTGTTTGGAATGTCTCTAAAGCAGGCAACTTACCCAGGAAACTGAGCGTATACGAGTTCTTGCCGGCTGAGAACTCCACAATGTCATTGTCGTTATCTACAAATCTCTTTTCCAGCTTGGTGCTGTCAATGTCTGCTGGTTTGTGCTGATTGCCCTGAAACACAACATCTCTGTGAGCATTTTAATGTGTGAACTAAGTCCACACACGATGAACTTGTAACTGGTTGATGCAACAGATAAATGACTATGATTGTTCTGTCCTGCAAGAAGATGGCTTCTAGAAAGGAGAAAAAAGCAAGAAACAATAGTGAATCACAGACGCTGTGAGGTATGAAGTGCAGGTTGAGTCAGGCATACTGTTTAGAGAGAGAGTTGCTTTGTCATTTTTCAATGCAATAAAACTACATTTTCATGACTTTCAACTCAAGATCAGACACAGAAACAATAAACACAAGTTACAGAGTTGAGAGAAATGGACATGCAGCCAAGCAACGGTGCTACCTTTGTAAAAAAAAAAAAAAGAAAAAAGAAAGGGTAGGCTGTTTGGTGTCACACGGCTTCACCGCCACAGGTCGATGCAGCTGGGCATGTTAAAAAAAAAAAACAAACAGTTTGCTCATGACGAAAAGTGTTGAGTTGAGAGGTCGTGTAGGGGGTAGGATAAAAGCAGTAGCTTCATGTGGAGCTTTTGAGGAGATGTGAGATAACCAGCCTTGGCCAAGGCTAGTCACAGGGAGTCCAAACAAAAAGATATGGTTACATATTGTTAAAGCAAACTATGGATGTTGATTTTACAAGCAAAAGATCTACAAACAAGATCTAAGCCTGGATTCCTTCACAGATGTCTTCAAGGTATAAGAGTACAAACTAATTAAATGACCAATTAGGTCAGATGAAAGGATCTGAAGTCACCAGACCATTAAACATGTAAGGTATCATGAAAACTGAAAGTACTCACAAGAGAAGCGTAAAGGTTCCACTTCCCATTCTCATCTTGCCAGTACCAAAGCCATTCAGTGGTTAAGATGAAATCTGGCTTAGTAACAGAGCTTACAGTTGATAGTCTTCGTACATTATTTGATCCAAAAGTCATTTTGTCAAAGTGCACAGGAGGAGTGGTGGTACTGATCAAGATAGTACGAGAATCTGTTAGTGCTACAGATCAACCGACTATCGCTCAAACTCAAGAATGTCACTGAAGTACCTGTACGTGTTTATTGGATCACAGTAGTCTTTCTCAATACTCTCGTTATTTGGCAAGCTGGTCCACCGATTGCCCTCCTGAACCTCCCATCTGTACGGCATCAGATCATGAGCTTTGAAACATCGTTCTACAGACACGTCAATAGAAATAAATTAGCATAAGCACATCTGAGCATAACAAAACGATTCCAATCCTATTTGCTCACCTTCATGTTTGCAAAATCCTTTTATGAAGAACATACAAATCTCTGTTTTATCTAGAAAGAAACAAAACAGTCAAATCCAATCATTTTATTTGCACGGGACACATTTTAAAGATTTTGATATTTTATTTCTATTTTTATTTCTATTTCTATCTATAACTGTTTTCCTCCATTCCCTTGTTTGCCTCTGTTGCCTCCCTTTCCCATCCCACCTCTTCCTCTTTGCCCATGGGTTTGACCCAATTTCGGGTTGAACTGGCCATCACGGCCACGGCCTCTCCCCCGGCCACCAGCAGCACGCCTCAATGCAACTCTGTTGGCATAAACCGATCTCAAGGAGCCAATGACGCAGTCAGGCACACCCTTAGCATGCAAGCTTTCGAATGGTTGGGGAGCATAGAAATCATGGTTCTTCCAGCAGCTGCAGTCCTGGTTCATGTACTTCTCACAAATGTGGAGCCTATCACAAGCCAACCCACTCTCACACTGACCAAAGTGTCCATCGCCATTGTTATAATCACGACAAATCTAGTAAAAAAGAGAAAATGTGGAAAAAAAGGATTGTAAGAGATTTTAAAAGGTAAAGCCAAGAAGATGCTGTTGTTTGTGAGGCGTACATGAGGAAGGAGTGTCATATCATTCTGAAGCAGTAGAGTGCATAGTTCCGACCTGCCCAGCATCTCCAGTTCATGCTCCTGCAACAGGATTTGATTGTGATTGGTGTGCAAGCTGTGCGAGAAGCTGCAGACTCTTCTGTTAGGAAAAAAAAGGCCATTGATTATTTCACAACAATAATAAAAAATGTTGATTGTGTCAAAGAGGTTTGAGTCCCTCTGTCATAAAATTAGGGTGTGGTAGCAACAGATCACATGCAGCAGGGATTACATCAGGAAACACAAAAATAATAAAATATTATTTATTCATCTTCAGTACAACTTATCCTGATTGTGTGTCAGAGCCAATCCCAGTTGATTAGAGGCAAGAGGCAGAGTAAAACCTAAACAAGTTACCAGTATTTTGGGGGCAAAATGAGCAAACTAATTTCAAGTTGAGATTGTCCAGTGATTAAGTGTTAGGTCAATTCTAAAAAAGAAAAACTGTTCTTTTATTATTAGCATTTCTTTTTTTCCAGATTGCTAAAAGCCTTTGTGTAAGAAAATGCTTTCAAACACAGCCCTCCTACAAAATATTCAACACTGGAGTTAAACCTGTAATGCCAACAACAATGTCCAACAACATTTTAGTGCTTCTAAATGAGGAAACATTTCTGATGTTTTGATCTGTGTTTTTTAATGGGGGTTCAGATGGCAGTGAGATTTCTAGACCTGGTTGTTTGTTCACAATTGCCCTTGTATAATTGCTTTTGTTCTTGTTGTCTCTACCTCCTCCTCTGATTCTTTTGTTTAGTTTTACCCTTTTTATTGCCCCATTCCTCAGGGTAAAGCAACAGAAGTTTACCATGGAAGTTACAAAAGTAGTCTTATTTCAGTTTCAGTTGTTTTTTTATTCTTGGTCAAAATCATAATCATAATAACAATACAGACCGCAAAAAAAATTATTATTATTATTATTTTAATACGAACAACACATTACAGGTTTAAGAAATAAAGACAGATTGACTGAGATGGATCAGACAAGTTCAGAAGTGAGAGAGGGAATAAATTGGCAGAAGGATGCCAAGTTTGGAACTGCCAGACAAGAGATCAAGAGTAGACCAAAGGGAAGGCATAGCTCAGTGGTAGAATGGCCATCTTTGGACCGAAGAGTTGCCTGTTCGATTCCCACTGAGCTCATTCCTAAGTTTCCCTGGAGAAGACACCTAATGCCCAGTTTCTTTGACCTTTGTCTGCTGCATTGCAGTGCAGCACAGTAATTTCCCCTCCGGAGATTAAGAAAGTATCTTCTTCTTTTTCCAGCATGCCGACTCTCCTCAGTCTTATTCAGTGTCTCACTTCTCCTTAGCCAGCTTTTTTTTTGTTGTTGTTGTTGTTGTTACAATCCTGCCCTCCTCATTCCACTACCAAGTCTCCTTTTCTATCTTCCTTCCAGATGACACACCAAGTACTCTCTTACCTGTCTTCCTCATCACATTAGCTGTAGTTGTCCAGTCATCTGTAAGGATCTCCTGCCCACCAAGAGCCTGTCTCAAATCCTTTATAAAATTCAAGCAGCACTCTTCCTTTTTCAGCTTCTACCATTTAGTCTTCTGCATTCCCTTCATCTTCTTAAACTTCCTCACTGCTATGGTCATCTTACACACAACCTTTCTGGGCTGTTTGCCTACACTGTCTCCTGCTACAACTTTGCAATCACTAATCTCCTTCAGATTATACCGCTTAAACAAAATGTAATTTACCTGTCTACTCCTTCCTCCACTCTTGTAAGTCACCTTGTGTTCCAGCCTTTTCTTGCAGAAAGTATTCACTACAGCCATTTCCTTTTTTTTTTGCAAAGTCGATCACCAATTGTCCTTCTGCATTCCTGTTCTGGATACCAAACCTGCCCATTTTTCCCATGTTTCCTGCACCAACGTGGCCATTTACTGTAAGTCTGCTCCAATAACAACTCTCTCACTTCTAGGGATGCTCTGAATCACCTAATTGAGGATTGACCAGAATTTCTCTTTCTCCTCAATGTCACAACCTACTTGTGGAGCATACCCACAAACGAAGTTTGACATCACCCCTTCAATTTCTAGTTTGAGGCTCATCCCCCTGTCTGACCTTCTTTTTTTAACCTCCAGAACATTCCCAACAAACTCTTCCTTCACAATAACTCCTACACCATTCCTCTTCCTATCTACACCATGATAGAAGATCTTAAGCCCCGCTTATACCCTTGCTACGTTTCCATGTACCGTAATTTCACGGCCATAAGGCGCACCTAAAAGTCTCAAAGTTTCTATCGTGCAGTGCGCCCTATCTGATTTGTGATTTGCGGACGTATTAGAGAACCATCAGGCGGACGCAGTTAAGAACATGAGAATGTTAAAGGGGGAAGTGTGGGCGTGGATTGTGTCTATAAGAAGAGGTGTGTGCTTTATGCAGAACATTGCTGTTTTTACAACACTGAAAATGGAAAAGAGACACGCTTATGAAGCTCAGTTTAAACTGATGGCAATCAGCTGCGCCGGGCGAGTTACGCCACAGTTTGCCAGTGGATTGTAGATGCTTGGGCTAACGTGTCAGCTGACACTGTTGTCCGAGCTTTCCCAAAAGCAGGCATCATTTCCGCGGAGCTGCACGGTTCAGAAAGTGACTCTGACAGCGTGGAAAGTGAACCTGCGAGGTTGGATTTAGCGCAGCTGTTAGATTCTGAAACAGGATGAGGACTTGGATGGATTTGATAAATGACTTTATGACGACTGTAACTAATATTTAAATAAAACCAACCAAACTCAGTTTTACTCCCAATCTATTTTTAAATACGCACGTGTGTGTGCGTATGCGCACGCGTCAATCTGTATGTATGTATGTGTATGTAGCCTCACCAAACCCAGTCACACAGCATCCCTCTGTCATCCTCTGTAAAAAAAACTTGGAGTCAAAATGGATTCTAACCTCACCCTTGACTCCCACATTCACCATCTCTGCAAGGTTTCCTTCCTCCATCTTAAAAATATATCCAGGCTACGTCCATGTCTTTTCAAACCTGACGCTGAGAGGTTGATTCACGCTTTCATCTCCTCCAGGCTGGATTACTGCAATGCCCTCCTTGTAGGGATCCCATGCAGGGGCTTACAAAAGCTCCAGCACATCCAGAACTGCGCTGCCCGGATCCTGATAAGGAGGCGCAAATATGACCATATCACTCCCATCCTCAAATCCCTCCACTGGCTTCCCGTTAAATACAGAATTCAGTACAAGCTCTGCCTCCTCACCCATCAGTGCATACATGGCACTGCACCTGTCTATCTCCAAGAACTCCTAACCCTCCACACCACTGTCCGAGACCTGCGCTCCTCCTACTCCTCCTACTGCCTGCATCAACCAAGGACCAAACTCTTCACTATGGGGGACAGGGCCTTCCAGGCAGCTGCTCCACGGCTCTGGAACGATCTTTCCGAGAGCTTGAGGGCTCCACAGAGCGTTGAGGCTTTTAAGAAAAGACTACAGACATTTTTATTTCTAAAGGCTTTTCAGCAAAGTTTTTAGTGTTGTTTTTTTTGTGTTGTGGTTTTATTTAATTTAGCTGTTTGTTTGTTGTTTCTTTTGGTCACTGTAGCACTTTGAGATCTCCACTGGAGATATAAAGTGCGTTTACAAATAAAATTTATTATTATTATTATTATGTGTTGTTGTAAGGCGGACTTACGTAGTATGTCCGCCTTGCATCATGTCTAATAATTCTCAACCTTTACCTGTGATAGTCCCAACATTCATAGTTCCTACCCTAAGTCCAAAACTCTTGATGTTTCTCTTCTCTCTCTTCCGATGTACGCATCTTCCTCCTCTTCTTCTTTGACCACCAGTAGTCCAATTTCCACCCTGTTTGTCAACAGTACCGATAGCGGTTGTTGTTAACCCGGGCCACGATTGGTCCAGTATGGTATTTCTCAAACTGACTTGCATATTTGTGTTTAGCATAGTTTTACGTCGGATGCTCTTCCTGACACAACCTCTGTGATTATCTGGGCTAATGCCCATTGCACAACCATTTGAATGGTTAGCAGTTAGATGTTTCACTGAGTAGTACAACACCTAAACGTGCAATGAAATGGAAATGGTAAATGGACTCTACTTATAAAGCACCTTTCCACTTGCATTGCCACTCAAAGTGCTCTACAGTGAAGCTCACATTTACCCATTCACACACACATTCATACCTAATGGTGGAACCTGCCACGCAAGGTGCAAGCCACCATCAGGAGCAATTGGAGGTTCAGTGTCTTGCTCAAGGACACCTTGGCATGAACTTCAGGCAAGGGATAGAACCCAAAACAGCAACACTCTGGTTATAGGACGGTTGCCCTACTCACTGAGCCGACCTTCATCCATACAATAATTGCATTTGAATTGACTCCTGAATAGCTCAGAGTTTCGAAATATTTTACTAACGAACAATTTGAATCTTTGAAAATCAATTTGAAGATTTAAATGATTATTCAAATGTTCGAAATATTGAACTAACAATCTGAATCTTTGAAAAACAATGTGAACATTCTAATTATTTGAATATCAATCTATCTTGTTCCAAATCAATTTAAATCAAATAATAGATAAATAATTCAGATTATTCCTTTTTTATATCTCCCTGTAACATAAAATGTATATTTTTAAAAAAAATGCAATTTTGAGACCTATAGGATTAATATTAAATTAAAAAGATGAAGAACAGTAATGAAGCTAGGCTATCTAACTATGGCCTCAGCGTTTCAATGAAACTCAAACGCTTAAAAATTGTATTTTCTTGTTAAATATGACTGACAGACTTTAATTTAAATTTATTTAATACAACAGCAGCTAGAATAAATAAAGGATTAATAAATTATTATTATTATGAGGAGGTTTGTGGATTTGGTAAAGGAGGACATGGGGTAGCTTGTGTGAAAGGGGATGCAGAAGACAGGGTTAGATGAAGTAAACGTGTAGTAAAGTTGTTCTGTTCTTCATTAAAAGAATAATTTTTTATGCGTCTGATTTTACATTTTTATCCAATATGTCTTTTAGTGTTTTCACAAACAATAAAAAGTAAATCTAAACTAATGTCTTTGTGCTCTCACTAGCTCTGATCATTCTAATTTTAAAGTCCACTAAGAAATGATCGATCCCACATAGAAGCTAGGCCAAGCTATGCTAACAGTAACCAAACAACTTCCAAAAACTAAATCCAAAACTTTTCCCTAGTTTTAATTACGCTAAATAGTTTTGTCTTCAAACACTTTAACCAACTAATGTTCGATCGACTTTTATCTTGTTACACAAAGAAAGCTTAGAGCTGTTAGGAAATTAGGCCTCAATAAAAACATATTTACCTCGGACAAGATCCAGTGAAGAGGACATTTTTACAGAAATGTAAAGATCCACATGTTCCAAGGCAGCCTTTGATCCTACACAACTTCAGGTTGGTTTTAGCAACAACTTTTTCTTGCCCATTCCACGAAGACAATACGAACTTTCTTTGATTGCAGATGACTTGATTTGTGGAATCACCAGGGAATAGATTGTACTTTAACTCATCAGCATTTACTGCTCCTTGATTCGAGCAAATAAATTCGAAAATAACGGATTCCATCGCTTTCAGGTTTTCTCTGTGTGTTAGGGTATGGATGATGAAAACGTGGATCTAGATGAAGATCAGTTAACACGCAGCAGATAAAAAGAGGCGGAAACATTCGATATCAATTTCCGTGATTCGAAACCGAAACTTAACTTATTTGCAGTTCCAGCTTTCTCCGCTTGATGGCGACAGGGCGCATCATCGTGCGTGGCTTTAAATTTGCGAAGGCTCTTTTACCTAAACAAAATAAAATCAGGATCACATTCTTAGATAATCTTTTCATTTTCAATATCATACATCTTATTTTATCATACATATAATTATATATGCGGATGATAAAATATACCAATATGCCCCATGCAGTTATTCTTTGATGGTGAAGTACAAAGTTTTTGCTGGACATGCAAGTAAAAAAAGAACGTGTTAATAAATTAAATTGAGTGTGTTAACATAAAATAATCTATCTCACTCAGAGACAGGGCAAGGAGCTTGGAGTAGAGCCATTGCTATTCCGGTTCGAAAGAAGCCAGATGGGGTGGTTCGGGCATCTGGTTAGGATACCTCCCGAACACCTGGCTAGTGATGTGTTACGGGCACGAGGAGACCCAGGGGTAGACTCCGGACCCATTGGACAGACTATCTCTTACAGTTGGTCCGGGAATATTGGATGCAGCCGGGGTGTGAGTGCCCTGGCTTTCCCCTCTGAGGTTGTTGCCCCCGCGACCCGGCCCGGGATAAACGGAAGACATCGGAACATCATTTACTTTGTTTTGGGGTGAAAATGTCACATTCATTCTCAAATTTTACATTATTGTAAAGTGTGATTACACTCCTTTAAAACAAGTTAGAACTTACAGTAAGAGCATCCAAGGAATCAACATGCACCTCAAACGTATGCTGCACATCAATGTCATATTTTCACCTCAGATACAGCCACAATTGATGTTTAAATTACTAGGGAAAAATGCTTCAGAGCAATAAGGTCCTGTTGAAAATTTCTGCAAAAATTTTTTTGCAGAAATTCCAGCAAACATGATGACATTAGTCCTGTGCTCAGGACGGCACTGGGTTCGTGTGGCTCAGAGAACATACTTCAGAGCTGCTCTGTTTCTGCCTTATAAACCATCTAGAACTCTTTATTTTTTCAAAAAAATATATACATACGAACCAACATTATTTTGCGGCCTTCTCAAAATCTACTGCAGTACACACTTTGTCCACAAGACTCATGAACAAGTTTCAATTAATTAGATGATTTACTTTCAAAAATTCCCTTAATCTTCTAGATTAATATTTTTATCATCTAAATACTGAAGAATGAACTTTAATTTACTTTAGTTTTGTCTTTAACATCAATTCCCAGCATGTAGAAAGTCAATTAGTTCAGACTGACTCATTAAATTTCAACACATGCTCCAAACAGAATTCATTTATTATGAGATAGAATCTAAAAAAAGTTCATTAACAAACCTCAAAATGATCTCAAGGGGTTGAACTTGACTTTTTTCTCCATTGATCGGTTTATATGTGGATTGGAAAAGATTGTCATTCTCTTGTTGAGTGTTTCCAACAGACTAGACTGAAGAGATCGTCCCTGGCTGCTATTGTGTACGAATTTAAACGCGCCCACTCGGTACTGTTCGTTTTTTTCCGGATTTGATCGCGCATTCATGGAGTTGCATTACCGCCTCCTACTGGTCGGGCTCATATCACACTAGAATCCCATTTTATCTTGTAAATTTGATTTAGTTATATTTTCTATCTCTACTTTTTAATGTTGTGTTTCCTAGAAGGATGGGATGGATGGCTCAGTGAGTAGGGTGACAGCCCTGTAATCAGAAAGTTGCCAATTCGATCCCCTGCCAAGAGTTCATGCCAAGGTGTCCATGAGCAAGACACCGAGGCCCCTCTCCCCCGCCCCCATTGCTCATGATTGTGGTTTGCACCTTGCATGGCAGCATCCTCATCAGGTATGAATGTGTGTGAGAATGGATGAAAGTGAGCAAAACGTAAAGCGATTTGTGTGCCTACAAAGGTAGAAAAGCGCTGTATAAGTAAAGTTCATTTACCATTTAGAGATTGTTTTGTATTAATGTTGAAAAACTTAAAAAAATATATATTTTTAAAAATGATAATCAATTTTTCAAGCAGATACAAGCGGCCGAAATGAGCTTCCCCCCCAGGGTGGCTGGGCTTTCACTTAGAGATCGGGGGAGGAGCTCTGCCATCCGGGAGGAGCTCGGCATCAAGCCGCTCTTCCTCCAGGTCGAGAGAAGCCAGATGGGGTGGTTCGCCCCCGAGCACCTCGCGGGTAAGGTGTTTCGGGCACGTCCCACCGGGAGGAGACCAAGAGGCAGACCCCGGACCCGCTGGAGATAGTATGTCTCACAGCTTGCCGGGGAACGACTCGGGATCCTTCCGGGTGAGCTGGAGGATGCAGCTGGGGTGAGAGAAGCCCGGACTTCCCGTCTGAGGCTGTTGCTCAACCGGCCCTGGATGAGCGGAAGATGACGGAACGGGGATTGCTTGAATCTCTGAGATCTCTCTGTGCTCCTATGATTACAAGAGTTGAGAGCTCTTTAGTCCACACCACATACAGTATAATTATGCTTTTAATCATTTATCCATTCATCTTTATTCCCACTCCTCTATCTATCACACGCTGGTAACATCAGTATACTCAGGTCGACTGTTCATACAGCGCCACAATTAACCAAACTATGTTTTTTTTTCTGTACATTCGTGCCTCCCGCTCAGAGATAGAGCGAGTAGCTCTGTCATCCGGGAATAGCTCGGAGTAGAGCTGTTGCTCTTCCCATTGCTCCAAAGAAGCCAGATGGGGTGGTTCAGGGATCTGGTCAGGTGAGGTATTTCAGGCACATCCCTCGGGAAGGAGATCCAGAGGCAGACCCCAGACCCGCTGGAGAGAGTATATCTTACAGTTGGCCGGGATCCTCCCAGCTGAGCTGGAGGATGAAGTCTTGGTGAGGGAAGCCTGGGTTTCCTGTCTGAGGCTGTTGCCCCCGAGACCTGGCCCCGGGTAAGTGGAAGACAACAGAACAGAATGTTTTTTGCCACACCCAAGTGGCAAAGAATGTGCAGAGATGGTGGACCAGACCAGCAAAACCCTCTGGGTCAGTGCCTGCTGAACAGCATAGGGGCTTCACCCAGCCCAACAAATGGTCACTGACAACCAAATAATGGTAACCTCCATAGTCAAAAAAGTCAGCAAACAACAACCTCGAACAGCATGGAGAAAGCCATAGAAGTCATGGGCAGTGTAGCTGCCCTATGAGACAGGGCGTTACAATTACAGTGACTGATGACATGCCAGGCCAGTACATGATGGCAGGCGCCCATTGCTACATTGCAGAGGCTCCTTTTTGGGCGGAATGGAGGTGGTGAAGAACCTGAGCACAAAGGGATGGAGGGACCACAACGCGGTCAGTTTATAGGAGGATGCCATCCTGTGTGGAGACAGTAGCTCAGTGGTAGAGCGTTCGCCCTCGGACGGAAGTTAACTGGAAGTTCATGGGTTTGATTCCCACTGAGTTCACGTGTAGGGTCCTTGGAGAAGACACCCAACCTCCCTGTTTCTCCCGCCATTGGTGCAGTCGTGGCAGTCTGCTGCGGCGTAGTAGTGCAGCACACAAATTTCACCGGTGAGGGGAAATGAGGCATGAGCACACCATGCAGCCAGGAAGTAACATGGCTGTTAAAACAACCAGTTTACATGAGCACAGCAATAACTCAACCCCTAGTGGCCAGAGGTAAACTGGGCATTGTTCTATCTGACTAAACCTTCAGAATAGGCTGCTCAGGAAAGAGAATAATTTTCTACAGAAATTGCTGTCAGGGCAAATTGGTGCATCGTGCTGAACTTGAGCATTGTAGGTGATGGAGCTGGAGAAATCATAACAACAGAGGAGAAAGAGAAACGGACAGGACAAGAAAAGATGGGAGAGAGAGAATGGTGGGGCAACAGGAAGTTTGAGAAGAAGACAAGCTGCTGCAGGATAATGGCCTGATTGCGCCTAGTGGTTTCACCTGTGTGAGCTATCTCAGGATTTTTAGGGATATTCCTGGGATATTCGGGATATTCCTGTTGTTTTAGCTTTTAATCATCACTTTTCAAAGGAGATGATGGTGGACTTCAGCTCGATGGGGTCCCAACCTGCTTGGATCTGATGTGGAAACAATCTCATTGTATAGATTTTAGGCATTCATATGAACAAAAAATGGGAACGGTCTACCAACACGGATATCATCTACAAGAAGAGCCTGAGTAGACTGTACCACCTAAGAAAGCTCAGGTCCTGCAACAAGATGCTTTCCATGTTGGTCTCCATGATGTACCGATCCATTATGGCGTGTGTCCCGTTCTTCTTTGTTATCTGCTGGGGAGCTGCAATAAAAATCAAGGACAACAACAGTCTAAAGAGACTTATTAAAAAAGCTGGTTCTGTGGTTGGCTCACCCCTCGTCTGTGTGGAGGAGATGGCGAGGAACAGAATGATTGCAACTCTGTTGTCAATCATGTTGAACCCCTCCCAGTTTATTTTATCGTATCTTCATGTGAAAAAGTGTCTGAAGGTTCTACACATCAAGCAAATTATAGAAAATGTTGAGCTTTAAAACACAAAAAATGTGTCACTGCTGGGATGGGTTTTTGAACTTGCACTGACTAGTGAGCAGGCCACTGGCAGGGTACACCTTCATCAGATTATTTAAATGTATATTATTTCCATGTGCTACATTTTAGAAAAGGTAGGTACTGTATTTTGGAAGTTATCTGAGAGCTGTGACAGACTGGTGACATGTACAGGGTCTACCCTGCCTCTCACCTGCTATTAGGTCAGGATAGGCTCCAGCACCATTATGACCCAAGTTTGATTGAGCAATCCAGGAACTGGATGGTTTATATTTGAGAGTCATCATTCTTTTCAGCTTGACCTAATAACATTTATTATTTTCACAGAGAGGGGTGCGGTGAGCATCATGGGAGGTAACGTCACAGTGAAGCAGGATCAGCATGTGGAGTTCCAGTGTGTCACCAACACCTGGTTCCCCTTATCAACAGTCACCTGGAGCCAAAATGGTCACGCTATGGACAGTCAGTTGTACAACACCTCTAGCATGTCTGATGGAAACTATTTCAACTTCACCAGTATCCTGAAGTTCCAGGCGGTCAGTAGCTCCACGGTCCAATGCTCTGCATCCGTGGCCGCACTACAAACTCCTCAATCCAGATCTGTCTTCATGGTGGTTGGTGAGAAAATAATGCATAAATTTGAACTATTCCCAAAATAAGTTTGGGAATAATTTAACATACCAAAGACTGCTAGAAACTGTAATTAGCTTTAAAAAAGGGTAAAATCTGGAATTTTGATAATCTTTTAAAATGTGTTTCTTATTGGTCGATAATGTGAAACTACTACAGTGATACTAATATTATAATTTATAAAAATTATCCTTTGCATCAGTTCCCTCTAATTATGAATGTACCTGTTTGAACGGATGGATATGAGCTACTTAGTACTATGTCTGACAGTCAGCATCTCTCTGAGTGAAAGATCCCCCCTCCCAACACTGAACAGGCCCTCCACTGAAGAAGTGGCTGGAATTGCCAGGTGTTTAGCAGCTAGTATGGCCAGGTGGGGGTACTTTGTGTCCTGAGTGCTCCAGTAAGGCCAGAGGATTCTTGGACCTGTCCAAAGAAGGCTCCCTGAGGTACTCCTGGACCTTCAGCTGGACTACCGTTGGTGATGCTGTGGTGGTTGATGTGGTTGCAGGCTCCAAGAGACTCCAAGAAGATATCCAGGAAGTCAACCTCCTGGTGAGGCCTCTTAGCTGGCGGTGAAGCAGCAGCAGCATGAGTTGGTGCAGTTGTGTGTTGCTGGCGTTGGCTGTGCCCTTGTTGGTGAGCAGTAATGCCAGTCTCTCCAGCTCTAGACCCTGGTCCCACTTCAGCTTGAAGCGGGGAGCCATTATGAACACCTATGTCTTCATACTCCAAATCCCATTAGTGCCGCTCCTGGTTTTTTCCATCTTTGATATGATTAAATTGTCTCAGTAGGAGAAAAAAAACAAAAAACATGAGGTATTCCTAGGCCAATTTCATCAACCTAACATGTATGTTTTTGGGAGAGTGGGAGGAAACCAGAAAAAACCCACACATATGGTACATGGGGAGAACTTACAAACTCCACACAGAAAGACCAGTGCTTCAAGCCTTGTCCCACTCGAGACTCGAATCCCTGACCTTCTTGCTGTGAGGTGGCTGTGCTAACCACTGTGCCACCGTGCTGCTCGTGTCTAAGAGTGTTAATTAAATATTAGCTTCTTCTAATTCTTACTCTACAGTTTTATATCTGAAGAAATCAGAGTAGATGTTCTTCATCCTGATGGAGCAGGGATGATAGACGAAGCGCAGAGGTCTCCTCGGTATGGCCATGCCCAGTACAGGAACGGAGAGGATCCATCAGGAATCTGAAACAGAACTCTGCCCCAAAGTTTCTAGCTGGCTTGGTGATTCTTCTTCTCGTTTCGGCGTTTACCTTCAGGGGTCGCCACAGCAAGTCAGTTTCTTCCATCTAACCCTATCTGCTGTATCCTCTTCGGTCACACCAACTATCTTCATGTCCTCCTTCACTGTATCCATGAACCTCCTCTTTGGCCTTCCTCTAGTCCTCTTTCCTGGTGGTTCAAAACCCAGCATCATTCTTCTGATGTACTCTCTCCTCTGCACATGTCCAAACCATCTCAGTGTGGCCTCTCTAACTTTATCTCCAAAACCTCTAACACGTGCTGTTCCTCTGATCCTGTCCATCCTGATCACTCCCAGAGAGATCCTCAGCATCTTCATCTCTGCTACAAACATCTCTGTTTCTCGTCTTTTCCTCAATGCCACTGTCTCTAGACCAATCAGCATGGCCGGTCTCACCATGGTTTTGTACACTTTCCTTTTATTTTAGCTGAAGCTTGTTTAAAAGGAATATTTTGAATGTTTGAATAAGAAAATCTCTGCAGGGATTCACCTTCTGTGGCCACATGATCAGAAAAATTGATCCCAAAAAAATTGGATGCAAAAAAACCCAAAGAAATGTAACCAGTTTTGAAAAACTAGTGATTTATGATTGTTGCATGTATTTTTATTTAAAAAAAAATACCATTTTAATGCTTGCAGAACAGTTTAATTTAGGGCTGAAACAACTAATCGAATTAATCGATTATAATCGATTATTAAAATGGTTTTTGACTAATTTAGTCATCGATTAATCGTGTAGAAAGTTTTTGCTGTCAACTGCACCTAATATTACACAACTTGATTGTTTTTTGTGTATTTTTACTCATGTTAACCTAGGCCATTTTTGTTTGGTACTATACCTCTGAACAAGGTTAAATTTGCAAATCTAAAACTGTAAATGATTTCTTGTTTTTAAATGTGATCCTGGATGGTCAACAGTTTCCATTTTATGTTTTTTTAGCCAGTACTATAAAACACATTTTATGGGTGCTCTGATTTACCTTTACTGTATACAGTAAGTAGATTTATTATTTTATATTTGCTGTAGAAATGGTAATATACTCCCTCTTTATTTCACAGCATGATTAACATTTTTACTTATTAGAATGAGCCCAACGTGTTGTTTGAGTGGTTATGAGTTGTGTTTTGCATAACTACATTCAATAAAATGCCAAAAAACTATTATTTATTAAGTTGTCTATTTTACCCGATTAATCGATTAATTGAGTCAATAATCGTCAGATTAATCGATCATCAAAATAATCGTTAGTTGCAGCCCTAGTTTAATTTGGTGATTTTTTACAAAATAGTGTTAAAAATGACTGAAAATCAGTCAGTCAATCATCTTCTTATCCGTCAGTTTTTTTAATAAGGAGGAATTATATGGTCTTATACTGACATCTATCTACTGGCGCAAATCTAAAACTACAGAATTGTACGGTTCTTTAGTGACATTTACTGGCGAAAATGTGGAACTACACTTAATGACTTCAATATAAAATATATAAAAACACTGGTTCATACTTGGTGGTTTTATTAGACCCTCATTGACTGGATTTTTGAAGCACCGACCAAGAGGAAACTCCTGTCAGAGAAAGCCACCTGAAATCCGATTACCTGCCTTGTTTATGTCTCCATACTCCAAATCCCATTAGTGCTGCTCCTGTTTTTTTCATCTCTGATATGATTAAATTGTCTCAATAGAAAAAGTAAAACTTGTGTTATTTTTTAAATTTTCACACATGTTATGACTGTTTATTTTTGGGCTTCATTTAATTTATGAGAAAAGAAATAATTGTAGTTTTCTAAAAATTCTAATAAAGAATGTTTATGATCTCTGTTGCATTAAAAAACTAGGTCATAAATTTAAGCATGAAGGTAAATTAATTTAGCAATAACTATTGGTGGAGTTCTTTTACGGCTTCCATTCTGCTTCCCTGAGCAGTTCTTTTTATTACATAAGTAGATGTCTGGAGGATGAATCATCCAGGCAGACTTCAATCATCATCCAACCAAAGGAGGGGTGGAATAAATCCTCCTGACAGGACGTAATGAGTACCTCATTTCTACATGTAGAGAACAGCCTGATAAAACTATGGAGAAACAGAATGTCAATCTGATGGATTTTAGGTTTGTTTAAACTCACTAAAAAACACAAAAAAAACATGCATTTTGGACCAAATACATTGTTATCAACAATTCCAAAGCGTTTGGTTGGCGGATGTACCCTGCCTATGTATCTGGAAACACAACAACATCTGCCTTCTAATATTTTTCACTCGTGCACACGATTTAAATTTAACTGTACCTGAACTTGCCTTAAATATCATTTTTTTTGCAAAATTGCGACATGAAGTTTAAATTTAAAGTACAAATAGTTTTAACAAGTTTGATCCAAATTCCTTCACAAATTTGTCCTTTAAAAAGTTGACAGAAGAACCATCCCATAATTTTCAACACTCCTTTACCCTTCAGGCTAGCGATCCGAAATCCCATTAGACAAAATAGAAATCCATAGTAAGTCAGTCACCATCTTAACCAGCAGCGTTTCTCAACCAGTGCTCCGTGGCACACGAGTGTACCGTGAGGGATCGTCATGTGGGCCGTGGGAAATGATCCTATTTCACCTCATATGGTGATCGATCTACCGGTAGATCCCAAAGATTGTTCTGGTTGATCTCATGGAGTTTGTGCAAAAAAATGGATTAAAGTGAATTTATTCATGTTTATCGGAATGACATCTAGTCGTTTTATTTAGAGACAGGCAGTGCTGCGTTTGATTGTTTGCTGTAACCATAGTAACCCACTCTTCTTATCTGCTTTTTTGTTGGGAGCTGCTGTCCATCTTTCCTCAAAATTACCCCACCTAGTGGATTGTATTTTCTACATGTGTTTGAAACATTAAAAGAACATTTAGGTTGCGTTTAAAGCAGAAAAATAACAGATTCTGATTAAATCTGACATTTTCTGCGAGAAATTCATGAAAAAAAAGTTTGTTTTATAACATTTTTGGTTGGTGGTGTGCCTGAAGATTTTTTCCGATGGAAAAATGTACCTTGGCGTGAAAAAGGTTGCCTTACAGGGTTGCGGGGGAAAGCCGGAGCCTATCCCGGCTTATTCAAGGCGAGGGGCATGGCCACACACAGACATTCCTAGGGGCAATCATTTAGTGGCCAATCAACCTAACATGCATGTTTTTGGAGGAAACCGGAGTACCTGGAGGAAACCCACACAGACACGGGGAGAACATGCAAACTCCACATAGAAAGCCCAGTGTTCCAAGCCTCGTCCCCACTCAAGACTTGAAATTGCGACCTTTTTGCTGTGAGGCTTCTGTGCTACCCACTGCGCCACCGTGCAGCCCATAGGAATTCACTCATTCTAATTGCAATCAAAGCCCTAAACAATAACTGTCCGTAAGTTACTAGCATGTGATTCTTAATGATTTTATGTCTGCTTGTGTACCGGGAGAGCCCTGTTCAAGGAACATTTCTGCACCATTGTGTCAGACACAAATTTTGTGTAGTAAAGGAAGAGCTGAGCCGAAAAGCAAAGCTCTTGATTTACTAGTCGATCTACGTTCCTACCCTCACCAATGGTCACTAGCTGTGAATGGTGACCGACAGAATGAGATCGCGGATACAAGCGGGGGGACGATGGGGAAAGGATGGCTCAGTGTGTAGGGTGACCGCCCTGTAACCGGAGGGTTGCTGGTTCGATCCCCCGCCATGAGTTCATGCCAAAGTGTCCTTGAACAAGACACTGAACCCCAATTGCTCCTGATGGTGGTTTGCACCTTGCATGGCAGCATCCCCATCAGGTATGAATGTGTGTGTGAATGTGAGCTACACTCTAAAGCGCTTTGAGTGCCGATGCAGGTAGAAAAGCGCTATATAAGTAGAGTCCATTTACAATCGGCCGAAATGAGCTTCCTCCACAGGGTGGCTGGGCTCTCACTCAGAGACCGGGTGAGGAGCTCTGCCATCCAGGAGGACCTCAGTGTCAAGCCGCTCCTCCTCCAGGTCGAGAGGAGCTAGATGGGGTGGTTAGGGCATCTGGTCAGGATGTCTCCCGAGCTCCTCGCTTGAAGGTGTTTCGGGCACGTCCAACTGGGTGGAGACCAAAAGGCAGACCCCCGACCTGCTGGAGAGACCATGTCTCACAGCTGACGGGGGAACGATTCGGGATCCGTCCGGGTGAGTTGGAGGATGCCTAGGCTTCCTGTCTGAGGCTGCTGCCCCTGCGACCCAGCCCCGGATAAGCAGAAGATGATGAAAAAAAAAAAAAAAAACCTCAATGAGGGGACTTAGGATGGGAGCGTGGTCACATTTTGAATAAAAGTGGGATATTATTTTGTCTTAATGTGATTGTTTCTAATAAAGTGACAATGCCTGAATATTTTCATTGATCAGTTCAATATTGATGAAAGATAAATAATGATCTCCCACAAAAAACTCTTTTAAAACTGTGTAAAATCCAAAGTTTATCATAAAATCAAAGTTTTAGTTTCTTTTTTTAAACACAATCTGAGAGCAGTCAGATAGAAGCGGATTATTTGGGGCTTTGCTTGTGAAGGAGGAGACGGAGTTGCTCTCTCATTGGTCTGATGGAGATGTGCGGACTATAAAAGCCGTGTGTGCGCAGCTCGGAGGAGACTTTCTCTTCAACACAGAAACAGCAGCTGGATCCAGAGAAGCATCATGAGTGAGGTCAGTGCTTTTCTTTTCAAATCCTCCTTTTTTTGATGCTTTTAATGAGATTTTATTAATTATATAAGCACCTGAGCCTAATTTAAGTAATACATTTAATCCATTCCTCTTCTTGAGGGGACAGGGTACATGTTGAACAGGTTACCTATTTGTTGATGAACACTATTAATATTAATTTATTCATAAATATCGAACATTGAATGAAATATTACCAGTCGGTCATCTTTTGAACTGCTTATCCCTGCTAAGTGGGATAGTAACTGGGTGAGGCGGCAGGCGGGGTACACTCTAAACAGGTTGAATTATTGTTGATAGTTTTAAATATTTAATTATGTGAATAAAATGGGGTCTATTTTTTGCTCTACTTTATGTTTTTCATTTTAAAAAGTGTAATTTCAACTTCTTAAAGAAGCACGAAGCAAGAAAATGAGTCCTGTTTTTTTGTAAAAAAATGGGCCCTTTTAAAACGACCTGGTGGTGATGTGTCTCTGTGATGTAGATAGATAGATAAAAACTTTATTAATCTCCGTTAGGAGAAATTCTGGTGTCCAGCAGCAACAGAAATCAAGTACATACTAATTAAATAAAAACAACACACACTCATAATAAAATAGGACTCAGTTCCTTTCAGAACCATCTGATCGGTTAAATTTTCTGAGGGCTGAAGGAATGAACGACCCCCGAAAGCGCTCAGTCCTGCACCGCAATGAGAGGAACCTGTTACTTCGCATCTTCTTCTGGGTCGTAATAACATTGTTTAGAGGGTGACGGGGGTTATTCAGGATACCCTGCATTAGAGCCCTCATCCTTCACTCCAAAACACATTTTTCCCCCCCACAATTCTCCCCACCAAGGATGCAGATTTCCTTATCAGTCTGTCCAGCCTATTGCTGTCCCTTGTGGTCAAGCTGCCTCCCCAGCAGACGATTGCTGCTGTTTCATCCACATGGAGACATCACTGATCTGATCCTCTGCATCATTACACGTCTTTGAGTGATTGAACTGTGTACGCTGACATGAGAGAAGTAACTCTTCTAATGTGAGGAGAGAATCATCCCTCTTCCAGTCTCTGAATTATTCAGCTGTGAAACCAGGGAGTTGAAACATGTGGGCATGGGCTCCACTCAGACCCCCATCATGGGTTTGATCACCCAAAGGAGCTGGATTGAAAGCATTAAATACATGTTTCTGGTTGTTTTTCTGCTTTTAAAAAAAAGTATTTACATCTTAACTCATCACCTGCTGATATGCTCTTCCTCCACGTGCACGTTCTGTCCACACGAATTTTTAATTGCACCTCGTAGACCTGTCATGTCTTCTTTCGACACGGTGAATTAGCATTTAAGATATTTAACTCCTCGGTTGTGAGAAAAGGGGTAGGAATTAAAACGAGTCCAAAACAGGAAGAAAAGAAATGTAGAAAAAAAAAATGATTTCAGATTTTCAGATTGGAGCTCATTAGTATCATTTTCACTATTAAAGGTGGACTTTTTCTTATTTGTCCGACAATTTAAAGCCGTATGAACACAAGGAGGATCGCAGAGTGACGTATTCGTCAAATACCTTTTTGTAGTGAGGTTGTAAAGAATGAGAGGAATCCAGATGGAAAAGTGATGTTACAGGGAGAAGAGATAAAAAAGGTGGAAGATTTTAAGTATCTAGGATCAACAGTCCAGAGCAATAGAGAGTGTGGAAAAGAGGTGAAGAAGCATGTTCAGGCAGGCTGGAACGAGTGGAGAAAAGTATCAGGTGTGATGTGTGATACTGTAGAAGAGTTTCAGCTAAAATGAAAGGAAAAGTGTACAAAACAGTGGTGAGACCGGTCATGATGTTTGGTCTAGAGACAGTGGCACTGAGGGAAAGACAGGAAACAGAGATGGAGGTAGCAGGGATGAAGATGCTGAGGATCTCTCTGGGAGTGACGAGGATGGACAGGATCAGAGAAACAGCACATGGAGGAGACGGCAGCTCAGTGGTTAGAGTGTTCGCGTGCGGAGCGGAAAAATCGAGGGTTCACGTCCCACAAAGAGCACGTCTAGGGTCCTTGGAGAAGACGCCTAAACCCCGCTTCTCCCACCATCGGTGCCGTCGAAGGGCGGCCTGCTGCGGTGTAAGGAGTGCAGCACACAAATTTCCCTTGTGAGGGAAGAATAGAGTAGTTTAATTTTATTTAGAGGTTTTGGAGATAAAGTCAGAGAGGCCAGACTGAGATGGTTTGAACATGTGCAGAGGAGAGAGAGAGAGTACATCGGAAGAAGGATGCTGGGTTTGGAACCACCAGGAAAGAGGCCTAGAGGAAGACCAAAGAGGAGGTTCATCGATACAGTGAAGGAAGAGATGAAGACATTTGGCGTGACCGATAAAGATGTAGAAGATAGGGTTAGATGAAAATAACTGACTTGCTGCGGTGACCCCTGAAGAGAAATGCAGAAAGAAGAAGAAGTGAGGCTGAAATGCTGAAATGATATCAATTTGATATTGAAAGCCCATTTTAAAAAAGGTAATATTTGGTTCTGATGGTCTTCTCGGCTGTCCAAACCTCTCGTTTTAGGAGTTTTACAGAGTCCAGTTTCTACCCAGATGTCCATCCTCACATGATGGTTGAGGTGCAGATGATCCTGAGCACCTTCAATAGGAGCCTATAGTCTTATGGTCCATAAGGTCCAAATGTTTAGTTTCAACCGATTGTCTCTAACGCGATCACAGGGATGTCGGAGTCTATCCCTGCTGATTTTAAGGCGAAAGGCAAGGTACACCCTAAACAGGTAACTAGTCTGCTGCCGCCACACAGCATCATTCTGTGTGAGGAAAATACGCACAATGTCATCCCTAGAGACAATTTGGCACCGGCCAATCAACCTAACATGCACATTTTAAAAGTTTAGTAATCTATAAGAATACCTAATGTAGTCAGTCACCTTCTTGTCCGTCTATCCCTTTCAGGGTTACAGGGGGTGCCAGAGCCAATCCTGGCTGATTCAAGGCGAGGGGCAAGGTAGACCCCAAACAGGTTGCCAGTCTGTCACGGGGCCACACACATACAACCATCCACACACACTCATTCCTAGGGGCAATTTGGCACCGACCAATCAACCTAGCATGCATGTCTTAGGAGGGTGGGAGAAAACCGGAGTACCCAGAGGAAACCCACGCAGACACTGGGCAAACATGCAAACTCCACACAGAAAGGACAGCGTTCCAAGCCTCGTCCCCACCCGGGACTCAAACCCACGACCTTCTTGCTGTGAGGCCACTGTACTAACCACTGCGCCACTGTGCCGCCCCCATGGAATATATTTGGATTCAATTTAAAATCAAACTAAAAAAATCAAACTAAAAATCATAAACTATGTGATTTTGATATGTTTTTATAAAAAATTTTTTGCCTTGGTTCTGCAGTTTATTTGCAGCCCATGAACATATTTATGGATAAACCCCTCCTGCACATACTGTAATTAAATGTCATGTATTCATTTATCTGAGCAAAAATCACTTAAAAAAAAAAAAAAAAGAAAAAGCTTGCTTATCCACTCTAAGAAAGAAATCCTGTTTTCCAGACTGGTGGTTCTTTTCTAAAAGGTGTCCCGCTGCGTCCCACCTCCCCTCCACACATACTCTAATTACTCTAAGAGTGGACGCCATGATGGCTACTTGGCAAAGCCAACTGTTTCATCATCCAAAGAGGAGGCAAATCCTTTTTATTAAATGAATTAGGTAAGAGTGTTAAAGCTGCTGATGAATCGGAAAACAGGCTTCAAGCTGAGAGAGGAAAAGTGGATTCACTAAAACTTGTTTTGCTGACAGACCAAAAAAAAAAAAAAAAAAAAAAAAGCAAAATCTGGACCAAACGAGTTATTAAGAAAAAAAGCTTTTGACTCCTTTTTATTGTGCATTTAAAATGATGTAAATGCATAAAGTTTTAAAGTAAAATTTTACCATAAGACGCTTCTTGAAGAGGAATAAAAACTCAGTTTGGAGAAGAGATGAAGAATCAGAGATTAGATCATCTGAATTTTACCCATTTTGTTTATCTACGTATGTGTCTGATCTCTGTTTCTGGCTGATTGTGTTTTCCACTACAGTGGTCCCTCATTCATCATAGGATGAATTTAGGTTCTAAATATAACCTGCAATAGATGAAATCCTCTAGGTAGTCAGATTTATTTAATCTTAAGGCTATAAAAACCAGAACTAGCTTATGGAGCCGAGGGTCTGACCACGAGGGTCCCTCCTCACTGTCGGCTACTGCCCGTCTCCTCCTTCACCCAACCCCTATCGCTCTTCCTGCATTTCGGCTGTTCGGGCTGAGCTGATTCCCAAGAATAAAGCCTGACCACAAGGCGCTCGTTTTCATGCCCCACCCTTGAGCCTGGCTCCATGAGGGGGAGGGGCTAGTGACCTGCATCCAGGCAAGGGAAACCTTTCCAAGCAGCTGAAAATGAGCTTCTTCTGCAGGGTGGCTGGGCTCTCACTCAGAGATAGAGTAAAGAGCTCTATTATGTGGGAGGAGCTTGGAGTAGAGCTGTTGCTCCTCCAGGTTGAGAGAAGCCAGATGGGATGGTTCGGGCATCTGGTTAGGATGCCTCTCGAATGCCTTGATGGTGAGGTGTTTCTGGTAAATTCCACCGGGAGGAGACCAAGAGGCAGACCCCGGACCTGCTGGAGAGACTATGTCCCACAGCTGGACAGGGAACACGTCAGGATCCTCCTGGGTGAGCTGGAGGATGCAGCATGGGGAGAGAAGCCTGGGTTTACCATGTGAGGCTGTTGCCCCTACAACTTGGCTCCGGATAAGTGGAAAACAAAAAAATTGGAACGATTTTGAAACCCCTCACCACACACTTTGTAAACTTATTCTCAGACAGATATTAATACCTACAGTATATTAACAAATTTCTCTCTGTTTCAACACTCTCAAAAATCAAACCTCATCGAGAGTTATCTTCATAAAAAATTAAGTGCAGTAATATTGAATGAAAATAGAAGCGTTTCAGCTAAAACGAAAGGGGAAGTGTACAAAACTGTGGTGAGACCCGCCATGCTGTTTGGTCTAGAGACAGTAGCACTGAGAAAAAGACAGGAAGCAGAGATGGAGGTAGCAGAGATGAAGATGCTGAGGATCTCTCTAGGAGTGACCAGGATGGACAGGATCAGAGGAACAACACATGTTAGAGGTTTTAAAGTCAGAGAGGCCAGACTGAGATGGTTTGGACATGTGCACAGGAGAGAGAGAGAGTACATAAGAAGAAGGATGCTGGGTTTGGAACCACCAGGAAAGAGGCCTAGAGGAAGACCAAAGAGGACAGTGAAGGAAGACATGAAGATAGTTGGTGTGACCGAAGAGGAAGAAGGAGACAGGAAGAAACTGACTTGCTGTCAAGAAGTGGTGTGCAGGTGGAAAGAAGAGGACCCAATTGCAGACAGAAAACATGGTTTATTTGAATTTGGCAGTTCATTCATACTATGAAAAGAAAAAGTTTCAGAGGCATGGCAAGTTATTTTCAGAAATGTGTATTCTTTCAGGCAACCAGGGACACCTGGCTGGAAGGGATGATATGACCCCACAGGGAAGTATGGGGTGATAGCTAGGGGTGGGCGGATCGATCCCAATATCGATAATATCGATACCAAAGCTAGTATCGATATCGATCGATACTCGAACCACAATATCGATACTTTGGTTGAAGTTTTACCCCTCGCACTTTGCTTTAGTTTTTTTTCTTTTTCTTTTTTTTTTTTTTAAAAATTAACCTAACTTATCTGTCTGCAAAATATGCGTAAATGCTGTGTGTCGCGCCTGTAACAACAAAAAAAAAACGCAAGTTGGTAAAAGTAGAGAGAGATGAAAAAACGAGAGTAACCGTGTGGCTGGACTTTGAGGCTACCTGCACCATTTACAGAAAGGCTGTTAAATATAGGGGTAACACTACAAATTAAAGAATCACCCCAAAGAAAAACTTGAGAAACGGAGGAGAAAACCCTGACCCCTTCTGTTTCCCAGAGGCAGCGCTCACTAACAGAGACGCTCCAAATTTAATTGTGAAAGTACAACATAATTATCTTTAACATTAGTTAACATTTGTTTGTAACTGGGCACTTCTATGGATCTACCTACCAACCTGTGTTTATACATATACATACTATATATATGACCCAAACCCTTGATGCAAAAATAGTCATTTAAAAAATTTAAATATCGGTATCGATATCGGTATCGGCGATATTGGTCTGGTATTTACTTGGTATCGGATCGATACCAAAACTTGCGGTATCGCACACCCCTAGTGATAGCCATCAAATAGATGGCAGGGTGCACAGATGTGTGGAATCAGGAATCATCCTCAGGTGACCCTAATCAGGTTGATTAGGAATATTCAAGGCTTTCTCTGGCGGCAGGAGAGGGGATCATGACACTTGCTGTGGCGATCCTTGAAAGGAAAGAAAAAGAAGAAAAAGAAGAATATTGAATGATAAAAAATATTATAACTACTTTTTAAGATTAGAAATAGAATCATTTTCTTATGAATGCTAGATTTTAGAACTAACACATTTAATGCAATATGTTAAACCCCATTAACCTGCTCGCATTTTAAACCGGACAAACTGAAGACAGTGAAAGCATTTAAAGAAGAGGAGGAGAGGAGATGCTGTAAGTAAACTGCTGCTTCAATATTCCCAGCCATGGACGACATGCTCAATAAAATGAGAAAATAGATGATGAGCACGCAAAAAACAATTGAGAGTTTTCAAAACTTGTGTTGGTGTGAAAACTTGTGGTAGGACAAGTGTACAAAATCGTGGCGAGACCCGCCATGCTGTTTGGTCTAGAGACAGTAGCACTGAGGAAAAGACAGGAAACAGAGATGGAGGTTGCAGAGATGAAGATGCTGAGGATCTCTCTGGGAGTGACCAGGATGGACAGGATCACAGGAACAGCACATGTTTAGAGGTTTAGGAGATAAAGTCAGAGAGGCAAGACTGAGATGGTTTGGACATGTGCAGAGGAGACAAAGAGAGTACATCGGAAGAAGGATACTGGATTTGGAACCACCAGGAAAGAGGCCTAGAGGAAGACCAAAGAGGAGGTTCATGGATACAGTGAAGGAAGACATGAAGATAGTTGGTGTGACCGAAGAAGATGCAGCAGATAGGGTTAGATGGAAGAAACTGACTTGCTGTGGCAAACCCTGAAGGAAAATGTCAAAAGGAGAAGAAGAAGATAATAAATGGAGGTAAAAAGCTCAGACGGAGGACTGAATGTGTGTGTGTGTATTTATGTAAATACATTCCTGCTGCAGAGGTGAACAAACCCACCTACTCCAAATCATCCTCAAAGGAAAGAGAGGTTATATTAAAGAAAAAAACTGTAACTCTTTCTGTTTCAAAATAAACGTGCACACTTTTAATGATCTATTTTTAACTTGGCATTATTGAGCGGTTTATATCACTTTATAACATAGTTAAAAATAAAACAAATACAATGAGAGACACGAAATAAAAATTCTCAAAGTCTATGGAAATGAGTAGAGAAGACAGATTTGGACAGACTGGATGAGAGGAACGGTGCATGACGCAGCTTGTTCTGTCAGTCATCTGCCTGCCACTCGTCCACGCTGTCATCTCTGTTTCCAGTTTGGTGCTGGAGAAGCTGCCATGGAGCGGTGATGGAGCTGAAATGAGCCATGTCTGACCTACTTTTGCTTTTTCCTTGTTAAATTGTTAATGGATCCTGAGTGCAGCTCGGAGACTCTCTGGGGAGTCCGAGCTGCTGTGAGAACCAAAAATAGCCCTTCATGCACACACCGGCAAGGTAAATAATTGATCTGATTTATTTTTTAAATTCCTGCTGTGTACACGCCAACCCTTCAAACCAGATTAAAAATCCAATTCAATTAGAAACAAGGAATAAAAATAATAGCAAATCTTTCCAAAGAACACGAAAAAAAAGAACACGAAAATATAAATTATTACATAAACAGGAGGCAGTGGGTAGCACAGTGGCCTCACAGCTGGAAGGTCGTTGGTTCGAGTCCCAGGTGGGGACGAGGCTTAGAATAGTGGATTTTCTGTGTGGAGTTTGCATGTTCTGCCCGTGCATGCGTGGGTGTTCTCCAGGTACTCCGGTTTCCTCCCACCCTCCAAAAACATGCGTGTTAGGTTGATTGGCTGCTACATGATACCCCCTAGGAATGAGTGTGTGTGTGTATGGTTGTATGTGTACCCCGCCCTCGCCTCAAATCAGCCGGGATGGGCTCCGGCACCCCTGCAACTCCATTAGGTATAGATGATATAAACAGAAACTCCTCACCATTGAGGAGCCAAGTACAAGCTTGCTGTCGTTCTTTTCTGGATGAAGACAATCTGCTACATTCTAGGAATCCATCCATTTTAAAAACAGTTTCTTCCGATGCCGTAAATAGGCAGAATGCAGGGTTCACCATAGACAGGTCACCAGTAAGGCTGTACTTTGGCAATTAAACACCAATTGTCAGAGACAAACGGTTACAGAGACCAACATGGGCGTGTTAGGTGGGTGGGAGGAAATTTGAGGACCCATTGAGAAAACACAAATAATGGACCATGTAAACTCAAACTAGTGCCCATCTTGTTGTGGGGCTGTGCTGCTAACCAACATGCTACTCTTCAGCCTGGACCAAAAAGACAACAATGCTATATTTAAATCTGATAGGAAAAGAAGACAATTAAATAATATCACTTGGAAAAAAATGAGATGGTACAAAATTCCAAAGTGTGATGCAATGCAATTCAATGCAAAACAATGGAATGTTGCCTACCACCCATCTCCTCCATCACCCGACCACGATGGCCCCTCCTGCAGGTGGGGAGTCCACTGGAAGGGCGGCCTATGTCCCCTTTTTGGGCTGAGCCCGGCCGGGCTCCATGGGTAAAAGCCTTGCCCCAAGTGGAGGAGTTTAAGTATCTCGGGGTCTTGTTCCCGAGTGGGGGAAGGATGGAGCGGGAGATCGACAGATGGATCGGTGCAGCGTCAGCAATAACTAGGACGCTGCATTGGTCTGTCGTGGTAAAGAGAGAGCTGAGCCGAAAAGCAAAGCTCTTGATTTACGAGTCGATCAACGTTCCAACCCTCACCTATGGTCACCAGCTGTGGGTGGTGACCGAAAGAGTTAGATTGTGAATACAAGCGGCTGAAATAAGCTTCCTCCACAGGATGGCTGGGCTCTCACTCAGAGATCGGGTGAGGAGCTCTGCCATCCGCAAGGAGCTTAGTGTTGAGTTGCTCTTGCTCCAGGTCGAGAGGAGCCAGATGGAGTGGTTTGGGCATCTGGTCAGAATGCCCTCGAGCGCCTCGTTGGTGAGGTGTTTCGGGCACTTCCCACCGGGAGTAGACCAAGAGCCAGACCTTTGACCCGCTGGAGAGACTACGTCTCACAGCTGGCTGGGGAACGACTCGGGACCCTTCCAGGTGAGCTGGAGGATGCAGCTGGAGTGAGAGAAGCCTGGGCTTTTCGTCTGAGGCTGTTGCCCCTGCGATGGAACGGAGATGATTCAGTCAGATCTGATAGGATTTGTACAATAAAATGATTGATTTTGTAGGACGTCATCGCACGGCAGGATATTTTATCATGCAGTGACACAGTGATACAATTTAATACAACACAATTGGTAAAAACCCATTATGGAGATTTAAATAGGAAGAGAACGGGAATACAAGATAATCATTTGTAAAAGCAGTTTTAAAAGAAGCATCCAAAGAAAACACGTCTAAAATAGTTAAATATTCAAATATAAAAGGGGACAAATTAATATTTAAAGTAGTTCAGTTTCTTGCTTCTCAGGAGGCTGGAAGTGACGATGAGATGTGCTTATTTCACAGAAGCGGAGGTTCATTTATGATTAAAATTGACTTTACACTCCCGGAGATGGAAATTTCTCATGAAATTATTATTGACTGTGCCTCGTTATATAAAAGAAAACTATATGTGAAGGAATCAAACATTTGAATTCCTCCGTCTTTTTACTGTGACTGTGTGATGCATGTTGGTTTAAAACAGAGATTTTTGAGTCTTTTGTGATTTCTGTGGGATTTACAAGTTTCAGAGAGAAAATGAGATCCTGGAACACGATTAGTTTTACATTTACATTATGAGATAAAGTCAGAGAGGCCAGACTGAGATGGTTTGGACATGTGCAGAGGAGACAAAGAGAGTACATCGGAAGAAGGATGCTGGGTTTGGAACCACCAGGAAAGAGGACTAGAGGAAGACCAAAGAGGAGGTTCATGGATACAGTGAAGGAAGACATGAAGATAGTTGGTGTGACTGAAGAGGATACAGCAGATAGGGTTAGATGGAAGAAACTGACTTGCTGTGGCGCCCCCTGAGGGGAAATGCCGAAAGATGAATAAGAAGATTAGATTGGCCAAACTATTTGCTAAAAAAGGCATGTGGGCGATATGATTGGCTCATGAACTGCATCAAGTCAAGGCGGTGAAGACCTCATATTTGGTGGGATGAATCTTGCTTCTCCATCTGATAATCTGATAGATGAGTCTGGGTTTTGTGGGTTGCCAGGACAATGATACTTGTTCAACTTACTGTACTTTTATGATCATAGTTCATAGTTAAAAGTCTTAAATTTTCTCCAAAATGTACAGAGCACCCAACAGTGTGGTACGAAGTGAGTAATGTATGACTTTGGGAAAGGGAATGTGGGAGAGGACTGCATGAAAACGGTAAAACATACACTACCATGCAGGTTTTGAAGGGCGTGCGCCCTGAAACTTGGTGTGCATTTTGTTTGTGTTGAACAAAAGCACCCCGACCTGAAAATGCATCCAGTATGCCCTGGATTAAAGGACGCAGTTGTGGCAAGTAGAAAGTTTGATGGAGGGAATATTATAGTATGGGGTTGATATTTGGCGGCTGGGCGTGACCCTTTCGTTCAAGTTAAAGAAACACTAAAATTAAAGGTTATGGGCTAAATATTTATCACGGTTTTGTACTATTTTCCTGTTGTTTTAGAGTTTCAGCTAAAATGAAATGGAAAGTGTAAAAAACCGTGGTGAGACCAGCCAAGGTGTTTGGTCTAGAAACAGTGGCACTGAGGAAAAGACAGGAAATAGAGATGGAAGTAGCAGAGATGAAGATGCTGAGGATCTCTGTGGGAGTGACCAGGATGGACAGGATCAGAGGAACAGCACATGTTAGAGGTTTTGGAGATTAAGTCAGAGAGGCCAGTCTGAGATGGTTTGGACATGTGCAGAGGAGAGAGAGTATATCGGCAGAAGGATGCTGGGTTTGGAACCACCAGGAAAGAGGCCTAGAGGAAGACCAAAGAGGAGGTTCATGGATACAGTGAAGGAAGACATGAAGATAGTTGGCGTGACCAAAGAGGATTCGGCAGATAGGATTAGATGGAAGAAACTGACTTACCGTGGCAATCCCTGAGTGGAAATGCTGAAAGAAGAAGAATTGGACTAAACATGAGTGGCCCTGACATGGAGCCTTGAGGTGTGCCTATGCTGAGGGGGAAAGAAGAAGAAGAAGAGGGCTAAATTTTTATATATGCATAAAAAAAAAATTACATTTCTAAATCTTCAGACTGTGTTTCAGAACCAAACCTAAATCATTTTTCGATCAACTTTCTTTTCACTTACGTTTCTTTTCTCTTTAGAAATGTACGTTTTTAGTCCAGCTTCAGTTTGAACGTGCAGAGGAATAACTTCATGCATTAGTGGATTTTCTTCACAACGTTCCTGCTTTACTTGTTCTCACTAATTCCTGCTCATACTGTGTCCAATAATCAAGTGGGAAACCAGGATCGAAGGCAGAGTTTGTGTTCGTGAATTTATATGAGGATTTAGCAGAACTAATGAGTGAATCCTAAATGAGAAGCTTGTGGTTCAGAAATTGTTTCCAGACACTTCCTACTGAGAGTTTTATCTGTCTGCATTTTATGTAGGACTGAAAGAGAAAATCAGAAAAAAAAGAGTATGTAAATGAAAACTTTAAAGCCTTTAAAGAGTCTTTTTCTCACATGAGCCAGAAAAAAAAAGACTTTTACGAGTTTGCTTGGTAACATAACATATCCATTTTATTTGAGTTTTATATTAACACAATTATTTATCAAGCAGCTCCTTGATGAGTTTAATCATCCAAATGTGGTCAGGACAATTTGTAGAAGCTCAACTCAGCAGTGGATTTTTATCCAATGTAGCAAAGAGCAGTTTTACATATGTTTGATGTACTAGTTAAGGACCAATCAGAGAAGTTTTACAAAGATTATTAGCGCTGGTAAAAAAAAAAAAAAAAGAGCCTTGGTCCCAGGGGGCATTGACCTAGTGGCAGAGTTGTCATCTTTTGACCGGAAGAACCTTGGTCCAGTCCCCCTGGGACTGGTCACACTCCAACTCAAAAAAAATGAAACCCCAATAAATAAATAAAGAGCCTGATTAGATGTTAAATTACAAAAAGCACATTGTGAATAAGTGATTTAATTAAAAGCTTGGATAAGCGTAGCCGATCGAAGATACGAAGATATTTAAAATTGAGCCTCATTAAACTTCCGACAACATTCTGAATGCTTAAGTGCTCTTCAAATAAAAAAAAATTGGATGCAGACACTTGGGAAGCAAAAATTAAACTAGAAATCAAAAAGAGATTCACTTTCAAGAGTAAAAGTAAGGCAGAACTTTATATTTATTAAAGCTAAAATAAGATGTACTGTATCTAGTGTAAAAAGAATGAAGCTGGTTCTCTGGGTATCCATCCAGTTCTCAACTCTCCCTCTTTTTTCTGCCTCCATCATCTACACTCAGCCTTCCTATTTACAGGAACGCTCAGAGAGACGTGGATTGGGTCTTTGTAGATCTGAAGAAAGTATAACAGGGTGCCTAGAGAGGAATGAAGGTTAGCCGCAGTAAAACAGAGCACATGTGTGTGAATGAGAGGGACACATATGGAAGTGTGAAGTTACAAGGAGAAAAGATAAAGAAGGCGGAAAATTTGAAGTACTGAGCATAAACAGTCTCCAAATCCAGTACCATAGTCCTCACTCGGAAAAAATAGAACGCTCCCGTGGGTGAGGGACCGGGTCCTGCCCGATGTGGAGGAGTTTAAGTATCTCGGGGTCTTGTTCACGGGTGGGGAAGGATGGAGCAAGAGATCAACAGATGGATCATTGTCCACAATAATCAGGACTCTGCAGTGGTCTGTTGCAGTAAAGAAGGAGCTGAGCTGAAAAGCAAAGCTCTCAATTTACAAGTCGATCTACGTTCCCACCCTCACATATGGTCACCAGCTGTGGGTGGTGACCGAAAGAATGAGATCACGGATACAAGCGGCTGAAATGAGCTTCCTCCACAGGGTGGCTGGGCTCTCACTCAGTCAGAAATTGGGTGAGGAGCTCTTCCATCCGAGAGGAGCTCGGTGTCGAGTCACTCCTGCTCCAGGTCGAGAGAAGCTAGATGGGGTGGTTCGGGCATCTGGTCAGGATGCCCCTGAGCGCCTTGCTGGTGAGGTGTTTTGGGCACGTCCCACCAGGAGGAGACCCAGATAAAGTCCCTGGACCCGCTAGACAGACTATGTCCTACAGCTGGACAGGAAACACCTTAGAATGCTTCCAGGTGAGCTTGAGGATGCAGCCGGGGTGAGAAAAGCCTGGGCTTTCCCGTCTGAGGCTGTTGCAGCCATGACCCGGCAGAAGACAATGCAATTAAAAAAAAAAAAAGAATAAACAATCCACAAAGCAATGGAGAACGTGGAAAAGAGGTGAAGAAGCATGTGCAGGAAGGTTTAAACAGTGGAGAATTGCAGAAAAGTGTCCAGAATTTCAACTAAAATGAAAGAAAAAGTCAAAATGAGTCTAAATTCTGATTTAAGTTTGTTACTTTGTTTAGGTAAGAAATGCAAAATACAGTTTAGGTAAGAGAAAATCAACAAACGCTTTAGTTGGAGTCCAGATGTTTGATGCTTTTCTGCCAGTGTCCTATCATGTGACAAAATCCATCTTCTCTCATCTCTGGAACCATCAGCTACATAATATCATTACTCTTCTGCTCTGGATGTCTGGCTTCCACCCCAGCTTCTATTTTCCTTATGAGACATGATGTGCGGTACCATCAGCAGCTCCACTCCCGTCCCATTAAATTACCCATGTACCAGCAGGCAGATAAAAGCCAGCATGGTGCTGATATTCTCACCGACACAAAATCCCTCTGGTGTCCGTTAGAAAACAGATGTTATCGTCCCAAATTCATCTGGTCTGAAATAAACTAGAATATTTAAATCTGTGGCCACATTCACTTTATAGTTTTTATTCTCAAGTTAAAGTAAATAAGATTATATTAAAACTGGAGAAATTTCTTCAAAATGTTTCTAATTTATTCATTTCTTTTTCCAGAGGCAAACATCTGGAGCAATGACTGGAAGCAGCAAACCATCTGCAGGCCAAGGTAAATCCTACAATCATCTCATTTGTCTTCATTCACACAAATTATTTGATCAAATTTAAGTTGATGTGTACTCAAAGACCGAATTCATTCTTGATGGATTAAAAGACATGAGTTTTCTAATGAAAAGCCATCAAATTTATTCACAAATGAAATTAATAAGCATTATTCTAAATATTTACACACATATTATTTAGGTTGCATCTCTTTCATTTCATTCCGTTCCATCGTCATCTTCCGCTCATCCGGGTCCGAGTTGCAGGGGCAACAGCCTCAGACGGGAAGCCCAGGCTTCTCTCACCCCAGCTGCATCCTCCAGCTCACCCGGAAGGATCCCGAGTCGTTCCCCCGCCAGCTGTGCGAGATAGCCTCTCTAGCGGATCCGGGGTCTGCGTCTTTGTCTCCTCCTAGTGGAACATGCCCGAAACACCTCACCAACGAGGCGCTCAGAGGGCATTTTTACCAGATGCCCGAACCACCCCATCTGGCTGAAAAGATTGAATCTCATCGCACAATATACGTATATACAGTAATACTTATTGAAAATCTGGTTTGACACTTTCCGACCTCAATCCAGCACATCCAGCTTCATATCCAGGCGCTCAGAGACAACAAGCCACCTGTCTTGTCTCCACGGACCTGCTGATATCACTATAAATATCACATTGGAATTGATTGTGTCTTCTAGCATGATAAAGTGGCCCACTAAGGTTTGATCTGGAGGGAAATATCTGGAGTGTAATTGAATTTAAAAAGTGTGAAGAGGTTTTATTTCACACATTCTTTTCGGCTAGTGCATCAGCATAGTTCAGAAAGAAGAAAGCAAAGGAACACAGGAACCTTTTGACTCCTCTCAAACTTTAAATCTTATCAACCTTCAATCAGACAAAACTTTTCACACCCAATGTGATTCAAAAGTCTTTTAAAAATGACTTTGGAGTGCGGGGACACTCACTTTGTCAATGACATCACGCCCCCTTTCAGAAAATCCTGGATCCGCCCCTGTTCTTCTCCCTGTTTGTACGTATATACAAGCCCTGTCGTTCTCTTATTTTGTAGGGCAGTGGCCAATATGTGATTTTTTTTGATTTTTTTTAAATCCTCCAAAGTAAACATTGACTCCCCAGAATATTTGCACCTGTGTCTCGTCTTCCTCCTGGTTGTACAAGTGTACACGCCCTGGTGTTGTTTCTTTATTTTGTAGCGGTGAGGCCACAATGTCCAAAAACAAAAATCTTTAATTTTTTTTTAAATCCTCCAAAGGAAACATTGACTCCCCCCAATATTTGCACCTTTGTCTTGTCTTCAGGGGTGGATCCAGGGTGGGTGGGCGTAGGGGGTGCACCCTCCCTTCCCCCTTTTGGTCCACAAAAAAAATAATAAAAAAAGGAAAGGGGACTAGCCTAGCTATTCCTTTGCACGGCCAGTGAATAGGCCACCAAAATCCAGGAAAATTACTCTTATTTTTCAAAACGTTCTTGCTTTGTCAATGACATCAACCCCCCTTCTAGAAAATCTTGGATCCAGCCCTGACAACTGTCCTGAGAGCTTCCGTCTCAGCGTGGAAAAAATTATGAAAACTCCAAATCGAAGAAAGGGCCCCAAGTGGAGGGGTTTAGGTATCTCAGGGTATTGCTCACGAGTGGGGGGAAGATAGAGTGGGAGATCGACAGGCGGATCAATAATTAGGATTTTGCATCGGTTTGTCATCGTGAAGACAGACCTGAGCCGAAAAGCAAAGCTCTCGATTTACCAGTCGATCTACGTTCCAACCCTCACCTATGGTCACCAGCTGTGGGTGGAGACCGAAAAAAATGACATTGTGGATACAAGCGGCCGAAACGATCTTCCTCTGCAGCGTGGCTGGGCTCACACTCAGAGATAGAGTGAAGAGCTCTACCATCAGGGAGGAGCTCCGAGTAGAGCTGTTGCTCCTTAAGGTTGAGAGAAGCCAAATGGGGTGGTTTGGCCATCTGGTTAGGATGCTTCCCGAATGCCTCGCTGGTGAGGTGTTTTAGGCACGTCCTACTGGGAGGAGACCAAGAGGCAGACCCCAGACCTGCTGGAGAGACTATGTCTTACAGCTGGCTTGGGAACACCTCAGGATTCTATCGGGTGAGCTGGAGGATGTAGTTGGGTTGAGAGAAGCCTGGACTTCCCGTCTGAGGTGGTTGGCCCCATGACCCTGGCTCCAGATAAGTGGAAGACAACAGAACGGAATGGTTCTAGTTAAAGGAGAGCTCTTCTGCCGAGGTGAACAGGCAGATCGTACTTTGGACTGGTAATTACAGAGTTGATAAAGCAGATGGGCCTCAATCAGACAAGAAAATGCAGAGGTAGGATGTGCACAGGAGGGGGTTTCCACAGGTCAGAACAGAATATCTACTTGTAATAGTGTATTGGGATTTATTTTTTGATGTCAAATGTCCTCATTCAATGTTATAAGAAAGATTATTATGAGAACGAAGCCTTCAATGTGGGTTGTTGTGGGGAAAATTGTACGGAGACAGAAACACGGAACATTGTTATGAGAAAAGTTTGTTCATGGAATGTTGTTTGTCATGAGGTAGAAAAAGCAGGGTTTCCTCTATACTCGGTAGAGTCTGATGCGAGCTTTTGGATTAACACATCCAACCGGATTTTATGCACGCTCTACCGGGGTTGTGGGCTCTCCAACCTTGCTAGCGGTAAGAGATGGAAACTTAAAGTGCTATTATCCACTATTATGCTTTTATATATATAATCAGGCTAAATAAACGCATTTAATAATTAGGAAGTGTTGTGTCATTCTTTGCCGACTTCCAACGATCCTACAAAATTAATAAAAGTGTTTCACTACAAATAGTAACACTAATGGCCTCTATTTTCATTATTTCTACTTAAAACTGTAATAATCAGCATCATAATGAAGTTTAACCATAAAGGTGAACATACCTGAGCCTCGTGTCTCACTTACACTCTGTACGTCTTCCCTGTTAAAATTGGGTTCATTTCATCTCAGTAGACCTTCATTTGTCATAGTCCACAGAGCCTCGCGTTTCATCAAATCTCACAGGAACCAATTTAAACATGACCTTTCCCAAATCTCATATGGATCCATTCCCATTGTTCTTTGTGGCAGTTAGATTCCTCCCTGCAGGAGCTTCGTACGTTTTCCATCTTCACTAGAGAAGTTGTGTGATATATGCTCTTAAGATTGTTTCTCTTTATTGTCATGAAGGGGTGCCGGGTCAACAAAAGGCTCCGACCAAACGTAAGTAGACCATTTGGAACTGCTTCTTCCAAATCCTAGCAGGTCTGCATGCATGGAGCTCTGCACTGCATGGTGACCACCGTGTTTGAATCATCTCATCATGTAGATTCATCTCATTAAATGAAGCAGATTCCCATAATGTTCAGACATTATGGGTAATATTACTGGGAATAGAAACTCTTTATATTTATATTTTCACAAATTCTCTGGATTCGACCCTCTGATTGGATGATTTTGGTCCCTGGATCTTTTTGTTTGACACTAATGACTGCGTGAATCATATTTGCATCATGTAAGATGGAGACACACTGAAATTTTTAAAGATTTCAAATGTTCTTGTTCAGAAAGATGGAAGTGCAGGAAAACCCAAAACCTGCAGGACTCCTCGAAGACTGGACTCGCTAAACCCTTCCTTCCGTTTCGTCATCTTTCACTCATCCGGGGCCGGGTCGCGGGGGTAACAGCCTCAGACGAGAAGCCCAGGCTTCTCTCACCCCGGCTGCATCCTCCAGCTCACCTAGAAGGATCCCGAGTCTTTCCCCGGCCACCTGTGAGACATAGTCTCTCCAGCGGGTCCGGGGTCTGCCTCTCAGTCTCCTCCCGGTGGGACGTGCCCAAAACACCTCACCAGCAAGGCACTTGGGAGGCATCCAGACTGGACGCCCGAACCACCCCATCTGGCTCCTCTTGACCTGGAGGACGAGCGGCTCGACACCGGGCTCCTCCCGAATGGCAGAGCTCCTCACCCGATCTCTGAGTGAGAGACCAGCCACCCTGCGGAGGAAGCTCATTTTGGCCACTTGTATCCGCGATCTCATTCTTTCGGTCACCTCCCACAGCTGGTGACCATAGGTGAGGGTTGGAACGTAGATCGACTTGTAAATCGAGAGCTTTGCTTCTCGGCTCAGCTCTCTCTTTACCACGACGGACCGATGCAGCGTCCCAGTTATTACTGACGCCACACTGATCCACCTGTCGATCTCCCGCTCCATCCTTCCCCACTTGTGAACAAGACCCCGAGATACTTAAACTCCTTCACTTGGGGCAGGACCCTGTCTTTGACCTGCAAGGGACATTCCACCCTTGTCCGGGCGAGGACTATGGTCTCAGACTTGGAGGCGCTAATTCCCATCCCGGCCGCTTCACATTTGGCAGCAAATCGATCCAGTGAGAGCTGGAGATCACGGTCTGATGAAGCCAACAGGACCACATCATCCCCAAAACGCAGAGATACGATCCTGAGGTCAACAAACCGGATCCCTCCAACGCCTCGGCTCGCTAAACCCTGACGTAGAAATTTTAACTTGCACCCCGTCCAATCAGAGTCAAAGACTGAAACCAGTCAAATCTGTTAGTTTTTAATTAGGATAATAGGAAATGTTTGATGTTCTTGTGACTAAACTTGGTTCTGTGGACAGACCGGTGCAACTTTCACGAGTAAGTTCGACCATGTGACAAAGCAGTGACTTGTACAGGATGTACCCTGCTTCTTGTTTAGTTACTCACCAGCATCCACAGAACTTGATACTGGACTAAATGATGTAGAAAATGAATGGATGCAAGTAAACTCAGTTTTTGATGCTGTGTAGCATCTTTTAATTAGATTATTTAAGTAATAAAATCTAAAATACGTTTGAAAAGAGAAGCTTTACTTTTGGTCCTATGGTCTCTAAGGACAGTAATCAGGACATCATGGTTTAGTGAACACCATCCCAGACCAGAGCTGGAGCGATGTGACCTATCGGTTTGTGCTCGGCTGCTTTGAAGCCTTCAGCTTGGCATTTGGCCGTCGCTCTCCTGGGGATGGATCCATAAAGCTTCTGAGAATCTCTCAGGCTGTTCTGAACTTCGTCCAGGTTTGAGAGTGACGATAGAAGACCTAAGAACAAAGAGGAAACTAACTTTATTGTTGCAGTGAACATTCAAACTACACACATGTCCAGTGATACGCTCAACAAAGAACGTCCATTCATTTTCTCCTGTTTCATCCAACCCTTGGTTTCCCTTTGACCCTTTCTTCTCTTTGTCTCATAGATGAAAAGAAAAACAACCTTCCCCAGGACTTTGACATTGACATGGAGGATCCAGAGACGCAGAAAGCTGCCGTGGCCATCCAATGCCAGTTCAGGAAATTCCAGAAAAAGAAGCATGATGTGAAGTCATAGAGCGGCTGGCTGATGAAGTCGTCCTCACGTGTTCCTGCTCCTGCATGTCATAACTGCACTACATCTGAGAAGAAAGAAGACCCCAAGTTTAAAAAATAAAATAATTCTCAAAGTCTTTTGTGTATAATTAATAAATTAATCATCTATAAAAACAATTCATTATAAAATTTTTCAAAGTATTTATTTGGATACTCAGAATTATTCAGGTGTGTATTCTGATGCCACACACCTGTGGACCCTGCTATCTAAAAAAAAAGATACATTTACTTTTTTCAACAATACTTATGAGTAATTATTCATTTCAGAGTTGTAATAAACTCAAGTTAAATATTTCTGGTATTATTTTAGATGTAAAAATGTTCCATAACGCCGCTGGTCTCTAGTTTGTGCTTCAAGCGGTACACTCCTCTTCTGTCCACCTAGAGATCTCCACTGTGCGTCCTACTTCCTCCAGAAGACACTAAACCCTCCCTCCCAGTGGTGTCTGGATGACTAATAGTTGTGTTTGACTAAAGTTTTCTGTCTTTTTCTCCTTCTGTTTAAACCAGACTGTTCAGTCAGCTTATGTCATTTTTCTGTACAAGCTCACAGACGTATGCATGCTAGCTCACACACATGCAAAAATAAAGACGATGGTGAGATGGGATCGGCTTCCTTTTCTTCATTTTGAAATACACAAAAAAAAGGTGGATCGTGCATTTCATTGGAATGATCACTGCTAAACATACAGATGTGAACAGCTGTCCAATGCTAATCACGTCCGGCTTTTCTTGAACATGCTGTTTGATACACTGTCTGACTTTAAATCAGTTGTACTGGCTACAAAGTCCTTGCACCTCACCAGTACCGGGCGCATCTGCCTTTTACCTCTGGCTCAGCTAAAAAAAATTAAACTTTCCCAAATCCCATCAGCAGCAGAGCAACCAAGTCTTTCCCCTGAATAATTTTTTTTTGCTGTTTCTGGATCTTTGTGGCCTGTTTGAAAAAGATTGTGCAACTTGTTCGATCTCCATGCTTCGCTACTGAGCTACAAACACACCTTGACGGTGGTACAAACTCGGACAAGGGTTTGTATGACTCTACATAAACATAAAATCCCACAAATCAATCTACGTGACCAAAATAACTAGGGATAGGTATTGATAAGGATTTATCGATACTAGTCCTCTTATTGATGCCGCTTAACGATCCAGGTCTTTAACGAATCTCCTATCGAGATCGAGAAACCAAACAAATAAGTATTGAGAACATAACTTTAATTTTGATCACGGTGGAACTCGCAAACAATATCTAAATAAAATATACCTAGCTCAAATAAAATAAAATGGATACTTCAAAATAAATCTGAACTGGACTGTAATAAAAACCAAGTTAGAAAGAGAAATAAATATTACCAGCAGCAACTTGTTTTTTATTTGCCAACAATAAAAAATGTGCAATTTTTCTTAATAAAAATCTAAATAAAGTGCAAAAAAAATAGTGCAAACACAGCAGTGGCAGAACCAAGATTTAAATGTTCAAACGGTCCTGTTTGATACCTGTTGCATTGGACTCGGAGCTGCTTGACGCTGCTTGACGCGGCCGTGGATTTTGGTAACGTGTTTGGACAGATTGCTTATGGTTCCATCTTTACATGAAAATACTTTATTGCACTTTAGACCAGTGTTTTTCAACTTTTTTATGCCAAGGTACGTACATTATGTGTGTGTATCGGCAGCAGCGAGTCTTAGCACCCCTTCGGTGTCAGTGAGGTGCTTCTGCTTGTAGCAAAAAGAGTCGCGGCACAGTGTGATCGGAACCGATAGCACATCCGTTTGGACCAGCGTTTATCGGTCCGTGTAAAATGACGGCCGCGGAAAATCCGGTTCTCGATACCTATCCCTAAAAATAACCCCATGATCTTTCAAACCAGACATTGATTATAACAGCAGCTTCTCGAACATCGCCTGCACTGTAGCACAGTGGCCTCACAGCAAGAAGGCCGAGGTTTGAATCGCCAGTGGGAACAAGGCTCAGAACACTGGTTTTCTGTGAGGAGTTACCCACCCTCCAAAAACATGCATGTTAGGTTGATTGGCCGTTAAAATATTGCCCCGAGGAATCAGTTTGTGTGTGTGGCCCTGCAACAGACTGGCAGCCTGTTCAGGGTGTACCCCGACTCTCGCCTTGAATTAGCCGGGATGGGCTCCGACACCCCCCGCAATCACTTTAGGGAATAAGTGGTTCAGAAGATGAATTAATTAATTCTGGAATTCTATCCTCGTAACTTTAGCATAAAGACCTCTGGTCCTTCACCCAAACTAAAACCAACCATATCCCTATACTGAGACAGTTTACACCTAAAAAGTACCTCTAAGCTCTATCGTGAATTTTGCCACTGACGGTCTATTTAAAGCAGGAGTGCCCAACCTGTCGATCACGGTCTGTTGGTAGACCGTGGACTGATCCCACGTCAACCGCGAGGTGTTATGAAAAACAAAAATGAAACTCAGCAACTTTGATGCTATTTTCAACGAGTACTAAGACTCTAAACTGACTTGCTGTGGCGACCCCTGAAGGGAAATGCCGAAAGGAGAAGAAGACTAAACTCTCTCCGACTCTTTAAAAGTGACAATTTCGCAGCTTTTTCAGATTTTTGAGTCTGCGACGTGAAAGCACGGTGTTGAGCCTGTTCTCAATGGGCAGCCCTCCCTCTAAAAACGCTATATGCATGCAAAATTTGTCTATGTGTGGGTTTTAGAGAGAGAGGAGTTTGTCTGTGTGTGTTTCAGAGAGGGTAGTTTGTGATGTGACGTCTAATGGTTGTGTAACAACAACATAACGTGTTGTGAGGGTAGTTTTACTGCAGGCTGGAAACGAACTGTGGTTTTTTTTTTGATGGATGCTGACACTGGACTCGTAGATCTCAAAAGGTTTGATACTTGAAAAGTCAATCTTGGGACAAAAATCCCGTCATCATCCCCGCTCCATCAGGATGAAATCCATCTACTCATCCCCGTCCAGGGCATCGCCGGGCTGAGGAGTCCCTGTGTTTCCATCAGAATGAAGAACATCTACTCATCCTCTTCCTGGACATCTCCGGGCTGAGGAGTCCCCCGTGTCTCCATCAGGTTGAAGAACATCTATTGACTTCTTTAGATATTTAGCTGTAGAGTAGAATAAGCTAATATTTAAAAATAATCTTAGACACATTGGAGGCTCGTCCCGGGGGAGTGATCTCTCTTTCGTGTGGATCCCCACAAGGTTTCTTATTTTTTCCCCATTGATGGGTTTTTTAGGAGTTTTTCTTCACCGAGAAGGAAAGTCTAAGTGCATAAATGTGCTAGTCTTGTTTAGTTAGCATTTGTTAGTTATTTTTCTTGCTGTGTATTTGTGTTAATACATTCCTCTTTTTCTTTTTCCTCTTGAAGCTTTCACGTGAAGCCCATTGAGACAGAAATTCTGTGATTTTGGGCTATACAAATAAAATTGAATTGAAAAAAGATTAGACACCCCTGGTTTGAAGTGACCCCAGACTCCTGAAACAGGACAGACAAACGCCCGGTACAGGTCAGTGAATAAATCCTGACAAACTTTAGCACTCAGATAACTCCTCTTTCATCTTATCGTAGTTTGCTGATAGTAACCAAACAAAATCATCCTATACTGCCACCTATTGGATTGGATTGTTGAAATACAAGAGGATTCAAATCTGAATAAAGACACACAGAGACAATAAAACAGATTTGTTGAAAAATACAAATAACTAAATAAAGAAATTACAGAAAAAGTGGAATTAAAACTTGGTTTTAATGAGCTTTTTATTCATAAGAAGACATTGTAATATTTCTTTGTGCAGTGTCAGATTTTCACCTACAGATGTCATAAATTCACGGTTCATCTTAGCCAAAGATCAGTGACACCAAGATGATGAAGTCCCTTACCTTCCATTTGGATTTGGTGAAATTTACCGCCACCTACTGGATCGGAATGATAGAACTACATCAGAGCAGTTTGACATCTTCACCAGCAGATGGCAAAAATTGACGCTTTTCTTTGGACAAAATAAATTTTATCAACATAATTCCTCGTAAAATTATTATTTGTTTTCTTCTAGTTTAATGACAGTAGGCAATAAATTAAAACGAAGGATTGGCTGCTGATGGATTGGTTTATATTTTGTCAAAAAATTCTTGTTACCAAGTTAGTTCTCCCCTGAAACCTTCTTTTTCTTCTTCTAGTTGACCAGCAGGAGGCAGGCTAAGATCAATGTTTAAATAAAGACTAGTTTGTTTAAACCAGGGGTGAATCTAGAAAAAGAATAATGGGGTGGAAATGAAGCGGCAGGAAGTTTTCAGAAGTGGCATAAAAATATCAGATGCGTCGTCTGATATTATCTCTAACGAGTTTGCGTGGGGTGCCGGAGTCTATCCGGACTGATTCAAGGCGAGAAGCAGGATACCCCCCTAACAGGTCGTCTGTCTGTCATGGGGAAGACAGACACACACAAAACTATTCACACACACATTCCTAGGGGTAATTTTTATAGCAGCCAATCAACCTAGCATGCATGTTTTTGGAGGGTGGGAGGACATCGAAGTTACCAGAGAAACCCCACACATACACAGGGAAGAACATGCAAACTTCACATAGGAAGACCAGTGTTTCAAGTCCCTGTCCAGCACTCGAATCGCGGTCTTCTTGCCGTGAGGCCACTGTGCCACATTGCCGCCCAATTAAAGATGTTTTAGTTGTAATTCAATTCATTCAACGCTTCTTTTTTTTCACTTTCACACAGAGAGCAAGCAAGAACTAGAACTGATTGAACGTCTGACCTCGACTCGAAACGTTATGAATCGATGGAGAGAATGTTTCAAAGAGTTCCTAAATTCCACCAACACATCTTCTAAGGAGAAAGCAATATCTTTGGAATGCAGGTCTCCTCATGTCTGGTATTGAGGTTTTTGAGGTGGTCTAAAAGCTTAGCAGCAGCAGCAGGCCTCCAGGGACGAATGAGATCTGTTGAGAGAGGTACTGGAGAGAAGATTCCGTAGGATGGTACAGTTTCAGATTGAGGAGAAGCAGCGTGGTTTCCCTCCCCTTCAGAACCCAAAGAGGGTGATGGGAGTTTACCCAACGAGTCTACTTGTTGTGACACCCTTTTTCTGATTCCTTTGCCTGTTCGTCCTGAGAGGGTTCTTTCCTTCATGTGGACCTCCATAAGCTTTTTTTTTTCCCCACCGTTTTTTTTCCTCCTTAATAAGAACCAGGATCTAATGGGAAGAATATTCTGAGTTTGTTAACTTGGTTCACAAATGAGTTGTTAACGATTAACTTTTGCTTCTCACAAAGACATATAATTAATAATATAATTAATAATAATAAAAGGCTTCTGTCCAACATTTTAGATTATTTAAACTTTATAAATAAAAATGGTTTGTAACGTATTTTTAGACTTTTATAAAAATTTTGAATTAGTAGTAATGGATTCATTTTTAACGCTTTAGAAAAATTTGGTTCGTATTCAAATTTTATTCATTTTTTTAAAAACTGTTTTTAATTAGCCAGAGGAATCCACCATGGCTGTTGCCTAGTGCCTATATTTTTATCAACACCACGCAACTTCTTTCCATTCCCTTCCGTTATCTTTCACTTATCCAGGGCCGGGTCGCGGGGGGAACAGCCTGAAATGGGAAGTCCAGGCTTCTCTCACCCCAGCTGCATCCTCCAGCTCACCCAGAAGTTGTGAAACATAGTCTCTCCAGCGAGTCCGGCGTCTGCCTCTTGGTCTCCTCCCGGTGGGACGTGCCCAAAACACCTTACCAGCAAGGCACTCGGGAAGCATCCCGACCCGATGCCCAAACCACCCCATCTGGCTTCTCTCGAACTGAAGGAGGAGCAGCTCGACACCGAGCTCCTCCCGGTGCAACTTCTTGTTGCACAAATTTAGAAAATTGGCATTTTTGTTCCTGATAAGGAACGTCATGTTCATTCCCCTTCTGACCCTTTCTACTTCATTCTTGTTCTGTCCTTGGACCTAATTCCATGGACCTGGTCCCAGTTGCCTTCCGCTAATGTTTGCATCAGTGTCTCATCTTCCGTTTGTTAGAATTACCCTGGTACCCTTTATCCTTCTTTTTTTTTTTTTCTCTAAATCTGCTTTCATGTCCCTTCCGTCAATTTCTTTGATCAAAAGGGTCAAATTTTTATTCAAAACATGCCCTATGGCATTTAAAAGAACATTTTTATGTCTGTTTTTATTATAAGAGGGCTTTAAAAGATGCCTTTCAAAGGTAACATGTAAAAAATTACGTTTTATGTGACAAAAAGCACCGTATTATAATATGTTTATGTTTCAACATGACACTCTTAATGTTATGACATGATATACTGTATCAGACCATAGCTTTGACTATATTTAAATAATTTTGAATGATATTTACTTTCATTGTTTATATTTGATATTTACATTCATAAAGGCAATTACATTTTGTGAATGATAAAAAGTTATAATATTCTAAAATATCCAATGCATACTACATTTTGTTGTGATCCCCTCGCCCGCTGCCAGAGGGAGCCCTGGATGTGCCACATCACCCTGATTAGGGACACCTGAGATTGATTCCTGATGCCACACATCTGTGGACCCTGTCATCTTTTTAAGGCAATCACCCGGCCTTCCATGTCTGTTTATACCATCCCTTCCAGCCAGGTCACCCTGGTTGCCTGACCATGTTTGAACTCTGTTATTATTTGAACTTATGAAATCTTGAGTTAATCCCGTGTTCTTTGCTTTACAGTAGGGATGGGAAATCCGAGGCCTCGCGACTCATCGAGCAACTTCAAGCAACTGCGAAAAGTCGACACGAGGAGTCGGCACATTTGCAGGCTGCGCATGTGCAGATAAAAAACAAACCCCAAGAAAAAAAAAATCTACGCCTCAAATTTTGTTTTACAAGAAGATGACATGTGGGTTATTGTGGGGCAATTCCTCTTGCAGTTTATCTTTATCATGAAACGAGATTACGTTAATTCGTTGCCATAGTAACAGTTACCTAAACAATCAAATTTCACTCCGTTACTGACAATGTAATTAAATGTTCAATAAAGCACACACTTGACCCATTGTCATTTGAATAACTACAGAGGACCGACTGATAGAATCTTATGGAAGGGAAAATGAACACACTGATACAATTAAACAGATGTTTTTGTGCGAGCGCGCAGTAGAAGATTTCGTGAAGAGTTTTGTTTTGGGAGAGTGTGCGATATTTTCATTTGTGTCCAATTCGATGCTCTCCAAATCAAAGTATAGAAAAAGTCTGTTTGATATTTTAATCTAAAGCACTTTGTAAAGCTTTGATAAGAGAAATACTGTATAAATTAAATACGATTTTAATCAACAATCTGTGACACAAGCAGCAACATTCAGAGACGTAAGAGAGTCTCTGCGGCTCTAAAATAGCGCAGAAATTAGACAGGACAATTGTAAATGTTTGTCATAGATTTTTTATTTAAAAATAAAATCTTTTCCACGGTGCTTGGCTTTAGTCTGCTCCTCTTCAGACTGACTTCCTCTCCCGCTTTGGATAAGACCCGCTCACCGGGCACCGAGGTTGCTGGCATGTGGAGATGCTTGGCCAGTTTGTCCAGGTTTGGGTAAACTGTTGTCCTCGATGCCCAGAATGCGAGCGGGTCTTCTCCCCTGAAGAAGTAGGGATCCGACAGGTATCTCTGAACCACCACTGTGGCATTTGCCTTCGCGCACTGATGACTTCCCTGGTTTTCACGTAGAAAAAAGTAGTTAGGATTGTAAAACCATGTAACATGTGGACATCGTTGATCTGATGAAAATACGTACCAACCCGGCTGTCCAGTGGGTCCCACAAAATGTCATTCTCCGCTGAAAATGGCGCTCCCGGTTGTGACTATTAAAACAGAATTGGTTCTCCCTCCATTTACAACTTACACACAGAAACACACACTCACCTTTCACTCTCATACAGTCAGTCAGTCAGTCAGTCAGTCATCTTCTTATCCGTCTATCCCTTTGGGGTTGCGGGGGGTGCCGGAGCCCATCCCGGCTGATTTAAGGCGAAGGGCGGGATACACCCCGAACAGGTCGCCAGTCTGTCGCGGGGCCACTCTCATACAATTCTCGCAAAAACTCTTTCAACTTCTCAATTCCAAACAGTATATTTGTGTTGGTGAATCCTAAAAACTAATCTAATAAATCTGTGTGTGCGCGTGTGTGACTATGTGTTGGTTGAATGTGTGTGTGTGTGTGTGTGTTTGTGACACCTACAAAAGGTCCAACAAGATCAAGGTGATATTATTGTGTACAATACCTACTGTGATAAAATCCCTGTAGAATCCAAAGCTGTGATGACGCAAATCGCTAGAAAATCTCCTCCTCGCAAAAACCCACGTCTCCCAGAATGAATGAAACCCTTTTATATCTTCTGACTGATTGATCGACCCGCCCCTTCAAACTTTCCGAGCTCTTCGACACCCGGCTCCACGTGACAGTAGCTCGGATTTTGGGTCGCGCGATGTTTGGCATTCCGACACACGGAATCGGAGCAATTCTCGCGATACTTTTGTGTCGCTCTGTTCGGCTCAGCTCGAGCAGACAGGCTCGAGCTGGCCATCCCTACTTTACAGACTTACTTGAATTGTGTTCAATAAATCTTATTTTGATGTCCTGCATTTGGGTCCTGCTCCTTCCACATCACAACACATTTTTTTTACCGTCAACTATCTTTGAGGTTTTAGAATTAAATTGACTATAGTTTGTAACTAACTACTTTTACAATATTGTAACTGTGTTTCTAACTTGGATACTTTTTGAGAAAAGTAAATTGTAACGTAACCCATTACATTTCTAAAGTCAGATACACAACACCTGATTGACATAGAAGTTTTATCACGACATTAGCTACTGATTTTTTTTAAATAGAATTCTATGGACGCTGAGGCTTTTAAATTTACTTCCTATTTGGCATGCAGCCGGAAGCAACTTGTTAGGCCCAGTTCAGATGTAAAATCATTGATGAAATATAAACAGAGTATTGACTTTAGAGAGGTCGGATCTAGTGAGTGTGATGTCATCCATAATGTTCAAAGGTGCCATGTTCAATGTATGAAGCTGAAAATATGCAGACTTAAATAACGACTAAAAACTTCTTCCAGGAGACTGCTAAAGCTGAGTGGTTTTTGTAACAACAACAGTGACTGGGTAAAGCTGCTGATCTTTCAATTGGTGTTTGGAGGCATAACCTTCTTATTTGGGCAGCACGGTGGCGCAGTGGGTAGCACAGTGGCCTCACAACAAGAAGGTCGTGGGTTCGAGTCCTGGGTGGGGACGAGGCTTGGAACACTGTCTTTTCTGTGTGGAGTTTGTATGCTCTCCCCGTGTTTGCGTGGGTTTCCTCCCACCCTCTTAAGACATGCATGCTAGGTTGATTGGCCAGAAAATTGCCAAATTACCCCTAGGAACGAGTGTGTGTATCGATGGTTGTACATGTGTGTGGCCCCGCGATAGACTGGCGACCTGTTTGGGGTGTACTCTGCCCTTCGCCTTGAATTTGCCGGGATGGGCTCCCGCAACGCCAAAAGGGATAGGCAGATAAGAAGATGACTAGCCTTCCTATTTGGCTTGCAGGTGGAAGTGACTTGCTATGTTGTTCCTTCATACAGTCATCGACATATAGACAGTTGGATTAATTAATGCAACCACCTGCTGATCTTTGAAATGAGCTTCCTCTGCAGGGTGGCTGGGCTCTCACTCAGAGATCGGGTGGGGAGCTCTGCCATCCGAGAGGAGTTTGGGGTCTAGGAGCTCCTCCTCCAGGTCGAGAGAAGCCAGATGGGGTGGTTCGGGCATCTGGTCAAGATGCCTCCCGAGCGCCTTGCTGGTGAGGTGTTTCAGGCACGACCCACGGAGAGGAAACAAAGAGGCAGAGCCCGGACCCACTGGAGAGGCTATATCTCACAGCTGGTTGGGGAATACCTGAGGATCCTCCCGGGTGAGCTGGAGGACGCAGCTGGGGTGAGAGAAGCCTGGGCTTCCCGTCTGAGGCTGCGACCCTGCCCTGGATAAGTGGAAGACTACGGAACTTGCTGATCTGGAGATGCATTGCAGCTACAAAGATGTAAAAGATCAAAATTCTCTCGCTTAACCAGTCAGAAGCTTGTCTTTTAGACAGCAGATGTCTTTCTTGTTGACCTCCACACCCTTATCAGGCACTCAGTTCAAACCTGCACGGGACACTTTGGGGAACAGCCATTTTATTAATCAAATTTGAACCTTTGAGTTAGTTTCTCTTTATTCCAGTGCCACCATGGTGAACACTCAAGTTAAAAATAAAATGTGACATTGTTTTGTTAAAATGTAAAATCAGAATGAAGACAGTTAATCGTAGAAATATGACCTCACAGCCATTTCGGGTTAAAATCTCTCCCTTTTTAAGTCAACGTAAAGAAACAAAGAACAGAAACAGGCCAGAACGAATAAACATGTATACCCACTGGTTTTCCAAACGTTCCTCGTAGACATTAGAGATTTGGTTTTGAATAAGGGAACGGGTTTGAGGTGTTGGGGGGAGGGGTGGGGGACTCTGCTGGATTGTCTCACTTTTTTAAATCTTTCTTTTTTCTTCCCTGTCGAGGAGCTTCACTGTAATGCAGCAACAGTAAATCTAAAGAGGAGAGTGAGAGCCCTGAAGACTAGCTAGTGCACCGAGAGTGTGTGTATAGAGGGAAAGGGGGTCTATCTGGACACACTCGATGACGTGAAGTGCAAACCTTTATTTCTCTAAACTCTCCGTGTTCTAGTTAACCATTCTGGTGAACTACCTGAATACACAAGCTGGAGTGCGTCCGGCCCTGTTCAGACTCACAACATAGCTATTTTTCATCATTACAGTACAGAATAGATCAATAGTTCTCATATACTTTTCATATCTTTTTTTTTTCCATATTGCACCATCAATGGGACACAGAGAAAGATGAACAGAGACTCCAGTTCCTAATTAAAACGAGATATGTGCAAACATGACTAAGGACTTTATTAACCAAATCAATTCTTCCCTGTAATATCCACAAATAAAAGTGATTTCTCTTTTTTTATATATATATTTATAGTAATAAGAATAATAAATCTTCACATTGGATCATTTCATAGTGTGACAAAATGCTCGGCTGGTCTCTCCGGCCGTGATCCTCCTCAGTCCCCATGCATCCATAGGAGATAGATTTTTTTCTTTATTATCATTTTTCTTCAAAAAAAGTAACAATTTCGAGAGCAGCTGAAAAGTTTGGACTTGTATTCGCTTTCCTTCTTCAGGAGGAAGGAAACGAGACTCCAAATGGTCTTTTTTTTTCCCCTCTGCGGGAAACCAGAAATAAAAAAAAAAAGAGACGTCCGGGTTCTTATGAAAACATCGTCGTCATGGTGATATTAGATCATTTGGTACTCTGTAATGAATGATCATTAATAGCTGACAACTAACAATTAATAATCACTTGATTAATTAGAAAGAAGTAAGAATAAATAACGCTCCCTTGTTACTCAGTTAGTTTGGCAAAAAGCTCCAGTTGGAGTCGATTCTGATGAGTCAAACTTTTTTTTTTTCCTCAAGTGAAACAAAGAAAATACAAAGAAGAGAAAGAAAACTCTAAAATAAATAAAAGGAGATTAGTAAAAGTGAGCCCGTCCAGGAGGGGTGAGGGGTATATACAGAACTGCGTGGTGAGTCAGTTTACTGCACTTGAGTGGTGAGTCCGGGGTCTGAGTCCTGCCCCGCCCTGAGTCCCCTCCTGCTGTTATACCAGGGTGTAGGACTTGGCGTATGGGTTGCTGCTCTGTTTCAGGTGTCCTCTCGAGTCCAGCAGGGACTCTTGCGAGGTGCTGAGTTTGGCGGCTTGAGCCAGCTCTGAGCCCTCTCTGTGGGGAAGTGTGGCCGCAGAGCCGGGCTGCCACTGGGCCGCTGGGTCCCTGCTGGCCTGGGGGGCCTCCGTAGGTGTAGGGGGCGCCATACGAGATGGCCGCTTCAATGAACGGCTCTTCTGGGGCTCCAAACAGGCCTGACCCATGGCCGCCCTCTCCCCACCAGCTGTCCCCCTGGATGAGCCCGAGCAGGACATGCCTCGGTTTAACAGGAAGTCCATGCGCAGGTATGGAGGAAGGTGAACCAGCTCGCCTCCTGCAGAAGAAACACACAGCCTGGTTAGTTTGGAAGGAAAAAATTAAACTAAAACTTCTTAAGTTTATAAACTTATTTAGGCAAAAACATGAAACGAGCTTTGATGAGGAATAAACACAACCAAAACAACCAATCAGTTGTTCACAGAACAAAAGTGGTCAATTGAAAAGTAGGAAACATCTGCCGTTGAAAAAAGAGTTGCAAATTTGCTAAACCTCCCCCCCAAAAAACTAAAAAAAATTTTTGTGGAACATTGAGGATGTGAGAGGTAAGACGTGGTACAGCGAGGGACCACTGATATTCAATCTATAAATATCCCAATGATTAAGTTTCTTTTCATTTTCTCCAGTTAATTTGCAGTAGAGAGGAGGGGTACACTCTGCACAGGTCTCTAGTATGTTATGGTACCACACAAAAACAGAAATTTCAATTCAGTTCAATGATGAGGAGTTCTTAGATTTATTGTTAAAGACATATAAGATTTGTGGTTTGGTGAGTGAGCTAGAAAATGTTAGCGGGTTGTGCAGATGAAGCTGGTCAAGAGGCCGCCCTCACCCGGTCTGTGGGCCTTGGGCACGGCCATATTCATGACCCGGCTGACGTCCTGAGGCTTTGGAGGGGAGGCGGTGAAGCGGCAGATTCCTGACTCGGACGGCGTGCTCGAAGTTAGGCTGTCGGTGTAGTCGTTGGTTCCTGCTGTCATCTGTTCCGAGGAGGTGTCCGAGATGAAGCACTCTGTGATGGTGAACTTGGCGTGGCGCAGCTGTTCTTCCATCTTAGCATGCTCGTAGGCCCGGGCCAGCTCCTCATAGGTGGAGGACGCGCTTTCCGTGGACACCATACTGCTCCGTGCTCGATCTGGACGGAGTGGGGGTTAGTGAGGAGGGAGGATTAGTAGGCATAGAGTTAGTTACAGAACAGGTGGAGTTACGGGGGTGTGTTAGCTATGTGGAGCTAGTGCCTGGTGCGTGGCGTACCTGTGTCCTGAGATGGGCTGACGCTGTAGCTGTCGCTCTCTTTATCGACAGAACCGGCCACGCGGGGCGTGGGCAGTCTCCAGTCGGTGCTGAGGGTGTGGGAAGAAACAGGGGGATGTGGCCGGTTCAGGGTCCACTGGCTGGCGTAGCGGTTCCGAGCTGCTGGGCCGGCTTTGGCCGTCCGGCGGGCAGTTGGGTCTGAACAAGAAAGGATGTGATAATTAAATCAGGATGAAGAAAAGGTCTAAACTTACTACCAATAATATTCCTAAATTAATAATTATGTGTAAAAAACCACAGAAAGTTCAAATGATAAATTTTATTTCCAATATTTAACTTTCAAAATAACAGTTGAAATAACATCAACAATGGGCTTAAATTTGATTGTATCCATTGTGACATCTACCCTGTGCTGCTTGGTCGCAATATGACCCCAAACCATAATTAATCCACCTCCATGTGTGTGCATATAAATATATAAAACAACATCAACTGTAAAATGAAATAAGAGTCCGTACTGGACTTACTGGTTCCTGGTCTGGCATCAGATACGTCCACCAGTGGACCTGTGGCCTGTGAGAGAGACTGGTAGTGAACGGTGTGGGTGACTGTTGACGACTTCTGCTTCTGTGTCTCCCCGAAGTCGTTATCGGTCAGTAACACAGTGGATCTGTCGTCTGAGAGGAGGAAAAAAAAAATCAGTCTGATTCTTTTCTCTTTCTGATGGTTTTATTAGAGAGGTCTACGGTGCTTACCAACAGTCTCCATGGTGTCCCTCTCCTCGATGAGAAGCTGGGCACGAGGGATGTCGATGTGCATGCGTAGCGTCTGCTGCTGCTTGTTTATCGGCTCAGCTGGACGCGTATTTTTACTAAGAAACAGAAAAAAAAATTAAAAACGGAACCAAACAAATGTGCTTCACACCAATGTCTGAAAAGAAATGGCTTTCTTACCTCATTAGCATCTCAGCCAAGCTCTTTGCATCTGGAAAACAAGAATTACTGTCACTGTGTGGTCATGGAGAAGAATCTGGATCCAATGTAAGACCTCCACCCTCTCACCTCGCAGCCTCTTCAGCCGCTGCTCCCTCCTCCTCCTCCTCAGCACCAGCAGACCGATAAAGACGACGACAATGCCCACCAAGACACAGGAAATGGTCACCATCATCTTTAGACCCTCACCGCCACCGGAGTGGTCCTCACTTACGTTAGGCGCCTTCACCAGAGGAGCGATGGTACCTATGGAGACGAAAACATTAGGTCAAAATATCCATCCATACATCCGTCTAACCCCATGCGATCCTTCTGAGAACTTACTTCCATCGTAGCTAAGCGTTGCAAATTTGAGTCTCTTCTCAGCATAGCCGGCGCTGTTGTAGACTTTCATCTGCAGCTCGTACCACGTAGCCTCCTGTAGGTCGTACAGGATGTAGCTCTTGGTGAGGGAGGTGCGCTGTGCTGTGGTCCAGGTGGGCGACTCCACAGCACGGTATTCCAGAGTGAAGGAGGTGATCGGACAGCCACCGTTATTCCAGCCGTTCAGGTTGAGCTTCACTCTCGTTGCATTGATGCTGGTGAACAGCTCCTGTTCCTTTGAATACTGTGGTTCTGTTTTAAAGAGCATTACAAAAAACTTTTAGAATAATGTCACTTGCTTTACTGTAGCTATAAAGTCAGGAGTTAGTTACAGATTTAGACCCTTTTGTAGTGATAAGTGCCTAATGTTCTTAGAAAAGAATAGATGGGTTTTGACAGGTGCGAGTAGTGCGATGGGAAGATGAAAAGAGAACTTTGAAGAGTTTATAAATATAGAAAATAAGAGACAACAAAGTGTAAAAGAGGTTTCTGTTGTGGAGCAGGAAACAGCAAATATTAGTCAGGAGGGCATTGAAGAGGATGAAAAGTGGAGAGACATTCATTCCTGATGATAAATCTGCAGCTGGATGAAAGTGTCTGGAAAGGGTGGCAGAAGACTTAGGGATGAAGCTGTTTAACCGGATCTTAAGATAGTGAAAAGATGCCTGATGAATGGAGGAAAAGCACAAGGGCGGTGGGCAAAGCTCTGGTAACTACAGAGGAATAAAATGACGAGTCATACAATGAAGTTGATGAAAAGAAAAATGTGCAAAACTGTGGTAGGAGGAGCAATGTCGTTTGGTCCTGAACAATGACGCTGAGTAAAAGACAAGCGAAGTTCATTTAAATGTTTAAATGTGGTGCAATTGTTGTAAAATTGGGGGTTCTGTGGCCACTACAAAAAAAAAAAAAAAAGATTAAATACTTATTGAAGCCCATTAGTTTCCCTTTTGTGGGGAGCATTTCTCATCTCCGATTTCACCCACCCCTCAACTTATGACATACATGAACGATGTTGTTATGAATTCAGACTGGCTAATCTATTATTCACAGCTCTATATACGTTCAGCATGTTCATCCATGGTCATCCTCTCCACCAACTTTTTTAATTGTGAAAAAGCCTTAAAATTTCTCTGAATTGAAATATTAGTATAAAGTATCAACTTAGCTCCTACCTTTCCCATGAGTCTTTGCTTCTATGATCTCGCTGATGCGACCAGGACCCACTGCGTTCTGCGCTGTGAGTGTGAACTTGTACCAAGTGCCACATTTAAGGTTTTCGAGGCGGTAGGAGCGCTCGCTGGGGCTGATGGCAAAGTTACCCCACTGCTCTGAGTTGTCTTCTGAGTACTGCAAGATGTAGCCTGGTGGAGTGAGGAGGGTAAAGATTACACGGAGGAAGGATTTTGTTTTCAAAAAGATAAATAAGGAGGTAGTCTGACCTCTAATGGAGCTCCCTCCGTTGTCTCCGGGAATCCAGGAGAGAGTGATTGAAGTGGTGGTTGTTTTGGTCACGGTGAGGCGAGGCTGGTCAGGTGGAACTGGCGGAAAGAGAGACCAAATAAAACTTTCAATATACAGTATTAAGCCTCACAAAAAGATCGATTGTAAGCATAAAAAGACATTGTTTGTGTTCAACATTATGGCAGTACCTTGAACTTGCAGATTCAGGATGATTTTATCTGAACCAAAACTATTGCTGGCCACACACGTGTAGTTCCCAGAATCCTCTGCTTTTACCGTGCGGATGACAAGGCTACCATTTCCATGGACGCTCCGTCGGCTGTCGATCACAACAGGTGCAGGGGTGCCGTTTCTGGAAGGAAAACACTTTTATGAGACACAATGTTCAGTAAGTTCTCCAGCTGTGTGGAAATGACTTACATCTCCTTCAGCCACTTGATGGTCGGCGATGGATCGCCTACAGCTTTGCAGGGCAACACAATGTCTCTCATCCAGGGGGTTGTAACTGTCCTGTTGAAGGTCAAGATTCGAGCTGGAGCTAAAAAAAATAACAGAGATAACAAGGGGAGGATTTAGAACGTATGTTAGCTTTGTTTGGTTTACTCCGCGGTTTATTTCCGCTGTCTAAATAAATCGCGGGTCTAGGATGCAGACTCAACGCTGTGATGATGTTGCTGGAGGAAGACAAGGTCATCCATCAGCTGAGCCCTGGGTACGACATAAATGTCCTGATAGGAGCTGTGGGTCCTGACACTGTAGGGCCTATCAGCATTTGCAATCTGCTTATCAGCTGCAGGAATACATGCTGGCTGTTGACAGGGCCGAATGTTGGGGTTTTTTTTTTAAGCTGAGACATTGATCTTTGTCTTTTCAGGAAGAAAGACAAATTTTTTTCCATCCAGACATAACGTTTGACTCTAAACAAGTGAAGCCAGTTCAGTCATTATTTTCTGCCAAAATGACAGGGTCGCGTTGAATGTATGAAACCATTGGTCCAGCCTGCATTCGCAAGGCAACCACCTTGACAATCAGCATACGAATCAGGACCAATCTTGTTGAAGGTCCACGCCTTCAGCACTGGAGACGCCAACTCTATCCAATGTGTCTGACTCACGGTCTGGCTTCCTGCTGTCATTGGCCTGATAAATTTAGTCGATCATCCGTTATATTTATTAATCAGTGCATCTAATTGACCTGTTATTAACTTGTTTATTGTGACTGAGTAATAGCTGGCAATTTTAAATTTAAATTCTACAGTTGCTGAGACTTCTTGGAGCCAATAAGTACCTCTAATTTGGCATGTGGGGGGATGCTAGCTTCCAATGTTCAGTTTCTTACATACAGTCCTGACCCAAGTAGTAAAGGAGTTAAAGTATCTTGAAGTCTTGTTCATGGGTGAGGGAAGAATGAAGAGAGAAATTGAGAGCGGCATCCACAATAATCAGGGTGCTGCATAGGTCTGTGGTGGTGAAGCATTAGCTGAGACAAAACAGAAATCTCTCTATTTACCAATTGATCAACGACCCAACCTTCACCCTCAGTCAACAAATGTGGGTGGGGCCAAAAAAACAGGGAATACAAGGGGAAGACGTGAACTTCCTCTGCTTGGTGGCCGAGCCCGCTCTCAGAGATAGAGTGAGGCGCTCAGAGTAGAACTGTTGGCTCTTCATGTAGAGAGGAGCCAAATAAGTTGTTCGGGCATCTGGTTTAGATAACTCTTGAATGCCTCATTGGTCAGGTCTTCAATGAATGGCCTTTAACCTCATCTCCTATGGACATCCTGAACCTCTATGGTAGCCCTACTCCCATCTGTTTGAAGCCTTTCTGCTTCATCATATGAATAGGAACTTTGTTAAATCAAAATCCCATGAAATCTGTTAGAATTCCTTGCTAAATGAATACAGACGGAATAAATGAACTTGATTTTAAAGTACTTTGAGATGAGGTCCTGGTGCTTTACAAATCAAGTGGAACCTTGGACAACGGTAAAGAGAAGCCTTGCTTACCTTCAGCCATGGGTTTGACCGTGATGATCTCACTGCCATTTCCACGACCTGCTGCTGTGACGGCCACAACCCAGATGCTGTATTGTCGGTTCCGGCTCAGGTTGGGGATGCGGTAGAAAAACACATCTGGTGCGGCTTCAAACTCACTGCTCACCTGGATGATGGTAAACTTGGTTAACACACCTTCTCTATTTCTTCCCCAAAGTGGAAAAACACTTTATTCATATTTTTTCCCTTAGATAATAAAATAATGCTTGTATTTACCGTTGGATGAGGGTTGGAGCAGAAGACTGTGTATTTCCGGATAATTCCATTGACTTTGAGAGGAGGAAGCCAGGAAACGAAAACCACCGAGTTGGAAGCTGCTGCTGCCTTCACACCAGCCGGAGGACCGGGAACTGTTAAATAATAAAGTTTAAAAATGGTTAACTTGATCTAAATAACCAGGTCCATCCAGGTACCGGATTTTCACGACCAAAGGTGCACCATATTAAAAGGCGCAGTCCCAGTTTGGTGTGCTCTGTATTTAACACACACATAAGGCGTATCTGATGATAGGGCGCAGGTTTTATATACATATCCTCTACTACAGGGGTGGGCAAACTTTTTGGCCCGCGGGCCACATTGAGCTCCAACATTTGACCAACGGGCCAGACAGGAGCAGATGGAAAAATACAGAAAGCACGTGCTTTAATTTCTAACGAAAATAAAGAAAAACATCATAACAAATTCTCTGACTTTGAAAATGAGTCTTTAAACACTGAAAATGAAAAATAAAAAACATTTTATTTTAAAGCACTGAAAACTCTAGAATCCTTCAGGATTCACAATCACTCTGCTTCTGACGGTCTTTTTTTTTCAAAAACCGGTAGGAGATGCAGATGTACTCGTCCTGCTCCTTCAGTTTGTTTCCCTGGTGCCGAAAGTAAAAAAAAATGACCAGTGCAAAGACGAAACAGTTGTAGCAAATCAATCTGTGGAGTGCGTTATCTTTTATCTGTGCGCACCGCGCATCACAGCGACACACGCATTTTAATGCGAGCACTGATGTTGGCGTCCTTTTTTAGCCAGCGCATCAAAGTCTGGAGTTAGTTTTGTTGTGACAATTTTCAGAATGGATCTGAGGTGTAGGTCTGTTAAGTTGGATCTTTGGCTGGCTTTTTTGATGTTCATGACGCTGAAGGTCTGTTCACACACGGTGGTCGAGCCGAACAAAGCCAACATCATCTGCGCTTTCCGCCGGAGATTTGGAAACGCAGCTTCATTGAGTAAAGCATGGAAATCATTTAGTTTCAGAGAGCTGAACTTCTCTTGTAAGATTTGGTCGAACGGTGAAGCGCAAACGTAGTAATACGCCTACACTTCACCTAAAAAAAAGCCAATATAGCTAGTGAATAAAAATGAAAATGTAGGGGAGATAAAACATTAACAAGGTTTATTTATTTAAATTTTTTCAAGTTTGGCGGGTCGTCGCTCATTTTGAAGAAAATTTGAAACTTTTATGTGCGCCTTCTGGTCGTGAAAATACGTTAAGTTTCTTTTCTTACCATCCTCTTTGGTGCGAGTGTAAATCTGTTCACTGCGCACACCGTCCCCAGCTCTGGTGAAGGCCAGCACTTGGATGCTGTAGTTTGTGTATTTTTCCAGCCCGTCCAGCTCAAGAGATGGTTTTGAGGTTGTCACGTTCCGGATTTCTCCAAGTTCTTAAAGGCACAAAGAAACACAAAGAAAATGAAAGGTACTTGCCGTGATAACGACCCGTTGCAGCTCTGCACCACCTCGGTTCTAGACAACCTCATTATGACGACGCTTTCAAACCCTCACGTCATAAATAAAGATCAATGAAATTTATTTTTTCAAAACCATTCTTTAATTTCAACGTAATTTTTTTCCCCATCTCATGACTTTTCATTCATTGTTAAATGATCACGAAGAAGAAAGAAATTTGACAAAACTTATGAGTCAAAAGTCTTGGCGTCTCTACCGTGTAAATGAGGAGGGGGCAGTCCTCCACTGAACTGCAGTAGACACATCTGCATCGACCAAATACTTGCATATGGTTATGTTTAGGATTTAAATAACATCTCAGTAAACTTTATTTAAAGAAAAATGTTCTCTATAAAAAAAAAAAAAAAAAAGCATAAAACTCAATGTAGCTCACTTTCTGTTCCAGCTGGAATCAAGGCTGCAGAATCAGATGAATGATGGGAATATTTTTTAATATTGAAACAGGAATAGAAGAATATCCATCACCTGGACAGATGGATGGATGATGGATGGATGACGGATTTGTGATTTCCACAGCTTAACATTGACTGGCTTCAACAGCAAGAGGAAGTATGCATGGTAACAGTAAAGGACGAATGGTCCAAATTAGTACTAAAAAGATGTCACTGATTCTAAAATGATTTAGTTACTGACATGTCGGAGTTCAAAAGTTTAACTCTATCTAAATTTGACAGATTGGTCAATACAAGGGATTGTTTCAGATTAAATCTCCACAGAAAAAACAGTACGATTTTTGTAGTAACTCTCAGGGTCATGATGGTGGGGCATCGTATCATACTATCAATACTACAGTCCATCCCAACCAAACATAACACTGAGCTAAAAAAAAAAATAGAGGTTTGAGTGGATTTCTAAAAATCCCAGGTGAGCTGGAGGATGCAGCCGGGGTGAGAGAAGCCTGGGCTTCACGTCTGAGGCTGTTACCCTGCGACCCGGCCACGGATAAGCGGAAGACAACAGAACGGAACTGAGTTTTCGTTTTAGTCTTTGGAACGAAAATTAATTTAAGTTTTAGTCACATTTTAATTATCTCTATACATTTTAGTTTTAGTCTAGTTTTAGTGTAAAAAAAAAAACAGCTTACTTTAACAATCGTGGCTTTATTACTGAGAATAATGCAGGTTGTTTGTTAAAAAAAAAGACAAACCTGCCGAGCTTTAACTTTTTCAAAACAACAAACCGCATCCTTAAAAATGACACCCCATAATAATCCCTATAAATAAAGTAAACATTGCTTTGTGTCTGTAAAGCAGTCGTTAGCGCAACCAAACTAAGGACTCTCATGTGAGAGTGTTGTGACTGTTCATCCTGGAAGAGAGTTCAACTGAGTTTCCAGGGGCGGATCCAGGATTTTCTAAAGGGGGAGGCGTGAGGTCATTGACAAAGACAGTGTAGAGGAGGCTGGGGGTAATTTCTCTCATTTTGGTGTCCCATTCACTGGCCCTGCAAGGGGATAACTTGACTAGTCCCCTTTCCTTTCTTCTTCTCTCTTTTTTTTTTTTGTGAACCAGAAGATCTAACAGGGGCGGATCCCTCCCGGTTAATGAGAGTTTCTCCTTCAGGACGGAGGCTCTAAGGACAGGAATGTCCTGGATCAGTTTAGTCATTACTTGTGTTGGTCCTTGACTGGAAAAGGGGTGGAGTACCTCTGCAGCTGGAGGATGAGGACCCCAAGTGGAGGGGTTGAAGTATGTCGGAGGTTAGTTAGGGGATTCGAATTTCAAAATAAAACCAAAATTAAAAAAAAGGCAGATTATTGGTTTTTGAAAGCACTGAAAAAAGAATCCGTCTTCATCCTGCACGTGGACAGGAATATTTTTCACTTTAATTTTTCAAATAATACAACATTTGTTTGAGGTATTATTGGATGGATTGGATGCTCTGTTACCATGCAAACTAGATCCGGCTGTCCTGGTCGTTTCTGCTGTGAAGGCGAGCCGACATGATGTGACAGTGTGGGGGGGCAAAGGTAATCACGCTGTCACAACCAATCCTAACAATTCAAAGCAGGCATGTGGCAGCACCATGCCACGCTGTCTCACTTCCACAGGACAGGACATTACACTGACACCAAAGATCTGCACCGTCTAAAATAAGAGTTAGAACTGTCTGGTTTCTGGATGACCTGTGGCAGACCATGGTTCGTACTGCTGGTAGGAAGTTGGATCTGTTTCCCGTGAGAGTTGGACTCTACCAAGGATACCATTGGTGTTCTGTTCAGTAGTTTTATGGACAGAATTTGTTGGCACGGCAAAGACGATAGAGAGGATCTGGTTCAGGGTTGGGTCTCTGCTTTTAACAGAGGATGTGGCTATCGCTTCTGTACATAGAGAGGAGCCAGATAGGATGGTTTGGGCACCCGATTGGAATGCCCTCCGGGAGAAAACGCACTGAACACACTGAAAGGTCTATGTCTCAAGGGAATGCTTTGGGATGTTTCTTGATGAGCAGGATGATATGACCGGGCTGAGGGAAGTCTTTGCAAAGACTGCTGCTGCTGCAGCCCAGAAAAGAAGAAGATGGTCAAATGTTTTACCTCCATCTGGAAGATTGGCCCAGTAGATGACCCGGAAGCCCAGCAAGTTGCCGTTCAGAGCATCTTTGGGAGGGGTCAACCAGGAAAGAGAGATGACCTCTGGAGACGTGGCGACAGCCTGGACATTTTCTGGTGGGCGGCTTGGCACTGTGGGAGGGGTCAACCAGGGTTAGAGGGCTCAGTTATCAAGAAGAAATTCAATAAAAGTAACAACCTGTAGTACTAACTTATGTCCACTAGAGTGTGACAAATCCCCACATATCAAGCCTTATTTTATGAACCAGTAACAGGATGGTTTAAAACACACCTTTACTGGAAAAAAAAAATCTTTTATCTCACCATCCTCCAGAGTGGTAGCAGCCACCTCGGTGGAAGATGGTCCTGTCCCTGCGCTGTTGCTGGCCTGCACCACGACTCCGTACTGAGTAAACTTCTTCAGGTTGTCCAGCACCAGGTTCTCTGCGTTGTCCCCTGTGGTCTCCACACTGATCACACTGAACTGGTAGTTCCCACCTGAGCTGTACTCCCGGTAGCCCACCTGGTAGCCTCTGATGGCACCGTTCTGCAGGTGCTTCTTCGGCGCCTAGTGGAGGAATTGAAGACGTTACAGAAAAAGTCTAACTTTATTTTTTTACTTGACGTAGATTATTTAAAACATATAGACACACGCAGAGATGTAGATATGTGACCCTGTTCTGGACGATTATAGGCATGAATCTTTGAACGTAAAGCATTTCAATATTTGTTAAAATTTTTTTTAAAAAAGGCCTGTTAAATTTAAAACACACTTTTTTTCTCCCATGACTGAAAACATGTGAAACCCTCACCTTGAACCTCGATTTCTTGATGTCAATATTTCACAGCCTCACTTGTCATTCCCACTCTTCATCTTCAAATTTGACCCCTCATCACTGTCCTCTAATCCACATTCGTTTTCTTAATAAAGTGAACTATCAGCTTTCATGACGTGTTTTATTTTTGGGGCCCATTTAAAGTTTTTAAACGTTGAAGCATCAAAATGCATTTAAAAAGAAAAAAGATGCCTTAAAATAACTCAGAAATGTTTAAAAAAGAATGTGATGATTTAAAAAAAGAAAAAAAAAAGGAAAAAAAAAAAAACAGCTGAAAGTTAAAGAATCTATTTCAGAGGTCAGTTAGTCACCTTGGGGGGGTGTCAGAACCTATCCCGGCTGATTCGAAAAGAGGGGCAGGGTACACCCCGAACAGGTCACCAGTCTGTCGCGGGGCCACACATATACAACTATACACACACATTCCTATGGGCAATTTGGCACTGGCCGATCAACCTAGCATGCATGTTTTTAGAGGGTGGGAGAAAACCTGAGTACCCGGAGAAAACCCACACAGACACAGGGAGAACATGCAAACTCCACACAGAAAGGTCAGTGTTCTAGGCTTCGTCCCCATCTGGGATTCGAACCCCAATCTTCTTGCTGTGAGGCCACTGTGCTACCCACTGCACCAGCGTGCAGGGACTCTAAAATGTGACCGAAGGGCCGAGTCATAAAACATACAGTACATTCCACTGTCTGGATCAAGTCCATTTGCTATTAACAGAACTTTTTTTTAAATAATGTTTGATTGTGAAAAGTTTGAATAAAATGAAATCGAATCAAGATTAAAACATATTTATGTTTAAATTTTGACGGAATAACAAACAAAAGGATTTTCTAAAAATTTCTCATGATTCCTCTCATGTCGGTGCAAAAAAAAAAAAAAAGACACACCAAGGCATGTTTTGACCAACCGTTCACCAACATCCAAATGTGTTGCTCCTCCACAGCGGCCAATAAGTCTAACAGGCAACATGTCTTAGGAAATGTTTAAATTGGACAGAAAAATGTTGCAATTTTCAACAATAATTGTTTCAAGTGTGCCGGACCAATCAAAAGGCCTAAAAGGGCTGCACATGGGCCTCAGGGCACCTGATCCAACTGAAGGATAAAACGAAGGTCAAACCCCCGCCCATCCCCAATCCTGCATCTAATAAACAGTGATGGTGAGAGAACTTACCCTCCATGTGACCCGGATGCTCTGAGAGGAGAGGGCCTCCAGCTGCACGTCCTGCGGTGGTCCATCAGGAGCTGAGAAAAGATCATCATAATGTCCATCTTACAGAGCTCTCAGAGGTCAGCTGTGGGTGCAGAGAGGAGCTCCGTGGGGGCTGAGATGAAGGGACGGGGGGGTAATTTGCAAAAAGGGGTTCAACCTCAGACTATCGACTATGGTGTGACATTTACTACCGAGGCTGCTAATTGAAAAGTTCTGCTTTTAGCTCAGGGTCAGCGTGTGTTCAATAATGCAGCAGAGCTAGCGGGCAGACATCTGCGGGCTCTTCCAGCTCCTGATCTTTGTTTATCAAATACAAAAGCACAATAATTTCTTTCTGAAAACACCTGTTTGTGTCCATGTTTTGGTTTGATCCTTACCGGCTTCGTCCGTTGTGATGGTTAGCTCATTGCTAGCTTCGCTCTTCCCAATGAGGTTCTTGGCGAACATGCGGATGTTGTAGGTGGAGGAGGGGTGCAGGTCGATGATGGTGGCCTGGTTCAACTGAGGTGAGACATCTTTGGTCTTCTGAGCGGTATCCCAGGAGGCTGAGCGGGGAAAGACCGAGCTTTATTGGGGTTATAGGAGTCAAAGAAGAGGTCAAATCAAGCTAAGTGCTCCAGGACGTGACGTTTTAAATCACACAGCTGACACTAAGTAAATGGAGGAATTATAAACATCCCAAAGTGGTTTTTTTTCTTCTTCTCAACATCTTCGGTTTTGGTTCTCTGATGTTGACTAAAAGCACTTCGTGTGATTAGGGAGCTAAACGGGCTCGTACCTGATTTATTTTTGCTCTCAATATCGAAGCCTGTGATTGGACTGTTCCCATCGAAGCCCATGGTCCACCGCAGTGCAATGGTTCTGTCCTTCACCTCTCTGATCTCCACCTCTGGAGGGTCTGGTGGCTCTAAAACACACAAAATTGCATTAACGATGGTACGGGACATCTTTATTATTTTCTTTTTGCGATAGGCTTCACTGGTTGGACTTTTGCATTGAAAATCTCAGCCAATCATCTTTGTTTGGTGAATAAAAACTATTGGCTTCACAGCCTGTTAACCACTTTGCTTTTCTAGTTTTGGTGACAACTCCTTCTTCTTCTTCTTCTCCTTTCGGCATTTCCCTTCAGGGGTCGCCACAGCAAGTCAGTTTCTTCCATCTAACCCTATCTCCTTCATCCTCTTTTGGTCACGCCAATTATCTTCATGTCTTCCTTCACTGTATCCATGAACCTCCTCTTTGGTCTTCCCCTAGTCCTCTTTCCTGGTGGTTCCAAATCCAGCATCCTTCTTCCGATGTACTCTCTCTCTCTCCTCTGCACATGTCCAAACCATCTCAGTCTGACCTCTCTGACTTTATCTCCAAAACCTCTAAGATGTTTTTCCTCTGATCCTGTCCATTCTGGTCACTCCCAGAGAGATCCTCAGCATCTTCATCTCTGCTACCTTCATCTCTGTTTCCTGTCTTTTCTTCAGTGCCACTGTCTCTAGACCAATCAGCATGGCCGGTCTCACCACGGTTTTGTACACTTCTCCTTTCATTTTAGCTGAAACTCTTCTGTCACACATCACACCTGATACTTTTCTCCACCCGTTCCAGCCTGCCTGCATATGCTTCTTCACCTCTTTTCCACACTCTCCATTGCTCTGGACTGTTGATCCTACATACTTAAAATCTTCCACCTTCTTTATCTCTTCTCCCTGTAACCTCACTTTTCCATTTGAATCCCTCTCATTCACACACATGTACTCTGTTTTACTCTGACTAATCTTCATTCCTCTTCTTTCTAGTACAAACTTCCACCTCTCCAGCTTTTCCTCCACCTCTTCCCTCCTCTCACTACAGATCACACATTATTACATTATTCACTGATCTTCCATATTGCTTTTAACAGATCAGTGTGAAACATGATGAGCATCTGTCTGCAGCTGTTAAAAACTGGAACATCTGCTGGATAACGGTGGGTACCTTGCACTGTGAGCTGGATGATTCCTCTGTCTTCACCGAATGAGTTGATGGCGTGGCAAGAGAAGAAGCCAGAGTCATCCCTCACTGTCGGCATGATCTGTAGGATGCAGAGGGATGAGATAATGACGGTAATTAACCGGAGTTATAGATCATATTTCACTGACGGCTGCAGCCAGATTAATGATCCTAATTGTGACAAAATCAGTGAAATTACAGAAAAGCTCTTTGACAAATCAACTCAGTCCTCAGTATTCCTGTTGGAATACATTTACGGATTTCTAAAAAAAATAATTATGTATTAGAACACAGGAGGGCAAACTATGACCATGTCCACATGTAGCCAGGTATTTTTGAAAACGTATATCCGCTGTCCTCCGTTTTAGAAAAACCCTCGTGTAATCGTTTTCAATATAACCGCATCCACACGAACCCGTATGAATACGCTTCTGAGTGCGGTTATAAGCATGCCAGACCAGTAGTGGGCAGTATTTATCTAAATGTAAGCTCAGAGCTAGGAAGGCTTATGTGGCGGATAATAACCGACTGTAACTTTATTTTTTGAGGATCCATGCTGCCCACTGTCTGATATTAAAAACAAGGACGCACACAAATGGCTCGGTGGTTAAAGCGTTCGCCCGTGGACCGGAGGTTTGCATACCACTGGGTGCACGTCTAGGGTCCTTGGAGAAGACACCTAACCCCCTGTTTCTCCCACAATTGGCGCTGTCATAGGTGGCAGCCTGCTGCGGTGTAAAGCAGCACACAAATTTCCCCGGTGAGGGATGAATAGAGTAAAATATTTTTTTATTTTTAAATGATGTTTATACATTAATTGTCGCAGGTAGTGATGTTTAAAAACGTCGGTTGTGCATGCCCACAAGCAAACGTAAAACCAGAGTTTTCCAAAATCTTTACTTTGGTCGGAGTTTTCAAAAACAACAGTTTTGAGCGAAAAAAAACGTCTGGTTTGTGTGGATGAAACGGATAAAAACATATTCATTTTACCAGATACCCGGCTACGTGTGGACAGCGCGATAGTTACAGGTACACCCTCAACAAGTCACCAGTCTTTTTTCAGGACCACAGGTAGAAACTCAACCAGTCTTGACCATTGTCATCAACATGCCTGTTTTTGGCGGGTTCACAACCTCTTTCTAGGCTGGGCTCAAAGCAGCAACCAAATTATTTTTTAGGCAAGTTTTGAACTTTTGTTGGTTTACAATGAACCATTTTTTTTTTTACTGAGACCATTTTTATTACTAATTTGTGTCCGGTCGGGATGGGGCTAGTAGACCTGTAGTAAGCATGTTCTCTCCTTCAGATAGTTTTGCTTTCCCCAAATTTCTTCTATGTATGTTGGTGAGTATCAGGAGTGAGCATGTGTAAACTTGTGGCAGACTGGTGACCTGACCATGGAGTACCCCTCTACTCACTTGATACCATTCAGGAGAGAATTATCTGCGTGTGTAGATGGGCACCTACCTGCAGCGTGGAGATGACCTCGTCGCCCACCTCCTTTACAGAAACCACATAGCGTCTGGTCTCCGGGTTGATGATGCGTTCCTCCTTCTCCCAGCGTACCATGATGGGTTTCTCTCCGTGTGCTGTGCAGCTCATCTTCTTCTCTTCGCCCTGCGTGGCCAGTGTGGTGTTGGGGTAAGACGTGATCATGGCAGGGACTGGTGAGGAAATAAGACGAAGAAAGAAATTATTTTAATACAGTTACAGTATTTAAATGTAATAACCGTCGTGTGGAAGTAGAACCCGTCCTGGTAAAGAAAGAGCTGAGCCGAAAAGCAAAGCTCTCGATTTACCGATGGTCACTAGCTGTGGGTAATGACCGAAAGAATGAGATTGCGGATACAAGCGCCGGAATCAGCTTCCTCCGCAGGCTGGGGAAATCTGCCATCAGGACTGTGTAATGTGTGGTTTTCTTTGTATAAACGAGTCCAGTTTACTTTCTAGTCAATCGTTTATTTACATCCATCCTGTTCAGTTCACTCCCCAGGTCTCACCCTCTGGTGTCTACACATACACACACCCAGGATCGCCCTCTAGCGGCGGATCTATTGAACTCTATATTCACATACAATATCACATACTGTTACAGGGACAACCTCGGTGTTGAGCTGCTCCTCCTCCAGGTCGTGAGGAGCCAGATGGGGTGGTTCGGACATGAGTGCCTCACTGGTGAGGTGTTTTGGGCACATCCCACCAGGAGAAGACTAAGAGGCAGGCCCAGGACCCACTGGAGAGACAATGTCTCACAGCTGGCTGGTTGAACGACTCGGGATCCTTCCGGGTGAGCTGGAGGATGAAGCCGGGGTGAGAGAAGCCTGGGCTTCTCGTCTGAGGCTGTTGCCCCCGCGACCCGGCCCCGGACAAGCAGAAGACGACGGAACGGAACAGACCTTTTTAATAAAGCTTAATAATAAAGTTTATATCCAGGTCATTTTAGTGGCGTTCGTTTTATATCCTGCTTTACTTTTTAAATAAAACTAAGACATCTACCATCTTTAAATCTCCCATTTGTTGCTTTTAAGGAAACTCGGCGCTCCCATCCCAACCTTCCCCGACACGACAATACAGTTTCCCTTTAACGTTGTGTATCTGAGGCTCCTAAATGGTACAGTGATGCTCTAACGACTCTCTGAAGACACCACACTTAACGCACACTAACGACATGCACGGCTCATTACACCCACAGCAGAGTGTAGAACAAGCGTACACTCCCAGATGCTCGCACACCACACAAACACACACACACACACGCATATAAAGCGTGACTCGGCTGATGTGATGAAAAGTGTCAGGCAGGAGGTTGCAAACATTTAAGCCTCATCTCTTATTCACTCGGCAGCTATTTGGAGCTCGTCGGAGGCAAAGAACGCTGATCTATTTTGCATGACAAGTATGAATTTTTTGTGAGACAATTTTAAGAGGGAGGGAGAAAAATAGCTGCTTAGGCTCCATGTAAACACGGTGGCTTTAATTTAGCAGTGTGTGTGACCCAGAGGGGATCACACCTCTGAGGAGGATACAAGAGGTGACAAAATATGAGGCTAGGACCGCATGGTTTTAGATTTTATTGAATAAATAAAATACGTTTGCTATTATTTATGATGTGGAAAAATATAACAAACTGAGCTAAATATGTCTTGCTGAATGAGAGATGGAATAACAGCACTGGAGACACAAAATTTGTAAAAAAAATGACAGACTATGTCAGGCATGGGCAAACTATGGCTTGCGAGCCACGTGCGCCCCGTTAAATGTTTTTATCCAGCCACAAAAAGAATTCAATAAATAAACCATGTTAATGTTTGATTTTCCCTGCAATTCTGATGTTTTCTCACTAGATGGCACACTCTACATATATTGGCTTTGTTGCAAAAACAACAACACTGCTCCCATTAAAATGTGTGTTTCCATGATGTGCACGTTGTCAAAATAGATTGCCAAGAGATTTCAAACTTAGCGCGCTACATGCACGTTTTCATAAGCGCTAGGGCGCTTGATTTTAATGGTAGCGCGCTAGATTACGTGCGTGTAGCGGCCCCAATGGCTTTCCACAACTAGCGCGCTTGTTTACCAAAGCATGCCATCCATCTGCTCCTGTTCCGGCCCCTTCGGCAAATGTTAGAACCTAATGTGGTCCGTGAATCAAAAAGTTTGCCCACCCCTGGACTATGTTGTCTAAATTTAAGTCAAGGACACAAAATAAACTTATTAGACAGTTTTAAACTGAATGCATAAAGACAAAAAAAATATATTGTAAATGTCATCCATATGATTTCAATAAGACAAAAATGCAGACGTTACATTTTCTAACAGAAAGCACATGGTTACGTCTACTGGGATACTGGCCACGCCCCACTTCAACAAAGCTGATTGGTCAGCTCAAAGAGCCTCGACAAATAAGGTGGGTCCTTAATGTGCAAACACAAACTATGCCATTTTGTCTTCTGAACCGCTTATCCGTAAGGTGGTCACGGTGTTGGGGAGCCTACCCCGGCTGATTTCAGGCAAGAGGCAGAGTACACCCCAAAAAGGTCACCAGTACACTCATAACTATCCACACACACTCATTCCTAGGAGCAGTTTCATCGCGACTAAACAACTTAACATGCATATTTTTGGAAGGTTTGAGGAAATAGGAGTAAACCCACACATACACAGGGAGAACATGCAAACTCCACACAGAAAGACTAGTGTTTCAAGCCTCATGCTGTGAGGCCACTGGGCTAACCAGTTCGCCACTGTGCAGCCCAGAGAAACACTGTTTACTAAAATAAAATTTTAAATTAGGAGGAAAGTTGTTGCATCTACGGTTTGCTAACTGCAGTTTTTAATATTGTGATATTGATTCAATATTTTTTTTTACTCACTCTATTCATCCCTCACCGGAAAAATTTGTGTGCTGCACTCCTACACCGCAGCAGGCTGCCACGACGGCGCCAATGGTGGGAGAAACAGGAGGTTGGGTGTCTTCTCCAAGGACTCTACATGCGAACTCAAATGGATGCGAACCCGCGAACTTCCGGTTGACTTCCGCGGGTGAATGCCCTGACCACTGAGCCACCGTCTCCCCATATCCAATATCCAATATTGATGCATCATGTAATTCTGGTCATTAACCAAGTTTCTTAGTTTCATCTTAGACGTGAAGTCACATCGTATCACTAAACGGATAAGCAAATAAACAGGGGGATCTATTCAATCTGTGCATATAAATACACACATGTGTGTGTGTGTGTGTGTGTTTTTGCTGAGGCAGCCCCGAGGTGTACTTTAGACTCTGTAATTGTTGCAGTGATGTATTTCTTTAATATCCGGCAGAAAAATGGTGACAGTAGAACACAGGAGTGAAATAAAAGACAAAAGGAGAGAAGAAAGAGAAGAGGGGGAGTCCCCTGCCACCGCTGCCATGAAGATACCACTCTGATCTGATACAACCAAAAAAAAAACACACATCAAAGACATCTTTTTTTCCCTCACATTTTATGCATATATTTACAATTTTTTTCTCTTTATTTTTTATTTTCTATTCATGTAAACACACGTTTATTTGAGGATCCAAGTCGAAATGACTAAACGTAGAGACATGATGGAACTCGACGTGCTTTATGTTTCCCTTCAGGGGCCAAACGGAGGTGCTGTGTGAAAGAAAACTCTGTATTAAAGCTTTTTATAAACCGGATAATAAAGCAAGTGTGTGTTTTCAGCATCACACAGTGTGTATTATGTGGAGGTGAGGTGAGCCTTGTTCCTCCACAGCAACCCAGAGGGCAGTGATGATACACTTAAGCCTGCAGGGGATTGTGGGGGATAGGCTGGCTGCTGATAGGCTACTCTCCAGAGACAAAAGACCCCCATCCCTCCCTTCCTCTCTCTCTCTTCCTCTCTCTCTCTTCTCCTAGGCTTCCTTTCACCTGGCCAGGTTACCATGCCAACCAGCATCGGACAGTCTCATCTCCCCGCTTCCTCCTCCTTCCTCGTTCTCTCTAGACTCTACTCTTAAAAAGGGGCCATTTCTAGTATCCAGGAATAGAAAATGGACCTGCCATTGATTTCCTCGGGACGGCGATGATTACACAATCACACCCCGAATGTCGCACTGCAGAATGAAAAGATGGACAGAAAACATCCTCGATTGGAGCGTATTTCGGGATGTAGAGACAGAATCAGCAAAACGGGTTAAAACGACATAATTACAGGTTAATTTAGGGTCAAGAAAAAAAAAAGAGAGGATGTGGATGTGAAAGGAGAAATAAAGGGATGGATGAAACTGACCATCCATCCATTCATCCATCCATCTTGTAATGTATTATTATAAATAATTACTGGTGTCCTCTGGAGGATACCCCTGTGCCAACACCAGGGTGACAGAGTCTCGTTTAGGCCCAGCTTTATGGCACCACAGGAATGAGACAGGCTGGGATGTTGCTTACTTCTTACCCTGGGGGCCGACTGGGCGCTGGGGAAGAGATGGCCTGGATGGGAGCTGGGGGGGAGGGGATGGATACTAAGATCTCACATCGATGACTGGTTCACTGCTCGACTGCAATGTACTGAAATAATTCTCTTAGCTGCACAATTGGTTTGGACATGAAGCATGATAGTGAATAAACACAGACAGACTGAGCGGAACGCTGTGCAGCTGCACACCAATCATTAAAGAGTAACTAACGGACAAAATGAGTTGGGTTTTGTATTTGTTTTTTTGGTCTAAATTGAGCTTTGAGGTGGTGTCTTCTTGTTACTGTGCAATTTTATGCAAGCTTTGGTCCAAACCAGTCTCAGTGCTGCTCTCTTTGGGTGGACCAGTGGCACTGCTGTTGAATTTTTCTATTGGCATAAAGGGGTTTTGGTCTACGTTACAAGGCCCACGTGGCTTTGGTATAAAACCACATGTCAGGAGTTGAAATTGTTAGCATTCTCAACAGTGTTTATTCAGGTTAGCAGTTAATTTCAAGCATCAGTTGAGCACTTTGGATCAATTAGTAAAGCTGTTTTATATAATTACTATGATTATTTAACCTCAGCTATTAGATTCAGTGTTTTTATAGATGAGTTATTACCACTGTTCTAATACCCTTCACTTCAAAAGATGGGTCTCTAACAAAGTTACCATCACTCTGGTCTCTACCACGGTCGGTAACTCTGACCACGCCCGGTTTAAACATCCATACCACTCAACTCACTTCAACACATCAGCTTTTTACCACCTTAAAAACATTGCCAAGATCAGAAGTTTGGTGTCGAAAACAGACTTAGAGGTTCTTATCCATGGATTTGTTTCCAGTAGGTCACATTACTGAAACGGTCTATTTACTGGTCTGAACAAAAAGGCTTTAAAATAGCTGCAGTTTATTCAAAATGCTGCTGCTCGAGTCCTAACAAGAACTAGAAAGTATGATCACATTAGTCCTGTGCTCAGGTCACTGCACTGGCTTCCTGTGGCTCAGAGAATAGACTTTAAAGCTGCTCTGATTGTGTTAAAGTCTCTCCATGGTTTAGCACCAAAGTACATCTGTGATATGTTAGTACCTTATGAACCATCTAGAACTCTGAGGACCTCTGGGACCGGCCTCCTGCTGGAGCCTAGAGTCAGGACTAAACATGGAACATTTAGAACTCTGAGGACCTCTGGGACCAGCCTCCTGCTGGTGCCTAGAGTCAGGACTAAACATGGAACATTTAGAACTCTGAGGACCTCCGGGACCGGCCTCCTGCTGGTGTCCAGAGTCAGGACTAAACATGGACCATCTAGAACTCTGAGGACCTCTGGGACCGGCCTCCTGCTGGTGTCTAGAGTCAGGACTAAACATGGACCATCTAGAACTCTGAGGACCTCTGGGACCGGCCTCCTGCTGGTGTCTAGAGTCAGGACTAAACATGGACCATCTAGAACTCTGAGGACCTCTGGGACCGGCCTCCTGCTGGTGTCTAGAGTCAGGACTAAACATGAACCATCTAGAACTCTGAGGACCTCTGGGACCGGCCTCCTGCTGGTGCCTAGAATCAGGACTAAACATGAAGAAGCTGCATTTCAATTTTATGCTGCAAAAGTCTGGAACAAACTTCCTGAGGCCGTGAGACAGACCTATACTGTGACAATGTTTAAATCTAGACTGAAAACAGTTCTGTTTAACTGTGCTTTTGATTAATTACTCTTTTTTATATATTTTAATTATTTTATTTATGTATTAAACTTTTTGTTTCAATGTTTTGTGATTTGAATGCATTTTTTTTTTCCGTCTTGTGAAGCACTTTGAATTACATTTTGTATGAATTGTGCTACAAATAAACTTGCCTTGCCTAACTCCACCCATTTTTGGGGCTTTTTGTCTGAAGAAGTGGCTGGCCTTCTTTTGACTGGTGTTTCTGTGAGTTGGTGTGAAATAGAATGCTCTGAGAAGACATCACGCTGACCATTAGGCCATGCAGCTCTGCTCTTCAGAGGGGCTTGATTATATGTTCTGCCCTCATCGCCATCTTCAGACATTATGATGTCTAGGAGGCTTGATTGGTCTTAATTGGCCCTGATAAACACTGAGTGGCTGTTGACTGACTCTGATAGCATCCGCTGTGAATTGTTAATGAACTGAATTGCATTTGTTTCCGAGCTACTGTACAGAGAACTGGAAATTGCATTAAAATCATTTGTCTAAACCTTCACCTGCAACCGGTATCGTCGCAAAGTGGAACGTGTTTAACGCTGCAATAAGGAGGCTCATGAAGCAAAAACATACACAAATGCAAGTGATTACTTGCTTGCACGGTTTAATTTTGGTGCAGGAAGGGCGAGCCCTCTCCGCTAGCTGCTGTCGTTCGTGCTGGATGATGCATGGTGTATTATGAGAAGACATTAGCCTATGCACAGACTCTCATAACAATGAAAGTGCCAACTTATGACATCACAATAGCTGCAATTCATTTCCGAGGGAGTCCACCACAACAGCCTGGCGAGTGGAATCAGCCTGTAGGACTACATTAGCCGTCTGGACCATTATTCTTTTATAATGGATCTGTGGCTTTGCATTAAAGGGCACGGTCTTTTGTGGAACACGCGTCTTTGTGTGCACTTGTTTGCTCACCTGCTTCACACACACGCCCTGAAAGCATCTTAACCACGTCTGTTTCATACATTTCAGAGCCTCACATTCAGCCTATTGATTTTCTGCCGGCACATTTAGACAGCCAATAATGCACAGAGAAGATCATACTATCTATCACGTGAGTGCTTCAGCATGCGTCAGCTTGTGTGCCTCCCTAATTGGCTCTTAAGCCTCTTAACTTGCAACCACTGCTCAAGTGGTGTAGGCTGGCCTGAATCAACAACTATAAAACAGCACACAGTGTCCTGAACATCACAGTCACACATGTTTTTGTAGAATACGTTGGACCTGTGAAGCACAGCGAGAAGCTTTAAGGGTTAATGAGCTCTTTGTCTGAACACACATGGGGAATAAAAAAGAGGTGTGGTCCCTCTGGAGACTCCGGCACTACAGAGACCAGACAGCAGTGGTATCACAACAACAGATATCTGAGGAGCACAGAGACACAGCACAGTGAAAAACAAAGGTGAAAACTTGTTGATGTGGTGGAAAAAACGCCAATATAACCAATAACACCAGTACCAAGGTTATAAAAAAGATTTGGCTCAAACTATGAAGGCAAAACAGCAGCGGCAAACTGTCAAGGCTTTATTTGATTGTCTAAGAAAAACGTCTGAAACACAGACGGATGTTAAATTTATTTTGCCTGTGAATAGTTTTAAATTACTTGAAATTTTCTTCTTCAATGCTTTTCCGATGTTTGCGTTACATTCAGCCATCTATGGTTCAAATGGAAGCTCCAAACCAATGAAGACCCGCAAGCAGACATCTTTGACTCTGACTCTATCTGACAAGACATCATGGCTGGATTATGATTGGTTGATTTGATTCAAAGCTTTCAAATCAAATCAACTAATCATAATTTAACCATGACGTGTTACCAGGCAGAGTGAAGAAGTCTGCCTTGAGGTCTTCAAAATGCATTCTGGAGGCTCTAGAATGCAGTAAAATGTTTCTGAGAGCTATTTCTACAACTAATCAGATTCAAAGTTGAGGTTGGCATGGCTTAACAGGCCTACAGTGAAACAAACAAATTCACACCTGCTGATTGGACGCGTAGATAGCGCATGGCTAAGCTTGTGCACCGGCTAAAGCTAGCAAACATATTTTGTTTAAAGAGCAAGAAAATTCTTTGAAACGTAAATTAAAAAGCCAAACTAACTTTATAAATCAAATTTACCACAAAAGTAAATGCTGTTTTAAATATACGGATAAGATTGCTAATCCTACCATTGTTCCTGTATACTGTTTTGTGAGGGGGTGTTTCAGACAGGAGGGGTTTGGAAGGAGTTTTAGCTTCTCTGGCAGCCAGTGAGACGCTCAGCAGGGTGCATTCTGCTCCGGTTTGATAAGAACCACAGGAACATAAGCCCCATCTACCAATGACTAATCAAAATGAGCACCCAGCCATAATGCACCAGCTGGACATGGTTGTGCACACAGAAATCTAGACGACCAATGTCTCAGGATCAAATGACAGGTGCTTATTTGCTCCCCAAATTAAGCATCCATTCAAGCATTTAGCAAAGTTCTCAATACGTGCTCGTTTGGATAAATATCAAATCAACAAAATCTGTTGTGCTTTTAAGCTGAAAAGGTGGTATTTCTAATGATAAGTGAACTAATTGTCACAAAAAATTAGAAAAAAAGGTTGTCAAGTTGAGCACCAAATACTATGTCACATAAATTTACATAAAAAAGGACAAGAAACAAGTTAATTGTGAGCAGAAAAACATGAAAAACCCAATTCCTCCTTTTAACTTCCCAGTTTTTGAAGCAGAATTCAGACTCAAATGTAAGACGAGCTACATTCAGGCCACTTTCTCTTTTTAAATTCTTTCTGCAGCAACATAGTTTGAGTTTGTAGGATGTAACAAATGGGTTTCATCCTGACACAATGAAGGTGTGGTATGGGTTCAGAAAATCCATTAAAGTTAAGGGCTCATAGTGTAAGGTTAGTAAGTTTGAGCTCTTTCAACATTCCGTTCCGTCTTCCTCCACTATCCGGGGCCGGGTTGCGTGGGAAACAGTTTCAGACGGGAAGCCCAGGCTTCTCGTACCCCAGCTACATCCTCCAGCTCACCCGGGAGGATCCAGAGTTGGTCTCCAGCCAGATGTGAGACATAGTCTCTCCCGTAAGTCCGGGCTCTGCCTATTGGTTTCCCCCCGGTGGGACGTGTCCGAAACACCTCACCAGCGAGGTGCTCGGGAGGCATCCTGACAAGATGCCCAAAACATCCCATCTGGCTTCTCTCAACCTGGAGGAGGAGTTGCTCGACACCGAGCCCCTCCCGGATGGCGGAACTCCCCCCGATCTCTGAGTGAGAGCCCAGCCACACTGCGGAGCAAGCTAATTTCGGCCGCTTGTATTCGCAATCTCACTCTTTCGGTCACCACCCACAGCTGGTGACGATAGGTGAGGGTACATACATACATAACATTTTGTATTTTAACATGACCAGCAGCTTGGGTGTGTTCTAAGACTTACTTTTGACATTCAGGTACATGGACTTGCTGACATCGGCGCCCACGTCGTTGCTAACACGACACAGGTAGAATCCACTGTCCTCCTCAAGCACATGCTTGATGAGCAGCGAGCCGTTCACCAGTACCTCAATCCGAAATCCTGAGTTAAGCGCAATCGGTTTGAATTGAGGGACTCCAGCACCTGTCAGAAAAGAGATTCTAGTTACGCGCAGAAGGATACTCCGTTCGCCCGCGAACTTCCGTTCCGAGGACAAATAATATTTATATTCAATATTTATGGACAATTATTTAGACAAATCTTAATAATGTGATGTGCAGTGATGAAATATTATCTTTTAATAATATATTATACTATATAATATATAATCATATATTTTTCTCTGACTTTTTGTTAAATATGAGCTACATGAAAAATTAGACTTGATTCACCAGCATAATCAAAAAAATATTAAAAAATATATTTTCCCAAACCACAAAGGAGGATTTTTACTGGTGTGAAATGTGTGTGTTTACCTTTCGAATACTCCCACTGGATGGTAGGAACAGGATAGCCTTCAGCTGAGCAATTTAATATCACTGATTTTCCATAGATGCCATCCTGATCCTTCGGTTGTACTACGAATTTAGGAGGAACTGCAAATAACAGAATCATTAAGAGTCTTTATTTACAAAAGAACTATATTATTTATATATTCAGGAAAAATGATTCAATCCACCAATGGCGCTTAATAAAACCAATCTCCCACACCTCGAACTATTAGTTGACTTTGGTGCTCCACGGCAGCAGCCTGGTTCCGCGCAATGCAAGTGTAGTTGCCGTTGTGCATCAGTGTGAGGTTGGAGATCCGGAGTGAACTCGTAAAGTCAATGTTGTCGATGGTAACACCGAGGCTGGCTGGGATTGGTCGGCCATCTTTCTGCCAGGTGATGAAGACAGGCTGGTCGCCCGACATGACCACGCAGGGGATGAACACTCGCTGGCCGATGGAGAACCGAGGAAACTCAAATGGGTGGATGGTTGGTGGGACTGTGGAAGAAACGTAAATTAATTTTATCCTTAGCTGGGTGGTTTAAATGGATGAGTAAACTCTGGATTGAGGATCATCAGTGGACTGTCAAGCCTTTTAACTATTGTTTTTCTTGCATTGTGGTGTTTCCAATCAGCACCAATAGGTGGCACTTTGAAGAAACAGTGTTGTTGAGGTATTTAAATATCAGTCAAATAGCAATATTTTACTCTAGTCTTAGTCGCAGATGGTCTTCACTCGAACAGGAAGTTGGATATTCATCAACCTTATGTATTGAGTAAAGCTAAGGAAATAAAAGTATACAGAAATGTTGAGGTTTTTATTTACATTTGAAATAAAAACTTGTGCGTCCTTCTTTTCTCATGTTATTTTTTTTCCCCAATCCGACTATTTATCTGCGCCTGGACCAACCTTTCGGTCATGTTTGACCACTTGTGTCAAACATGACTTGTGTCCCACAAATGGAATAATTTTGCATTCTTGATCTTAATGCATGTCGAACAAAAAAAATGCAGCTGAATTCTTTCACACCTTGCACGTTGACAGATGGACAGGTTTTAAATGTAATAGCAAACATTTACTGAGCACTTTCATAGCACGCCATTAGCCCCAATTTCCTTTTATTACTGTGTGCTCTACGTTGAAACATGCTGTGATTATGCACGTATGCAAAACCAGAGGAAATATTTTATTAGCGCTCCCACTTTAACAGAAACTACCAAACAACATGCATGTAACATCCACTCTGTCTTTTTTTTTTCTCTCTCTGGGGACACTGTTAGCATCGTGAGGACCAGATGCTATGGAAAATTAATGATTTAAAATACCGTTGGAATAAGCAGCACTTCAGGGCTTATTTAATTCACAATAAAACAGGCATAATAGGCTCCTGGGGATTCCCTCTCGGCAGCGGTGGAATGCTAAGCAGCCAAGAGGCAAATTAGTTGAGTCGGAAGAGTCGCGTAGCTTTGTCTACGCTGTGTGATTCCCCCTTTTTTGCACACTCGTTAGCACGTCAAGACCCATCGAATGAAGGGAGGGGGCCTGTTTTGCCCATTCAACGTTTCAAAGTATGCATCGTCACTAAAGAAGAGCCATCTGAGGTTATCGTAATCTGGCTCTGCTCTGCTTGTCCACGTATTCAGATGAGCTCCAGATAAACCGGCTGTCTGTGTGTGCTTTTATAAACAAACATGTCGCCCAATTTTCTGAAGGGATGCCAAGGTACACATTAGGCAGCATGACTGTAAAAGGTCAGTGTCCAGCATGATGAAGCGATTTCACCAAACTAGAAGATTTAGAATTCATCTGTCATGAGTCTTTTTTCTTTATCTTTCCTCTGTACTTCGAAATGACCTGCCTTCATCTGATCCACCCCTCGTGGACCCATTTGGCCTTTCTTAATGCATTCACGTATAAATTACTCAAACTTGTGTATGATTCCCTGCCAGATCATCTTGTCTTCTAAATTATTATTCAAGTATTAACCAAGTTTACCAATTAATTCCCTGAAAATATGACTTGCCTAGTTCCTTCTCCTACATTTTTAGACCAACCATCTCACTATGGTTGATAGGAGAAGGAGTAGAAACTAGGTAAACAAAGCTTGGTTCCAGAGAAGACGAGACAATCTGGCAAAGGTTGGTACTCCAATCCCTGGGTTTAAGGATCACCTGTCCACAGGGCGGAGTTACCTACTTGAACTGTACCATTCCTCTCCTTTAGGGGTGAAATTTGTTTTGTTAGGTTAGATTGCTGTTTTCTTATACCCCCCTTTTTGTTGCCAGTGGTTTGGTCAGCCCTCATTTAAGTTCAGTCTTTTTTTAGTCAGAGAGTCTGTTTTCTTTGAGTTAATTCTCTTTTGTTAAGTTATGTTGAGTTTAGTTCTTTTTACCTCTTTTATAATCTTGAAACATTTATGGATCTCTGAATTTTCTTGGGTTAAATAAAAAGAACCCTTTCTTTAAAACTTAAAACACTGTGCCTGTCTTTCACTGCTTGGTTAATCACAATATCATTCCAATACATCAATATCATTCCAATCCAGGAAAGAAATGACCACAAAAACGGTCAATGCTTTGGGAAACACACCATGTTGCACCAAAAATGATGACTTTGTACTGTTTCCACAATAATTTTTTGTCTAAATATAACTTTTCTTGGAAACAAAATTGATTCAAAACACTCTGGATTAGAATTATCAGAGGACCTCAGGATTGGCTGATTAATTGTAAATCTGGCAGATTCACACAAGATAAAATGGCTTAATTTGCATTCAAGACACAAAATAATAACAGCTCTGAAGTAAACTTATATTCATACCTTTGACGGTAATGTAGACGCTCTGGTGTGTGGACAGCTGTGGCTGCACCAGCACATTGCAGGTGTATTCTCCTTCGTCCACGTCCTTTTGCACGTCAAACAACTTAAGCGTGCCATTCTCGAAGGCCCGCTGCCGATGATTGTATGGCAGCAAATTGGAGTCCTTGTACCACTTAATGGAATAGTAAGGGTAGCCAATGACACGGCAGTGGATGTACATGTCCCGCCCAGCGATGGCAGTGAGGTTTTTCATTGGTCTGATGCTGGCAGGTCCTTGAGGACACATTGGAGAGACAACTCTCTTAAAATGATTTTGAGGCTTGGCAATGGGCAAAAACATAACTGTGCTGTGTTGTGTGTGCTTTCAAGACACCACAAAGTTTACATGCCTTGATTCATTCTGACATAAAGTATCAAAACTTTTTGATCAATTTGATTTGTTATGGGGTTTCAGATTGACTGATTGAGTTTTATGAAGGGATTTGAAGGATGCTTCTGGCTTGAGTCACTCCACCCGTTCTGCTCTGTCTTCTTTCATATCACATTAACTTTAGCCTATCAGAACTGCTAGCTTGTCAAGCTGTTATCAAAGCTATTACTCACATTACTCGCTTTTTTGTGGGTAGCTAGCTGCAAAAACCAACACGAACGCTCTTCAAAGCAAAGGCATAACCTGGGCTCCTACTCTTTTGAGGATGATTAAGACCCAATGACGTGAGAAACGGTCATTCTACTTCTTCTGCAATGGGGTCTGTGGAGGTTTATCTTCAATGGTTGGCTGCATTCTGCATGGATGTACCCTCAAGTAAGAGCTAGGATATTGCCCCATTCAGCCTTCCTACATACAAAAATGAACTCAGTTAAATTAAGCCAACCGTTGAGGAAAAATTGCCTTTTTTTTAAACTGTGATAAAGAAATAGTGACCTTGCATCAGGCATGGAACGCCTGAATGCCTCGGAATTGCCACGACAAGACAACAGCAATTCCGTCGACCCTGACCCTGCGAAGGGAGCAAGGCATTTCCCTCACACACGGATGACGAGAACAAATCATACTGATAGTAAAAAGCCATCAGCAGGTGAGGAGAATAAAGAAGACAAACCTGAACACCCTTACAAACTCAATCTAGTCAACTGGTAGCCAATTAGAAACCCATTACAGCAGAATATCTCAAGACATGTTGATGTGTGTATGTGATGGTGTGTTGGAAGAGTTGATCTGACAAGCACCTCTTACGTTTATTCGCGCCTGGTAGGAAACTGTCCCAGCCGAGTTATTGCAGATGCACCGGTACACCCCTCCATCGGGAACCTGGGTCTGGCTGATGTTCAGGTGGCTAACCACGTGGCCTTCTGTGTTGGTGTAGTAGGAGATGCGGTGCCGACTGTCCCGGATCACTGGTTCGTCATCCAGAGTCCATGTTACGCGGGGTTCAGGGGTGCCTTTGACCGTGCAGGACAGGGACACAAACTCGTTGATGTTGTAGACCTTTTCGCTGAAGGAAGACAGAATCTTGGGGGTGCCATCTGCATAAAGAGAAAAAAATTATAATGCACATGTTCTGGGTAAAAAAATTCTCTCCTAATCCTCAGAAGTCATGGCTCCACGTCTAAAGGTTTAGCACTTGTATACGTCATTAGCCGAGGTTCTTAATGTTTTACGGAGTCTACAGTTTATCAATTTTTTCTTTTCAGTGCCCTTATTAATAAAGTAATATTGCAAACTACTTTTTAAAGGTCATCAAATTCCTCCTTTACTGTAAATTGCATAATGGCACAGAACTGAAAAGGATGTTTTGATGCAAGTTTATTATCGATTGCAGTCAAACTTTTTTGTTTTAAGTCGTGATGACTGTGATGCACCCCTGTTCCAAATACTATGACGAAAACATTTTTACTCATCAGTTTTTATCCTCACATAATATAAAGTGAGCTCTGACCTTCCAGTATGACTTGAACAAAATCTTGGGCAGACATCTTGCCGTGCCTGGCGAAGCACTGATATGCTCCACCGTCACTCTTCGCCATGCCGGCCATGACCAGGTTTTCTCTGTTTTGCCCTGCCATGCGGACACTGCTGCTGGGGTAAATGAGCTCTCCGTTGCGATACCAGGACAGCTGGTACTCCTCAGAGCCTGTCACACTGCAGGACAGAGACACCTGGCTACCCACACTGCCCTTCACCTTCCGCGGACTCACCATCACCTTCAGGGGCTCTGCAAGCAGGAAACAGAAAAGCTTAGAAGACAAATAAAAACAAAATAGTAGTTTTTTAATCCCTATTTGTCAGTAATTAGCATTTCCCGTAGCAGAGCTACAGTATTATCTCTGCTGTAATTTTTTACCAGATTCTATTGCAATTTTTTTTGGCAACAAAAGCAATAAGGATACACTTTGTTTTTATTTTAATTGTAATGAAGACATACATGGACCACTAAAATGCTGATATCAGTTGATGAGCTCAGCGGAAAAGGATTAGCTGACTAAAAACACAACTCAAATCCCAAACATGAGATAAAAATGGTCAGAGGACTTTGTTGTTGGGCAAAGACTGTCATTTTTTGAGGGAATTTGTTCAGACATTTTTAAAGACATGGGAATCCTCACAAAAGTAACATTCTAGTCAATCTTAGTGACTTACTAATTACCCGAAGTTTCTATCTAAAACGAATCCCATAACAATCGTGTTTTTTGGTATTTCTAGAGTAAAAACAGTGAGCACATATAGGCTAAAATATCCGTAGAACCGTCCATTGCTTCAAAGGTTTTTTCGTTTTGACTTGTGCTCCGAATAAAATCCCACCAATGATTTAGGCCATGAGCACTGACCTTTTACCAGTAGCCTGCCGACCACCTCAGCGTTGCCATAACCGTTCCACACTTCGCACACATAAGTCCCTGTGTCACTGGAATGGGCTCTCTCTATCAGCAAGCCTGTTACACTCTGTCTGAAGCGTGTGTCTGGTTCCAGCGGCCGGTTGTCCTTCAGCCAGCGGTATTTGGGTGCAGGATGACCGGAAGCCTTGCAGGGTAGCTCCACTCGATGAGATGCCATCACCTCGCGCCGTTCAAAGCTGTCCAGGATGTGGGGAGCTGAATTACTTGGATCTGGGAGAAGCGAGAAACAGACCCAAACTTGAAACTTCACACAATGCTTCTTTTTTTTAAAAATAGGCTTTATTAATCCCTGACTGGGAAAGTTGTGTGCTGCACCACACCGCAGCGGGCTGCCACCTATGACGGCACCAATGGTGGGAGAAACCAGGGGTTAGATGTCTTCTCCAAGGACCCTCGACGTGAACTCAGTGAGATGCAAACCTGCGAACTTCCGGTTAACTTCCGGTCCGCGAGCGAACGCTCTAACCACTGTGTGCTTCTACATAACACAATTTGGGCATTTTGAATTGAAATAATATCAACAATTATGAGCAAATCTGATTTTTGCTTTCCTGGGACTGACTGGTGATCAACGCAGCGTGTACCCTGCCTTTCAGCTTTAACAAGCCGTGATATGCTCGAGCAGTGACAAAGACCTTCTGATGGACTCGCTAGTAAAGAAACTGGACAGATTTTTTTCTGTTTCATCTACGCTGGTTTTTACTCGCATTCATAGATCAAAATGAATTAGTGATATTTTAATTGAAAAGTGGATTTAATTGCGTTCACAGTGACTATGCCATACTGGAACCCTTGGTACAGGGCGTCCAGTCTCTGTATGAGCAGTGCCCAAAGTTTGGTCCAGTTTGAAAGTAGTAAATTGAATACAGTGTGAGATGGAATCCATCAAGGCTGTTCTTTGTCACCAATTCTGTTCATTACTTTTTAGACAGAATTTCTAGGTGCAACAGAAGCGGTGGTGGCATCTGATTTGGTGACTTCAAGATTCGGTCTCTGCTTTTGTGCAAAAAAAAAATGTTACTGTTTTGGTTTCAAGTTGTGAACCCCAAATCTCACTGGAGCAATTTGTTGCCAAGTGTGAATCAGTTGGGATGAGAATCAGCACCTCTGAATCTGAGATTACAGTCTCTGACTGTAAAAAGGTGGCATATTTTCAATAAGTCAGGAACAGGAATCCTGGCCCAAGAGGAGCAGAACAAGTACCCTCGTGGTCTTGTTTGTGAGTAAGAGAAAGATGGAGCAGGAGAATGACAGGTAGATACAGGTGTGATATAGAGAGCTGAGCCAAAAGGTGAACGTCTCAGTTCACCAGTCGAACTACGTTTCTACCCTCACTTCTGGTCACCAATTGTGGGTGGTGACTAACACAAGCGGCTGATATAAGCTTGCTCTACAGAGTGGCTTTTGCTAAGAGATAAGGTGAAGAGCTCTGTCAATAGGGAGGGCTTGGAGTAGAGCCATTGCTCCATTGCATAGAGAAGCCAGATAGGGTGTCACAGGCATAAGTTTCGGATGTCTCCTGGTCCAATGTTTCATTTATGTCCCTGAAGGAAGACCCTTCCAGAAGGACTCAGAAGACCCTTTCTACTGCGGTTATATAAAAAGGAGGGATCTAGACCGTCTTTTACCCTCTTCCCTCCTGAGCTCTGATGACCTTTATTACATGTCAGACCCTTTTTAATTCAACCATTTTCCCCTGTCATCTTCTTTTTCATTTAAATGACCTACAAGGTTTGGCACAAGCACGAGGTTACTGCCATATGGTCCTCTGTTCTGTGTGCTTTATTCTGCATCATTACCTGTTTTTACATTGCAAATCAGACAACTTCTAAGCTTCGCATGACTTTACTGAGGGCATAAAAGGTCACAAATAAGCGAAAAAATTTCACCTTAAAAACATAAATAGAGCCAAATGCTCAAGACTTCATGCATGAAAATAGACTTTCTGCAGTGTTGAATTGGTCATTAGGTATGTAAAGTTAGCCCTTTCATAGGCCCTGTCCACACGTAGTTGGGTATTTTTGAAAACGCATATATTTTTATCCGTTTTGGCCTGCCGTCCACACAAAAACTGAGGGTTTTTTTCACTCAAAACCGGCGTTTTTGAAAACTCCGACCTAAGTGGAGATTTTGGAAAACTCTGCTTTTGCGTTTGCGTGTGGACGTGCGAAAACGGAGTTTTGCGTTTTTATGCGTCACTACCTGCGACAAGTAATGCACATACGTCATTCGTGTGCGTCCTTGTTTACAAAAGCAGACAGTGGGCAGCATGGTGCTGCGGAAATGACGAAAGAGGTGCTCTGATTGGATAGCTCAGAACTTACGTTTACATCAGTACTGCTGACTACTGGTCTGGCATGCTCATAATCGCACTCAGAAGCGTATTAATACGGCTCCGTGTGGATGCAGATATTTTGAAAACGATTATGTGTGGATCCAAGCGTTTTCCTAAAACATAGGACAGCAGATATGCGTTTTCAAAAATACCTGGCTACGTGTGGACATGGCCATAGACTGGAACCAACTTTTGTTGGCGTACTTTAATTCTTACCTGACACAATGAGACGGGCGCTATTACTCTGTCGGGTCTCTCCTGTGTATCGATGTCGTGTCATACACCTGTAGTTGTACAGCCCATCTTCCATTTGCACATCCAGAATATACAGGGCTCCCGTGGATGTAATAAGGAACCGTGACACTGTGAAGAAACAGAATAGAATGTCCATATGGTCACTATATGTCACTATTTTTAAAGGTTTAACCAAACTATAAATAACAGTTTGATCAAAAATATGGGATTTTGAAGCTGATCATTAGAACTAACAAACAATTGTAGTTGAACAAAAATTTAAATAAAATCCCCATTTTAGAGCTAGCTTATGCAGCCACGGATCTGACCGCCAGGGTCTCAGGGTTCCTGTCGTTGGCTGCCATCCATCTCGTCCTTCACCCAACCCCTGTAGCCCCTCCTGCAGGTGCTGAGTCTACTGTAAGGGCGGCCCATGTCCACTGTTCGGGCTGAGCCCGGCCGGGCCCCATGGGTAAAAGCCCGGTAAAATCTTCTAGATTTACAAGTCGATCTACGTTCCTACCCTCACCTATGTCACCAGCTGTGGGTGGTGACCGAAAGGATGAGATTGTGGATACAAGCGGCTGAAAAGAGCTTCCTCCGCAGGGTGGCTGGGCTCCCGTGACCTGGCTCCGGATGAGCGGAAGACGACAGAACGGAACGGAATCCCCATTTTATGTATCATGATTTTGCTAAAGGATTAGGTAACAAATTTGTTACCTCTGAATTTCATCACAAGAAATTTCTTGTATTTCATAGGAAATAAAATTCTGAACTGTCACAAGTTGTAGAAGAAAAAAAAAAAGCAACCTGTCTTCATTTTTATGCACCGGCAGCGCTATCTTTACATCCTTGAAGAAGAAACAGCAAATCTAATATTGAAGTCTCTTAGCAAATATTTGCAAGTCAAGTGAGGTACGCAGCTCTGTGTGATCATAGTCACCAAACATCTGCTGCAGCCCATTTAGCTCCGAACAGCTCTGAGGCGCAGTGACAAGCCTGTGTGTTGCGTAGCGGTGTAACACAGCTCGTTATCATGTAGCTCATCGCTCTTCTCTCTCTCTCCAGGGGAAAACTCTCTGGTTCTCTCTCTCACATCGGTTCATTCTGTCTCTCTCTCTCTCTGCTTCACAGTAAAGTACAGGCAGCCTGGGATCACAAGGAGCTTTGATAAGGCCTGGCTGCGCAGGTCAGATCATGCTAATGCAATGCTAATTTCTGTGAACACGTGGAAGTAGACAGAAGTATTCAATATTTATGAGGAGCCATGTGTGCCGTAGCCGGTGGCTGCTGGAGTATTTCATGTCACAAATGATGGAGAGGCCGATCTGGGATGGTGATCAAATGAGTCCCGTGTGATGGGCGGGGGTGAGATTACCAAACATATCATGAAGCAGACTTTATGGGGTGTTGAATTGGCCTCATTTAGTCATGTCAAGCCAATTTAACACTGATTAGGACCCCTGCTACCAACACTTACACAGCTAATGCTTCAAATAATGAGATAGATGGAATACTCAGTGTGTGTCATGGTAAAACTTCAAATCACCGAGTGATGCAGCATTTCTGGGATTCAGTTCAATAACACAAAAAAAATTGGGGATTCTGTTTCAAAAGAAAAGGAGAAATTTACAAACGAGGGGAGTGAGGATGAGGAGAATCGGGTGAGGAGCTCTGCGGTCCAGGAAGAGCTTGGTGTTGAGCCGCTCCTCTTCAACCAACCAATCAACCAACCAACCAACCCAACCTACCTACCTGTCTTACCTCTTCAGCTCTACCACATGACAATCTACCAACTTACCTTCAAACAAACCAACTAACTTAGCCTATCTATTTAACTACTTACCAATCACCCGATTAACCAACATATCTACATTTGTACAAACCAACACAAACGATTTACCTACAAACCAAACAATCAACCAACCGAGCAAACCTGCTGATGCTGACGCACAGAAAGGGAAATTAACAGCCAATAGAATTTGGCACAATGACTCAATTAACTGGATCAGGTGTGTAGATGCAAGAATATATGGAAAACTTTCAGGACACCGGCCCTCGAGGACCGGATTTGGACAGCCCTGACCTAAAACATTCATATCTTTATCACGCAGTTTAAAAACAAACAAACAAGTCTTTCCAGAATTAGTGTCATGATCCCCTCTCCTGCTGCCAGAGGGAGCCCTGGATGATCCTCATCACCCTGATTTGGGACACCTGAGATTGATTACTGATGCCACACGTCTGTGGATCCTGCCATCTACAGTATTTAAGGGCATACAATCTCTTCCAGCCAGGTCTCCCTGGTTGCCTGACCAAGAACACATTCTGACAATAACCTTGTGCCATGCCAACGAAACTTTGTTTTTCTTTTCACAGTATTAATGGACTGCCGAATTCAAATTACCATGTTTTCTGTCTGCAATTGGGTCCTCCTCTTTCCAACTGCACACCGCTTCATGATTCGTAGAACCATAAGCGCCACAGCTCTCAAGATTAAATGAAATGCTAAATGAAAACAGATTTTATTTTGCCTATACAGCAATATTCTGCATGATGGAGAGCGGAAACAGGCCTAATAATAATAATCACCACGTATATGAGTAATGAAAACGAGACTTTAATTAGAACAAACAATTGTCATAAATACTAATTACACTTGTAGATTCTTTATTTTTGAGTATTTTTCCAGTTTTTCTTCCCTCATCCAGATCATGGTAGCTACTGACCGCAGCATTGATTTTATAACACAGGCCTACATTCCGATATTGCTATGTCCTTGTGAGCTGAGGGCATTTCTGTGTATCTGAATATTTAAGTCTGTGTATGTGTGTGGGTGTGTGTGTGCGAGGAAGGAGTGTTTACATGTCTGCATTTGTGTGTGTAAGTGAGTGAGAGCGAATGTGTTTATACTGCATACAGCAGCAGGCAGTAATAGTCAATAATAACGATTGAAGGCGCTCCAGCACGCTTCTCCAAACCCAACCTGCTGCATACTAACACAGCCCCAGAGACTGCCTCCACTGTTCTTGGAGAGCTATACTACGTATTAGCATCGCGTGCACACCTGGGCGTGTTAGTGTACATGTCTGAAACTGTGGCTTCACTTCACCCCAGGTGGCTTGTGGGGTTATCAGTCTTCTCCCCTTCCTCTCCTCGGCCTGCCCAGCTGCTTTGGCATCCCTCACACCACAAACACAAGCCTCTTTCTGTGGATCCACACTCAATAGCTTCAATTAATCCCTGTATCAACCACACCGAGCCTGCAAGTAGAGTCTTTGTTCCCGCGGAGGCTTTGCGGTTTGTAAAAGAAACCTTAATTGCTTGTGTGACATAACAGGAAGAGTAAAAATCATGTTCGCCTTACCAAGCTATTGAAGCATTTCTTATCACGGACAGGTTGTGCTGGGCTACATGCTTCTTTATGACACTTAGTTGAGGAAATTTTCTTCGCCTAATATGAGGTTCTTTCAGTGAATTCAAACAGTAACAAACTGTGCTCAGTTTTATTGTAAAGATGGTGGGCAGTACATAATTGCAAAATCCAGGATTTTTTGCAATGTTGGTTTCTATTGATGCAAAAAAGAAAAATGTCCCATTGCAGTATCTTGTAAGGCGGGCAACACCCTCCGCTTGCCCCGACCAAATCCAATGGCTCACCCAGGAGGATCCGGAGGTGTTCACTGTCCAGCTGTAAGACAGTCTCTCTAGCGGGTCCAGGGTCTGCCTCTTGGTCTGCTATCGGCGGGACATGCCTGAAACACCTCATTACCGAGACGTCTGGGTGGCATCCTAATCAGATGCCTGAATTACCCCATCTGACTTCTCTCGACCCGGAGGAGCATCAGCTCCAAGCTCCTTCCCAGATGGCATAGCTCCTCTCTCTATCTCTGAGAGAGAGCCCAGCCAATCTGCGGAGGATACTTATTTCTGCCACTTGTATCCGCAATCTCGTTCTTTCAGTCACCACCCACAGCTGGAGATCATAGGTTAGGGTGGGAACGTAGATCGACCTGTGAATGGAGAGCTTTGCTTTTTGGTTTAGCTCTTTCTTCACCACAATTGATCGATACAGTGTTCTGATTATTGCAGATACTGCACCAATCCTTCTGTTGATCTCCCACTCCATCCTTCCCCCACTTGTGAACAAGACGCTAAGATAAACTCCTCCACTTGGGGCAGGACCCTGTCTCTGATTTGAAGGAGTCAGTTCATCCTTTTCCGGAGGAGGACCATGGCCTCATATTTGGAGGCGCTTTAAAAAAAAAAAGCTTTGCAAAATCCCGCTAATTTGCAAATTTTAACAGCAACTTATGTTAAAACAGTATCATTTTTTTGTGTGATTTATTTAACCTGGAGTGACTTGACATGCCCTCTATATGAGCTTAGTTGCGCTAGTGGTCCAACAGATGCCCACAAAAAAAAAGGATGATGTCATATCCTGTTTTTCACTATTGCGATTGCTGAGTTGAAAAATATGCAATTTGACTTCAAATTACTGGATTGTGAGATGTGTCAAAACCTAATGTGGCTAAATCAGGCAAGCAGCGGGGTACCCTGGCCAGGGTCATCCAGTGACAAACTGGTCTACAAAAGCACACTATGTCACTCCTATGGGGAGTTTAAACGCACCAATTAGCCTAAAGTGCTTTTTTTTTGGTGTATGGGAGGAAATTGGGGTGGTTGTGAAAAGCACATGCCTAGATGAGGGAGTGCAAGCAAAGTCTGCACCGAAAGAAAAGCGTCTCAAGCAGGACTTGAACCAGCAACCTTCTAACCATTGTACTGTTTATTTTAATAAAAAAATAAAGTCTAAAGTCTAAAGTTTAATAAAAAAATTAAGTCTACACAAATAAGGTTTCAGACCAAAAAAATATGCTTTTTTGTTGTAAGTTTAAGAAAAATTAATTATTCGATCAGACAAATTAGTTTTCAACAATCATAAAAACACTAAAAGAGATGAATTAGACGGGTCACATATTAATAAAAGATTTATCTTGAAGTTTATTCCTTTCAACTCAAATGTTAACGCGTCCCAAGGACGAAGGGAAACGGATTTCCATTGAAGTGGAACGAGATGACACATGGTGACATAGCTGAGCACTTTGACCTGCGTATGCTGGGTGACCATCTGGCCAAAGCTCTGCATCCTACCTAAGAAAATAAGCCCGGTCTTTCCAGAGATAGTTTAATTGAGACATGAGTGGGGGATGGGTGGGTTGGTAGGAGGAGGTGAGGAGACAGAAAAAAGAAAGACAAAAAAAACATAAAAAGATCAAGAGGAAAAGAGCACCTCTGGGATACAACCACTCTCTGTCATCTTAAATGACTTACAAATTGGCTTACAGCTATGCACTTCCAGAGAGGGAAAAAAAAAAACTTTCATATGCTAATTCAGATCACAGTCAGGCAGAGCAATTATTTAAAAAAAATGTGTCAGGCTCGTCTGTCTGACAGTACCAAGCACCTCTCTGTGCCTGTTGGTTCCTCTCTAATCAAGTATTCAGTGTGAATTTGTTGTGCGAACACAGATCTTAATCAGCGAAATGTGTGATATAAAACAAACAAATCAGACAGAATTCCCTCCCCTCGTGGCTCCACCGGAGAACTTTGAATTGAACTTGATCAACACCAACCGTCTGGACGCCACTTACAGGAAAGCAACGTAGTCAGCTAAACAATGTAGATAAAGTGCCTCCTCATCACTCTGCTGGCAGCGTCCCCACTGTGCAACTTTCTCGGAGTGTATTACTGAGTGGAGCATGGTCCCAGGAGACAAGCCGGGGCCTACGTGTCACTGTAACCTTGGCCACTCAAAGTCACTTGAGAAAAAAAAATAATAACACACAATAATTTACAGTGCTTGCACAGCGCTAGACCGTGGGTGCCAGATTGGAGGCTCAGGGCCAAAAATTAGCCCAGTGGAGTTTGTAATCTGGCCGACAGAATGACAAAGTTGAAAATGCTGGAGAGGAAACCGACATGATAATTCTACTTAATCCACAATGCCTGTCGTTTACAATAGAAATATATCAATATACTGTATGTATGACTAGGACGCTACATCGGTCCGCCGTGGTAAAGAAAGAGCTGAGCCGAAAAGCAAAGCTCTTGATTTAGAAGTCGATCTACGTTCCTACCCTCACGTATAGTCACCAGCTGTGGGTGGTGGCCGAAAGAATGAGATCACGGATACAAACAGCCGAAATGAGCTTCCTCCGCAGGGTGGCTGGGCTCTCACTCAGAGATCGGGTGAGGAGCTCTGTTATCTGTTATCTTGGTGTCGAGGCACTCCTCCTCCAGGTTGAGAGTAGAAGTGATTCGGGCATCTGGTCAGGATGCCTCCTGAGCGCCTTGCTGGTGAGATGTTTTGGGCACATCCCACCAGGAGGAGACCAAGAGACAGACCCCGGACCCGCTGGAGAGACTATGTCTCACAGCTGGCCGGGGAACAACTCAGGATTCTTCTAGGTGAGCTGGACAATCCAGCTGGGATGAGAGAAGCCTGGGCTTCCCGTCTGAGGCTGTTGCCCCTGAGACCCGGCCCCAGACAAGCGGAAGACAACAGAACCGAACGGAATGAGAACGTTTGGTAGAACAGTTCAGCACATGAATGACGACACTGGTGAAAGAGGAGTTTAGATTGGAGGAGGGACTGTGCATCAGGGAAGCTCACCCTGGATGCAGAAGACAGGGTTAGATGGGGGAAACAATTTGCTATGGCAACCCTAGAAGAAAAAGCCAAAAATTAAGGAAGAAATAGTAAAAAAAAACCCAAAATATAACAGAATCGTAAAGAAAGTAAAGCTCTTTCCTCAACAGTCATCCTTTTATTTTGTAATCTGGCTCACGTTGGCTTCACGAGGTCTCTGAAATACTGTGAAGCTCATTTCAACCGCCTGATCTAGACTAACAAACTAAAGAGACATTTTTGTGGCACTTGTCCGTGTAATCATCTGAAATTGCTGTTTTAATATCACCATATGTGAGGCCACATTGTTTCCTCGTAGGATAATGTCACACAATAGCTGGCACCAGAACTGCCTGAGTAGATTGTGAGTAATGATGAGTGGAGCACGAGCCCAGAAGGGCCTCAGTTGTAATTAGGCCTGATCTAAATTATTGGCACTGTAACTCCAGTTTGATCAGGCTGGCAGGAGAAGAGGAAGGAGGAAAGAAACAAGGGGGGGCTATGTTTGCATCAATTCTAATAAAAATCATCTGTTATTCTTGCACTGATGGCTCCAGGGGTTACCATGACAACATATTGGCTTAGCAAGCAATATTTCTAGCTCTGTAAATAATGGACACACATGTGAACAGTGTCCAGTAACATCGCTCAACCAAAATAATAGCAAACCAATGTATCCTAGTAGACCTAGGAACCACCGTATCTCCTAAAATTTGTGTGCTGCATTGCACCACAGCAGGCTGCCACGACGGCACCAATGGTGGAAGAAACAGGGGGTTAGGTGTCTTCCTTAAGGACACCTAGACACAAGATCAGTGGGATTTGATCCGAAGAACTTCCGGTCCAAAGGCGAACATTCTACCACTGAGTATCGCCTCCCCCTTTCATGTTATTGTTTTAGAGTGCATGTTGTTTCTTCACACCAATCGTCGTTCAGCTAGGTGACCCTGATAATTAAATAAGAAATAAAAAAGAAACAAATAATCTCTACACAGATAGATGGAATTAGTTTCACACATGACCTCTGGTGATTTATAACGGTCCCATTGCCAGGGATTTTTAACCCTGAGTGAACCCCACTCTGTAAAAATGTCTGTGAATATCCCTAAAATCTACCCACCAAAATTCACATAGATAAACATAACTCTAATCCTGTGTGAATACCCATTTCTGTAGTCTGGAATATTTTTTGGTCACCCCATTGTTTCTAAAGATTGTAAACATTTTTGCATTTGTTTGTGTCGTTCAAAGACAAATTTGCATTGAAAATCTGCCAAAAATATATTGAGAAGGTACAACTTGGATTGTTGTGATAGAAATGGTATTTTCACTCTCCCTGGCCCTTGATTGGTTTGCCTGAATAAATCACATGGGTGGGTGATACTGTAGATTTTGCTTTCAATCTGATACCAGGTAAATACAGGGACGACATCTCCAATAGCGATAGCGATACCTAAAAAGTTGATTGCAGAACGTTGGTAGGTTTGCTGTTTTTTTAAATGCATTTTTACATTTATTTTATTTTTTTGAATGACCAGCTTTTTACACCTCCTACGTATTGCTGTTGTGCTAATGCACTACTGATGAACCTGAAGTGGTAACTACCTGTGACTACAGTAACAGCATGTCTAAAGTGGGGCTGGGGTAAGAGGGACTAAACCCATTTGAATATACTTAGGAACAGCAAGTCTAGCAAAATTGCTCTTTTGTTTATTTTTTGTGCCAAAACGTCAGATTTAAAGTATGTGTCGTTTAAAGAATAGACAAGCAGCTGAAACATTCGTCGTCTGTCTTGAAACGGTGAGGATCTCTGGCATCTGGTAGGACCTCGGAGTAGAGTCATTGCTCTTCTAGGTCGAGAGACGCAAGATATGGTGGTGCAGATACTGGATGCCTTGGTGATGAGGCACCAAAGCATCCAGTGCCCAGAGGAGGGACTATGATCCACAGTTGGCCAGCGAACACCTCGGGATCCCCATAGATGAGATCAAGGATGTGGCTGGGGTAAGGGAAGTCTAGAGTTCTGTGGTAAAGCTGCTGCCCCTAACCTGATACATCAGACTGTTTCTTTCCCTCCATGAAAACAGTCTGACCACCAGCATGGTGTTTGCCCGCTCCATGGTGGGTGGGTATTTATTGATCTAACTAATAATTTTTTTCTGGTCAGGATTGAAGGTGACGCTCCCAAATAGTCAGTGTATTCTGGAAAACAAAGCTTAAGCAAACTCTTGTCTTTCCCCTATATATACATTCGAAACAGTCTTTAAATTCTCGTAAGCTAATGCCTGTGTCCTGACAAGATCTGCGACCATTGAGATCTGCGACCGTCCAGAACGCACCTGCTACCTTCCAGATGATATAACCATTGAGATCTGCATCGTATGTCTATTGAAATGAGCGTTAGGGTCAGTTTTTGGAACTCTGAATGGTTGCAGATCTGGTCGCAAATCTTGATGAGGCCACATATCTCAATAGATCACCTGCATTCTCTGACCTAGTTGCCTAGTTAAAATAAATTGAACAGAGGCACTAAGTGGCGCCAGCCTGGCTTCCTGCTCCCATAACCCAACCACAAATAAGAAGATGGTCCGGTAAAATCAATTTCACCTGGCTACTATCAAACAGATACCTGATACCCATCAATAAGTACGTGTTTGAATTGATCGTCACCAGTAAATTAACCACTAAAAACACAGATGCAGGAGAAAAAAATCTAAACCACCAAAGTCGAGGGTTGACACGTATTCTATGCAAAACTCCTTGTAGTGTACAATAGTTACCAATTATCTTTCAAACACACACACAGTGGCTACACGGATTTGTCCTCCATGTAGAGATAGAAGAAAATAAGATATGCTAAACATTTGAGAGTCTGTCCTGAAATCTCATCACACCTGGATTCTAAACTGAGGGCTCACCCCCCGTATGCAGAGCTGAGTCAGAGGAGGAGGCTGAGATATTTTATTGCCGGTTCTAATCAGCGGCAGCATCCCTCTGCTCATTAACTAGACACACACTAGCCTCGGGCACACAGCCTCATATGTCAGGCACAGATAAAGATGTCATCTTCTGCTTCACTGAATAAACTGCTATTAAAACTAGATGCAAATAGACGTTGAATGATATTCAAATCAGTAGGCGAAGCTTAAACCCAGAGGCATGTGGCCACATCGTTGCCCCACATTTTTCTGTCATGTTAAGACTTCAGATAACAGCCATCTATGGGGGCGGATTTTGAAATATTTAAAGAAGCAGAATGTCCAGGTGTTATTTGTTTAGATATATTAGATTTTAGTTGTTTTTTTTTTATGTGCTTAATGAATTATTGGAGAAAATTTAGTGTCTGTTAGACACACAATTCCTCAAATATGCATCAGTCCATGTTTGTCAAGCACACAATGGGTGCATTTAAAACTTTATAGATCAAACACATTTACCTACATGATTTGTTATATTTAACCCTTGAAGTTCTCATAACATGTTATTTGGGTTCCACTGGCTCGGCATGAGCAGATGGGATGAATTGAACCTCAGTAAAGAGCTGAGATGGAGTGGATTTTGCAGAGAATGGTCGGAGTTGCTTGACGTCTTTACGCAATCTTTTTTTAAGCATGCTTTAGCGACTTTCGTGCTTGTGTAAATAACCTTTAATTGTTGCAAATGAAAAGATTTTTTTCTAACTGAGAAAAAGACAGGGGAGACGGTGGCTCAGTGGTTAGAGCGTTCGCCCAGATGTCAAACGGAAGTTAGCGGGTTTGCATCCTACTGAGTGCACGTCAAGGGTCCTTGGAAAAGACATCTAACCTCCCGTTTCTCCCACCATTGGTGCCATCGTGGCAGCCTGCTGAGGTGTAGGAGTGCAGCACACAAATTTCCCCGGTAAGAGATGAATAGAGTGAGTAAAAAAAAAAAACAAAACTTTAATTTAATTACTGTGCAGTCTTCTAAGGGGTCAGGATACGGATGTGTAAAATTGTGCTCAAAAAATGTCCTTCGTTTTTAAAAGAAAGAACTTTTTTTTTCACATTCATAGAAAACAAAGACAACCAGGCAGACTTCCATAAATCTGGTCCTGAAAGGGTTAAACAACAAGCAGCATAAGAATGGAGTTTTATCTGCAGAGCACTCGGATGTATCCTGACAAAATGTCTATATTCTGTCAGACTGGCTGATGCAGCTGCGTGAGGAGCTCTTTTTCTTTCCAGACAAAAGTTTGTCTGCTCAAGTCAAAACTGAGAAGTCTCACCATAATAGCATCAAAACCCAGCTTGTCTGCATGTGTGTGCATGGCTGTGTGCTGCGATAAGCTATTAAACCCCCCCATGAATGTGTGTTTACAATGCTATCATTGGCCTCTCTCTGGCCAAGGCTAAATGAGCCAGTGTTGAGCTTCAGCTGTATAATCATGAATATTCATCTGGCCGTCTGAGGAAACCTCTGTGTGTGCTGGACTGGCAGGAATTAAGGAAGCTGTAACTATCTACTCAATCACGATCGGAACAATAAGTCAGGCTGACATTTAATCGTCAAATCCCAACAAAACAGCCTTTGTTTAGGAGGGAAGCAAAAAGAAGAAAGGGACTGATGTTCTAACTTCAAACAGCGGACCACCAGGTCGTAGGTTGTCCTGGTGGGTCACATGTATTCACTATGTTTGTTCTTTATTTTGCTTTTATTTCTGTATGATAAAAGCAGATAGCTGAAAAAAGGGAGTCTGATAAAAGACTTTCTGCTACCTTTGGAAAGAAAATGGACCGGGATCAACAATTCAAAGTTAGTTCAGTTTACAGTGTGCGGACCAATTCTATGAGCGGCCATACTGTTTGGTCTAGAGACAGTGGCACTGAGGAAAAGACAGGAAACAGAGATGGAGGTAGCAGAGATGAAGATGCTGAGGATCCCTCTGGGAGTGACCAGGACGGACAGGATCAGAGGAACAGCACATGTTAGAGGTTTTGGAGATGAAGTCAGAGAGACCAGATTGAGATGGTTTAGACATGTGTAGAGGAGAGAGAGAGAGTACATTGGAAGAAGGATGCTGGATTTGGAACCACCAGGAAAGAGGACTAGAGGAAGACCAAAGAGGAGGTTCATGGATACAGTGAAGGAAGACATAAAGATAGTTGGTGTGACCGAAGAAGATGCAGGAGATAGGGTTAGATGGAAGAAACTGACTTGCTGTGGCGCCCCCTGGAGGGAAAAGCAGAAAGGAGAAGACGTGATGAACCAGCTTTGGGAAGAAACCCAAAGTACATTAAAAAAAAATCATAAAATGACTGTGATGGAATCAAACTGACTTCTGGTTTATTTGGCTTTGAAAATCATAATTATAGAAACAATTTAGTTCATTCTTCTTATATTGAATAAATGTTTTTCACAGAAGTGGTTTGACGATGTAGCCCTTGTATTGGCATCCTGAGTGATTCTCTGAGTTGGGATTAAAAAAAATCCTGTGCACCCAAAATCATAGTTATATATTTCTTATTCCTAATTAGTTCCCTACATTTTACAAGTAGTCTAACAAGCTGTCTCTCTCTTTCGCTCTCTCGCTCTCATCCCACCTGAGTGAGTGAGAACTGTTCCACATTCCTGATAGACGTTCCACTGAAGTTCGACCCTAACTGATCCGATTGTGCTTCTGACTTGACCTGTGGCCACTTAACGTCATCTCACACAGACTTCCATAGACTCTAACTATCCTCCTTCACTGTCTGGTTGAAGAGAAGCTGCTACATCCTTCAAACATAAACTATGTTATTGTATATCTACAGTAGGTGAGCTAGTCTTTAATTACGATGAACCGTCTGTTCATCCAGAGTGAAGATTTATGTAACACTGCACTGTAAAAATAAAATTTAATTGACTATTTTCTGTAATTGACTCACTTATTTGTTCTCGCATGAGGTCGGTTTTCAAAGCAAAGTCATGTGGTTTTTATGCTAATGTGCACATCTCCACATCGTTATTAATTACCCTCACTAAGTGAGAACATGACAACCTCCAAAGCCCCTACAAACCAAAGTGTTAAAGAGTTCACGTATAGCGCCTTTCCCCTGAGATTTCATCGCTGCTTTTGAAAAAGGGTTTAAATACAGCGCTCATTGGTGTTTCATGGTAATTTGCGGAGGCAAGTGGAGCAGGCGACGCTACACTGTGAGTAAAGCAGAGGGGGCAAGAGGAGGATTAGATAATCAAACAGTGTGCCACTTTAAATAATCTCTGGCTCCTCTGGGGGAGGCGAGACTTAAAGCCAGAGCCCTTCTGCTTTAATTGTCTGATTTTCCCGTCATTACAGTTGAGAGCCTCAGTAATTCAGGCTTATTAAATATTCAGGAACCACACTGAGGGAGGAGGCGATGGGTAAAAGATGAGAGTAAAAAAAAAAAAACAGGAGAAGAGGATGGAGGGATGTCGTGGGAAGCAGAGCTACACCTTGTCATCTTGTGATTCTCTAAACCTAAACTAAAAGAACTATTCTAACATTTTTTGCAAGTTTCAAAATCATCCACATTATTTCAACATGAATGGGGAAAAAAAATCTTTCCAGATAAAGAAAAAGGGAGCCCAATTGTAGTGGCAACCCCTGAAGGGAAATGCAAAAAGAAGAAGAATGTAGACCAATTCAGCACCAAGGTGCTCTCCATGGTGCTGAACCGAGGTCAGGACGACCGAGTTATTGCTTGTTTGAAACAAACACCCCCTAAAACTTCTTTAACAGATGGTAAATCATAGTTTGATGAAGTTCTTCCACCGGATCTGCATCAAACAAGTCTAACCTATAAAAAATACTTCAAAATTAAACTAACAATAAATCACATCATAGTGATTGGAAAGAAAACTGCAGAGATGGAAAACTACTCTCTTGTCTACTATACGCGCGCACGCATGCACACATATCTATACTATTTATACTGTATGTATATTTTAACTATATTGAAACACTTTCTGTTCAACGTGACCACAAAAAAAAAAATCAAAACTTTCCACAAGAGTTCTTGTTGCATCATAAAAGTTTAGTTTACTGTATTTTTTTAAAGGTCTATGTTATTCCGTTAGTTTTGAATGAAATTTGATTTTATCATTAATCTATCTTGAAATGCAATTTAAATGGATGCAAAAATTGATGCAAAAAACCCAGTAAACGTTTTTGTTTTTTTTAGAATCAGAAGTAAAAAATGGCCGACCAAAATAAATCTAAGAACAGTCACATACGTGTGAGATTCACACTGGATTAAAATAATTATAAAAACAATTGATGTAGGTTGAATCATGCTAAACCCCTCCCATCCTCTCCATGAATTTATGGACCATCTGAAGAGCAGCTTCAGTAACAGACTCCTGCAACCCCGCTCCTCAAAGGAACGGTACAGAAAATCATTTCTGCCATCCTCCATCAAACTTTTTAACATTTTGTTGTATGACATTGTATGTAGGGCTGCAGCTAATGATTATTTCAATAATCGATTAATCTGCCGATTATTGGATCGATTAATCAGATAAAAATGTCAAATAAATATTAGTTTTTCGGCATTTTATAGAATGTAATTGTGTAAAACACAACTCATAACCACATAAACAACATGTTGGGCTTGTTCAAGTAAGTGAAAATGTTAATCTTTCTGTCAAATAAAGAGTCTGTGAATGAAGCGCTGTGCTGCGGAGTGCACTCGTTTTTCCACAGAAAATAGTTCATGTTGGGTTGTTTTTTGCAGACAATAAAAAGTGTATTTAGCGACATGTGAACACGAGTCTTTTTCACATTTAGCGGAAAATGATCCCAAAAATTGAATGATTTTATTTTTGTTTTTCCTTCCGGCATCTTGTTGAATCTGCCTGATCACATGATATGGGTGAAATAAAGACCAATGATTGGCTTCTATCTACTTCTTCTCCTATTTTGGTAGCTCGCATCGTCAATTTGCTCGCTATTGCCTCACTCAAAGACCAATTTCAGTGCAATTGACAGTAAAAACTTTTTAGGCAATTTATCGATGACCAAATTAGTTGACAACTATTTCAATAATTGATTAAATCGATTAGTTGTTTCAACTCTAATTGTATGATTGTACTGTAGCACTGCAGTACTCAGATTTCCCTTTGGGCATGAATAAAGTATTTTCAATTCAATAATGTCAGATTATTAGAAAAAAACAAACCTGAAAAATTTGAGAACAACCACACGTAGGTCAATAAAATAAATGTCATGCGAATAAGAGTTACATCACCACTCCAAATGACCTTTATCACTTATTTTAAGCTTGAATTTTGTTTAGCCTTGTCTTGTGCTTTTCTTTTCTCGGAATCCCATTCACTCGTTGAGTCATGCTGAATCAAAGCAGATGTTTTAGTCCTTATTTATTTTGAACACTCAGTTTTGAAAAGTGATATTTAAAGGCATACTGGAAGATCTTCTAGTGCTGTTTAGACCAGTGATCCACATTTGGATGCAACCATTGCAACAGAAATATCTACTTTGAAAGGAAGGAAGTGGCAGTGATCGACAGACTGTGGGCCAATATTTTATGTTCACCGTACAAAAGTGATTGGCTGTTGTTTTTTAATTTCCTTCTGAGTCCACGGTTCATTAACATCTATATTTTAGTACGTTTATTTCTACATTAAGTACAAGTTCAACCATTAAAGGCAGTTTTGCACAAAAACAGATGAAGATCTTGCATAATTTATTTGAAAAAGAGATTTAATTAAAAAAAAAAGTGCTATTTTTAAAGGAAATAAAGCAATTTCAATTCCTTTTTTTGTCTTTGCACACCCTTCTCTCTCTCTCTGACTCGTAGTGGATAAAATGGAGACACCCCTCTTATTCAGTGGACCATTCCCCCTTACCGCACACCCTCCCCCCTCTCCATCTCCACGACTCAAAATCAGGATAAAATAAAACTCCTCTCCTTAAATCTATACATCCATGCCAGTTTCAGCCTGTCTCTTTCTCATCCCTTGTTACTCTCAGTTTCTCCCTCCCTCCCTCTGCTCCTGGTGTACCCCTCCCGCTCCCTGCAGCGCATTAGCTTGCGGCGGTCAGGCCGCTTGACAGCTGCTCCACCTGAAGAATATCAATCAACGTTGCCGTGGAGACGGAATCAGGCTCCCCTCCTTTAGAATTTTTTTTTTACTACCCTCTCCTTTCCATTGTTTTCCTTCTTGTGGCTGTGATCTTGTTTGGGGTGTAAATGAACCATTAGCTTCATAAACAGTGTGAATATTGAAGACGGTGTTTCACTGAAATTGCAGCGAAGTGTTACAAAAAGCTCCTTCGCCTGCTAATTTCTTGAGGTGTGACTAATTGAGTTGCAGATGTGAACCTCGAGATGTCTCAGACTATCACCGCAGACGAGCCAGACGGACAGGCGTAGGATGGGAAATGTCTATTGCTGCTAACTCTTGACAGAAGGCTGAACCAGTATGGAAGTATAATCATAGCATGAGCAGAAGCTGCTCCTTATGGATTTAAAAGACTTTTAACTCCCTACTGGTTTGGGGAAAGGTTGGGACTATTCACCTTGTATGAAATCCCTCTGGATTGTCTAATTACCAGGGGACCAATCAGATTCTTCCAGCTAATTGCTTCAATCTACCTCCCATCCAGTTCCACTTTATGCTAGTCCCCACACGCGCCCCCGACCCTGATGGTGTGCATAGCAATAAGCAGTGAAACGACTCCCCACAGACCCATCATCAGTGGCACTGGTGCCAGGCCCGCCGGCAGAGGGTTAAGTAAATATTGGGCAAAGCAGCTGCTGTTGGAGTACCATAGCCTGCCTGTGTTCCAGCCTGGTCCCAGTCTGGTATAAATCACATGCAGCAATTAGTGCCACACCGTCCCCCTGCCCTCGTTAAACAACTCCGCCTGCTGAGGGAGCCCATAAACACCAGACACCAGCCCGCATGGGTAGAGGCAGGAATAGATGGATGATTAAATAATTAACAGATTACATTTACAGGTGGATGAAAACCATCTATTGGATACGATGAGGAAGACGTTGTGTGCTTTACTTGTAAAATACATATGATTGGTCCAGACTGATCTGCAATGATTACATCAGTACTGGATCATCTGGGACTTCCATGCCTTCTTTATAGACCTACAAAATAAAAGATTTAAAGACTTTTTAGTCTCAGTTCGTTTGTGTGTAGAACGTAGAAGGTTTTTTTTTCTTGTCTTGTGTAAAAAATATGAAAAAAACAAACAACCGAACAATACAAAATACGTTTTATAAAATGATCAAATGCAGTCGGAGTTAAAAACTCATTTTAATGTAATTTTATCTGCTACCATTCATAACTTCAGATGGCCATGTTATGTTTGGATGTGTATCTGTCCAGCAAACGTTGGATTTGATCTAGAAAGAATCCCGATTTTCTCGAGTAAAATGTCGATGTTTTCCAGTGCAATGCTGTAAGTTCGTACTATGTGTTACGGCTGTAGCTGACATGATCCGCTGTTTGTCACTGGAATTGTGAAGCTTGATTATCACAGGTCGTGGTCGCGGACCACGGGGCACTAGGCTCCGGTGCGCATAGTCCATTTTAATGCGAGTTTTAGCATCTGGACTCTTATCCAAACCGAGTAGCGAAGGACTGAACGGGATTTTTACCCTCCGTAGCTTCCTTCAAGTTGAGAGTGCGGATGTTATCTCTTCTGGTCCTGTTCTGCGCATCATCCAGAGCGTCCGCCATTGTTTTTAGTTTGTTCTCCGCATCTGCTAGCTTGTCGGCTAACTTGGCGACCGTGTCTTCCACATCCAAGACTTTCTGTTCCGTCTGCTCTATTACCTCTGTGAAGCTCTTGGTCACCTCGAGAATAAGAGCTGAAGTATCAGCTGTAACCTGGTCGCCTGTTAGCATATCTGCTTGGTTAGCGCTAGCATTAACGGCGGAAGTGACTTTCCTTTTGATTTGTTTCGACATTATCCAGCGTTCAATGTTTGCTTATACGCTTTTAAGTATTAAAAGGTGGCCAAGCACGTACTCCCGTTTGCAGTGTCTATATTGTTCTGTTTTTACAGTTTAATAATCTTGGTGGTAGCGGGAGCTCAGCACAACACAACCTCTAGCTAGCCATGCCCCGGAAGTTCTCCCGTTATGGCTGTAGCTGCAGTAGAGGAAGATGTGTCCACCATATTAAGATATCTAAAAAAACCGGTTACATTTCTTAATGATTGAAATGAATCAACTTTCTTACGATATTCACTCTCAAATAACTGAAATAAAAATATGTAATCTTTGATCCCACATGCTGATTCTTTTTTCTCCTTCACCGTACAAATGAAACAACTTGATGGATTGAGAAGTGATAATAAATGATCACTGAGCTTATTCTCGTCATTCCCCACGCCTGTGATTTGTAATAGGCAATTATATCTTCAGTGTAATCTAGCTGACAACAGCCATAAAAAGACAGAAACAGCAGAGAAATGGCCATCATCACCCTTATTACCATACTCTCCCCTAAATTACCACAATCACCGGAGGAGCATTCACCCTGTGGACGTAGAAAGAAAGAAAAAAGAAATACCACCCATCTCAGATTTATATTCTGCTTTCTTTTGTGATTGTGCGACCAGTTGTGGTTGTGTCCCGGGGTGATTAGGAGGTGATGAGAGTGTAATTGGGCGTGGGGTACATTTAGAGGCTCAGGTGCTGAATGACCTGTCTGCAGTACCAGAGAGAGGGGGGATGAGGGAGGTGGGTGGACTGGTTTAGAGGAGGGGGATGGGTCAGCAAAAGCAGGTGGAGGACGCTGCCGAACTGCAGCGTTGCAGTTCCTTTTATTTTTGTATTTTTTATCTCTGGTGTGGGTACAGGTAGAAAAAAAAGAGGATGATTGTGAAACAAGAGTCTTTCTAAAGCATGCCTTCCCCCCAATTTCCCTTGTTTCTGTCAGACTGAGACAGATTCTCCTGTTTAGCTGCATTGTAAGAAGGAGAAAGGCAGAGAGAGAGGTGCGCTGGTTACTGTGGCAACCAGGAGAGTGACTCTAGGCATCGGCATAAGCATGGGGAAGGGGGTGAGTACTGGTGAAGGGATGTAGCGGAGGGAGCCGGGGGAGAGGTGGGGTGCAGGAGGCAGATCAGAAGGAGGTGTCAGTGGGTTAGTGCACATAGAGAGATTCACCCTCTTTTTTATGCTGGCAGAAGAAAGGAAGGCAGAAACAAAAGGAGCTGTCTTTTAAAATGGTCGCAGCACAGGATTGGACTGTCAGCGCTTCTTCCTAACAACCTCACTTAGCTCGCTGCTCACAGACACTTCCTCACTCCGAGTATCTCTCCCTCTCACCAGCACACTGAACACCTGAGTCTATTCCAGGTGACTCCAGTTGAAACTCACCGCAATCTAAATTACAAACTCCTGGATAGGAACGTTTAAAGCTTTACAATCCATTTCTTTTCATACATAGTTTGATCCTGAATGTTTATAATAAAACCGAACAGTTTGTCTTATGAATTGCTAATCCAGGGTACCAAAGCCTTCCTGGAAAGAAGTGGAGGGTACACTCTAGACAGGTCACCAGTCCGTTGCAGAAAAAAACAGACAATCAAGTGAACTAAAACCCAAAACTAATATATTTTAAAACTTTTCAACTCCGTCTGTTTATATGTGATACTGTAACAAACTATTGACCTAGTCATGGTGTACCCCATCTTTCCCCTTATAATCACATACAAAAGAAGACATGGTGTTCACCGTTGGATACTTTATTTTGGTCGTAATAAAAATGTTTAATTTTTAAAGGCATGTCTCGCCACAAAAGTTGTCTCAAAGTGCTTCTCACACTTGTGTGACTAAAACTTAAATTAATTTTTGTTCCAAAGACTAAGACTAAAACGAAAACTCAGATGGCTGCCAAAAACAACATTGCACTGAGTTCACGTCTAGGGTCCTTGGAGGAGACACCTAACCCTCTAACCATTGGCGCCGTTATGGCCGCCCGCTGCGGTGTAGTAGTGTGTAGTAGTGCGGCACACAATTTTCCCTGGTGAGAGATCAATAGGGTATGTAAAAATAAAAAAATAAAATACATGATCTAATTTTTATTTCCAAGGCCTAGATACAATTTGCCGGTCCATCCTGGAAGAGAATCTCCCACATCTAAAGCAGTTTGATTTACTTTCTGAGAAATGAGTAACATCTCATGCTTACAAGCTAGAACGCACCCCGGGCTAACCCTGCTACATGGGCTACCTGAGCTAACACCATAAACCTGGGGCAAGAAGCTTCCTTTTATAGAAAAGGTCACAGTAACAATGTTCTTTTATTTAAATAACATGTTCTGCTATCATAATACTGTATAGTTCACCTCCGATTAAACAAATGGAGGGATTTTTTTCAGGACAGTATGTCGCTGTTAGGTCAGATGGTTTCCTGGAGAGCAACAATATTTTATTTCCTTTCCATGTTTAGTGACTTAACAGCATCTCATTTTGTTTTCGTTTTTGATATAGCGTCTTAATCCTTAGTGCTAACCTGCTATTACTATTTTGAGAAGGTCAATTAGATTTTGTTTTCTTTCCTGGCAGCATCAAGACTTTTCAGACCTGATGCGAAGACAAAAGGTGATGATACTAAGACCCCATGACCTTATGACAGGAGCCCACAGAGAAACAGACTGCCAGAGACAAACAGAGCCATGGGGTAGGTGTAATGAATATGCTGCCCCCTGTGGTGGGGATGACCTTATAAACAACAACGAACTGTCACTATGCCAAAGCCTGCTGGGAGCTGCCCTCTGCGGAAGGGCAAACGGTTGAGAATTCACTGGACAGGACGGACGGAGTTTTCCGAAGCGAAAACTCTCATCTACGTTGGGCGTTGCGAGGTTTAAATCTGCAAAACAAACAGCGTTTATTCTCATCAAAGAATACTTGTTGTTTTCACCCAGGTAAATCATCAAAAGCTCCATTGTCGCAGGTGCCATAAATGCACCTCGGCGGTGTCGCGTAACGCTAAGCGACTGCTTTCATTGCACGAGACAAGCTACGTCTGCAATTGCTGTGATCTCAACCAGGCGTTCGGAATCAAACAGCAGAGAAGACGCAACCTCATATTTCAAGAGAGACTTTCATGTCACCATGAAGGGTTGGAAGTCACAGTGAGGCATATGGCTTTGTGGATTTTAGGTGATGGGAAGTGACAGGTTAGCTGAACATTTGGCAGTAGAGAAGAGGAAGAGGGGATGGCGGGGCTGCGGGGGGGTAAAAAGGTAGAAAAAGAGGAGGTGAGGGAGTTCTGGTGAATGTGTGTGTTTTGGGTGGGAGGAGTAGGTGGATAAGGTTGCTAAACATCCCCATCTGTTCCTATCCCACGGCGGTTACCTACTGTCTTATGCAAATAAAGTGCTGCTGCACCGGCTTCTTTTGCTCAGAACGGATAAATAATAATACAAATACGCTTGAAAATTAAAAAGAAGTGATGAAAAGGGGGAGAAGAGGGGTGAAAGGTTCAAACTGATCTGTTTGCGTTGTACCAGCTGATGATCACAGGTCTTTTGGGATGTGTGGGTTCTAAAACTACCTTCTCATTAAAATACGCCTTCCTTTAGGCTCCACCAGTCCAGGATAGGAAAACAACAAACAACAGTTTATGTAAAGTTTTTTGTTGGATTAAAAAAATGTTGAAGAGGAAATGGTGAGTGGACTCTACTTATATAGCGCTTTTCCGCCTGCGTTGGCACTCAAAGTGCTTTACAGTGTAGCTCACATTCACCCATACATTCATACCTGATGGGGATGCTGCCATGAAAGGAGAAAACCACCATCAGGGGCAATTGGGGGTTTGGTGTCTTGCTCAAGGACACCTCGGTATGAACTCCTGGCAGGGAATCGAATCGGCAACGAATCGGCAACCCTCCGGTTACGGGGCCCTAGTCACTGAGCCATCCTTCCCCCGTATATTGCAATCTTGGGATTGTAGTCTTAATAAATTTGATTTAAAGTCATTTTAATCATCACGATGGTTTGAACCCGTGTTTAGCCAAAAGGAAAGCTCGCTGTCCCCCAGCCCTGTGCTCCCCACACACTACTTTGTGGATGAATACGATGATGTTGTCCTATCATGGTTATAGTATATAAATAACAGGGGGATCTTTGATAATATCTTGAGTTTAATCACAATATAGTGATAATATAATGTTCATATAAAGATTGCGTATTTCTGGCCGTTAAAAACTGTTTCTGCAACTTTTTGGAGAGACGGCTTGGGTCCTTGGAGAAGACACCTAACCCCCCGTTTCTTCCACCATTGGCGCCATTATAGGTGGCAGCCTGCTGTGGTGTAATGCAGCACACAAAACTTCCCGGTGAGAGATTAATAAAGTATAATAAAATAAAAAAAAATTGTAATTTTTTTGATGCAACTTTGTTGTGATATTGAAATATAGGAAAAAAAGAATAAAATTAAAGGTTCATTTTTATCATCTGAGCAGTGGCCCTGGTCTTTCCGTGTAAAGTTTGCATGTTCAGTTACCTTTCATCTGCCCAAAACATGCATATTTGGAATAATGATCAATAATGGAATGAATATGAGTCTCTATGTGGGATTGTAACTTTTCAGGGTGTACCCTGCCTTTCATTACTAGCTTACCAGCTGTGACGGGCTCCAGCAACACCACTATCCACAGTTAAAGCATGAATTTTGTCACTCAAAAGACCACCAAACTCTCAACTAAAAAGTTGAATGATATTTTTAACTGTCCCACAAAATCTAAACACGATCAGATCCAGTTTGGACACTGGTTTAGTTTCTTTTTATCAGAAGGTCCAATGGTGCGATTCTCCCATTACCCACATCCTTGTTTTCAGATACAGTCATGTCTTTTCTGTGCCCCCTCTAAGCGATGGCATATTTAAATGAGGATAAGGAGCTTTTGATGGGATGACGGGGGTGGAAAAGAGAGAAATAAAACGATTGAAGATGTGGAGGAAGGAAAGCAAATCCTGGACTGATCTGAATCTGGTAAACTGTCAGAAAGAGAGATTACCCCCCACCAAATCCCCGGCGAAAATAGAGTCCCGAGTTATTTACTAGCCTTACAACCAGATGCAAACCGTCTGTACTTAATTATAAGACACAAACTTTATGAAGATCAAGCAGGGATTTTCCTACAAAGCCTCTTACACCACTCAATTGGTGTCTCTGCTTTGAGGGAGAGTCCGGGCGGACGCTGGAAAGTTTTCACATGAGCGTTGGCGGAAGTGGATGAGAGTTTCCTGCTGGTTATGCTAGCATATATTATGAGTTAAAGATAGTGGAGGTGTGTGTGTGTGTGTGTGTGTGTGTGGGGGGGGGGGGGGGGGGGGGGGGGCGGGTAAGGGGATTGAGATGTGCATTGAGAAGAAAAAAAGAGAGGATCAATGACTGTGCACCCAACACACACACACATGACTGACCATGACCAGCATCAAAACATTTAATTGGCTTTTAGAAGAGGCCATTCATTAGGTCCCAATTAGCCATGTAACATTAGCCTAGTGACCCACACTTATTCATGCAAATCAGCATCAGAAGGACAATACGCACAATGAGACTATGACACGCAGACTGATACGGAACCTGCATGCCGCATTGTTCAATGTAGGTCATTGTGCATTATGTTGCTCTTGGCAGCCATCTGAAGACAGGAGATAAGAGTTCCTGTCCAAGCCACCGAATGGCAGGTAGCCAGCTAAATCCTATTTAACAAGATCTGGGCTGAATCTGGGGTGGAGCAAGTCAGTGAGGTCAAACGGGGAGCCCGTTGGGGCTAGCCTGCAGCTCTATGGGAAATATGGAGACCTAAATTCTCAAACCTGTTTGTGTAAGAGTTAACCAAACATGAGCGAAACTAGACAGTCAGATTTGTTCGTCGACTGCGTTCCTTCTAAGAAAATCACTGACGGGTCATCCAGGAACAAATATTGGAAGATCTAAGCCTTGGCCTCTTTAACTAATTTATTTTCTTCTGCTGCACTAATTCCTCCCGACTCCATATGTTAAGGGATGGAGAGGAAAGAGGGGTGGGGTGCGTAGGGTTTTCAGGGATTAGGCCATCCTGTCTGGACATACGCCTTTCTAGTGAGATTATAAACTGGAATAAGAAGGAAAAAAACAACACCTTTCCGTCTCCCACAATCCACACTTTTTGTTCTGTTTAATTTGATAATCTGGGATTATTTGGGTTTTTTGTAAAACACAAGAGCAAAAATACGCACTTCTAATAAAATAAAAATATTTCTAAAAACATGACTAATAATTTGCCAAAAAATATAAACGTTGTGCTTAGTTTAAAAAACAAATGAAAACAACAAAAAAATAAAGCGTGCATCATGAAAGATAAAAAAAAATACAATTAAGCAAAGAAAAAAGAATCTGATAAACACATGTAGCTTCATGAGATGCTGATGAAGGACCTGTAGCTTTATCAGTAAGCCGCCTTCGACATATAATTATAACTTGTAATAAACCCCCCACCCCTACCCTCACTACCCCTTCCATCCTTCCAGCTTCCTCCCCACTACTTCTTCGTTAGCAGGTATAATCCCTGATGGCCCATCTGCCAGACGCCGTAACCACAAAACAAAGAGCAAACAAGCCAAGAAGGAATCGGCAATCAGATGAATAGGCCGTGCGATGCACACAGTGTGCATCTGCTTAGCCCACAGACGTACATTGTTGCCACCACACCACCACTATTCCCAATCAGATAAGTTACTATTTGTTATCAGTGATGAGCAGTACGTCTGCACCTTGGGAGTTGCATCGGCAAACATGATGCAGATCAGATTCTTTATGGACGCTTAAGTTTAGCTTTAAACTGTGATTAAAACATTGCATGACTTATCGTAACTATTTCAGATTTCTGACTGTTGCACTTTGTTCTGTGCCACTTTGAGATGAGAGTCCCACAGCTAGTAACGCAGCCAGGCTGACACGAAATAACTGCCCTAGACTGCAAGAGACGGTAATCCAGAGCGGGTTTGAGACTGACCAGTGCTTTTCATTGGTTGAGGGCAGTTATTTAGAGCGCACGCGTTCATGTCGATCTCTGTTTTGTTCAATCAACACTTAGTTGTTTTTCCCCCACTTTTTTTTTTTTTTTTAACAATTAATCTAACTTTCATATCATTTTAATTCAATTTAATTATTTTCACGTTAAATTCCAGATTTTTTCCAAACTAGAAAAAACAATTATACACAAACATGAAGCTGCTTAAATTTGAATTTTAATTGTTTCCTATTCATTGCTTCTTTTTTCTTTCTCTTATTGACAGAGATTAACATATTGTCATTACGACACCCCCTCCTCTCACTGAGAGAGACCCACATTATCAACAATGTTTAGGGACGACGTGTGACCCCTTCGGGCCGCCATACTGGGATTAGATTGTGGAAATGTAATCCCAGTTTGGGGTGGGGTGACAAGGGGCTAAAAGGATCAAGCTGGTAGAAGACACATTGTAATCAAGGGGAAGCTGTACACCCCAAGAATGAGAATAAATCTAACATCAAGTTCATCTATGACACGGATGTCAAACATAAGGCCCACAGGCTGAAACTGGGACATAAGTACGTCTAATCTGGACTATAAAAGAAAATTACTAAGAAAATAAAATGCAATAAAAAGAAAATTTTATTATTTAAACACAATTACTTTTTTTAAAATATTTGCAATGAAATAAAACATTGTTTATTTTTTTTTTTCAATAACTGTTTAACAAAAATGATAAAAATTACACAAATGTTTTAAAAAAAATCTAAACGAACTGTCAAAAATATTGAACACAAACAGAAAATGTTTAGCAAAAACATTTTTTACAAATATTTTACAAACATTCGCATAGTTCATAACATCTTAGAAATCAAAAAAATGTTTTTTTGAAAAATTTGTCTTTTTTTTTCAATTTTAAGGTGAACCTATTATAATAAACTGGTATTGATCAAATAAATGACTCCTCTTGTCTACAATGAAAAGCTCGGCTTAGGTTTTAATGAAAATAAATGGAAATATCTGCAAAATTTTAGTGGATTTTGAAAAACAACAACAAAAAAATGGTCACAAAAGCATAATTTTTAAAAAAATAAACAGCCCGTGTTATTTTTTGTTATTGTGTATTTTTTCTCTCTTTTTTTGTGATCACAGTTGTCCCTGATTGCATGACCTGGTTTCCACTTTGAATTTCCATTTTTTTGGAAATAAAAATACACAAGTCTAAAGTTGCACCAAGACGACAGCTTCACAAAAACGAAACTTCAAAAACAAAAAAAAAAGAAAATGTCTAACGTCGAGCAGCTTATCTTCCCACCACAGATAATAGAAGCTTCTCAATTAGATGAAAGGCTCTGTCTCTCTCTCTTTTCTATTTCTCTCTCTCCCTTTCTAATTTTTGCTCACTTTCTCCAGGCAATTTATTTAGGGTGGAGGAAAAGAAGCCAGCCTGTGCCTGATTTGCTGAGCGAATGACGAGTCATAGCGAGTTGCAGCCAATAAGCTGCAGCAGGCAGCATCAACTCAGGCCCTCAGCAACAACATCACTATTTATCCTATGCAACAGAAAAAAACACTCAGGCTCATCTTCGCACGCAAAACTAACAAGAAACAGACATAAACTGATAAATAAATCAAATCAAATTGGATAATTCCATTTTAGGCCGAATGTGATATTATTTTTAAATATGAAGCCCATGTTGTCTTATGAATATCATGATCCCAGATGCTTTAGATACGAGTTATGACTCCTGACATGCTAATTAAACGTTTCCATCACTTTCTAAATGCAAACAGAGATATTTTTAGACAGCTGCGCTCTATTTTGCATTTTGGATTAACTGGGATTATGTAAAACGCCTTTCATGCATCCTCTTATCAGTTTTATTTCTTTGTCCTCTGAATTATTTTTACACACACACACTCTCCGCTTTGTATCTGTCTCCACAGTCGCTGAGTGGAACTAAAGGATTATGCAAGCGCTTCCAAAAAATGTCCATCTTTTGGCTTAAAAAAGAATAAATAATAGTTATAAAATGTCGAAGGTGTGATCGTTCGTGTCACGTTTTCATTACAGACTTATTTGACTCATCTTTGTCAGAAATTACTCTGAAAATAATTATAAAATGATTACATATTAATAATGAGGACATAAATAAACGTGTCCACATAAATCTGTGTACGCACGAACATATCTATTGATATAATTATATTTCATTGCCTTAAAATACTTGAAACTATTTTCAAATTAGTGACTATCTTTGATGATTTGATTAAATTAATTTCATTTTCTTAAAATTATGCTTACGTCAAATTATTTTGAGCAAAATAAAAATGATTATTTGTAAGCTTTTAAAAATGTTTTCTCGTTATCTTTTCTCTTCATTTTCTTGTGTAAAAATATTAATTTCAGCATTCATATTATTTATAAAGAGCTTTTTTATTTTTTAAAAAAGCAATGAATTGTTCGTTTGAAAAAAAATTATGTAAATAAGAAAATTAATTAAAGAAATACTTAATTTCTTTCTGTAAACGTCTGATCTAAACCGTTTTTTAATCAGTCCTTCTCCAAACTTTTAAGATGTAATTCTGCTGGTAATTTTGAATAAGTTACAACAAAAAGTTAAACTGTCGTTAGTCTTAAATCTTATTTATCGACAGTTAATTCAAATTTCGCTTTGAAAATTACATTCATTTTTATGAGAAACGTTAAAAAGAAGCAAAAATATCCCCAAAAATGTGAGAAGTTTTGCACTGTAAAAAAAGAAAAAAAAAAAACCTCTTTTACACGTAATGACAATATTGTATTTTAAACGATCCACTTTGTGTAATTCTTTGCCAGGTCTTTTGCCCAACGTTTATTGACAATTAATTACTGGTCGATGGCATTTTGGTCAATAATACTATCTTAAGACGTTGCCAGTTCATGTCCCGTTGTCGTGATTGGATTTACTTTTCCCGTGTTTGTTACTCAGAGTTTCGCCTTCCACCAAAAAACATGCACATTCACCTGATTGGTCTCTGTGTGGTCATGTGACAGACTGGTGACATGTAGCGACTTCCACAAGCTAGTAATAAACTAAGCAGTTTGGAAAATTAAAAGACATATTCTGCAGAATTAATAGAAAAGGATATGACATCAGAGCTTTCTTCTTTGTTGGTGTTTTGTAAACTGGTAAGGCCACTAATGCCATGCCACTTCCTGCGCAGCCATTACGGATAAAAAGAAAGACAAAACTGACCTGAAATTTGTTTTTAACAAAGTTGTAGCAAGAAATTTGTGACTTTTGGACCAAAGTTTCAGAATAGTGCAATTTTGTAGAATTTTGTTAACTTTGCGTTTGATCGTAACATTACGAAATCCCGGAGGCACTGCTAATCTACCTCAATATTTGTAAACATTTATTAGTATTTGTAGACTAGTGAGGAATTCTTGCAGAAACTGAAACCTCTGAGGTTTGACTGTAATTTCGAACAAACCGAACATTTACTTCTTTACAGAAAATCTATGAAATGAATGATCGCATTTCATGCTGCGTTTGAGTCCAATTGGAGCTCCAGAAGAAATCATTAAAATGTCTGGTGAACACATCAGCCATGGTGGTGCGCTAATGTTCAATAATATTTTATTTCTTTCTTCTGTCCCTCGTCATGAGAATCAGGACGACAAGCAACTCATGAGTCCGAGAGGTGAATGTCCCTCCCTCTTCTTCTGTTTTTTGTTTATTCCTGTGCCATAAAAATGCTGCGCAGGCAGGGATGGAGGGATGGAGATGGAGGGAGGTTGTGAATAGGCAGAGTGAGTGGCATGCATGGACGGCCCCTTCGTCTCTCAGAGACACTGCAGCAGCTGCATGCGCGCGATAAGAGAGAGCATTCACAGCCAGCTCTCCCTCCTCCTACACTCTAGCATACGCGGCCTTGCACTCTTCCCTTCGCCTAACTGTCGCTTCACACACACACATCAGTCTTTTTTTTTTTTACAGCTCCTTCCAAACATGCAAGCAATTTCAGGCACCTTTTATCAGCAGTCGGGGGTCTTTACTGATTGTTTTAGTCTTAGTCACAAACGTGCGGGACATCAGAGAGCGGTGGGTTAAACACCGGATCAGGTTTGTATTGTTGCCATGGCACCCGTAGCCACCACCAACACAGGGTTTACTGACAAATCTTACAATCATCTCCTTGCTAGGTGAATATTTTGGAGGGTATTTTCTGCTTAGATTACACGATGTAATCACAGAGTTTCCAACTTTTATCTGGTTCAATGTGGAACTGGGTGTGATGGTAATCATCTCGCATTCCTGACAGGCACTTCCCACAACGTAAACATTCAGATTTATGAAAACATAAAGCTTCTAAATGACTTCTGAAGTTAGATCTGCAAAACTGAGACAAATTTTTCCTACGTTTAAGCCCTCTTTCACAACATCCATAAAGCCTGTCTTTGGTATTCGTCTTTTTAAAGGAATGTGAGTGCACAAGACGTGAGGAAAATGAAAATAAATATAAAAAAAAATTCAGCTAAAGGAAGAACTGTGCATCAAACTTGTACCATCAGAGGTCAAGATGTGAGGATCCTTAAAAACATTTAAACTCTAAAACATTGTGGTGACACAATCCAGGATGTTGGACCACTACGACACGGTATCACACTACCTCGTCAACTTGTCAAATAAAGAGTTCTATTACAGATGTCGATGGTATTACTAACAAAGGAGATCTTGATGTTTGCATTTCAGCACTTACATATTGTACGAATATCACCAACACTGTCAAACTGGACAAATAAAAACATTAGCAAAATAAAAGGTATACACAAAACACATACCTCGCTGATTGACCTAAACTTGTGAGGTAGAATGAGGTCTTAATAATTTAAATTTTTTATTATTTTACTTAGCCTTCAAACAATCGTGCTGCTTTCTTTTCGCGTGTCTCTTAACCAGAGTGAAACCAACTGAACAAGTTCTTAACTTACAAAATAAAAGCCCAAAAATGATAAAAAGATTTAACTCTATAAAAGCAAAAATAATATTCCAATTGAACTCAAATGTATGGCAGTAAAACTCCGACCAAATAACAAATAAATTGTGATTTGTATAAAAACACAACTATTTCAAAACACAATTAAATTTACAACTTAGCGTTACTTTGTTTTAAGTAATCAAACAGTTTTATAAACAAGTCTATCAACATGTACAAATTTGTCAGTCCTTTTTCCATCCTTATCTAGGGTTGAATCGCTGAGCATCAACACCGCGGCCCAACCTTTGCAACACTTGGGCCTTGGTAAAGTCTGTCAGGTGCGCGTTGTTCACGTGCAGCTGATTGATCAACTTCTGCAACTCCTTTGTCCAGTCAAAGTTGAACGACACACGCAGTGTCAATAATAATAATAATAATAATATATACTTTATTGATCTCTCACAGGGTAAATTTGTGTGCAAGCTTTACACCACAGCAGGCTGCCATGACGGCACCAATGGTGGGAGAAACTTGGGGTTAGGTGTCTTCTCCAAGGGGCCTAGATGTGAACTCAGTGGGATGAAGTTCCGGTTAACTTCCGGTCCAAGGGCGAACACTCTACCATTGAGAACGCTCTACCACTATCAATCAGCTCCTCTGGTCCAGCCTTGGATATATTCTGCAGATCTCAAAGACAGAATTTGCACTTAATACGGAGATGGTCTGAAAATGGTTCATCCCTTTCAGCTTTCTCCTGACGTAACTGCTGTAAGATTTGTTTCCCATTCAGCGTAAACAGTGCCACAAATTCTTGTGAATAGTAGACGACTGTGCATAGAACTCCTTTTCGTGTCATTGGGTGCTCTTTCACAGTGATCCCGAACTGAAACTCATCTGAAGACAAACATCGCCGTACACCGGGTGCTCTTTGCACAAGCGGATCTCCGAATACAAGATCTAAATTTTTTGACACTTTCAGCACACTCTTCTTTGGTTAGTGATTTCAAAACATTTTCATTGTTGGAAATGAATTTATGGAGTCTTAATTGACCCGTGTTACATACTGTAGCTAGTTTGACTAATTCAATTGCCTTTTCTTCTGACATCAAACTAACAAGTCCGGAGGAGTTAGCTTGGAGGTAGAAAGTCTCTCCTTGGACCGAGAGAGTCCTTTTTGGCTCATCTGTCCTCTTCCAAGCTGTACAACAAAGTGCGAGAAGGACCCCGACTGTCATTTTCAGATGCCGTATGTCTAGCAGGTCCACAAATTCCACCGGCCAGCAGAATCCAAGCCGTGCTTCACTTTACAACACCCCAAAACTGTCATGAGTAACAACCAATACGAGTGCCTCAAATTACCGATGGCCTGTAGAACGGTTCCATGTGGATTCACCGGCTACTTTGAGACAACCTTGTACCAAGATACTAAGACGATAACATCGTCGTGCTTTTTTGGCGCTGTGACAATGGGAAGAAGGTTTGGTACGAATGGGCCATGACTCAGTCGACCTGTTCTGCCATTCACAACCCAGCGGGCCGCTCCAACACAATCGGTCTGTAGAGCTCAGACAGCAGGGATACCTCACACTTTTGTTTGTAATTCAATCCGGTTTTGGAATAGTTTTTTTTCCCACTATATAAAAATGATTGGCTGTGTGGTTGGCTGTGCTGGGTCTATGGAGGTCAGGTTGTCTGTTCGTATGGTGTTTTGTCTTTCTCATTCCTCCAAGTCTGGTACCCTCTCCAAGTCTGGTTTTGCCAAGCCTGTCCAGGTTGGCTACCAACTGCATTTGCCTACGTCTCACCTGTCTCCCAATTGTTGTCATTAAACTGATTAAACCTGAAAAAAAAATCCTTTGGCTGAACTTCATGATGCTTGGCTCAAATTTGTCTTCGCCTTGATTAGCAGGATGTTTTAAGCCAAAATTAGCACAGCCAGGTAACGAGGTTGCGCCAAAGAGGTGAACCTTCACGAACCTTTAGTCATTTTTTGTGGAATTCTTTTTCTGACAGCGTGCAATGTTTTTCCCTTCGAATAGGTTCTGTTTCTGTCAAAAGAAACTGGTCAATAAGTCAGGTTTCTTTTTGCTACAAAAGATAAGATGTAGCAAATAATGTCGCAATGAAAGAAAAAGGGCAGGGTACACTCTGGACTGTCACAGAATTCTCAAGTCATCGTTTTTGCATAATTTCTAAACTCTTATGAAGGGATTGAGGTTTATACAGCTCCCTTTATGGGTGCACCCTGCCCTTTGCGTGACACTGACTTCGGCAATACGTGACCATTTATTTCTGCTTTGTTACATCAAACCATATTTTTCGGTTATTGAGACCATAAAAAAACTTTAAGAACATGGCTTGTATCCTTCTAATTTAAATAAATCCTCTGACAGCATTTTTAATCCAATATACAAAATGAGCATAAATCAGACTATCAGTGACATGCATGCCAGTCACTTTGATCTGCATGATAACACCCAGCGCCAATGTCCATACAGCCCACAAAATGTCTGAGTGCCAATTAATTGGTGGCTCCTTCCACGATTAGCTCATGTTGCACTTATAGCTAATCTGTATCCTGGCAGGGAGCCACACATGACCTGGCTCCCATCCAGATCCAGGAGCTGTGGAGGCAGCAGCCAAGTTGTGCCAAACGGCGGTGCCACAACGGAGACCTCGCTGTTCATCAAAGATTAGCCAGTGTTTTGTATCTTTCCCCAAACCCTCCTCCAGCCTGGATTTCCTAAACGTATACATGCTCTTATGTCACCACCCCCAGCTCAAACCGTAATTGTTTGGAGCCCAGAGAGTTTAATAAAGAACAAATTGCAGTTATTGGTGAGCAAATAGCGCGCTACGAAGGTGGGAGTGTGATCATTGCCATAGCGAAGAGAGAGAAAGGGCATCAGCCAATTTAATTATTATCTCTGTCAGTCTGGAGCAGCAGGCTGTGTGGAGAGGGATGTAGCAAACACACAGAGCACCAGCTCGCTCATACGCACTCGTTTTCCAATCTAAAATGCACTGATAAGGAATTTAATACATATAACACAATCAGACGAGTTTAAATTTCACCAAACACCCAGAGTGGTTTTCTAATTTTCCTGATATATGTTGGCTTTTCTCCAGCTTTTCATGCTGTTCGCACCGCTGCCCAACCCAAGTAGATCTGCCCGTCATGTTCCCAGAATGCTTTGTGGCAGCCGCAGCCAGAATCATGCACACAGGTATTGATTTTCTTCCTGTTTTTTTTTTTTTTTATCCTTCAGCGCAGCCCTGTATTTATCTCGCTAAGCTACAGCCAATGGGCGAGCGAGGACACGGTGAATCCAACGTTTTCCACATAACCTGGATTTATTTTTATTTATTTGTTATTTATCTGACTGCTTGACTGCGGCGTGTAATCCTACCGTGCGTGGGATGCATGTGTAGGTATGTGTGTGTTTGTGCTGTCCGTCTATACAAACACTCCATCCTCCACAGGCCACCTGACCCATTTTTCTGTGTGAATAACAACGCCGGGGCCAATCAGACGCAGACAGAATGACGAATGCTGCAGAAAGAGTGGACGTTTCAGGCTGCATGTCCACCTCCGCTGCCTGGGTTACCCCTCCCTTCCTCCCCCATACATCCTCAGCACACCAGTAAAACCACTACACACCCTTGCTCAAGGTTGTGCTGCACCAACTGCAGTCCCACAATGTGTTGGAAGAAAAGGGCAAAAGTGACAGAGAGTGAACTGCAAAGCCAGCACGGAAGTAATTTATTATGCTAGGCTACCTGTGGGCTCGCCAGGAACTCCTCTTTTCATGTTTAAATGTTTACAGTTCAGCAGCCAGGAGGCAGGTCTGAAAGTAATGTAGAATATTGCTTTAAACCGCTCCGCTCAAATAATTGTGTGATCGGGTTTGCGTGATAAACACAACTCAATTAAATAAGTGCTTAAATCATTTTGTGTGTTTTCGTCCGGCTAACTCGGTGCGATCCTCTAGAATAGCTTACAGTTCATGACTGCACCGTCCTTTTTTCTCGTTCAACTTTTGGTCAAGCAGCTTTTCCAGTGACGGCCACATCATAGAGGAACACGTTGCCCGATTTTTTAAAAGCATGTGCAACCCTGGAATAGTTTAAAACTGAGCTCAAGAAGCATTTAAAGAGCGCACAGCAGACAGACAGACAGACAAATACTTTATTAATCCCGAGGGAAATTGTCATGGCATCTGTTGCTCCCATTCACACAGCACTATAGTCATTACTGAAATTATTTGCATGTGTTATGTTATGTGCAACTGTAAATCCGTGCATGTGGTTAATATGTCAGTAAGGGGTACTGACATGTTTACCCTACTGCAATCAACACAAGTAATAACGAAACTAAAAGAGCAAGGAAACCCCTGACCACCTTCTTGAGAAGGACAAACTCTTAAAAAATCTAAAAACTCTTGAACCTCAGCTCATTTTAGTTTTAATCCAGCTGCTAGGTCCGGTATCGATCCATTAGGGAATATCTTTGAAACCCCAAGAAACCGTTGGTCAATCAGCATATAGAGATGACGCTGTGACGGTGTCTGTTTTTAGTTCAGTAGCTAAGCACAAGTTAGCAATGATCCCCAAAACTGAAAATTTAAAAGCAAGAACAATGAATATATTTTAGAGAGTTTTATTCAAGGGAAAAAACATGGTCATCCTGGTGTCGATGGGATTTGGGCAAAGTTTGATTTTGCGTTCTGCTTTCCGGACTATTTTGATCAGCTAAAGTCCAGAAACCATTTCAGACGACTTTACTCGGACGTAGTAGACGGACCTCAACCAGATGGGAAGAATCTACAAATGCAAGCACACAACCTGTTTCTACCAATTTTGGGGGATCACAATTTGATCAGCTAAGGTTCAATGTCGGTGTGATACACACATCATGAGCTAGTGCTCTGGAACACTCTCTGCACAAAATCAGAGAGAATGACGACGTGAAAAGAACTATAGTAATGAGATATAAAATATTATAGGAATAAAATTAGTAGAAAATAAAAGCGGCAGACCCCGGACCCGCTGGAGAGACTATGTCTCACAGCTGACCGGTGAACAATTCAGGATCCTTCTGGGTGAGCTGGAGGATGCAGCTGGGGTGACAGAAACCTGGGCTTCCCGTCTAAGGCTGTTGCCCCGGATAAGCGGAAGATGATGGAACAGAACAAAAAAAAGACGAGAAGTCCGAGAAGTCAATTAAACCAGAGTACCGTGTCCCAGTGCACCTTACTTCTCCCAGTCCCTGGCTCCTGGTAGCCCGCTAGCAACTATGAAGCTAACTTTGTTTCTGGCCAGCCTGGTAAGAATAAGCTTTGCTTTCATCTGACATCCAAACACCAAATGGCTCCAGGCCCAATCCACCTTCATACCTGGTCTGAAATGGATTAGGAGGGGTGAGGAAACAGCGGCCATAGTGGAAAAGCACAATAATGTCCAAGATGCTTTTTATACTAACTCTTGATATTTACTTCAAAGACCAATTACGCACACCCAATTAAACCCACATGGTGTGGTTGGCTTGTCTCCCTCTCGGCAGAGGAGAGGAGGGGGAGATGGTGGAAGGCTGGCTGCAAAAAGAACTCCAACACGCATCTCAAATGTCAACAAACATGGAAAACTGTGAAATGCACAACATGGCTCAGTGAATGCCTCGTTTCAGATTGTCGCTGGTTCCATCTGTGCTCCTGTCCCGACCAATAGGGAATAACGATTGGTAGTGTGGTTGTGTTACTAATGTTGCCTAATGTTACTAATATTATAGACAATTAAAATAAGCATAGCAAAGAGAATCTTTATGATGACCAATGGCGTTTGTGTTGAGCTTGTGTGCTGAATGAAAAGAAGCCCCAGTGTGTGCCTCTGCAGTGTTTGACTGGGGGGTCTGCCCTCTCTTGGATCTGCTGGTGCTGAATGCAGAGCAGGCAGCATCAGGACTCTGCAAATGACTACAAGGCCTCCTCAGTGACTGCAGCAAAAGCTGCACCTGGGGAATGGTCCAGTGCTGAAGCAGCCACACACACACATGCGCATACAGCAGCCCAGCAGGAAGTACACATGTGCCCACCAGGTACACCCCCTCACCCTGCCCCTGCAGCACATCACTTAGGTGCTGAATAGATCATTTTATAATTATGTTTCCGCTAAAAGACATTAAACTGGTCAGCCATTGAAGAAACAAGATCTCTAGTAAGACAAAGCTAAGCTACACACACACACACACACACACACACACACTGATCTATTTTAAAAGCAGCGGCACACACATTTTCTTAGCTCCTTTTCAAAACGAATCCATGAAGAAAGATTATAGATAGATAGGACTACAGACAGACTGGTAGATTTCTATCACTATGTTCAAAGTGGTGGGTTTTTAAATCCAAATCTAACATAGACTGTTTCATTTTTGATTGGTTTAAATTTCTTAGCATCATGTCCATGAATAGCCTATGTTTTGATTTGATAAACACAACAGGCACTTCTCTGATTAGAACAAGTATGACAATTTTTTACTAAAGCCCTTTATGCACGGGATTAGTTTAACCTATCGACCACTAGGAATCAATATTGTTTGTAATTTTAGCTCGCGCAAATCTGCCATGTCAGTAAAAATCTCTGTGAAAATTTCCCGAAAAATGACATGCCTTAGTGAATGTCTTCCTGTGTATTCCTGGGTGATACTATGGCCTAAAAAAAAAAAATAACGTGTCTTTTTATATGTGCTCACACTATACTAAAAAATATCTGTTTTTTAAAAATAAAATTTAGAGGTACATTGCAATGTTCACTAGCAGTGCAAATCGACTTGCCAATGAGGTTGCCTGGCCACGCCCCTAATGTCACCTAATAGCAAGCTTCGAACGCCTTAACACAGTTGTATGCACAGAAATTTTGTCTGCAAGAGATGTTGTAAACTGCTAAAGACGGAACAAAAAAATCAAAGAAAAATTCCAGATTTTTGCAATTAGCTAATTGCAATTAATATTACGATATTGTCTCCCCAGTATTGTCCTCGACTATATTTGCGATTCTTAAAAGACATCATTAAACGGGAGCTTAGATATATAAACACAACGTCAAGATTTTTCTTCTAAATTTCTCATTTCATGTGTATAGCTTCTCCAGCGGCTCACTGGCAATGTTTTAGCGGACAGTTTTGCATTTTTTAGAAACCCTAAAGTAAAGCGTTGTATTTCATTTAGGTTTACACTAAACAAAAACTACAGTATTTTTTGAATGAAAAATGTTTTCACATCCATCTCAAATGGTTTAAAATAGTAATCTGGCTTTGCCCCATTTGTTTTCATTTGTTCAAATTGAATTTGTGTGGCTTTGCCAATGCTAAGAAATAATTGAATATTTTCAACAAGTTGTGAAAAAAGATCATTTTATAACAAACTCTGTTCTTTAAAACGTGTACCGTTTGCATTTTTCATTGTATATATATTTTTGTTACTAATGGACACTGGGGATCCATAAGAAGTCTTTTGTTAGTCTGCCCCGCAACTACTCAAAAAAAGCACAGCCCACTGAGAAGCAAGTGCGCCACAGCAAGTTGTAGCCTCCAAATTGAAGAGGCAGGGTCAATTATTTATGTTGAAGAGACAAAACCACCATTTTATTAAGTTTTTTGTTTCAAGTCAAAGTGTTGATATTGTTTAAAATCATAAAATTTTAACACGCAAGAGGTTGGTCTGTTGGTTGAAGGGGTTCGGCCACCTTTTACTGAGCAGTCACTCACAAACATAAACACACAGGGGCACGCACAAAGTGGTCCTGAAACATGTGTAGCAGAGGGTGAGTGGAATGGACGGTGCGTCGTGGGGTGCGTGCACTCAGACGTGAATAAAGACCACTTGCTCGTGGATTCATAGGCTTCCATCATCCAATATTTAGCATAAAGGGAAGCGGAGGATTGGTGGCGGGATGATTTTTCTGACAGCGTTTACATGGCTGAAAGCTACAGATTCTTACAGACAGAGAATAACACTTTGTTTCAGCCGAGAAGGAATTTCCGTGATACAGATCATTTACCATTTCAGCTAACCTGTGCGAAAGCATGAAGATAAACTCAGTCAAATGACACAAACTTCAGGGGGAATTAGCAAAAAGCAAGCAGGAAAAGAAAATCCATTTATGGTCAATTAAGAGATTGCTATGGATTTCAACTTGGTTGATTCTGCCTGAATGGACAAATTGGAAACGTCAACAAAACCAAAGCGGTCACTATAGCCGGCGTTTGCCCTCCATCCGAAAGCAAAATGGCATTAGCACTAGCCTATTGAGTTTACTAAATGCCCCACATAAAGTGAATTTGCCCCCCAGGGCTGGGAAACGATCACGCAGGCGAGCGTTCCATTTAAGTGATGTGAATGATCGGAGCGCCGCAGAGCCTCAGAAATGGGTCAATACAGTGAGACTAAGTGGCACGGTTGGCAGGCTGTGCTCTCGTGGAAGACCAGGCAGAGGAGTGGGACCTTGCCGTCATTGGCTCAGACAGATGTAAAAACACACACACCACACTGTGGCTGGACTTCTCGTCAAACATCGCAAAGAGCGGCATAGATGTTTCTACAAGTTCCTGAGACCTCATCAAATCAAGAAATGATGAGACCCTCAAGGATTCTAAGATGTTTCGATTGCAACTATGAACAAAAAAAACAACAAGCCAAGCTCCCTAAAATGATGCTAACCAGTAATTTTTTGGTTCCTTTCACCGGTAATGGTTGTGCAGGTACTTCATTGGTGCAAGTAGCAAATAGCACCTAAAGCCTTAGCAATTTACCTGAAATCTATGAAAAAGAGAACTTTCAGATCTCTTTCTGTTCTAGACAAACACTGCACCATTCTGCAAGAATAAACTTGATCATTTACCAATAAAAACAATGTCAAAACGCCATGGAACCAAAGCAATACCCCGAACTGCTGCACATAAAACTCTGGTATCTCTTGATTTATCGTCTATGAGTTAAAACTAAAATTGACCCCAAAGTTAATTTAATTGTAAGTAAAGAAAGTCTCGTACAAAGCAACTTATTTTTGGCAAATTTCACAAAAAAAAAAAAAATGCATGCCAGATCTAATCCAATACACTCCAATCTAGTTCCTAAGAATCATGAAAACTGCCTGGGAAGGGGCTACAAACTGTCTATTTGATTCTAAACCTTCATCTTTTTAAAATCAAAAGCAGTATTTCTTACTTTCAGCGTTGATTGACATGGTGTCCTTCTCCCAGGACACAACAGTGATGTAGGCCTCTACAGAGGCGGGGATAATGCACTTGAAGACCGCCACATTGCCTCTCATGGCTTTCTGGTCCTCCACTCGGACAGTGTACGGCTCTCGTAGGACTGAGGGGACAAAAATAAAGCCTCTTTATGAACAGCTAGGATGGTTTGAGTTGCACCAGAAAACAACAAAAAAATAACTCACCGGCCTTAATGTGGACATCTTGGCTCCTGATTCTCCCTGAGGGGTTCTCCGCTGTGCAATAGTATGTGTTGTCGTGGATGAGTTTGCTGAAGCTGGAAGGGGGGATGTGGAAGATCTGAAGGGTGCCATTGGAGTGCACATGGCGGATCCCTGGCACGTCATAGATCTCCTCGCCGGTGGCCAGGTACCAGCGGAGTGAGACAGGGGGCACGCCTGCAGCAGGACAGGGCACCGATGTCCCTGTGGTGCTGGCAAACACTACCTCTTGCACAGATGCATTGACAAAATATAAGCTGGAACGTAGATCTTCACAGAAAACTGTAGAGAGAGAAACAAAACCACAAAATAATGTTAAATAGGAAATAAAATCTCAAGCTGAAGCCTGAAAGAATCTACTGTATGTGCTATTATTAAACCAGAATAACAAAAATACTCTCCTTTTCTGGGCTGAACATTGTGTTTGTGCTCACTGCAGTGGAAGGAGGCTGCAGGAGTGTGTTTGCAGTCTGAGAGAAGGCATTGCAGCAAAGCTCTGGGACATCAGCAGAGAGAACAAACTACCCACACAACTTCCTCCAAAAAACCTCATTTGTGTTTCTATTGTAACAAAAGCAAAGTTCATAAAGGCCTTTCAAGACTAAACCCCTAATTCCAATCCCAATATGGCTTGGGCAGTGCAATTTGACATACCCAAATATTGCTTGTCAAAAGGACAGCGTTGAATTCTCCTGCCTCTGTTTGAAATCAAAGTGAAAGTGAAGCAAAGACCCCCTATTTTAGTCGCTTACAGGACACAGTCTAGAGGAGGTGCTTCGGGCCCGGTGTTTTTGCGGTTTCCATGGAAACGTCCGATTGCTCGCTTGAGGAAATGGAGGCGCACACTCGGACCCAAAGAAATACAGAGAGGCCAGTTTGGTGTTCTTCACTGCGGCCAGGCTTTGTGACCCATTCTGGACTCCAGCTTTTGGGTTGCCAAGTTGAACACAATGCGACCGGACTGGGACAGTGCGGATAGTGGATAGGGGCGAGTGGATAGGGGTGAGGGGGCATCGCGGTGTTAGACACCTGGTGTTTGCACTGCAGCACTCAAATTTTCCTTCGGGGATTAATAAAGTATTAATTCAATTCAATTTCTGGGAATATGCAAACAATGTAACTGTCAGTGATTCAGAGTCCAGACTACTAAACTCAAACATGCTTTATATAAAAAAATGTGTCCTTATTTGAACATTTGCATTTTTAAAGAGGATTTTATGAAGTAATAATTATTATCTTACAGCATACATTAATAAACATGACATTTTCCGCTAGCTCAAGAATGCAATAGCTGCCAAAAATAAAACTTACTCATACAACTATTTATTTTCTCTTCCATTAGTGACCCTCATCTCACCCAATGCCTAGTCGAACCCAAACACAACACAACACAGCGTAAATGTTCTCACGTTGGTGCATTTATATAAAAATGGCACTTTTTTTTGGGAGAAAAGATACCGAGTACTAAAACACTTTCTGCTTACATTGGAAAGTGGGAATGGCGGAAAACAAAAGGCATGGCCAAGAAAAACTTGCCGTTCGACCAGTTTCCGAAAACTAGAACTAGTTTGTTGTTTTTTGTTGTATTATCAAAGACAAATTAAGAGCTGGTTTAGAGAAACTGGTAATGTTTTAACTTTACACGAATAAATTACACGTAAAATACACGTTAAACTTGATCTGTGTTTTTCACAAGTCAAACCGTGCTGAGATCAAAGATTGCTAACAATTTTGTATAATAATTGTGTTTTGGAAAAATTAGGCTCTATAATAATTTATAGTTTACAGGTAAATAACTAACAATGAGTTTTGTAGAGAAAGAAAACTCTTAAATTAATGATTCCCCTCATTTGCTGAAGTCCAGGTGCGTATTTAAGGTTAACAAAAATATTGTATATTTTATTGATCCCTCCACAGGGAAATTTGTGGACTGCATTACACCACTGCAGGCGCCAATGGTGGGTTAGGTGTCTTCCCCAAGGACCCTAGACATGAACTCAGTGGGATTCGAACCTGCGAATTTCAGGTCCGAGGGTGAACGCTCTACCATGGAGGCACCGCCTCCCCTCAGTATAAATTAACGGTAAAAATTGTAGTTTTTCTTCTTTGTTCTTTTTGTTTTTTGGCTGCACAATCACTGAGTGTGAAGCAGAAGATCTCTGGTGAGGAGAGTCAACGTGATGTGAGGAAATTCTCTATGTGACCTCAGAAAAGCACAAAGCAGTCAGTCAGTAAATGCATCCAACCTGATCAGACAGCTGCTTAACATGTCTCCAAATAAAAGTAAAAATAAGTAATAAATCCACACCCCTAATATTTGTTATCTACTTTGTGTTATTCTAGATTTTTTTATGTGGTGTTGGTTGAAACAACAAATACCAAATTTCTGATTCAATCACAGAAAAGTTCAGTAACAACCATTCTATTCATGCTCAGTTGTATTAGCTATAAGTTATACGTTTCGTTTTGTCTTCTGAACCGCATCTCCTTAAAAAGGGTTGCAGGAGGTGCCGAAGCCTATCCCAGCTGATTTGAGGCAAGAAGCAGGCTACATCCCGAACAGGTCGCTAGTCTGTCACAGGGCCACACACACTCATTCCTCGGGGCAATTTTTATAGCGGCTAATCAACCTAGCATGCATGCTTTTGGAGGATTGTAGAAAACCAGAGTACCTGGAAGAAATCCACAAATACACAACATGCAAACTCCACACAGAAAGACTAGTCTTTCAAGCCTCGCTCCCACTCCGGGACTCGAACCTACGACCTACTTGCTGTGAAGGGATTGTGGTAAACACTGCGCCACTGTGGAGCCCCTAAGTTATACTTACTAACAATAATAGTTACATCTTCTTTTGTCTAACGTTTAATATTCAAATGCTTTCTTCATAAATTAGCTCAGGATACAAAACAAATCATGTTAAATTGCCTCAAATTTACATGAGAATAAGTCCATTTGTTACATCAAATTGCATGTGGTCCTTGGCACAATCTACCTGAAAATCCTGGGAGTGGGAGAGGATACATCCTCCAACTGAGTTTTTCCTTCTCGGGAATGAGATGCTAAGGACAGGGATATCCTGTGTGTGTCTATGTTTGAATGTTTGAATGGAAAAATCTAATTTATTCATCAAAACATCGTCTTGTATGTGAAGTAGTTTATAAAGCCGGCTAATAGCATCGGACTTAAAGCTAACAAACATTATGTTCCGCCGTCTTCCGCTTATCTGTAGCCGGGCCGCCGGTGCAACAGCCCCAGATGGGAAGACCAGGCTTCTCTCATCCAGAAGGATTTGAGAAATTCATCAATTTTGTTATACCAAAACGGTTAAAAGCTTGAATTGAGATGAAGACATTAAAGGAAATACTTCTTAACAGTCAGCATTCAGATGACTGATTTTAAACAGTAACTCTGCAGAGCACCAAAGCAAAAGATAACGACATAACAACAGGACCTCCAACAGGTCCAATTCTCACAAACTGGTTTGTAAACCATCTTCAGCAGAAGAAGGAGACCAATGTCTCTCTTTCAGGTCTGCCTCCAGAGGTGGACCCTAATGACCTGTGTCTGGACAAGTCAAACCGTGCTCCCAAATTTGTTGTCTTTGTAGTTAAGCTTTTTTCTTGGGTCCCTTTGTTGGGATCTGTTTGCAATAGGTGACTGTTAGGGGAATCAAGCCCCGACAAAATAACTTCTACTTCTCAACCCCAACAAAGTAGGAACTCTGGGACAAGAGTTGGGCTTAAAAATGATTTGATTGAAAGCATTCACTGCAATAACCAACCCGCTTCAATCCAAATCCAGATTATAAAATATCAGGCCTCTCAACTCAAAACTCAAAAAGAAATTTATTCAAGGAGAATTAAACTTGCATGTTTTTTTCTTCTTTTGGCATTTCCCTTCGGCGGTCGCCACAGCAAGTCCGTTTCTTCCATCTAACCCTATCTGCTGTATCCTCTTCGGTCACACCAACTATCTCCATGCCTTCCTTCACTGTATCCATGAACCTCCTCTTTGGTCTTCCTCTAGTCCTCTTTCCTGGTGGTTCCAAATCCAGCATCCTTCTTCCGATGTACTCTCTCTCTCCTCTGCACATGTCCAAACCATCTCGGTCTTGCCTTTCTGACTTTATCTCCAAAACCTCTAACACGTGCTGTTCCTTTGATCCTGTCCATCCTGGTCACTCCCACAGAGATCCTCAGCATCTTCATCTCTGCTACCTCCATCTCTGTTTCCTGTCTTTTCCCCAGTGCCACTGTCTCTAGACCAAATAGCATGGCCGGTCTCACCACAGTTTTGTACACTTTCCATTTCATTTTAGTTGAAACTGTTCTATCCCACATCACACCTGATTCTTTTTTCCACCCGTTCCAGCCTGCCTGCACACGCTTCTTCACCTCTTTTCCACACTTGCCTAATCGATCATTGTTATAAAATGTTTTGAACATATTTGATTTGTTCAGCAGCCATTTATTAATCAGTGTTTGGGATAGAAGGTGACAATACGTTTGTGCAGAGATTTACCACTACTCTTCTCTAATTTGAATAAACAGTGTGCGGTTAAGTTAATATTAACTTAAGTTAACAGCACACAGTGAGTCATGCTCCCATGCTGTAAAATAAAACAATGATTTATTATCTCGCTTTATCAAGTTTTTCCAACTAAATTGAAAACATAAATATATCCAGACTTATTTATTGTAATAAATGTAACATCTTAGATTAAAGAGTTACAAAGAAAAATTCAGCCCGTGTCAAAACACTACTGTAAATATTTCTGGTAACTTTACAGCACCACGCATCCTTTTCTCTACACTAATGTGATCTCCATCTCCGCTGCCAACCGGCCTGCTTGTGCGACAGCTGCCAATCCCCCTTCCCTCGAGACCAAACATTTTAGCGCTTCATAAATTCCTAATGAGCGTTTTCAAGTCACCAGCCACTTCCACCCACTGGTCGGTCAACCTGTTACGACAAACAAACACAGTGGCGTACACATGTTTCTGCACATTGGAAGCTACACTCACTTCACACGTGCTATACTCCCAGGACCAGGCCCGGAGGTGTTGAAAGAAGAACGCCTGTAGTTGTCGACAGCTACAAGTTTCTTCTCCGAGAGGTGATAAGGAAAAGCAGAGAGGTCCTAGATTCAGCCAGACTGAAACCTTTCATTCACTTCATTCAGCAGGACACATCTCAGTTTTAAGTGTCACCAGGCTGTTTGAGAATCTGTTCGCACGGGATTAGTTTTACCCGGGGAATTCTGGTCATTTTTAGTCATCTGTAATAATGTCTGTAATAACTCCTCAGAGAATTACAAAGCATAACTCTACCAACCTTGAGATCCTCGTGTTGGTGATTTTGATACAGCAACAATCTGCCACTTTCCTAAGAATTGGTTGTAAAATTCTCTTAGAGAATTATTGACCGTAATTCAGCTGAAACTGAAACCCTCTGAAAACTTTAATCCCATTTCGATCTTCATTTATGTTGATTCTTAGCCAATCTGCCATGACCGTAAAAGTCCCCCCCCAACTTTTAACTTTGTAAATCCCTTGTCTATGACCATGAAGTCTCTCTTAAAGTCAATTTATGTTGGGGTTTTTTTTACAACAAAACCAACGGCAAGAAATTCTTATATTTGTTATTCAGGCCATTTTTCGTAATGTATCAGCTTTCTCCTGATCCTCTTAGCCAGTATTGGCATTTCAACACGTCAGCTAAATAAACCACAAAAGTGTTTTGATTTGCTTTCATTTCTCATTTAGATCTTAAAAAGTCTTTTGATGCAATGAATCATTCAACTTTGTGGAATAAATTAGAATGATGTGACATTGAACAAAGTGAGGCATGATCTGCAGGGAAGAAAACAATTTAACTTAACCTCTAAAAACATGCATATTAGGTTGATTGGCCACTACATGATTGCCTCCAGGAATGAGTGTGTGTGGATGGTTGTATGTGTGTGGCCCCACGACAAACTGGCGACCTGTTCGGGATGTACCTTGCCCCTCGCCTCGAATCAGCTGGGATGGGCTGCAGCACCCCCACAACCACATAAGGGATAGACGGTTAACAAGGTGACTGACTGACTGACTGACTGTTGAATTAGTATTTGATTGTTATCCCGCAAGGATCAGTACTCGGTCCCAAATAGTTGGGGCAGGATACTGTCTTTGACCTGCAAGGGACATTCCACCCTTGTCCGGGCGAGGACTATGATCTCAGACTTGGAGGCGCTAATTCCCATCCCGGCCGCTTCACATTCGGCAGCAAATCAGGTCTAGTGAGATGTCATAAAACAAAGTGGCTAAACTGTTACAAATACTTTGTCTGGAGACAATATAATGAAACTAATAAAAACTGTCGGTTTGGATAAAAACAAATTGTCTTTAAAGTTAAAGAAAGTATTACCAAACAAAAGCAGTAATGTTCGTTCTACAAATAGGGACTAACTGAATTCACCTGTTTGTGTGAATGGCCCTTATTTTATTGTATAGAACAAGCACGGACAAACTACGGCCCACGAGCTACATAGGACCCGTTAAACATTTTAGTCCAGCCCACCGAACATGAAAAAATTAAATAAACCTTGTTAGTGTTTTATTTCCCCAGTAATTCTGATGTTTCCTCACTAGATGGCACACTGTATGATATGGAAAGCCATCGGGCCCAATACACGGACGTAAACAAGCATCTTAGATGTTAAAACAACCAAAATGTTATATCAACCGCAGTAGATTTCAGACCTAGCACCGCTAGATTTGAAATGTAATGCTCTTGATGTAACATTTAGCGCGTTTGTTTAAAATCTAGCACACCATTCTATCGGTCTAATCTAGGGGTTACCAATGCATACCATCCATCTGCTCCTCTTCTGGCCCCTTTGTCAAATGTTAAAACTCACTGTGGCCCACGAACAAAAAGGTTTGCCCACCCCTGGTATAGAACAATCATCTCTAACCAAAGTATCTGTTGTGGTTTGTTTAATTTAACCGTTTACATAATTAATCCTTCACAAAAGAATTTATGAAGCAATAACATTCCAGTTGTACTTTTTTCCATTACCAACCACTTGTCCCATTAATGTGTACTTGGTAATGGGGCCATAAGGACTCCCTAGTATTTGGAAGATCATTAACTGAAATGTATGCAGATGATAAGAGGCAATGCTTCATCTCTACTCTGGAGGCAAATTAAATCAAATCTGTGGTTAAACAGTCGTACACATAAACACCTCAGGCTCCCCGCTACTTGTAGCAGATGCTGGGATTTTATGATCATGTTGATGGCAGATTTTCCTTCTTGAGAAAACCAGAGACAAGCTGTTACTCTGTGTGATTACACGATTGTAAATTAACCTCGGAAAAGTTCCCTACGTCTCATTAAAACCATAGAAAATCCTTCCATTTTTTCATGCAGCGTTGCAGGTTTGTTCTTTATACTAAATCTAATTCTTTATATTATATATCTTTTGTTGTGTGCTTTATTAATGCAAGGCTTTCACACAACAGAAACACACAATCGGGCTCAACAAAACAACACAATACCTAAACTAACCAGACTCAGGACCAATGGTGCATTCAGATTATTTTTTCATCATAAAATTCATATTGGAAACAAAACTATGAGGTGACACTTGTAATTAATTTAGTTTTAAAAAGACAATAGTACAAGTTAACATATGTCAGTCTATTAAATTGCCCACGATGGTTAATTGGATCAGTAGAAAAAAAAAATTCAGCTAACAAAAAACAGCGGGAATCACAAACATGGGGATTTATTGTCGTTATTACGTTTGGATAAAGATATGAAAAGGCTGTTAAAATGACAATATTGATTCATAGGACCAGTAGAAAACAAAAGGCTATCTGAAAAATATCAAATCACAGACACGATAGATTTGCACAAGATAAGAGTCACAGATATTGGGACTCCACAATTCATACTAAATGTCGAAGGACTAATTTTATGTCATCTGTTTGGTCTGTTTTCAGAAGAAGGAGAGGTTTGAATCATACATTAAAATTGGTATCATAATGTCTTTGGATAGTGATGGCAAATGAAAATTTTAAAAAGGGCATTATATAGATTGGAATGGGCAAGGTTTGGCCATTCCATCAAATTTCAAAACTTTCGGCGTCCAATAGTCATAAAGTTTACCCACTCTATATTTGGATGCTAGTCATATCAATTCCCGGAGCATTATTTCTTCATATGTAAATAATCTATTCATACTCATCCACCTTCTTGGTCTAGTAGCATTTTACCGTAATCATCCATCAGATAAATTGCTGTCTAAATAAGAACAAATGGCCATCAAGCAGCCTGTGGCCTCTGCATGTTTAAACAGTGACTGAGTGATGATGAGCGGAGCCTCATTACTGCTTTTGTCTCAATTTGATTTGCACCTACTCATAAAAAATTGAAAACCCCGACCACCTCCACCAGCAATATCAGCCATTTATGGGTGGCTGATTCTTAAAGATGAGAAAGCTTGATGGACGTGAAATCCTGCCAGATCCCGACAGTTCACATGGCTACAGTGGCAGTGCATTTATTTTTTAGTGCACAGCCAAGAGGAAGGGTATAGACAGGGGGTTGAGTGGGGCAGTGGGAAAGCGAGAAAGCACTCAAAATGTTTCAAATGGGCACTATTAACCAGGAAAGATGGACAAAGAAAGAAAGATGAAAGATGCTATGACAAACATCGGAGCATACTGCATGTGGGATGAGAAGCCCTTTAAGATTTCACCACTCAGAGACAGTCTTTCAGGGTCCCAACATTTAAATGTTAGTTTATGTACAAATTCAATAAAACTACAAACTCTAACTCACACTAAACATCCATCCATCATTTATCCATCCATCCATCCATTTATACATAGATACGTCGATATAATTGTTTAATAACATTATTAAAATAGAAGATAAATAGAACAAACATAGTTGGTCTCACCAGAGCTTTTTTGGTTTGAAACTCAGACAACAATGACCAAGTTTTTAGAAATGCACTTGTTTCTTTATTTGAAATCACACTATTCTACGTCTTTATTCCTACACAATCTCCAACACACAACCCTGTGCCCCCACCTCAAACCACGCTATTTTTCTTTAAACCAAAAACACACGAAAAGGAAGAAGTCATATTGTTCAATTATGAATCTCACATATGTATAATTGATGAATTCTCCCTTTTCTCTGTTATATGTCTTGGCAATTATCAAGGGAGGATCAGAAGCGAAGGGTAGATGGGGTCCTGTTGGGTTAGGGAAGTGGGTTCGTACCAAATGAAATAATGCTTGGCTTGTCTCACAAGCCAGTGCCTATTGGTGCACTACTGAAACCTTCAATGGTGGATTGCAGGTGACTCCTCATGCATTCTCTGCTACATTTAGAGCTCAAGGGTAGCAGACCTGTTCTGGAACGAAGGGGGTGTATGTAGGCGTGTCAGTGTCAGATATGGATGTGTGTGAGGAGACTTGGGGGTTAATGTCTGGAAGCCAACGGACAAAGATGCTAACACGACCTTGGCGTGCAGGCGAGATTGATACGATGCCAGTCTTGCAACCTTGGGGGGATTTAAATGTAGACATGAGGGTTAATTTTAGTCTATAATAATTATGACTCCTTCAGGAAACAAACATAAGTAGTATGTTCTTGGTGAGGATTCTGTTTTACAATAGTACCAATCAGCACTTCCTACTAAGTTATCTTGACAAATTCTTTAAATTGAAGCTAACTCCGCCTTTCAGACAAATTTTTTTTAAAGAGCCCCCAAAAATGGGCGGTACCAACAAAAGCAGAATGATGCAGCCAAGCGTGGGAGATTGGCAATGGAACAGACAGTGCTAGTGACAGCTAACATTGTTTAAAATATAGAGAATGATCAAACTGACGGTGGTTTTGTTACAAATTTGTCTCCCAAGGGGGAGGATAATTCTTCACTTCTTTCACTGGAAGTTGAGGGAGGTTTTGGAGCCCAGCAGACTTGGGCTGTTGGTTCAACATTCTGTCTCAAGTTAGGTAGAGTTTCTGATGACAACGTGATGTCAGTGGCATTAATGTTGATATAGGCAAGGCTAGCTTTGCTAATAAATCCCCAATGGCAATTAATTTAATAACTATACCTAAATAGTAAGTAATAATACTGAACTGCTACATAAATTAAGTAAGTGCAAAAGCGCTACTTGTAATAAAATACTAACGTGAATAAAAACTGGCGATAATCGCAGTACCCCATTTTTAATTCCTAGAGGGAAGCATTCACATGGGTTTCGAACAAATTTACCAAGTTTAAATAGAAATACTAAAATTCGGACGACAACAAAACATGGTTAAATCAACCATCAATTTCTGTGTGAAAAGTTGTTCTGTTTCTTGTTGACAAGATTAAAAAGAAACGTGCTTCTTTTCATTTGAAATTACCGTGGTTGACTGCTCATTTGCCTGCCGCTTTCATCCTTTCTGCTACAGTTTTATCACATTGAATTAGCCATTAGCCTCAACATGTCTCTGCTGCCCAGGGCTGCTAACGTATTTAAACACTGACGGTCTGATTGGCTCTAAGCCGCAACGTGGCCCTCACCAGGTCAGAGATCTCTGTTGTGCTGCAGCGGGCACTAGGGCATCAAGACATTAAGGCAACTCCACTGGGGCAAAGTAGCACTGAGCCACTCTGACAGCTCGTGGCAGGCGATGCAGGTAATTAAAGCAGAACTCGAAAGAAAGCGCCTAGGGAGGGAGTGTGGGGGCTGGCGGAGTGGAAAGGCCAATTGATAGGGAGGGGTGTGGAAGGGTGGGGGACTGGACGGCCTCATGATGACATCCCTACAACCTTCAACCCCCCCTGTCGCCCTAGGGGCTTACATAGTAAAAAAAAAAAAAAAAAAAGCAGTGTTGAGCAGAGATGTGCAGATTGAAGAACAGAGTCCCTCTTACTTTGGCAAATCACTGGTGCCTAATTTGCCATCATGAATAATGTTGAGCTCCGCATTCAGTGCCATGTGGCTGCTATGCTAAACCAATGATACCCCGCTCTGATGTCAACTCTCTGGAGGCCAGGAAAAGAGTCAGTGTGGAGTGGCTTAGCTGATGCATATGAACGCTCATTTACATAAGCGCAAACAGAAGAGGTGGGAGTTCCCACCCACTGGTTACACTGAAGACTTTAATCACTTATACCACTAAGATGGAAATAGATCATTTTATTCCAAATTGATAAAGACAGCGAAGAGAAGGGGGGTTCAAAACGTAGTGATAATAAGAGGAACTCCAGCGAGTGGGTAAACAGTGTATCAAAGGCAACTGACACTGACATAGAAAAGGTCATGAGGGGGAAAGAACAATAAAACATTTATTATGCTCCATTAGGCTTCCTAAATGACACAGCCAGTATGCAACAAAGCTGATTCTGTTAATAATACACATAAAATTTAACGACTGAATCAGTGGCTGAAAAAGACACCATGGCTACCCAAAGTTGCCATGGTGTCGCTATGTATACCAAGCCTTAAATTTGGGTAATTTGTAATAATCCCCATACTGTACGTAATTCTCAACTGGCATGAGTACCAATGTCTGTAAATTTTTCAATAAAAACCCATTCTGGACATCCAACTCAAACCGTTGTCATAAAAATGTTTATATAAGGATTCTTGGTCCAATATGGACACCATCTAAAAGGAGGTACTGAGTAGACTGTACTTCTTGAGAAAGCTCATGTCCTTCAACATCTGTATCAAGACGCTCTCCATGTTCTGCTAGTCCACCATGTCGAGTAACCTGTTCTTCTCTGTGGTCTGCAGAGGAGCTGCTAAAAAAAACCAAGGACTCTACACCAACAGTCTAAATAAACTGATTAAAAAAGCTGGATCTGTTGTTGGCTCACCCCTCGCCTATGTGGAGGAGATGGCAAGGGACAGAATGATGGTAAAACTTGTCAACCATGTTGAACACATTCCTGCCCTCCGAGAATCTGTGGACCATCTTAAGAGCAGCTTCAGTAACAAGCTGCTGCAACCCAGCTGCTCCAAGGAACGGTACAGAAAATAATTTCTGCTGTCCACCATCAAACTTTTTAACCTTCCATCCTCAAGACTGTAACTACTGGTCTGGAGGTAGTGACAAGTTCTTCTTTGGTTCTTCTGTTTGCACTGCAACACTCAAATTTGCCTTTGAGGACTAATAAAGTACTTTCAATTCATTTCAACATATGTTTCGGTTGTGTTGGGGCAAATGTGTTTCATAATAGGTACTGAATGCTTGTCATTCACTCTCTGGGACAAATTCTGTGAAATTATATTTACTATGAAGTTAAAAAAATGAACAAACATTTGGATTTATTTGCCACAGCACAAAAATCCCAAACCACAAACATCCATGATCACTGTTTCCAGTGTGAAAAAGGTTGAACTAATACGGATATCAGAAACAACTGGTCTTGCCGAAGTATTTATACATAAAGTGACAGTACAGATTAAATGGGTTGTTTTCGAGTAACTATACTGTTTAATGTTTCTACTACGATGATCATTTTTAAGTTTTTTAACCTATTTAATATAGTTTAATATTTTTTTGTCTAAAGTTGAAACCAAAATCTTTTAGATTTAAAAATAATAGCAAAACTGTGATCGTTTTCAAATTGGATTCCATCAAAGCATGCAACTTGATAATAAAAACACCACTGACGTGCACTCAGTGGTGTTTTTATTGTCATTTTTGCCATATTATTAAGTAAAAATAGCCAAATTTGATTTTTTTTTTTCCCAATCAAGTCCAGGTCAGAATACCCGAGGGAGGCAGAGAAAAGCTGTGCTTCCCTTCTGACTGCATGATTCAATACAAACTGGGTGGCTTGCTTTGTGTTAGTTTCTGTTCTTCAGCAAATTGCCAATATAAACTTTACAGAAATATTTATGAAACACCACAACTTTCTGCAGTCTATATGATGTATTTTAATTGTGTGTTAGAAAACTACTGTTGTTGATCGCACAAAAAAGCACATAGAAAAATCAGCAGGGGAGGCAGGTATGTACTCTGACTCCACTCAAGAGGGTGCATGCAAACTGACAGGTTCTTCTTTGCAATAGTTCTGGTGTTCCGCTAGATCTTCAGACCTTGCGAGATTTTCCCACCCTGGGTTGTGCACATGCGCAGAACAAAAATTCTGCAAAACACCCGCTTCAATAAAGGCAGTTTAAAGTCGCCGCCAATTTACGCCAGTAGGTTAAGTATCGTGCAGCTGTCGCACCTTGGAGAGTTGTTTGTCTAGATTTTGTCATTTCTCAAAATTGGATTTCCAGTCCAAACAGAAGGTGATATGTGAAGGAAGACCAACACCAGAGCTCAAACGTTAAATTTGAATGACGGGCAAGACTAGTCGGTCTTTTCAAACGGATGGGTACCAACGAGAAGACTGGCCGTTGTGAATGTCCAGTAAGAAACTGACTTTATAGCTTTTTTTGCCTCTCATTCTCATCTTCTTAAATTTTATTGAAGCACCAGAATTTAAAGTTTGAAAACTAAACAAAATTAAATCTCTGTACTTTAATTTGTTTACAGTAGATTTGCATTTCTTAAAACTCTATCCACTGCTACAAAAGAAACAAATCTGTTCCTCTGTTTACGTTTGTGAGTGTATTTGAAAGAGGGATGCTGATTAGATATGAAGCATTATCAGTAGTTGGATGAAGGCTGAAATAAGATGCAATTTTCTATTCTTGCTATTGTAAATCTAACACTTGAAGATTCAGTGCCTCTCCAGACATGAACCTCACCGCACGTCACTTAAAAACACATAAGTCTGTATCTATGGGAACACTAAACTTTCTTGACACACCTTCTATCTGATTAGGTGTTTCTCAGTCTCTGTTGGTAAGCAGCTGGTTAACTTGGCTTAACCCAGAATCCTGACATCCCGGTGAAGCTGCCAGTAACACACTGGCATGCCCTGCTTTACAAAGTCCAATAAATTGTGCCAATTTGGCACAAACAATCAATTCAGCCTCGGCATGACAGGTAGTAAACTTTAGATAGTAATTGTCACACCATAGAAAACTAGCCTGTTCTTTTTATTCATTTTATGATCAAATCATTTAGGAATACTCGAACATTTAATGCGTGTATTTATTTTTTGGTGAATGCTATTTAACACTATAATGGAGGCTTATTCTTTACTTTTAGTGATTTCGTTTTTAGTTAGTGACTCTTCAATCAGAATGCATTGAAAGTGCTCGACGTGAGTTTGAATATGTTGGGGATGAGTGGCGTAATTTCTTTTTTCACAGAAAGTTTTCACCCACTTCGGATTGCTCTCCTGCTGACCGGTTAAGCTGACGGAGAAACAGAGAGAGAGAGAAAGGATCCAGGTGAGCTCACGAGGACGTTAAGTCCTGCATGAGGAATGAACGGAGGGATTAGCTGAAGAAGGAAGGCTGACAACTACTGCCCTTAAAGGATAAGAACCTGGACAGACTGACTATCTAACTATCTACATATGCATCAATTTATCTGTGCATCCATCCATTTATGAAACCTTAATTTCAAATAAAAATTACAAAGGATTTAATTTAACAAACAGAATGTGGAGAAAACGTTTATTTCTTGACATCCATTATTCCAGTTTTAATGGCAATAAATATTCTTTTAAAAAGATGTTTTTTCAAGCTAAAATATTTACTGAAGTATGATTTCCCAGCATGAAAGATGTATTCAGCATGATCGAGTGAAGCCTATTTCGGCTTTTAAAGAGGTTCTGTTCCTTCTAAAGTGATGCTTTCTGCCAACGAAAAAAAAGAGGTGAAATATGCATGGTGGAGAGACCTCAGGTTAAAAAGAGATTGTGGGTCAGACATTCACCCCCTCACACTCTATCCCCTCCCTTTTCTATTTCACTATTCCCCTTAAAGGCATCACTATTTATGTTCAGCAGCTCCTCCTTTTGTAAATCTGTTTTTCTGCGTTTCTTTGCATTTTTTTTTGTTTCCTTTTCAGGTACACTGCTAGAAGCATCAATGGATTAATTTATCTTCATCCCGTGAAGAAGGAGCCACAGCTTACAATACAGTTTATTTGGGGAGATGAAACAGAAGCTAATCATGGGGTCCTGTGAGGCTGCCTGCAGCCGCCTGGTTATAAATCACTCTGATGGATACGCTGTCGATTGAATGCAACAGAGACGGGCGATGGTTGAGAAAATGGCAGCTGTCTGCATTAGATCTGCTCTCACTCTGCACCGAGATGAGAAGGAGCTTTCATTAACCGTCCTGTTTGCCGTCATTACCGAACCACACTACATCAAAACCAGTCATTCATCCCCGTCCATAACAAGCTCCCATCGCAGCTCCGCGTATATCTCATCCTGTCCCGTACCTGCAGCCAAACACACAGCGTTTAGTCCCCAGGATTAATCAAATTATAATTTAATCATCTGATCAAACAGCAATTAGCATAATCACTTCTGGGGAAGGGTTGATAGAGTGGAGGCGAGCTGCGGGCTAACAACACTTTAATGAAACATTTGCCAGAATGTTTGGAAATGTTACACATTTGCAGCTACAGGAGCTTTGCCGGGTTGGGAAAGCTAATCAGTGTGGTTTGGTTACGCCTAATGAACACGTCCAGTCAGCTACAGGGGGGCAAAATCACCAAGAAGACCTCATTTTAATATATACGGATCACTTATCGTTAAACATTAGGAGCTGGGAATTAACAAAGAACATGTTTTATATCTGAAACAAAACAAAATTATTTCAAATAATTATCTGAAGCCAAATTGAACGACTTTATGTCGATGATTGTGTGTTTGGTTAAAAATGCTCGAAGCAATATGTTAATTTGAATAGACTTCCATCGCTCTCTTTTCTGGATTAAAACTATCCGCTACATTCTGCAAACCTACAATACAATGTTGTAGATTTAGACGATTCGATCTTAATTATGTGTACGCGAAGCCCTTTTGAGATTTTTTTGTGGGAATAGAAATTAAATAGAATTTAATTAGTGTTTTTTCATCATCGTTACAATGACTCAATATAACGACAAAAAACTCCAAATAAAACAAATATCTTAATTATTCAACAATAAAAAGAACATACTAAGGTTTTAAATTTGAATATTTCACAGGTTTTAATTCATTCTCTCACTTTTTAATCATGCTAAATCCCTCCCACCCCCTTCATGAATCTGTGGACCATCTGAAGAGCAGCTTCAGCTACAGACTCCTGCAACCCCACTGCCCAAAGGAACGGTACAGAAAATAATTTCTGCCGTCCTCCATCAAAATATTCAACCTTTCACTTTCAAACGTTTAAACTTTCACTCAAAACAGCTAAAAAAAAGGATGTTGTATGATTGTAGCACTGCAGCATTCAAATTTTCCTTTGGGGATAAATAAAGTATCTCGAAATCTAATTCAATTCAATTAAACATTTGATCATCCAGACTTTTGTACTCAACCTTTACAGTTTTGTTCTATATTTACAAGATAAAATGAGTAACTCATAAATATATATAAAAGGTTTACTTTGAAAGAATTAATGGATGTTTTTGCTCTTAAAACATCTATAGATAATAATTGTACGTACAGCCAGATAGGTAGTCCAACAGACGGATGAGGAATAGATGAACATATAGATAGATATTTATAGCTGTAAATGTAAGCTGTGTTGCTCAATATTTATTCTATTAGAAACCGTGGGAGGAATAACAAGAACTTTTTGTCGTGGCCTCGTTTCTGCATGGAAACCAGGCTTATTAGATATGACTGTTTGAGCTTTAGATACAACATAAAACGAGCTGACTCTGTGTCCCTCTTTCTCCTCTCTTCCTCCTCTTTTTCCGCCTCAATACACACCATCATCTCCTTAAGCATTCTGGTCTGGGTTAAATGAAACCTTTAACAGTTCAATGTGCATCCATTAACATATGCTTGAGTCTACTCACGGCCAAGTCAAGGCACAAGCACGCGCACACACTGCGGAGCGACAAAAAAAAATCCTGACCCGATGGCGTCGACAAATCCCGGAGTGATTAGTCCGCGATAGGAGCGACTCGCTAATCCTTTCCCATATTACATCTTATGCATTATTAAAGCAAAGCAAGGATAATGAAACAAATTTATGCAGTTTGTGGACAAGCAGATAAAAGGCATTTTTGTCTGGATGAAGCCCATCTACTGCATCCCACAAACCTAAATATAGAGGATTGTTTTGAATGTTGATGCCAAGCTCCGTTATGTTTCAAACTGTAGTTCTATCCAAACTAGGGGTCCCTAACCTCTTCTAGACTTCCTGGACTTCTACCTCAGCTGCAATCCTAGTGTAGATGAAGTCAATCTGCTTCCTCCTGCAAACCTAAATTTAAAAGGTAGTAAGTGATTTTGGTGCCTTTGCACCTGCTCTGACTTGTGAGCCCTTAATCTCATCTCATTTGGACTTCCTGAACCCCTACCTAAATGGGGTAGGGTGAAGCCCAGAAATTAAATTTAGTTCCTTCAAAAAAACTTGAGCTGTTTTGGCTAACTTTTGACATTCAGATCACTTTAGCTTTTTCAGTTGACTTTAATTTTTTCTATTGACTCTATTGTTTCCATATAGCGTATCGTTTTGTAACATTACTAACTTTTTCAAATAACTGTAGACTTCAAACTTGAATGGGCTGACTTCTGGTAGCTACCTGCCCATCCCATCTCCGCTATTCTCCAACCTGTGGCGCATTTTTCTCATCTCGTATGTACATTGGACAAAGGATATTGGGTTTGGAACAACCAGGAAAGAGGTCTGGAGGAAGACCAAAAAGGAGGTTCAAGGATACAGTGAAGGAAGACATGAAGATAGTTGGCGTGACCAAAGAGGATGCAGAAGATAGGGTTAGATGGAAGAAACTGACTTGCTGTGGCGGCCCGTGAAGGGAAATGCCGAAAGAAGAAGAAGAAGTATGGACTTCCTGACCCTCCACTTTATCTGCATTCCCTCGTCTGGATTGAGTTCATCTGTAATTTCCAATGAATTTGAAATATGTTTTGGCTCTAAGGACAGGGGTGTCCCGACTCTGTTTAGTCCAGTTATTTAAGCTCAGTTATTGTGACAACTTTGATGCAATACTAGGCAATCGGTATCAAATCAAATTGAAAACGAAATCAATTTCATCTTTTGAATTTGTTTATAAATATATAGGATAGCTCACGATAGCGAGCGAGTAAAGAAAATGATCCAAACTGACTGTTTCTAGTCTTGAAAATGACGGTAAAGTCAAAATAAATTGTTCTCCAGCCTTGGCCTACATTCTGTCGGCTGGTGAGCGCGCGTTAACGTGCCACCGAAGAGCTGAGCTCGCTGGTTGTTTGCTGATGTGTGTTGCTGCGACTCTTTTGACCCATCTTGACTCTATGTGAAGTGACAGATGTAAACCAAAAGACACGAGTCTCTGTGGACCCAGTTTCCCACTGGCCCTCACGCGACCTCTCAGCCATGTTGTTTTGGCTGGTGATAATTGCTCGAAACGATAAAATAAAAAGACCCAACATGAGATTAAAGATGCAGTAAAACACAAAAACAACTGTGTAGTTTGTTTAACCGTTAAATCTTCCCCAAGGAAGTAACTTAAAGCTAGCGGTTTGAGGCTATGGTAGAAAACGGACAACTTGCAGTCACGTTTAGCATTTACTTGTATTCAGCAGAGCCTGTAATACACATTTAGGAATAAAAAAAACTAATTATATAATTAGTCAATTATGACACAAAAAAATTGATCCATGCATTTCTCTGAACTATTCAATGCATTAACTTGTAGGGGTGTCAGAGGCATCTGGAGAGGTTACCTGGACTGCCTGCTGCACGTCTACACAGAGAGATCAGAATCAGAATCAGAATCAGAATGCTTTTATTGCCATGTCAATGAGAATATCAGAGACTAGGAACTTGCTTTGATACAGCTGTGCAATATTATAAGATGAAAATAATAAAAAATAATAAAAAATAAAATAAATTAAATAATTTTTTAATTCAGAAAGAAAAAGAAAAGTAGTGCAATGTCATAGAAAATAATAAAGATAGTAAAGTGACAAGAGGGAGGTGACTAAGAGATGTGGGGTTCAGGTTATAAAGTATTAATTAGACTAACGGCAGAAGGGAAGAAGCTGTTTTTGTGGCGGGACGTTCTGGTCCGAATGGACCGGAGCCTCCTGCCCGAGGGGAGTCGCTCAAAAAGTCCATGTCCAGGGTGGGAAGGGTCAGCTGCTATCCGACCTGCACCCCCCCCCGAGTCCTGGAGACGTACAGGTCTTCGAGAGATGGAAGGCTGCAGCCGATCACCTTCTCTGCAGAGCGCACAATGCGCTGCAGTCTGTGTTTGTCCCTGGCTGTGGCTCCAGCGTACCACACGGTGATGGAGGAGGTGAGGATGGACTCGATGATGGCTGTGTAAAACTGCACCAACATCTGGGCGGGCAGCTTGGCTTTCTTCATCCTCTGCTGGGCCTTTTTGATCAGGGAGCTGATGGACGGCTCCCACTTAAGGTCCTGTGTGATGGTAGTGCCGAGGAAGCGGAAAGAGTCTACAGTGGTGATGGGGGAGTCTGTCAGTGCAAGGGGGGTAATGGGTGCTATAGCTTTCCTAAAGTCCACGATCATCGCCACTGTCTTCTGAGCGTTGAGCTCCAGGTTGTTGTTGCTGCACCAGGACACCAGCCGGTCTACCTCCATCCTGGAGAGATGCACTCCGAGATACACTCGTTTGTAAGGCAATTTTGCAACGACTAAGTTAACGTGCATATTTTTATGGAAGGTGGTAGGAAGTGAGAGAACCCGAAGAGAACCCATGCAAATGCAGGGAGAACATTAAAATGACCGCTGTTTTTAGCCTCAACAGGCATCAGCAGCATTGATAACATTTACACCAATTTGTAGTCCTCGAAGTCAAAGCTAATACGAGCTAAATTTAGGAGGAAAAAATCCAAGATTATGTGGATATCACTAAATATTCTGATCAAGATCGGTGTGCCCACATAGTTACTGATTTATGTTGATTGGGTTATTTTAACGTCAACGGCCTTTATTTTCTCTAGAGTTGATTGGTTAAAAATAGTCTTTTCGGGATTTTTGTAAGTCGCAGTTTCAATTCAACCAAATTTCCTGCTCTTGCATAAATCACGCCAATTTCTTGCAGCATTTACGCATTAAACGCATGTTTCAGGTCCATTTTACTATCCCGTTCCCCTCTACACAGTCATTCTGGTACATGTAGCATGACCGTTTCAACAGTTACCCTTGAAAAAAAAATCTGCATTTTTCCATCCATGATTGTATTTACAATTTCAAGTATTTACCCTTTGATTGTTTGTTATTTGTGTTTTTGGTACTTTTAATATTGTTTCATTAGATTTTAATTTTCTGCATGTTGCTGATAAAAAAACTCTATAAACAGTTTATGATTGGTTTATTAGTTCATTCATTTATTTGTCTTTTTATCCGCTTCTCCCTATTGGAGTTGCGACGGGTCCTCAAGCCTATCCAAGCTGGTCATAGCCGAGAGTTGGGGTACAACCCAAACAAGTTGGGAGTTAGTTTATAAATTCCTTTGGTATTCCTGAAATATACTAAATGTATTTGTATATCAATGAGGTTTTTCACTTAAAAAAAAAAAAAAAAAAAATTACTTGGAAAGTAAAATTTACTTGCTGATGAGAATCATTTAGATCCTCAGATTTTCTGTTTTAAAGACATTAAAAATTAGCTTCACATCGGCCAACAGAAACATTGTATTTGTTAAATTGTGATCAAGACCATAAAATGGGAATAAATTGGACATAAATTTCTACTTGTGTTTTCCGTGTGAAAAAACGTCTCGATTGAACAAAAATGAAGCTAAAAATATAAATAAAATTAAAGAGCATCCCTGCAAGATTATTGGTGTCCAGTAGAGACACACCTCAGCCCTCCACGCCCATGTAGATATCCAAGCTAAAACACTTCCTGATATCGAATACGGAGAAATTTAGCTTCTATTACGTTTAGATTTTAGGAGACACTTAAAAAGCACTTCAAACGCTCGAGCATCAGCGAAGTGAACTCCACCGCAGATCTCTCACTCTACAGCCACCAAATGTTTATATGTAGCACAGATTACGTTCTCAGATTGGCAAACAGCAATTTAGAGTCAAATGAGAGTTTACACGATGGGTGCGACTCATAAAGGATGTGAAACTAGAGCGACGGAGGAGAAATTCTATTCGCTTTCATTTCTATGCTTGTTGTTTAAAGACCTTCAGACACTTAATCGGACTCAAACACGCAATCAGCAGAAACAATAATGGAATCTTGTTCTTAAAGCCTCCTTCTTGGGGACGAAAAACCCAGTTGAAGGTGAAAAAAAAATCTTTAGGTTGGAGAATTAATAAGCGTGATAAATCCGTTTAAATCTTTATTGTTTAACCAAATGCAAATAGAAAAATTGAAAAAATCCAGAAGCATTGCTCGGATGACTTGAACAGCGTGCAGTGTTTCTCCATCCCAAAGCTCACACTGCAGCAGCACTCATTACCTAGGTCTCCATAGAGACAACCTCAGCAGCCTACTCTGGACCACAGCACCGAAAGCATTCATTTGAGCGAAATCCATCTTTCTGAGGGGGAATGCTCGTTTTTTGTTGAGATCTCTTTATTAAAACCATTCTTTGCAGGTTTATTTTAGAAGAACAGAAACAGTAAAATTTCAAATCAGCAATTTCTTCTCTTTTATTGAGAAAACACACGATCGTTTGTCACAATGCTTCGATTGGTCTCATTTGTGATACGTTTACAGGTTTGAATGAAGGGAGAAGTTCAGAGTTAAGAGGAGCGAGGCTGCTGAATGGCACAGCACGAGCGGTGGCCACAAACGCAACATTCATCATAATTACAAGTGCTCAAGCTGCCATTCAAAGTTTCCATGTACATGTCTGTAACAGCAGCCATTTTGCAGCGCTGTTGCCTGGACCAAAGAGACTGAACGAGCCATTCACAGGCAAAGCATTAGATTGTGTTCTGCAAACAGAGATTCTAGCACAACACTGATCTGGAAAAGCATCACTGTCCACTTTGTTTCCGTAAAGCTAACCACAAAGACATGATTTACACAGCTTTATTCTCTTTTCTAAATCGTCTCTTGTCTTCATTGAACCTTTCGTATGACCACAAAAAGGGGGTTTTCTCATGTTTGTTTGACGCATCGTCCTCAAAGCTCTTAACAATGTGTCCAGTTTGGATCTGTACCCCCTTTCAAACCATTTCTGTCCGTCTGGCTTTTAGTTATCCTCTTTTTCTGACTGATATCTGCCCCCCAACACGCGCGCATCATCCCACCCTCTACCCCTCGATACCCCTGTCCTCCTCACTGCCCCCCTTTATCGCTGTACTGGAAAAAAAAGAAAAGAAAAACACAATAACCCTTAGTCCAATAAAAACACACCCGCGTTGTGTGAGGTGTATTTATAAACGAAATTACAGCACGAAAACGGGATTTTGTTGTATTTTGTGAGATGAGGATTTGGGCAGGGGGTGATAAAGGCTTGTCTTTTTTTTTTTTTTTCTTCTTCTTCTTCCTTTTTTCCCCCCCAATCCAAAATGACTATGTCTGTGCTTCTAATATGGCGGGTGCAATGCTGGAAAAAAAAAAAAAAAGCGCAGCCAACCTATTTAATCCTTTTTTTTCCAGATAGTCGATATGTTTTCCTAAAAGCGTGCAAAACATGCGACGAAATCTGACTGGAAATCATTTTAAATGCATTAATGAATGCATTCATTTAGAAAAATGTAGGTTTTTTTTCTGCTTTTAAAGGATTTTTTTATGTAAACATTTCTTGTTTTTTTTCATTGACTTTTGAATTTAAAACTCATTTGATTGTTTTAATTTCATTAAAGTCATTTTTATTTTCATTCTAATAAAAAATAAGATGCAAATGTGAGTTTTAATCGGTTGTTGATTTCATTATAAAAACATACCAATGAATCAGTAAAAATCTGATTTTCTAAAAGGATTTTTTTAACTAAAGCAGATAAATTTGATTCATTTTTGTCATGCATTTTGTTGTTTTGCATAATGTGCTTTTTTAAAAATGATGCAGATCAATTAAAAGAGACTGAGGCCCTGTGCAGATGCCTGGCGGAAAATAAATGACACCAAATGAAATTAAAGCATAACAAACGTGAATTAACGTTACAACTTTGATCCGGGCCTTAAATTAGACGAAAAAATAAAGACAAAAAGCTAAATGTGATGTAATTTAAATTTGATTGTTTTGTTGTTCATCCAGCTTAAAATTAGTCTTACGTTCACTTCTATCCTCCAAACATTTTGTCCATTTATGAGCTTTTACTTCATTTTTTGAACATTTGTTACAGATTGAAGGATTCGACACCTCTGCTTAAGGAGGGGGGTTCCTGCAGATGCAACTATTTACCCCCCCATACCCCCACCACCCCTACTAGCACCACTGAAAGTGCCCACTGCCTGTGACAGGACATAGCAACAGCCTGTTCCTTGCTCCATTTGCACAGGACAATGAAAAAATAAATCAAATCTTCATGCAAAACTGCTCCCAGATCATCCTTCTCAGGTTTTAGGCCTGAAGGGGTGATTATTAACCTAAACTTGGGGGTGAGAATGCATCACTTACCATTCAAGATGCACTGGAAAAAGATAAGAGCCAATATCCACATGCCCCGCTCCGTTCTATATCCAATCTTATGCTTTTTCTTCTTCCTTCCACGCCTTATTTTCTTCCCTTTTTATTTCTTCAACAAGTCAATAGCAATGAAAAGAAAATGGAGCTTGCAAATCTCTTTCCCCTTCTCTCTCTCTCTCTCCCCTCTTCTCTCTCTCTCTCTCTCTCTTTCTCTCTCTCCTGCACGTTTAGGAAGATGAAGAGGAGGACGTGTGAGCTTCTTCCTGCTGGTGATTGTCTCCTGGTGCAGCCACAGATGCTGTATGTTCCACAGTGTCTTTTTTATGTCCGGGCCTCAGTGCAGCGGTCCCTATGTGAGGGGAGCGCAGGAGGGTCTCTGCTGCTGCGCTCTGCTCTGCTCCAGGTGAGCTGTGCTGCTGCTGAGTCAGAGCTCTGTGCGCACCCAACTCCAACACAACATCCAAAACCCCAAAAACAGAATTAAGATTAGTCTTTTTTTTTTAAAGAGATCAATAGATTATAAATCAATTAAAGGTCCGAGATTAAAGCGCCTGAACGGGTCATCTCAGCTGCGTTGAAAAAGAAAAAGGAAAAAAAGAAAAGAAAAGCATAAAAGTTGGGTAATTATTTTTTTTTCTGATGGAGATGATTGTTAGCTGCGCTGGAAACTCATCCTCTTTTCGCCCCCTCTCTCCGTCCGGCGAGCAACAAGCACGTGCATCTTCCCCCCCTTGCAGCCGCACACACAAACTGCGCACACTGCGCCTGATAGGAACCTGCCCTGCCTGACGCGCTCTGGAATAAACCCTCCGCTTCCACTCTGCAGCCGCTTTTGTCCCTCTCCATCGCCTTAAAGGTGCAGGGGTAGGGGGGAGGGAGGGATGGAGGGAGAGAGAGAAGCACTGAGGGAGGGAGGACGCATCTCAGCCTCTCAAGGAGCGCTAAAAAGAAAAGAAAAAAAAAGCCTTTTTCCTTCTTTACATTTATCAAATAAGATGACAGATGAAGGTCCAGAGAGAAAAAAACCTGCATTAACATGACCAGGAAAAAAATCATCAGGATTTTCTGTTCTGCAGGACTGGGGGACATAAAAAGGGGGCTACACCTGACTTGATTCTATAGAGGCATAATACTATGGAGGCATTTAGAGGAGGGGAGGGGGTAAATTGGCTTAATTGGAGGAGATCAAATCCTGTCTTTAGAATAAATGTGTTTTCTGGATAATTTATGAGCCCCTGGGGCTTTTTAGGGGACTCCGCCAGCTTTAACCCTGCTTTCATTAATTGACCTTGACAAATATAAGGAACACCCCACTGCCCCCCTCAAACGCATCGGTGGCGGGGGGCTCCTCAGGTTCACCCCCATTAACACTGAAGAGGAGTAGGAAGTCGTTATCAATTAGCACGAAACAGAGAAGAGGAAGCAGATAGGATGATAGATAAAAAAATGTGGGGTACTGTATACGTGTACTTATATAAATAAATGCAAGTACACGTTCATTTGTACACGTTTAAAAAAAATTAAATATCCTTTTATCTTTCAACACATTGAGGGGGAGATGGTGGCTTAGTGGTGACAACAATCGTGGACCGGAAGTCAACCAGAAGTTAGCGGATTCGCATCCTACTGAGTTCACATCTAGGGTCCTTGGAGAAGACACGTAACCCCCGTTTGGCGCCGTTATAGGTGGCAGCCTACTGTGGTGTGATGCAGCACACAAATTTCCCGGTGAGAGATAAATAAAGTATATTAAAAATAAATAAATAAATAATGCAATACTTGTCAAAGAGAGAGCTGAGCCGAAAAGCAAAGCTATCGATGTACAAGTCAATCCACGTTCCAACCCTCACCTATGGTCACCAGCTGTGGGTGGTGACTGAAAGAATGAGATCGCGGGTACAAGCGGCCGAAAGTAGCTTCCTCCGCAGGGTGGCTGGGCTCTCACTCAGAGATCGGGTGAGGAGCTCTGCCATCCGGGATGAGCTCGTTGTTGAGCTGCTCCTCCTCCAGGTCGAGAGGAGACAGATGGGGTGGTTCATGCATCTGGTCAGGATGCCCCCCGAGCGCCTCGAGGGCGAGGTGTTTCGGGCACGTCCCACCGGGAGGAGACCAAGGGGCAGACCCCGGGCCCACTGGAGAGACTATGTCTCACAGCTGGCTGGGGAACGACTTGGGATCCTTCCGGGTGAGATGGAGGATGCAGCCGGGGTGAGAGAGGCCTGGGCTACCCGTTTAAGGCTGTTGCCCCCGCGACCCGACCCCGGAACAAGCGGAAGATGACGGAACGGAATACTTGTCTATGATGACCGGGTGCCAAATTTGGAACCGCAAGGCAGGAGGACCAGAGGAATACCCGAAAAAAGTACATGTATATTTATATACATATATCTACCACAAACCATTTCTGTTGTGGGGTAACAACAATGTTTACATACGTGTGTGAGTGTGTGTACTTGTGTATCAGACCACATTTGGATATAAAATTTGCTGCCAACAACTGTTTTCTTCTGGATCATTTTTCCAGACGTGTTATGATCAGAAAGTCACATTTTCATCATCCTCTCAGGATGAAATGATTTTGCGGGCGGCGGGACGGCGGCATTGCACTGACATCCCAGCGCCCATGTGACTGTTTGAATCTAGCTTGGCCCATTTTTGTTTAAAGGCGGACCAGGCTCCAATCCTCCATCCAGATATAGTATCTGTCTCAGAGATTTAGCATCCACATCAGACCTGCGCCTGAACATTTTCTGCACCAGGAATGCAGGACCTGTCACCGCCTGTCTGGCCCCTGCATGCGCTCCCAGCCAGGCATCCCTAAAATAAAACTGATCATTATCACAGCAGTGGAGAAGATAGCAGCGGGAAAAAAAAACGTACATCACTGCTCACACATTGTATACAAACTGTTTGTTTTGTTGTTTTCTCACTATTTTGCAGCATTCTCCCGCCCCCGTTCTCCCCTCCCTCTGTCTGTCTTCTTGTCAGGAGGATTTGTTGTTCATCCAGTTACCGTTGAGAGGAAAACGCATGCCTCATCTCCCTCTACCTGTCACCGTGCAGCACCAGTCTGCAGCCTGCCACTCTCAATGCCCCACTACCCTTTTCAAATGCATTATTATTAGAAACCTTTCTTTGCTTATTTTGTCCCAGTTGCATGAAGCTACCGTCTCAAGGCTGACAAAAAAAAGGGACGTTTTATCGACAAAACTGAATGGAACCCCAGCACACTAAAGGCTTATGAGTAATACCACATCGAGAGCTAAAAATATCAGCTTTTATCAGAAAATCTAACAGACATTTCTAATTTTATTTTTGGATAAAAACCAAAGTTGATTCAAACTACTTCATACACAGTTAAAAATAACTAAACCACAAATACCCAGGGCATCCCTGTGCTTGGACCCTACATCAGGGGGAGGAAAGGATTGGCGGAGATGGTGGCTCAGTGGTTAGAGCGTTTTCCTGCAAACTGGAAGTCAAACGGAAGTTTGCAAGTTTGCATCCCACTGAGTGCATGTCTAGGGTCCTTGCAGAAGACACCTAAACCCCTGTTTCTCCCACCATTGGCGCCATCATAGGTGGCAGCCTGCTGCAGTGAAATGCAGCACATAAATTTCCCGGTGAGGGATTAATAAAGTATATTAAAAAAAAAAAAAAAAAAGCACCTAAAACTACCCCCAAAAAGAACAAACCTTATGGAAAACCAGTTGAAGGAGAGATCCTCTCCCTGGATGGAAAGGCAGAATTCAAAAAGAACTGGAAATGAAATATTGTCCACAATAATATATTTACGGTTTGTTAGATGTAGTAGATGGGTTTCATCAAGACAAATAAACGAAGTTTCCAAAAAGTAAACAAAAAATGACGGTTAATGGCCTACAACTTGGAACAGGAAGCTAATTGTTTTTTTATTTTATTTTAATATACTTAATTCATCCCTCACCAGAAAATTTGTGTGCTGCATTACACCGCAGCAGGCTGCCACCTATGACTGCGCCAATGGTGGGAGAATCGGGGGGTTAGGTGTCTTCTCAAAGGACCCCAGATGTGCACTCAGTGGGATGTGAACTCGCAAACTTCCGGTAAACTTCCGGTCCACGGGCGAACGCTCTAACCACTAAGCAATCAAAATGGTAGCAACCATGAGAAGCCAGACTTTAAAATCAATTACAACCCTAAAGTCGAGTTTGTCTTCATCCAGTTTGTGGAGTCACAAACAGACACAGAAATCCAAAGAGGAATGAAAAAGACGTTTGTTCTAGGATTGGTACAGAAAATTTAAACATTAGTTTCTTTAAGATTTTACTCACGTTAAACTTGGTTGTACGATTGTCCCTCCTAAAAATCCATTCTCTCTGTACTCACATAGGGTTTCACCGTTTGTGCTTGAGCATGCTTAAGTCATGTTTCTGGAAAAAAACAAAGAGCAACAATCTTGCTGACAACAATGAAGTCCATCCTTTCAAATTGTTTGGTTTGTGACAGTCCACAACCCTCTTACAGCCTGTCTCTTAAAGGACTGTCGCTTTTGTGACAACAAAAATTATTCTGGAGTGTTGCAAAAGTGTGATGTCACGCATTCTGTTCCATGCTTTAGCATAGTCAGTGCTCACGCTACATGTGAACCACAACTAGTCCAACTGAATTGTGCCCTTTCATACTTTTTGCAACCCATCCGGGGACGGCTAAACAAATTGCACACCGGCATAATTCGGTGCACTCAAAAAGTCAAATGAATTGCGCTTTGGTGGTCAAAAGGTATTCGGACATGGTTCAAACTGCCTAGTTTGAGTACACCATGACTACTGTATGTAGTATGTAACAGATCCGTGTAGTCCCTCATTCATCCAGGAGTGATCCATAGTAGAAAAAGTTTTAAAAAAGTCTTCTGGACTTTTGAGGACAGTGAGGTGAAGATTCTAAGTAGAGAGAAAGGTTGGTTTGAAAGAGGGGTGAAGGAAGCCATCTTTGTGATGAAAGAAAATCCCTCACTGAATCGGAGTGGAGGCATTTGATACGTTTTGCCTGGTATCTACAGCAGCCTTTTGAAGCCATGGACTAAAGATGACACCTCGTGACCCAGATTCACGCCTCTCGTTAGCAAGTATTTTCTATTCACTAGGCTTTTAGCATTTTTATAATTGGGTTCGTTTACTGGTCTGTGGCTACAATAGGAGCCATTTACGGCCATCTTAGGTAACACAGGCTCATTGGTCGAGCCCATCATACTATTTTTTTTACCTTTTTTTTTACCTTTTACTCAGGTTAGTATAAATAGATCCAGTTTTCTGTCCATTTCATTCAGATTGAAAATGATTTCCGGATGGAAGTCGAAACGTCTCGATCAAGAATTAAACTGTCCAGAAGACTTTTTTGTAACTTTTTCTACTATGTAACAGATGGAATTCAACCAGTAAGGAAATAGGAGTTTAGAAAGCTTTTTGGGAAGAGGGGGTTAAAAGTCCAAAGATCAGGAAAGGACCCCAGACGGGATCTTATAAGGTCCAGACATCCCTCTGAAATGCAGATGGAGCTAGATATCTGGAACCATTTATGAGTTAGGCCTAATTTCTAAAAAAAAAAAAAGACATGCAAAAAAATGCTTCATCAAACTAAATGATTTACAACAAACAGTAGTGTATGTTACAGACCCGCACACACACAGAAGGACCAATTAGGGAGGACCCGGTTCCCCACCAGTCTTGTTGATTCATTGCTTTGCTTTGTTATGTGTAATCATTCAGCCATATGCTGAGTGATTCTCCTCTGCATATCCCACAGGACTGTTTGTGTGAAGAGATTGGATTAAAATTGCCGCTGCATCAGATGCAGTGCAAACCTTATTTATCTAATCCCCGCTTTAACCCTTTGATATGTTGTTTGGTCATGATCAAATCAAACGGTATTAATCTCTTTAAAGCCTTCTGGTATAAATGAAACACTGATATACTTTTTTTTTTTAATATCTGCTTTGATTTATTATTTAAAAATTAAAATGAAATAAATTCCCTCCAAAAAAATTCTAAAAAGTGTGAAAGATTAAAATATTTTTGTTTAGATAAACATCTTTTGTGTTTACTTAATAATTGAGATTCTCTATTCGACAAAAAAAAAAAAAAAAAACTCAAATAAAATGTTTATTTTTATTTTGAAATTTGACATACGGTATCTTCAAATAATTTAGGCTTTGCATCTAAAAACATTTTTATTTAGAAAAATGTTTTGAAAATATGGTCCCAGGGGCGTTGGCGTAGTGGTAGAGTTACCGTCTTTCGACCGGGACTGGGACGAAACGCACTGGGCCAAAGCATTCCCTGGGACTGTGGGGGTGAAAACTGGAAGGACAAACAAAAAAAAACCCATATATATATATGTATTTAAAAAAAAGTGTTTTGAAACTATAAAAAAACTGGACACTAGAAGAAATAAAATTTTTTATAACCTTTTATTTTCTCGACATCCTTTTAATGTTTACTAATTGGGACGCTGATGAAAAGATTTTGGCCCTTGCGCCTTATGTCTAACACACACACATCAGTGTATTTCAACGTATAATTATTAAATAATGAAACAACAATGATATGAAATCAGTTGATTTTGATGTAAAAAAATTAATTTTTAATGACTGAATCTGTCATTTATGTATTATTAAATCTGAAAATTTTCAGGCTTTTGACACAGCAGTGGCCTAATCATGATGCGAACTTAATCACTAACACCATAAAATAATATCATGTGCATATTTATATTACAACAATTCAAAATGACAAGAAGAGTGCTCTTCAAGCACTTTTTTGTCACAAAGGGGTGTTTTATTTACAGTGGTTTTTGTAAGTTGTAGGTTTAGATGGAAGAAACTGACTTGCTGGGGCGACCCCTGAAGGGAAATGCCGAAAGGAGAAGAAGTTTTTGTAAGTTGCTATAATTTTTCTTTTAGAATTTGTATATAGTTAAAGGTATAAAAATACAAGTTAGATGTGTGTAGTAATTGTTATATGTGTACAAATTTGCTTGTGTTTACGTACGTTTCTGTTTGGTTTTTTAAATCTTTTATTCTCAAATTTGCTTAGATTTGAGGCAATTTTTGTGCGTGCTTTTAAAATGTTTTGAAAATAACTTTGAATTACTTTATGTGTGAGAAATGCTTTTTACATCAAGATTGATTGATATTTATGTGTCGCTCCTCCAAATTTGGTTTGCTAGCTAGTTCAACTGTAAAAGGATGGAGTGCTCCTTCTGGGTTGCTAATGTGGAGGGGTTTCTCGGAGTCTTGTTCGAAAGTGAACTAGACAAGACTAGATCAGGCCAGTGTCTGCGCAAAAACAAAACATGCTGCCTCGGATTGTTATGGTAAAGAGACAGTTGAGCCAATGAGCAAAGCACTAGTCGATGTTCCTACCCTCACTTTAGTCGATAAGCATTGAGCGACTGAAACAACAAAATCGCAAATACAAGCAGCCTACGTGCGATTCCTCTGAAGGATATCTCACTCAGAGACAGGGTGAGGAGCTCTTCCGTCCGAGAGGAACTCGGAGTAGAACCGTTGCTCTTACAGGTAGACAGGAGCCAGATGGAGTGGCTAGAGAATCTGGCTTCAAAGCCTCACGGCCACCATGTTGGGAGAACGCCATGACATCTCCCCCTAAAGAGCTGGAAGATGGTGCTAGAGTGAGGACAGTCTGAATTTATGCCCTAGGGCAGGGGTGGGCAAACTTTTTGGTTCTTGGGCCACATTGAGTTCTAATATTTGACCAGGGGGTCGGAACAGGAACAAATGGTTAACGTGCTTTGGTAATCGCTAGATTAGACCGATAGAATAGCGTGCTAAGTTTTAAACAAGCACACTAGATGCTACATCAAAAGTGTTAAATTTCAAATGTAGCATGCTAGGTCTGAAATCTAGTGAGATAGCGCTTCAAAACATGAATTTAGCAGCGCTACATTTGAAATCTAAGCGCTTCATGTAACATTTTGCTTGTTTTTGGCATCTAACATGCTTGTTTATGTGTGTATATTTGGCCCAATGGCTTTCTATATCATTCAGTGCACCATCTAGTGAGGAAGCATCAGAAATGCAGGGGAAATAAAACACTGACAAGGTTTATTTTTTTAATTTTTTCAAGTTTGGCGGGCCGGATTAAAACGTTTAACGGGCCGTATATGGCCCGCGGGCTGTAGTTTGCCTATGCCTGCTTTAGGGTCATCAAGAACCAATAAATATTATAACAATTTATTATTAGTTATTAATGAGATTAGGTTGAAATGTTTGCCTAAGTATATCATTCCGAGGGGAGTTGAAAATCGCATCATTCCGTCGTGGTTATGTAACATGTTAACTACAGGGTTTAAATTGATTGCTTGCTTTTGACACATCGATTGATTTTTAAAGAGAAATGCATATCGATGTCCTCTGATCGTTGTGGATTCATTAAGGTTCCCTGAGGAATCTACTGCATCTTCTAATATGAGGCTTGTCAGATGTCAACAGCTCACAAAGTTCACATGAAATAATCAGAGCTGGACAATAGAAGACAGAAAAAACTTTGCCCCATTTTGATCAGTGATAAAACGCTAACTTGTAGACAGGTTATGCTCGAAATAACTTGAGTAAAATAAACCATTAGGATCTGCAGCAAAAACGAACATGGTACAGAAGGGAAGAAGACAAGTCTCTAAAAAAAGGAGGAGAAAAACTAGTTTCTGATTCTTGTCCTAGTACAGTTTGTACCAGTCCTATGAAGCAGGATTAGTGGCTTAGTGAGGTAACTTCGGGTTTAGCTCTGGATTTTCTGAAATAAGAAGGTGGTTCTTTTCTTAACTAGCAGCATCAATATGGCAACGGGCTATACTGCTTCAGACCGGGTTGGGCTCAGTCACAGTCAGTCACCTTCTTAACCATCCATCACTTACGGGGTTGCGGGGATGCCGGAGCCCATCCCGGCTAATTCAAAGCGAGAGGCAGGTACACCCCGAACAGGTCGCCAGTCTGTCGCGGGGCCACTCATTCCTTGGGGCAATTTGGCACCAGCCAATCAACCTAACATGCATGTTTTTGGAGGGTGGGTGGAAACCGGAGTACCCGGAGGAAACCCTTGCATGCATGAGGAGAACATCCAAACTCCACACAAAAAGGCCAGTGTTCCAAGCCTCGTCACCACCCAGGACTCAAACCCACGACCTTCTTGCTGTGAGGCTGCTGTGCTACCCACTGCGCCACGGTGCTGCCTTGGGTTGGGCTAACAGGGCTAAATAATTGCTTTCAAGATAACCGTTTCTAATGTGTGAAACTCATCGTCTGCAAGTCAGACAAGGGGATCCTACCCAATCCTGCCGGTTGTATTTGGTATATAAGACAAATTATTTATTCATTCATCTTCTGAACGGTTTATCCCTAATGTGGTTGTAGGAGGTGCCAGTGCCTCCCAGAGCCAGAGGTGTCAAAAGTACCAACATTTTCTACTTAAGTAGAAGTATAAATACCGAGTTAAAAAACTACTTTAGTAAAAGTAGAAGTATCAACTCAAGTTTTCTACTTAAGTAAAAGTAAAAAGTAACCTATTTTAAAACTACTTAAAGTAAAAAAAGTAAAAGTAATTTTCAGAAAAAAAAGGAATATTGTTAACAAAAGCGTATGAACATACAACCGGATTCCAAAAAAGTTGGGACACTTTAGAAATTGTGAATAAAAACTGAATGCAATGATGTGGAGGTGCCAACTTCTAATATTTTATTCAGAATACAACATAAATCACAGGTCAATAGTTTAAACTGAGAAATTGTATGATATTAAGGAAAAATATGCTCATTCAAAATTTCATGGTGTCAACAAATCCCAAAAAAGTTGGGACAAGAACCTATTAGAGGCTGGAAAAAGTCATTTGAGCATACAACAAACACCTGGAAGACCAATCAGCACTAATCAGGTCAATTGGCAATATGATGGGTATAAAAAGTGCTTCTCAGATTGGCAGTGTCTCTCAGAAGCCAAGATGGGTAGAGGATCACCAACTCCCACAATGTTGCGTAAAAAGATAGTGGAACAGTATCAGAGAGGTGTTACCCAGCGAAAAATTGCAAAGAGTTTGCAGTTGTCATCATCAACTGTGAATAATATCATCAGAAGATTCAGAGAATCTGGAAAAATCTCTGTGCGTAAAGGTCAAGGCCGGAGAACCATACTGAATGCCCGTGATCTCCGGGCCCTTAAACGACACTGCATCAAAAACAGGAGTGCTACTGTGAAGGAAATCACAGCATGGGCTCAGGAGTACTTCCAGAAACCATTGTCAGTGAACACAATCCACCGTGACATCCGCCGTTGCCAGCTGAAACTCTATTCTGCAAAGAAGAAGCCATTTCTAACAAAGATCCACAAGCGAAGACGTTTTCACTGGGCCAGGAGTCATTTAAAATGGAGTGTGGCAAAATGGAAGACTGTTCTGTGGTCAGACGAATCACGTTTTGAGGTTCTTTTTGGAAATCTGGGGCGCCATGTCATCAGGACCAAAGAGGACAGTGACAACCCAAGTTGCTATCAACGCTCTGTTCAGAAGCCTGCATCTCTGATGGTATGGGGTTGCATGAATGCGTGTGGCATGGGCAGCTTGCACATCTGGAAAGGCACCATCAATGCAGAAAAATATATTCAGGTTCTAGAGCAACATATGCTCCCATCCGAACGTCGTCTCTTTCATGGAAGACCCTGCATTTTTCAACAAGATAATGCCAGACCACATTCTGCATCAATCACAACATCATGGCTGCGTGGGAGAAGGATTCGGGTACTGACCTGGCCAGCCAACAGTCCAGATCTTTCACCTATAGAAAACATTTGGCGCATCATTAAGAGGAAGGTCAGACAAAGAAGACCCAAGGCGATTGAACACTTAGAGGCCTGTATTAGACAAGAATGGGAGAACATTCCTATGTCTACACTTGAGAAGCTGGTCTCCTCAATGCCCAGACGTCTGTTGAGTGTTCTAAGAAGAAGGGGGGGTGTCACACAGTGGTGAAAATGGCCTTGTCCCAACTTTTTTGGGATTTGTTGACACCATGAAATTTTGAATGAGTATATTTTTCCTTAATATCATACAATTTCTCAGTTTAAACTATTGACCTGTGATTTATGTTGTATTCTGAATAAAATATTAGAAGTTGGCACCTCCACATCATTGCATTCAGTTTTTATTCACAATTTCTAAAGTGTCCCAACTTTTTCGGAATCCGGTTTGTATTTTTTAACTATTATCACATGCTTTAAGGAGCAGAAAATATGATAATAAATGAAAGTGTTTTGGTGTTAAACTTTATGAATCAGAAACATTTATTTCTTAATAATCTTTATTGGAAATCGATTAATGAACACAATCAAATGCATTATCATAAGCAGGGCATTATGTAACGTCCCTTCAGCTACCAAGCTTCACTCTGCATCACCTAATTTAAACAACTTCAGCAGACACAAACACACTCAATGTAAAAAAAAATAAATAAATGAAAAAAAAAATGACCAAAAGGCTTTTTTAAGCCTTGAAGGCAGCTAGTTTTCAAAGTTCTTTGAGGCAATACTGAATAGTCTTTATCAAGTTGATAAGGTTGGGAGTGCCACATACAGCCTGCGTGACACCTGGAACCAGCGTTGCCAGGTGGGAGGTGCTGGATTATCGTACTAATGACGTAAAATTATTGTATTTTACAAAAAATATCGTACACCCAGTAAAACCACGCCCATTGACAAAATAACACCCTTTACATGCACTCGTAAGGCAGTGGGAGTGAAGGAAACACACAGGAGGCAAAATCCTTGAATTCTTTTTCTAAAATTTTAAGAACTGTAAAAATGAAAAAATAACCAGGGAAACAAGATTTTAAAAAACCAGTAGGGGTGGGACTTAGGAGACGGTATATATAAATTTACATATATACATATCTACATATATATGTGTACATATCAGGTTTTTTTAATGTTAACCCAAACATCTTCATGATACAAAATCTAAGCGATGTGTAGTTTTAATCTCCTCAGTCAGTCTTTATAAACTAATCAATAACATTTTGGATGCTTTTAAGCACAAATACTTCATCCACTACTATTTATGGATTAATCAGTTCAATTAGCTTTGTTTCTAAAGATAAAATAGTGCGTCACAGATCAAAGTTATTTTTATAAAAATACCATCTACAACATTTTCAGCAAAGACGTTTACAATAACCGCAGACTGAAAATAATAATAAAAAAAATATTTCTTTGCTGTTGTTTTTTTTTTAAAAAAAATGATAATTCAATCAGAGTTCAGTGTTGCAGCATCAGAAACACTTTGATTTCCGAGCCCGAGTCTCAAACACGGAAATTGACGTCCCTGCTCTTTAAAAGTTTGTGGGCGGGGCTACTCGCCCCAAAGTAATGATTGACTGGAGCTTTCAGCCAATCATTCATCTGTTCCTTTGTTTGATGCATTCAGGGTTCATAAAAAAAAAAAAACTCCGACAAACAGTCGCGGCTTTTTAACGGTGACAAAATGGCGAAAGTAGCGACTACTTTTTATAAAATGAACGAAGTAAAAGTACAGATAATTGCATAAAAAAGTAGTGAGTAAAAGTAAAAAGTAGACAAAAAAATAATTACTTCGTTAAAGTAAAGATAACGAGATTTTCTACTTGAGTAAGGTAACGAAGTAGTCTTACTTCGTTACTTGACACCTCTGCCCAGAGCCTATCTCGGTTGATTACAGGCAAAAGGCAGGATACACTCGGAACAGGTCACCAGTCTGTTGAGGCGCCACACACAGACAACCATTCACACACTCATTCCTAGTTTCATGGGGGCAAATTAACCGAACATGCATGTTGTTGGGGAGTGAAAGGAAACTGGAGTACCCGGAGAAAACCCACTCATACATGGGGAGAACATGCAAACTACACACAGAAAAGTCAGTGTGTTACCCCCAACTCCTGAGCTCGAACGTCTGACCTTCTTACCATGAGGCCACCATGCTAACCAGTTTACCACTATGTAGCCCTAAACAAATTAACAAGGCAGTGTTTTTAAATGTTTTTCAATTAATAAAAAAAATTCCACAAATATTCAGTAGAAATGCTTACCTTGACCAACCAGGTCATAGGAGAGTAGGTGGTCCTATTTCAGAAAATCGTCCAAAGTTCGCGTAGTGTTGCGTCCTACTGTAGATCCAATCAGCAAGCGTATCGTGTGTCTGAAAAACAGACAATCACATAATGAAATACTAAAATCAGAGTTTGCCAGATCTGTTCAAGTTCTGACAAAGCAAAATTTACATGTTCAGCTCTTTTTTTTTTTTACTTAAAACTGCTCGACAATTTAAAACACAGGCTTCTATTTTTTTTTTTATCGGTCTTATCGGTCTTATATATCGGTCATATTTTCCAAAAAATTCCATATGAAACATGAGAGTGTAAACATGTATTGTGACATATTGAACGAGAACCTCCAGCTTTTAGTCAGGGCATTGAAGATGGGTTGTGTGCATAGGCAGGAAAAGCAAGAAGTGGGTCTGTGAAAAGCATCTCACAATTCTGGAGTTCTGCAGTCAGTTTCTAGACCAGGCACGGGGAAACTACGGCCCGCGGGCCACACGCGGCCCATTAAACGGTTTAATCCGGCCTGCCGAAATTGAAAAAATTAAATAAATAAACCTTGTTAGTGGTTTATTTCCCCTGCAATTCTGATGTTTTCTCACTAGATGGCGTATTGTATAATATGGTAAGCCACCGGGCCCAATGCACACACGTAAACAAACGCGTTAGATGTTAAAACAAGCAAAATTTTACATCAAGCTCTTAGATTTCAGACCTAGCACGCCACTCCATCGGTCTAATTTTGCGGTTACCATAGCATGCCATCCATCTGCTCCTGTTCCGGCCCGCTTGTCAAATGTTAGAACTTAATGTGGCCCGCAAACCAAAAAGTTTGCCAACCTCGGCTCTAGACCTAACTCCAACAGAAAAGAGTTTTGGGAAAGAGTTGAAACTTTATCTTTCTCAGCGACTGAGAACTTTAACGAAGAACTGTGTGAAGAAGTGGGCCAAAATCCCACCTACAGTTGGTACAAACCTTACCAAGAAATACAAGAAACGTTTGATCTCTGTAATTATTGACTGAGGCTTTTATATCAAACATTATTTATATTTGACCCAAGTTATCAAATATTTATTTGACCAAGAAATGTCAAAATAAATTTGTATAATGTCCAAAAAAAAGTTATATTTATTTTGCTTTTTTTTTTAATCCATACAAGTTCATTAAAATGACCATCGTCCAGATTTTATATGTACACGTTTAAGTTTATCCATCCTGACATGTCCAAGAAGCGATAATAAACATCTTTGAATTTGACTCATCTGGTCTCTAACTGTCCAACATAGGGTGGTAGCGTTGCTTAGTAACCACAGCACATGACTGACCTTCTGGTCATAAAAATGTATGAAGTCATTTTATTCATTTTCCATTCTCTCTGTCTCCCACTCTCTGTCTTACACAAACACTGACACACACATGCGGCTCGGTCCGACACATCAGAAACGCATTGTTTCTGTTTATGTGTGTGTGTCGGAGAGAGGGGGAGGGAGAGAGAAAGAGAGAGAGAGCAGCCGAGTGGTAATGAAGGGCTGTACCTGACACATGCCACCGGCAGCATCATGCAGCGTGGGGAGGGTGAGGTGGGAGGGAGCATCTAGTGACAAGAAAATCAGCAAGCTCTGCAGAGGACACGGGTGTGAGAGGAGCCCCACTTTGTGTGTTCCCACCACTAAACATGCTTCATATCAGTCTGAGCATCATTATGGATTATGTGTTAGCGCTGCTATCCATATCAAATCTCTGTGATGTGCTTAGCTGATGTAAATCGGTGTAGTTTCCACTGACTTAAGCTCTATTTAATCCACAGAACATATTTATTGTTGTGACAGAGTATTATATAGAGGGGGCCATGTGGGGGATGCCGTTTGGAGGCAGCGGCACACAGGACATTAGGCAGCATGCCTGTCAGCTCATAGCATCACAGCGACTGGCTTCCTTACAAAATGCTGCTCTGTTGTTCCCACAGGGAGCACAGATGTTAGCCTTGCCGTAGCCTCCGTCGCCATCTTTTTTTCACCCTTACAACATCTGCACAGCTGTGTTGTCGGCTGGAGCGCCACAAGACGCACTTGAACTGTTGACAGCTAGGGGCAGGTCGGCACAGATGGCAGGTGGGAGTGTCAAGAGACTGGCACCGGGTGGAGGGGATGGCAGGTAGAGACAGGGGCTCCCATCTGGCCTCGGTGCTGGCAATGTGCCCTGGGGCATCTTCAATGTTTCCTCAACAGAAAGCCTGTCAGAAGTTGGAAGTCACCTTGTGCAAAACGTTGTACTCTCTAGGAGGTCTGAAAGGAGATGAAGGGGGGGCGCGAGGGGGCATAAAGCTGCAGCTGATGCTAATTTTAACAAGCAAGTAGATAAAAAAGCTTAACCCCAGTTAAGGAAATGGTTTATTTTTGCGAATGGCTTCATGCATTTATGTCAAGATGTCGTCCAAAATGTCTATTTTTATTTATTTACATATATTTAAAAAGTTTTAAACTGTTAACATATTCACTGAATTACAAATTATCATGCAGATGAGATTTTTATGCAGAGGTTTCTGCAGAACTGCAACATTCGGGGGACCTGACACATTCCTCCTGTTTGCTGCTTTGTAATGTCATTTTAGCAGCTGCTTTCTTAAACTGGCATATTTGTCTGGCAGAATCCGCAACATGTCTTATCTGCATACCAAATTGTGGACTCTGAAACAGATTCAAATCTCTCTGAACGTTTTCTGTGAAAAACAGATAGTTTTCATCCACTTACTTTCTGCTTTCCAGCAGCAGACATTGTTTTTGTTTCTGTGAATAATTATCTGCTTATTAATGTCGAACAACCTCCTGGAGTTTTTTCTAGAAATGGGCTCAACTTGTGACAAAAATCTAATTTCATACATTCAAAAACCCCGAGATTCAATACAATCCAGATAAACCAAAAACAAAAATATTGATGACGCTTAAAGTCCATTTGCATAATAATTTGGAATTGATTCTAGTCCGTTTTAGGCCATAAACACACTTGATTTCTATAGATTAGTTTGTATGGATTAAATCTAATTTATGATAATAGTAATAAAAAATTAAAATGTCTAAATGTTTACTATTTGGTTACTGTAATGGGGTGTAAACAATCACAAATCACAGACATGGGGATTCCCATCAGGATTAAAATCTCAAACTACTTTGTAACAAATTTGAAAATTACAGGAAGTCTTCAGGCCAGACTAACTTTACGCAAATGAAACCAAATATAAATACATGTTTGTCATATTTTGCATTTTTTGAACACTGTAGGATGGAGAGGGGGTCAGTACCACAACCTCACAGCAAGGAGTTTGCTGGTTTAATTCTCAGCTACGGTAGGAATTGGACACGGGTATTTCTGTGTGTCCAATCCAAGTCCTCACCCTCCTTTGCATCCCCTAAAAGACATGCATGAAAGGGTGATTTTAAGTAGTTGTGTGTCTTTAAGTAGCCTCGTGACAGATTGGTGACCTATCCAGGGTGTACCCCGCCACTCGCCTGCTTACTAACTGGGCCCCCATGACCCAGTGTTGGGAATAATGGTTAAAATATTGAATGGATGAACTATTAAAATGTGTTTATCTATTTTTTGGTTAAATTAATCAATTTTTTTAAGAAAGAAAATTTTTTTAATTTTTTATATTATAAAAGTTGTTTATGTTTCATTAAAACTCGTATCTGAAGGTAAATCATTACATCATGGTAATCAACAGGTTGCACACCTGAACTAATCCTTCCCAGAATGCAATGCTGAGAGCAAACCAGCTGATCGGAGGTTGTTGGCAGCAGTGAGGGGCGCAGCTCAGTGGGGCGGGAGGTTGTTCTAGGCCTGACCTAGACTACCTTTCCAGGGCAGAGGGCCAGAGTGAAAGAAAAGAGCTTTACGGCGGAGCATGTGGCCAGGTCATACTGTCTTCCCCTCCTTCCATCGTAAGAGTTCCCCCCTTTAATCCTGCTCTAAAGCTCCCTCTATCAATTCTCTCACATTGCCCCTCCTCCCCTTTTTCCTCCTCACCTCCACACCCCCTTCCGCTGCATTGAGCATGCCTGGAAGAAATGCCACCAGATGCCCAGTGTCTAAGACAGGCATTATGTTCTTAGAGGATGTCCTGGTAATTCTGGTTTCTTACCAAGCGGCTGGTGATTACCACGCTCTGTAGCGGGGAGGATGAGAGGAAATCCAGAGGACAACAGGTAGCTGTCTCTGCTCGCCAAAACAACATCTAACATCCACATCGGAGTGGAAGGTTTCTTTTTCTGACATCTTTAAACAACAAAAATAAAAGAAACAGATTTACGAATAGCTACGTAAAATTTAACTTGATGTTCTTTGTGGCGTTCAGGGACTAACTGAGTGGGTTTTCTGTTTGGATCTAAATGAGAACACACCAACAGCAGCGTTTAGTTTTGTATTTTATAACATGTTACTCATCAAGAATTTAAAACTGTAGGAGCAGGACTTCATTTGCGATAAGAAAACGTGTCAATCATTGGGACTCTGGGAGAAAGTGGTTCGTCAGACCCTAAGGGGGCACCACTGACCTAAATACAAAATTGTCAACAGCAATAGTTCGCTGACAAACCAAAAGAGAGCACTGGGAAAACAGCATTTAGCTGCAACTCTGGTTCTGGTTAAACTGGGAATTCACTTCTCTAGAGGTCAGTCAGAACACTTGAATTACAAAATGCAGGTTAGTGGTTCCGAGGATTTCTAAAAGTTCCACTTGGTGGTAGAACCTTTAACCACCAAGCTTCCAGTTCATGGAAGAAACTCTCAGCTCAAGTGAGAGAAGTAGACAGATTCTTAATTCAAGGTTAGATTTAAACCGTTTCTCTTTTGGAAAGCTTATTACCAGACCGGCTAGAAACCGACCTAGCTTATTAATTGGTATCTTGGTGCACTCGACCTCAGTCCTCTGGTTTTATCTCCTTTAGTATTATGTAGTGTCTGAAAATATAGATCATTTCAGATAATCATTTCATTCACTGAGACATCTGCTTTAGAGTTTCAAATTAAGGTTACCAGACTTGGTGAATTCAATTCAATTTTATTTGAATAGCCAAAATCACGGAATTTCTGTCTCAATGGGCTTCACATGAAAATTCAGGAGAAAAAAACAAGAAAAAGAGGAAATAACTAACAAATGCTAACTAAACACGACTAGCACATTTATGCCCTTAGCCTCTCCTTTACGGTGAGGAAAAACGCCTAAAAAAAACCCCCATCAGTTGGGAAAAAATGAGAAACCTCGTGGGGATCCACACAAAAAAGAGATCCCTCCCCCGGGATGAGCATCCTAAGACTATGCTTGAATGTGTCTAAGACTAATGCTTGAATAAACCAAACCAAAAGCTAAAATAAAACTCTGCATTTGCTTGAGAGACGTCTCAAAAGTTCAACTGGTGACCTTTAGGATGACCACCAGGATGACCGATAGAAAACAGATGGTGGGAAAGGGATCTCTCTTTGCCTAAAATTGGTCAAATATGATGAAGAAGGATAGGCAACTTTCCATCAGCCCTCTTTAAAAAAGGGGTCTGATGGAAAGTTGGTCCGCCGAAAGTGGTCCGCCGTAAAGCTCTTTCCATCAGAGCCCTTTAAAAAAAACACCTTAGAATCTCTTGGTGTTGCATTTTCGTCTGGCCTCCAATCAATTTGTCACCATTATTTTTCTGTGATAAACCTTTTTTTAAATCCCCAAATTCCTTGCAAGAAGTCTTTTTTCAACTTTATGGGAACCCCAAAGAACCACTTCAAAAACCAATTCTTTTCTATCATTTTCATTGACTAAATATTTTATTCCAGACGCCGGACTACTCGTAGATGCTTCACCAACATCTAGACCTTAGCCGATTCCATCTAGATTCCTATCCTTGCATTCGGGCTTCGGACCTCATCTCTTAAAGACTACTTGAAACAAAAGCTGCCTGTCTGGAGACGACTTTGTTGTGATGGGATGTAAGAATAAAACATAATCTAATTCAATAACCAAAGATCAGAAAACCAGATGGAAATGTTTTTTTGCTTGTGATTGTTAACTAGCCGTCTGAAACGTAAATCCTTTTGTTATTTTTCTTCGTCCGTCAGATTAGACATGTGTATTTACATCACGTTATTGATGTATTTGAAATAGCAGCTGTAAAAGAGATTTATCAGATTAAAGTAGAATATGTCCAGTAAAGAGGATTTCTACACATCTAAACACTCATTTCTACCAGAAGATTACTGATGCCCCCATGTGGTCTGGAGAGGAAATACTGTGGAATAAATCGACAAATAAAGGACGACAGAAAGATGGATACAATACCAAATAAGCCGAATGTAGTCTTTATTCAGCACTAAATGTTTCTTTTTTTTTTTTTAAACTTTGTTGGAACATCAGTAAACTCTTTTAAAAATAAATAGTTTTTTTTAATATGATCTAGTTATGTTGAAATAACAGATTTTTTTTTTTTAATTTGGGAAATTAAAATAACTGACGGTTTATCGATCCACTTTGTTTACCTTTCGTAGGATGACAAACATTCGATCAAAAAGAGCCTGAAAAATTCTGACATCATTCAAGCATTTTTTTTTATTTTGTGACTAAAAGTGTATGTTTTTTATTGACAGCAAGTTATAAAAAAATTAATCAAATTTTTGATTAAAATGTTAAAGTTTAAGGTCTTTTTTTGTTTTAAATGTCATGATATTATTTAGTTACTGGTTAAAAGGAAATCAAATATTAAATGACTCATAAGATAACTTTTTTTTGTTTCATTCCGCTACCATTTATTTTCATCCAGGACTGGGACATGAGGGCAACAGCTCGCCCCCCAGACTCATCCTTCAACATGTTCCCAGGCAAGATAGCTTGTCACCAGCAGGTCCTGGGTGTGCCTCTGTGTATCCTCCTGGTAGAACCCACCTAGAACACCTTGTCAATGATGCGATCGGGAGGCATCCTAACCAGATCTCTGAACCACACAGGAGGGGCACTTAAAGAAAATTTGTGGCCAAGAACAACCTAGCGTTTGAATAGTTTCCAAAAACACTTCAGGTATGTTTTGATGTGGATAAAACATTCAAACCTGGTTAAAACCTTCAAAAAGTTGATTGTGCTTGAACACTCCCCTTTAAATGTACCAGTGACAGTAATATAAAAAAAAAAGCAGTAGATGGAACACAGCATTCCAGTGCTCTACATTTCACCCTGCTTCTGACTCCCGGTAGCATGCTTGCAACTTTGAAGCAAACTCTGTTTTTAATAAGCTTTACGATACGTAGTTAAGCTAATAAATTAAGGAAGATATACCGTATTTTCATGACCAAAAGGCGCACCGTATTAAAAGGCGCAGTCCCAGTTTCATGTGCTCTGTATCTAACACACACGAGGCGCATCTGATGATAGGGCGTGGGTTTTACATACATATTCTCTATTACGTACATCCGCTTAAAACAACACACACACGCGCAAAGCGTGCGTTTTTAAAAATGGATCGGGAATAAAACTGAGTTTTGTTGTCTTTATTTAAATATTAGTTATAGTCGTCATAAAGTCATTTATCAAATCCATTCAAGTCCTCATCCTCTGTTTCAGAATCTAACAGCTGCTCTAAATCCAACATAGCAGGTTCACTTTCCTCGCTGTCAGAGTCACTTTCTGTACCGTGCGGCTTCTCGGAAATGATGCCTGTTTTTGCTAAAGCTCGAACAGCAGTGCCAGCAGACACGTTAGCCCAAGCATCTACAATCCACTGGTAAACTGTGGCATAACTCACCCGGCGTTGCCTTCCACCCTTCGTGAAGCTGTGGTCTCTTCAAATCATCCATCATTCCCACGCCGCTCGCGGCCTTACTTTGAACGGCCGGTTCACACCGATGTCCAGCGGTTGGAATTCTTTTGTCAGACCTCCCGGAATCACAGCAAGCGTAGTGTTCACCTGCTTCACTTGTTTTTACACGACACACATAGAGCGCACTGCATGGTAGGATGCGCCGCTCATTTTGAAGAAAATATAAGACTTTTATATACGCCTCGTGGTCGTGAAAATACGGCACTTTATTCATCCCTCAACAGGAAAATTTGTTTGCTGCATTCCACCGCAGCAGGCTGCCACGACGGCACCAACGGTGGGAGAGACAAGGGGTTAGGTGTCTTCCTCAAGGACACCTAGTTCTGAGCTCAGTGGGAACCGATCTCGCGAACTTCCTGAGAACTTCCGGTCCATGGGTGAACGTTTTACCACTGCGCTATCACCTCCGCCTCGATCTGGTTAATTTGAAAAAAATAAGTTCATCACATATCGAAAAAAAAATGGTCACGACTTCAGTTCATATAAGTCGATTTTAAAGCTTATATTTCATAACAAAAAAGAGCTAAATGTGCTTCATAAGAGCTAAGACTTTCTAATCTTGGATTGGAAAATTGCCACCTTTTAAGTGCTGAGACGGCAGGTTTCAGTGAATTTACAAGAACGGGCAAATCTGCTAAAAATAAAACTCAAATCATTTCAGATCCACCTCATCGACTAAGAATTGTTTGAAGGGTTTTAATTTATTTTTGGCTTAAAAAACTTTCATTGACATAACAAGCGGTTCATAACCTGACAGCCAGAGATAGTGAGACAAGTATTATTTAGAATGAAGAGGAAGAAAAACGAATAACTGAATAAGTGAACTCCAGGTGTTGAAGATGAGTTCCTGACTACACTCTGTTCTGTTCGAAACCCGTATGGTACTGGTTGACCTACAAAACCAGTGAGAGTGCTGATGTTCGTCACAAGCGCGAGACCCTGGAGTGTCGTAAAGACTCACGCTGATCTAAGAGTCTATGAGGTTTGACGCGTGACATCGACCTCACGAAAGAACAGAAGGGGGGAGGAATAAACACATTACTGCCCAGTAACAGGGCCTCGCTCCTCATTGGCTGCACAAGAACGTTGCATTGATCACACTCTTTGTGCATAAATGACACATGTGGTTTTGATCCACGCACACACACAGATAGGCAGAGGCAGGATTACAGTAACATCCTCCAACACACACACACAGTAGCTTTTGTGTGCATGTCCACACTGTGCGGATTAGACTTGCACAAACATATGCACACCCTCACATTCGTGCACATAATTAAACATAACATTTGCACACTGACAAAGTGTTGGTGAGAACTGGGGCAGAATCACACCACTAAGCCTCTTTACAATTAAATATCTTCTGAGAATTCTAGTTTTTTTTTTTTTTTTCCCCCTTTCTCTCCTAAGATTAGCACTTAGCCCCTGGTAACAGCGCTGTCATTTTGTTTCTGCATGTCACCCACTATGGCTCATACTTAATGTCAACACTCTTCCCCAGTTAGCGGCTGCTTTTCACAGAAGCACGAAGCTCATGATTTTAATTAGGAATGCTAATGTTTTTAATTTAAATATCAACTTAGATTAAACTGAAAATAATTGATCTGCTAGCAGTTCTTTTAAAAGACAGAGATAAGTACAGCTGCTCGATGAAAGGTCACGTCCAATGTTTCAATAAGAAGGAAGTTAGTTGCTGGTGTAGTTGGCTGCTTTCCAAAATGTTTCCCTTAACAACTGCCCGTGGTATCTGAACGGGATGCCTCTTAGAGTTCAGTGCACCCTCCTTCACCCAACTTTTGGCTCTGACCAGCAGTGGTGGATGAAGTACTCACTTTTTGTACTTAAGTAAAAGTACAGATAATTAGGCCAAAAAAAAATACTCAAGTAAAAGTACCAATAAAAAAAATCTACTTAAGTAAAAGTAAAAGTACCAATAAAAAAATCTACTTAAGTAAAAGTACAAAAGTAATTGGTGTAAATTTTACTTTTTAAGTAAAAAGTAAAAGTATTTGACCATAATTTAAATGTTATTTTTTGTGCTGTAAGGTCACAAATAAATACTCTGCAGGGGCGTGACCCCCCTCTCCCGCCTCTTTTGGTCCACAAACAAAAGAAGAAAGGGAAAGGGGCTAGTAAAGCTATCCTCTTGCAGGGCCAGTGAATGGGTCACCAAAATACAGAAAAATGACTCTTATTTTTTAAAATGTTCTGGAGGGAGGGACGCCCCTAGTCACCCTATATTGGCTTTGTCAATGACCTCACGCCCACCCTGCCCCCTTTAAAAAATCCTGGATCCGCCCCTGCTCTGTGTAATGATGGCTCAACTGTTTATTTAGAAGTAAACACAACGAACAACGAGCTTTTGACTCTTTTTCAATCTGTGCTATATTTCATCTTAGTTTTTTGGCGCTGAATGAATGCGGAAAATGTTTACTCTCGATTCTGATTGGTCCTCGATTCATTACTTCTTCTCCTGACCAACTGCTTTTGGCGGTGCGGCTTCAAGATGCGCTAAAAAAACTGTATAATTTTCAAATTCCTTACCGAAAATGTAACAAAAAATGCAAATCACACTTGTAAAAAATAGCGGAGTAAAAGTACAGATATTTGCTCTAAAAATGTAGTGAAGTAAAAGTAAAAGTACCGGTCTTAAATTTTACTTAAGTAAAGTACAGATACACAATTTTTTTACTTAAGTACAGTAACGAAGTACATTTACTTCGTTACGTTCCACCACTGCCAACCAGCCTGCTGGCAACTATTAACAAAGGTGGACTTTATTTTGTGATGTCATCATTTCCTGCCAATTTGAATAGCATCATGTTGAATCAATGGAGCAGGAAGTATGCATTCATTGATTCTTGTCTGCATTCCCATGACAACCACGTTGTCAACCAGGAGTGAGCTTGTTGAAGGTACACATCCCTGACACTGGCGACCCTAACTCAGCCAATCTGTCTGACTCACAGTCTGGCTTTCTGTCCTCATTGGTTAAGTAAAATCTCTATCTTAAGCCTGTCAAATGTCGTCCTCTAGGGGTGAACAGCAGCCACAGTGTTCAATTAATGCATCTGATTGGCCAACTTGACTCAACATGGAAAATAATGACATCTACGTTAGGACCATTTAGAATGCGTTTTAACCTGAGATGCATATAACTGGTGCTCCATGCGCATGCGCTGTCAAAATAAATTATGCACGTGCAGGTTGAGACAAGCACATAGCGGCTTTGTAGTGAGTCAGCTCCCTGACTAAAAGATGAAATCCCCCATCATACTCAAACCTTTGGATTTTTCCCAACTTTGTGGGCAAATAATAAACAAAGAGAAAAACGTGATGTCGAAAGAAAGACACAAGAAGAATGAAAAAACATATTGCAGATGAATTGGAAGTGAGAGTAAAACAATCTGAGCTAGCTATGGCTACAGTTAGGAGAGAAGCAGCCGGGGCAAAAATTCAGAACCAGGAAGACGCTCCCATGCAATTGTTGGAGTTTCAGAAAAAGCTCAAACCAGAAGAGTTGAACCAGAAGGAACAACATTAGAATACAAAGGAATGTAGCGGGATCAATGATTGATTTCATCGAACATCTTTTAAAACAAAAGCTAGACGAGGCCTCGACACTCAAATTGAACATTCAACATGCTCACAGGTCGATTGGTGGGTAGCCGCCTCCAGAACATTACATAGAAAGAAAGTAATAGTTCATTTCGACTTCTTCTCCTTTCGGGCATTTCCACACCAACTATCTTCATGTCTTTCTTCACTGTATCCATGAACCTCCTCTTTGGTCTTCCTCTAGGCCTCTTTCCTGGTGGTTCCAAATCCAGCATCCTTCTTCCTATGTACTCTCTCTCTCTCCTCTGCACATGTCCAAACCATCTCAGTCTGGCCTCTCTGACTTTATCTCCAAAACCTCTAACATGTGCTGTTGCTCATTTTCCTTTCCATCCTGGTCATTCCCAGAGAGATCCTCAGCATCTTCATCTCTGCTACCTCCATCTCTGTTTCCTGTCTTTTCGTCAGTGCCACTGTCTCTAGACCAAACATCATGGCCGGTCTCACCACGGTTTTGTACACTTTCCCTTTCATTTTAGCTGAAACTCTTCTGTCACACATCACACCTGATACTTTTCTCCACCCGTTCCAGCCTGCCTGCACACACTTTATCACCTCTTTTCCACACTCTCCATTGCTCTGGACTGTTGATCCTAGATACTTAAAATCTTCCACCTTCTTTATCTTTTCTCCCTGTAACCTCACTTTTCCATTTGGATCCCTCTCATTCACACACATGTACTCTGTTTTACTCTGACTAATCTTCATTCCTCTTCTTTCTAGTGCAAACCTCCACCTCTCCAGCTTTTCCTCCACCTCTTCCCTCCTCTCACTACAGATCACAATGTCATCTGCAAACATCATTTTTCATGGAGATTCCTGTCTAACTCCTGTCTGTCAGGATCCCCTCGCCTGCCACCAGAGGGAGCCCTGGATCTTCCTACCTCACCTGGATTCGAACCCTATCCTTAACACCTGGGTGATAAGCCTGATATCAATCAGTTGTGCATTGTCATCTGCTACCTATATGAAGAAAATTAGCCCACTTTTTCTTGTCGGGTTACACCATCCCTTCAAGCCAGGTATCCTTGGTTGCCTGACCAAGAAACACATTCTAAACAATAACCTCTTGGCATGCAACTTAAACTTTGTTTTTCTTTCACAGACTCCACCTCCTTTCACCTGCACACCGCTTCATGGCTAATCTCCATGGAGATTCCTGTCTAGCCTTAATCCTAATAGTTGATTTCGACTATGCTGCGGAAATTCCGTTAAAGGAAAAGAAAATACATTTTCAAACTCCATTTCAGCATTACACAAAGACGTACCATATGGCTACAAAAGATATGCTGGAGATGGGTCACAAAATGATCATTCTAACTCCAAAGAAAGACTCCCAGACAAGGGAGGTGAGGAGGTGATCAGAGAGGACCACGAGAGGACCACGAGGCTAAAGCAGAAGCCACTTTCAGAAGATCTTCACAAAATATTTGAGATTGCATCATAAATGTAAGGGTAGAAAACTAAGGCGATAACTCACCTTTTATTGTTCGTCCTAGTTCTTCATTGAGAACAAAATATAGTCAGGGTTTTTCTAACAAACCAGGTAATTGAAATCTGTATCAGATTAACATTAAGATAAAAAAGGTTAATTTAGATCAAGCCATATGACTATTTATTTCTCTTCTTGTGGTGCAAAAACAGTGCAAGCAGATACATTAGCCCAAGCATCTACAATCCATTCACAAATTTTGGCATAACTTGTGGCGCTGTCTCACCTTCACTGTTTTCATGCGGTCTACTCCTGAGTCTGGTTTCCTGAAGTCACGAAGCGTACCACACCATTGGGGGGCCTGTAGATTTTTGGAAAAAATTTTAAGACCATCCCGTGGTTGTAAAAATATGGTACATTTTTCGAGCTCATTTAATGATAATAATGGTTTAAAATTATTTTCATTTCACAGACTTATTTTGTTTACAAATGAACAGTTAGAGAACATGATCTCATTATGGGATCATATGCGTCTAGTGTTTTAATTGCCACCCAGAACTAGAAATAAGTGATTTTGCTAGACATTTGGCAATAAAACCAAATCCTCTACTTACGGTCAATGTAATAAGTGTAGTTTTCTATAAACACCAGCTGCTGTGCGAGCTGATGCTTTCTCAATTAAACCCAGCTGGCCACTTTATGGACGCTCCATAATTTTATGGTCTAATCAACAAAACCATCATGCTGCAATTTGCTCATTTAATACGTTTAATGTTTCAATCTTTTTTTATTTGGTTTGTTTCAGTTGTTGCCATTTACACCCCCTTTGACACTACAAACCAAAAAGGAATAGGCTGAAGCTTGTTAACCTTATTTAATGCCTAGCCCAAAAAACAAACAATTGAAATCAGCGGTCCTAGACTTGCAACCCCAGGGACAATAAATTGCGGCCCTCATCTTATTATGAAATTTTAACGTAACGCGGACTGCAAGACTGATATGAACGACACTTGAAAAACTATAATATTTTATTTATTTATTACTGAATGATTTAATTTTTATTCATTCATTTAATTAATTCTTTTGTGTTAGAAATAAAGATCTTTGAGAACACTGGAATGTTTTATCAGGGCTTTTATTGTGGAAATCCTGATGTGGTCCAACTTCACCCTAACTCTGCCTCCAGCTGCCCCTAGGTACAAAGAGTTTGAGAGCCCTGATTGAAAAAAAGTACTGGTCGGTCAAGAAAAAAAAAACAATAAACAAACAGTTTGCCTTACGTGTTCTTTTTTATATTAAATTGTGGAAGAACGTTATTTATTTTGTCACTGAATACATAAGTTTCTCTCATCTCTAATAAATAGTGTTTACTTTCCTAACAGAAACCTTTTACTGAAACATCGAGTCTGAAGAGCTCGTTTAGGATGCAGTGAAAAGACTGTTAGCACAACACTACGGGGTTCCATGGCCTTCCCACGGCTCATTTGAGAGACAACAAAACAAGGCAAATAGATGAAAGGCAGTCCCCGCAGTAGGAGTCGAAGCAATAAGGGTCCTCACGCTAAGCAGGGAGCTATTCAAACGAGTGGCTAATTGTGGCATCTGTTAACCCACTGGAGAAGTGTACCACTGGCCTGCTAATTGGTACAAACAGGTAGCAGATGTCATGTATTGGATTGAGCATCTGCTAAATAGTGAGCCAACTTCAATAAGCAGTGATTAGACTGACAAACTGATGCAGGGACATGGGGAAGAAGAAAGCTTGGCTTAGAACAAGAACAAACCAATGTACATATCCAATGATTACCATTGCCTGTGTTCATCTGTGTTGGTACACTTTCTCTCAGACTGTGGTTTACCTCTAAAATAAAAGCAAATGTAAAATACATATGTGTTCCAGTGGTGTTGAAATGATGGAAAAAAATGTTTTCTGACTTATAAAATAACAAAGGTATGTATGATTTTCAAACAACCTGGCAAATCTTATTTCAGACACCTCAGAAATTGACTACAGTAATCACCCCTACAGTGCATCGCAGATGAGGAAACTTTAAAATTGCAAGGAGAAAAAAAAGATTTATGTATGTATTCACAGCTTGTCATGGGTTTTTCCACGGGGCCTCACCTAGTAATTTGAACCTGGAACACCTCAATATGAATGTGGAGGACTGATGGCTCCACGCTAATCTATCATTTTATCACACAACATAAGACTAGCAACCATTTGTAAGGCTTGGCATTCCAATTTACCAAAAATCAAGAGGCTCGTTCTTCACCAAAATAACAAAAAAAAAAAAAAAAAAAATCCCCTGTTATACTGTATTTCAGTTTGTCTGCTTGTGTCACAGCCAACTAAAATACAAGTTACAGCAAACAAAAAGATGATGTATCGTCCTCCATGTTTATTTAACAATAAATTAGCATAAAGTGAAGAAGTGAAACACAAACAAAATCCTGTCAAATTAAGGCCATGTCCACACGTAGCAGGGTATTTTTGAAAACGCTTATCCGCTGTCCTCCGTTTTAGAAAAACCCTCGCGAACACACGTAACCGTTTTCAATATAACCGCATCCACACGAAACCGTATAAATACGCTTCTGAGTGCGGTTATAAGCATGCCAGACCAGTAGTCGGCAGTATATCTCTAAACGTAAGCTCAGAGGCAGAAAGGCTTATGTAATGAATAATAGCCGATGGCATCTTATTTCTCCTCCTTTGCTCTCCGACAAGAAGCAAGAGCAGTCCAGTGTGAAAAAAAAAAAGCAAGAAAGGAGTGTTTTTTTCAGAGGATCCATGCTGCTCACTGTCTGATATTAAAAACAAGGACGCACACAAGTTACTTTTATGCATTGTTTTTCGCAGGTAGTGATGTTTAAAAACGCAAAAGGTCGGTTATGCATATCCACACGCAAACGCAAAACTGGGGTTTTCCAAAATCTTCACTTTGGTCGAAGTTTTCAAAAACGATGGTTTGTAGTGAAAAAAAAAAACGACGGGGTTGTGTGGATGAAACGGATAAAATTATATTAGTTTTACCAGATACCCGGCTACGTGTGGACAGGGCCTAAGGCAAACAATCTTGATGTGAAACCCCTCTTGGGAAAATGGTCTGCAAAGTCTGTTCCTCTGGATGAGCATAGTATCTCTCTCCACATCACTGCTTTAACAAATAGTAGTAGGGTGTAGCTAATCTGGCTGGTTAAAATGTGGAATAAAAATGCATGCTGTCATGGAACGTTGTGGCCATGAATAGCCATGTTGAGACCATCTACAGCCATAACATTGTTAACTCTTTTGACTTGTTTGTGGATAAACCATACTAATTTTGTGAGGAAATTTAATTTTACTTGTTTATCACAAAATAGTTTTCTGGACAGGCTTGCACATAAAGGGATAGACTTCTTACCATAAACATGGTCGCCTTTCCACTTGGGGCTTTTGGTAACCAGGCTGGTAACACTTACTGCCTCTGCTCAATTTCATTTTACTTCGACGAACAGTCTGATGTATCAGGGTAACTTATTGGTGCAGTTAGTTGTCAATGTTGCTGAATTTCCGGTTACTTAAAAAGAGGGATACAAAAAAGAAAGGGAAAAAGACATTTAATTACTCAGTTCTACAAATTTTATTATCAGCTTGTGGTTTAAAAAAAATGAAACACTTTAGCTGCTGATAGCTAAATACTAAGCAAACATTGGGCGTTGACTAAATTTTTAAAAATGACCAAACTAAAGTCTCCATTTATATTCTGCACCTTATTAAAGTTTATAAAAAATGCTCACAAACATTAGATACCTCATCTAATCATGACAGAAAATAATTGAGAAGCACTGCCCTAGTGTTTAACTGGGTTCGATGGATTCAGTTGCCTCCATCTAACCCTGTTTTCTGCATTCATTTCTCTCACACCAGCTACCTTCATGTCATTCATTACTATATTCATTGAACTTCCTCTTTGGTTCCTCCAGAGTTCCTACCTAGCAGTATCAAAATTGACATTTTATAACAAAGATCACCTTGTGAAGCAATGTGCTGCTGATAGGACCCAATCTGGGCTAATGATGGAGCATCCACATGCATGATTTTGGTTGTCATTTTAAATGAGTTTTTTGTCACACACCTGTAATCATTAGTTGCTAACATTAGCTTGGAACTGGAGAAGCTAGCTAAACAACGTAACAAAAAAAGATCTCTTCATTTGAGAGGCTAAAACTTTTTCTAATGTATAAACTGAAGATTACATATTTGCGCGCTGCTTTTTAGCTTACCTCTTACAAAGTGGTGCAACAGGTAGGAGGTAGCATTTCTAATTCTCTGCTCGTTCCAACCGCATCCTCTGATGGCATAAAACCACAAACATCTTTTGTTTGCCTTGAAAGTTTATGGTATTCTGTAAAACTCAGCATTTTGTTGTTCTGATCAAAACAATACCAGTATAATAAAAAATGGAGCTACACATGCAGCTACAGGTAGGGATGGGCGAAATTAAATGAGATCTTGAGATCTGTGCCAAAAAAAAGTGGGCGTTCCCAATGAAGACTCAAACAGAAGCGTACATCATGAAAAAGCCGATCGCGTGATGAGATCTCATCCAGAAAGAGTGACAACAGAGTTGGTTCACACTCAACCAGCGCTAATATGCGCTGTGAATTTGCAGCGCCACTCGTGGGTAGATGTTGACGTTTCTAGAAGTTATATAGCGAGTTAGTACGTTTGTCAGTGAGTTAGAAGTGGGTGAGTAAGTTGGTCAAGTGGGTCTTAGTGTTACAACTCACACTGAACAGTGGTACTTTAGAGATGAGCACCCGGCTAGTCTCAGTACTGTTTAATGTGCTGAGAAATTAAATCAAATCCATTTACAGATGCAGTCATCGAGAAGGAAATCCTCCACAAAGTGGGAGCATTTCATAATGTCTGGCCATAATAAGGTTGGAATTAATTAAATTAATGGCTTTCTTAAGTTCAACAATCTTACAAATCAGAAAAAAGACTGAGGCATTCAAAAAGTACATATTTATTGTAAACCCTAATGGAAAAAAAAAGCCGCATTACCCAACCCTATACAAGCTTCCCAAAAGTTTTTTCTGCTCCCCAGCATCATCTGTCCCTTTCAGAGAGTTTTCTCAAATGCTGGAAACATTCTTTAAAAAAATGTCTGACTCTAAAAACCGTTGAGAAAGTTGTCATTTTAAATAAAAATCAAACAGAATTGTGTGAAATGTTTTAATATTTACATGATCAGAAAATATTTTAATGATCCCAAACATGGGAAATTTGTGTGCTGCAGCAACAACCAGTTATCTGCTGACTTGCAGTGAGTCATTGTAAAGACCCCTCCGGTACAGATACCTTTCTGTACCGGAGGGGTTTCTGTACCGCTCAAAACCCCTCTGGTACAGAGTGAGTTTTGAGCGGAGCAGTCTGAGCCTCTTGGAGAAGAAGCTCCACTGTTTGTCCAGAAGTGGGTAGAGAGGATGGTCATGGTTGTCCAATAATCATTTTATACAGGCCTTTACAAATATTTAATGTCAGTTGAAAATGTTGTAATTGAAAATACTTTATTTTTCCCCAAGGGGAAATTTGAGTGCTGCTGTAATGTATGCAAAGTAACAGCAGGTGGCAGCACTATGAGATCTCATTACTGTACCACATTTGGTATCATTTGGGGGTGAGATCTCATCATCTCATGAGATCTCATTTTCCACATCACTATTTGAAGGATTTGAAGTCACTTCAAATCCTTTTGAAGAATTTGAAGTCACTTCAAATCCTGAGAAACCATGCGCATGCGCACTAAGTGACTTTAATTTGCCCAATCACAGTCAAATACTACCGACCGTTATTTGCTTACATAGTATAAATAAGGCGAGCCCCCTGTGGTTTGTACATTCTCATCATGCCCGAGGAGAGGAACGTAACAACTTCCGAGAAGGAGCGCAAAAGGGGGTCCGAGATGACTTCTAAGAAGCCTGAGAAGAAATCCGAGGGGGTTTCCCGAATGATGGAGTCCAAAAATGAGCGCAAAATCGAGGCGAAAATCACCCGCAAGGGTCGAAAAAGGAAGAACATCAAGAAAGACGTATTTGCACGTCATGTGTACGAGATCCTTAAGATGGGGCACCCGGAGATGACCATCTCCCGCACAGCAATGAACGCCATTGAGTCGCTTCTCGCCGACGTTCTGGACCGCATCGCCAGAGAGGCCTCCCTTCTGCTTCGGCATGGAAAAAGAACCACCATGACCTCACGGGACATCCAGACCGCGATCCGGCTCATGGCTCCTGGTACCCTCGGGACGAAGTGCATGATTGAAGCCACCGCGGCGATGTTCAAATACCATGCCTCAAAGGAAATATAAAACACAGCGCAAAAGTTTTGACCGCGTCCTTCACGTATCACCCGTTGTACTGGACAAAATCTACGGACTATCCTCCTTTTTTCCTCTTTTTTTCTCCACTTGACACGATGAACATTTGCCCTTTTTTTTCCCCATTTCAAATCGAGATTACCCATCTTATTAAACTTTCCTATCTTCCTATTTGCCTTACTTTCCTGACTTTTAAATGATTAGTATGTAGTATTTTTAGTATAGATTGTTAAATAAACGTTATTAAACGAATAAAAAGTGTTTGTCTTTCATTGTAAATTCATGGTTATTCTCATGTAGCTAACATAGCACACATTAACTGCTAACACTAATCGGCAGTTGGTTGAATTCAAGCCAGCTCATCTATAAAACTTCATAAAAATGAATTAAAAAGAGACCAAATTTGGTGAAAATACAGGTTAAAAAAGAAATGCCTGTCGTGAGGATAATATTATAATAAAATATTGGTAGAATTGAAAATATTTGGAGTGATGTTCGCCAAAAAACAGCCTGTTTATGTCAATTAAATGGAGCTAACAGTTATGAAAGTAACGTACATTCTACATTTTAATTATATTATATTTATTTATTAATCGTTAATAATTAAATAGTAAATCACTAAAAAAAAAAAAACAATAGACACTCATATTCAAATTTATTTTTCTTCACAAATAATATCATTAAAAAAAGTAAAACACCAAAGAAAAACGTTGGTTGAGTTCATGCTAGCTTCAACTTACAAACTAGCTGACAATCTCTAAAACGTCTTAAAAATGAATTAAAAATTTGGTGAAAATACAGGGTAATAAAGAAATGCCTGTCGTGAGGGAAATATTCTAACAAAATATTGGTAGAATTGAAATATTTACTGTGATGTTCACCATAAAACAGCCTGCTTATGTCAATTAATTAAAGCCAACAGTTACAGTATGAAAGTAACACATTACATTAATTTTAAAACAAACCACACCAACCAAAAAAAAAGATCCAAATTCAGATTTATTTTATTTATTTGGTCAAAATTTGCACAGTCTTAACAAATTCTTTCATTAAAAAATAAATAGACCAAAGGAAATAGAATAGGCTGAAGCTAGCTTATAACTGCCTATCCTTGTCCAACAATTACATTTAACCGAAACAGCATTCGATCATGTCCCTAGGGGACTCCTGTGGGGGGTGCTCTGGGAGTACGGAGTCTCGGAGCCCTTGGTACGGGCTGTCCGATCTTTGTACGACCGGAGCCAGAGCTTGGTCCATATAGCTGGCAGTGTGTCAATTCCATATCCAGTGAGAGTAGGACTCCGCCAAGGCTGCTGCCCTTTGTCACCGATTCTGTTCATCACCTTTATGGACAGAATATCTAGACGCAGCAGAGGCGTAGGAGAGATCCGGTTTGGTGACCTCAGGATCGGATCTCTGCTTTTTGCGGATGATGTGGTCCTGTTGGCTTCATCGGACCGTGATCTCCAGCTCTCACTGGATCGATTTGCTGCCGAGTGTGAAGCGGCCGGGATGGGAATTAGTGCCTCCAAATCCCAGACTATGGTCCTCGCCCGGAAAAGGGTGGAATGCTCCATTCGGGTCAGGGACAGGGTCCTGCCCCAAGTGAAGGAGTTTAAGTATCTCGGGGTCTTGTTCATGAGTGGGGGAAGGATGGAGCGGGAGATCGACAGGTGGATCGGTGCGGCGTCAGCAATAACTAGGACGCTGCATCGGTCCGTCGTGGTAAAGAGAGAGCTGAGCTGAAAAGCAAAGCTCTTGATTTACAAGTCGATCTACGTTTCAATCCTCACTTATGGTTACCAGCTGTGGGTGGTGATCGAAAGAATGACATTGCGGGTACAAGCGGCGGAAATGAGCTTCCTCTGCAGGGTGGCTGGTCCGTATAGCCGGCTCGGTGTCGAGCCGCACCTCCAGGTCCAGAGGAGCCAGATGGGGTGGTTCAGGCATCTGGTCAGGATGCCCGCCAAGCGCCTCGTGGGCGAAGTGTTTCGGGCACGTCCTACCGGGAGGAGACCAAGAGACAGACCCCAGACCTGCTGGAGAGACTATGTCTCACAGCTGGCCGGGGAACGACTTGGGATCCTTTCGGGTGAGCTGGAGGATGCAGCTGGGATGAAACAGGCCTGGGATACCCGTTTGAGGCTGTTGCCCCCGCAACCCGACCCCGAAAAAAGTGGAAGATGACGGAACGAAACGAAACAGCATTTTTGCAATCAATCAAATAAACAAACCAAAAAAAAAAGAAATCTACAAAGTTCACATTTCTAATCAAACAGAAAACCAAATAAAGTTTATAATATTGATTTTCTCCCCATTTTCCCTTATTCATCCAGGAGTGATTCATAGTAGAAAAAGTTTCAAAAAAGTCTTCTGGACAGTTTAATTCTTGATCGAGACGTTTCGACTTCCATGACATCCAGATGTCCCGTGATGACATCCAGTTGTCATCACGGCAATTTTTTTACCTTGCCAAAAAATTTATTACAACAAGGTACAACCTCTATTAATAAAAAAAAAATCAAACAAAAAAGACTGCTCTGGAAATCATTTTCAATCTGACAGATTGAAAATGATTTCCAGTCTATCAGATTGAAAATAATTTCCAGATGGAAGTCGAAACGTCTCGATCAAGAATTAAACTGTCCTGAAGACTTTTTTGAAACTTTTTCTACTTTATAATATTGACTTTTATTTTTATTTTTCTACTTATATTCCTTATAATTATCATTTTTATTCCAGACTCAAGATCCAATACAGAAAGACACAACTAAAAAACCACAACAAAACGGAAAAAAACAAAAAAGAAATACACATTACACATTACATATAACAAAATACATACTAATAATAAAACATATTTTAAATTCATCATTGATCATCTCCATAATTTTACTCCAACAAATGAAACACACCTTGATTTTACCAATATTCTAACGTTACCACGTTAAAAAAATACCGTAATTTCACGGCTATAAGGCGCATATAAACGTCTTAGATTTTCTTCAAAATAATGTAAATAATGAAAAGGGTTGGACCAAGGACAGACCCTTGTGGCACTCCACAGCTGACCATACATGGAAGTGATTTGTTTTGCCCCAAGGCCACAAACTCTGACCTGCCGGAGAGGTGTGACTGGAACCAGTTCGGGCATCTGGTCAGGATGCCCCGTGAGCGCCTTGCAGCTAATGTGTTTTGGGCACATCCCACCGAGAGGAGACCAAGGGGCAGACCCCGGACCTGCTCGAGAGACTATGTCTCACAGCTTGCCGGGGAACGACTTGGGATCCTTCCGGGTGAGCTGGAGGAGACAGCCGGGGAGAGAGAGGCCTGGGCTGCCCGTTTGAGGCTGTTGCCCCCGCGACCCGACCCCGGAACAAGTGGAAGATGACACTTGCACTTTCCAAATATATACACATATGGAAAGTTTCCATATGTGTATATATTTGTTCATAATTACTGCTTCTAAAACAACAAAAACAGGAAAATGATCTGTGATATCTGCTAATAAAAGTCCACTCCTTCTTATACTGGTTTAGATAACAAATATTTTATCAAAGTAACACTATCTGTAGTTATTCTGCTTGATTTTAAAAAATTAGGAGGAAACCCCCCCCACAAACTAAACATTATATTAGCAAACTCTGCAGTTTTTATGTGATCATTTGTTTTTAACAAATCAATGTAAAAATCACCACAAACTAAAGTCAACTTATTATTAGTTCTTTCAAATAACTCAGAAATCTTTTTGTTAAACTCATCCAAACATCCACCAGGGATTTGATGTATACAACTTATTCATATTTTTTTTTACTTTGTATTTCATTGTTAAACATTCCATTAAGTTTTCAATAGAAAGGGTCATGTTTGCAATCACATCACATTCTAAACCTAATTGAACAAACAAAGCAACCCCACCTCCTCTTTTTGTGTGTCTATTGAGGAAAAAAAGCTTCATATCCATCCAATTTGTCTAAAAATTCTTTCTCCTTCATTATCCAAGTTTCTGAGACTGCAAAAACGGTAAATTTCTCCTTAAATTTGTTGAAATACAAATTTCAACAAATTTAGCAGTTTTGGACTTTATAGAATATGTATCAGGAGCTGTTGACAACAAAGGAAATGCCATAGATATTTTTATTGATTTGCGCAAAGCTTTTGACACAATTGATCACAATCTACTCTTGGAGAAGTGTCATTTATAAGGAATTAGCGGTGTAGCTAACAGCTGGTTAAAAAAACTATTTAAAACAGATATTAGTATGTAGATATTAATGGAACATCTGAACAGAAAATATTATCCTGTGGTATCCCTCATGGATCCATTTTAGGACCGATATTATTCATTCTTTTTTATTTTATTAGGAGGATAAGCCCCTTGAGATGTGACATCTCGTTTGCAAAGGGGTCCTCAACCTCAACACGCATGTTTATGGAGGGTAGTAGGAAACCAGAGTACCCGTAGGAAACCCATACATAGACAGGGAGAACATGCAAACTCCACACAGAAAGGCTAGTGTTTTTCAAAACTCATCCCCCACCTGGGATTCGAACCCACGACCTTCTTGTTGTGAGGCCACTGTGCTAACCACTGCGACACTGTCCTGTCCTTTTTTTGAATGGTATTTATGAAGTATCCTAAGACCAGCTATTTACCAGTTAATAAGGAGAGTGGAAAGTGAGCTGATACGACTTAAAATATGGTTTGATTTAAATAAGTTATCACTTAATATGGAAAAGACCAAATTTATGATATTTGAACCAAATAAAGAAAATTCAAATATTAAGTTATACTGGAATCGTATTGAAATTGAAAGAGTTTATGAGTCAAGATTTTTTAGGGCCATGTCCACACGTAGCTGGGTATTTTTGAAAACGCTTATCCGCTGTCCCCCGTTTTAGAAAAACCCTCGCGAACACACAGAACCGTTTTCAATATAACCGCATCCACACAAAACTGTATAAATACGCTTCTGAGTGCGGTTATAAGCATGCCAGACCAGTAGTCGGCAGTATATCTCTAAACGTAAGCTCAGAGGCAGAAAGGCTTATGTAATGAATAATAGCCGATGGCATCTTATTTCTCCTCCTTTGCTCTCCGACAAGAAGCAAGAGCAGTCCAGTGCGAAAAAAAAAAAGCAAGAAAGGAGTGTTTTTTTCAGAGGATCCATGCTGCTCACTGTCTGATATTAAAAACAAGGACGCACACAAATTACGTTTATGCATTGTTTTTCGCAGGTAGTGATGTTTAAAAACGCAAAAGGTCGGGTATTCATATCCACACGCAAACGCAAAACTGGGGTTTTCCAAAATCTTCACTTTGGTCGGAGTTTTCAAAAACGATGGTTTGTAGTGAAAAAAAAAACGACGGGGTTGTGTGGATGAAACGGATAAAATTATATTAGTTTTACCAGATACCCGGCTACGTGTGGACAGGGCCTAAGGCAAACAATCTTGATGTGAAACCCCTCTTGGGAAAATGATCTGCAAAGTCTGTTCCTCTGGATGAGCATAGTATCTCTCTCCACATCACTGCTTTAACAAATAGTAGTAGGGTGTAGCTAATCTGGCTGGTTAAAATGTGGAATAAAAATGCATGCTGTCATGGAACGTTGTGGCCATGAATAGCCATGTTGAGACCATCTACAGCCATAACATTGTTAACTCTTTTGACTTGTTTGTGGATAAACCATACTAATTTTGTGAGGAAATTTAATTTTACTTGTTTATCACAAAATAGTTTTCTGGACAGGCTTGCACATAAAGGGATAGACTTCTTACCATAAACATGGTCGCCTTTCCACTTGGGGCTTTTGGTAACCAGGCTGGTAACACTTACTGCCTCTGCTCAATTTCATTTTACTTCGACGAACAGTCTGATGTATCAGGGTAACCTATTGGTGCAGTTAGTTGTCAATGTTGCTGAATTTCCGGTTACTTAAAAAGAGGGATACAAAAAAGAAAGGGAAAAAGACATTTAATTACTCAGTCCTACAAATTTTAAAATCGGCTTGTGGTTTAAAAAAATGAAACACTTTAGCTGCTGATAGCTAAATACTAAGCAAACATTGGGCGTTGACTAAATTTTTAAAAATGACCAAACTAAAGTCTCCATTTATATTCTGCACCTTATTAAAGTTTATAAAAATTGCTCACAAACATTAGATACCTCATCTAATCATGACAGAAAATAATTGAGAAGCACTGCCCTAGTGTTTAACTGGGTTCGATGGATTCAGTTGCCTCCATCTAACCCTGTTTTCTGCATTCATTTCTCTCACACCAGCTACCTTCATGTCATTCATTACTATATTCATTGAACTTCCTCTTTGGTTCCTCCAGAGTTCCTACCTAGCAGTATCAAAATTGACATTTTATAACAAAGATCACCTTGTGAAGCAATGTGCTGCTGATAGGACCCAATCTGGGCTAATGATGGAGCATCCACATGCATGATTTTGGTTGTCATTTTAAATGAGTTTTTTGTCACACACCTGTAATCATTAGTTGCTAACATTAGCTTGGAACTGGAGAAGCTAGCTAAACAACGTAACAAAAAAAGATCTCTTCATTTGAGAGGCTAAAACTTTTTCTAATGTATAAACTGAAGATTACATATTTGCGCGCTGCTTTTTAGCTTACCTCTTACAAAGTGGTGCAACAGGTAGGAGGTAGCATTTCTAATTCTCTGCTCGTTCCAACCGCATCCTCTGATGGCATAAAACCACAAACATCTTTTGTTTGCCTTGAAAGTTTATGGTATTCTGTAAAACTCAGCATTTTGTTGTTCTGATCAAAACAATACCAGTATGATAAAAAATGGAGCTACACATGCAGCTACAGGTAGGGATGGGCGAAATTAAATGAGATCTTGAGATCTGTGCCAAAAAAAAGTGGGCGTTCCCAATGTAGACTCAAACAGAAGCGTGCATCATGAAAAAGCCGATCGCGTGATGAGATCTCATCCAGAAAGAGTGACAACAGAGTTGGTTCACACTCAACCAGCGCTAATATGCGCTGTGAATTTGCAGCGCCACTCGTGGGTAGATGTTGACGTTTCTAGAAGTTATATAGCGAGTTAGTACGTTTGTCAGTGAGTTAGAAGTGGGTGAGTAAGTTGGTCAAGTGGGTCTTTGTGTTACAACTCACACTGAACTGTGGTACTTTAGAGATGAGCACCCGGCTAGTCTCAGTACTGTTTAATGTGCTGAGAAATTAAATCAAATCCATTTACAGATGCAGTCATCGAGAAGGAAATCCTCCACAAAGTGGGAGCATTTCATAATGTCTGGCCATAATAAGGTTGGAATTAATTAAATTAATGGCTTTCTTAAGTTCAACAATCTTACAAATCAGAAAAAAGACTGAGGCATTGAAAAAGTACATATTTATTGTAAACCCTAATGGGAAAAAAAGCCGCATTACCCAACCCTATACAAGCTTCCCAAAAGTTTTTTCTGCTCCCCAGCATCATCTGTCCCTTTCAGAGAGTTTTCTCAAATGCTGGAAACATTCTTTAAAAAAATGTCTGACTCTAAAAACCGTTGAGAAAGTTGTCATTTTAAATAAAAGTCAAACAGAATTGTGTGAAATGTTTTAATATTTACATGATCAGAAAATATTTTAATGATCCCAAACATGGGAAATTTGTGTGCTGCAGCAACAACCAGTTATCTGCTGACTTGCAGTGAGTCATTGTAAAGACCCCTCCGGTACAGATACCTTTCTGTACCGGAGGGGTTTCTGTACCGCTCAAAACCCCTCTGGTACAGAGTGAGTTTTGAGCGGAGCAGTCTGAGCCTCTTGGAGAAGAAGCTCCACTGTTTGTCCAGAAGTGGGTAGAGAGGATGGTCATGGTTGTCCAATAATCATTTTATACAGGCCTTTACAAATATTTAATGTCAGTTGAAAATGTTGTAATTGAAAATACTTTATTTTTCCCCAAGGGGAAATTTGAGTGCTGCTGTAATGTATGCAAAGTAACAGCAGGTGGCAGCACTATGAGATCTCATTACTGTACCACATTTGGTATCATTTGGGGGTGAGATCTCATCATCTCATGAGATCTCATTTTCCACATCACTATTTGAAAGATTTGAAGTCACTTCAAATCCTTTTAAAGTCATCCTTTTGAAGAATTTGAAGTCACTTCAAATCCTGAGAAACCATGCGCATGCGCACTAAGTGACTTTAATTTGCCCAATCACAGTCAAATACTACCGACCGTTATTTGCTTACATAGTATAAATAAGGCGAGCCCCCTGTGGTTTGTACATTCTCATCATGCCCGAGGAGAGGAACGTAACAACTTCCGAGAAGGAGCGCAAAAGGGGGTCCGAGATGACTTCTAAGAAGCCTGAGAAGAAATCCGAGGGGGTTTCCCGAATGATGGAGTCCAAAAATGAGCGCAAAATCGAGGCGAAAAGCACCCGCAAGGGTCGAAAAAGGAAGAACATCAAGAAAGACGTATTTGCACGTCATGTGTACGAGATCCTTAAGATGGGGCACCCGGAGATGACCATCTCCCGCAAAGCAATGGACGCCATTGAGTCGCTTCTCGCCGACGTTCTGGACCGCATCGCCAGAGAGGCCTCCTTTCTGCTTCGGCATGGAAAAAGAACCACCATGACCTCACGGGACATCCAGACCGCGATCCGGCTCATGGCTCCTGGTACCCTCGGGACGAAGTGCATGATTGAAGCCACCGCGGCGATGTTCAAATACCATGCCTCACAGGAAATATAAAAACACAGCGCAAAATTTTTGACCGCGTCCTTCACGTATCACCCGTTGTACTGGACAAAATCTGCGGACTATCCTCCTTTTTTCCTCTTTTTTTCTCCACTTGACACGATGAACATTCGCCCTTTTTTTTTTTCCCCATTTCAAATCGAGATTACCCATCTTATTAAACTTTTCTATCTTCCTATTTGCCTTACTTTCCTGACTTTTAAATGATTAGTATGTAGTATTTTTAGTATAGATTGTTAAATAAACGTTATTAAACGAATAAAAAGTGTTTGTCTTTCATTGTAAATTCATGGTTATTCTCATGTAGCTAACATAGCACACATTAACTGCTAACACTAATCGGCAGTTGGTTGAATTCAAGCCAGCTCATCTATAAAACTTCATAAAAATGAATTAAAAAGAGACCAAATTTGGTGAAAATACAGGTTAAAAAAGAAATGCCTGTCGTGAGGATAATATTATAACAAAATATTGGTAGAATTGAAAATATTTGGAGTGATGTTCGCCATAAAACAGCCTGTTTATGTCAATTAAATGGAGCTAACAGTTATGAAAGTAACGTACATTCTACATTTTAATTATATTATATTTATTATATTATATTTATTAATCGTTAATAATTAAATAGTAAATCACTAAAAAAAACAAAACAATAGACACTCATATTCAAATTTATTTTTCTTCACAAATAATATCATTAAAAAAAGTAAAACACCAAAGAAAAACGTTGGTTGAGTTCATACTAGCTTCAACTTACAAACTAGCTGACAATCTCTAAAACGTCTTAAAAATGAATTAAAAATTTGGTGAAAATACAGGGTAATAAAGAAATGCCTGTCGTGAGGGAAATATTCTAACAAAATATTGGTAGAATTGAAATATTTACTGTGATGTTCACCATAAAACAGCCTGCTTATGTCAATTAATTAAAGCCAACAGTTACAGTATGAAAGTAACACATTACATTAATTTTAAAACAAACCACACCAACCAAAAAAAAAAAGATCCAAATTCAGATTTATTTTATTTGGTCAAAATTTGCACAGTCTTAACAAATTCTTTCATTAAAAAATAAATAGACCAAAGGAAATAGAATAGGCTGAAGCTAGCTTATAACTGCCTATCCTTGTCCAACAATTACATTTAACCGAAACAGCATTCGATCATGTCCCTAGGGGACTCCTGTGGGGGGTGCTCTGGGAGTACGGAGTCTCGGAGCACTTGGTACGGGCTGTCCGGTCTTTGTACGACCGGAGCCAGAGCTTGGTCCATATAGCTGGCAGTGTGTCAATTCCATATCCAGTGAGAGTTGGACTCCGCCAAGGCTGCCCTTTGTCACCGATTCTGTTCATCACCTTTATGGACAGAATATCTAGACGCAGCAGAGGCGTAGGAGAGATCCGGTTTGGTGACCTCAGGATCGGATCTCTGCTTTTTGCGGATGATGTGGTCCTGTTGGCTTCATCGGACCGTGATCTCCAGCTCTCACTGGATCGATTTGCTGCCGAGTGTGAAGCGGCCGGGATGGGAATTAGTGCCTCCAAATCCCAGACTATGGTCCTCGCCCGGAATAGGGTGGAATGCTCCATTCGGGTCAGGGACAGGGTCCTGCCCCAAGTGAAGGAGTTTAAGTATCTCGGGGTCTTGTTCATGAGTGGGGGAAGGATGGAGTGGGAGATCGACAGGTGGATCGGTGCGGCGTCAGCAATAACTAGGACGCTGCATCGGTCCGTCGTGGTAAAGAGAGAGCTGAGCTGAAAAGCAAAGCTCTTGATTTACAAGTCGATCTACGTTTCAATCCTCATTTATGGTTACCAGCTGTGGGTGGTGATCGAAAGAATGACATTGCGGGTACAAGCGGCGGAAATGAGCTTCCTCTGCAGGGTGGCTGGTCCGTATAGCCGGCTCGGTGTCGAGCCGCTCCTCCAGGTCCAGAGGAGCCAGATGGGGTGGTTCAGGCATCTGGTCAGGATGCCCGCCAAGCGCCTCGTGGGCGAAGTGTTTCGGGCACGACCTACCGGGAGGAGACCAAGAGACAGACCCCAGACCTGCTGGAGAGACTATGTCTCACAGCTGGCCGGGGAACGACTTGGGATCCTTTCGGGTGAGCTGGAGGATGCAGCTGGGGTGAAACAGGCCTGGGATACCCGTTTGAGGCTGTTGCCCCCGCAACCCGACCCCGAAAAAAGTGGAAGATGACGGAACGAAACGAAACAGCATTTTTGCAATCAATCAAATAAACAAACCAAAAAAAAAGAAATCTACAAAGTTCACATTTCTAATCAAACAGAAAACCAAATAAAGTTTATAATATTGATTTTCTCCCCAAAATTTTTAGCAACAAGTCCGTGTATTCCCTCATTCATCCAGGAGTGATTCATAGTAGAAAAAGTTTCAAAAAAGTCTTCTGGACAGTTTAATTCTTGATCGAGACGTTTCGACTTCCATGACATCCAGATGTCCCGTGATGACATCCAAGTTGTCATCACGGCAATTTTTTTACCTTGCCAAAAAATTTATTACAACAAGGTACAACCTCTATTAATAAAAAAAAAAAATCAAACAAAAAAGACTGCTCTGGAAATCATTTTCAATCTGACAGATTGAAAATGATTTCCAGTCTATCAGATTGAAAATAATTTCCAGATGGAAGTCGAAACGTCTCGATCAAGAATTAAACTGTCCTGAAGACTTTTTTGAAACTTTTTCTACTTTATAATATTGACTTTTATTTTTATTTTTCTACTTATATTCCTTATAATTATCATTTTTATTCCAGACTCAAGATCCAATACAGAAAGACACAACTAAAAAACCACAACAAAACGGAAAAAAACAAAAAAGAAATACACAATACACATTACATATAACAAAATACATACTAATAATAAAACATATTTTAAATTCATCATTGATCATCTCCATAATTTTACTCCAACAAATGAAACACACCTTGATTTTACCAATATTCTAACGTTACCACGTTAAAAAAATACCGTAATTTCACGGCTATAAGGCGCATATAAACGTCTTAGATTTTCTTCAAAATAATGTAAATAATGAAAAGGGTTGGACCAAGGACAGACCCTTGTGGCACTCCACAGCTGACCATACATGGAAGTGATTTGTTTTGCCCCAAGGCCACAAACTCTGACCTGCCGGAGAAGTATGACTGGAACCAGTCAAGGGTGGTCCTAGTAAGGCCCACTCCAGTGCGAAGTCTGTGGAGTTGACTTCGCACTTATCCAAACTCTTTGAAAAGTTGTGGTCCTGCCCCTGACCCGCAGGGGGCATTCCACCCTTTTCCGGGCGAGGACCATGGTCTCGGATTTGGAGGCGCCAGTTCCTCCAGGTCGAGAGGAGCCAGATGGTGTAGTTCGGCCATCTGGTCAGGATGCCCCGTGAGCGCCTTGCAGCTAATGTGTTTTGGGCACATCCCACCGGGAGGAGACCGAGGGGCAGACCCCGGACCTGCTCGAGAGACTATGTCTCACAGCTTGCCGGGGAACGACTTGGGATCCTTCCGGGTGAGCTGGAGGAGACAGCCATGGAGAGAGAGGCCTGGGCTGCCCGTTTGAGGCTGTTGCCCCCGCGACCCGACCCCGGAACAAGTGGAAGATGACACTTGCACTTTCCAAATATATACACATATGGAAAGTTTCCATATGTGTATATATTTGTTCATAATTACTGCTTCTAAAACAACAAAAACAGGAAAATGATCTGTGATATCTGCTAATAAAAGTCCACTCCTTCTTATACTGGTTTAGATAACAAATATTTTATCAATCAAAGTAACACTATCTGTAGTTATCCTGCTTGATTTTAAAAAATTAGGAGGAAACCCCCCCACAAACTAAACATTATATTAGCAAACTCTGCAGTTTTTGTGTGATCATTTGTTTTTAACAAATCAATGTAAAAATCACCACAAACTAAAGTCAACTTATTATTAGTTCTTTCAAATAACTCAGAAATCTTTTTGTTAAACTCATCCAAACATCCACCAGGGATTCGATGTATACAACTTATTCATATTTTTTTTACTTTGTATTTCATTGTTAAACATTCCATTAAGTTTTCAATAGAAAGGGTCATGTTTGCAATCACATCACATTCTAAACCTAATTGAACAAACAAAGCAACCCCACCTCCTCTTTTTGTGTGTCTATTGAGGAAAAAAAGCTTCATATCCATCCAATTTGTCTAAAAATTCTTTCTCCTTCATTATCCAAGTTTCTGAGACTGCAAAAACGGTAAATTTCTCCTTAAATTTGTTGAAAAACAAATTTCAACAAATTTAGCAGTTTTGGACTTTATAGAATATGTATCAGGAGCTGTTGACAACAAAGGAAATGCCATAGATATTTTTATTGATTCGCGCAAAGCTTTTGACACGATTGATCACAATCTACTCTTGGAGAATTGTCATTTATAAGGAATTAGCGGTGTAGCTAACAGCTGGTTAAAAAAAACTTTTTAAAACAGATATTAGTATGTAGATATTAATGGAACATCTGAACAGAAAATATTATCCTGTGGTATCCCTCATGGATCCATTTTAGGACCGATATTATTCATTCTTTTTTATTTTATTAGGAGGATAAGCCCCTTGAGATGTGACATCTCGTTTGCGAAGGGGTCCTCAACACGCATGTTTTTGGAGGGTAGTAGGAAACCAGAGTACCCGTAGGAAACCCATACATAGACAGGGAGAACATGCAAACTCCACACAGAAAGGCTAGTGTTTTTCAAAACTCATCCCCCACCTGGGATTCGAACCCACAACCTTCTTGTTGTGAGGCCACTGTGCTAACCACTGCGACACTGTCCTGTCCTTTTTTTGAATGGTATTTATGAAGTATCCTAAGACCAGCTATTTACCAGTTAATAAGGAGAGTGGAAAGAGAGCTGATACGACTTAAAATATGGTTTGATTTAAATAAGTTATCACTTAATATGGAAAAGACCAAATTTATGATATTTGAACCAAATAAAGAAAATTCAAATATTAAGTTATACTGGAATCGTATTGAAATTGAAAGAGTTTATGAGTCAAGATTTTTTAGGGCCATGTCCACACGTAGCTGGGTATTTTTGAAAACGCTTATCCGCTGTCCTCCGTTTTAGAAAAACCCTCGCGAACACACATAACCGTTTTCAATATAACCGCATCCACACAAAACCGTATAAATACGCTTCTGAGTGCGGTTATAAGCATGCCAGACCAGTAGTCGGCAGTATATCTCTAAACGTAAGCTCAGAGGCAGAAAGGTCGTGCAATGAATAATAGCCGATGGCATCTTATTTCTCCTCCTTTGCTCTCCGACAAGAAGCAAGAGCAGTCCAGTGCGAAAAAAAAAAAAGCAAGAAAGGAGTGTTTTTTTCAGAGGATCCATGCTGCTCACTGTCTGATATTAAAAACAAGGACGCACACAAATTACGTTTATGCATTGTTTTTCGCAGGTAGTGATGTTTAAAAACGCAAAAGGTCGGGTATGCATATCCACACGCAAACGCAAAACTGAGGTTTTCCAAAATCTTCACTTTGGTCGGAGTTTTCAAAAACGATGGTTTGTAGTGAAAAAAAAAACGACGGGGTTGTGTGGATGAAACGGATAAAATTATATTAGTTTTACCAGATACCCGGCTACGTGTGGACAGGGCCTAAGGCAAACAATCTTGATGTGAAACCCCTCTTGGGAAAATGATCTGCAAAGTCTGTTCCTCTGGATGAGCATAGTATCTCTCTCCACATCACTGCTTTAACAAATAGTAGTAGGGTGTAGCTAATCTGGCTGGTTAAAATGTGGAATAAAAATGCATGCTGTCATGGAACGTTCTGGCCATGAATAGCCATGTTGAGACCATCTACAGCCATAACATTGTTAACTCTTTTGACTTGTTTGTGGATAAACCATACTAATTTTGTGAGGAAATTTAATTTTACTTGTTTATCACAAAATAGTTTTCTGGACAGGCTTGCACATAAAGGGATAGACTTCTTACCATAAACATGGTCGCCTTTCCACTTGGGGCTTTTGGTAACCAGGCTGGTAACACTTACTGCCTCTGCTCAATTTCATTTTACTTCGACGAACAGTCTGATGTATCAGGGTAACTTATTGGTGCAGTTAGTTGTCAATGTTGCTGAATTTCCGGTTACTTAAAAAGAGGGATACAAAAAAGAAAGGGAAAAAGACATTTAATTACTCAGTCCTACAAATTTTAAAATCGGCTTGTGGTTTAAAAAAAATGAAACACTTTAGCTGCTGATAGCTAAATACTAAGCAAACATTGGGCATTGACTAAATTTTTAAAAATGACCAAACTAAAGTCTCCATTTATATTCTGCACCTTATTAAAGTTTATAAAAATTGCTCACAAACATTAGATACCTCATCTAATCATGACAGAAAATAATTGAGAAGCACTGCCCTAGTGTTTAACTGGGTTCGATGGATTCAGTTGCCTCCATCTAACCCTGTTTTCTGCATTCATTTCTCTCACACCAGCTACCTTCATGTCATTCATTACTATATTCATTGAACTTCCTCTTTGGTTCCTCCAGAGTTCCTACCTAGCAGTATCAAAATTGACATTTTATAACAAAGATCACCTTGTGAAGCAATGTGCTGCTGATAGGACCCAATCTGGGCTAATGATGGAGCATCCACATGCATAATTTTGGTTGTCATTTTAAATGAGTTTTTTGTCACACACCTGTAATCATTAGTTGCTAACATTAGCTTGGAACTGGAGAAGCTAGCTAAACAACATAACAAAAAAAGATCTCTTCATTTGAGAGGCTAAAACTTTTTCTAATGTATAAACTGAAGATTACATATTTGCGCGCTGCTTTTTAGCTTACCTCTTACAAAGTGGTGCAACAGGTAGGAGGTAGCATTTCTAATTCTCTGCTCGTTCCAACCGCATCCTCTGATGGCATAAAACCACAAACATCTTTTGTTTGCCTTGAAAGTTTATGGTATTCTGTAAAACTCAGCATTTTGTTGTTCTGATCAAAACAATACCAGTATAATAAAAAATGGAGCTACACATGCAGCTACAGGTAGGGATGGGCAAAATTAAATGCGATCTTGAGATCTGTGCCAAAAAAAAGTGGGCGTTCCCAATGAAGACTCAAACAGAAGCGTGCATCATGAAAAAGCCGATCGCGTGATGAGATCTCATCCAGAAAGAGTGACAACAGAGTTGGTTCACACTCAACCAGCGCTAATATGCGCTGTGAATTTGCAGCGCCACTCGTGGGTAGATGTTGACGTTTCTAGAAGTTATATAGCGAGTTAGTACGTTTGTCAGTGAGTTAGAAGTGGGTGAGTAAGTTGGTCAAGTGGGTCTTTGTGTTACAACTCACACTGAACTGTGGTACTTTAGAGATGAGCACCCGGCTAGTCTCAGTACTGTTTAATGTGCTGAGAAATTAAATCAAATCCATTTACAGATGCAGTCATCGAGAAGGAAATCCTCCACAAAGTGGGAGCATTTCATAATGTCTGGCCATAATAAGGTTGGAATTAATTAAATTAATGGCTTTCTTAAGTTCAACAATCTTACAAATCAGAAAAAAGACTGAGGCATTCAAAAAGTACATATTTATTGTAAACCCTAATGGAAAAAAAAGCCGCATTACCCAACCCTATACAAGCTTCCCAAAAGTTTTTTCTGCTCCCCAGCATCATCTGTCCCTTTCAGAGAGTTTTCTCAAATGCTGGAAACATTCTTTAAAAAAATGTCTGACTCTAAAAACCGTTGAGAAAGTTGTCATTTTAAATAAAAGTCAAACAGAATTGTGTGAAATGTTTTAATATTTACATGATCAGAAAATATTTTAATGATCCCAAACATGGGAAATTTGTGTGCTGCAGCAACAACCAGTTATCTGCTGACTTGCAGTGAGTCATTGTAAAGACCCCTCCAGTACAGATACCTTTCTGTACCGGAGGGGTTTCTGTACCGCTCAAAACCCCTCTGGTACAGAGTGAGTTTTGAGCGGAGCAGTCTGAGCCTCTTGGAGAAGAAGCTCCACTGTTTGTCCAGAAGTGGGTAGAGAGGATGGTCATGGTTGTCCAATAATCATTTTATACAGGCCTTTACAAATATTTAATGTCAGTTGAAAATGTTGTAATTGAAAATACTTTATTTTTCCCCAAGGGGAAATTTGAGTGCTGCTGTAATGTATGCAAAGTAACAGCAGGTGGCAGCACTATGAGATCTCATTACTGTACCACATTTGGTATCATTTGGGGGTGAGATCTCATCATCTCATGAGATCTCATTTTCCACATCACTATTTGAAAGATTTGAAGTCGCTTCAAATCCTTTTAAAGTCATCCTTTTGAAGAATTTGAAGTCACTTCAAATCCTGAGAAACCATGCGCATGCGCACTAAGTGACTTTAATTTGCCCAATCACAGTCAAATACTACCGACCGTTATTTGCTTACATAGTATAAATAAGGTGAGCCCCCTGTGGTTTGTACATTCTCATCATGCCCGAGGAGAGGAACGTAACAACTTCCGAGAAGGAGCGCAAAAGGGGGTCCGAGATGACTTCTAAGAAGCCTGAGAAGAAATCCGAGGGGGTTTCCCGAATGATGGAGTCCAAAAATGAGCGCAAAATCGAGGCGAAAAGCACCCGCAAGGGTCGAAAAAGGAAGAACATCAAGAAAGACGTATTTGCACGTCATGTGTACGAGATCCTTAAGATGGGGCACCCGGAGATGACCATCTCCCGCAAAGCAATGGACGCCATTGAGTCGCTTCTCGCCGACGTTCTGGACCGCATCGCCAGAGAGGCCTCCTTTCTGCTTCGGCATGGAAAAAGAACCACCATGACCTCACGGGACATCCAGACCGCGATCCGGCTCATGGCTCCTGGTACCCTCGGGACGAAGTGCATGATTGAAGCCACCGCGGCGATGTTCAAATACCATGCCTCAAAGGAAATATAAAACACAGCGCAAAATTTTTGACCGCGTCCTTCACGTATCACCCGTTGTACTGGACAAAATCTGCGGACTATCCTCCTTTTTTCCTCTTTTTTTCTCCACTTGACACGATGAACATTCGCCCTTTTTTTTTTTTCCCCATTTCAAATCGAGATTACCCATCTTATTAAACTTTCCTATCTTCCTATTTGCCTTACTTTCCTGACTTTTAAATGATTAGTATGTAGTATTTTTAGTATAGATTGTTAAATAAACGTTATTAAACGAATAAAAAGTGTTTGTCTTTCATTGTAAATTCATGGTTATTCTCATGTAGCTAACATAGCACACATTAACTGCTAACACTAATCGGCAGTTGGTTGAATTCAAGCCAGCTCATCTATAAAACTTCATAAAAATGAATTAAAAAGAGACCAAATTTGGTGAAAATACGGGTTAAAAAAGAAATGCCTGTCGTGAGGATAATATTATAACAAAATATTGGTAGAATTGAAAATATTTGGAGTGATGTTCGCCATAAAACAGCCTGTTTATGTCAATTAAATGGAGCTAACAGTTATGAAAGTAACGTACATTCTACATTTTAATTATATTATATTTATTATATTATATTTATTAATCGTTAATAATTAAATAGTAAATCACTAAAAAAACAAAACAATAGACACTCATATTCAAATTTATTTTTCTTCACAAATAATATCATTAAAAAAAGTAAAACACAAAAGAAAAACGTTGGTTGAGTTCATGCTAGCTTCAACTTACAAACTAGCTGACAATCTCTAAAACGTCTTAAAAATGAATTAAAAATTTGGTGAAAATACAGGGTAATAAAGAAATGCCTGTCGTGAGGGAAATATTCTAACAAAATATTGGTAGAATTGAAATATTTACTGTGATGTTCACCATAAAACAGCCTGCTTATGTCAATTAATTAAAGCCAACAGTTACAGTATGAAAGTAACTCATTACATTAATTTTAAAACAAACCACACCAACCAAAAAAAAAGATCCAAATTCAGATTTATTTTATTTATTTGGTCAAAATTTGCACAGTCTTAACAAATTCTTTCATTAAAAAATAAATAGACCAAAGGAAATAGAATAGGCTGAAGCTAGCTTATAACTGCCTATCCTTGTCCAACAATTACATTTAACCGAAACAGCATTCGATCATGTCCCTAGGGGACTCCTGTGGGGGGTGCTCTGGGAGTACGGAGTCTCGGAGCCCTTGGTACGGGCTGTCCGATCTTTGTACGACCGGAGCCAGAGCTTGGTCCATATAGCTGGCAGTGTGTCAATTCCATATCCAGTGAGAGTTGGACTCCGCCAAGGCTGCCCTTTGTCACCGATTCTGTTCATCACCTTTATGGACAGAATATCTAGACGCAGCAGAGGCGTAGGAGAGATCCAGTTTGGTGACCTCAGGATCGGATCTCTGCTTTTTGCGGATGATGTGGTCCTGTTGGCTTCATCGGACCGTGATCTCCAGCTCTCACTGGATCGATTTGCTGCCGAGTGTGAAGCGGCCGGGATGGGAATTAGTGCCTCCAAATCCCAGACTATGGTCCTCGCCCGGAAAAGGGTGGAATGCTCCATTCGGGTCAGGGACAGGGTCCTGCCCCAAGTGAAGGAGTTTAAGTATCTCGGGGTCTTGTTCATGAGTGGGGGAAGGATGGAGTGGGAGATCGACAGGTGGATCGGTGCGGCGTCAGCAATAACTAGGACGCATCGGTCCGCATCGGTCTGTCGTGGTAAAGAGAGAGCTGAGCTGAAAAGCAAAGCTCTTGATTTACAAGTCGATCTACGTTTCAATCCTCATTTATGGTTACCAGCTGTGGGTGGTGATCGAAAGAATGACATTGCAGGTACAAGCGGCGGAAATGAGCTTCCTCTGCAGGGTGGCTGGTCCGTATAGCCGGCTCGGTGTCGAGCCGCTCCTCCAGGTCCAGAGGAGCCAGATGGGGTGGTTCAGGCATCTGGTTTGGATGCCCGCCAAGCGCCTCGTGGGCGAAGTGTTTCGGGCACGTCCTACCGGGAGGAGACCAAGAGACAGACCCCAGACCTGCTGGAGAGATTATGTCTTACAGCTGGCCAGGGAACGACTTGGGATCCTTTCGGGTGAGCTGGAGGATGCAGCTGGGGTGAAACAGGCCTGGGATACCCGTTTGAGGCTGTTGCCCCCGCAACCCGACCCCGAAAAAAGTGGAAGATGACGGAACGAAACGGAACAGCATTTTTGCAATCAATCAAATAAACAAACCAAAAAAAAAGAAATCTACAAAGTTCACATTTCTAATCAAACAGAAAACCAAAAAAAGTTTATAATATTGATTTTCTCCCCATTTTCCCTCATTCATCCAGGAGTGATTCATAGTAGAAAAAGTTTCAAAAAAGTCTTCTGGACAGTTTAATTCTTGATCGAGACGTTTCGACTTCCATGACATCCAGATGTCCCGTGATGACATCCAGTTGTCATCACGGCAATTTTTTTACCTTGCCAAAAAATTTATTACAACAAGGTACAACCTCTATTAATAAAAAAAAAATCAAACAAAAAAGACTGCTCTGGAAATCATTTTCAATCTGACAGATTGAAAATGATTTCCAGTCTATCAGATTGAAAATAATTTCCAGATGGAAGTCGAAACGTCTCGATCAAGAATTAAACTGTCCTGAAGACTTTTTTGAAACTTTTTCTACTTTATAATATTGACTTTTATTTTTATTTTTCTACTTATATTCCTTATAATTATCATTTTTATTCCAGACTCAAGATCCAATACAGAAAGACACAACTAAAAAACCACAACAAAACGGAAAAAAACAAAAAAGAAATACACATTACACATTACATATAACAAAATACATACTAATAATAAAACATATTTTAAATTCATCATTGATCATCTCCATAATTTTACTCCAACAAATGAAACACACCTTGATTTTACCAATATTCTAACGTTACCACGTTAAAAAAATACCGAATTTCACGGCTATAAGGCGCATATAAACGTCTTAGATTTTCTTCAAAATAATGTAAATAATGAAAAGGGTTGGACCAAGGACAGACCCTTGTGGCACTCCACAGCTGACCATACATGGAAGTGATTTGTTTTGCCCCAGGGCCACAAACTCTGACCTGCCGGAGAGGTGTGACTGGAACCAGTTCGGGCATCTGGTCAGGATGCCCCGTGAGCGCCTTGCAGCTAATGTGTTTTGGGCACATCCCACCGAGAGGAGACCGAGGGGCAGACCCCGGACCTGCTCGAGAGACTATGTCTCACAGCTTGCCGGGGAATGACTTGGGATCCTTCCGGGTGAGCTGGAGGAGACAGCCGGGGAGAGAGAGGCCTGGGCTGCCCGTTTGAGGCTGTTGTCCCCGCGACCCGGCCCCGGAACAAGTGGAAGATGACACTTGCACTTTCCAAATATATACACATATGGAAAGTTTCCATATGTGTATATATTTGTTCATAATTACTGCTTCTAAAACAACAAAAACAGGAAAATGATCTGTGATATCTGCTAATAAAAGTCCACTCCTTCTTATACTGGTTTAGATAACAAATATTTTATCAAAGTAACACTATCTGTAGTTATTCTGCTTGATTTTAAAAAATTAGGAGGAAAACCCCCCCACAAACTAAACATTATATTAGCAAACTCTGCAGTTTTTATGTGATCATTTGTTTTTAACAAATCAATGTAAAAATCACCACAAACTAAAGTCAACTTATTATTAGTTCTTTCAAATAACTCAGAAATCTTTTTGTTAAACTCATCCAAACATCGACCAGGAATTCGATGTATACAACTTATTCATATTTTTTTTACTTTGTATTTCATTGTTAAACATTCCATTAAGTTTTCAATAGAAAGGGTCATGTTTGCAATCACATTACATTCTAAACCTGATTGAACAAACAAAGCAACCTCACCTCCTCTTTTTGTGTATCTATTGAGGAAAAAAAGCTTCATATCCATCCAATTTGTCTAAAAATTCTTTCTCCTTCATTACCCAAGTTTCTGAGACTGCAAAAACGGTAAATTTCTCCTTAAATTTGTTGAAATACAAATTTCAACACATTTAGCAGTTTTGGACTTTATAGAATATGTATCAGGAGCTGTTGACAACAAAGGAAATGCCATAGATATTTTTATTGATTCGCGCAAAGCTTTTGACACGATTGATCACAATCTACTCTTGGAGAAGTGTCATTTATAAGGAATTAGCGGTGTAGCTAACAACTGGTTAAAAAAACTATTTAAAACAGATACCAGTATGTAGATATTAATGGAACATCTGAACAGAAAATATTATCCTGTGGTATCCCTCATGGATCCATTTTAGGACCGATATTATTTATTCTTTTTTATTTTATTAGGAGGATAAGCCCCTTGAGATGTGACATCTCGTTTGCGAAGGGGTCCTCAACCTCAACACGCATGTTTTTGGAGGGTAGTAGGAAACCCATACATAGACAGAGAGAACATGCAAACTCCACACAGAAAGGCTAGTGTTTTTCAAAACTCATCCCCCACCTGGGGTTCGAACCCACGACCTTCTTGTTGTGAGGCCACTGTGCTAACCACTGCGACACTGTCCTGTCCTTTTTTTGAATGGTATTTATGAAGTATCCAAAGACCAGCTATTTACCAGTTAATAAGGAGAGTGGAAAGAGAGCTGATCCGACTTAAAATATGGTTTGATTTAAATAAGTTATCACTTAATATGGAAAAGACCAAATTTATGATATTTGAACCAAATAAAGAAAATTCAAATATTAAGTTATACTGGAATCGTATTGAAATTGAAAGAGTTTATGAGTCAAGATTTTTGGGGGTGATTATAGATCATAAAATTTGTTGAGAGCCACACATTCAATATGTAAAGAACAAAATCTAAAAAATGACAGGAATTCTTTATAAAATTAAGCCCTACCTGAATAAGTATTGTTTACAATTTTGATATTTAATACTTTTACTTCCGTATTTAAACTACTGCTCCGAAATCTGAGAAATGCATATAAAATACAATTAGATCCCATTATTAAATTACAGAAAAGGACAAAACAGATTCATTAACGAAGTTGGATTTCGTGATCCAACTAATAAACTTTATATAAAGTCAAAAATATTCCAATTTGAAGTCTAAGTTAGGCAAAGAACTTTGGAAGTCATGTATCGTGCAATGAACATTGATTTTCCTCCTAACATACAGTGTTTCTTTAAACTTCAGAACAGTAACTATAATCTTAAAAGCTCACTTGTATTTGAAGTAAATAAACCTAGAACTAATTTAAGACAAAAATGTCTATTTTTGGAGCAAGACTTTGGAATAATTTAGATGTTCAATTTAAAACAATCAAAGATTATTTCGGTTGATTATTTTGGTGTTTGTGTAAAAAATGGATTAAAGCGTACTTATTTATGTTAATTTTTATGAAATCTTGTCTTTTATTTAGAGACAGACAGGGATGCCTTGCAATAGGTTGTTTACTGTAACCATAGCAACCCACTCTTCTTCCCTGCTTTTTTGTTGCGAACTGCTGTCCATCTCTCCTCAAAACTACCCCACCTAGTGGATTGTATTTTCTACGTGTTTTTGAGACATTATAAGAACATTTAGGTTGTGTTTTAAAGCAGAAAAATTTGGAATTCTACTTAAATCTCAAATTTTCTGCAAGACATGAAAGAGGTAAAAGTTTCTCTTGCATTCTGTGTGAATCTTCTGATAGGCTCCTTGTCTGGAACCAAACACGATGATATGGTTTAAAATAAAGGTGCAAAAGTTTCAAAAGTGCACAGAATAACAAAGCGCTCATTATGACACATGGTTGCATTAGATATTGCATTTGATTAAATATATTAAATATTAAAAATATTACCGTAATTTCACGGCCATAAGGCGCACCTAAAAGTCTAAAATTTTCTTCAAAATGAGCGGTGCGCCCTTTCGTGCGGTGCGCCTTGTGTGTGACCCATGAGGCGAGGCAGACCTGACAGAAAAGGCATGAGAACGTTAAAGAGTGAAGTGTGGGCGTGGATTGTGTATAAAAAAGGTATGTGCTGTATGCACAACATTGCTGTTTTAACCCTGAAAATGGAAAAGAGACACGCTTATGACGCTCAGTTTAAGCTACGCGGAGGAACATGGGAATCGAGCCGCCGCGAGAAATTTCAGCATAAACGAGTCAATGGATTGTAGATGGTTGGACCAACGCAGTGCTTCTCAATTATATCCTGTTGTGCCCCCCCTAGAAAGAAGAAAATACACATTAAAGAAACATTAAAGAAAAATAAAGAAAAAGAACAGCTTTATTAACATTGTTTTTTAGTGTGTAACAGAAAATATTTAAAGTGCATCAATTAACTTGAATTTTAATAAAAAATAATTCCTTTTTAAACTATAAACTACAACTATTTTAGTGGATGTACAATTACACTTTATTCTAGTGCGGCAAAAAAGAAAAACGTGTTTCACAGGATCACACGCGCCCCACTATTGGAGAAGCACTGGACTATTTTTTAATACGCACATTTGCATGCTTGCGTGTGTGTTGTTGTAAGGCGGTGTGTGACTGAGACTGCGCCTTTTCGTACGGTGCGCCTTATGTGTGTGTTAAACACAGCAACCGCGCACAAAACTGAGGCTGCGCCTTTTCGTACGGTGCGCCTAATGGCCGTGAAATTACGGTATATTAAATAAATATTTTAAATTTGTAAAAGAATAGTTTTAACCATTTTTGGTGTCCCTCAAGATTTTTTTTATTGAAAAATGTAGCTTGGCATGAAAAAGGTTGAAAATCACTGGTCTAATGATTATCTTTTTAATTTTGACAGCCAAGTAAATTATTCATTCATTCAAATAGTCTTTAATCTTGGAAAAATTGATGTTGAGATTCCGACTATTGGAATGTATGGAATGCGGGCGAGGTGTTTCGGGCACGTCCCACCGGGAGGAGACCAAGGGGCAGACCCCGGACCCGCTGGAGAGACTATGTCTCACAGCTGGCCGGGGAACGACTTGGGGATCCTTCCGGGTGAGCTGGAGGAGAGAGAGGCCTGGGCTACCAGTTTGAGGCTGTTGCCCCCACGACCCGACCCCGGAACAAGTGAAGGTGACGGAACACAAATGTATGAAAGAGAATCCCTTCATTTTCATGTTGAAATTATCCTCAGAATAGTATTCAGTCACAGAGAGTGTTATTAAAACAATGAATATCAGAGCCAATGTTGTCTCCAATTTCATCATTTTTTATCTTTATCATGAAACTTCCTCAAGTGTTTTAGTTCAGCTTTTATACAGTCTGTACTACAGACTCTGTAGTCATCAAAAAAAAAAAAAAAAACAGAAAAAAAGGTAAACAAACTAATCCAACCTGAAAATTAACTCAAAACCACTAATGTAACAAACATTTCTAAAACTCTAACTGAGCCAAATTCATTTCATCTATACAGGTAAAAGCCAGTAAATTAGTATATTTTGAAAAACTTGATTTATTTCAGTAATTGCAGTCAAAAAGGTGTAACTTGTACATTATATGACATGATACCAGCAGATGATGACATTCCACCATCACTGATGGTGGAAGCTTTACACTAGACTTCAGGCAACTAGACTTCAGACAACTGAAGTCTAGTGTAAAGTTTCCACCATCAGTGATGGTTTGGGGTGCCATGTCATCTGCTGGTGTTGGTCCACTCTGTTTCCTGAGATCCAGGGTCAACGCAGCAGTCTACCAGTAAGTTTTAGAGCAATTCATGCTTCCTGCTGCTGACCTGCTCTGTGGAGATGGAGATTACAAGTTCCAACAGGACTTGTCGCCTGCACACAGCACAAAATCTACCCGTGCCTGGTTTATGGACCATGGTATTTCTGTTCTAAATTGGCCAGCCAACTCCCCTGACCTTAGCCCCAAAGAAAATCTGTGGGCTATTGTGAAAAGGAAGATGCAGAATGCCAGACCCAAAAACGCAGAAGAGTTGAAGGCTATTATCAGAGCAACCTGGGCTCTCATAACACCTGAGCAGTGCCAGAAACTCATCGACTCCATGCCACGCTGCATTAAAGCAGTAATTGAGGCAAAAGGAGCTCCAACCAAGTATTGAGTATTGCACATGCTCATATTTTTCATTTTCATACTTTTGAGTTGGCCAACATTTCTAGAAATTCCTTTTGTGTATTAGCCTTAAGTAATATTCTAATTTTGTGACACACGGAATTTTGGATTTTCATTTGTTGCCACTTCAAATCATCACACTTAAATGAAATACACATTTGAATGCATCAGTGTGTGTGCAATGAATACATAAAATGTACAAGTTACACCTTTTGACTGCAATTACTGAAATGAATCGAGTTTTTCAAAATATTCTAATTTACTGGCTTTTACCTGTATAACTTCTTAATCACTTCTTTTGTTTTTTACTTTGTATTTCATTGGTAAACATTCCATTAAGTTCTCAATAGAAAAGGTCATGTTTGCAATCACATTACATTGTAAACCTGATTGAACAAACAAAGCAACCCCACCTCCTCTTTTTGTGTGTCTATTGAGGAAAAAAAGCTTCATGTCCATCTAATTTGTCTAAAAATTCTTTCTCCTTCATTATCCAAGTTTCTGAGACTGCAAAAACGGTAAATTTCTCCTCAAATTTGTTGAAATACAAATTTCAACAAATGTAGCAGTTTTGGACTTTTTAGAATATGTATCAGCAGCTATTGACAACAAAGAAGAGTTCATAGGTATTATTATTGATTTGCGCAAAGCTTTTGACACGATTGATCACAATCTACTCTTGGAGAAGTGTCATTTATAAGGAATTAGAGGTGTAGCTAACAGCTGCTTAAAAAAACTATTTAAAACAGATAATAGTATGTAGATATTAATGGAACATCTGAACAGAAAATATTATCCTGTAGTATCGCTCAAGGATCCATTTTAGGACCGATATTCATTCTTTGTTGCGAACTGCTTTCCATCTCTCCTTAAAACTACCCCACCTAGTGGGTTGTGTTTTCTACATGTTTTTGAGACATTATAAGAACATTTAGGTTGTGTTTTAGAGCAGAAAAATTTGGAATTCTACTTAAATCTCACATTTTCTGCAAGACATGAAAGAGGTAAAAGTTTCTCTTGCATCCTGGGTAAATCTTCTGATGGGCTCCCTGTCTGGAACCAAACACGATGATATGGGTTAAATAAAGGTGCAAAACTTTCAAAAGTGCACAGAATAACAAAGCGCTCATTATGACACATGGTTGCATATGATATTGCATTTGATTAAATATATTAAATATTAAAAATATTATATTAAATAAGTACTTTAAATTTGTAAAAGAATAGTTTTAACCATTTTTGGTGGCGTCCCTCAAGATTTTTTTTTTATTGGAAAATGTAGGTTGGCATGAAAAAGGTTGAAAAACACTGGTCTAATGATTATCTTTTGAATTTTGACATCCAAATAAATTATTCATTCATTCAAATAGTCTTTAATCTTGGAAAAATTGCTGTTGAAATTCCAAATGTATGGAATGTATGAAAGAAAATCCCTTCATTTTCAAGTTGAAATCATTCTCAGAATAGTATTCAGTCACTAAAACAATGAATATCAGAGCCAATGTCTCCAATTTCATCATTTTTATCTTTATTATGAAACCTCCTCATGTGTTTTAGTTCAGCTTTTATACACTCTGTACTACAGACTCTGTAGTCATAAAAAAAAAAACAGAAAAAAGGTAAATAAACTAATCCAACCTGAAAATTAACTCAAAACCACTAATGTAACAAACTTCATTTCCAAAACTCTTCTTCTTCTTCTTTCGGTATTTCTTTTAGGGGACGCCACAGCAAGTCAGCCTCTTCCATCTAACCCTATCTCCTGCATCCTCTTTGGTCACACCAACTATCTTCATGTCTTCCTTCACTGTATCCATGAACCTCCTCTTTGGCCTTCCTCCTGTCCTCTTTCCTGGTGGTTCCAAACCCAGCATCCTTCTTCCGATGTACTCTCTCTCTCCTCTGTACATGTCCAAACCATCTCAGTCTTGCCTCTCAAACTTTATCCCCAAAACCTCTAACATGTGCTTTTCCCCTGATACACTCATTTCAAATCCTGTCCATCCTGGTCACTCTCAGAGAGATCCTCAGCATCTTCATCTCTGTTTCCTGTCTTTTCTTCAGTGCTACTGTTTCTAGACCAAACAGCATGGCCGGTCTCACCACGGTTTTGTACACTTTCCCTTTCATTCTAGCTGAAACTCTTCTGACGCACATTACACCCGATGTAATGGTAAAGTTTTCATTTTCAAAACTCTAACTGAGCCAAATTCATTTCATCTACTGTATATGTCTCAGTTGAGCTTTATCATAATTTTACAGTTTCTTTTCCAGGTGTCTTGTATTTTTTTTCACCTTTTTCAAAATCTTGCAGAGCAATCTCTGCATTCCTCTTTGTCAGGTGCTCATTTACATTGACACCTGTGCCCTAGAACTTTTTTCCAACTCTCATCAACTCAATTATATTCTTTTAGCTCACAAATCGGATTATGATAGTTTCTCTCTTTGCCTGTTTGAGGAATTGTGTGACAAGCAGCTATAGTTTTACTGTCTACGGTGATGTCTTTACTCCTGAAGAAATGAATGACTTGTTGCTCGAGTGTAAACAGTTCACCTGATGATGCGTCTTCTCCTTCTCTGGTACCTGTGGTGACCCCGGCATAAGAGCGATGTGGAGTCTCCAGTCCAGATATCAGCACATCCTTCATTCTTCTTTTTTCTTGTATTCTTCTTTCTGAATCCCATTGAGACAAAAATTCTGTGATTTTGGGGTATACAGATAAAATTGAAATTATTGTAAATTGCTCCAGCTGCTCCACTCTATTTTCCAGGTCTTCTATTTTTTGTCTTTGTCTTCAATAACTTTCTTTAGTTGTTTCACTCAGTTTTAGTAAATTTATCTGCTACTTCACCACTTTACTTATTTCACCTGACTTCAGGGATTGCCTTCCTTCTTCCATGTCATTAACCAAGGTTTTTGCCATTGTGGTTTGAAGAATGGCTTCCAACAGATCACAATTATACATTTTTAACGGATTTTAGAAAAATAGAACTACAAAAAGAATCCAAAGTTGTAATCTATCATAACAATCCTTACCCAGAAAGCACAAAAACTGAATGTTGTTTCAAATTCTTGGAGATATTTGATGATTGAAAATGCTGTTCAGTACAAGATTTCCCACTGGCAGCCATGTTGTGGGTGTGTCCTCAGCATGCAGGCCTAAAAAAAAGTGCCAGACTTGCTGATAACTAAATACTATTGCTAAGCTAATACTGGACTTAAGTCAAATGAAAAAAAAACACACTCATTCCTAGGGGCAATTTAACACCAGCCAATCAACCTGACATGCACATTTTTGGAGGGTGGGAGGAAACCGGAGAACCCAGAGAAAACCCACACAGACACAGGGAGAACATGCAAACTCCACACAAAAAGGCCAGAGCTCCAAGCCTTGAACTCGCCCAGGACTTGAACCCACAGTCTCTTTGCTGTGAGGCCACAGTGCTACCCACTGCACCATCATGCTGCCCTCCTGGAAATCACATATTCATTAAATAAAACAAGAAGTCACAAAATCTAAAAAAAAAAAAAAAAAAAACCTGAAAGGAGTATAGGAGGAATTAGTAACTTAAGTCTAACCCTACTTTACATTTCTATTACAAAGAAACCAAATATTTGGCTGGACTTCAATGATAAAGACAGAAAAAGAACATAAGCTGAAACAAAATATCAGTCAAACATTTACATGTTCACTGAGCTCCTGAGAGCGGCCCATTTTTTCCACAAATGTCTCGTTTCACAGTCTGCATGCCTGAGCGCTTGATTTTATAAACCTGTGGCCAGGTCAAGGGATTTGAAAAGTAAAAACATCCTGTTTTGTTATCTAAAAAGATTTTTATCGCTTTAAAGGTATCCACAGACAAATGCATTCAAAATCTTTATTTTTACTACACTTTCTTACAAAAACCGGAAACACATTTTGTGCAAATTCAATCATTAATATTTGAACGAGGGTTTAAAAAGATGTAAAGGCAAGGCAAGTTTATTTGTATAGCACAATTTATACAAAATGTAATTCAAAGTGCTTCACAAGAAGGAAAAGAAAAAGAATGCATTAAAATCACAAAACATAGAATTAAAAAGTTTAAAAATTAAATGAATAGAATCATTAAAACAGATAAAAAAAAAGAGCAATTAATCAAAAGCACAGTTAAACAGAAGTGTTTTCAGCCTAGATTTAAACATTGTCACAGTAGAGGCCTGTCTCACGGCTTCAGGAAGTTTGTTCCAGACTTTTGCAGCATAAAATTGAAATGCAGCTTCTCCATGTTTAGTCCTGACTCTAGGCTCCAGCAGGAGGCCGGTCCCGGAGGTCCTCAGAGTTCTAGATGGTTCATGTTTAGTCCTGACTCTAGACACCAGCAGAAGGCCGGTCCCGGAGGTCCTCAGAGTTCTAGATGGTTCATGTTTAGTCCTTACTCTAGACACCAGCAGAAGGCCGGTCCTCAGAGTTCTAGATGGTTCCTTATGAACCATCTTGGAAAAAGTACATATCAGAGATGTACTTTGGTGCTAGACCATGGAGAGACTTAAACACAAGCAGAGCAGCTTTAAAGTCTATTCTCTGAGCCACAGGAAGCCAGCGCAGAGACTTGAGCACAGGACTAATGTGATCATGTTTTCTAGTTCTTGTTAGGACTCGAGCAGCGGCATTTTGAATAAACTGCAGCTGTTTTAAAGCCTTTTTGTTCAGACTAGTGAATAGACCGTTGCAATAATCTAACCTACTGGAAACAAATGCATGAATAAGAACCTCTAAGTCTGTTTTAGAAACCAAACCTCTGATTTAGGCAATGTTTTTAAGGTGGTAAAAGGCTGCTGATGTAATTGATTTGATGTGACTGTTGAAGTTAAAGTCTGAGTCCATTATTACTCCCAGATTTACTCCCACATCAACCACTCCTGGTGTTCGGATGTGTCTGTGATCTCCCAGCTTTGCTCTCCGGTTCTGGAATACTTCTTTATAAACTGTAGACCATTTTATTCTCCACGGGAGTTTGCTTCATTCATTCTGGCTGCTGTTTACATTCCGCCATGCGCAAACGTGCACGAGGCCCAACGCGCGCTCGCGGACCAAATTCTGTGTGTGGAGCTGTGTGTGGACTTTAGGAAAGTCACAGCTCCCATTACCCCCCTTGCACTGACAGACTTCTCCATCACCACTGTAGACTCTTTCCGCTTCCTCGGCACTACCATCACACAGGACCTAAAGTGGGAGCCATCCATCAGCTCCCTGATCAAAAAGGCCCAGCAGAGGATGTACTTTCTGCGGCAGTTGAAGAAAGCCAAGCTGCCCGCCCAGATGTTGGTGCAGTTTTACACAGCCATCATCGAGTCTCTCCTCACCTCCTCCATCACCGTGTGGTACGCTGGAGCCACAGTCAGGAACAAAGACAGACTGCAGCGCATTGTGCGCTCCGCAGAGAAGGTGATCGGCTGCAGCCTTCCATCTCTCGAAGACCTGTACGTCTCCAGGACTCGGGGGCGTGCAGGTCGGATAGTAGCTTACCCTTCACACCCTGGACATGGACTTTTTGATCGACTCCCCTCGGGCAGGAGGCTCCGGTCCATTCGGACCAGAACGTCCCGCCACAAAAACAGCTTCTTCCCTTCTGCCGTTGGACTTATGAACTCTTTATAACCTGGATCCCCACATCTCTTAGTCACCTCCCTCTTGTCACTTCACTATCTTTATTATTTTCCATGACATTGCACTACTTTTCTTTTTCTTCTGAGCACTCTTAGTTTTGTAAAAATTATTATTATTTTTATTTATTTTATTTTTATTTTATATGTTTGCACACCAGTACCAGAACAAGTTCCTAGTCTCTGATGTTTTTCACTGACATGGCAATAAAAGCATTCTGATTCTGATTTCTAACTTGATTTGTTGGTTCTAGAGAGAGAGATTGAAGGTAACTGATGACACTTTCTCTTCGTTTCTGTGGGCCAAAGACAATGATTTCAGTTTTGTCTGAGTTTAGCTGGAGAAAGTTGTTTTGCATCCATAAAGGCAAACATTGGATTGTAAAAGTGACTTGTGTTGAGTGTAGGATGAAGAAGGAGGATCCAAATGCAGGTAGATAATAGTTTATTTAAAGAAGGTGTCCAAAAGTGTCCATAGGGAAGTGATGATGGCTTCAGGCAGTGCTGGATGGCCAGGAGGAAAGGCTGAAGGTTGTACAGTAAATTTTCTTTGTTTTGTCATCAAAGTGTATATAAAACTTCAGCAGCATCTCCGTTAGTTGCTCTGTAAAATTTCAAAAGAAAATAAATGATCAAATTAATTGATGGTAGCTGTTTTTTTGGAGGGGCGCGGGGGATATGCAACAAAGATAAAACCTCCATTTCACATTTTTACACCAAGGATCTAAAAAAGAAATGAAAAGTGCAGCAAAATTAACACAAAACTAATTTATTATTTTAATTGATTAAACTACATTTTAAATGCATTTTTCATGTATCCAGTTCATAAAGTAAGTAATATTGCCATAGACACCTGTATCCCCTCCTTAACGACTAGAGGTCCTCCACTGTCACCCTGAAACTAACAGAACAAAGAAGCTCAGTGAGGTTAGTTGCTAGTAATAAAAACACGTAAAATTCAGACAAATCGGTGCAGCGTCCGCAATAATCAGGACACTGCATTGATCTGTCGTTGTAAATAAGGACCTGAAAAGCAAAGCTCCCGTAAGGTTGACCCCGTGAGGGATAGATGGTTAAGAAGGTGACTGACTGACTGACTGACTGACTGACTGACCTAAAATCATTAGTTGCTAACATTAGGTAGGAACTGGAGAAACTAGCTAAACAACGTAATAAAAAGATCTCCTCATTTGAGAGACTACGGTAAAACCTTTTTTAATATATAGACTTAAGATTGCATATTTTCGCGATGCTTTTTAAGTTACCTCTTACAAAGTGTTGCAACAGGTAGGAGGTAGCATTTCTAATTCTCTGCTCATTCCAACCGCATCCTCTGATGGCGTAAAACCACAAACATCTCTTGTTTGCCTTGAAAGTTGATGGTATTCTGTAAAACTCAGCGTTTTGTTGTTCTGATCAAACCAATACCAGGATAATAAAAAATGGAGCTACACATGCAGCTACAGGATGATTGGTGACGTAACTGATGCTAAAGTAAGGTTTAAACAATACAAAAATAAACTATTATCAATAATGAGAAGGCAAAGAATGGATTATTATACCACATTATTAGACAAAAACAAAAATAATGGGGTGTGGTAAACACCATGTTACAAAAAGATAACGTAAATGCTAATGTTCCAAATTACATCACAAAGAATAACGTTGATAGTTTTGGAAAAGAAGATATTGTAAATGAATTTAACAATTACTTTGTGAACATTGGCCCTGCGCTGGCACTGTCAGATCCCCTCTTCTGCAGCCAAGAGGGAGCCATGGATGTGTCTCAACCATCTGATTAGGATCACCTGGGGTGATTCTTGATTCCACTCACCTGTGCACCCTACTATTTAAGGGGAACCATCCCTGTCTTACTTTCACTTCCAGCCAGGTCGCTCTGGTTGCCTGACCATGTTTTGTATTTTGATTTTTAGTTGGACTTTTGAAACCTTAAATTAATCATGTTCTTACTTTACAGACTTTCCTGAATTAAGTTAATAAACCATGTTTAAGTCCTGCATTTGGGTCCTCCTCTTTCCACCTTCCTGCAACACCCTGACAGGCACAAGCTATCCCAACGGAGCACGCTGATGTTCGAACCATACAGTAGTTGAAAATGTAAACACTATTTTTCTTCATAATGTGCAAGCAAACAAAATTATGAAAATTGTCAAGGAATGTGCAAATAAAAAAATCTAATGATTATGCAGATGTAAACATGATATTGATAAAGAAAATTATAGATGTTATTATTGAACCGTTTACTTATTTATGTAATCTTTCTTTTTGCACAGGAGTTTTTCCTGAACATATCAAAGTAGCAAAAGTTATTCCACTTTTTAAAAAAGGAAATAAAAATGACTTATCAAATTATAGACCTGTGTCACTGCTTTCACAGTTCTCTAAAATTTTGGAAAAACTTTTTGTGAATAGATTAAATAAGTTTATTTATAAGTATAGCATTTTAAGTCAGCCAATATGGATTTTGCTCAAATCATTCAACTGCTACAGCGTTAATGGAACTGGCCGAAGAAATTACCAACGCCATGGACAAAAAACATTTTTTAGTCAGTGTCTTTGTAGATCTTCAAAAAGCATTTGATACTTTAAATCATGAAATTCTATTGCATAAATTATTCAGATATTGGCATAAGAGGTGTGGCACATCAATGGGTCACAAGTAATTTAACAGACTGTTATCAATTTGTTGAAATCAACAGCACAAAATCTAAATATTGTAAAATAACATGTGGAGTTCCCCAAGGTTCGTCCCTTGGCCCATTACTCTTTCTTCTTTATATTGAAGATATTATGTCCGTTTCCAACATACTAAAATGCATCCTGTTTGCAGACGACACCACTTTATTTTACTCCGGGAACAATATGAGCGAGGTTCTAAAAACTGTAGAAAATAAATAAAAAATAAAATTAGAATGGTTATATACCAATAAATTATCTATAAATATAAATAAAACTAAGTTTATGGTTTTTAGTTGTAAAACAAAGACATAAATGCAAGACTGTTAACACAAGGATTAGAAATCGAAAGAACACAAAAAATATTTATTTTAGGTGTTCTGATTGATGAACAGTTAACATGGAAACCTCATATAGAAAAAGTAAGAAATAAAGTATCACAAACCATTGCTGTTCTACACAAGGTGAAAGACTCTCTGAACAAAGACGCTATGTTTTTATTATATAACTCTTTGATTTTCCATACTTGACCTATTGTGTTGAAGTCTGGGGAAGTGCTTGCAAAACATACATTGAACCGATTTTTCTTTGTAATATCCGTGGAAGTGGTTACAGAGCGCACACAAATCCAATATTTATCCAATTAAAAACATTACAATTTAATGAACTGTTAGAATATAACCTTCTCAAAACTATGTATAAAGCTCATCAAGAGGTATTACCGTATAGATTACAAAAACAATTTAAAAAAAAAGGAAAGTCTGCATAATTTAAGAGGAACTGATCTTTTTGTTAAATCACAGTTTAGAACCAAACCAAAACAAAGATGTCTTTCAATTCAAGGAGTTAATCTGAGGAACAACCTGGACAGTAAAATTAAAGCATCTAAGTCCATCCATTACCTTAAGAACAGTGCAAAACAATTTTTAGTTGATAAATATGTGTAGCAGAAAATCTTTTTTTGTTGTTGTTGTTGATGTTTTTTTTGTCGTGCATCACCCTTATTGTATAAAATTTTTGTTGTTAAGGGGATATTATAAGCTTTGCTTCTTTCTGTACACTTTCATTCATTTTTTTTGTACTGAAAACCTTTTTTAAGATGCGTTTGTTCTTTTGTTTTGAATGAAATGAAACAAAACAAACAAAAAAAAAAACTTCAAATCCTGGAGAAACCATGCACATGCGCACTAAGCCACTTCCATTTACCCAATCACCTCACGACATGTTGGCATAGACATAAGCCAATCAGAGTCAAATACTGCCGACCGTTATTTGCATACATAGTACAAACAAGGCGACCCCCCTGTGGTTTGTACATTCTCATCATGTCTGGAGAAGACAAAGCCTCAGCTTCCGAGAAGGACCGCAAAAGGGAATCCGAGAAGGACCGCAAAAGGGAATCCGAGGATTCCGAAAAATTTTTCAGGGATCTGAAAGAGTTCGAATCTGAGTCCGACGAGAAGCCTCTGAGGGAATCCAAAGATGGTTTAAGATTTGCTTTAAAAAGGAAAAGGACGACGGACTTCGACTTCGAAGTGGGATCCGAGAAGGTTATGGAAAATAATTCCAACGATATCAAAACAGCCAAAGTGGAGTCCAAGATTGAGCTTGAGAGGGAAAGCAAAGAGGTTCCCCAATTCATCCTGGAAAAAATGAATAAACTGGAGACTAGAGATGATTTGTACATTGAGCCGAAGAGCATCCGCAAGGATCGAAAAAGAAGGAAGACGGCCAGGTACTAGTTCAACCGTTTGATCTACGTTGAAATGTTCGATGATTACTAAAAGTCTCCTCATTCATACATCAGCCGTTGCGATGGTAACAATCTATGGACTAGCCTCTTTTTTTCCAGCTTTTTTTCGTCATATTTTACAATTGACTCCCACTTTAAATGATGAACTCTCCTCTCACTCCTCCACATCACCTCTCGAGACATCCAGACAGCGATCCCGGTTCCTCGTACGCTGGGGAAGAGCTCCGTGATGGAAGGCACCATGGTGGTGGTCAAATACCATGCCTCAAAGGAAATGAAGAAGACAGCGAAAAGAGTGACTGCATCACCCATCGTCATGGACAAAATCTGTGGACGTTTCCCTTTTTTTTCCCATCTTTTCGTGAAGAAAACCCATCTTTTTAAACTTTCCCATCTTCCTACGTGCTCTAACATTCCTGACTTTTAAAGTATTATCTTTTATTCTTTTTAGAATAGATTGTTACAAAAAGTAATTAAAAATTTTATGAACGTTCCGATGTTCCAAATAAACTTTATTAAACGAATAAAAAGTGTTTTCTTTCATTATAAATTCATGGTTATTCTCATGTAGCTAACATAGCATACATAAGCTGCTAACGCTAACTGGATGTTGGTTGAATTCAAGCTAGCTCATCTATAAAACTTCATAAAATGAATTAAAAAGAGACCAAATTTGGTGAAAATACAATTTTAAAATAGATGTCTGTCGTGAGGATAATATTATAACAAAATATTGGTAGAATTGAAATATTTACTGTGCTGTTCGCCATAAAAACAGCCTGTTTATGTCAATTAAATAGAGCTAACAGTTACGAAAGTAACACATTACGTTTATTATATAATAATAGTGACTAAAAAACCAAAACACTCAGATTCAGATATATTTTATTCATTTGGTCAAAATTTTCACAGTTTTCAAAAATTATATTATTCAAAAAATCAACTAAAGAAAAAAGTTAGTTAAGTTCAAGCTAGCGTAAGCCGACAAGTTAGCTGACGATCTCTGAAAACTTCATAAAAATGAATTTAAAATAGACTAATTTGGTGAAAATAGGTTTTTAAAAAGAGATGTCCGTCGTGAGGATAATATCATAACAAAATATTGGTAGAATTGAAAATATTTGGAGTGATATTCGCCATAAAACAGCCTGCTTATGTCAAAATAAATGGAGCTAACAGTTATTTAAGTAACACATTATATTAATTATATAATAAACCATAGCGACTAAAAAACCAAGACACGCAGATTCAGATTTATTTTATTCATTTGGTCAAAATTATCACAGTTTTCAAAAATTATATCAATAAAAAAATCAAATAAAAGAAAATAGTTAAGTTCAAGCTAGCATAAGCTGACGATCTCTGAAAACTTCATAAAAATGAATTAAAATAGACTAATTTGGTGAAAATAGATTTTTTAAAATAGATGTCTGTCGTGAGGATAATATTATAACAAAATATTGGTAGAATTTAAATATTTACTGTGCTGTTCACCATAAAACAGACTGTTTATGTAAATTACGAAACAATTACGAACAATTACGAAAGTAACACATTATATTAATTATACAATAAACCATAGCGACTTAAACATCAAGACACTCAGATTTAGATTTATTTTATTTATTTGGTCATAATTTTCAATGTCTTAAAAAATTATATCATTCAAAAAATCAAATAAACCAAAGAAAAGAGTTGGTTGAGTTCAAACTAGCGTAAGCTGACAAGCTAGCTCACGATCTCTGAAAGCTTCACGAAAATGAATTTAAAATAGACTAATTTGGTGAAAATAGGTTTTCAAAAACATATGTCCATCGTGAGGGAAATATTATAACAAAATGTTGGTAGAATTGAAATATTTACTGTGCTGTTCACCATAAAACAGACTGTTTATGTAAATTAAACACATTACATTAATTATATAATAAACCATAGCGATTAAAACATCAAGACACTCAGATTCAGATTTATTTTAGTCATTTGGTCAAAATTTTCACAGTCTTCACAAATTATATCATTCAAAATATTAAATAAACTAAAGAAAAAAGTTGCGTTCAAGCTAGCTTAAGCCGACAAGCTAGCTGACGATCTCTGAAAACTTCATAAAAATGAATTTAAAATAGACTAATTTGGTGAAAATAGGTTTTTTAAAATAGATGTCTGTCGTGAGGATAATATTCTAACAAAATATTGGTAGAATTGAAAATATTTACTGTGCTGTTCACCATAAAACAGCCTGTTTATGTCAAAATAAATGGAGCTAACAGTTACGAAAGTAACACATTACGTTAATTATATAATAAACCATAACGACTAAAACATCAAGACACTCAGATTCAGATTTATTTTATTCATTTGGTCAAAATTTTCAATGTCTTCACAAATTATATCATTCAAAAAATTAAATAAACTAAAGAAAAGAGTTAGTTAAGTTCAAGCTCGCGTAAGCTGACAAGCTAGCTCACGATCTCTGAAAACTTCATAAAAATGCATTTAAAATAGACTAATTTGGTGAAAATAGTTTTTTTAAAATAGATGTCTGTCGTGAGGATAATATTATAACAAAATATTGGTAGAATTGAAATATTCACTGTGCTGTTCACCATAAAACAGCCTGTTTATGTAAATTAAACACATTACATTAATTATATAATAAACCATAGCGATTAAAACATCAAGACACTCAGATTCAGATTTACTTGATTCATTTGGTCAAAATTTTCAATATCTTAAAAAATTATATCATTCAAAAAATCAAATAAACCAAAGAAAAGAGTTGGTTGAGTTCAAGCTCGCGTAAGCTGACAAGCTAGCTCACGATCTCTGAAAACGTCATAAAAATGCATTTAAAATAGACTAATTTGGTGAAAATAAATTTTTTAAAATAGATGTCTGTCGTGAGGATAATATTATAACAAAATATTGGTAGAATTGAAATATTTACTGTGCTGTTCACCATAAAACATCCTGTTTATGTAAAATAAATGGAGCTAACAGTTATGAAAGTAACTTTATTATAATCAAAATGTTTTTTATTCAAAGTTAATCCTTTTTTCCACAACCTTCAGTAAATCTGAAGTTATCCAATACTTTGTTTTGGAAATGAAGTTTGTTAAATGAGTGATTTTGAGTTCATTTTCAGTTTTGACTTTCTTTCTGTTTTTTTATGAATACAAACTGTATAAAAGCTGAACTAAAACATTTGAGGAGGTTTTATGATAAAGAAACATTGAAATGGCTCTGATATTCATCGTTTTAGTAACACCCTCTGTGACTGTGAAAAACTATTCTAAAGATGATTTCAACATGAAAATGAAGGGATTCTTTCTCATCCATGTCAATAGTCTCTACAGCATTTTTTCCCAAATAAAGACCTTTTGAATGAATGATTTAATTAGTAATATTATTTGGCTGTCAAAATTCCAAAGATCATCATTAGCCAATATAAGTTATTAAAACCCTTACAGCCAAAAAGGACTGGGCTGAAGCTTTTGCTTTTAGAAGCCCATCCTGCACATCAAACAAACTCAGCAGTTAAGATTATAAATGAAAGGTTAATTTTCCAGTATTTATTACAACAAGTCATAGTCTTAAAGCATTTTATGTTTTGAGGTTTATTAAAAATTTACTCAATGAATTAACTGTTTTAAATTGAACATCTAAATTATTCCAAAGTCTTGCTCCAAAAATACACATTTTTGTCTTAAATTAGTTCTAGGTTTATTTACTTCAAATAAGAGTGAACCTCTAAGATTGTAACAAACTCTAAGCCAAATTCATTTTGATCATATTTCTCCAGCTCAGATAGATTTCTGATGGTAACAAATTTAGCCTGTTCCAGTGGTCTCTTGAGCTTTATCATAATTTTACAATTTCAATTCAATTTTATTTGTATAGCCCAAAATCACAGAATTTCTGTCTCAATGAGCTTTCTTCCTCCTCCAGGTCGAGAGGAGCCAGATGGGGTGGTTCGGGCATCTGGTCTGGATGCCCCCCGAGCGCCTCGCGGGCAGGGTGTTTTGGGCATGTCCCACCGGGAGGAGATCAATTTTGTTATAATAGAGCTGACAGTTGACTGTGGTAGATTTAGGAGCAAGGAAATTTCACAACTGGATTTGTTGTCCATTGAGCTCCTGAGAGCGGCCCATTTTTTTTTTTTTTTTTACAAATGTCTTGTTTCACAATCTGCATGCCTGAGTGCTTGATTTTATAAACCTGTGGTCAGGTCAAGGGATTAGTAAAATAAAAACATCCTGTTTTGTTATCTGAAAAGATTTTTATCTCTTTAAAGAAATCCACAGACAAATGCATTTGAAATCTTTTTTATTTTTACTACACTTTCTTACAAAAACAGGAAACACATTTTGTGCAAATTCAATCATTAATATTTGAACGAGTGTTTAAAAAGAGTAGAAGCAAACATTGGATTGTAAAATCCTCTTGTACAGTAAATTTTCTTTGTTTTGTCATCAAAGTGCATGGAAAACTTCAGCAGCATCTCCGTTAGTTGCTCTGTAAAAATTCAAAAGAAAATAAATGATCAAATTAATTCTTGGTAGCTGTTTTTTTTTTGTATTTTTTAGCAACAAAGGTAAAACCTTCATTTCACATTTACAAAGAGATGAAAAATGCAGCAAAATTTCTTAAAAATATTTACTAAAAAAAATGATTGAAATCATTTAATAAAATTAACACAAAACTAATTTATCATTTAATTATTTTAATTGATTATTAAATTACATTGTACCTGCATTTCTTCATGTATCCAGTTCATAAAATAGGTAATATTGCCGTAGACGCCTGGTTTCTTTTTCAAAGCGCAGCCGTATCCCCAACTAGTGTCTCCTACCAGCCACCATATATTCCCTCCTTTTACGACTAGAGGTCCTCCACTGTCACCCTGAAACAAACAGTACAAAGAAGAAGCTCAGTGAGGTTAGTTGCTGGTAACATAAACACATAAAATTCAGATATATCGGTGCAGCATCCCCAATAATCAGGACGCTGCATCGATCCGTCGTTGTGAATAAAGAGCTGAAAAGCAAAGTTCTCGATTTACAAGTTTATCTACGTTCTGACCCTCACCTATGGTCACCAGCTGTTGATGGTGACCAAAATAACAAGATTACAGATACAAGCGGCCAAAATGAGCTTCCTACACAGTATGGAGGAGGAAAGAGCTCGGAGTAGAGCCGTTTCTCCTCCGGCTTGAGAGAAGCAAGATAGGGTGGTTTGGGCATCCAGTTGGGATGTGTCCCAAGCGCCACGCTGGTGAGGTGTTTTGTGCACGTACTACCAGGAAGAAACCCAGAGGCAGACCTCGGGCCTGCTTGAGAGACTATGTCTCACAGCTGGACAGGGAACACCTCGGGATCCTTCCAGGTGAGCTGGAGGATGCAGCTGGGGTGAGAGAAACCTGGGTTTCCCGTCTGAGGCTGTTGCCCCCACGACCTGGCCCCGGATAAGCGGAAGACGATGGAACAGAAAGAATTAATGTTATACCCTTTAAAAAAAAAAATCAAAAAGACATGTTCCATCTTATCTTGAAGTGATGATGAGACATGTCCAACTAACCTGGCACGTGTCCACTCCACCTTCCAATTTGCCAGCACAGAACATGCTCTCAGTCACTTGCCCGTCCAGCACATCACCTGCATTGCAGGTTACTCTGTTATAAATTGTCACCTGGGCTTGATTTAAAATGTCTGATACGGGGCCTGAAATAAAACAAAAGTGTTAAGTCATTTTAACAAAAGTAAAAAAGAAAAAAATCCAAAGTTTAAATCAAGATAAGGTGGAAAGTTATAGTGAACTTACCAGATGAACGCAGAGCTCCCCATCCTGTGACCCATGCTTCACTTTCAGCAGAAATATAACTCCCAGCGTTGGGGAGACAAACCGGCCTCACAGTGTCTGAATAAAGAATGTGTAGGAACTTCAGGTGTTGCCTAATTATTAGATAAATAAAATAGAAGTGATAAAAAGCAGGTACTTACCTGTAAAAGTCAGACGTGTGGAGAGTTTCAACAGGGCGATGTCATTATCGTTCGTGTTTTGATCGTAATCTTTATGAACGATTATCTTGTCCACATATTTTCTGGAACTCATTGATGACAATCTCACACCGTCATAAAGGACCGACCAGCTCCCTGGATTTGAATTGCTGAAGTTAAAAAAAAAAAGGCGTAAAAATTTTAAGGTTAGACTTTGATCTTGGCAGCACGGTGGTGCAGTGGATAGCACAGTGGCTTCACAGCAAGAAGGTCGTGGGTTCAAATCCCGGGTGGGGACCAGGCTTGAAACACTGTCCTTTCTGTGTGGAGTTTGCATGTTCTCCCCGTGTTTGCGTGGGTTTCCTCCCACCCTCCAAAAACATGCATGCTAAGTTGATTGGCCAGTTCCAAATTGTCCCTAGGAATGAATGAGTGTGTGTGTGGATGGTTGTATGTATGTGGCCCCGCGACAGACTGGCGACCTGTTCGGGGTGTACCCTGCCCTTCGCCTTAAATTGGCCGGGATGGGCTCCGGCACCCACCGCAACCCCGAAAGGAACAGACGGATTAGAAGATGACTGACTTTGATCTTTTTCTTTTTCTCCGTTTGGCATTTCCCTTCAGGGGTCGCCACATCAAGTCAGTTTCTTTCATCTAACCCTATCTGCTGCATCCTCTTTGGTCACACCAACTATCTTCATGTCTTCTTCACTGTATCCATGAACCTCCTCTTTGGTCTTCCTCTAGTCCTCTTTCCTGGTAGTTCCAAATACAGCATCCTTCTGCTGATGTACTCGGTCTCTCTTCTCTGTACATGTCCAAACCATCTCAGTCTGGCCTCTCTGACTTTATCTCCAAAACCTCTAACATGTGCTGTTCCTCTGATCCTGTCCATCCTGGTCACTCCCAGAAAGATCCACAGCATCTTCATCTCTGCTACCTCCATCTCTGTTTCCTGTCTTTTCCTAAGTGCCACTGTCTCTAGGTTAGAGACAGTGATTAGACTCAAAGTTAGACTTTGATGCTTAAAAGAATCATACCCAAAGAAAACACCACTAGGATGTGCTGTTTTAGAGCAGCTACTTGATGCCTTGCTGCTGCCTAGTTATGCTGAAATGCTTAAAAAAAAAAAAAGTAAAAGATGGACTGTAACCCCATTATGCCTAGCGTCTACCACGCATGCGCAGAGTGGAACCCTACTCTGCAGACTTAATGAGTTCAAACTCATCCAAACTAAACACCAAACTAACACAGTCCCCCACCCCATTGTGGCATAAACGTGCCCCCTTTTTAAAGCACAATATAACTAAAATGTATTATGATTTTTAGATCATTTATAGAAAACAGTTTGCGTGTTCTCGGCTCGCTCACAGACAGCCTGGCTGCGCGTGCCAGAGCAGCAATTACAGATCTATTCAGAGACTCTGAACTGTCCTTTATTGTAAAAAAAAAATAAAAATCTGTTCTGTTCCGTCATCTTCCGCTTGTTCCGGGGTCGGGTCGTGGGGGCAACAGCTTCAAACGGGCAGCCCAGGCCTCTCTTTCCCCGGCTGCATCCTCCAGCTCACCCGTTTGAGGCCCAGGGAAGCCCCGAGGCTCCAGCCTCCAGCTTCCGGGTGAGCTGGAGGCTGCATCCTCCAGTTCACCCGGAAGGATCCCAAGTCGTTCCCCGGCCAGCTGTGAGACATAGTCTCTCCAGCGGGGCCGGGGTCTGCCCCTTGGTCTCCTCCATGTGAGACGTGCCAAAAACACCTCGCCCGCGAGGCGCTTGGGGGCATCTTGACCAGATGACCTAACCACCCCATCTGGCTCCTCTCGACCTGGAGGAGGAGCGGCTTGACACCGAGCTCCTCCCGGATGGCAGAGCTCCTCACCCAATCTCTGAGTGAGAGCCCAGCCACCCTGCGGAGGAAACTTATTTCGGCCGCTTGTACCCGCTATCTCATTCTTTCTGTCACCACCCACAGCTGGTGACCATAGGTGAGGGTTGGAACGTAGATCGACTTGTAAATCGAGAGCTTTGCTTTTCGGCTCAGCTCTTTCTTTACCACGACGGACCGATGCAGTGTCCTAGTTATTGCTGACGCCGCACCGATCCGCCTGTCGATCTCCCGCTACATCCTTCTCCCACTCGTGAACAAGACCCCGAGATACTTAAACTCCTCCACTTGGGGCAGGACCCTGTCCTTGACCCACAGAGGGCATTCCACCCTTTTTCGGGCGAGGACCATGGTCTCGGATTTGGAGGCGCTAATTCCCATCCCGACCGCTTCACACTCGGCAGCAGGAGAAGATTACCTTGTGAAGCAATGTGCTGCAGACAGGACCCAATCGGGGCTAATGATGGAACCCCCACACACATGATTCCGGTTAATCTGGAGGCTGACCTGCCATGGCCAGGCTCCAATGGCAGCTGCTGTACCACCCACAATACGACCGGTCCGATCTGTAAAACTCGTGCCACATTCTGAAGATAAGAAGTTAAATAAAAGGTTATGTTTATTAATAACTTTGCTCTGTGAATTATCATCTGACCAATTAGCTTTTACAACAAAACCACTTTGTATCATAAAGTTTGTTTTCCAGCAGCTCACCGATGCATTCCAGTCCAACTGCTGTAGTCGAACAGTGAAAACTACAAAAAAACACAACAAACTAAGCAAACACTCATCTTTTTATTATGAAATGAAGTTTAAGATCCACACAGGAGTGTTTACCTGAGGGTAAGCTGAGACTGTATTAGTACAGTTGGGGAACTCCCTGCTTTCAACTTCATGAATCCAAGAGAAGCCACAGGACGGGGACTGACTTGCCTGGATCCGACGTACTCCTTCCTGCACAACAAAAAGCACTGTTACCGTAATTTCCACATTATAAGGCGCACCTTCAATAAATGACATTTTTAAAATCATTTTCCATATATAAGACGCACCCCATTATAAGGCGCTACAGTAAAGGCTGTTCTACTTTGTCCTCTAACTGTGACCATCTCGCTTTGTTCCTGCGGAAACTCTGTTTAGTCTTGTTTACTTGGCACAGCACATCCTCTTGCTTCCTCCACTTCCTCACCATTGATTCATTGATGTTAAACTCTCTCGCTGCGGCTCTATTCCCGTGTTCTACTGCGTGACCGATCACCATGAGTTTAAACTCTGCAGTGTAACAGTGTCTCTTGGTAGGAGCCATTTCCGGGTCTTTACACAAACACACAAATGGAAATGAGACGTCCTTTTATGTATCCCAGCATGTACCGCGCACTACTTCTTCTACGGGGGAAATGGAGTCGGTGGCTGCTTACCGCAGTTGCGACACCTGTTGTAGCTCAATATTAATCCATACATAAGGCACTCCGGGTTAAAAGGCGCATCATGGACTTTAGAGAAAATTTAAGGTTTTTGGGTGCACCTAATAGTGCGTAAAATATGGTACATTGATAATTTCTCATTTAAAAGATTATTTGGTTCGTTTTTTTATTGTGTGTGCAAACCGGTGCATTAGTCAGTCTTGCAGCCTGAACGTTAGAAGATACAATCAAACAGTTATCACATCTGCTGCAACAGGCATAAATTCAAAATTTTATGCAGTGATTTGGTCATGTTGAATTCTAAAAAATTCATTTGCAACCTCATTAAAATGTATTTAGTTTATTCTTTTTTAAACTACAAAAAAAATCTTCACACTGCATATGAAAAAAATATATACCGTATTTTCCACACTATAAGGCCCACCTAAAAACCTTAAATTTTCTCTAAAGTCCACGATGCGCCTTTTAACCCGGAGCGCCTTATTTATGGATTAATATTGAGCTACAACAGGTGTCGCAACTGCGGTAAGCAGCCGCCGAATCCATTTCCCTCGTAGAAGAAGTAGTGCGCGGTGCATGCTGGGATATATGAAAGGACATCTCATTTCCATTTGTGTGTTTGTGTAAAGACCTGGAAATGGCTCCAACCAAGAGACACTGTTACACCGCAGACTTTAAACTCAAGGCGATCGGTCACGCAATAGAACACGGGAATAGAGCCGCAGCGAGAGAGTTTAACATCAATGAATCAATGGTGAGGAAGTGGAGGAAGCAAGAGGATGTGCTGCACCAAGAAAACAAGACTAAACAGAGTTTCCGCGGAACAAAGCGAGATGGCCACAGTTAGAGGACAAAGTTTAACAGCCTTTACTGTAGCGCCTTATAATGCGGTGTGCCTTATATATGGAAAAAGTTTCAAAAGATGTCATTTATTGAAGGTGCGCCTTATAATGCAGAAAATATGGTAATGTGATTTGTTGAATTTTTTTGGGACGTTTCGGTTTAGAAGATGATCAGTACTTATTATAGCCGATCTGCTGACAAACAGATTTGCCATAGGCGTCATTCCAGTCGTCTGCACACACGGGCATCCACGCCTGGTTGTTCACTGAATAACTCTCCAGCATGAAGCTGCTTCCGTGGAGGCGAACTGTCCAACACAGTAAAATTTTAGAAGAGATAAGCATGCAAACGTGTGTGGTACGAAATCTATCTGAAGAATTTGAATGTCTCACAGCATCGAGATTCATCTTCTCCTTTTGGGCAATCACTGACACCATCACACCACTGGGAGGCACTAAGACACTTCCCACTAGCTCCACATGACTTTCCCAGTAAACATCTGTAGTACACTGCAAAGATATACAAAAAAGCAACAATGAGAAGAGTTTTTGACATTAAGAATCAAACAAAATAAAATCAAGCTCAACACAAACAGTACAAGTAATCTTCTTCTTCTTTTGGCATTTCCCTTTAGGGGTCATCACAGCAAGTCAGTTTCTTCCATCTAACCCTATCTGCTGCATCTTCTTCAGTCACGGCAACTATCTTCATGTCTTCCCTCACTGTAGGTCAACCTCCTCTTTGGTCTTCCTCTAGGCCTCTTTCCTGGTGGTTCCAAATCCAGCATCCTTCTTCCGATATACATGTCCAAACCATCTCAGTCTGACCTCTCTGACTTTATCTCCAAAACCTCTAACATGTGCTGTTCCTCTGATCCTGTCCATCCTGGTCACTCCCAGAGAGATCCTCAGCATCTTCATCTCTGCTACCTCCATCTCTGTTTCCTGTCTTTTCTTCAGTGCCACTGTCTCTAGACCAATCAGCATGGCCGGTCTCACCACGATTTTGTACACTTTCCTTTCATTTTAACTGAAACTCTTCTATCCCTGTTTCAATCCAAGAGCTGCAAATAATTTTAAGATTTAAAAGGCCAGCCATATTCTTCTTAAGAGCTGGTTCAGGAAAGTCCAAGGACTCCTGGCGGGTCTTAGACATTTAAGTCATATGGGTGCTACCATTTAAAAATAACAAATACAACCACACCAAGTAAACACTCCTGTACAAATAAAAAAAAAAAAGAAGTGATTTTAAAGTTCACACTTATCCAGAGGCAGCTAGCATAGCACACATCTGTTGCTAACATTAGCTACTAACGCAGGATATTTAGCCGTTGTATCCCCAAGCAGAGGAAGGAGTCTTCCGAAGAAGGCACGCACAAAACAGACTAAAGACTTCCGGGTTGGGGCTCTCACCTCTATATTGGATTAACGCATGGAGACATCTGTGTGTGACTTAATGTTTGACATGCCGTTTGAAAAATTGGGTCCTCTCCAGTTTGCCTATTCGGCACAGCGAGGTGTGGAGGAAGCAAATCTGACTCTGTTGTAACATAATGTACTTGAACTCGACACAATCTGGATTTTAGTCATAGATTTTTAACACATTAGAATCTGAACACTCTGCTGCCCCCTCTCCTGAATTTACAAATCCCCCCAACTCGAGTTTTATGGATAAAAAACTTTTCAACAGACAGACCACAGCAAGTCTTTTCAAATGTTTTTTAGGTTCTGGTTTTAAATACAGGGGGCTCCCATAAAGTTGGGTTTCATCTACGATTTTATTTTCGGTTTACACAAATGACATTAGCTGAGCTAAGGAACGTGTCTTTTATAATACGCAGACAACATGACCCTGATGGCCCACATGAACAATATTGATACTCTCAACAATATCAAAGTACGGTCGACAACCTTGTCGTTACTGTCGGGGAAAAAAAAAACACTGAAGCTCAATGTTTTAAAAACAACGGAGTTATGCTGGTACATGTTCCTCCATTCAGGAAGAGCAGGTGGAACAGGTGGAGTGTTTCATGTATCCTGGCACACGGGTGGACACCCACCTGTCCTTCTAGATACACACAGAGTCTAAAGCAGGGGTGGGCTAACTTTTTGGTTCGTGGGACACATTGAGTTCTAACATTTGAAAAGCGGGCCGGAACAGGAGCAGATGAATGGCATGCTTTGGTAACCGTTAGATTAGACCGATAGAATGGCGTGATAGATTTTAAACAAGCGCTAAATGTTACATCAAGAGCGTTAAATTTCAATTCTAGCGGCGCTAGGTCTGAAATCCAGTGCGATAGCACTTAAAAACATGCATTTATTGGCGCTAGGTTTGAAATCTAAGCGCTTGATGTAACATTTTTCTTGTTTTAACATCTAACATGTTTGTTTACGTGTGTGTATTGGGCCCACTGGCTTTCCATATCCGTGCACACTGTTTATTTTGACAGTGTGCGCATCACAGAGACACACATTTTAATGGGAGCAGTGTTGTTGTATTCTCAACAAAGCCAATTTGTCCAGAGTGCGCCATCCAGTGGCAAACATGAGAATTGCAGGGGAAATAAAATATTAACAAGGTTTAATTTTTTCAAGTTTGGAAGGCTGGATTAAAACGTTTTACGGGCCACATGTGATTCGCGGAACGTAGTTTGCCCATGCCTGGATTAGATGGAAGAAACTGACTTGCTGTGGTGACCCCCTGAAGGGAAACGCCAAAAAGAGAAGAGAAAATTCACGAAGCGTTAAATAACTTTTTTTAATCTACATGTGAAAGAAAATAGGAAGCGTTGAGTTACAAACTGTCAAATGTTGTGTTTCCCATTTGAAGCATTTAAAATGATTTCCCTCTTTCCATTGTTATCAAAATGAATATCGAAACGAAAAAGGTTTTAAACCAAACTTACAGAAGTACCAGACCAAGATGGCCCCCACCACAAGGACGAACGCCACACACAAAAATGCAGAGAGGGCGTAAATCCACCGACGTTTCTTTGTGCCTGATGGAAGAAAAAAGGAATTTCACTTAGATTAAAAAAGTAAACTGTGTTTTTATCAAAAAGGTTTTACCCAATCTGACTAAACCAGTCAGGATGAATTTTCCTCCTTTAATATCAACACACTTTTACCATGGTGACAGAGTCAAGCTGCTAACATAGGAATGGAAAACCCACACTCCAAACAAGATAAACTGGAGCATGATAGAGCAGACCGATTCAAAGAATAGTTTCTCTATCCAAACACTCGCCTCTCTACTTTGCCTAGACGTGCAAAAGCTTAGTATCAATGGTGACCATGTTTTCACAGTCAACTTGTAGAATTTGCATAGCTCCCACAGGAAGAGACCATCGTCACAGTGTTTTTATTCAAAGGTGTGGATAATATTTTGAATATTTGGATGAACAGAACCAGAAGAAAATAATTTCTAAGCTCACAAACTTCATTTTAAGTCTTCAATAAAGGTGGAAAAAGAAGAGGAATGAAGATTAGTCAGAGTAAAACAGAGTACATGTATGTGAATGAGAGGGATCTAAATGGAAAAGTGAGGTTAAAGGGAGAAGAGATAAAGAAGGTGGAAGATTTTATTCAAATCAAACTTTATTTATAAAGCACTTTTCTTACATGAATAGTAACACAAAGCGCTTTACAAGTTAAAAGCCCCGGCACACAAAAGCAAAATATACCCCCCCACCCCGCCACAGATAAAAATAACCCACTTACACACACACACACACACACACGTCCATACTTGTACAAATACAAATAGAGCACACACCCTCAGGCACACATACACACTCACTTAAAAATGCAATAGGCTGGATGCAGATGGAACACCTGTTTAAAACGGTGTCTGAGGTGCCATCGTAGCAGGAGCCAAAGCACACCTGCGATCACCGGCTATGATCCAAGGTCCCGGATAGAAGACCAGTTAAGTGCTTAGGATCAACAGTCCAGAGCAATGGAGAGTGTGGAAAAGAGGTGAAGAAGCGTGTTCAGGCAGGATGGAACGGGTGGAGAAGAGTATCAGGTGTGATGTGTGATAGAAGAGTTTCAGATAAAATGAAAGTGTACAAAACCGTGATGAGACCGGCCATGATGTTTGGTCTAGAGACAGTGGCACTGAGGAAAAGACAGGAAGCAGAGATGGAGGTAGCAGAGATGAAGATGCTGAGGATCTCTCTGGGAGTGACCAGGATGGACAGGATCAGAGGAACAGCACATGTTAGAGGTTTTAAAGTCAGAGAGGCCAGACTGAGATGGTTTGGACATGTGCAGAGGAGAGAGAGAGAGTACATCAGAAGAAGGATGCTGGATTTGGAACCACTAGGAAAGAGGCCTAAAGGTAGACCGAAGAGGAGGTTCGTGGATACAGTGAAGGAAGACATGAAGATAGTTAGTGTGACTGAAGAAGATGCAGCAGATAGGGTTAGATGGAAAAAAACTGACTTGCTGTGGCGCCCCGTGAAGGGAAATGCCGAAAGAAGATAAAGAAGAATAAAGGTAGTTAAACTAGGTATATAGTGGGTCCAATAATTATTGGGTAACTTTAAAAATGAGCAAGTTCACTCATTTAAAAAGATCAGAAAGATTTGTCGTTTTAATTATTGGTACCTAACAAGCATGAAAAAAAAAATCCAGGAAATTACATTGGATGATTTTTAAACAATTTATTTTTAAAAATGGGTGGCCAATAAGTACTGGTAACCAGTGTTCCCTCTAAGCTGTGCGCCTGCGCAATTGCGCACTGCTTGCAGATCAATAGCGCACAAGAAGACCTATGCAGCGCACAAAAAAGAAACTCAGTTTAAACTAAAGTTGGTAAAACAAGACAGAGTTTCGGAACATACCTCTTTCTTCTTTCTTTCTGAAACAAATTGCTTCAAACTACCGCTTTGGAATTTGGCGCGTCACTACTGGTGACGTCACAAAAGAGTAAAAGTTTTTGCTCCGCCCCCTTCTGCTCAGGAAGCTTGTGTGTTTGCTCAGACACATAAAAAATTAGAGGGGACATTGCTGGTAAGCCATCCAAAGTTACTTTTAATCCTTTGTAATATAGCCTTGTTTGGCAATGACAGAGGTTGAATGTTTCCTGTAGTTCTTGACCGGACCAACACACACTTTAGTTGGTATTTTGAACCCCTCTTCTGCAGAGATCTTCTCTAGAGCTGTGATGTTTGAGGGTCGTCGCTTGGCAACACAAAGTTTCGACTCTCTCCACTGGTTTTCAATTGGTTTGCGGTCTGGAAACTGGCTAGGCCACTCCAGAGCCTTGATATGCTTTTCAGGTAACCAATCCTTTGTTTTCCTGGCTCTGTGCTTTGGATCGTTTTTATGCTGGAAGACCCAGCCACGTTTCATCTTCAATTCTCTGAAAGAGGTTTTCACCCACGGCCCCATACATCTTGGCATTGATACGGACCAGTCTTCCTGTCCCTTTTGCAGTAAAGCATCCCCACAGCATGATGTTTCCACCCCCGTGCTTCACAGTAGGTATGGTGTTGTTGGGATACAACTTCCTCCAAACCCAACGAGTGGAGTTTAAACCGAACACTTCAATTTTGGTCTCATCCGACCACATCACATTCTCCCAATCCCCCTCTGGATTATCCAAATGGTCTTTACATAATTTTTGGTTAGATGGGGAACCTTTCGGGCAATGCAGGATTTCCCCTCATGACGACGTAGTGTGCTACTAATTGTCATCTTTGTGAGGGTGGTCCCAGCTGTTCTCAAATCCTGCTCTGTGGTTCTGGGCTGATTCCTCACTGTTCTCAGGATCATTTGAACCCCACGAGGTGAAATCTTGCGTGGAGCCCCACTCCGAGGAAAATAGTCAGTGATGCCATACTTCTTCCATTTTCTAATGTTTCAAACTGTTGATGAGTGAAACCAATTGCAGTTTGACTCATCCCAGCTTTGTGTAATTGTATAATTTTATTTCTGGCGTCTTTAGGACGCTCTCTAGTCTTAGTCATGGTGAAGACCGGACTCTGACAGTTTGAAGGTGTGTGCAGGTGTCTCTTATGCATCTAATCAGATCAAACATGTTCCATTCATACTGTTAAAGACTGAAGGCTGGAATAACTTTTTAAAAACCAGTGATTGGTGTGTGAGGGAACGAGTTGTTTTCTAGCTGCCCAAAACTTTTTGGCCACCCATTTTCACAAATAAATTGTTTAAAAAAGATTCGGTATTATTTCCTGTATTTTTTTTCTTACGTTCCATCTCTCATGTTTGTTAGGTGTCATGATCCCCTCTCCTGCCGCCAGAGGGAACCCTGGATGTTCTTCATCACCTTGATTCTGGACACCTGAGATTGATCCCTGATTCCACACATCTGTGGACCCTGCCATCTATTTAAAGGCAATCATCCCTGATTTCCATGGTGGGTAATACCATCCCTTCCAGCCAGGGCTCCCTGGTTGCCAGACCATGAACACATTCTGACAATAACCTTTTGCCAGCCACTAAAACTTTGGGTTTTTTTCACAGTATTACGTAATGGACTGCCAAATTCAAATAAACCATGTTTTCTGTCTGCAATTGGGTCCTCCTCTTTCCACCTGCACACTGCTTCATGACATTTGAGTACCTATGATTAAAATGACAAACTTCTCTTATCTTTTTGACAGAGTGAACTTGCAAATTTTTAAAGTTACAAAATACTTATTGGACCCACTGTATGTCCAAAATAAAGCCTGTGAATCCCAGACAGCATTTTGAGGCATTTATTTCCTCAACAGAAATCTTCTTCTTTCGGCATTTCCCTTCAGGGGGCGCCACAGCAAGTCAGTTTCTTCCATCTAACCCTATCTGCTGCATCTTCTTCAGTCACAACAACTATCTTCATGTCTTCCTTCACTGTATCCATGAATATCCTCTTCGGTCTTACTCCCTCTTTCCTGGTGGTTCCAAATCCAGCATCCTTCTGCCGATGTACTCTCTCTCTCTCCTCTGCACATGTGCAAACCATCTCAGTCTGGCCTCTCTGACTTTATCTCCAAAACCTCTAACATGTGCTGTTCCTCTGATCCTGTCCATCCTGGTCACTCCCAGAGAGATCCTCAGCATCTTCATCTCTGCTACCTCCATCTCTGTTTCCTGTCTTTTTCTCAGTGTCACTATGTCTAGACCAAACAGAATGGCCAGTCTCACCACGGTTTTGTACACTTTTCCTTTCATTTTAGCTGAAACTCTTCTGTCACACATCACACCTGATACTTTTCTCCACCCGTTCCATCCTGCCAGAACACGCTTCTTCACCTCTTTTCCACACTCTCCATTGCTCTAGACTGTTGATCCTATATACTTAAAATCTTCCACCTTGTTTATCTCTTCTCCCTGTAACCTCACTTTTCCATTTGGATCCCTCTCATTCACACACATGTACTCTGTTTTACTCTGACTAATCTTCATTCCTCTTCTTTCTAGTGCAAACCTCCACCTCTCCAGCTTTACCTCCACCTCTTCCCTCCTCTCACTACAGATCACAATGTCATCTGCAAACATCATTGTCCATGGAGATTCCCGTCTATCCTCGTCTGTCAGCCTGTTCATGACCATAGCAAACAACAAACGGCTCAGAGCAGATCCCTGGTGCAGTCCCACCCCCACACTGAACTCCTCTGTCTCACCTACAGCACACCTCACTACTGTCTTACAGCCCTCATACATGTCCTCAACAGGAATACTTTTATAAATTTAGATGATCAGTTTATTAGTTTTAACGAGTTGGACTGATGATAAATGAATGATTTTTCTCACAATGTTTTTTAATTGTTTTCTCTTAAAGTTGAATTAAACTACATTCAAACAGAAAATTTGGCAAATTGTTTGAGTTTTTTTTTTTTATGTTTTTACACCATTTATCGCTGTTTAAGATTTTTATCCTTTCATTTCAACTTATGATACATTAAATGTGCGGGTTTTTTTGCCTCGACCCGTCAGGCAGGTTAAGTAAATCCTCATTTTCAAAGTCAAAGTACAGAGAAGTTAATGATTCAATCCACTGGTGAAGTTGTCTAGAAATTCAAACACTCCCTCACCTTTGCTTTGCTGTGGAAAACGAGCCACTGCGGGTGTTTGTGTCTGGTGGGTGCTGACAACGTAACTGGGAGTCGTTTGTGGCATGACAGGATACAAATGTTGAGGAGCGTATGCAGGTGGTCGTCCTGACTCATCCTGAAAGCCTCGGTTATCATAAATAGGATAGTTCGACTGAAACAGAGACAAAAAGAATTTATTTTATTAATTATCACTAAGTTAACGGAGTAAATGCTCTAAATTTTGATGCTTTGTTATAAGATCAAAAGGAAAACATGATTAATTACAGATTAAATCTTACCTGATTGTGATTATTCATTCTGAAACTTGCTTTGATTTGTGATGTGACTCAATCAAAACCTGGAAGACAGACTTTTTTAAGACTGTATGGTTTAAATTAAAATAGTTTTCTTAAAACTTTCAAAAACTCACTTGAATCCAAGCTAAATTACGTTCGTCACTGTTCCAAAAATAATAATAATAAAAAATCCTTTCAGCGCTTCATCTGTGTGTGCTGCTGAGTTCACTCTGTCACACACACTTGTTTCCCTGTGGTAGTGAACAGTCGTGACCACACCTTCTGTACAGAGTGACCCAATGCCCAGCCCCGAGTTTCATGTGAAACAAAGAGGTGCGGTAAATAACGAGTAATCAGTCACTAATTAAACATATTAACAACTCATTTAGTACATTTCCTGCATATGACGTTCAAAATCAACGTTATGATTAACTAAAGTTGGAGATGTAAATATGAATCCCTGAATATCCTCTTGAAGAGTCTCATGTCCTGTTTAATCAGTAACTAATATCTCAGGTTTAGCAAGTTTAAAATAGTTGGACTTGAGGGACTTTTAAACTTTGTTTACCTGTAATACGAGTCAAGCAGGATGAAAAGGAAGTGATGGCGTGCGGCCGGGAAGAGATAAGCACCACGCGCACTGACATCGGAACCATAAAAATAACAGATTATAAACAGTAGCGTAGGGACTTGATTTTTACAGCTCATTTCGAAGCAGCGGCCATCTCTATCTGGATGTTCTGAAATTAAACATATGAGAGAAGCCCATCTGCTACAGAGAACAAAGATATGTGTGTTGTAGATGATCCAAACCGTTATTACACCTGATTATTCTTCTTTCTTCCTCCAAACGTTTTTCATTACTGAGAAGTTTAATTGCGGCGGATCGGCGCAGCGTCCGCAATAACTAGGACACTGCATCGGTTCGTCGTGGTAAAGAGAGAGCTGAGCCGAAAAGCAAAGCTCCGGATTTACAAGTTGATCTACGTTCCCACCCTCATCTATGAACACAAGCTGTGGGTGGTGACCGAAAGAATGAGATCACGGATACAAGCGGCTGAAATGAGCTTCCTCCGCAGGGTGGCTGGGCTCTCACTCAGAGATTGGGTGAGAAGTTTTGCCATCCGGGAGGAGCTCGGTGTTGAGCTGCTCCTCCTCCAGGTCGAGAGAAATCAGATGGGGTGGTTCGGGCATCTGGTCAGGATGCACCCCGAGCGCTTCGCTGGTGAGGTGTTTCAGGCACGTTCCACCAGGAGGAGACCAAGAGGCAGACCACGGACCGGCTGGAGAGGCTATGTCTCACAGCTGGCTGGAGAACGACTCGGGATCCTTCTGGGTGAGCTGGAGGATGCAGCTGGGGTGAGCGAAGCCTGGGCTTCCCGTCTGAGGCTGTCGCCCCCGCGACACGGCCCGGGATAAGCGGAAGACAACGGAACGGAAAGTTTAAATGCCATTTAACAGGTGCTAAAAACGCCTCCAGTGAAAGCACTGAATTAGAGAAACCTGGTGATAAAAGTCACCTAAAACGAGATTGTTGACGTGATTTGATGTGATATATTTAACGTCAAAGCACTTGATCGATCCCGTTTTAATCTCTACGCCCCGTAAAAGGAAGCAGACGGACCATCCTGAATAATTTCATCCTTATTATAAATTTTTTAAACTTATTTTCATCATTATCTTTTGATAAAAACTACAATTATCTTCTAATCTTTTATTTTCTATCACGGTGGTGCAGCGGGTAGCACAGTGGCCACACAGCAAAATGGTCAGGATTCGAGTCCCGGACGAGGCTTGAATCACTGTACTTTCTGTGTGGAGTTTGCATGTTCTGCCCGTATATGAGTTTTTTTTTTTTTCTGGTTTCCTAACACCCTCCAAAAACATGCTGCGCTTACAAGTTTTGTAAATATTTAATAAGGTGCCTGCAGAGTGTGTAAGTAAATATTTGTGTGTGTGGTGTTACCGTGGTATGTACAGTGTCTAATGAATAAATGTTTTCTTGATTTAATTAATGCTTTCCTCCTTTTTGACCTGCTTTTTTTTTTAACCAAACTGGTCTCTTTTATTTGAACACACTCATTATTTTCTGCTTTTCTTAAATCAGAAAGAAATCAAGTTAAATTCTTTTATTAAATTAATGCTGTGTTTGTTTCTGTGAATAAAACAAACTTTTGAAAGAAAGAAAAAAAGTTTTTCACAGTTCCGTTCCGTCGTCTTCCACTTATCCGGGAGCTGCGAGACAGTCTCTCCAGCAGGTCCAGGTTCTACCTCTTGGTCTGCTCCCGGATCGGACATGCCCAAAACACCTCACCAGCGAGGCGCTCGGGAGGCATCCTGACCAGATGCCCAAACCACCCCATCTGGCTCCTCTCGACCTGGAGGAGGAGTGGCTCGCAGAGCTCCTCACCCGATCTCTGAGTGAGAGCCCAGCCACCCTGCGGAGGAAGGTTTTTTTTAGTGTAATTGTTATTTAATAAATTCTATTTCAAACAGTTTTTCTGGTTTGTGCCTCTGCTTTCCAGGTGCTTCCCGTCCTCTCTGGTCCACATTTCTACAGCTTCTTCACCAGCCTGTGTTTTAGAAACATGCTCGTGTGGACATAAGCGTGGTAGCTCTCATGTAACTTTAATCAGGGGTCTCAAACTCAAGTCCAGGAGGATCTTACAGTCTCATGAAGGTTTTGCATGTGTTCCTGGTTCAATACAACGGATGCCCAAAAAGTGAAATCAATAGCCAATAAAATTTGGCACATTGACTCAATAACCTGGATCAGGTGGGTAGATGCAAAAACCCAGAAAACCATCAGGATACCAACCTTCTAGGACATGAGTTTGAGACCCCTGTCTTAAATGGACACGGGCACATCATGGGTACATGGCATCCTCCTAAAGTTACAGATTTAATTTTTCACAACCAAAACGTAACTTAGTAGTTCCATAAAATAATTTAATTAAAAAAGAATAATCAAATATAATCATTTTAATTCAAGCCTAATGTTTCATTGTTTAAAAAACATTTTTAATAAAGTTGTATTCAAAATTTAATTTTCAACCCTGCTGTAAATGGACAACACCACCCTCTAGTGGCCAAACAATAAACTACATGTCTCATTCACTTCTGTTGGAAATCAAAATAAAAAAAACACATTTAATTTGGTCAAAACTATTTATTCCACTGAAAATTAAATAGAAGGTTTTTTTTGCAGAACGAAGGAGTGCATGAAAAAAAAAACTGGAGTCATAAATTACAGGAGTTAAATCGGACTAAAACGTCAAGGCCTCTGGATTTAAAGTTGTAACATTTCCACTGGAGTTTAGAAAAAAAAACAAAAAACTGTCAAATCAACGTAACTAAGAGTGTTTGAATAAAGAAACACTCATCTGACGGGCTCCTATAACTTCTGGATGATAATAGAAGAAGCTCCTCCTCCTCCGTTGCAGATGCCTGCCAGGCCGTACTGACCCGACTGCAGGTTGTGAACCATGTGACCCACGATCCTCGCCCCGGACATCCTGACAGATAAAAAAAATATGGATTAATGTTTAAAATCAAAACCATTTGACCATGGTTTTCGCCCGGAAAAGGGTGGAATGGCCCCTGTGGGTCAGGGACAGGGTCCTGCCCCAAGTGAAGGAGTTTAAGTATCTCGGGTTCTTGTTCACGAGTGGGGGAAGGATGGAACGGGAGATCGACGGGTGGATCGGTGCGGCGTCAGCAATAACTAGGACGCTGCATCGGTCCGTCGTGGCAAAGAGAGAGCTGAGCCGAAAAGCAAAGTTCTCGATTTAAAAGTCGATCTACGTTCCAACCCTCACCTATGGTCACCAGCTGTGGGTGTTGACTGAAAGAATGAGATCATGGATACAAGGGGCCAAAATGAGCTTCCTACGCAGGGTGGCTGGGCTCTCACTCAGATCGGGTGAGGAACTCTGCCATCTAGGAGGAGCTTGGTGTTGAGCCGCTCCTCCTCCAGGTCGAGAGGAGCCAGATGGGGTGGTTCGGGCATCTGGTCAGGATGCCTCCGAGCGCCTCGCAGGCGAGGTGTTTCGGGCACGTCCCACCGGGAGGAGACCAAGGGGCAGACCCCGGACCCGCTGGAGAGTCTATGTCTCACAGCTGGCCGGGGAACGACTTGGGATCCTTCCGGTTGAGCTGGAGGATGCAGCCGGGGTGAGAGAGGCCTGAGCTGCCCGTTTGAGGCTGTTGCCCCCGCGACCCGACCCCGGAACAAGTGGAAGATGACGGAACGGAACTATTTGAAAGATATTTTATATACCGATGTGTACTAACTTTTCTCATCGGTTTTTTTAGCCTAGAACACAAGGATATGGTTTTGCGAGCTTATTATTTTTTGTCTGTTTTCCAAAAGCCAATCTGTGGATGTGACGTTGAAAACGTGCACACGGCTTCTTTGACTGACCATGGTGAGGCTTGTTCTGAGAAGAATCTATCCTCTTAAAGCTCTGGATGGTCTTGGACACTGTGCTGCAGTATTGTTTCAAACATGTCCACATGTGAACGAATACTTTTGAAAACATATCCACTGTCCTCCGTTTTAGAAAAACTCTCGTGTCCACATTTAACCATTTTCAACATAACCGCATCCACACGAACCCACACGAATAAGCTTCTGAGTGAGGCTGTAAGCATGCCAGACCAGTAGATGGCACTATTTATCTAAATGTAAGCTCTGCGCTAGGAACTTATGTGACGGATAATAGCCGACTGTAACAGATCGCTGCTAAAAACAAACATTGCGACACGTCTTTAAATAAGCTTCTGAATCCTCCTCTCTGCTGCTTACCCGATCGGGTGTCCCAGCGACACTGCTCCCCCGTTTACGTTCACTTTTGCGGGATCGATGTCCAGCATCTTGATGTTAGCCAGAACGACCACGCTGAAAGCCTCGTTAATCTCCCACATGGCGATATCCTCCTGCTTCAGCCCGGCTGCGTTCAGCACCTGAGTGTCACCGGGGAGACATGAGGCGGTGTCTAAGTAACACAAAACATCAGACTGACCTTTGGTGTGGCGTAAGCAGGAGCGATGGGGAAGTCGATGGGCGCCACTGCAGCGTCGGCGAAAGCTAGACAAAACGGAATGATGAAGTAAAGAAATAAAACGTTCCAGGAAGAATGGCGACTGTGTGGATGGAGTTTTACCGACGATCCTGGCCAGAGGGGAGACGTTGAGACGTTTTACGGCTTCGGCTGTCATTAGAACCAGCGCTGCGGCGCCATCGTTTAACGTGCTGGCGTTAGCAGCCGTCACCGTGCCTGAAACACAATAAGTAACCGTCAAAATAAAGAGTAGAAATGTAAAAATGTTGCACTTTCAGAACAAGGTTCACAAAGTGCTTCAAAAAGCCTGACAATAACAATAAAAAAAAAAAAAAAAAAAACGTAAGAGTACAAAGTCCCAGAAAAACAGGTCAAAACATACGCGTCAAGAGAAAATTTGATAAAAAATGTTTCATTTGAGATCAAAATGATCAGATTCTCTTTCTGTTTTCCAGATTAGAGCAGGAGAGTAGTGTATACACTTTCACAAAGAATTATTACAAAATTCCCAAAGTTTGCCTATGCTAGCGCTAACTGCTCACCACGTTCGCAAATGCGAATTTGATCTTAGTGTGGCTAAATGAAATTCTGCAGATTTGGCCACTCTGCCAGTCTGTGGAGAATCTGATTTAAGATGAATCAAAGATCGTAATTTCACCTGTGATTCCCGCTGAAATCCATATTGCGTATCGGTAGTTATGAGCGCCATCTGGTGTTAAGAAGGAACACTTACACTAGTCCGATAAGTTACGCCTATTATGCGAAACAGGGTACCCGATCGTCACATCACGCACCAAATAACGTGAGATTTGCAGCCTGGCGTTTTCAGCAACATGGCGACCAAAACAGTCGTCAATTGCGTCCTATTTTGGCGCAAAAACTCAAATCCAAACAAAGAAAATGTATCAGAAGAGGAAAAAAGTTCAAAGAAGGCAAAGTGTGATCGTGACGACTCACGATCTGTTTAGGCTAAGGGGTTCAAGGATCCTTCTTGACTAAAACTTGACCGAGATCTCAACTACTCACTCGACATCGGGGATGCCCAACCAGTTGATCGCGGTCTACTGGTAGCGCGCGGACTGATTTCAAGTCAACCACCAGGTGTGTAGGAAAAAAATTAAAGTCCGTATTGCCAACTCAGCGACTTTGGCGCTAGATTTAGCGAGTATTTTGGCCCTCTAGTCGCTAAAGTCGCTAAAAGTTACGACTTTTTTGTTTTTAAAGTGTCAATATAGCAGCGTTTTCAAATGTTATTGGAGATTTTGGGAGTCTGTGACGTGGAAGCAAGTCGTTAACTCTAATCAATAAGCAGCGCCTGGTGCTGCTGCCACCCCTTCCTCTCCCAAAGCGCTGCGTGCGCGCGAAAAGTGTGTCTGTGTGTGTTAAGAGAGAAAAAGAAAGCGAGCAAGAGAGACAAATACGTCAGTGTGTATTTGAGAGAGGAACTTGTGTCTGTGTGTTTAAGACAAAGTGAGGAACTTATCTGTCTGTATGTGTTTGAAAGAGAGAGAGAGAATGACTTGTCTGTGTGTGTGTGTCTTATGTCTGTGTTTGAGAGAGAGGAACTTATCTGTCTGTATGTGTTTGAAAGAGAGAGAGAGAATGACTTGTCTGTGTGTGTGTGTGTGTGTCTTATGTCTGTGTTTGAGAGAGAGGAACTTATCTGTCTGTATGTGTTTAAAAGAGAGAGAGAGAATGACTTGTCTATGTGTGTGTGTGTCTTATGTCTGTGTTTGAGAGAGAGGAACTTATCTGTCTGTATGTGTTTGAAAGAGAGAGAGAGAATGACTTGTCTGTGTGTGTGTGTGTGTCTTATGTCTGTGTTTGAGAGAGAGGAACTTATCTGTCTGTATGTGTTTGAAAGAGAGAGAGAGAATGACTTGTCTCTGTGTGTGTGTCTTATGTCTGTGTTTGAAAGAGCGGAACTTGTTTGTTTGTCTCTGTGTGTTTGAGACAGAGGGATTTGTCTGTGTGTGTGTGTTTGATAGAGAGTGTGTTTCTGATGTGATGTCTAACGGTTGTGTAACAACAACAAACGTGCTGTGAGGGTAGTTTTACCGCAGGACGTGCATTTTTTATTTCAAAAGTTGTGGGGTTTTTTTAAAAAAAGAAAGAAATGTGTTCTTTTTGTGAGCTTTTAAGTTACCGTTTTCTTTCTGGAACACGGCCTTTAGTTTGGGAACTTTACTGAAGTCGACCCGCCTCCATTCTTCATCTTCAGAAACCACCAGATCTGGTTTACCTGGAAAAGCAGAGCAACCAGAGCTGTGAGGCATGAAATTTTCTCTTTCCGAACAACCGAGCAGCATCTCGTCGTACCTCTCTGAGGAATGCTAACGGGTACGATCTCCTTGGCCAGGATACCCGACTCGTACGCGGCTTTGCTGCGAGTATAGGACCCGATGGCGTAAGCGTCTTGCTCCTCTCTGCTGATGCCACTCATCTTTGCGGTGTTTTCTGCACAGTTTCCCTGTAAACGCAAGACAAGCTTTCTGCAGCGGAAGAAAAACTTTACTTATCTAGATTTCACCACAAGTCGTTTGATACCATGTGGAATTTGTTGTAGACGTCAGTGAGTCCATCTTTAACAATCAAATCCTCCATCCTCACTCCTCCGTAAGACGGAGTCTCTCTGGCCATCACATAGGGAACGTTGGACATGCTCTCCATCCCTCCGGCCACCATCACATCCTGAACACACATTTATTCCACCTCAATCTCTCTTGTTGGCCAAGTGTGACTGTCCGCCAGTGGTGGATGAAGTACTCACTTTTTGTACTTAAGTAAAAGTACCAATAAAAAAATCTACTTAAGTAAAAGTACAAAAGTAATTGGTGTAAATTGTACTTTTTAAGTAAAAAGTAAAAGTATTCAATCATAATTCAAATGTTATTTTTTGTGCTGTAGGGTCACAGATAAATACTGTGCAGGGGCGGATCCAAGAAGAGGGGGCGCGTGCCCCCCACCGCTTCCCCTCCCGCCCCCATCCCTCCTCTGGTCCACAGGAAAAAAAAAAAAAGAAGAAAGGAAAGGGGACTAGTCAAGCTATCCCCAGCAGGGCCAGTGAATGGGCCACTAAAATGCAGGGAAAAACTCAGGGCGCCCCAGTCCTCCCCTACTGGCTTTGTCAATGACATCACGCCCCGCCTCGCCCCCTTTAGAAAATTCTTGGATCCGCCCCTGCTCCGTGTAATGATTGCTCAACTTTTTATTTGAAAGTAAACACAACGAACAACAATCTTCTGACTCTTTTTAATTTGTTCTATATTTCATGTTAGATTTTTGGTGGTGAATGACTGCCGAAAATGTTTACTCTTGATTCTGATTGGTTCTCGATTCATTACGTCTCCCTCTGGGAAACCGCGGGCGATCAACTACTTTCTCTACAAGTTGATTTTGGCGATGAGGCTTCAAAATGCGCTAAAAAAAAAAACTGTACATTTTTCAAATTCCTGACCGAAAATGTAACAAAAAATTACGAACAGACTTTTAAAAAGTAGCGAAGTAAAAGTACAGATATTTGCTCTAAAAATGTAGTGAAGTAAAAGTAAAAGTACCGGTGTTAAATTTTACTTAAGTAAAGTACAGATACACAATTTTTTTACTTAAGTATAGTAACGAAGTACATTTACTTCGTTACGTTCCACCACTGCTGTCCGCTGCAGAATAGAATCTACAGATAACTGGTTAGGAGATTACCTGGTGTCCACACATTAAACTTTGTGCTGCCATCATGATGGATTTCATTCCAGAGGCACAGACTTTGTTGATGGTGGTTGCTGGAGTGCTCAGAGACAGACCTGGTGATTCAAGCAGTTATATTTTCATATTTCTAACTTTAATAACGACGGCGTTACCAAATTTGACAGACAAAAAAAAATGGATTTAAAAAACCAACTTGTCTTCCGTTTTGAAAACTTAGATAATCCAAGTGGAGGAGTTTAAAAATCTCGGGGTCTTGTTTACGAGTGGGGGAAGGATGGAGCGGGAGATCGACAGGCGGATCGGTGTGGCGTCAGCAATAACTAGGATGCTGCATCGGTCCGTCGTGGTAAAGAGAGAGCTGAGCCAAAAAATAAAGCTCTCGATTTACAAGTCGATCTACCCTCACCTATGGTCACCAGCTGTGGGTGGTGACCGAAAGAATGAGATTGCAGATACAAGCGGCCGAAATGAGCTTCCTCCGCAGGGTGGCTGGTCCGTATAGCCGGCTCGGTGTCGAGCCGCTCCTCCAGGTCGTGAGGAGCCAGATGGGTTCGGGCATCTGGTCAGGATGCCCGCCAAGCGCCTCGTGGGCGAAGTGTTTCGGGCACGTCCTACACCAAGAGGCAGACCCCGGACCCGAAAGAATGAGATTGCAGATACAAGCGGCTGAAATGAGCTTCCTCCGCAGGGTGGCTGGTCTCTCAGAGATCAGGTGAGGAGCTCTGCCATCTGTAAGGAGCTCAGTGTCAAGCTGCTCCTCATCCAGGTCTAGAGAAGCCAGATGGGATGGTTCGGGCATCTGGTCAGGATGCCCGCGAGCACCTCGCGGGTGAGGTGTTCGGGCACGTCCCACCAGGAGGAGACAAAGAGGCAGACTCGGACCCGCTGGAGAGACTATGTCTCACGACTCAGGATCCTTCCAGGTGAGCTGGAGGATGCAGCTGGGGTGAGAGAGGCCTGGGCTTCCCGTCTGAGGCTGTTGCCCCTGCGGCCCAACCCCGGACAAGCAGAAGATGACGGTACGGAACAGATAATCAGACCTACCTGCTCCAAGCAGAGCTTGTCTTGTAGGTGCCTGTCCTTCTCCTGCCTGAAGTACGTTGCCCATATAAACTTCTTTTACTTCCTCTGGAGAGATTCCTAAAAACAAAACACACACAATCTCACAAAACGTGCAGATTTTTTCTCTTAATGTGATTGGCTGTGCAGTCGTCTCAGCAGAAATGAACTTCTGTATTTTCACAACTATAAGGCGCATTTTAAACTTAGATTTTCTTCAAAATGAGCGACGCACCCTATCGTGCAGTGTGCCCTGTGTGTGCCGCTCACGTTCAACATCCTGATGAGTCACACGGTGTAGAAGAAGGGAACCAGCACGGTAGCAATACGCACAACGGGGTACGAAAAGGCTTTGTTTACTGTTGTACTTGGCTGCCACGCCAATGGACGAAAACTGTTGATTTTTAAGAGAAAGACTTTGCCTAAAGAGACGTTTCCAGCAGGCATCATTTTTAACGCAAATGAAAAGGGCTGATGGATGAGGAAATGATGGAGTGGCTGAGGCAGGTGGATGCAAGGAGACCGGCATCATCATCGCTTCTGATTTATGACTATCCGTGCTCATCTCACCACCGACGTGAAAAAACAAGTGAAGCAGATGAACGCTACACTTGCTGTGATTCCGGGAGGTCTGACAAAGAACTCTAACCGCTGGACATCGACGTGAACCGGACGTTCAAAGTAAGGCAGCGAGCGGCGTGGGAGCGATGGATGATCAGAGGAGACCACAGCTTCACGAAGGGTGGAACGCAGCACTGGGCGAGTTATGCCACAGTTTGCCAATGGATTGTAGATGCTTGGGCTAACGGGTCTGCTGCCGCTGTTGTCCGAGCTTTCCCAAAAGCAGGCATCATTTCCGAGGAGCTGCACGGTACAGAAAGTGACTCTGACAGCGAGGAAAGTGAACCTGCGAGGTTGGATTTAGTGCAGCTGTTAGATTCTGAAACAGAGGATGAGGACTTGGATGGATTTGATAAATGACTTTATGACGACTGTAACTAATATTTAAATAAAACCAACCAAACTCAGTTTTACTCCCGATCTATATTTAAATACACACACTTGTCTGCGTGTGTGTGTGTTGTTGTAAGGCGAACGTACGTAGTAGAGGATATGTATATAAAACCCGCGCCCTATCATGTTCACTTCTTGTTCACGAGTGGGAGGAAGGATGGAGCAAGAGATCGACAGGCGGATCGGTGCGGCGTCAGCAATAACTAGGACGCTGCATCGGTCCGTCGTGGTGAAGAAAGAGCTGAGCTGAAAAGCAAAGCTCTAGATTTACAAGTCGATCTACGTTCCAACCCTCACCTATGGTCACCAGCTGTGGGTGGTGACCAAAGAATTAGATTGCAGATACAAGTGGCCCAAATGAGTTTCCTCCGCAGGGTGGCTGGGCTCTCACTCAGAAAATGGGTGAGGAGCTCTGCCATCCGGGAGGAGCTCGGTGTCGATCCGCTCCTCCTCCAGGTCGAGAGGAGCCAGATGGGGTGGTTCGTGCGCCTCACTGGTGAGGTGTTTCGGGCACGTCCCTCCAGGAGGAGACCGAGAGACTGACCCCGGACAGGCTGGAGAGACTATTTCTCACAGCTGGCCGGGGAACGACTCAGGATCCTTCAGGGTGAGCTGGAGGATGCAGCTGGGGTGAGAGAAGTCTGGGCTTCCCGTCTGAGACTGTTGCCCCTGCAACCCGGCCCCGGATGAGCGGAAGATGACGGAACGGTCTATAATTAGTTGTAATTAGTCCTTGATAATCAAAACTATTGATAAGAAGTAAAGCTGTGAACGTACCTGCTTTGTCTATAGCTCCTTTGATTGCCACAGAACCCAGTTTGGTAGCTGGTACAGCAGACAGGGATCCTCTGAAGGAACCCATTGGAGTCCTGACTGCACTGACAACAAAAACCTCCTGAAAACATTAGAAAAAAACAACACAAATCAATCTGAATCAGAAGATCTGAGATGATTCCAAGCTGGTAACTCACATTTAGAGAAGGACCAGATGTGTAGGCTCTTGAAAGGTAGTTCTGGGCCTAAAAATAAGAGAAATATTAGATTTTGAAGTGATTATAATTCAAATGAAAGCAGTGAGATTTTAACTGGAGTTGATAAAGTATAAATTAGGATGGATTGCTTGCTCCTTTTTACACTTATATTATTATGCTGGATGTAGATTTATTTGAGTTTTACTAGTTTAAACTACGTTTACTATCTACTAGTTTTAAGTTTCTTTAACCAAGGACGATAAACAGTTAGCAGGCTAAAAGTGACCAGCTTTATCTGCATGAATTCATCTTAAAACACTTCTAAAAGTGTTAAAGAATATTAAATAAACACATCCTCACTTACAAGAGCTTTGCAGAGGTGAGCGTGCATGTTTAACAGTCCTGTAGATGACATTCTTGGAGGTTTAGATCAGCCTGAAACACAAACCAGCTAACTTCACCTTCACTGACGCAGCGTTAATACGTCATCAGCAACGCTGCATCATGGGATTTGGAGTTTTTAGTGTGGTTAGCGCCCAAAGGTTTAAAACAGACAGATAGTTTAATAAAAACACATTTTTTTGTACGTGATTAATTCAAAGTTTTTGTTTTCTGAAACCGATGATCTCTTATGGGATCTTATGGGATTTTAAGTGAGAGGCAGGGCACATCCCAAACAGGTCGCTAGTCTGTTGCAGGGCCCACCCACACTTACACTTATTCCTAGGGGCAATTTCATAACGACCAATCAACCTAACATGCATGTTTTTGGAGGGTAGGACGAAACAGGAGTAAACCTAGCTGGAGAAAACCTAGGCATACGTGGGGAGAACATGCAAACTCCACACAGAAAGGAAAGGGGTTCAAGCCTCGCCCCCACACTCAGACTCGAATCCTGACCTTCTTGCTGTGAGGCTACCGTTCTAACCACTACGCCACAATGCAGCTCACTTTTTAAAGTCAGTCAGTCACCTTCTTATCCATCTATCCCTTACGGGGTTCCGGAGCACATCCCGGCTGATTCAAGGCAAGGGGCAGGGTACATCCTGAATAGGTCACCAGTCTGTCGCGGGGCCATACACATACAACCATCCACACACACATACACTGATTCCTAGGGGCAATTTGGTACTGGCCAATCAACCTAGCATGCATGTCTTTAGAGGGTGGGAGGAAACCGACCAGACATGGGGAGAACATGCAAACTCCACACAGAAAAGACAGTGTTCTAAGCCTCGTCCCCACCCGGGACTCGAACCCATGACCGTCTTGCGGTGAAGCCATGGTGCTACCCACTGCGCCACCGTGCCGCCACAATTTAAATTATATTACAAAAAATGATTCAAAGCATAGTATGCAGCCTACCAACTGAAAGCTTCTTGTCCATGTTAAGTCTGGACTCTGGTCTGGACTGACTGACCTGAGTCTGTGGATCTAAGGATTCTACTGGGTTTTTATTCTCGGAACATTTCACGGATATTTTCTGGACCACAAACTATTCTGTGATTTATTAACAACCATTCAAATTTTCAGATCAATTCTTTGTTTGACTGGAAGCTGTGATCAGATTTCAGGACTGGTGTGGTATGATCAGAAACTAACTTTAGGTCAACCTTGGTTTGCCAGATTTCAAAAGACCAAATCAAGAATTTGACAAGGTTTTCGATTCTTTAACACTCAGTAAAATTGATTTAATTCTGACTTCATATTTTGTCCTACTTTATTGTGTATCATTAAAGAAGTGAAAAAAAAAAACTTTTACAATGAACCTAGTTATAAAAAAAAAAAAAGATGTTTATTACATAAAAATCATAGCAACAAATTTGATTAAAAGCCGAGATTGAGAAAGTTCGGCCGCCAAATCGGTGATTGTTTGGTAGTTCCTGTTGGTCAGACAGTTTTTATCAAACTTGGAGGTGGAGGTGGAGACGGTGGCCGCGTGGTTAGCGCGTTCGCCCGCGGACCGGAAGGTCGCGGGTTCGCGTCCCACGGAGAGCACGTCTAGGGTCCTTGGAGAAGACACCTAGCCCCCACTTCTCCCACCATTGGCGCCGTTGAAGGGCAGCCTGCTGCGGTGAAAGGAGTGCAGCAAACAAATTTCCCCGGTGAGGGATGAATAGAGTAATTCAAAAAAAAAAAAAAAAAAAACTTACTTCATGAATAGGTGTGTGTTACTGAAACATCCATTAGGGTGTTAAGAATGCGTAGGTCTCTCAGATTTCCCTGAAAGTCACTTCTAAATGAATCCTTTAACTTAGTATTTTGGTCTCCATATTTTTCATTACAAATGAACAATGATGTTTGCAGATGACATTGTGATCTGTAGTGAGAGGAGGGAAGAGGTGGAGGAAAAGCTGAAGAGGTGGAGGTTTGCACTAGAAAGAAGAGGAATGAAGATTAGTCAGAGTAAAACAGAGTACATGTGTGTGAATTAGAGGGATCCAAATGGAAAAGTGAGGTTACAGGGAGAAGAGATAAAAAAGGTGGAAGATTTTAAGTATCTAGTATCAACAGTCCAGAAAATGGAGAGTGTGGAAAAGAGGTGAAAAAGTGTGTGCAGGCAGGCTGGAACGGGTGGAGAAAAGTATCAGGTGTGATTTGTGACAGAAGGGTTTCAGCTAGAATGAAAGGGAAAGTGTACAAAACCGTGGTGAGACCGGCCATGCTGTTTAGTCTAGAGACAGTGGCTCTGAGAAAAAGACAGGAAACAGAGATGGAGGTGGCAGAGATGAAGATGCTGAGGATCAATGTTCCCTCTAATTTTTTTATGTGTCTGAGCAAATACGAAAGCTTCCTGAGCAGAAGGGGGCAAAGCAAAAACTTTTACTCTTTTGTGACGTCAGCAGCAGTGACGAGTCAAACGCTGAAGCAGCGGTTTGAAGCAATTTTTTTCAGAAAGAAAGAAGAAAGAGATGTGCACCGGGGCTCTGTCTCATTTTACCATCTTTACTTTAAATTGAGTTTTATTTTGTCCGCTGCATAGGTTGCGATTAATCTGCGAGCGGTACGCAGATTAATAGCAACGGCACGCAATTGCTGAGGATCTGTCTGGGAGTGACCAGGATGGACAGGATTGGAGGAACAGCAGATGTTAGAGGTTTTGGAGATAAAGTCTGAGAGGTGGTTTAGACATGTGCAGAGAAGAGAGAGTAAGTACATCGGAAGAAGGATGCTGGATTTGGAACCACCAGGAAAGAGGACTAGAGGAAGACCAAAGAGGAGGTTCATGGATACAGTGAAGGAAGACATGAAGATAGTTGGTGTGACTGAAGAGGATGCAGCAGATAGGGTTAGATGGAAGAAACTGACTTGGTGTGGCGACCCCTCAAGGGAAATGCCGAAAGAAGAAGAAGAAAAAACTACACATAATAAACCTATTTATAATAAATGACTTGTGATAAGATTGTGTCCAATAAATGTAATTAAAAACTAAGAGTCAGGTTTTTTTTTTAGGATTTATTGATGAACCTTTGGTGATTTATTAGAATAGTGAGATTAATACAATCGAATCCCTAATTGTGGGACCCCGAGACTAAAAACATAACAGTGCCTAAGAGCTTTCAAGCAAAGTATATCATTACAATTCTACTGAACATCTTTAACTGCGTAAAATAAAACTGAAAAGTTACCACACCTCCAAAAAAAGTAATTGTTTAAAAGAATATTTCAATACATTTCTCTACTGTTTGCTTTTCAAAGATACCAAATAGTGACTGCGTGACACCATAAAATGATGTGTGTATATTTCAGATTTGCTGTTAATCGCATCTTTTTTCTTCAGCAATCCATCCAAGCGTAGTTGAACAGCGTACGTTGAACTCTTTTTCTATGGGGATCGTATTCTAATTGCGTGGATCCAATTGAGAAGTAGAAATGACCTGAAATAGATGGGAATTTTCTTCGGATTACCTCAAACAAAAGCTGCACAAGACATTTTTTTCATAGATAACATACCTCGGCTTTCAAAAACAGCATCCACTTGGTTACCGATCCCAGAAAAACCTCTGGAAATTAACTTTGGATACCCAACATCCATTCTACCCCTTCTTTCATTGTAGCTGTTTAATAGGTGAGAAAATATTAAAACAACATATTATATTATGGATTCAGTTTATGTTCAATACACACCTCCAGTATTTGTCGCCCACAAAAAAAATTGTTTTGGCAGAAAACCGGTGGACAGCAGCATCTACTTTGGTAACCGATGCAGGAAAGCCGAGGTCACGGAGAGGTCTGGGGTAACCTGGCAGGATGGTGTTACCTCGGAGCTCCCAGTAATGGTTCCCTGTTGTATTAAAACATTAAATTTGATTGGTTTATTCGAGCTGTTGTAGCCACAGGATAACGAAGGAGCACGTCAGAGCAGGTGGAGAATGAGGCTGAGTTTGAAACTGCCAGGTAAGAGGCCTGGAGAAAGATCAAACATGAAGAGATCGTGGGAGAGGAGACAGGGTTAGATGAAGGAAACCAGGGGCGGATCCAGGATTTTCTAAAGGGGGGGCATGAGGCCATTGATAAAAGCCAGTATAGTGAAGGCTGGGGGCATTCCCACAGAACATTTTGAAAAATAAGAGTCGTTTTCCTGCATTTTGGTGGCCCATTCGCTGGCCCTGCAAGGGAATGGCTTGACTAGTCCCCTTTCTCTTCTTCTTCTTTTTTTTTTTGTTTGTGTGAACCGAAAGGGGGGCACGCCCTCCCCTGGATCCGCCCTTGGAAACTGACTCATTGTGAGAAAATTAAAGAAAAAATTTGTTAGAAAAAGAAGGAAACATTTCATCTCCTCACCTTCAAAAAAGATGACTTTGTTGTGAAACTTATACTCATAAGCTGCATCAACTTTTTTTATCCTGGGCCAAACAGACTGGATTTTGTGTAAACTGATGCCCTCCCATGAGCTTCTTCTTCTCCAGAAATATCTGCATTTCAAAAACCAAAAGTTTTATAATCAGCAAATCTAACATATAATTATTCAAATGAACAAACGCAACATGTTTTACCCATCTTTAAAGAAGTAAAGTCTTCTCCTTATTGTGGTGACAGCATCAAACACTAAGTTCCTGCTACATCGTTCTGGAACAGGTCCTAATGTGGGTTGGGGTTTCTCAGTAGGCTGCGGATTTGGGTTAATGCCATCAGAAGTTTCTCTGGCTCCTTTAAGAAACAAAAATGAGGGATTTTGATACCACCTAATGCAATTACATGATGCAGATGGTTTTGTAATATTCTCACCGTACAGGGCTTGGATCCCCGCTCTGTCATCATCTGGTAGCTTGTACCCTTCAGTATTCACGTACTCATAGGTGGGATGCATTAATGCTGTCTTGACCTGGGAGTGAGCTAGTCCCAAAGAATGGCCAAGCTCATGGGCCGCAACCAGGAATAAGTTGGTTCCTGCATGCAGAGATGATGGTATTTGAGTAAATAAACAGAATCAGATTTATTGTTGTTGTTCCACAAGGAACAATAAAACGTATTAAAAAAGTCATTCAGTGAATGTATTGCCAAGAATTATAAAATTATTTAAAATTTAACCAAGAATGAAGAAAAGTGGAAAAGTGAGGTTACAGGGAGAAGAGATAAAGAAGGTGGAAGATTTTAAGTATCTAGGATCAACAGTCCAGAGCAATGGACAGTGTGGAAAAGAGGTGAAGAAGCGTGTGCAGGCAGGCTGGAACGGGTGGAGAAAAGTATCAGGTGTGATGTGTGATAGAAGAGTTTCAGCTAAAATGAAAGGAAAAGTGTACAAAACCGTGGTGAGAGCGGCCATGCTGTTTGGTCTAGAGACAACGGCACTGAGGAGAATACAGGAAACAGAGATGGAGGTAGCAGAGATGAAGATGCTGAGGATCTCTCTGGGAGTGACCAGGATGGACAGGATCAGAAATGAGTATATCAGAGGAACAGCACATGTTAGAGGTTTTGGAGATAAAGTCAGAGAGGTCAGACTGAGATGGTTTGGACATGTGCAGAGGAGAGAGAGAGAGTACATCGGAAGAAGGATGCTGGATTTGGAACCACCACGAAAGAGGCCTTGAGGAAGACAAAAGAGGAGGTTCATGGATACAGTGAAAGAAGATGGAGTCTCTGATTGAAGGGAAACCAGTGCAGAGTCGTCACAGAAAAAATTGGACCAAATGATTGACCTACAGCCATGATGCTTTTTCTGGAAGCATTTTACACCCTCCCCTCCCTCATCCTCCTCTTGCTTCTCCCCTTGTCTATGAGTTTGAGGGAGACTGGGCAATTCAATAAGGACCTACATAATGTTCTAAGGGGTAACCTGTTCTTTCTCCGGACAGACGGGGATTGACCAATTGTCATAAATTTGCACATTTTTGGTCTGTGTTGAATCAGTAAAATTTCACTACTTTTGTTTAATACATATTTTAAAACACAAAGTGTGGCTGTTTATGTGCATAAAATATGATTAAAAAAAAGTTACATTGCATGAGATGAAACCTTAAATGTTCTTTCAGTAGTCACCTGCAGAAGTAAGAGTCCAGTTTTCATCTTCATCAAAATGTGTGTCCCCTCCATGACCTTCTCCAGGGGAAAAGGCATGTGCAAGCACTCCGTTTGCTCCATCAAATGGAGAAAAATCCCCATGATCTGTTTCAGTAAAGAAAACTAGTTATTTGGTCTTATCAGATTCTCATTGAACCAAACAGAGAACAAAATGACCTCCAGCTTTAAACAGTATCCTGATGTCAGCTGTGTCACCATCGGTCTTTATGAAATCCAAAGGGATAACATCACTGTAGATCTTCAAAGCTTTGGCTATGGTCTCATCTACAACACTTTGACTCAAATCTTGTGTGTAGTCTGTTACCCTGAAACAGAAAGAGGGAAAAACAACTCATTACTTTCCGTTCTGTTCTGTTCCTTCGTCTTCCGCTTATCCGGGGCCGGGTCGCGGGGGCAACAGCCTCAGACGGGAAGCCCAGGCTTCTCTTACCCTAGCTGCATCCTCCAGCTCACCTGGACGGATCCTGAGTCGTTCCCCAGCCAGCTGTGAGACATAGTCTCTCCAGCGGGTCCGGGGTCTAACTCTTGGTCTCCTCCCGGTGGGACGTGCCAAAAACGCCTCACCAGCGAGGGAATCAGGGGACATCCTGAGCAGATGCCCTAACCACCCCATCTGGCTTCTCTCGACCTGGAGGTGGAGTGGCTCGACACCGAGCTCCTCCTGGATGGCTGAGCTCCTCATCCGATCTCTGAGTAAGAGCCCAGCCACCCTGCAGAGGAAGCTCATTTCAGCCGCTTGTGTCTGCGATCTCATTCTTTCAGTCACCACCCACAGCTGGTGACCATAGGTAAGGGTGGGAACGTAGATTGACTTGTAAATCGAGAGCTTTGCTTTTCGGCTCAGCTCTGTCTTTACCACGACGGATCAATGCAGTGTCCTTGTTATTGCTGACGCTAACTCAATACTATTTTCCTAAATTCAAAGAAATTCAACATTTGTTGACAGACATTCTGTCCAGTACCTGTATGTGACAACCTTTTTGTCCCATTTAGGTCGGCCATCAAAGTAGCCGTATCTGGCGATATCTGTGAAACCACAACGAGGACGAGCCATAACCTCCATTGTGTTGGAGTCCAACTTGCCGGTCACCTCAAGTCCAAAAAACTCCTGCATTTTTTTCAGAGAGTCTTCAAAAGATTCCAAAGAGCTGCGCCAGACAGTGTTTGGAGGGCTGACACCCACCTCGGAGAAAAACTGAGACAAATAGTTCTGGAAAAAAAACAGACACAAAAAAAATGTATTTATTCATTCATCTTCTGAATAGTCAGTTGATCTTCTGAAGATAAACAGTTCATCTTCTCAACAGTTGGCGTGACCGAAGAGGATGCAGCAGATAGGGTTAGATGGAAGAAACTGACTTGCTGTGGCGACCCCTGAAGGGAAATGCCAAAAGGAGAAGAAGAGGAGGAGGATAAACTGTCCAGAGCAATGGAGAGTGTGGAAAAGAGGTGAAGAAGCGTGTGCAGGCAGGCTGGAGCGGGTGGAGAAAAGTAGCAGGTGTGATGTGTGACAGAAGAGTTTCAGCTAAAATAAAAGGAAAGTGTACAAAACCATAATGAGACCAGCCATGCTGTTTGGTCTAGAGACAGTGGCACTGAGGAAAAAACAGAAATGGAGGTAGCAGAGATGAAGATGCTGAGGATCTCTCTGGGAGTGACCAGGATGGACAGGATCAGAGGAACAGCACATGTTAGAGGTTTTGGAGATAAAGTCAGAGAGACCAGACTGAGATGGTTTGGACATGTGCAGAGGAGAGAGAGAGAGAGTACATCGGAAGAAGGATGCTTGATTTGGAACCACCAGGAAAGAGGACTAGAGGAAGACCAAAGAGGAGGTTCATGGATACAGTGAAGGAAGACATGAAGATAGTTGGCGTGACCGAAGAAGATAGGGTTAGATGGAAGAAACTGACTTGCTGTGGCGACCCCTGAAGGGAAATGCCGAAAGGAGAGGAAGGATCTTCTGAACAGTCCATCGCTAAAGGAGTTAAAGGGGGTACTGGAGCCTATACCGGCAGATTTAATGCAAGAGACAGGGTGCACCCCCAACAGGTTGCCAGTTTGTCGCAGGGCCACACAACCATTCAGAAACACACTCATTCCTAGGGGCAATTTCAAAGTGGCCAATTAACGTAACAAGTTTTGCCAGAAAACCGGTGGACAGCAGCATCTACTTGAACCCTGGATCTTCTTGCTGTGAGGCCACTGTTCTACCCACTGTACCACCGTGCCACCCAAAATGTAAATAAAAACTGTATTTAAAACTTCAAAATTTTCTTTCTAATGTACCTTAAAATAAACTTCAATTGATTATACCAGAAAGTATCATTTCAATTCATATACTTGCAATGTGAATGTTTACTAGATTAAATAAACAATAACTGGGTACAAAATAAGAACAGACTGTTTTCCCAGGACAGCGCCACCTATGGGCTAAAACAAAACCATTTAAAATCAGAAATACTTTATTAATCCCCGAGGGAAAATGACTTGTTTCCAAGACTTTCAACCCAAGATCAGACACACAGACAATTTAACACGTAGAGAGAATTGAGGATGCAGCAGAACAATGTCGTGATACCTTTGTAAAAGAGACAGTGGTGGAACGTAACGAAGTAAATGTACTTCGTTACTGTACTTAAGTAAAAAAAAATTGTGTATCTGTACTTTACTTAAGTAAAATTTAAGACCGGTACTTTTACTTTTACTTCACTACAATTTTAGAGCAAATATCTGTATTTTTACTTCGCTACTTTTTAAAAGTGTGTTTTACATTTTTCGTTACATTTTCGTTCAGAAATTTGAAAAATACACAGTTTTTTTTTTTTTTTAGCGCATCTTGAAGCCGCATCGCCAAAATCAAAAGAAGCAGTTGATCGGGAGAAGAAGTAATGAATCGAGAAACATTTTCCACATTCATTTAAAAACCAAACATCAAATCTAGTACAAATTAAAAAGAGTCAGAAGATCGTTGTTCGTTGTGTTTACTTCTAAATAAAAAGTTGAGCCATCGTTACACAGAGCAGGGGCGGACCTAGAATTTTCCAAAGGGGGGTGGGGCTTTGACAAAGCCAATATATAGTGACTGGGGGCCTCCCCCCCAAAACATTTTAAAAAATAAGTGTCATTTTCCTCCATTTTGGTGTCCATTCACTGGCCCTTCTAGAGGATAGCTTGACTTGTCCCCTTTCCTTTTATTTATTTTATTTTATTTTTTGTGGACCAAAAGAGGCGGGAGAGGGGGGGTCACACCCCTGCAGAGTATTTATCCTGGTTACCATGGTGACACCCTATAGCACAAAAAATAACATTTGAATTATGATAGAATACTTTTACTTTTTACTTAAAAAGTACAATTTACACCAACTACTTTTGTACTTTTACTTAAGTAGATTTTTTTAATTGGTACTTTTACTTGAGTAAATTTTTTGCCTAATTATCTGTACTTTTACTTAAGTACAAAAAGTGAGTACTTCATCCACCACTGGAGCAGGGGTGGGCAAACTTTTTGGTTTGCGAGCCACATTGAGTTCTAACATTTGACAAGGCGCTGGAACAGGAGCATATGGATGGAATACTTTGGTAACTGCTAGATGAGTGGAAAGTATGGTACATTGGGGTTCTGTCCTCTAATTCTATCTACTATTCTCTGCTAGACTGCCTTGGCCCTTTCCCCCTACTCTAACCAGGGTCTGTACCCCTACCCTAACCAGGGTCTGTATCACTCTTTCCCATTACCCCCTACCCAAACTAGGGTTTGTATCCCCTTTCCCCACCTTAACCACTGGCTTTCTATCTCATTCATTGTTCTCTATTGTCTGTTTATTTAGAATTACACTGCTAGTTGGTACAATACAATTCACATGTTGTCCACCTCTCTCCCTCCTCTCTGGGAGAGAGCCCCATTCAGGACTCTGCGTTCCTGTCCTGGGCATGGCCACACCGAGGAGACCTCCGCGCTTCATCATCCCCGCTCCATCAGGATGAAATCCATCTACTCATCCCCGTCCAGGGCATCGCTGGGCTGAGGAGTACCCGTGTTTCCATCATGATGAAGAACATCTACTCATCCCCTTACTGGACATCTCCGGGCTGAGGAGTCCCACTTGTTTCCATCAGGTTGAAGAACATCTATTGACTTCTTTAGATATTTAACTGTAGAGTAGAATAAGCTAATATTTAAACAATAATCTTTGACACATTGGTTGCTCGTCCCGGGGGAGGGATCTCTCTTTCATGTGGATCCCCACGAGGCTTCTTATTTTTTCCCCACTGATGTTTTTTTTAGGAGTTTTTCCTCACCGTGAAGGAGAGTCTAAGTGCATAAATGTGCTAGTCTTGTTTAGTTAGCATTTGTTAGTTATTTTTCTTGTTGTGTATTTGTGTTAATACATTCCTCTTTTTCTTGTGAAGCCCATTGAGACGGACATTCTGTGATTTTGGGCTATACAAATAAAATTGAATTGAATTGATAAGACTGACAGAACGGCACGCTAGATTTTAACCAAGCGTGCTAAATGTTACATCAAGAGCATTAAATTCCAAATCTAGCAGAGCTAGGTCTGAAATCTAGTGCGATAGTGCTTAAAAATGTGCATTTAGAGGTGCAAGGTTTGAAATCTAAGTGCTTCATGTAACATTTTGCTTGTTTTAACATCTAACAATATGATATTGATATTACACTTCAGCGTGCACTATTTATTGTGCACATCACGTAGACACACACATTTTAATGGGAGTAGTTTTGTATTCTCATCAAAGCCAATGAATCAAGAGTGCGCCATCTAGTGACGAAATATCAAAATTGCAGGGGAAATAAAACTAACAAGGTTTATTTATTTAATTTTTTCAAGTTCGGCGGGACGGATTAAAACGTGTAATGGGCCGCATGTGGCCCGCGGGCCGCAGTTTGCCCATGTCTGAAATAGACAATACAAAAAGAAGGGACAGGGTCCTGCCCCAAGTGGAGGAGTTTAAGTATCTCGGGGTCTTGTTCACGAGTGGGGGAAAGATGGAGCGGGATATCGACAGGCGGATCGGTGAGGCATCAGCAATAACTAGGACGCTGCATCGGTCCGTCGTGGTGAAGAGAGAGCTGAGCCGAAAAGCAAAGCTCTTGATTTACAAGTCGATCTACGTTCCAACCCTCACCTATGGTCACCAGCTGTGGGTGGTGACCGAAAGAATGAGATCGCGGGTACAAGCGGCCGAAATGAGCTTCCTCCGCAGGGTGGCTGGGCTCTCCCTCAAAGATCGGGTGAGGAGCTCTGCCATGCGGGAGGAGCTCGGTGTCGAGCCGCTCCTGCTCCAGGTCGAGAGGAGCCAGTTGGGGTGGTTCGGGCATCTGGTCAGGATGCCCCCGAGCGCCTCGCAGGCGAGGTGTTTCGGACACGTCCCACCGGGAGGAGATCAAGGGGCAGACCCCGAACCCGCTGGACAGACTATGTCTCACAGCTGGCCGGGGAACGACTTGGGATCCTTCCAGGTGAACTAGAGGATGCAGCTGGGGAGAGAGAGGCCTGGGCTGCCTGCTTGAGGCTGTTGCCCCCGCGACCCGATCCCGGAACAGGCGGAAGATGACGGAACGGAAAAGAAGGGAGGGTTTTTTGGTGTTCAAAAAAATAGGCGATGCAGCTTCACCGCCACAGGTCGATGCAGCTGGGCAAGTTTAGAAAAACCACACCAGTTACTTAGCAAAAACATTTACAGACAAAATCATAAACATGCTTTGGGAAATGGTGGAATAATTAGACCCCCAAAAGCACAAGTCTTTTCCAGATTCACAATAGATTAATCTGTAAATACCAGTCCTCCAAACATGTACATCTGATCATAGAATATGTTGAAACTCTAATTTTTTCAAGGACCGCAGTATGTTATTTAATCCCAAAGTTTAATTTGGGCTTTTGTGTGTTTAATAATTAATCCACCAGTAATTAAATTTGGTAAATTTACATGTGATTTCCTAGTATGACTAAAACAGGGGTTTTGTGTTTTCTATGTAACAAGTCTTAAAATATAGTGGGAATGGTCTCAAACAACCAAATAAAATGAGATCAAAATGTTGCTTATGTTTACCTGGGCTTTTGTTAGCTCCTCTTGGCTGGGTGAAATGGTGGGCACCGCTCCGCAGAAGGTTATCATCCCCACCATCATCACAGTTTGGGCAACTATTGAATCCATTTTCCCTCTTTTTCTTTTCTGCAGAAAAGTAAGCATGACTCCATGTGCATATCAGCTCTGTCTGAGCTGCTTCAGAGAGCAAGTTGGATGATTGAGCAATAAAACATTCCTACGGATGTTTGAACAGGCCCATTTTGGGGGGAACTGAGGGGAGATCACAGCAGGGATGAAGGGATGGACTCTCAGATTAAAGGAAGAGAACAATAACAAGACCGAAAAAAACCTACACATCACTTGTTTCAATAAAAACTTTGATTTCATGAATTCCTTCCAGTGCTCTGCTGTCTGAATGAAAACCACCCGCCACATACCACCACAGAATGGAAAATGGGTGAAAAATCTGGCATGTGCACAAACAAATAACTCTTTATGTTCCTCAAAGGACCAGATCAGATCTGCAACTTAGAAAACATGCACCTCAAGGACAAGAAACGATGAGGATAACCCTTTCTTCTGATGACGTAGCATCAAAATTCTTTTAAATTGTTCCAGAAATAATCAATTTACCTTATTAAACAAGAGAAAATAATTATTTGATTTCTTTTCAGTGAATCCAAATGAAATCTGTGTCATTACCTCATTTCTTCCTTCTGTTTCAAATAGTAACTTTTTTTTTTAGATTTTTTTTGTTTGTTTCTCTCACTGCCTCATCTGTGTGGTTCAAATTACTCCCGTTTCAAATCCCTGTTTAGAGATGAAGGAGGTTCAATGACTGGGCCATTAAACATTCCAGCAAGTGTTTGAACAGGCCCATTTGGAAACAGCAGAAGCAGACAACATAATTCAGGTTAGAACTGGACTCTGTGCACGAGTGTCTCTCGACTTGCAAAAGAATAAAAAAGTTCATTTTTTAATGTGACCTGAAACATTATTGAAAACTAATGAACTAAATGGAAAGGTTTGGTTTTTCTGTTTCCATTCATCCAAAACCCAACATTTTATTAAATTGTATGAGTTCAAAATAATCCAGAGAATCTCAGGTTTTCTTTAATTTATTACTAATTTTACCAATATTATAATATACTTTCACTTTTCTCGGAAATGTGCTAAAACGATCAAACAAAGCAGATTAAAAATGGCCGTATATGTGACTTTTTTGCTTCTTCTTTCGGCATTTCCCTTCAGGGGTCGCCACAGCAAGTCAGTTTCTTCCATCTAACCCTATCTGCTGCAACCTCTTCAGTCACACAAACTATCTTCATGAATTCCTTCAATGTATCCATGGCCTTCCTCTAGTCCTCTTTCCTGGTGGTTCCAAATCCAGCATCCTTCTTCCGATATACTCTCTCTCTCTCCTCAGCACATGTCCAACCCATCTCAGTCTGGCGTCTCGGACTTTATCTCCAAAACTTCTGACATGTGCTGGTCTTCTGATATACTCATTTCTGATCCCCTTCATCCTGGTCACTCCCAGAGAGATCCTCAGCATCTTCATCTCTGCTACCTCCATCTCTGTTTCCTGTCTTTTCCTCAGTGCCACTGTCTCTTGACCAAACAGCATGGTGGGTCTCACCACGGTTTTGTACACTTTCTCTTTCATTCTAGCTGAAACTCTTCTATCACTCATCACACCTGATACTTTTCTCCACTCGTTCCAGCCTGCCTGAACACGCTTCTTCACCTCTTTTCCACACTCTCCATTGCTCTGGACTGTTGATCCTAAGTACTTAAAATCTTCCACCTTCTTGATCTCTTCTCCCTGTAACCTCACTTTTCCATTTGGATCCCTCTCATTCACACACATGTACACTGTTTTACTCTGACTAATCTTCATTCCTCTTCTTTCTAGTGCAAACCTCCACGTCTCCAGTTTTTCCTCCACCTCTTCCCTCCTCTCACTACAGATCACAATGTCACTGTGTAATAAATAGAGCTGTGGGTTCTGTGATGATAAATGCTCTTTGTGAGTTTTGGATGGATTAACACATTGATTGGGTAAATTAACCTGGGACATCCAACCTTTGTTTTCCTGAGAGACTGAATGTGGGAGATCGGTGAATTCAATTTCTACAAAGCATCTTCTATTTCATCATAAAAAAAAAAACAAAAATACCACATTAAAAAGAACTAGATGTTAAAGTAACACTGAGAAATATCAGTAGTAAATCCACCTTCCAAGACTCTACCGAACATCAGCGGTACTGGACTGTGTACTGCAGGGGTTCCCAACCGATTCTGCGCCACGGACCGGTTTAGTGTCTGACAATGTTTTCACTTACCGGTCTTCAGGAGATGAGACCAGTCTGAAAAAACTGGCTCTTTAAAATCGATAATAATAAAACGTAAATCCACTTTGTCTTCACGAGAAAATTTATTAGCAGCGTCTTTAAAACGTGGAAACATTCTCTCTGCTCGAATGCGCTCTTGTTGCCATGGTAACGGTAAATATGTACCTTCAAAATAATAGACATCATGAAAACAAAGTGAATAAAAATAACAATTCTGTGCGGCCCCATGCCACAAGACCCGCGGCCGGTACCAGTCCGCGGCCCAGTGGTTGGGGACCACTGCCTTACCTCATACATTGTTCTCTATTGTCTGCTAGTTAATACAGTACAATTCACATGCTGTCCACCTCTCTCTTCCTCCTCATCCTCAGCATCTTCATCTCTGCTACCTCCATCTCTGTTTCCTGTCTTTTCCTTAGTGCCATTGTCTCTAGACCAAACAGCATGGCGGGTCTCACCACGGTTTTGTACACTTTCCCTTTTATTTTATCTGAAACTCTTCTATCACACGTCACACCTGAAACTTTTCTCCAGCCGTTCCAGCCTGGAATTGTAATTTATAAAAGGAATAATTTGAAATTATTGAACAAGATTAAGTAAACATTTATTTTGAAGATTGAGGTGTATCATCTGTCCTGTGCAAAGCAAATTTAGTGTGTTATGTTTGTTTATTACACAAAAAAGAAGATATTGCCATGTGTCTAATAAAACATGGCAATATCTTATTATAATATTTTATTTTTTTAATATTTACTCTCTCTAATCGTCACTCACCAGGGAAATTTGTGTGCTGCACTCCTACACCTCAGCAGGCTGCCACAACAGCGCCAAAGTTCGGAGAAACAGGGGGTTAGGTGTTTTCTCCAAGGACCCTTGACGTGCACTCAGTTGGATGCAAACCTGCAAACTTCTACTCGACTTCAAGTCCATGGGCGAACGCTCTAACCACAGAGCCACCGTCTCACCTCTAAATTAAGAATACATAGCATTATGCTTTGACATGTGACGTAATCTAGTCACTTTCTGAACTTTTTATCCAACACTGTGTCACAGAGGGCACTAGATCCAATTTCAGGTACCAAGCAGGAAGGAGGCAGGGTACACCCTAGACAGGTCACCAGTTTGTTGTAAAGTGATCACAGCAACTCATAACCACTCACATAGACACATACACTAAGTGCTGTGAGAAATTAGCCTGACCTGCAGATTTTTGTGGATGAGAAAACGAAGGAATCCCTTATTTTTAATTTCATTGACTCATTACATGAGAATGATTTAATTATCACTGAAAGTTTTGATTGAACCGCTTACTCCGTAATAGGGATATAGGGGTGCTGGAGCCTATGCTGGCTAATTTAAGGGAAGAGGCAGGATACACCCCGAACAGGTCACTAGTCTGTTGTGGGGCCACACACTCAAAAAACCATCCACAGACACATTCATTTCAAGCGCAATTTCATAGCGACCTATCAACCTAACATCAGAATCAGTTATATACTTTATTGATCCCACACAGGGGAAATTTGTGTGTCACAGCAACAACTTCCTATCTGCTAAGTGAGTCGTTGTAGAGCCCGATCACGTACGGAAAGAAAGACCTCCGGTAACGAGATGTTCTCGAGCGGAGCTGTCTGAGCCTCTTGGAGAAGGAGCTCCGTTGTTCGTCCAGGAGTGGGTAGAGAGGATGGTCATGGTTTTCCATGATGGACAAAAGTTTGTTCAGTTCAACATGCATATTTTTGGAGGGTAGGAGCAAATCGGAGAAAACCCACACATACACGGGGAGAACATGCAAACTCCACACAGAAAGGCCAGCGTTTCCGCATCATTCTTACTCCTGGACTCAAACCCCCCCACCTTCTTGCTGTGAGGCTAATGTGCTACCCACTGCACCACCACTAAAAATTGTAATGAAAAAACACCTCCAAAATAATAAAAACTTTGAAAAAAGACAAATTACTCAATAGAGTATGTAAAAGAAAATGTGTAAAAACCCCCCAAAAAAGTATTGAAAGCATTGGGAATACAGTGTAATCTGATAGTCTGCTGCAAGTGAACCACTCCAACTGTGTCAGCAGAATTAAACAGTTTCAACAAGTTTTGCCTCCATACAGACTGTGTAGGGACTCAGAAGGGTCTAGGATAGTCCATTAGGACTCATAAGATGACAAAAAACTGAGATTGGACAAGTTTTATTTTCACCAAATTAATTTTAAGATAAGTAGTTTGTTTAAAACACTTGCCACTGTTTCTGTAAATGATTCCTTTTCTTGTTTTTAGCAGAACATGCAGACGAAACAAACTCCGTGCCACACGATTTAATATATTTTCATTTATTTTTGTGCAACACCTAAAATAAAAACAATACACACACAAAATAAAGAAAAAAGAACAACACATGTCTACTCAGAAAGAGTGGGAAGAAGCAAATATAATATTAAATTTACAAACCTTAAAATAAACTTAAAATAAAAGACAAAATATTGGAAAAAAAAAAACATTACAGACCACAAAAGACATGCATCCTACATACAAATAAACAGGGATTTTTTACAACTTCTTTCATCAGAAGCATTAGTCTTTAGGTGTCTTCACAAGTTTTTCAAGTTCGATTATCAGGGCGTTATATTTGGCGAGAATTTGCTCACGTGCTGCTCTTCGGTTACTGTGGATGAAAGAACAAATAGTAGGTGAAGCACTACATGGATTTATGCCAAACCCTTTTTGGCACGGGGCATTTAGGTCGGTGCAGGGCCACACAACAACAAACTCCACACTACCTGTGTGTGTTTACAGTCTAGCGCTCTGTTCACTGCAACATGGAAGGCTTGGCTCAGGGTGAACCAATCACAGACAAGTGGATCTTACATCAGCTTATTTAGTAAAAATACATTTTTATTTCTTATCAGCTACTGATTTTAGGTCATTTCCATAAGAGACGCCGCAAACTGAGAGCGGGGATGACCTAGTCTAGGAGACTAGCTTTAGCATCTAGTGCTAGCTAACAGCTCTGGCTGTGAGGTTTAGCTTTAGCAGTGTTTAGCTTCTCACGTTTTCTTTTTTCCATCTTTAATTTCCGGGGATTTTAATGTTATTATCAGATTATTGCCATGGTTACTGCTTATTTAATATTTTAGTTACTAAAGTGAAACGTCAGTAAAATAGGAGGAACTAAAAATGAAATAATAGCCGTTAGAAACCTGCTAAATCTCTCTGACAGAAACAAAGACCTAACAGAGATTTAAGAAAAAAATTTTTTTAGCGTTTATGAGGTGAAGTTAATTTAGCAGAAAATAAAATGCAAAATTTTTTCAAACTTTGCATTTGTTTTATCACAAATAGTTAGTTTAACGGAAACACAAAGAAGCAACAAGCAAATGGTTTTTACGTTGTTCAAACTATGTTCCAAAAAACCGAACCGTGACCTGAAAACTGAAGTACTACCCCACAAAGACAGACAGGCAGACAGTTGTTACCTTATTGCTTGGTCTAATCTGGCGATCAGGGCTTTCATGTCGTGAACCGCAGCTGGAATGAGAAGGTTTGACTTCCTGTTTATTTGAGAGCTTGACAAGAAGCAGAAAGACTTTCTCCAACAACACTTACCTGTTGCGGTCTCGGACAGAGCCTCCACGCTCTCCATCAATTCTTCAAATGGGGTGTCCTCTCCACCCTCTGGGAGAACTTCGCTCTGCAGAGAGAGAGACAGAAAAATGTTTCTCCAAAAGTCAGAAGAAACTTCTCATTATTTCCTGACTGAGAGGAACTACGTCCAATCCATATGTCCATCCTGTCAGAAATGTCATCTTTAAAAAACTATTCTGACTTCTTTCATGTACCTTTGACCAATCAGAGGGCTCTTTTGATACCACGTCATAACAATACCTTGCTGTATTTGGTGGCTAACTTGCTAATAAGCCCTTTAGGTAAAGCAGAAAGCAGCAGGACTCTCTTATTTCAGTAGTGACTGAAATAAGAGTCTTATTGTAGTAGTGACTGACTGATTGTAGTAGTGACTGATAATGATTGTTTACAAAGCATTACTACTAGTGCTAGAACTACCAACTAGTGATCCATGAAGCTCTTACAATGGTGGAGCTGCCCGATCCATCATGTGTGCTCGTGCTGGGAGTCTGCAGGATGGGATTGTGTTTAATGTCCTCCTCTGCACTCTGACTTTGGTTCTGCATATTCTAAAAAAACAAAAACACCATCAAGTTTGGAACATCTGGTTACCGTCAAACAGAAAAAATATTTAATCTTATTATTAAGTATTTCTGATGTCATGTGAAAGGCAGACATTCTTTTTACTTTTTTTTTTTTTTTTTTTTGCACTAAAATTGTCATAACTTTGTTGTTTCTAAACCAATTTTCAATAATCAAGAAAACCTTTATTTGTCCCACAAAGGGGACATTTTGACGTACTTGGTGTTGTTTTGTAGGGTTTTTTTTTCAAGCTCAATCTGAATAAAGAATTTTTATGTCATTTTAAATGAGTTTATGTATATTTTGTCACATACATAACTAGTGTTTGAAACTTACAAAGCCAGAACTATTCTCAAGTTCCAATGTGTGTCAGTTTTGGGTGCAAAATGACGGATTATATGATAAAATTAAGACGTGTAACTGTGTTTGTTTTCAAGAAGACTTTAAAATCTAAAATAATCAAAGGTTACAATGAAATCTGATTGAATTGATTCTTCAGTTTAAGCTACTATGGGTTTCCTAATGATGTATTGGTTCAGATGTTTTATAAGCCTTGGGCCTCAGCCTGTTCCTTTTTGGTTGCTGTTTTATTATTTTCTGTAAAAATAGTATTTATTTGTGTATTAATCTGAAACCGAATAACGCATTCAATCTGCTCTGCACATTTTTAAGCTTTTTCTTTCGTCAGAAAAACCGCCAGTTAGCATCTAATGTGAAGCGAAAACGCTGGAAAATACTTGAAAAAGACTAAAAATTACTAAAATGTTAAAGTTATGGAAAGTGTCAGAATATTACAGGATAAAGGAAGCAGAAATGTACTCACGTCGGAAGACATATTCGTAAAATAAAATAGTTTTAAAGAAGAGTTTTAAAGAAAAAGTGTTCCGTTTTTTTTTTTAAAAAAATGGCGCTGAGTGATGCGTTCACGGTCCCGAAAAAAAAAATTATTTTGGCATTATTCGTTATAAAAATGATTTATTTACGTTTTGGTTTTTTTTAAACAATAAAGTCTGAATTCACCGTAAGTATGGCGTCATTAGTGTAAGAAATGTCATGAGTGACAAATTACATCTCAGTTACAATACCCTAAAATTAATTAGTTACAAGTAAATGTAATTCTTTTTTTGTTTTCTTTTTAACCTTTCCTGTCCGGCGTTGTGACAAGCAGAATGATGATCTGTATGTCAAGTATTGCTGGACAGTTTTGTTTGACAAGCTTTTTTTGTTTATTTTAAATGCTTTACAATCAAAATATCTGTGCTTTCTGTGCTGGACCTGACAGGAAGTACTAAGGAGAGGGGATGGGGCAGAGGGGTGAAAAAGAGGGGGAATAGGGTACAGAAGAAGAAGAAGAAAGGGGGAGAAAGTAAAGAGAAAATCTAAAGTTGTGGTATTCAGCATCACGACCAACCTGCTGGATTATCTAAGGAGAAAAAAAAGTACAAACAAGAGTTTAAACCAGTGATAAAAGTGACACACACAACAAAACCTTGTAGAACAAATGATGTAGAACACAAACACATGTTGCTAGAGCTATAATAATATTGGTATGGAGCAAGGAACATAGCGGACAGTAAACAGAGTTATAAAGTGTGCGAGTGTGAGTGAAAGTACCTGCATGCTGCCGATATGACCCATGTACTTATTAGAACCAACGGATCCTCACCAGCCCCAAAAGATTGGAACGAGGGAGGCAGAGACACACGCAACCAGGGCCCACGCCCATCCAGATCCTGGGACCCCGAGGCCGGGACGAGGAGCCGCCCACCCATCTGGCCAGGCGCATAAGAGAAACCCCTGCCAGGGCAGGGGCCTCCCCGATGCCAGGACCCACAGGCCACGGGGCAGACGCGACAACCCTACTCCAAAGCCCTAGGCGAGCCAAGGGGATGTCAGAAGTCAAGGCCCGGACCGAGAGGGGAGCACTCACCCCAAGGGCCCAGGGACCCGACTCCCCCAAGCCAGGGCTCAACCGGAGGCCCAGCAGGGCCAGGCCACCCCACGTGCAATCACCACAGTCCAAAACACAGCCATGTGCCAGACCCAGGCAGCCCAAAGACCGCCTCTGCACACCTAATGTCCCTCTTCTCTACCCTAGCCCCTCACCTGTAGTCCTGCCACTCTCTAACGTTGCTCACCTCAGTGCACCTCTTAACCCCAACTGGTGACGAGGGGCCCCGGCAGGGCCAAGCGAGACCGCCCCTGAGCCTTTTTTTTTCCCAAAAAAAAAAAAATCCCACACAACCACGTCTCTGCTTCAGCCTGTTCTTGGTCACCTGTATCATTTGAATATGAGGATTTGTTTTTGTTAATGTATATAATGTTATAGGAGACTGAGTCCGAAATAAAAAAGTTTCAAAAGTTTCAAGTTTCAAAGTTTCTCTGGGTGTCTCCCGCTCCCCGGCAGCGGGCAACACAGAAGTGACTGGCCTCCAAGTCCCACAAACCCAGCCCCCCTCCAGGCAGCAAAGCCCTAAGATCCCGGTCGATTCGAGGGGACACAGACGAGTAAAGACCGGTCCACCTCCCCAGGTCCCACCTGTGTATGTACAGTATGTGCTGCAAATGAAGTGGGCGAGAAAGCGCTTGCAGGTGGCGGACCTTGTCGTTGCCAAGCGGCATTGCCCCCCAACCCGAGGACCTCTCTGTGTGTAGTTTAATTAGGAATGTGTGTGGTGCCATTGTGCCATGTTCAGTGTCTAAGGTGGGGTTTAAAATTGAGGGGGAACGTCATGAGGGGAGTGCAGGTGTCCCCATTTGGCACTCCCTCACAGAAACACCCCTCAAGACCCTATATGAATATAAATGACTAAGATGCAGATAAAAGTAGCGTGGAGGTTGGGTGCAGATGGGGATTCAGAAGCAGGATCACCCACCCCAAGCCTTGTCAGCGTGCCCCACCCATCCAGACCCTGCGCCCTAAGTGAAAGTGAGCATGTGGCAGTGTAGAACCGGGAGAGAGCAGGCAGACGGGCACAACCGAAGGGTGGGAAACATCCCCCCGGGCGACCGGCTCCCCAGCCGGACACAGTAAGCGCTTGAGGCCCTCCGAACAAGCCAGGCAACCACGAGACAAACAGCATGCTCCAAAAAGAGGCAGCCATGCGGGACAGAGCCACCAAGGCTGTGTTCTCCGCCTCACTAGAGCAGCAGGAAACCCCAGAGCCATCAGAAACAACCTCCAACAGGCCCAAGGACCCGGGCCCACCCCACCCGCTTAGGCACGTCGTCACCACACAGCCTCGTCTTACCTCTCCTTTCTTTCTGCTGCAACCTACTTCCTCCCCTAATCACCCTCAGCCTGCAAACCCTCTGTGCAGCAGGTGAGACGTGGATCCCCAGGTCGGGCACCAGGCGGTCCGACCGCAGTGACAACCCCAGGATATCCTAGGCCCCCTGAGAACCCTGGCAAAAGCCCCAGCCCGCAGAAACAAGCCCCCAGTTCCCCAAGGATGACTCCCCAACCCAGCCCCCACTACGACAACCAACCCCAACCAGGGACCCACCAACACCGTCTAAGCCACTGCCAGTAGAAGCCGGCACAGAGATCCAGCTCTCTATCATGTTATTATGTGGAATTTATCAAGTTTTTTGCGTTAAAGTGTTTTGTCGTAACTTGAAAAGTCTAAATTCTGTTTTCTGAAATAAGCTCCCAGCTCAAGTGAGAGAGACGAATACTGTACATGTTCTATATTTAAGGGAAGATTTAAAACATTCATCTTTGAACAAGCTTATCACCAGGCCAGCTTTAAACAGAGACATTTAGACCATATACCGGTAGTTGGTGGTTGGCTGCTATACGAGAAACTGGGTAAGTATGGCACGTTGAGGTACATTTTTCTCTATTGTCTGTTCATTTAGATTTACACTGCTAGTTGATACAGTACAATTCACATGCTGTCCACCTCTCTCTTCCTCCTCATCCTCAGCATCTTCATCTCTGCTACCTCCATCTCTGTTTCCTGTCTATTCCTCAGTGCCACTGTCTCAAGACCAATCAGCATGGCCGGTCTCACCACGGTTTTGTACACTTTCCCTTTCATATTATCTGAAACTCTTCTATCACACGTCACACCTGGAACTTTTCTCCAGCCGTTCCAGCCTGGAATTGTAATTTATAAAAGGAATAAATTAAAATTATTGAACAAGATTAAGTAAACATTTATTTTGAAGATTGAGCTGTATTTTCTCCAAGGACCCAAGACGTGCACTCAGTGGGATGCAAACCTGCAAACTTCCACTTGACTTCCGATCCGCAGGCAAACGCTCTAACCACTGAGCCACCGTCTCACCTCTTATTCAAGAATATATAACATTATATTTTGACATGTGCGTGTCACTTTCTGAACGTTTTATCCAACACTGTGTCACAGAGGGCACCAGATCCAATATCAGGTACCAAGCAGGAAGGAGGCAGGGTACATCCTAGACAGGTCACCAGTTTGTTGTAAAGTGATCACAGCAACTCATAACCACTCACATAGACACATACACTAAGTGCTGTGAGAAATTAGCCTGACTTGCAGATTTTTGTGGATGAGAAAACGAAGGAATCCCTTATTTTTAATTTCATTGACTCATTACATGAGAATGATTTAATTATCACTGAAAATTTTGATTGAACCGCTTATTCCGTAATAGGAATATAGGGGTGCTGGAGCCTATGCTGGCTAATTCAAGGGAAGAGGCAGGATACACCCCGAACAAGTCACTAGTCTGTTGTGGGGCCACACACTCACAAAACCATCCACAGACACATTCATTTCAAGCGCAATTTCATAGCGACCTATCAACCTAACATGCATATTTTTGGAGGGTAGGAGCAAATCGGAGAAAACCCACACATACACGGGGAGAACCTGCAAACTCCACACAGAAAGGCCAGCGTTTCCGCATCATTCTTACTCCTGGACTCAAACCCCCCCACCTTCTTGCTGTGAGGCTAATGTGCTACCCACTGCACCACCACTAAAAATTGTAATGAAAAAACACCTCCAAAATAATAAAAACTTTGAAAAAAGACAAATTTCCCCAGTGAGGGATCAATAGAGTATGTAAAAGAAAATGTGTAAAAACCCCCCAAAAAAGTATTGAAAGCATTGGGAATACAGTGTAATCTGATAGTCTGCTGCAAGTGAACCACTCCAACTGTGTCAGCAGAATTAAACAGTTTCAACAAGTTTTGCCTCCATACAGACTGTGTAGGGACTCAGAAGGGTCTAGGATAGTCCATTAGGACTCATAAGATGACAAAAGACTGAGATTGGACAAGTTTTATTTTCACCAAATTAATTTTAAGATAAGTGGTTTGTTTAAAACACTTGCCACTGTTTCTGTAAATGATTCCTTTTCTTGTTTTTAGCAGAACATGCAGACGAAACAAACTCCGTGCCACACGATTTAATATATTTTCATTTATTTTTGTGCAACACCTAAAATAAAAACAATACACACACAAAATAAAGAAAAAAGAACAACACATGTCTACTCAGAAAGAGTGGGAAGAAGCAAATATAATATTAAATTTACAAACCTTAAAATAAACTTAAAATAAAAGACAAAATATTGGAAAAAAAAAAAACATTACAGACCACAAAAGACATGCATCCTACATACAAATAAACAGGGATTTTTTACAACTTCTTTCATCAGAAGCATTAGTCTTTAGGTGTCTTCACAAGTTTTTCAAGTTCGATTATCAGGGCGTTATATTTGGCGAGAATTTGCTCACGTGCCGCTCTTCGGTTACTGTGGATGAAAGAACAAATAGTAGGTGAAGCACTACATGGATTTATGCCAAACCCTTTTTGGCACGGGGCATTTAGGTCGGTGCAGGGCCACACAACAATAAACTCCACACTACCTGTGTGTGTTTACAGTCTAGCGCTCTGTTCACTGCAACATGGAAGGCTTGGCTCAGGGTGAACCAATCACAGACAAGTGGATCTTACATCAGCTTATTTAGTAAAAATACATTTTTATTTCTTATCAGCTACTGATTTTAGGTCATTTCCATAAGAGACGCCGCAAACTGAGAGCGGGGATGACCTAGTCTAGGAGACTAGCTTTAGCATCTAGTGCTAGCTAACAGCTCTGGCTGTGAGGTTTAGCTTTAGCAGTGTTTAGCTTCTCACGTTTTCTTTTTTCCATCTTTAATTTCCGGGGATTTTAATGTTATTATCAGATTATTGCCATGGTTACTGCTTATTTAATATTTTAGTTACTAAAGTGAAACGTCAGTAAAATAGGAGGAACTAAAAATGAAATAATAGCCGTTAGAAACCTGCTAAATCTCTCTGACAGAAACAAAGACCTAACAGAGATTTAAGAAAAAAATTTTTTTAGCGTTTATGAGGTGAAGTTAATTTAGCAGAAAATAAAATGCAAAATTTTTTCAAACTTTGCATTTGTTTTATCACAAATAGTTAGTTTAACGGAAACACAAAGAAGCAACAAGCAAATGGTTTTTACGTTGTTCAAACTATGTTCCAAAAAACCGAACCGTGACCTGAAAACTGAAGTACTACCCCACAAAGACAGACAGGCAGACAGTTGTTACCTTATTGCTTGGTCTAATCTGGCGATCAGGGCTTTCATGTCGTGAACCGCAGCTGGAATGAGAAGGTTTGACTTCCTGTTTATTTGAGAGCTTGACAAGAAGCAGAAAGACTTTCTCCAACAACACTTACCTGTTGCGGTCTCGGACAGAGCCTCCACGCTCTCCATCAATTCTTCAAATGGGGTGTCCTCTCCACCCTCTGGGAGAACTTCGCTCTGCAGAGAGAGAGACAGAAAAATGTTTCTCCAAAAGTCAGAAGAAACTTCTCATTATTTTCTGACTGAGAGGAACTACGTCCAATCCATATGTCCATCCTGTCAGAAATGTCATCTTTAAAAAACTATTCTGACTTCTTTCATGTACCTTTGACCAATCAGAGGGCTCTTTTGATACCACGTCATAACAATACCTTGCTGTATTTGGTGGCTAACTTGCTAATAAGCCCTTTAGGTAAAGCAGAAAGCAGCAGGACTCTCTTATTTCAGTAGTGACTGAAATAAGAGTCTTATTGTAGTAGTGACTGACTGATTGTAGTAGTGACTGATAATGATTGTTTACAAAGCATTACTACTAGTGCTAGAACTACCAACTAGTGATCCATGAAGCTCTTACAATGGTGGAGCTGCCCGATCCATCATGTGTGCTCGTGCTGGGAGTCTGCAGGATGGGATTGTGTTTAATGTCCTCCTCTGCACTCTGACTTTGGTTCTGCATATTCTAAAAAAACAAAAACACCATCAAGTTTGGAACATCTGGTTACCGTCAAACAGAAAAAATATTTAATCTTATTATTAAGTATTTCTGATGTCATGTGAAAGGCAGACATTCTTTTTACTTTTTTTTTGCACTAAAATTGTCATAACTTTGTTGTTTCTAAACCAATTTTCAATAATCAAGAAAACCTTTATTTGTCCCACAAAGGGGACATTTTGACGTACTTGGTGTTGTTTTGTAGGGTTTTATTTTTCAAGCTCAATCTGAATAAAGAATTTTTATGTCATTTTAAATAAGTTTATTTATATTTTGTCACATACATAACTAGTGTTTGAAACTTACAAAGCCAGAACTATTCTCAAGTTCCAATGTGTGTCAGTTTTGGGTGCAAAATGACGGATTATATGATAAAATTAAGACGTGTAACTGTGTTTGTTTTCAAGAAGACTTTAAAATCTAAAATAATCAAAGGTTACAATGAAATCTGATTGAATTGATTCTTCAGTTTAAGCTACTCTGGATTTCCTAATGATGTATTGGTTCAGATGTTTTATAAGCCTTGGGCCTCAGCCTGTTCCTTTTTGGTTGCTGTTTTATTATTTTCTGTAAAAATAGTATTTATTTGTGTATTAATCTGAAACCGAATAACGCATTCAATCTGCTCTGCACATTTTTAAGCTTTTTCTTTCATCAGAAAAACCGCCAGTTAGCATCTAATGTGAAGCGAAAACGCTGGAAAATACTTGAAAAAGACTAAAAATTACTAAAATGTTAAAGTTATGGAAAGTGTCAGAATATTACAGGATAAAGGAAGCAGAAATGTACTCACGTCGGAAGACATATTCGTAAAATAAAATAGTTTTAAAGAAGAGTTTTAAAGAAAAAGTGTTCCGTTTTTTTTTAAAAAAATGGCGCTGAGTGATGCGTTCACGGTCCCGAAAAAAAACAAAATTATTTCCGCATTATTCGTTATAAAAATGATTTATTTACGTTTTGGTTTTTTTTAAACAATAAAGTCTGAATTCACCGTAAGTATGGCGTCATTAGTGTAAGAAATGTCATGAGTGACAAATTACATCTCAGTTACAATACCCTAAAATTAATTAGTTACAAGTAAATGTAATTCTTTTTTTTTAACCTTTCCTGTCCGGCGTTGTGACAAGCAGAATGATGATCTGTATGTCAAGTATTGCTGGACAGTTTTGTTTGACAAGCTTTTTTTGTTTATTTTAAATGCTTTACAATCAAAATATCTGTGCTTTCTGTGCTGGACCTGACAGGAAGTACTAAGGAGAGGGGATGGGGCAGAGGGGTGAAAAAGAGGGGGAATAGGGTACAGAAGAAGAAGAAGAAAGGGGGAGAAAGTAAAGAGAAAATCTAAAGTTGTGGTATTCAGCATCACGACCAACCTGCTGGATTATCTAAGGAGAAAAAAAAGTACAAACAAGAGTTTAAACCAGTGATAAAAGTGACACACACAACAAAACCTTGTAGAACAAATGATGTAGAACACAAACACATGTTACTAGAGCTATAATAATATTGGTATGAAGCAAGGAACATAGCGGACAGTAAACAGAGTTATAAAGTGTGCGAGTGTGAGTGAAAGTACCTGCATGCTGCCGATATGACCCATGTACTTATTAGAACCAACGGATCCTCACCAGCCCCAAAAGATTGGAACGAGGGAGGCAGAGACACACGCAACCAGGGCCCACGCCCATCCAGATCCTGGGACCCCGAGGCCGGGACGAGGAGCCGCCCACCCATCTGGCCAGGCGCATAAGAGAAACCCCTGCCAGGGCAGGGGCCTCCCCGATGCCAGGACCCACAGGCCACGGGGCAGACGCGACAACCCTACTCCAAAGCCCTAGGCGAGCCAAGGGGATGTCAGAAGTCAAGGCCCGGACCGAGAGGGGAGCACTCACCCCAAGGGCCCAGGGACCCGACTCCCCCAAGCCAGGGCTCAACCGGAGGCCCAGCAGGGCCAGGCCACCCCACATGCAATCACCACAGTCCAAAACACAGCCATGTGCCAGACCCAGGCAGCCCAGAGACCGCCTCTGCACACCTAATGTCCCTCTTCTCTACCCTAGCCCCTCACCTGTAGTCCTGCCACTCTCTAACGTTGCTCACCTCAGTGCACCTCTTAACCCCAACTGGTGACGAGGGGCCCCGGCAGGGCCAAGCGAGACCGCCCCTGAGCCTTTTTTTTTCCCAAAAAAAAAAAAATCCCACACAACCACGTCTCTGGGTGTCTCCCGCTCCCCGGCAGCGGGCAACACAGAAGTAACTGGCCTCCAAGTCCCACAAACCCAGCCCCCCTCCAGGCAGCAAAGCCCTAAGATCCCGGTCGATTCGAGGGGACACAGACGAGTAAAGACCGGTCCACCTCCCCAGGTCCCACCTGTGTATGTACAGTATGTGCTGCAAATGAAGTGGGCGGGAAAGCGCTTGCAGGTGGCGGACCTTGTCGTTGCCAAGCGGCATTGCCCCCCAACCCGAGGACCTCTCTGTGTGTAGTTTAATTAGGAATGTGTGTGGTGCCATTGTGCCATGTTCAGTGTCTAAGGTGGGGTTTAAAATTGAGGGGGAACGTCATGAGGGGAGTGCAGGTGTCCCCATTTGGCACTCCCTCACAGAAACACCCCTCAAGACCCTATATGAATATAAATGACTAAGATGCAGATAAAAGTAGCGTGGAGGTTGGGTGCAGATGGGGATTCAGAAGCAGGATCACCCACCCCAAGCCTTGTCAGCGTGCCCCACCCATCCAGACCCTGCGCCCTAAGTGAAAGTGAGCATGTGGCAGTGTAGAACCGGGAGAGAGCAGGCAGACGGGCACAACCGAAGGGTGGGAAACATCCCCCCGGGCGACCGGCTCCCCAGCCGGACACAGTAAGCGCTTGAGGCCCTCCGAACAAGCCAGGCAACCACGAGACAAACAGCATGCTCCAAAAAGAGGCAGCCATGCGGGACAGAGCCACCGAGGCTGTGTTCTCCGCCTCACTAGAGCAGCAGGAAACCCCAGAGCCATCAGAAACAACCTCCAACAGGCCCAAGGACCCGGGCCCACCCCACCCGCTTAGGCACGTCGTCACCACACAGCCTCGTCTTACCTCTCCTTTCTTTCTGCTGCAACCTACTTCCTCCCCTAATCACCCTCAGCCTGCAAACCCTCTGTGCAGCAGGTGAGACGTGGATCCCCAGGTCGGGCACCAGGCGGTCCGACCGCAGTGACAACCCCAGGATATCCTAGGCCCCCTGAGAACCCTGGCAAAAGCCCCAGCCCGCAGAAACAAGCCCCCAGTTCCCCAAGGATGACTCCCCAACCCAGCCCCCACTACGACAACCAACCCCAACCAGGGACCCACCAACACCGTCTAAGCCACTGCCAGTAGAAGCCGGCACAGAGATCCAGCTCTCTATCATGTTATTATGTGGAATTTATCAAGTTTTTTGCGTTAAAGTGTTTTGTCGTAACTTGAAAAGTCTAAATTCTGTTTTCTGAAATAAGCTCCCAGCTCAAGTGAGAGAGACGAATACTGTACATGTTCTATATTTAAGGGAAGATTTAAAACATTCATCTTTGAACAAGCTTATCACCAGGCCAGCTTTAAACAGAGACATTTAGACCATATACCGGTAGTTGGTGGTTGGCTGCTATACGAGAAACTGGGTAAGTATGGCACGTTGAGGTACATTTTTCTCTATTGTCTGTTCATTTAGATTTACACTGCTAGTTGATACAGTACAATTCACATGCTGTCCACCTCTCTCTTCCTCCTCATCCTCAGCATCTTCATCTCTGCTACCTCCATCTCTGTTTCCTGTCTTTTCCTCAGTGCCACTGTCTCAAGACCAATCAGCATGGCCGGTCTCACCACGGTTTTGTACACTTTCCCTTTCATATTATCTGAAACTCTTCTATCACACGTCACACCTGGAACTTTTCTCCAGCCGTTCCAGCCTGGAATTGTAATTTATAAAAGGAATAAATTAAAATTATTGAACAAGATTAAGTAAACATTTATTTTGAAGATTGAGCTGTATTTTCTCCAAGGACCCAAGACGTGCACTCAGTGGGATGCAAACCTGCAAACTTCCACTTGACTTCCGATCCGCAGGCAAACGCTCTAACCACTGAGCCACCGTCTCACCTCTTATTCAAGAATATATAACATTATATTTTGACATGTGCGTGTCACTTTCTGAACGTTTTATCCAACACTGTGTCACAGAGGGCACCAGATCCAATATCAGGTACCAAGCAGGAAGGAGGCAGGGTACATCCTAGACAGGTCACCAGTTTGTTGTAAAGTGATCACAGCAACTCATAACCACTCACATAGACACATACACTAAGTGCTGTGAGAAATTAGCCTGACTTGCAGATTTTTGTGGATGAGAAAACGAAGGAATCCCTTATTTTTAATTTCATTGACTCATTACATGAGAATGATTTAATTATCACTGAAAATTTTGATTGAACCGCTTATTCCGTAATAGGGATATAGGGGTGCTGGAGCCTATGCTGGCTAATTCAAGGGAAGAGGCAGGATACACCCCGAACAAGTCACTAGTCTGTTGTGGGGCCACACACTCACAAAACCATCCACAGACACATTCATTTCAAGCGCAATTTCATAGCGACCTATCAACCTAACATGCATATTTTTGGAGGGTAGGAGCAAATCGGAGAAAACCCACACATACACGGGGAGAACCTGCAAACTCCACACAGAAAGGCCAGCGTTTCCGCATCATTCTTACTCCTGGACTCAAACCCCCCCACCTTCTTGCTGTGAGGCTAATGTGCTACCCACTGCACCACCACTAAAAATTGTAATGAAAAAACACCTCCAAAATAATAAAAACTTTGAAAAAAGACAAATTTCCCCAGTGAGGGATCAATAGAGTATGTAAAAGAAAATGTGTAAAAACCCCCCAAAAAAGTATTGAAAGCATTGGGAATACAGTGTAATCTGATAGTCTGCTGCAAGTGAACCACTCCAACTGTGTCAGCAGAATTAAACAGTTTCAACAAGTTTTGCCTCCATACAGACTGTGTAGGGACTCAGAAGGGTCTAGGATAGTCCATTAGGACTCATAAGATGACAAAAGACTGAGATTGGACAAGTTTTATTTTCACCAAATTAATTTTAAGATAAGTGGTTTGTTTAAAACACTTGCCACTGTTTCTGTAAATGATTCCTTTTCTTGTTTTTAGCAGAACATGCAGACAAAACAAACTCCGTGCCACACGATTTAATATATTTTCATTTATTTTTGTGCAACACCTAAAATAAAAACAATACACACACAAAATAAAGAAAAAAGAACAACACATGTCTACTCAGAAAGAGTGGGAAGAAGCAAATATAATATTAAATTTACAAACCTTAAAATAAACTTAAAATAAAAGACAAAATATTGGAAAAAAAAAACCATTACAGACCACAAAAGACATGCATCCTACATACAAATAAACAGGGATTTTTTACAACTTCTTTCATCAGAAGCATTAGTCTTTAGGTGTCTTCACAAGTTTTTCAAGTTCGATTATCAGGGCGTTATATTTGGCGAGAATTTGCTCACGTGCCGCTCTTCGGTTACTGTGGATGAAAGAACAAATAGTAGGTGAAGCACTACATGGATTTATGCCAAACCCTTTTTGGCACGGGGCATTTAGGTCGGTGCAGGGCCACACAACAATAAACTCCACACTACCTGTGTGTGTTTACAGTCTAGCGCTCTGTTCACTGCAACATGGAAGGCTTGGCTCAGGGTGAACCAATCACAGACAAGTGGATCTTACATCAGCTTATTTAGTAAAAATACATTTTTATTTCTTATCAGCTACTGATTTTAGGTCATTTCCATAAGAGACGCCGCAAACTGAGAGCGGGGATGACCTAGTCTAGGAGACTAGCTTTAGCATCTAGTGCTAGCTAACAGCTCTGGCTGTGAGGTTTAGCTTTAGCAGTGTTTAGCTTCTCACGTTTTCATTTTTCCATCTTTAATTTCCGGGGATTTTAATGTTATTATCAGATTATTGCCATGGTTACTGCTTATTTAATATTTTAGTTACTAAAGTGAAACGTCAGTAAAATAGGAGGAACTAAAAATGAAATAATAGCCGTTAGAAACCTGCTAAATCTCTCTGACAGAAACAAAGACCTAACAGAGATTTAAGAAAATTTTTTTTTTAGCGTTTATGAGGTGAAGTTAATTTAGCAGAAAATAAAATGCAAAATTTTTTCAAACTTTGCATTTGTTTTATCACAAATAGTTAGTTTAACGGAAACACAAAGAAGCAACAAGCAAATGGTTTTTACGTTGTTCAAACTATGTTCCAAAAAACCGAACCGTGACCTGAAAACTGAAGTACTAACCCACAAAGACAGACAGGCAGACAGTTGTTACCTTATTGCTTGGTCTAATCTGGCGATCAGGGCTTTCATGTCGTGAACCGCAGCTGGAATGAGAAGGTTTGACTTCCTGTTTATTTGAGAGCTTGACAAGAAGCAGAAAGACTTTCTCCAACAACACTTACCTGTTGCGGTCTCGGACAGAGCCTCCACGCTCTCCATCAATTCTTCAAATGGGGTGTCCTCTCCACCCTCTGGGAGAACTTCGCTCTGCAGAGAGAGAGACAGAAAAATGTTTCTCCAAAAGTCAGAAGAAACTTCTCATTATTTCCTGACTGAGAGGAACTACGTCCAATCCATATGTCCATCCTGTCAGAAATGTCATCTTTAAAAAACTATTCTGACTTCTTTCATGTACCTTTGACCAATCAGAGGGCTCTTTTGATACCACATCATAACAATACCTTGCTGTATTTGGTGGCTAACTTGCTAATAAGCCCTTTAGGTAAAGCAGAAAGCAGCAGGACTCTCTTATTTCAGTAGTGACTGAAATAAGAGTCTTATTGTAGTAGTGACTGACTGATTGTAGTAGTGACTGATAATGATTGTTTACAAAGCATTACTACTAGTGCTAGAACTACCAACTAGTGATCCATGAAGCTCTTACAATGGTGGAGCTGCCCGATCCATCATGTGTGCTCGTGCTGGGAGTCTGCAGGATGGGATTGTGTTTAATGTCCTCCTCTGCACTCTGACTTTGGTTCTGCATATTCTAAAAAAACAAAAACACCATCAAGTTTGGAACATCTGGTTACCGTCAAACAGAAAAAATATTTAATCTTATTATTAAGTATTTCTGATGTCATGTGAAAGGCAGACATTCTTTTTACTTTTTTTTTTTTTTTTTTTGCACTAAAATTGTCATAACTTTGTTGTTTCTAAACCAATTTTCAATAATCAAGAAAACCTTTATTTGTCCCACAAAGGGGACATTTTGACGTACTTGGTGTTGTTTTGTAGGGTTTTATTTTTCAAGCTCAATCTGAATAAAGAATTTTTATGTCATTTTAAATAAGTTTATTTATATTTTGTCACATACATAACTAGTGTTTGAAACTTACAAAGCCAGAACTATTCTCAAGTTCCAATGTGTGTCAGTTTTGGGTGCAAAATGACGGATTATATGATAAAATTAAGACGTGTAACTGTGTTTGTTTTCAAGAAGACTTTAAAATCTAAAATAATCAAAGGTTACAATGAAATCTGATTGAATTGATTCTTCAGTTTAAGCTACTCTGGATTTCCTAATGATGTATTGGTTCAGATGTTTTATAAGCCTTGGGCCTCAGCCTGTTCCTTTTTGGTTGCTGTTTTATTATTTTCTGTAAAAATAGTATTTATTTGTGTATTAATCTGAAACCGAATAACGCATTCAATCTGCTCTGCACATTTTTAAGCTTTTTCTTTCATCAGAAAAACCGCCAGTTAGCATCTAATGTGAAGCGAAAACGCTGGAAAATACTTGAAAAAGACTAAAAATTACTAAAATGTTAAAGTTATGGAAAGTGTCAGAATATTACAGGATAAAGGAAGCAGAAATGTACTCACGTCGGAAGACATATTCGTAAAATAAAATAGTTTTAAAGAAGAGTTTTAAAGAAAAAGTGTTCCGTTTTTTTTAAAAAAAATGGCGCTGAGTGATGCGTTCACGGTCCCGAAAAAAAAACAAAATTATTTCCGCATTATTCGTTATAAAAATGATTTATTTACGTTTTGGTTTTTTTTAAACAATAAAGTCTGAATTCACCGTAAGTATGGCGTCATTAGTGTAAGAAATGTCATGAGTGACAAATTACATCTCAGTTACAATACCCTAAAATTAATTAGTTACAAGTAAATGTAATTCTTTTTTTTTAACCTTTCCTGTCCGGCGTTGTGACAAGCAGAATGATGATCTGTATGTCAAGTATTGCTGGACAGTTTTGTTTGACAAGCTTTTTTTGTTTATTTTAAATGCTTTACAATCAAAATATCTGTGCTTTCTGTGCTGGACCTGACAGGAAGTACTAAGGAGAGGGGATGGGGCAGAGGGGTGAAAAAGAGGGGGAATAGGGTACAGAAGAAGAAGAAGAAAGGGGGAGAAAGTAAAGAGAAAATCTAAAGTTGTGGTATTCAGCATCACGACCAACCTGCTGGATTATCTAAGGAGAAAAAAAAGTACAAACAAGAGTTTAAACCAGTGATAAAAGTGACACACACAACAAAACCTTGTAGAACAAATGATGTAGAACACAAACACATGTTGCTAGTGCTATAATAATATTGGTATGGAGCAAGGAACATAGCGGACAGTAAACAGAGTTATAAAGTGTGCGAGTGTGAGTGAAAGTACCTGCATGCTGCCGATATGACCCATGTACTTATTAGAACCAACGGATCCTCACCAGCCCCAAAAGATTGGAACGAGGGAGGCAGAGACACACGCAACCAGGGCCCACGCCCATCCAGATCCTGGGACCCCGAGGCCGGGACGAGGAGCCGCCCACCCATCTGGCCAGGCGCATAAGAGAAACCCCTGCCAGGGCAGGGGCCTCCCCGATGCCAGGACCCACAGGCCACGGGGCAGACGCGACAACCCTACTCCAAAGCCCTAGGCGAGCCAAGGGGATGTCAGAAGTCAAGGCCCGGACCGAGAGGGGAGCACTCACCCCAAGGGCCCAGGGACCCGACTCCCCCAAGCCAGGGCTCAACCGGAGGCCCAGCAGGGCCAGGCCACCCCACATGCAATCACCACAGTCCAAAACACAGCCATGTGCCAGACCCAGGCAGCCCAAAGACCGCCTCTGCACACCTAATGTCCCTCTTCTCTACCCTAGCCCCTCACCTGTAGTCCTGCCACTCTCTAACGTTGCTCACCTCAGTGCACCTCTTAACCCCAACTGGTGACGAGGGGCCCCGGCAGGGCCAAGCGAGACCGCCCCTGAGCCTTTTTTTTTCCCAAAAAAAAAAAAAATCCCACACAACCACGTCTCTGGGTGTCTCCCGCTCCCCGGCAGCGGGCAACACAGAAGTAACTGGCCTCCAAGTCCCACAAACCCAGCCCCCCTCCAGGCAGCAAAGCCCTAACATCCCGGTCGATTCGAGGGGACACAGACGAGTAAAGACCGGTCCACCTCCCCAGGTCCCACCTGTGTATGTACAGTATGTGCTGCAAATGAAGTGGGCGGGAAAGCGCTTGCAGGTGGCGGACCTTGTCGTTGCCAAGCGGCATTGCCCCCCAACCCGAGGACCTCTCTGTGTGTAGTTTAATTAGGAATGTGTGTGGTGCCATTGTGCCATGTTCAGTGTCTAAGGTGGGGTTTAAAATTGAGGGGGAACGTCATGAGGGGAGTGCAGGTGTCCCCATTTGGCACTCCCTCACAGAAACACCCCTCAAGACCCTATATGAATATAAATGACTAAGATGCAGATAAAAGTAGCGTGGAGGTTGGGTGCAGATGGGGATTCAGAAGCAGGATCACCCACCCCAAGCCTTGTCAGCGTGCCCCACCCATCCAGACCCTGCGCCCTAAGTGAAAGTGAGCATGTGGCAGTGTAGAACCGGGAGAGAGCAGGCAGACGGGCACAACCGAAGGGTGGGAAACATCCCCCCGGGCGACCGGCTCCCCAGCCGGACACAGTAAGCGCTTGAGGCCCTCCGAACAAGCCAGGCAACCACGAGACAAACAGCATGCTCCAAAAAGAGGCAGCCATGCGGGACAGAGCCACCGAGGCTGTGTTCTCCGCCTCACTAGAGCAGCAGGAAACCCCAGAGCCATCAGAAACAACCTCCAACAGGCCCAAGGACCCGGGCCCACCCCACCCGCTTAGGCACGTCGTCACCACACAGCCTCGTCTTACTTCTCCTTTCTTTCTGCTGCAACCTACTTCCTCCCCTAATCACCCTCAGCCTGCAAACCCTCTGTGCAGCAGGTGAGACGTGGATCCCCAGGTCGGGCACCAGGCGGTCCGACCGCAGTGACAACCCCAGGATATCCTAGGCCCCCTGAGAACCCTGGCAAAAGCCCCAGCCCGCAGAAACAAGCCCCCAGTTCCCCAAGGATGACTCCCCAACCCAGCCCCCACTACGACAACCAACCCCAACCAGGGACCCACCAACACCGTCTAAGCCACTGCCAGTAGAAGCCGGCACAGAGATCCAGCTCTCTATCATGTTATTATGTGGAATTTATCAAGTTTTTTGCGTTAAAGTGTTTTGTCGTAACTTGAAAAGTCTAAATTCTGTTTTCTGAAATAAGCTCCCAGCTCAAGTGAGAGAGACGAATACTGTACATGTTCTATATTTAAGGGAAGATTTAAAACATTCATCTTTGAACAAGCTTATCACCAGGCCAGCTTTAAACAGAGACATTTAGACCATATACCGGTAGTTGGTGGTTGGCTGCTATACGAGAAACTGGGTAAGTATGGCACGTTGAGGTACATTTTTCTCTATTGTCTGTTCATTTAGATTTACACTGCTAGTTGATACAGTACAATTCACATGCTGTCCACCTCTCTCTTCCTCCTCATCCTCAGCATCTTCATCTCTGCTACCTCCATCTCTGTTTCCTGTCTTTTCCTCAGTGCCACTGTCTCAAGACCAATCAGCATGGCCGGTCTCACCACGGTTTTGTACACTTTCCCTTTCATATTATCTGAAACTCTTCTATCACACGTCACACCTGGAACTTTTCTCCAGCCGTTCCAGCCTGGAATTGTAATTTATAAAAGGAATAAATTAAAATTATTGAACAAGATTAAGTAAACATTTATTTTGAAGATTGAGCTGTATTTTCTCCAAGGACCCAAGACGTGCACTCAGTGGGATGCAAACCTGCAAACTTCCACTTGACTTCCGATCCGCAGGCAAACGCTCTAACCACTGAGCCACCGTCTCACCTCTTATTCAAGAATATATAACATTATATTTTGACATGTGCGTGTCACTTTCTGAACGTTTTATCCAACACTGTGTCACAGAGGGCACCAGATCCAATATCAGGTACCAAGCAGGAAGGAGGCAGGGTACATCCTAGACAGGTCACCAGTTTGTTGTAAAGTGATCACAGCAACTCATAACCACTCACATAGACACATACACTAAGTGCTGTGAGAAATTAGCCTGACTTGCAGATTTTTGTGGATGAGAAAACGAAGGAATCCCTTATTTTTAATTTCATTGACTCATTACATGAGAATGATTTAATTATCACTGAAAATTTTGATTGAACCGCTTATTCCGTAATAGGGATATAGGGGTGCTGGAGCCTATGCTGGCTAATTCAAGGGAAGAGGCAGGATACACCCCGAACAAGTCACTAGTCTGTTGTGGGGCCACACACTCACAAAACCATCCACAGACACATTCATTTCAAGCGCAATTTCATAGCGACCTATCAACCTAACATGCATATTTTTGGAGGGTAGGAGCAAATCGGAGAAAACCCACACATACACGGGGAGAACCTGCAAACTCCACACAGAAAGGCCAGCGTTTCCGCATCATTCTTACTCCTGGACTCAAACCCCCCCACCTTCTTGCTGTGAGGCTAATGTGCTACCCACTGCACCACCACTAAAAATTGTAATGAAAAAACACCTCCAAAATAATAAAAACTTTGAAAAAAGACAAATTTCCCCAGTGAGGGATCAATAGAGTATGTAAAAGAAAATGTGTAAAAACCCCCCAAAAAAGTATTGAAAGCATTGGGAATACAGTGTAATCTGATAGTCTGCTGCAAGTGAACCACTCCAACTGTGTCAGCAGAATTAAACAGTTTCAACAAGTTTTGCCTCCATACAGACTGTGTAGGGACTCAGAAGGGTCTAGGATAGTCCATTAGGACTCATAAGATGACAAAAGACTGAGATTGGACAAGTTTTATTTTCACCAAATTAATTTTAAGATAAGTGGTTTGTTTAAAACACTTGCCACTGTTTCTGTAAATGATTCCTTTTCTTGTTTTTAGCAGAACATGCAGACAAAACAAACTCCGTGCCACACGATTTAATATATTTTCATTTATTTTTGTGCAACACCTAAAATAAAAACAATACACACACAAAATAAAGAAAAAAGAACAACACATGTCTACTCAGAAAGAGTGGGAAGAAGCAAATATAATATTAAATTTACAAACCTTAAAATAAACTTAAAATAAAAGACAAAATATTGGAAAAAAAAACCATTACAGACCACAAAAGACATGCATCCTACATACAAATAAACAGGGATTTTTTACAACTTCTTTCATCAGAAGCATTAGTCTTTAGGTGTCTTCACAAGTTTTTCAAGTTCGATTATCAGGGCGTTATATTTGGCGAGAATTTGCTCACGTGCCGCTCTTCGGTTACTGTGGATGAAAGAACAAATAGTAGGTGAAGCACTACATGGATTTATGCCAAACCCTTTTTGGCACGGGGCATTTAGGTCGGTGCAGGGCCACACAACAATAAACTCCACACTACCTGTGTGTGTTTACAGTCTAGCGCTCTGTTCACTGCAACATGGAAGGCTTGGCTCAGGGTGAACCAATCACAGACAAGTGGATCTTACATCAGCTTATTTAGTAAAAATACATTTTTATTTCTTATCAGCTACTGATTTTAGGTCATTTCCATAAGAGACGCCGCAAACTGAGAGCGGGGATGACCTAGTCTAGGAGACTAGCTTTAGCATCTAGTGCTAGCTAACAGCTCTGGCTGTGAGGTTTAGCTTTAGCAGTGTTTAGCTTCTCACGTTTTCATTTTTCCATCTTTAATTTCCGGGGATTTTAATGTTATTATCAGATTATTGCCATGGTTACTGCTTATTTAATATTTTAGTTACTAAAGTGAAACGTCAGTAAAATAGGAGGAACTAAAAATGAAATAATAGCCGTTAGAAACCTGCTAAATCTCTCTGACAGAAACAAAGACCTAACAGAGATTTAAGAAAATTTTTTTTTTAGCGTTTATGAGGTGAAGTTAATTTAGCAGAAAATAAAATGCAAAATTTTTTCAAACTTTGCATTTGTTTTATCACAAATAGTTAGTTTAACGGAAACACAAAGAAGCAACAAGCAAATGGTTTTTACGTTGTTCAAACTATGTTCCAAAAAACCGAACCGTGACCTGAAAACTGAAGTACTAACCCACAAAGACAGACAGGCAGACAGTTGTTACCTTATTGCTTGGTCTAATCTGGCGATCAGGGCTTTCATGTCGTGAACCGCAGCTGGAATGAGAAGGTTTGACTTCCTGTTTATTTGAGAGCTTGACAAGAAGCAGAAAGACTTTCTCCAACAACACTTACCTGTTGCGGTCTCGGACAGAGCCTCCACGCTCTCCATCAATTCTTCAAATGGGGTGTCCTCTCCACCCTCTGGGAGAACTTCGCTCTGCAGAGAGAGAGACAGAAAAATGTTTCTCCAAAAGTCAGAAGAAACTTCTCATTATTTCCTGACTGAGAGGAACTACGTCCAATCCATATGTCCATCCTGTCAGAAATGTCATCTTTAAAAAACTATTCTGACTTCTTTCATGTACCTTTGACCAATCAGAGGGCTCTTTTGATACCACATCATAACAATACCTTGCTGTATTTGGTGGCTAACTTGCTAATAAGCCCTTTAGGTAAAGCAGAAAGCAGCAGGACTCTCTTATTTCAGTAGTGACTGAAATAAGAGTCTTATTGTAGTAGTGACTGACTGATTGTAGTAGTGACTGATAATGATTGTTTACAAAGCATTACTACTAGTGCTAGAACTACCAACTAGTGATCCATGAAGCTCTTACAATGGTGGAGCTGCCCGATCCATCATGTGTGCTCGTGCTGGGAGTCTGCAGGATGGGATTGTGTTTAATGTCCTCCTCTGCACTCTGACTTTGGTTCTGCATATTCTAAAAAAACAAAAACACCATCAAGTTTGGAACATCTGGTTACCGTCAAACAGAAAAAATATTTAATCTTATTATTAAGTATTTCTGATGTCATGTGAAAGGCAGACATTCTTTTTACTTTTTTTTTTTTTTTTTTTGCACTAAAATTGTCATAACTTTGTTGTTTCTAAACCAATTTTCAATAATCAAGAAAACCTTTATTTGTCCCACAAAGGGGACATTTTGACGTACTTGGTGTTGTTTTGTAGGGTTTTATTTTTCAAGCTCAATCTGAATAAAGAATTTTTATGTCATTTTAAATAAGTTTATTTATATTTTGTCACATACATAACTAGTGTTTGAAACTTACAAAGCCAGAACTATTCTCAAGTTCCAATGTGTGTCAGTTTTGGGTGCAAAATGACGGATTATATGATAAAATTAAGACGTGTAACTGTGTTTGTTTTCAAGAAGACTTTAAAATCTAAAATAATCAAAGGTTACAATGAAATCTGATTGAATTGATTCTTCAGTTTAAGCTACTCTGGATTTCCTAATGATGTATTGGTTCAGATGTTTTATAAGCCTTGGGCCTCAGCCTGTTCCTTTTTGGTTGCTGTTTTATTATTTTCTGTAAAAATAGTATTTATTTGTGTATTAATCTGAAACCGAATAACGCATTCAATCTGCTCTGCACATTTTTAAGCTTTTTCTTTCATCAGAAAAACCGCCAGTTAGCATCTAATGTGAAGCGAAAACGCTGGAAAATACTTGAAAAAGACTAAAAATTACTAAAATGTTAAAGTTATGGAAAGTGTCAGAATATTACAGGATAAAGGAAGCAGAAATGTACTCACGTCGGAAGACATATTCGTAAAATAAAATAGTTTTAAAGAAGAGTTTTAAAGAAAAAGTGTTCCGTTTTTTTTTAAAAAAATGGCGCTGAGTGATGCGTTCAGGGTCCCGAAAAAAAAAATTTTTATTTCCGCATTATTCGTTATAAAAATGATTAATTTGCGGTTTGTTTTTTTAAAACAATAAAGTCTGAATTCACCGTAAGTATGGCGTCATTAGTGTAAGAAATGTCATGAGTGACAAATTACATCTCAGTTACAATACCCTAAAATTAATTAGTTACAAGTAAATGTAATTCTTTTTTTGTTTTTTTTTTAACCTTTCCTGTCCGGCGTTGTGACAAGCAGAATGATGATCTGTATGTCAAGTATTGCTGGACAGTTTTGTTTGACAAGCTTTTTTTGTTTATTTTAAATGCTTTACAATCAAAATATCTGTGCTTTCTGTGCTGGACCTGACAGGAAGTACTAAGGAGAGGGGATGGGGCAGAGGGGTGAAAAAGAGGGGGAATAGGGTACAGAAGAAGAAGAAGAAAGGGGGAGAAAGTAAAGAGAAAATCTAAAGTTGTGGTATTCAGCATCACGACCAACCTGCTGGATTATCTAAGGAGAAAAAAAAGTACAAACAAGAGTTTAAACCAGTGATAAAAGTGACACACACAACAAAACCTTGTAGAACAAATGATGTAGAACACAAACACATGTTGCTAGTGCTATAATAATATTGGTATGGAGCAAGGAACATAGCGGACAGTAAACAGAGTTATAAAGTGTGTGAGTGTGAGTGAAAGTGCGTGCATGCTGCCGATATGACCCATGTGCTTATTAGAACCAACGGATCCTCACCAGCCCCAAAAGATTGGAACGAGGGAGGCAGAGAGGGATGCAGATAAAATTGGCGTGGCAGTTGGGTGCAGACAGGGACTCAGAAGCGGGATCACCCACCCCAAGCCTTGTCAGCGTGCCCCACCCATCCAGACCCGCGCCCTAAGTGACAGTGAGCACGTGGCAGTGTAGAACTGGGAAAGAACAGGCAAATGGGCACAACCGAAGGGTGGGAAACATCCCCCTGGGCGGCCGGCTCCCCAGCCAGACACAGTAAGCGCTACAGGCCCTCCGAACCAGCCAGGCAACCACGAGGCCATGCGGGACACAGCCACCGAGGCTGTGTTCTCCGCCTCTCTAGAACAGCAGGAAACCCCAGAGCCATCAGAAGCAACCTACAACAGGCCCAAGGACCCAGGCCCACCCCACCCGCTTAGGCACGTCGTCACCACACAGCCTCGTCTTACTTCTCCTTTCTTTCTGCTGCAACCTACTTCCTCCCCTAATCACCCTCAGCCTGCAAACCCTCTGTGCAGCAGGTGAGACGTGGATCCCCAGGTCGGGCACCAGGCGGTCCGACCGCAGTGACCACCTCAGGATAGCGAAGGCCCCCTGAGAACCCAGGCAATAGCCCCCGCCCGCAGAAACAAGCACTCAGTTCCACAGGGATGACCCCCCAACCCAGCCCCCACTACGACAAACAAAAACCCAACCAGGGTCCCACCAACACCGTCTAAGCCACTGCCAGTAGGAGCCGGGACAGAGATCCAGCTCTCTATCATGTTATTATGTGGAATTTATCAAGTTTTCGCGTTAAAGTGTTTTGTCGTAACTTGAAAACATTTAGCTGAAACTCTTGTATTACACGTCACACCTGATACTTTTCTCCAGCCGTTCTAGCCTGGAATTGTAATTATAAAAGGAATAAAGTAAAATTATTGAACAAGATTAAGTAAACATTTATTTTGAAGATTGAGCTGTATCATCTGTGCAAAGCAAATTTAGAGTGTTTATGTTTGTTTATTTCACAAAAAAAGAGAAGATATTGCCATGTGTCTAATGAAACATGGCAATATCTTATTATAATATTTTATATTTACTCACTCTAATCCTCCCTCTGTAGGGAAATTTGTGTGCTGCACTCCTACACCGCAGCAGGCTGCAACGACAGCGCCAATGTTGGGAGAAACGGGGGGTTAGGTGTTTTCTTCAAGGACCCTAGACGTGCACTCAGTTGGATGCAAGCCTGCGAAATTCCAGTCCGCGTGCGAACGCTCTAACCACTGAGCCACCGTCTCCCCTCTTACTTAAGAATACACAACATTATATTTTGACATGTGACGTAATCTAGTCACTTTCAGTTTCAGTTTCTTTCACTTTCAGTTTCACTATCACTTTCAGTTTCACTTTCACGTACGTCACTTTTTTTTTTCCTTTCATTTTCGCCCTGTAAAAAGGTAACATAAAATCCAGCTCTGATCAAAAGAGGAGGATGGAAAACAATCGTGAGCCACATTTATTTAACCCTCCTCTTATGTTAGCTTTGTGTTATCATCCCTAGTGTTAACGAGTCGGTTTTGACCCTTATTTTAAATCAGCTATACAATACACTAGAATCAATAAATTATCATCTAATTTGTTTCTCAACTCTTGGTTATCTTGTTAGGCTTCCTTATCCATAAAAATGTTGGCTTTAATACTTTTGGTGTGGGCCTCTGGGCCTTTTTTTGTCAGCTTACCCCTTGACATAAAAAAAAAAAAAGTGTAAAATGGATCTCAAGAGAATCCTATCACTAAAAATAGATTGTTGTAGTGTCTGAGTTTCACTGAGGAGCATAGAAAACATCTCCTAAATAAATTTAGTTTATTAATTTTTTTTTATTTTAATTATAATAACTAAACTAACATCTATGGTTTTACGGGTCAATTTTGACCTGTGCATATTTACATCAAGAAAAGGCAAATAATTCTTTTTCAGCAATAGAACTTTAATCTAAAATGAAAAGAAAAAAGGAAAACAGAGCAGTTTATGAAACAAAATATAGATTTGTATGATCAAATAAATAAAAAAAAAAAACAGAAATCAACTACTAGTTCCAAAACGAATGCAAAACTCAATCAGAGGAAAGCCTTTGTGTGCAAGAACATATTTGTGTGTTCTTTGCAAAGATATTTTTTGCAGTTGAAACACAATACACTGGTCTTTCTGTTCTTACTGCTTGGCCAGACCCGACACCTCTTCCTTTTCACATCAGGTGGCCTGTCTGCGGTTGGGTCTGTTCTGGTTGGTGTTGAGGTACGGCTGGCTAAGGAGGATGCTGATGTAGATTCACTCTGTGTTGTTGATGATGTAGATGGAGTGATGGGTGAACTCTGCAGCTGTCTGACAAAGGCTGCAGCATCTGGGTCTTGGGGCTTCCGTTCCCTTTGCTCTATGCGTGGCTTGACAACGGAATTTCCCAACTTCTCAATAAACATTCTCCTCTTGTTTTATTTTTTTGGTTGAGTTCCACTCTTGGTAGATGTAGCTCCACAACATAAATGCGTTACATGAAGACACATCAAGGATGTTATAAAACACAACCACTGGCCATCTTCTGGTCATTCACTGGCTTGTGTAAGTGGCTGTCAGTTTGTCCACTCCTTTGTTTTTGTTGTAGTCTTTGATAATTATGGACATTTTGTCACTTTCTGAGGATACAGCTGCATCTTTGTGAAGAATAGACATCAGTGTCACATTCCGTTTTCGTTTTGGACAGTATGAGACAACAGTGGTGGTGTCTGTAAAAGCAAACTTTGAAGAAAATTGAGCCTTGCCCTTCATCTGCAAGATTTCAGCAGGCAATTCAGGTTGATTTTTCTTCACTGTTCCCACCATGGTAAGTTTCATCTTGAGGGCGGCTGGCTCCCCAGCTGGACACAGTAAGCGCTAGAGGCCATCCGAACCAGCCAGGCAACCACGAGGCAAACAGCACGCTCCAAAAAGAGGCAGCCATGCGGGACAGAGCCACCGAGGCTGTGTTCTCCGCCTCACTAGAGCGGCAGGAAACCCCAGAGCCATCAGAAACAACCTCCAACAGGCCCCCAACCCAGCCCCTACCACAACAACCAACCCCAACCAGGGTCCCACCAACACCGTCTAAGGCTGGCAGCCACTGCTAGTAGGAGCCGGTACAGGGATCCCGCTCCCTATGATGTTATTATGTGGAATTTATCAAGTTTACGCGTTTGAGTGTTTTGTTGTAACTTGAAAAGTCTAAATTCTGTTTTCTGAAATAAGCTCCCAGCTCAAGTGAGAGAGGCGAATACTGTACATGTTCTATATTTAAGGATAGATTTAAAACATTCATCTTTGAACAAGCTTATCACCAGGCCAGCTTTAAACAGAGACATTTAGACCATATAGTTGCTAGTTGGCTGCTATACGAGAAGCTAGGTAAGTATAGCGCATCGAGGTACGGTCCTCTAAGTCAATCTACTTTTCTCTGCCAGACTGTCTTGGCTGTTTGATTTAACAAATTAAAAAGCGAAGGAATTCCTTTTATTTCATGGACCTAAAACAAGGATAACATGTCCTTTAAACATGCTGTAAAACTACAGGTGAAACATGAGCATGATGAGAACTCAGACGATAGACTAAAACTCAGAGAGAGGAAAAAAAATCAGAGAAAAAGAGCATTTAAAGCAGACGAGGACCAGCTGTGCCACCTGAAATCAGAGTGGTGTATAAACTCCAAATGGTACCTGTTTTCATCATGATTGGAACATTGATGATTGTTCAAGTTCTACTTGTTGGTGTGGTGACTAGTTTGATCAGCAATGGAAGTTAATGAGGTCTAACGACCTCATCTTTAAAGAGTCATTAAAACTTTCCTTTTTGGGCAGGGTCACCGATGCCCGTAGATGAAAGAAATGGATTCAACATGAAAAAGATTGAAATGAGCAAGAAAACGACGCTCAATGTAATAATATGTCATGTCTCGTCAAACTTCTGTTTTGTTTATGCACTTTATGGTCCATGTCTCGCTTGTGTTGTCTTGTGTTGCTTCCTGTTTTATTTTGAAACACTAACTCTCCTCTCGTTTCAGGCAATGTTACTTCCTGCCTTGGTGTGTTTCCCCCAGGTGTGATTGTCTAATTCTCCCTGATTGTTTCCTCCTGTGTTTTCCCCTTCCTCATGTTATAAAAGTCTGTGTCTTCCCTTGTCTTTTGCCAGATTGTTTTGACTAGTGATGGGAATTACGGCTCTTTTTAGAGAGCCGGCTCTTTCGGTCTGGCTCACTAAAAAAGAGCCGGCTCTTTCGTTCGCGAACGGCTCTTCAGATCTTTTTTTTTTTGTTTGTTTGAAGTGATTCATTTAAACTATGCGCAAATTAATTCCTGCTTTTGCTTTTAAATATTTTTATGGAATAAACCTGCCATTATTTAAAAAAATTTAAAATATAAAAATTTATATACGATTTATAGTAAAATGTATACAAAAAAATCTAGCATTTACAATTCAAGTTTGAACAATTTGAATTTCTCAGCTTTTTAAACAACTTTAAAATCAACAGATACAAAACATTGCAAATCAAAATTGTCTTTTGTTTAAATTGATTAATTTAAACTATGCAAAAAAATGAATTCCTACTTTTGTTTTTAAATATTTTGTTATATAAACTGGCCAATATTCACTGTAAAAAAATATAAAAATGTATATATAATTTTTAATAAAATGTCAGTCATCTTCTTAACCATCTATCCCTTACGGGTCTATCCTATCCTGACTGAATTGAGGCGAGATGCAGGTTACACCCCTCATAGGTCGCTAGTCTGTCGCAGAGCCACACATACAACCATACACACACACACACGCACGCACGCACGCACGCACGCACGCACGCACGCACACACACACACACACACACACTCACTCCTAAGGGCAATCATGTTGTATAATAAAATGTAAAAAATAAAAAAATCTTACTCTTTACCTTCAACTTTGAACAAATTTTAATTGTTCAGATTTTTAAACAAACTTAAAATGAACCAACACCAAACATTGTAAATTAAAATACAGTATAAATATAAATTAAAATAAACAAAACAAACACATGCAAAAAAAGAGCAACCGGATCTTTACAAACACAACCACCCAAGTGGGTGAGAGACAGACAGAAAAAGAAAGAGAGAGAGAGAGACAGAGAGAGGGGGGGGGGGGGGGGGGGGGGGGGTTGGGAGAAAATCGGGGGAAAAAAAACAAGGCTCCCAATTAGGAGACGGATTCGGTCGTTCACTTCAAAGAGCCGGCTCCCATCGTTCACTTCAAAGAGCCGGCTCTAAGAGCCGTTTCGTTCGCGACCGACACATCACTAGTTTTGACTGTTGGTGTTGAATCTCATGTTTGAAAATAAAGTTAAGTTACTTTCTGCAATTGGATCCTCCCTTTAAACTTGAAACTTTTTTATTTCGTACTCAGTCTCCTTTACATGACTATATACATTAACAAAACAAATCCTTATACTCAAATAATATAGGTGACCAAGAACAGGCTGAAGCAAAAAATGCTTGTGCCCCAAAAAAAACTAGCTTTTACAACATAGGTTACCTTGAAATAAATTTACAGGAAAGATGGAAAAAAGGAAAAAAATGACACAAATCACAAAGTTTAGTAACTTTCAAAAATAAATTGACACTTTCTTTTTAAATATTTGAAACGAAACGCATTCTTTTATTTCTTTAGTTATATTATTCCATAAATGAGGTCCAACATAAGATAAACACCTTTGTCTGAACCCTTTTCTGGTTTGGGGTAAAATAAATTTACAATCATCTCTGAAATCATAAACAGTTTGAAGTTTAAAGTATTTTTGTATATTTACTGGTAATAGATTGAACTTAGCTTTAAACATAAATTGAAGTACTTTAAAATGATGTAAATCTTTGAATTTAATCAATCTAGATTTAATAAATAAAGGATGTGTATGTTCAAAATACCCAACTTTGTTTATTAATCTTATTGCACGTTTCTGTAATAAAAAGATCTCATTAATTAAAGTTTTATATGTTCCACCCCACAGTTCAACACAATACGTCATATAAGGAAGAATTAAAGAGGAGTAAATAACAGATAAAGCCTTAAAACTGAATAAATCTTTACTTTTATATAGTATTCCTAGAGTTTTTGAGATTTTTGTCTTTATATATTTTAGATGTTGTTTCCATGTTAGCATCGATTATAATTCCTAAAAGTTTGGTTTCATATACTCTTTCAATTTCCACGTCATCTATTTTAAGTTTTGTATCACTCTCGGTATCCTTTTTATTACCAAAAATCATATATTTTGTTTTTGCTATATTAAGTGATAACTTATTTAAAACAAACCAAACTTTAAGCTGTTGTAATTCATGTTGAATGTTGCTCAATAATTCTTGGAGTTTTTTTTCCTGAACAGACTATTGTTGTGTCATCGGCAAACATATTAAATTAAAAAAAAATTTCAATTACATATATCATTAATAAATATATTAAAGAGTTTTGGTCCAATAACAGATCCTTGTGGTATTCCACAGGTTACCGATCTAAAGTTTGATCTTAGATTATTTATTTCAACACACTGTTTTCTGTTTTCGAAATAACTTTTTATCCAGGAATGTACAGTTCCTCTAATACCATATTTTTCTAATTTTGTTAGTAATTGTTTATGATCTATAGTATCAAATGCTCGTTTTAAGTCTATATAGATACCAATTACATATTCATCTCTGTCCATAGAGGAACTGACCTCCTCAATCATGTTCGTCACTGCGTAGGTAGTTGTTAACTGTTTTCTAAACCCAAACTGTTGTGGAGAAATTAACTGATTTTTTCAAGAAAATTATCTAACTGTTTAACAAAAAGCTTTTCCAAGATTTTTGAAATTTGTGGTAAAAGTGAGATTGGTCTGTAATTTGATATGAGATGTTTGTTACCACCTTTGAATATGGGTATAATTTTTGCCATTTTTATGTCATCTGGTACAACTCCATGATAAAAAGATGGTTGCATATATGTGTTAAAGGTTGAGCAATTTGATCTATAACTTCTTTAATTATCATCACATCAGTTTGATTTATATCTGTTGATTTTTTATTTTCAAATGCTTTAACTATATTTTTCACATCCAATTCGGTTACTCCACATAGGAACATCGACTTTATACTTGTATTTACAGTTTATTTAATTTTATACTTGTCGTAATTTATAATACCAGTATTTATTTTTGAAGCTAAAGTTGGTCCCATGTCTATAAAATAATTATTAAATTCATTAGATATACTCTCCAGGTTTTCTACTTTTATATTTTTCTCATTCCCTCATTCCAAGTCTGACATAATTCATGTTTTGCGCTGCCATAGTGGATAAAAAACTTCTCATCACTCAATTTTTAAAGTAATAATAATGATAAGATGTTAAATATTTTTAAAATCTAGAATAAAAACCAAACACCAAAGTAAAATGATTTAATTCATCAATAGGCTTTTTTTCCGCATTTCGCGCTGCTGCTTTAAAAATGTCCTCGTTACAAATTGGCTATAAGCTAAATTCTAATATGTTAACCTGAACTTTCAAGACTTACCTACAAAATGTGGCATACTATATTCAGTGATTTATAATGTGCGATCAATGACTGGAGCGCGCTTTAGACTGTGCGCGTATGGGTCACGGAGTGCGGAGGCTTTAGGCCTTATTCGATTGAGCCTTTGGTTAATTTTCTATTTGGCTATTTTTGTACAAAGAGGGATTTGTATTTATTTAAGCCTATTTAAAAAAACTGCCCTGTAGGCCGATTTTTGAACGGCGGCAAACAAACGCGGGAAGTTGTGCGGGGCACGGCAGGTTAGAGGAGATAAAAATTAAAAAATTTTGAAATGTTCACTTTTAGAACACACACAAAAAAAAACACAATATAGAAAATATGTCCATACTAAAAGTCATAAAGGGTCAGCCTCCTAGGTTGTGTTTTATTTATTCTTTATAACATATTAAAGTGACATGGATTCATATTGATGGCCGTTAACAAATCTGGTCTGATCTGGAGAACGGTTTCCGAACATCTAGCTAATATTTTGGCCAATATTTTATTGTCTACAATGAGGAGCTTGTGGGTCTATAAGATTCAGGCATTACAGTTTAAAATGACAACAGAATGACATTTACCCATCTGTTTAGTAAAAACAACTTCACATCTAGTTTGATCTTTTTTTATGTTGTAGTGTCTGAAAATATGAATAATTTCAGATGAACATTTCATTAACTGAGACATCTGCTTTAGAGTTTGAATTATAAGGTTACTAGACTTGGTGGAACCAAACGTTAAAATAAAACTCTGCATTCGCTTGAGAGACATCTCAAACGTTCAACTGATGACCTTTAGGATGACCAACAGGATGACTGATTGAAAACAGATGGTAGAAAAGGGATGTCTCTTTGGCTAAAATTGGTAAAATATGATAAAGAAGGATAGGCAACTTTCTATCAGAGCCCTTTAAAAAAACCACCTCAGAATCTCTAGGTGTGGCATTTTCGTCTGGCCTTCAATCAATTTGTTACCATGATTTTTCTGTAATAAACCTTATTGCATATAACCAAATTCCTTGCAAGAAGTCTTTTTTTAACGTTGATGGGAACCCCACAACCAAATTCTACTTCAATGTTCATCACAGGGGTGCTAAAATATCATTAAATTAAATATCATCAAAATCTCTAGCTCTACTAAATTGTACTTGAATACTGTTGCATAAAACATAACACAGTATGTTCTTGCAATGTTTTTCCAGTTTGTTCAAAATATGAATGCAATTTTTTTGTTATGAATTTGACAAAATACATAAATATCATTAACTTTACATGTAAAAAAGCGGTTTATTTTTAGTGAAAATATTTTTTAGAAAAGAAGCCTAAACTCAGAAATAAAAGATAGGACTTTTCATTTCCATTGTACCACTTTTAATATTAAATTGTATCCTCATGTCGGCCATATTAAAAAAATGAACCAGACAATTTTGGTCCTCAAGGCCATTGGTTTTAAACCATCCTCTGAATAAACTGAAATACAGATTAGAATTAAAATAATTTTATTTGCAATTCACAACTGAAGTATTAAAAAAAAAAAATTAACATTGTAATTAAAACAGTTGTAGTTGGATTAATGTCGGTTACAAATGAATTAAAAGGAATATTTTTTCTGTTCATATTTGTGTATGATCGCTTAGAAGTTACTGCAACGTAGGAAGGAGCTGCTCCTCAGCACTCGATACAACCTCCCTGTCTTCAGGTCATACTCCCGCACGTAGGCTCCACTATAGAGGTAGGACAAACCTGCATAATGGAGAAGACACGTCAGAGAGGAAGAAAACTACCAACACGCTGCACGACTAAACAAGGAGAATTACAGCCAACTTTCTATGGAAACCATTCATCCATTTATTGCTGAATTCTTTCTTCAATCAATGCCCCTCACCTCTATACTGGAGGGCTGCTGTTACTGGACTAGTTATGTCTGGAAAGGTCTCGTCCACTCTTTTAGGGTAACCCGGATCCATAGTCTTTCTTGTCTCGTCATAACTGAGGAACAAAAATGTCGTTTACTTCCAGAATTCAGAAAAAAATGTAAATTAAAAAAAAAAAAAAACAACAAAAAATGAACCTTAAACATACCTGAAATAATGATTTCCAACAAAGAAAAGAGTTTTTCCTGATTTCACATCATACATGGCAGCGTCTATTTTCTGTACAGTTCTTGGCAGACCAAAAGCAGAGAGGGATTTTGGGTATCGCCGCACAGGCCGGTAGCCATTGAAGGCCCACACTCTCTGACCTATAGGCAGAAAATACAAAGAAAACACATTGACAACAGGTCGATTAAGCGTATTTAGTTGTTGAGGATTCTGCACTTATTCATCTGTTGATCTTCCACTCCTTTCTTTCCTCATTCATGAACAAGTCCCATAGATACTTAAACTCCACGCTACTCCTGACCTACTGAGGGCACTCCTTCCTTTTTTGTACATAAGTCAGATGGTTACCTTTAAATAAAAAGACTCGGTCTGACCGCCGGTTCTCATAAGCAGCATCGATATCTATGGGAGCACTTGGCCAGAAACTTCTGATACGAAATTGCCGAGGTGTGGAGGTCTGAGTGTTGCTGCGCCAAAGGAAGCTAAAAACAAAGCAAAAGCATGACTGGTACCCACACAATCAGAGAAACAGTACCATTTGTATTTTGGTGCTACAGCATTTAGTTACCTGTCCTTAAAGAAGAAAATCTCTCCTCGTACTGTGGTGACAGCATCCATCACCATGGTGGAATCACATGCATCAGGCGTGGTAGGTGGAGGGGGATCATTTACATCTGTTTTAGAACCTAAAAGTAATGAAAACTAACTTTTCATAATGCCTTGAATCACAGAACAGTAAGTGTAATGTACAGAAATGATTGCTGCAAAATATATCGTTTAACCGTCCATTTTAGGTCATCCTGAAAACTTAAACATTGAAACATGTTTTCAATTGCTCATATTTTGTTGAACTTAAGCCATTACAATTATGCAGGTAATTCAGAATTAGCTTGCTACATAGCTGTTTGAAAGCTGGAATTAGGCAGAGATAAAGTTGTGTCATCAGCAAACAAGCTGTGGATATATTTTACGATTCTATTTTTAATGCTCGCTACAAACCATAGAGGGACTGGATGCCTTTGACGTCATCTTGAGGAAGAACAAAGGTATCAGGGTTCCTGTATGAGTACAAAGGGTACATAAGTGCACCTGGGTCATCAGAGTGGAATAGGCCCAAAGAGTGGCCAAACTCATGAGCAGCCACGAGGAACAGCGTGAAACCTGTTGGAGACAACACAAACAAATTTTTATCACCAGTTCCTTGTGAGATATTACAGGTTCCGCAGACAATGGAGCTAAACTCACCTCTGTTTGAGCGAAAAGTAAAGAATTCATCATCATCAAAGTGGGCGTCGCCTCCAATGCCAGACTTGGGAGCGAATGCATGAGCAAGTGTTCCTTTAGGACCATCAAAGGGGAAGGGATCCCCATGACCTTTAATCAGGAACAACATAATATTGAATGGTTACCCAATTTAAAAACAAAAAGGTGGAACATTTTAAGTACTTAGGATTAGCAGTCCAGAGCAATGGAGAGTGTGGAAAAGAGGTGAAGAAACGTGTGCAGGCAGGCTGGAGCGGGTGGAGAAAAGTATCAAGAATAATGTGTGATAGAAGAGTTTCAGCTAAAATGAAAGAGAAAGTGTACAAAATCGTGGTGAGACCGGCCATGCTGTTTGGTCTAGAGACAGTGGCACTGAGAAAAAGACAGGAAACAGAGATGGAGGTAGCAGAGATGAAGATGCTGAGGATCTCTCTGGGAGTGACCAGAATGGGTAGGATTAGAAATGAGTATATCATGAAACAGCACATGTTAGAGGTTTTGGAGATAAAGTCAGAGAGGCCAGACTGAGATGTTTTGGACATGTGCAGAGAAGAGAGAGCGAGTACATCGGCAGAAGGATGCTGGGTTTGGAACCACCAGGCAAGAGGTCTAGAGGAAGTCCAAAGAGGTGGTTCATGGATACAGTGAAGGAAGACATGAAGATAGTTGGTGTGACCGAAGGGGATTCAGCAGATAGGGTTGGATGGAAGATACTGACTTGCTTTGGCGACCCCTGAAGGGAAATCCCGAAAGAAGAACAACTCAATTTAAAAACAAAACTCCAAATCCCCACGAGAGTGCTAAACTTAACTATTTTTAGTTATCCGTATATTAGATGGCAGCTCACTGGTTAGAGCGTTCGCATGGAAGTTCACAGGTCCGCATCCCACAGAGAGCACTTCTAGAGTCCTTGGAGAAGACACCCAACCCCTGCTTCTCCTACCATTGGTGCCGTTTAAGGGCAGCCTTCTGCGGTGTAAGGAGTTCAGCACACAAATTTCCCCGGTGAGGGATGAATAGAGTAATTATTTATTTATTTATTACACAATAAAATGTCCAGGAACTCTATTGGTTTTTCTACCATATTTAAACATCCGAATCTCAAAACAATCTGACTTTATTAAAATGAAATCTCAAATACTTGTTGCACAGTTTATGATAACAGGAATCTTCTTCTTCTTGTTTTGGCATTTCCCTTCAGGGGGCACCACAGCAAGTCAGGTTCTTCCATCTAACCCCATCTCCTGAATCCTTTTCGGTCACACCAACTATCTTCATATGTTCCATCACTGTATCCATGAACATCCTCTTTGGTCTTCCTCTAGTCTTCCTGGTGGTTCCAAATCTAGCATCCTTGATCCGATGTCCTTTCTCTCTCTCTTCTGCACATGTCCAAACCATCTCAGTCTGGCCTCTCTGACTTTATCTCCGAAACCTGTAACATGTGCTGTTCCTCTGAGAGAGATCCTCAGCATCTTCATCTCTGCTACCTCCATCTCTGTTTTCTGTCTTTTCCTCAGTGCCACTGTCTCTAGACCAAACAGCATGGCCGGTCTCACCAAGGTTTTGTACACTTTCTGTTTAATTTTAGCTGAAACTCTTCTATCACACGTCACACCTGATAATTTTCTCCACCCGATTCTAGCCTGGAAATGTAATTTATAAAAAGAATCATTTTAAATTATTCAACAAGATTAAGTAAACATTTATTTTGTAAGATTGAGCTGTATCCTCTGTCCTTGCAAAGCAAATTTAGAGTGTCTAATGAAACATGGCGATATCTTATTATAAGATTTTAGAATATTTTAGAATACATAACATTACATCTTGACATGTGATGTAATCCAGTCATTTTCTCAACTTTTTGTCCAACACTGTGTCATAGAGGGCAGCTGAGCCAATTTCAAGTACTACCAAGCTGACAATTTAACCTTACCAGAGTGTTCTGGGAAGGTTATGCAAAGGTTTGCGGAACGTTCCTGAAATGTTATGTTTGGTTCTCTAAAGGTTCAAATGGAAAGTTTTATGACAGTTGCGAAAAGTTATTTTTTGATTTTCAGAACATTTCTATAACCTTAATTTTTACCGTAACATTTAGAATTTGGTTCTATTACCGTTCTGGAAAGATTAGGTTCTAACATAACCACCAACTAACAATTAGGGAACGTTAGTTTTAGGTTAGTTAAAAACAAACCTTTAGAGGACTTCATGCTAACGTTCCCTGGAGGTTCTTTGTTTACTGGGTAAGCAAGAAGGAGGCAGGGTACACCCTAGACAGGTCACCAGTTTGTTGTAAAGTGATCACAGCAACTCATAACCACTCACATAGACACATACACTCAGTGCTGTGAGAAATTAGCCTGACTTGCAGATTTTTGTGGATCAGAAAACGAAGGAATACTTTATTTTTTATTTCATTGTATCATTACATGAGAATTATTAAATTATCGATAAAAAATTTATTTTACGGCTTATTCTCTAATACTGTTACGGAGGTGCTGGAGCCTATCCCGGCTAATTTAAGGCAAGAGGCAGGATAGGCCCCGAACAGGTCACTAGTCTGTTGCGGGGCCATGCACTCACAAAACCATCCCCAGACACATTCATTTCTAGGCGCAATTTCATAGCGACCTATCAACCTAACATGCATGTTTTTGGAGGGTGGGAGGAAACCGGAGGAAACCCACAGGTACACGGGGAGAACATGCAAACTACACACAGAAAAGTCAGTGTTTCCAGCCTCATTCCTACTCCAATTCCGACTCAAACCCTGACCTTCTTGCCGTGAGGCTACTGTGCTACCCACTGCACCACTACTAAAAAATGTAATGAAAACAACTCTGAAAACATCGACCTTCTTGTGTTGTTTTTGTATTCTTATTAACACTTATAAACACACTGTCAGAGTGAATCACTTGACTTTCTCTTTGTCACAGAATAACCTGACTGATTGATCTGTTTCAGAAATCCCAGCCCCATTTGTACCTGAGGTAAACACTGTAAAGATGTGAGCTGCAGGTTCTGACCTGTCTTTACTTGAAGACCTGGGTTGCTGTGTGGAGCAGCGAACATTATATAACACTGACACATGCTTGTTCTAATGTCATAATTAAGAGATAAATGTCACTCGATTATGTTTTACGGTAATTGAAGCAGAGATAGAAGAGGTAGCAACATTTAAGCACAGCTAACCCCAAAATAATTACACATTATTGAACTCTTCCGGTACCCTAAATATTAAAGTGCAATTGGATTTTCTTTTTAATAAACTATATTTTTGTAACTTTACTTCCTATTTACAATTTACGTGAAAAACAATAGTATCTGTTATAGTTACAAATGGTTCGGGCATCTGGTAAGGATGCCCCACGAGCTCCTTGCTGGTGAGGTGTTTTGGGCATGTCCCACCTAGAGGAGACCAAGAGGAAGACCCCGGACCCGCTGGAGGGATTTTGTCTCATAGCTGGCTGGAGAACGAGGATGTGGCTGGAGTGAGAGGAGCCTGGGCTTTCCGTCTGAGGCTATTGCCCCCGCGACCCGGCCCCAGATAAGCAGAAGATGACGGAACCGAACGGAACAGTTACAAATGCTCAAAATAGTAGTTTTAACACTGTTAAAATTTCATTCAATAAGGTCTCCGCCTCTTTTAGCATCACTTTCCTCATGTATGTCTTTTGTCTGAAATTTTCTGTTACAATTTATTTGTCTAAGTTATTATTTTAAAATCGATTATCGTCATTAGACGTAAGTATATGAAATAAATGTGTACTGAAAGTAAAAGGAAATGATGCCCAGTTGAACTACACACGTCGCTATCAGTTCCTGTTGGACTGACAACTTGTTTCACGCCGATGATGAATTTATGACAAATTAGACTGCTTTTTGAAAATTTTTCTTAATTTGTTTCTAAGTATTTTTTTAAATAAATAAATGAATTACTCTATTCATCCCTCACTGAGGAAATTTGTTTGCTGCACTCCCTACACCGCAGCAGGCTGCCCTTCAACGGCGCCAATGGTGGGAGAAGCGGGGGTTAGGTGTCTTCTCCAAGGACCCTAGACGTGCTCTCTGTGGGACGCAAACCCGCAACCTTCCGGTCCGCGGGCGAACGCTCTAACCACGTGGCCACCGTCTCCCCTAAGGTATTAGGCCGTCTCCCCTTTAAGGTATCTTATTTAATCCAATGACCGATGCGGAGGATCTCTCTGGAGTGACCGGGATGGACAGGATCAGAAATGAGTATATCATGAAATAGCACATGTTAGAGGTTTTGGGGATAAAGTCAGAGAGGCCAGACTGAGATGGTTTGGACATGTGCAGAGGAGATAGAGTACATCAGAAGAGGGATGCTGGATTTGGAACCACCAGGAAAGAGGTCTAGAGGAAGACCAAAGAGGAGGTTCATGAATACAGTGAAGGAAGACATGAGGATAGTTAATGAAGATAGTGGGAGAAGAAGATTTAATCCAATTACAAAAAGACTACTCACTCCTGCGAGCAAATGCGATCATGATGTCCGCTGTGCCTCTGTAGATTCTTGTAAACACCAGTGGAGTCACGTTAGCCCAAACCTGAAAAGCTCTGCTGATAGATTCATCCACTTCTGCCACAGGGATGTCAGGTGTGTAGTTTAATATCCTGTAGGATGAAAAAAAAAACATAAAACGGTCAAATAACTTGTAACAAACACTTTGTCCCTTTTTTTTCCAAACAATTTACCTGTATGTGAGGCTGTTTTTCTCCCACTTGGGACTGCCTTTAAAAGTAGAAAACTCGGCTATTTGGATGTCTGGGACACCACACCGAGGCTTCTTCATCATCTCCAATGTGTCAGCATCTAGATCTCCAGTGATCTGGAGTCCGTAAAACCTCTGCATCTCGCTGAGTTTTTTGTCCATTGGTGTGAGTCCTCCTCTGGCAGTCGGACCTCGTTGCTCGGTTAGATTGAAGAAATTCTTCAAGTAGTTCTGTTAAAAAAAAGTAGAAGTGAGCAATAAATATTTCTTTAGATCATATAATAGAATCATATGGTTAAATGTACCTCTGCAAATTCCTCATCTTGAATGCTGATTTCTGTCAGAGGTATACCACAAACTGCTGTGGCCAGGCTGAGGAGGGTGTAGAAGCTGAAAGATTTCATCCTTCCTAACTCAGGAGTGACCTGTAGACCTGCTTTGGAACCTCATTAAAAAGCTGAGGAGTGGGCGGGATGAGCAGCTACTGTTGTAGACAAATGACTAAAGTATGATGCATTTAAGGCTGACATATGGGGAAAAATCCCTTGAAACATCAGCAAATACGACATGACAAATGACTTCTTCAATTACAGTCAGAAGTCATTTAGATGTCGACACAATCATATAATCCATAGCAATTTCTAAGGTCGTGGAACAAATAAAGGTTTTCTTGATTTGCACAAATATGGATAAAATGTGGATAATGTTATGGAAAATTCAATAATTACCAAGTTCTATAAATTGATTCAACAATATTCATTATTTATATTATTCCTCTACTGATTGCATCACAGTTTGGGTTTTATCAACTTTAAATCATCTCAAGGATCCCAAACATCTTCGCTGACGCTTCTCTGTTTCACTCACCTGCCTGTGGGCTAAGATTTAAGCCGATAACATCCCAAATAAGTCTGCAGACGCATTCTAACAAGCTGGAGCTTGTGCTGAATGTTACAGTTTGTGGGTCAATCTTTGTGCTGCTGATGTACCTCTGATTGCACAACTTTACACACCATAGAAAACCAAAACAGCTGGATAACTGTCATCAGGTGGTATCTTCTCATCCTCACCTGCAATTATCTTTTTGTAAAGTGTTTTAAAGTACGATCATGTTCAGGACTTTTCTATGTTTCCCAATATTACGAACTAGGCGGGGCATGGTTGTAATGTCGGTTAAAATTTGCCTCAGGGAAATCCAAAATTTAAACATACATAATATGACGCAAACGTAAATAAAATCCATTGACTGACACTGACTTGGAAATATAGTTTTATTTAATTTAACCGGTAACAGCAAATTCTTGTGACTTTTTAAAAATTCAATTCAATTTCAATTCAGTTTTATTTTTTTAGCCCAAAATCACAGAATTTCCGTCTCAACGGGCTTCACAAGAAAAAGAGGAATGTATTAACACAAATACACAGCAAGAAAAATAAGTAACAAATGCTAACTAAACAAGACTAGCACATTTATACCCTTAGACTCTCCTTCACGGTGAGGAAAAACTCCTAAAAAACCCACCAGTGGGGAAAAAATAAGAAACCTCGTATGAAAGAGAGATCCCTCCCCCGGGACGAGCAAACAATGTGTCAAAGATTATTGTTTAAATATTAGCTTATTCTAATCTACAGCTAAATATCTAAAGAAGTCAATAGATGTTCTTCATCCTGATGGAAACACGGGGACTCCTCAGCCCGGCAATGTCCAGTACGAGGATGAATAGATGTTCTACATCCTGATGGAGACACGGGGAACTCCTCAGCTCAGTGATGGCCTGGACGGGGATGAGTAGATGGATTTCATCCTGATGGAGCGGGGATGAAGAAGCGCGGAGGTCTCCTCGGTGTGGCCATGCCCAGGACAGGAACGCAGAGTCCTGGATGAGGCTCTCTCTCAGAGAGGAGGGAGAGAGGTGGACAACATGTGAATTGTATTGTACCAACTAGCAGTGTAATTCTAAATAAACAGACAATTGAGAACAATGAATGAGATAGAAAGCCAGGGATTCGGGAGGGGGGAAGGGGATACAGACCCTGGTTAGGGTAGGGGGTAAAGGGAAAGAATGATACAGACCCTGGTTAGGTTAGGGGGAGGTTAGCCCTTCTGTTGAACTATAGGCTGGTGGCGCAGTGGTGTGTCGGCCCGCAGACCACCTTGCGGCCAGCGATGGGGCTCCCCCTGAAAAGAGATGCAGGGTGTCCATCACGGATCCAACTGGAGCGAGGAGTTTTGGGACGGAGCTCCCTCTGAAAAAAGACGCGGGGTGTCCATCCCAAATCCCACCAGGACAACAACTGACCTCGTAGACGGCGGACCGGGACGAGGATGTGCCGGTGGGCTGAGCCCCAACACGGGAACTCTATTTTAAGGACTGCCATTTTAATACACCATATTTTCCGCACTACAAGGCGCAGCTAAAAATCTTAAATTTTCTCTAAAGTCCACGATGTGCCTTTTAACCCGGAGCGCCTTATTTATGGATTAATATTGAGCTACAACAGGTGTCGCAACTGCAGTAAGCAGCCGCCGACTCCATTTCCCCCGTAGAAGAAGTAGTGCGCGATGCATGCTGGGATATATGAAAGGGCATCTCATTTCCATTTGTGTGTGTAAAGACCCGGAAATGGCTCCTACCAAGAGACACTGTTACACTGCAGAGTTTAAACTCAAGGCGATCGGTCACGCAGTAGAACATGGGAAAAGAGCCGCAGCGAGAGAGTTTAACATCAATGAATCAATGGTGAGGAAGTGGAGGAAGCAAGAGGATGTGCTGTGCCAAGTAAACAAGACTAAACAGAGTTTCCGCGGGAACAAAGTGAGATGGCCACAGTAAGAGGACAAAGTTGAATAGCCTTTACTGTAGCGCCTTATAATGCGGTACGCCATATACTGTATATAAATAAAGTTTTAAAAAATGTCATTTATTGAAGGTGCGCCTCATTATGCAGTGCGCCTACAGTATAGTGCGGAAAATATGGTAGTTTACATAAATAATGTTCAAACTGTTCTCATGGTCTGTGCCTCTTCTTCCCTGGCGCTCCCTGCCCGGTTCTGAATCGGTGGGTTGGTCACAAAAATGAATTGAATTAATTTTTAACAAGGCAAAACTTTTAAATGAATTTTTAATGGCATAAAAAAAACTATAATAGCTTTAAATGAAGCCTGCTCCGTGTTGAGCTGACCACAGTATCTAATCATTCATTACTTCCCCAAACTATTTATGACAGTTTGAGACAGATTTCTGGTTGATGTGGAAAGATCCGTCTCTACAACATGATTCATTGTTGCTAAATTTTCCAAACATTTGTGGGAATTAGCATCATACACAGTTTATTGTGTGATCTAAAAATGCCTGTGTATTTTTTCCCCCTTAATTTAGTATTATCAGACTCAAAATTACTTTATTGATCTATTGATCTTGAATTACTCTATTCCCGTTTAAGCCTGTTGTTTTTTATTCTTTATATTAAGGATATTTGAGTGGTGTCAAAATGTTTACACCTTATATTATTTGCTGATGATACAAATATAATTTGCTGTGGCAATAGTTTGGAAGTATTACTTGATGAGGTTGAAAAAAACTAAAACTTCTAAAAAACTGTTTTGATTCAAACAAATTAACTATAAATTTAAAGAAAACAAAATTGATAATATTTACAAATTGTAGTTAAATGTGAATAAAAATTTTTTTATTCAAGATACAGAGAATGCAGCTAAGAGCAAATAAATGAAATCAAATTTTTAGGACTAATAATCCAAAACAAATTAAGTTGGAAAAGTTACATACAATTTATAAAAACAAAACTATACCTAGTTTTGTTTTGTTTTTATAAATCATTAGCCATTATTTCAAAGGTAAAAGAATGTTTGAATGAAAAGGCATTATATATTTTACATAATTCATCGATTGTACCGTATATGATTTACTGTGTGAAGGTGTGGGGAAACACGTACAAAACAAATCTCGTCCCAATTTCTTTTATCCAAAAACGAGCAATTAAAATAGTCAATTAAGCCCTGCATAGGGCACATACAAACCAACTCTTCATCCAAAGACACACATTGAAATTCAAAGACTTAATAGATTATAAAACCGCACAACTCATGTATATTATTAAAAATAAACAAGTACCAAATCAGATTCAAATTTTCTTTCAAAATCGAGAATACCCATAATCTCAGAGGATACAATGTTTTCAAAAAGCCTTAAGTTAGAACAAATATAAAACAACACTGTATCTCTGTTGTTGGAGTAAATCTATGGAGCACGTTTGACCAACACATCAAAGACTCTAGAAGACTGAGTTCCTTTAAAAGTTTATATAAAAAGAAAATTGTTAAATCATACACAGAAATAAATTGTTAACTTATATTGTAACTGTAGCAGCACTTTATGTTTATGTTACCATGACAGCAACGACTGTTGAGTTATGGAGACAGACAGTTAAAAGCGGTTGATGTATATTTTAAATATAACAAAAGCGGACCGTTAAATAACTGTTGGTAATTTAAATAGTCAGTGATAGAATGTAAAACTAGGAGTGTGGTTGAATATTGTGAAGAGCTGTCTTGGAATTAAAATGAATGTTTCAACTCTACCCTTAGTGTGGTCTCCATGCAAAACAAAAACCTGCAAAGAAATCTATTTGTTACCACTCGGCCACCGGTAACAGTTAATGTTTAGGGTAAAGGGGATAGGCGCTTACAAGCTCTTGGCTTTTGCCTATTCCTCTTCAGACTTTGTGAATTTTTATTTGTACTGGTAGTTATTTTTTGTTGTTTTTGTGTTCATAAATGTCTGAATAAATTCAATTGAATTGAATTACTGATCTCACACGTGGGAAATTTGTGATTACTATTGATGATTCTTACAATTTAAAATATCTTTACTGCACCATAAAATTTGCAACATAGTTTTTCAAATTGATATAAAACACAAAATAAGACGCACTGACAAACTAGAACAATGCATAATGTAGGAGTAGAACAGATAATTTAAGACGTTTCCACTGATGGTCATTGAGATGTTTCAGCTGTCTAATCGAGTTAATCCGGTGGGTCAATATGGGACAGAACTGGTGTCATGTTCAAAATGATATGAGGATGTAATTACTGCCAAAGGTGCAGAAACTGTCATGGTTTAGGATATGGAAGGAACGAGGACCCAATTGCAGGACATGAAAACAGGGTTTATTAAACGCAAAACCGGTAAGACTGTAAGGCAAAGAACACAGGAATAACACAGGATTCAGAAGTTCAAACAATAACTGTTTTGGTATTTCATATTTTTTATCTTTTATTTTAATTATTTTACTAATGACATTCCATGTTCCCTGTGGAAAAGAGGTGAAGAAGCGTGTTCAGGCAGGCTGCAACGGGTGGAGGAGAGTATCAGGTGTGATGTGAGACAGAAGAGTTTCAGCTAGAATGAAAGGGAAAGTGTACAAAACCGTGGAGAGACCGGCGATGCTGTTTGGTCTAGAGACAGTAGCACTGAAGAAAAGACAGGGGGCAGAGATGGAGGTAGCAGAGATGAAGATGCTGAAGATCTCTCTGGGAGTGACCAGGATGGACAGGATTAGAAATTAGTACATCAGGGGAACAGCACATGTTAGAGGTTTTGGGGATAAAGTTCGAGAGGCAAGACTGAGATGGTTTGGGCATGAGAAGAGAGAGAGAGTACATAGGAAGAAGGATGCTGGATTTGGAACCACCAGGAAAGAGGACTAGAGGAAGACCAAAGAGGAGATTCATGGATACAGTGAAGGAAGACATGAAGATAGTTGGTGTGACCAAAGAAGATGCAGCAGATAGGGTTAGATGGAAGAAACTGACTTGCTGTGGCGACCCCTGAAGGGAAATGCCGAAAAAAGAAGAAGAAGATTCCATGTTATCTTAATATTTTCTTTTTGCTCTTCGAATAATTTATAAAAGTAGTCTTTTTTGTTTTTCCGCAAAAATACTAGTCAACTTGTTTTTATAATTTTTAATTTTTGTTTTTCCTTGGTTTTGTATTGAATGAACTTTTTATTTAATGTATTTTTCTTCTAACATGCATTTAAAAAGAAAAATGCACTGTATTCACAATTTGTACAGTGTCCCAACTTTTTTGGAATTGGGTTTGTGGATGTTCTTCATGCTGATGGAACCGGGATGGACACATAAGCGTTCAAATTAGAGTTTGGGTTTGATGAGGTTAACTAGGATTTCTGGCGATGTTCTTGTGAATTTATACAAAATAAAATAATATAAAACGATAATGAAAGGAACCAATAAGATAATCAACATTACAGTATTCATACCACATGTTGTAAGTAGAGAACAAAACTTTCCAAGTTGTTGTAGACGATCTAATCTTTAATAAGTCCTACATTCTGTCAGATCATCCTGGAAGTGGATCTCTCTTCCAAGTGTGCCCTGAGGCTTTTTCTATTACAACAACTGGTTTCTTTGTTGTTGTTTTTTGCAGCGTTTAACCAGCAGTTGCAAAATGAGTCAGAACAAAATTTCAATCTGTTGTGATAAAATAAAATGAGACTAATTTACCTCACACATTCATAGATAGATTTCTGATTGATGTCATCCTGTGAATACAAAAGCTTTGTCACCGCAGGATGATTCACTGCTGCTAAATTTGTCAAACATTTGTGTAAATTGGCCTCCCACACAATTTATTTTGTGGTGTGAAATTGCCCGATGATAAATCACAGACACAGAGAGCTGTTGGAGATGTGACAGAGATAATTACAAAAACACAAAGGATAGAAAGTCAAACAGGATCATCAGCAAACTCATTGCACAAACCCAGGCATGGGCAAACTACGGCCTGCGGGCCACAAGCGGCCGTTAAACGGTTTAATCCGGCCCGCTGAACTTGAAATAATTAAGTAAACAAACCATGTTTATTTTCTATTTTGATATTTCCTCACTAGATGGTGCACTCTAGATGTATTGATGCGCACATTGTCAATATAAACCATGCGCACACATATAGAAAGCCATCGGGCCCAATACACGCACGTAAACAAGCACTATAGATTTCAAACCTTGTGCGCTATTATAGAAAGCCATTGGGGTCACTATACGTGCGTAATCTAGCGCTAAATGTTAAATCTAGTGCTAAATCCCCCTCGGCAACTCAGTGCCGAGTGGAGAAGACACCTAACCCCTGCTTCTCCCACCATTGGCGCTGTCGAAGGGCAGCCTTCTGCGGTGTAAGGAGTTCAGCACACAAATTTCCCCAGTGAGGAATGAATAGAGTAATTCTTTTTTTCCTTTCCTAAATGTTAAATCCAGCACGCTAGATGCACGTTTTTTTAAGCGCCAGTGCGCCAGATTTGATGTTTTTGAAAAAAAAAAAAAAAAGAAAAGGGCATTCAGGAAGAGAGTGATGGTGACATTGTGAAGGATAAAAGAACTTTTTGTGCTTAAGAAAATAGTTATTCATTTGATTTTCAGTGTTTAAAGACTCATCTTAAAGTCAGAGGTTTTGCTCTTGTGCTTTTCTTTATTTTCATTGGAAGTTAAAGCACATGTTTTCCCCACATCCCAAGATGTGTATTTTTTTCCCAATGAGGTGAGGTTACCAAAGCATACAGTACCTTCTATCTGCTCCTGTTCCGGCCCCTTTATCAATGTTAGAGCTCAATGTGGCCCGCGAATCAAAAAAGTTTGCCCAACCCTGCACTAACCCAATTACGTAGGAAATATTTCCGCACAAAAAGTTTTAGCAAATTAAAAAAGAAACATAGTCATGATATGTGGATTCACATGGTTATTTTATTTTGCGTGCAAAACGGTACAGTAAGCGTAACATAACGGATATTTAACTTAACAATAGTAAATAAAAACATTTAGTAAATATTGAGAGATAAATAAATGATTTGAATTTCCTAGATATAAATTAAAAATGACTTCTAAGTAATTAGCATTTTTGTAAATATAACTTAACGTTGCTTCAGCAATAACATAGTAGAGAAAGCAGGATGTATGGATGCATCAGCTCGGCCTTCATTTTTCTTTAGCTTGTAAGAAAGCTGTTAGCAGCGCAGGAAGTAGCTGTTGTCCAGCACACGGAACAGTCGACCGGTCGTCATGCTGTACTCAAACATCACTGGTCCGCTATAGAGGTAAGCAAACCCTGGACAACAAGAGATGCAACACGTTAGCGTCAGAACTTTGGTCACTTTGCTAGTTTTGCTATTCCAAATGTCACTCACGGTTAAAATAAGCTGCAGTCACTTTGCCTGTCATTCCAGGGAAGGTTTCATCCACCGGTTTGGGAAACCCTTCGTCCATGGTCTGACTGACTTCATCATACCTGAAGAAAAGAACCACAATTAGACCAAAAATGTCAAAACTGAATTGATTTTGGGTTTAGTTTTTGTTCTTTTACCCCAAAGTTATTAAAGACATGACTCTATCCATTGCTGGTTAATGAGTCCAAAGTTTTGTGAAGTGATGTGCTATTAAAACAGAACACTTTCACTAACAAAATGCTGAGCTTTCAGTGGTGCTCTGAATTTCTAGTTGGAGGTAGAGCCTTTAACCAGTCCCTATCCCTAAGATGCTAGTAGCTCTTGTGAAAGAGGGAGACACATTCTCTCTGTCCAACGTTAGGATTAAAACATTCCCTATCCATATTTTTGTAGGTTTAAATAAACTAATCTTCATTTAACAGTTTTGTAGACGTCCTGCCTGGAAAGCACGGCTTCTCCACCTGTGTCGTATTGAGATTTCCTCTGATTTTACTCCAACTGGGTTTTTCTCACTGAGACAAAAGATCTAAGGACAGAGAAGTCTGAAGGTCACTGAACACACCTGTAGTAGTTTCTCCCAACAAAGAACAGCGTCTTTCCAGAGTTCGGGTTGCTGAGAGCTGCATCTATTTTCTTCACAGAACTCGGCAGACCAAAACTGGAAATGGATTTAGGGTAGTCTTGCACAAGATCGTAGCCTCTAAAAGCCCACACTTTGGAATCTGTAAAGAAAGGAAATGCACACTTCTTACTCTAAAGGCAAAACAAAGATTTGTGCAACAACTTTTTGAGCCAGATGGAATGGTTTGGGCATCGGAAGTCCAGGCCAGGACACATTGGAGAGCTCCTGTCTCAGAGTTGGCATACTAAGTCCAGGCTTTCTTGTTGAGGCTGCTACCCTCACCTACTTCAGTTAAGTATGATGCTTTGATGCAACACATTGAATAAAATACCTTTGTAGAGGAAGACTGTGTCTAAATGTTGGCTTTCATATGCAGCATCAATGTTGATCGGAGCTTCTGGCCAGAAGGTTTTGATCAGAGTTTGTTGAGGTGCGGCATTCTGAGAGTAGCTGCGCCAGAAAAAGCTGCAAAATGGATTGAAAATACCAGAAAGTTACAGCATGGCCCAGAAAATAAGAAGTAAAAACTTTTAAATACTTAAAGATTTGGAGAAAATTTTAAATACCGGTCTTTGAAGAAGTATGTCTCTCCCCGCAAGGTGGCGACGGCATCCAAGACCAAGGTTGGGTCACAAGCATTGGGAGTTGGAGAGGCAGTGGGTCCAGGCTTAACTGGATCCTTATTGGGTCCTGTGAAATGATATTATGTTATATTTACCGTGGTTAAGTGGTATAAACTCAATGTATAGATCTTCTGTCTGAAACCTTACCATAGAGGAACTGAATGCCGTTGACGTCATCTTGGGGCAAAACAAAATTGTCGGGGTTGACAAATGAGTAGAAGGGGAACATAAGAGCACCGGGGTCTCTGGAATGAGACAAGCCCAGAGAGTGGCCGAACTCATGAGCAGCAACCAAGAAAAGGACATAACCTGTCGGAAAAAGATGGACTTATAAATCATCTGGTGTCAACTGTAAAAGAAATAATGAGTGACTGAGAAGAAAAATACAAGACTCACCACTGTTGGAGCGGAAAGTGAAGTACTCATCATCGTCAAAGTGAGCATCTCCTCCTATGCCAGGTCCCGGGCTGAAGGCATGGGCAAGCGTGTTACCTGGACCATCAAAGGGTGAGCCATCGCCATGTTCTGTTGACAGGAATAATGGTTAAAAATCTCACAAGCAACTATTTTTTCCTAAATTATTGTAAAAGGACTATCTTTAGCAGCGTTGTTAACTTAAACAAAAAAATTAAATTAAAAATGCAGTTTTCTACTCACCGCCACGAGTAAAGGAGATCATGATGTCTGCAATACCGCTGTAGATTCTTCTGAATGTTAGAGGTGTTACTCTAGCCCAAACCTGAAAAGCTCTCTCTATGGAGTCGTCAACCTCGGCTTCAGTCAAGTCTGGTGTGTAGTTCTCAATCCTGTAGCACAATTTTTTTTTTTAGAATTCAGCCATCTGACAACTGGAGGAATTAAATTCTATGATTTTGTCCACCTACCTGTAAGTCAGATCATTTTGCTGCCATTTTAAGTCATTTCCAGAAATAGAGTAGCGAGCAACAGCTACGTCTTGAACACCACATCGGGGCTTCTTCATCGTGGCCAGAGTTTCTTCATTCAGGCTACCTGTGACCTGGAGACCAAAGAATCTTTGCATCTCCATCAGCTTCTCTGTTGTAGGGCTGAGTCCTCTAAAGACCGGACCCTCTTCCTTTTTCAGGTTATAAAATTTCTTTAGGTAGTTCTATAGGTACAAAAAAAGAGAGAGATTTGTTAAATGTCCTCAAACCAGACTAATTTCTACTCCTTCAAAGTATATAGACCTGGTATTTAGAGTATTAAATTAAATTCACAAACCTCCGCAAAGATTTCATCTTCCACGTCTTCTTGCGTCAATGGCAGGGCGTAAACTGCAGCCAGCAGGCTCAGAACGATGCTCACAGTCAATGTCTTCATGTTTCCTTCTTGGAATCAGTTTGTCTCTCAGTCCTGGAGGTAGCTGATATATAGGCAGAATACCGGGGGTGTTGGGCAATCACCTGCCTGACTCATAAAAAGTCCCTTTTATGGACTGGAGAGGAAGTTAGGTATCATTTGCTCATCTGGAATAAAAAGTTTTACAATTATAATGACACCTTGAATGTTGCCTCACATCAAGTGGAAAATATTTGATAGTTTATCAGTTATTAATCCTTAATCCCATTAGTTATGAAGACTACTTTCTTTTGTTTCCTATTTCAAGGTGTGTAGATAAATAGATAGATAGATAAAAACTTTATTAATCTCCCACAGGAGAAATTCTGGCGTCCAGCAGCAACAGAAATCAAGTACATACAAAATAAATAAAAACAACATACTGTACGTACATAATAAAATAGGACTCAGTTCATTCCAGAAACATCTGATCTATTAAATTGTCTGGGGGCTGAAGGGATGAACGAGATCTTAAAGTCCTCAGTTCTGCAGCGTAGTGAGAGGAACCTGTTACTTCGGGTCATCTTCTGGGTCGTAATAACATTGTGTAGAGGGTGACGGGGGTTATTCAGGATACCCTGCAATAAAGCCCTCATCCTCCCCTCCAAAACAGCTCCCACAGACTTTTATTTATGTGGAAATAAATTAATAAAATCAACTGTTTTATTACAAACATGGAGCTACTTATATAAAAAAATGTGTTTTTGTTTTTTTTTTATTTTTACTGACTCTTTTCATCCCTCACTGGGAAAATTTGTCCGCTGCACTCCTACGCTGCAGCAGGCTGCCACAGCGGCCCCAATGGTGGGAGAAACAAGGGCTCAAGTGTCTTCCTCAAGGACCCTAGACGTGAACTAAGTGGAATGCAAACCTGTAAACTTCCGGTTGACTTCCAGTCCGCAGGCAAACACTATAACCACAGACCCACCGTCTTAAGACCGTCTTGTCTCATGAGATTTAACATCAAATAATTCAAACTTGAGACAAGCCAGATGAGAAATAATACAAAACTGTGACTGTTCAGTCACGGATTTAAATTATAATTTTAACTTGAAAAAAGATTGGGACGCATTTTTCAAGATTTATCCTCTTGAATAGTTAAAAATTTGTTTTTGTCATAAAGTACAAATTTGATCAATATTTTTTCACATTGCTCTCTGAGAATTTATTAAAGTTTTTTGTTTTGTTTTTTGATTAATTGAATTTGTTTTAATTATATTTAATGTTCGGTTTAAAAAAAAATCTAATCGGTGAATTTGCTTCAGTGATTGTGCATGGAAGTTTTCCAGTTCTTACATACAGAACAACTCACGTTGTAAATTCCATAGTCGTTTCATCAGAAATTTTACTGTCAGTAATTAGATCCAGATTAAAAAAAAAAAAAATCTGAGACACAAGTGAAAAGCTTTTAATTTTTTATTAGCGATGAGATGTTGCATTTGTCCAGGCATTAGTTTGAATCTCGTATGTACTGAACATCACCTGCTTTGATAAGTATTTTCATAAAATTTACAGAAAAATAAGATTGCAAAAACAACATGATTCACTATTCCAAACTAATTACTTTAATATGAAATACAGTGATTTTGTTGTCACCGTGTCCCTGTGACGTGAGGTTTTTTTTTTTTTTTTTACCACTTCCTGAGTTATTTATCATTACCCCAGCAGGCGTTTCACACACTCTGGTTATTTTGCAACACTGTTTATTTACACATATACACACACACACACACACACACATAAAATTCCAGTTAAACTCATGTTTCAGCTATCGCTTGTCTGTATACGTCTCACTATTTTGCTCCTGGTGACACTCCAGTATGTCACTGGTTGAACTGATTGAAATGATCCTCTTCCTGGAGACGTCGTATTGAAAATGAAGATTTCCCTTAAACAAGTGTGCGAATCCTGTAAGAAATAAAGATGTCAGACATGTTGCAATTTTAAGGACTTGCTAAGTAGATTTTTAACACAGATTAAAATGAAGTGTCTCAATAAATAATGAAAGCAGGATATCCGCTGTGATGGATGTGGTTTTACATATCCTCATTATAAAGAACAGCAGTAGCTTGTGGCAAATTACTGTAAAAGAAATATGTGAAGAAATGAAGATGTTGGGAAATCTACCATGTAATTGCTTTTATCCTGTACTTTAGCCATATTTCCCCCCCGTTTAAGACTAGAATTTATCTATAAAAGAATAAGCCATCTTTAAAGTGGTTATTACATGCTAATGTAAATTTACAATAACAGAGAGGTTTATTACACCATACTGCCCCAGATTCTGGGGAGACGGTGCATAGGAACAGGAATTAAGAGGCCAGTATCCTCTGTGTGCCAAATAGGCATCCATAAACTTCTTACTGATAAAGTGGCAGCCATTAGACAGTCACTTGGCAAAGTGGTTGCCATGCAAACGAATCCTGGACTAATAACTGCATTGGTCCAACTCCTTATATTAGACATGGTGCCTTCGTGGCCTGGCTTTGCTAGGCCTCCGGTATGGCCCCGGCTTGCGGGAGTGGGGCCCCTGGGTCCTTGGAGTGAGTGTTCCCCTCTCTGTCTGGGACTAGGCTTCCGACACCCCCTGGGCTTGCCTGCGGCTGTGGGGTACGGTTGCCACGTCTGCTCGTAGCCTGGGGTCCTGGCATCTGGGAAGCCTGTGCCCCTTGGTGCTGGGAAAGTCCCGGCAGGGGTTTTTCTTAAGCACCTGGCTGGGCAGCCCCCTTGGCTCAGCCTCAGGGTCCCAGGATCTGGATGAGTGTGGGCCCGTGTTGCATGTGTCTCTGCCTCCCTCGTTCCAATCTTTTGGGGCTAGTGAGGATCTGTTGGTCCTAATAAGCACCTGGTTTACATCGGCAGCATGCATTTACTTTCACTCACACTTGCACACTGTATCACAGTGTTTACTGTCCGCTATGTTCCTTGCTCCTGACCAATATTACAATAGCTCTTGTAACATGTGTTTGTGTTCTAGGTACAGTATATCATTTGCTATAGAAGATTTTGTTGCTTTATTGATACTCACTAGGTCCACCCTTTCCAAGTTTTCTCGTGTTATTTTATTTTGTACACATGAATCTACTAAGACATGGCTATCTAGAAACGTTATGGTTGCCTATTTGAACACTTTTATTGTGGTTGTGTGATTCTTTTATGTAGTATACAGAAACTGGAAAGGCATTTTATACCCTCATAAAAGATGGCTGCATCGATGGGTGTTGGGATGCCTGGAAACTCGTCAGCAATGGGCATCACTGATCTCTCCATCCTGTTCAGCTCTTCATTGTACCTGGACAGTGCACAAAATTCACCATTGACATTTGAATCCATGTTTCCATCAACTTACAGCTTCCCCAAGAAAACTTTTCACTCTAAAACTTTAAAAGCATTTAAGATGGGAAACACATGTTGTGGTCAGGGCGATCCATACCGCTGTTTCAACAGTGGAAAATTCTGTGTTGCATCAACACTGTGAAAGGAAGTTGCTTGTCTAGCCAAGTGCGGTTTTCTTTCTACGTCACCTGTTCATTGCCTATACAGATGTGGAAACTTTGCAGTAAGTTCTTTAGAATTTTGTCAACACTCAAACATTTTTTTATGCTCTCTTTAAGAGTTTTATCACTTTACAGCTTGCACAGATCTTACCAAAATTAATTTTCCTTCAATCAAATAGTCTTTTATCACTGTGTTGGTGAAACACTTAATAGATGAGAAGGGGGAATTTACTCCCCGTATTTCTTAATATTGCACACTGAATGTCTTTCCTGTTCTGCGTGTTGCAACATGTTTTTATTAATGAACACCATCAATCTGGTGGGAACTGGAACAAGCAGTCTATTTCAATTCCTCCCTATTTGGACTGTTATACTTACAAGTATATGCATTCCTTATTTTGATCTAATAATCAGACAAAGACATCATGACTATTGAGCAAATTGGCACTGAGTTCTCCAGCTACTGTAGATGTATCGTTATCCTGTGCATGGAATAAAATAATAAAGAGCGAAGAAGAAGGTTGAAGTGGTACTCCTCTACTTACAAGGAGTACGGAAGATTGGTGATATTTACAGCAATAAACAATGCAACATCCATGCCAGGTCAGATGGCAAGATAAAGGCTTTATTAATACAGTTCAGGCACATTTTAGTAGTTAAAAAAAATATATGAGCAAGGAAGAGGAGGAAATAAATTAGATTTACTCTTTAGTGCCATGGGATTGACCTCGAAGACAGAACATTTCTTGTAGCAATTGGGATTACGTCTGACCAAATGGCTCTGATCTTTGGGGTGCCTCAGGGTTTTATTCTGAGACCTCTGTTATAATAAACTATATAGGCAAAGAAGAGGAGGATGACAAAGTGTTCAACAATATAAACATTGCAGAGCAGTAATATGTTCTCGTTAGAGGGTCTCAGGCCCAGAGAATGGAGGGTAAAGGAGCAGTGAAGATACCGGGCCTCCCTTGGGCAAAAGTAAGACAGATTCAAAACTTTACGCTGTTGCTCTTCATCACTCAATCGACTGAATCCCTCAGCTGAAACTATTGCACATATCGGCACGGTCCTTCCTCTTTATGACAGCCATGTGGTTTGTCGAGATAAACACTGAACAATGACATAATGTTTCAAGCGGAAACGCTTGTGTTGGTCATGAATTATGAGCACATAATGTAGCATCAACTGGTTTGGTCTCATCGTCCTTTCTATGTGACAAAAGCATAGAGTAGTGGTCCTCTTCATTTATATTTCTTTATTAAATACCTTCATCCATTATGAATTTATGGTAAACTGGATGTTTTTGGCTGTTTCTCTGACTATGTGTTTTATGTATTGCTGGTTTAAAAGGTGGCAAGTTTTTGAAAAATAAACTTTTGGAGGTTTCTACCATGTCTGAAAATGATTCCCAAATCAAAAACATAACTGAATTGATTTTCTATTTTATTTATGCATGTTTGAGTAGTTTGCGAGCTCTCGTGTTGAGTGTTTGGATATTTGAACACCTGGTTAGTACAAGAAATTCCACGTCACGAAAGCCCTCCTCTGGAGCATTTTAAAGGGGTTCTTAGTTTTCCACAAGTCAAATTTGCCATTTTAAAATGCTATTGAAAAAAATCAGATTTACTCTTTATTGCCATAAGTACAATCTCAGTGACAGAACATTTCTTGTAGAAATTGGGACTACGTCTGACCAAACGGCACTGATCCCTGGGGTGCCTCAGGGTTTTATTCTGAGACCTCTGTTATATTAAATTATATAAGCAAAGAAGAGAAGGATGACAAAGTGTTCAACAATATGCACATTGCAGAGCAGTAGTATGTTCCCGTTAGGGGGTCTCAGACCCAGAGAATGGAGGGTAAAGGAGCAGTGAAGATACCGGGCCTCCCTTGGGCCAAAGTAAGACAGATTCAAAACTTTACGCTGTTCCTGTTCATCGCTCAATCGACTGAATCCCTCAGCTGTAACAATTGCACATATCGGCACTGTCCTTCCTCTTTATGACAGCCATGTGGTTTGTCGAGATAAACACTGAACGATGACATAATGTTTCAAACGGAAACGCTTATGTTGTTCATGAATTATGAGCACATAATGTAGCATCAACTGGTTTGTTCACATCGTCTTTTCTACGTGACAAAAGCATAGCGTTGTGGTCCTCTTCATTTATATTTCTTTATTAAATACATTCATCCATTATGAATTTATGGTAAACTGGCTGTTTTGGGCTGTTTTTCTGACTATGTGTTTCATGTTTTGCTGGTTTAAAAGGTGGCGAGTTTTTGTTGGAGGTTTCTACCATGTTTGAAAATGATTCCCAAATCAAAAACATAACTGAATTGATTTTCTATTTTATTTATGCATGTTTGAGTAGTTTGTGAGCTCTCCTGTTGAGTGTTTGGATATTTGAACATCTGGTTTGTACAAGAAATTCCACGCCATGAAAGCCCTCCTCTGGAGCATTTTAAAGGGGTTCTTAGTTTTTTGCATGTCAGATTTGCCATTTTAAAATGCTATTGAAATAAATTAGATTTACTCTTTAGTGCCATAGGAATGATCTCGAAGACAGAACATTTCTTGTAGAAATTGGGACTACGTCTGACCAAATGGCTCTGATCTCTGGGGTGCCTCAGGGTATTATTCTGAGACCTCTGCTTTTAAGACCATCTCCACACGTAGTCGGGTATTTTTGAAAACGCATATCTGCTGTCCTCCGTTTTAGAGAAACGCTCTCGTCCACACACAACCATTTTCAAAATATCCGCATCCACACGGAGCCATATGAATATGCTTCTTTTTTTTTCTTTTTCTTTTTTCTATCACAAATGTTATGAAAATTTTAATTTAGAAAATTTAATTTTATCACACATAAAGTTTGCCCGACATTGCAGTCTCTACATCATGAATATGCTTCTGAGTGGGCAGTATTGATGCAAACCTAAGTTCTGAACTATCCAATCAGAGCACCTCTCTCGTCATTTCCGCAAGAAGGAGGAAGGAGGCTTATGTGATTAATAATCGCCGATTGCAACGCATTTCTGCTCCTTTGCTCCTCAACAAGAAGCAAGAGCAGTTGAGAGTGGACAAAAAGGCAAGAAAAGAGGGTCTGCAACAGGATAAAAAGTAATGCCTGTTTTCGTGGATCCATGCTGCCCACTGTCTCCTTTTGTAAACAAGCACGCACACGACTGACGTATGTGCATTACTTGTCGCAGATAGTGACGCATAAAAATGCAAATCTTCGTTTTAGCACGTCCACACGCAAACGCAAAAACAAAGTTTTCCAAAATCTCCACTTTACCCGGAGTTTTCAAAAACGCCGGTTTTGAGTGGAAAAAAAAATTCTTTTTTTTTTTGTGGACGGCAGGCCAAAACGGATAAAAATATATGCGTTTTCAAAATTACCCGGCTACATGTGGACAGGGCCTTAGTCTTTACTTGCTCAGTTTGGCTCATCAATGTGTTCCATCACACAGTCTGCAGATGACACAGTTGTCTATATGTATATAGATTTAGAAAGGGGTATCCAAATCTTCTTTACTTCCCACTATCATCTTTATACACCAGTTTCAATCTCAATGTAATTTGGATCCTTTCTCTGATGTTCTTAGAATTTTCCAACTTTAGACAATTTCCAACTCACAGAAAACATGTTTTAAGAAACACAACTGTTTTGAGAACCAATAATGATATTAAATACCTCCAACACTTGTGGCCAGTGAAGAACACAGTGTATCGTTCATTCCTAAAATGGAGTGCTGCGTCCACAGATTTTACAATGGAGGGGAAGCCGAAGTCTGAGATATTTCTGGGGTAACCGTCCTGAACCTTTGACTGAACCAGCCTCCAATACTGATGTCCTGCGAGAAAATGAGACAAAAAATCAGTGCGTAAAGTGTGGCATTATTGATAAGAGTACTAAATTATATTACCTTTGAAAAATACCAGATTATTTTCCTCCACATTTTCATAGACGGCATCAAGGTTGGCAGGAATTGCGTCTGGCCAGAGGCTGTTGATTAGTGTTATTCTTGTTTCTGTAAATTGCGGATGCTTGCGCCACATAAACCTGAAAAAAGTACAACAAAAGTTTCAAAAATTATTTTCACTAGTTGGGAATAATTTTTTATTTATCAAAAGGAGACATTTTAGAATGATTTTACACACCTGCCTTTGAAAAATACGAATTCTTGTTGGAGCTCTGTTATAGCGTCAAATGAGAGATCATGATCACACTTGTGGGGTGTTTTTGGAGGAGGTCTTTTTAGCTTAAAATATCTGGGACTAGGACCTGTGGGTACAATTAGTAACACACACTTGTATAAAGTATTTTTAGGTGTTTATAATGCTACAAAATTCAAAACAAAACTCTTAAAATCTACGTTCCTACCCTCACCTATGGTCACCAGCTGTGGGTGATGACCGAAAGAATGAAATCACGGATACAGGCGGCCAAAATTAGCTTCCTCCGCAGGGTGGCTGGGCTCTCACTCAAAGATTGGGTGAGGGGCTGTCACTCAAAGATTGGGTGAGGACCTCTCGGGGTCGAGCCGCACCTCCTCCAGGTCAAGGAGCCAGATGGTGTGGTTCGGGCATCTGGTCAAGATGCCCCCCGGGCGCCTCACTAGTGAGGTGTTTTGGGCGCGTCCCAACGGGAGGAGACCAAGAGGCAGACCGTGTAGCCGCTAGAGAGACTATGTCTCACAGCTGGCCGGGGAACGACTCGGGATCCTTCTGGGTGAGCTGGATGATGCAGCGGGGTGAGAGAAGCCTGGGCTTCCCGTCTGCAGCTGTTGCCCCTGCGACCCAGCCCCGGATGAGCAGAAGATGACGGAACGGAACTCTTAAAAGCTAATTGCAGGTGAACAAGAACTTAACATGTGCTGCTTTAACCTGAGCTAAATATAATTTGTAGAAAACATGTGAAATATTTTTACATCATTGCTTTTTTAATTTAATGATTTTAATCATTATTGCTAAAGATTTTTCAAAAAAAAAAAAAAAAAAAAAAAGAGAGAAATATTGTTTTGTCTTCTGAACCGCTTATTGCTAATAGGGTCACGAGGGGTGCGGAAACCTACCCCAGGTGATTTCAGATGAGAGGCAGGGTACACCCCAAAACAAGTCACCAGTCTGTTGCAGAGACACATACACAACCATCCACAAACACACACACACACATACACATTCATTCGTAGGGGGAAATATCATAGCAGCCAATCAACCTAATGTGCATGTTTTTGGAGAGTGGGAGGAAACCGGAGGAAACCCACACATACACAGGGAGAACGTGCAAACTCCACACAGAAAGTCTAGTGTTTCAAGACACTCTCCTTCTGGGACACAAACCCTGATCTTCTTGCTGTACCATCCACCGCGCCAATATGCAGTTCATGCAATAATTGTACTCACAACTAAGACACAAAATTGACCAAACTCACGTAAATAAACTCTCTCAGCAACAACATCTTAAATGCATGTCTAAGGACAGTTTTGTTCTATTTAGAAGCCTTCCACAGAAGACCTCCAGTCATCCACAAAAAAAAAAAAACTCTTGTGTCACATCCTGTTACTGGCAATAGAGCAGTGCTGACCAGAAAAAACTTCACAATATCCAAATTGCTTAATGCATCATAAATTTGCTGTTGCCAGAGCACGGGGACTGCCAAGAGCTCTAAATGTTTTGTGGTCACCACCGGTCACCACCCACAGCTGGTGACCATAGGTGAGGGTAGGAACGTAGATCGACTCATAAATCGAGAGCTTTGCTTTTCGGCTCAGCTCTTTCTTTTCCACAATGGATGCATTTTAATCATTTTTATTTCTTTTCATGCCACAAAAAGCTATTGGTGGGCAAACCCTGAGAAATGTTAAATAATTGAGGTGGTATGACATGAAAAACAAACAGGATTGCTAAAATTGGAAACCAAAAACTTGGTCTGAGAAAAATTATAAATGCACTCACCATAAAGTCGTTGGATGTCTTTGGCATCTCGATACGAGAGCTCCAACTTCTTTTTAGGGTTTGAGTTGTACACTGGATACATGATGGCTCCAGGGTCAGGGGAGTGATTCAGACCAAGTGCATGACCAAATTCATGCACTGCCACGGCAAACAGGCTTAAACCTGAGACAGAAATGAACAACAACAATACTTCTATGTTCCCATTTACTGCTACTAAGTTGCTATTGTCATTACACTACAGCAGGATGCCACAACGGCACCAATGGTGGGAGAATTGGGGGTGTAGGTGTCTTCCCCAAGGACCTAGACGTGAACTGAGTGGGATTCGAACCCGCGAAAGTGTTTTGCAACGACGGAGTCGTTCTTGGTGAATCGCAGGATGGAGTTGTCTGATTCGCCCATCCCGGCGCCACAGATGGCGTAGGTCTTAAACTAACTATTGAAGTGCCTGGTCACCTTGTCCACCTCAGCGATGTTAACTTTCTATCTTTTAACCTTTTTGCTCAGAAGTTTTTTGCAACGACGGAGTCCTTCTTGGCGAGTCGGCGGATGAAGTCATCTGATTTGCCCATCCTGCAAATGGCGCCACAGATGGCGTAAGTCTCAAACTGACCGCTGAAGCGCACGGTCACCTTGTCAACCTCAGCGATGTTAATCTGGATGGAGGTGTTGTCTTTCGCTCCGATGATTCTATTACTAGCCGAACATTTTCTGGGAACGTAAAGATTCACAAACTCTCGGGCGTCGCTCTGCATGTTTATGCGTCTGAAGATTGCTTTAGAGAAATGGCCGACCGGAAAAGTCGTTATCATGAAGTTAATCTAACTACATATGTATAAAAAAATTCACTTTGTTGTCAAATCCTGTCTGAATTTACTGCATTCTATAAAACACAAACTACAGTGTGTTTTGGTAAAATTGATGAACTAATCTAACTAAGGCTGCATTCCCACATCCCAGACAACAGTGTCGAGGTTCCTGGTTTTGAGACTGTGCGGGCGGACAGAGATGCAACCAGCAGCTGTAAGAAGAGAGGAGGTGGGATTGTGCTCTATGTGAGTGAGCGCTGGTGCAATCCCAGACATGTCTGTGTCAAGAAACGTCTCTGTACACCGCATGTGGAGTTACTGGCGGTTGGACTTCGGCCTTACTATCTGCCGAGGGAATTTACATCGGTTATGGTGGTGACTGTTTATGTTCCTCCGTCGGCTGATGCTGAAACTGCTGGTGACGTCATTTTAACCACCGTTTCCCGCCTACAAACACAGCAGCCCAACGCCTTCTGTATCATAACTGGTGATTTCAACCACATCAACATGAACAGATCACTTGTTGACTTCACCCAGTACGTGGACTGCCCCACGAGGGAGAATAAAACGTTGGACCTTCTGTATGCAAACATACAAAATGCATACAGAGCCACAGCCCTTCCTCCCCTTGGCAGGTCTGATCACAACCTGGTCCATCTAAAGCCGTGTTATGTCCCAATCGCCCTGCAAAAACCCGTGTCCAAAAAGACTGTCAGGAAGTGGACTCCGGAAACAGAGCGGGCTCTACAGGACTGTCTCGGATCCACGGACTGGGATGCACTCTGCACACCTCACGGGGAAGACATTGATGGCATGACAGACTGCATTACAGAATACATTAAGTTCTGTGTGGAGTCTGTCTGTCCCACCCGGATTGTTCGATGCTTCCCCAACAACAAACCCTGGATCACCTGTGACCTGAAGACGCTCCTTAACCGGAAGAAAGCAGCCTTCAGGTCTGGAGACCGGGAGGAGCAGAAGATGGTGCAGCATCAACTCCGAGACCAGCTGAGGAAGGGAAAAGATGCATACAGGAGGAAGCTGGAATCCAAACTACAGCAGGACAACATGAGGGCGGTGTGGTCCGGAATGAAAAAGATCACTGGATATGGGGGAAGAAGCAGACCCACTAGTGGTGGCAAAGATAGAGCTAATGACTTTAATACCTTCTTCAACAGGTTTAGCTCTACAAATGCCACCCCCACTACCTCTTCTTCCCTACCTCCACCACACCTGCTACCAGCGTCTGCTCCTTCTCAGCGATTCAATGGACTAGTGCCTGAACCCCCCCCACCTAACCGTTTGACTGTGACCACCTTTCAGGTGAAGAAACAGCTGGAGAAGCTAAACCAGCACAAAGCAGCCGGCCCAGATGGCATCAACCCCCATACCCTGAGGACCTGTGCGCTCCAGCTGTGTGGGGTTCTCCAGCACCTCTTCAACCTGAGCCTCAGGCTGGAGAGGGTTCCGCTTCTCTGGAAGACATCATGCCTGGTCCCTGTACCCAAGAAACCATCTTCATCTGACCTCAAGGATTTCCGTCCAGTTGCCCTCACATCTCATGTGATGAAAGTGCTGGAGAGGCTGGTGTTAGCCCACATGAGACCGCTGGTGAATTCCTCTCTGGACCCCCTGCAGTTTGCCTACCAGCCACGCCTGGGTGTTGACGACGCTGTCATCCATCTGCTGCAGCGAGCTCATTCACATCTGGATGGCGGTGGAGGCATGGTGAGAATCACCTTCTTTGATTTCTCTAGTGCCTTTAACACCATCCAGCCCTCATTACTGGGTGATAAGCTGCGGCTGATGGGTGCTGGTGCGTCCGCCGTCTCCTGGATCACTGATTACCTGACGGACAGGCCACAGTTCGTCCGGCTGGGGAAAGTCCGGTCTGATGTGGTTTTAAGTGGTGTGGGAGCCCCACAGGGCACGGTGCTCTCTCCATTCCTCTTCACATTGTACACTTCAGACTTCCAGCACAACTCCGATTCATGCCACCTACAGAAATTCTCTGATGACTCTGCAGTTGTAGGGTGTATAAGTGGTGGGCAGGAGGAGGAGTACAGGAGGGTGGTGGATGGATTTGTGGTGTGGGCGGGAGAGAATCACCTGCTCCTCAATGTGGACAAGACCAGGGAGATGGTGATTGACTTCCGGAAGAGGAGGAGGACTGCTTTGCAGCCGCTCTGCATTCTGGGTAGAGATGTGGAGGTGGTTGAGGAGTACAAATACCTTGGAGTGACCATCGACAGTAGACTGAGCTGGAGGAGCAACAGTACTGCTGTGTACAAGAAGACTTGCAGCCGACTTTACTTTCTAAGAAAGCTGAGGTCCTTCAATGTGTGCGGCAAGATCCTGGAGACCTTCTACCAGTCTGTGGTGGCCAGCACCTTGTTCTTCTCTGTCATCTGCTGGGGGAGCAGCATCGCAGCCAGTGACACCAACAGACTGAATAAACTAATCAGACTGGCTGGCTCTGTCATTGGCAGCAAACAGGACTCACTTGAGGCAGTGGTAGAGAGGAGGTCACTGAACAAACTTTTGTCCATTATGGAAAACCATGACCATCCTCTCTACCCACTCCTGGACGAACAACGGAGCTCCTTCTCCAAGAGGCTCAGACAGCTCCGCTCGAGAACATCTCGTTACCGGAGGTCTTTCTTTCCGTACGTGATCGGGCTCTACAACGACTCACTTAGCAGATAGGAAGTTGTTGCTGTGACACACAAATTTCCCCTGTGTGGGATCAATAAAGTATATTCTGATTCTGATTCTAATCTATAACTCCCATTCCTGGGTTCTTTTGCCTGTCTGATCTGGAACAGGATCTCTCCTTCAGCTGGGTCTCCATCAGGTTTTTAGAAGTTTTAGTTTCTCCCTGGGAAGGAAGACTCTTAAGATAGGGATTTTCCTGCGTAGTTCTGTTGTAGATACACATTTTGATTTTGTGGAGTCTGATTGCATGTTTATGTTTGATTAACTGGGTGAAACGAATCTGTGTTAATGCCCGGCTAAAGAAATTTAATTGAAAAGTACCAGGTGAGCTTAATTTCCAATCTTCATCGGCATCAAAGTGCACATCTCCTCCTATATCAGAAGCTGGTAGGAAAGCATGAGCGAGAATTCCTCCTTTACCATCAAAAGGGGACCCATCCTCATGATCTGAAACAAAACAGTATCACATCAGTGCCAGTGTACGACCCACTCGGATGCAACCTGACAAAGTGGATCAAACATCTAAAGCTCACCGTAGCTTTTGAACGATATAACAATGTCAGCTTCTTCATGCTGCCTGTAAAATTTCAGCAGTGCAACCCTAGACCAGAGCTTCCAAGCTGCCCGAAATACTTTGTTGACTTCCGTAGCTGGTCCAGGGAGGTTGTGTTCATCAATCCTGGTGATGGAATTTAGAACGACTTTATTTAAATGAGCTGGATGCATTTAGTCATTCAAGAAGTGACACTTAATTTTTTTAACTTTAAACTCGTAATAATCTCAGCGGGAAAATTTACTCTCTGTTTCTCAAAATCAGAGCAGTAGCTTAAAAATAGATCTATTGTAGATTGTTAAATACATTTTGACCACATATGCTTGTTAAATAGCTTTCTATTGATGTGCAGGCAGGCTGCAAAGGGTGGAGAAAAGTATCAGGTGTGATGTGTGATAGAAGAGTTTTGGATAAAATGAAAGGGAACGTGTATAAAACCGTGGTGAGATGACGGCCATGCTGTTTGGTCTAGAGAGAGAGAAACAGAGATGGAGGTAGCAGAGATGAAGATGCTGAAGATTTCTCTGGGAGTGACCAGGACGGACAGGATTAGTATGATGTATATCAGAGGATAGAACATGTTAAAGTCAGAGAGGCCAGACTGAGATGGTTTGGACATGTGCAGAGGAGAGAGAGAGTATATCGGAAGAAAGATGCTGGATTTGGAACCAACAGGAAAGAGGCCTGGGGGAAGACCAAAGAAGAGGTTCATGGATAGGGTTAGATGGAAGAAACTGACTTGCTGTGGCGATCCCTGAAGGGAAATGCCAAAAGTGGAAGAAGCATCTAACCAATCACGTTTCTGTCATTAATTGTTGCAAAGAGGACTTTGATATTAAATTTGAGGTTTTATGGGTAGCGTCGTAACCATATGCTAATTTTAAGGTTCGGATTGACTCTAATCCAGAGGTGGGCAAACTTTTTGGTTCACGGGCCACATTGAGTTCTAACATTTGACAAAGGAGCCGGAACAGGATCAGATCAATGGCATGCTTTGGTAACCAATAGATTAGACCAATAGAATTGCACAATGTCGAACAAGTGTGTTAAACGTACATCAAGAGCGTTAAATTTCAAATCTAGTGGCGCTAGGTCTGAAATCAAGTGCGATAGTGCTTAAAAAGTGCATTTAGAGGTGCTAGGTTCGAAATCTAAGTGCTCGATGTAACATTTTGCTTGTTTTGACAGCCAATATGCTTCTTTACGTGCGTGTATTCGCCCGATGGCTCTCCATATCCGTGCACATTGTGTTTTGACAGCGTGCGCATCAAGGAAACAAACACATTTTAATGGGAGCAGTGTTGTTGCATTTTTGGCGCCATCTATTGAGGAAACATCAAAACTACAGGAAAATAAAACATTGACAAAGTTAATTTATTTAAAAATTTTATGTTAGTCGGGCAGGATTAAATTGTTTAACGGGCCGCATGCAATGTTCCCTCTAATTTTTTATGTGTCTGAGCAAACACACAAGCTCCCTGAGCAGAAAGGGGGCGGAGCAAAAACTTTTACTCTTTTGTGACGTCACAAGCAGTGACGAGCCAAACACTGAAGCAGCGCTTTGAAGCTTTTTGTTTCAGAAAGAAAGAAGAAAGAGATATGCTCTGGAGTTCTGTCTCATTTTACCATCTTTAGTTTAAATTGGGTTTTATTTTGTGCATAGGTTTTCTTGTGCGCTATTAATCTGCGAGCAGTGTGCAATTGCGCAGGTGCACAGCTTAGAGGGAACAGTGGCCGCATGTGGCCCGCAGGCTGTAGTTTGCCCATGCCTATCTGATCTGATTGCTTTAAACATGATGTTCTTCTGTTTTCTAACCTGTAACTCAGAGTATGGTTTTTCCAACGAAATGTGTTTTCAAAAGTCTCCACATCTGAAAGACCACAGCGGGGCTTCTTCATCACAGCGAGAGTCTCTTTATCCAGCTTTCCACTCGGAAGCAAACCAAAGAAATTCTGCATCTTCTTCAACCGATCAGACTTCTCATGAACATCATCTAGAGCCCTTTTGAGTCTCTCTGACTTGGGTTGGGAACTGTAGAAATTCAGAAGATACGCCTGTGGAAGAAGAATTGTTTAATTTAAGTGTTAAATTAAACAGAAATTTAACACTTTCCTGCTTGATGATATTTTTTTTTTCCCAGCTGAACACCTCAAAAGGTTTTCCTCAATCATCCAACACCAACTGGAGCACAAACTGTCAAACATTTGGGTGACGTGACTTAAAGTTGGGCATTCCTGACATATTTGTGAGCTTTAATGACAGTACAGTACAAAAACATCACAGCACGGTAGTAATTACAGGTGTCAGCATCATCAGAGGTACGAAGGCTCGACTTACTTCAGTCTGTCACTTTTATAACATCTCAGAAAGCATGAACACTGTTCAGAATAGATGTTACACACATTTTAATCTGTATTTTAATGTTTTAAAAAAGGACTTGCCCAAGTAAAAAAATGCCTGAGTTGACCACAGGGGCGTTGGCCTAGTGGTAGCGTTATCGTCTTTTGACCAGGTGAAACCGGTTCGATTCCCACTGGGCCCAAGATGTCCCAGGGACCAAAGGAGTGACACAAAAACAAAGAAAAAGAACCCCAAACAAACAAACAAAAAAACCCCACTAAAAATGCCCAAGTATTGAACAAGAAAATGGATCAAAGTGTGAAAAAAAAAACTGACTGTCAGTCACCTCCTTAACCGTCTATTCGTTTCTGGGTTGCAGGGGGTGCCAGGGTCCATCCCAGCTGATTCAAAACAAGGGGCAGGATACACCCTGAACAGGTCACCAGTCCCATCACAGGACCACACACACACATTCCTCGGGGCAATCATGCAGTGACCAATTGACCTAACATGGACGTTTTTGGAGGGTGGGGGGAAACCTGCACATACACAGGGAGAACATGCAAACTCCACACAGAAAGACCAGTGTTCCAAGCCTCATCCCCAGCCAGGACTTGAACCCATGACCTTTTTACTGTGTGGCCACTGTGCCAAACACTGCGCCACTGCGTCGCCCAATACTGAATGTGGACGTTTGAAATAAATCTGCATTTTATAGTACAAAGTAAACAACGAATAAAGAGAAAACCGAGAGCAATTTTACAAAAAATATATTTACCTTTTTTTTTTATTTTTATTCACAGCAGCAACGCATCAATTTTTTAACAACATTTGGAAAGTTTGAAGTCCAGTTTGGAGACTTTTGGAAATGAAAACTGTTCTGTTCAATTCAATTCAATTTTATTTGTATAGCCCAAAATCACAGAATGTCCGTCTCAATGGGCTTCACAAGAAAAAGAGGAATGTATTAACACAAATACACAACAAAAAACATTAATTGTTGAGTTTTGTGGGCTTTTTCATTTATTTTTTTAAACATTTATTTCCATTAACTGGTATGCCGGGATGCCAGAGATTACCCTGCTAGAAAGTAAAGGAGAGGCAGGGTGCACCTTGCTAAGCTCACCATTTTGACGGAGGGCTGAAATTGTTATGTTTTAAGAAACATTTGGCCCTCATAATCAATAGTATTTAACTACCGTTCGGGACGTGCCCGAAACACCTCACCAGTGAGGCGCTTGCGAGGCATCCTGACCAGATGCCCGAACCACCTCATCTGGCTTTTCTCGACCTGGAGGAGGAGCAACTCGACACCAAGCTCCTCCCAGATGGCAGAGCTCCTCACCCGATCTCAGAGTGAGATCTAGAACTATTATTTAACTACATCTGAAAATGAGTAGTTGAACCTACAACTGTGCAACAAATGGATCACCTGTCCAGGGTGTACCCTGCCTTTCATAAGAGCCAGGATAGGCTCTGCAACCTAGTGTTTAATGAAGAAAATAGACAGATAGATAATATTATAACTGTGACAAACTGGTGACCTGTCCATGGTGTGCCCTCCCTATCAGCTGCTCACTTGCTGTATCAGACTCTGCAATGAATTGGTGAAGAATATGAATGGGTTGATAAATATAAAAAATAGAATCTAATGTCTGGGATAATCTGATGACCTGTCTCCAAAACCACCGTCACATAGCAGGGGCAGATCCAACGAAGGGCGTGGGGGGCACATGCCCCCCTTTTGGTCCACAAAAAAAGTGTTCTTACTGCTTTTATTATTATAAACTGCAGAAAAAGGACTCTTATTTTTTAAAATGTTCTGGGGGAGAAAAGCAGTTTAGGCTCCAAAACAATTTAGTATTGGTTGAATTGGTACAGGAAAAAAATGGATTCAACATTGAATTTTGAATCAATCAAACACCTTAGGATCCCCTCAGATGGATTGGAAAAATTTGTTGGAAAGTAGGAAGTCGAGATTTTTGAAACGGCTTCTCCCAGTTCAAGGACAAACACTCTACCACTGAGCCAACACCTCAAAAGAAGCCGTTTCCATACCGGGAGTTGAACCCGGGCCGCCTGGGTGAAAACCAGGAATCCTAACCGCTAGACCATATGGGAGGTTAGCACAGAAGCCTCACGACAAGAAGATTAGGATTTTAGTCCCGAAGTGGGGGCGAGGCTTGAAACACTCTCCTTTCAGTGCGAAGTTTGCATGTTCTCCCCGTGTATGCATGGTTTTCCTCTCACCCTAAAAAACATACATGTTAGGCTGATTGGCTACTATGAAATTGTACCTAGGAATGAGTGTGTGTGTATGGGTGATGTCAGTGTGTCAGTGTGTGCTCAGGGTGTACCCCAACTGTCAGCTTAAATCAGCCGGGATAGGCTCCGACAGCCCCTCGTGACGTCATTAGGAATAAGCAGGGAAATGAATAAGTGAATGTATTCTCAAGTTTGGGGGGAAGACGGTGGCTCAGTGGTTAGAGCGTTCACCCACGGATCTGAGGACACCTGGAAGTTTGTGAGTTCGCATCCTCTGAGTTCACGTCTAGGGTCCTTGGAGAAGACACATACCCCCCCCCCCCCCCCCCCCCCCCCCCCGGTTCTCTCACCAATGGTGCCGTCGTGGGCAGCCCGCTACAGTGTAAGAGTGCAGCACACAAATTTCCCCGGTGAGGGATAAAAAAAAAAAAAGTTGTAAAAGGCTTTGTTTTAGATAAAGTTTTGAAACATTATCCTCCTTCAAGTCGAGAGAAGCCAGATGGGGTGGTTCGGGCATCTGGTCAGGACGCCCCCAGAGCGCCTCCCTGGTGAGGTTTTTCGGGCACGTCCCACCGGGAGGAGACCAAGAGGCAGACCCGGACCTGCTGGAGACACTATGTCTCACAGCTGGCTGGGGAACGACTCAGGATCCTTCCGGGAGGATGCAGCTGGGATGAGAGAAGAAGGGCTTCCGATCTGAGACTGTTGCCCCCGCGACCCGGCCTCGGATAAGCGGAAGACGACGGAACGGAACTCTTCCTAACACCAGATCTTTGGTGACTTTGAGTATTAGTTAAAATTGACAAAATAAAACTAATTACACTTCTCTATTTTACCAAAACTGGAAGCTTTTAAACCGTTTCCCTCCATTTAAATGTCTGTTTTAATGAAACTGGTTGCCTGAAAATGTGTTTCAAAGCAAGTCGGTTTTTAACCACAAGGCAGGTTTGTCTGTGAAGACAAACAACACAGCATCTCTGACGCTGCTGCTCTCCTGAAGTCAACTGAGTGAATCTGAGCGCGGAGCCAATTGGCAACCAATCACAAGCAGCTTCTTCACTCCAACGCTCACAATGAGCACAGCCACGTTTTGCTCCAGGTGAAACCACAGATATGTCAGCGCTCTAATTGCACAATTCATGTTAAAATAAATAAAAAACACATGCATATAATAAAAATAATAAATATAAAATAATAGCGTCAACTTTGCAGAAAAAGTCTCATTAAAATGTAATAAAAAAGAAAACAAATGCTTCTAATTTGATTATAGATTTAAACTGTTGACAAAACAGACTTTTTATGAGATTAAAGTTGTAAAAATGTGATTAGAAAAATATTTTTAAGGTAAGAAAGAGAAAAAAATGTGATTGAATGTATTTGTTTTATAAAATGTGAGATTTTTTTTTACTGCATTCACAGCTAAAATGTAAAAAATGAGATACAATTTTTTAAATAAATTCTTATTTCAAAGCGTCAGCAAACTTTGCACTGAAACATGACTTCAATCAGGTTGTATCATTTTGGCTATAAAGCTCCACAAAGAAAATAAAATTTGATATAAAACTTTAAATCTAACACAAAAAATTAATTATCAACCCATGCATTTGCCCATTTTTTTTTTAAGTAAAAACAAAAAATAGGTGCAAATATTGCATAAAAAAGATAATTACCTCCGCAAACTCCTGGTCAGTCTTAGATAACCCTGCACTTGGATTGGAAGGTAAATCGGTTTTGCGAAGAGGAGAGGCCGTCACATAAATTTGCCCTGGCATCACCAGGGTCAGAAAACTGATCCAGAGCATCTTCATGATGTGTAGGCAGTGTTGTGTGTGCCTCGGAACAGTGTGTGCAGCTGTTGTTCCTGTGCTTGTATGCAAAGCTGTGGTTGGGACCACCTCTTAATTATCGTATATGTGAATCCTCTTGTCCCAACAAGAACTGTATGGTGGCTCCCACACACAGCAGGTATTTTTTAATGTCTCTTCAAAGAATCACCCGATCCCATATTTATACCACAGTCACTACAGAAAATCACTTCTGGCTCCAAATTCTCCCTCTTATGGAAATCTTTGATCTGCTTTTCTGGCTTATCTTTATGAGGATATACAAGAAGTTTGATTTGATTCCCAACTTTTTTGTCCTATGGATCCCTGAGGCCTTTGGTTCTGCCCCAAGACCCTCTGGCCAGTCATAATTGTCCTTTGAAACTTTTAAGCAAACTTTGTTGAATCAAACATAAAATGAAGTGTAAACCCTTTGAAAAGGCATTCATTTACTTTTTCGGGGTACTAATTTGTATGTCCTCATATATTTGTATATTCTCTGTTGACCCAGAGAAGAACTATGGTATTGTATGAAGAAGTCTGGTGTGATAGAGAAGTATGTTAGAGCGGTGCGGGACGAGTATGAGGACTGTAAGACAGTGGTGAGGTGTGCTGTAGGTGAGACAGAGGAGTTCAGTGTGGGGGTGGGACTGCACCAAGGATCTGCTCTGAGACATTGCTGTTTGCTGTGGTGATGGACAGGCTGACAGACGAGGTCAGACAGGAATCCCCATGGACGATGATGTTTGCAGATGACATTGTGATCTGTAGTGAGAGGAGGGAAGAGGTGGAGGAAAAGCTGGAGAGGTGGAGGTTTACACTAGAAAGAAGAGGAATGAAGATTAGTCAGAGTAAGACAGAGTACATGTGTGTGAATGAGAGGGATCCAAATGGAAAAGTGAGGTTACAGAGAGAAGAGATAAAGAAGGTGGAAGATTTTAAGTATCTAGGATCAACAGTCCAGAGCAATGGAGAGTGTGGAAAAGAGGTGAAGAAGCGTGTGCAGGCAGGCTGGAACGAGTGGAGGAAAGTATCAGGTGTGATGTGTGATAGAAGAGTTCCAGATAAAATGAAAGATAAAGTGTACAAAACCGTGGTGAGACCGGCCATGCTGATTGGTCTAGAGACAGTGGCACTGAAGAAAAGACAGGAAACAGAGATGGAGGTAGCAGAGATGAAGATGCTGAGAATCTGTCTAGGGCCGACCAGGATGGACAAGATCAGAGGAACAGCACATGTTAGAGGTTTTGGAGATAAAGTCAGAGAGGCCAGACTGAGATGGTTTGGACATGTGCAGAGGAGAGAGGACATCGGAAGAAGGATGCTGGATTTGAAACCACCGGGAAAGAGGACTAGAGGAAGACCAAAGAGGAGGTTCATGGATACAGTGAAGGAAGACATGAAGATAGTTGGTGTGACGGAAGAGGATGCAACAGATAGGGTTTGATCCGGCATGGGCAAACTACGGCTCGCGGGCCACCTGCGGCCCGTTACACGTTTTAACCTGGCCCGCCAAACATAAAAAATTTAAATAAATAAACCTTGCTAATATTTTATTTCCCCTGCAATTCTTATGTTCTCTCACTAGATGGCACACTCTTGATATATTGGCTTTGTTGAGAAAACAACAACACTTCTCCCATTATAGTGTGTGTCTTTGTGATGCGCACGTTGTCAAAATAAACAGTGTGCACAGTTATGGAAAGCCATAGGGTCCAATACACGCGCGTAGACAAGCGTGTTAGAAGTTAAAACAAGCAAAATGTTACATCAAGCGCTTAGATTTCAAACTTAAACTGTTAGAACTCAATGAGGCCCGCGAACCAAAAAGTTTGCCCACCCCTGAGTTTAATAGAAGAAACTGACTTGCTGTGGTGACCCTTCATCCCGAAGGGAATTATTACATCATCGGTCGCTTCCATTCACACATTAGGATACACAGTTTAGAAGAGTTCATAAATACAGCAGGCAAAAAGGAAAAGTAAAAGCAATTTAAACAAATAAAAACACAAAAAAAGTTAAAAAGAGTAGAGTGAATGTGATCAAATGTAAAAGTCTAATCGGTAAAAATCAGTCAAATCACAGCAGCTCTCTTCTGCTCCTGCTCCTGTATTAAAGAGTCTGATGGCACAAGGCACGTAGGTCTGTCCGGGGATAATCTTAGTGGGTGAAAAGTCCGTGTAGTCCCTCATTCATCCAGGAGTGATCCATAGTAGAAAAAGTTTCAAAAAAGTCTTCTGGACAGTTTAATTCTTGATTGAGACGTTTCGACTTCCATCCGGAAATCATTTTCAATCTGAATGAAATGGACAGAAAACTGGATCTATTTATACTAACCTGAGTAAAAGGTAAAAAATAGTAAGAAGGGCTCGACCAATGAGCCTGTGTTACCTATGATGGCCGTGAATGGCTCCTATTGTAGCCACAGACCAGTAAACGAACCTTATTATAAAAATGCTAGAAGCCTAGTGAATAGAAATTCCTGCTAACGAGAGGCGTGAAACTGGGTCACGAGGTGTCATCTTTAGTCCATGGCTTCAAAAAGCTGCTGTAAATCCCGGCCAGAATGTATCTAATGCCTCCACTCCGATTCAGTGAGGGATTCTCTTTCATAACAAAGATGGCTTCCTTCACCCCTCTTTCAAACCATCCTTTCTCTCTACTTAGAATCTTCACCTCACTGTCCTCAAAAGTGTGTTTGGTGGATTTAAGATGCAGATGTACAGCAGACTGTGGACCACTAGAGGCTTCTCTTCTGTGTTGGTAAAGTCTTTTGTGGAGTGGCTGTTTTGTTTCCCCAATGTAGTGTTCTTTGCAGCTCCCTTCACTGCATTGGATCGAATAAACTACATTGCTCTGTTTTTCTGTAGCCATCTTGTCTTTAGGATGTACTAGTTTCTGCCGTAATGTGTTGACCGGTTTAAAGAAAACCGGGATGTCATGTTGTCTGAAGATTCTCTGTACCTTCTCGGACAGTCCTGACACGTAGGGAATGGAGACTCCATTTTTCCTCGCCTCAGTTTCTGTTTCCCTCTTCTCACGTTTCTTCTCATGTTTTTCTACTTAGTGGGTGAAGTCTGGCGCTCACAGTGCTCCTCTGTCTGTGTCCAGTGAGTGACTCTGTTTGGACAGGACAGATTTTACATTGGCCAAAGTCCTCTGCTCGACCATACAGATACACCATATATTGTAGATACATTCATTCAGTTTCACTTCCATTTATGGCATTGTGAATTCCCCCCTCTTCTCGCTTCAAATTGGTTAAGCCTCCTGTGCAGGTGCACAACACAGCGTAAATTTTGTCTACAGTAAATACAGTACAATGCACAACAAGCTAACGCGTAGACTTTTACATTCCTATTTTAAAGCATTAACCAAAAAATGGGGGCTGCACGGTGGTGCAGTGGTTAGCACACTGGCCTCACAACAAGAAGGTTGGGGGTTTGTCTCCAGGGTGGTACAAGGCTTGAAACACTTGTCATTCTGTGTGAAGTTTGCATCTTCTCCCTGTTTATGTGTGAGTTTCCTCCCTTGTAAATGAGTGTGTATGTGGCCCTGGTGACTTGTTCGGGGTGTACCCTGCCTCTCCCTCTTGCCATAAATCGGCCAGGATAGGCTCTGGCACCCCCCACAAACTTGTTAGGAATAAGCGGTTCAGATGACGAATGAATGAATGAACAAAAAAATAGCACTGGAGCAGAACGCCTGCTGCCAAAGCCGCTGTTTACTTTCTTGACAGATTTATGAAAGAGGTAGAATAGACTGTTCATGATTATTATCATTTTGTCAGTATTAGAGTGATGCCTCTTGGGAAAAAAAAACATGATAGATGCAGTTGTACACAAAAGTGAATAAACGTGTGAAACCAATAAATTTGACTATTGGATGGTCAGCTTTGTTTACAGAGCAAAGCCTCATTGTGGAAACTTTTTTTGGCACACAACGACACATTAACGGGTTTCTTCGCCATTTTTATTTCTGCACTTTTGACTTTCTGACAGGAGCAATAAACTGTTACATGACTGCATACTTGGATTACTGCAATGATTTATAGTCAGCGTCCGCCCTTAGAGCGGAAGCTGACTATACTTATCCTTAGTATACTGTACTTATAAATACAGATCCCAAGTATTTCAAGTACTTAGGATCAACAGTCCAGAGCAATGGAGAGTGCGGAAAAGAAGTGAAGAAGCGTGTTCAAGCAGGCTGAAACGGGTGGAGGAAAGTATCAGGTGTGATGTGTGACAGAAGAGTTTCAGCTAAAATGAAAGGAAAAGTGTACAAAACCTTGGTGAGACCGGCCATGCTGATTGGTCTAGAGACAGTGCCACTGAGGAAAAGACAGGAAGCAGAGATGGAGGTAGCAGAGATGAAGATGCTGAGGATCTCTCTGGGAGTGACCAGGATAGACAGGATCAGAGGAACATCACATGTTAGAGGTTTTGGAGATAAAGTCCGAGAGGCCAGACTGAGATGGTTTGGACATGTACAGAGCAGAGAGGGTACATCGGCAGAAGGATGCTGGGTTTGGAACCAACAGGAAAGAGGACTAGAGGAAGACCAAAGAGGAGGTTCATGGGTACAGTGAAGGAAGACATGAAGATAGTTGGCGTGACCGAAGAGGATTCAGGAGATAGGGTTAGATGGAAGAAACTGACTTGCTGTGGCGACCCCTGAAGGGAAATGCCGAAAGGAGAAGAAGAAGAAGTCCGCCCAGTCCAACCCCCCGCCCCCCCAAAAAAAAACAATGAAAAAAAACTAAAACTTGGTATACTTATTTATCCAAACTTCTTCTCCTTTTGGCATTTCCCTTCAGGGGGCGCCACAGCAAGTCAGTTTCTTCCATCTAACCCTATCTGCTGCATCCTCTTCGGTCACACCAACTATCTTTATGTCTTCCTTCACTGTATCCATGAACCTCCTCTTTGGTCTTCCTCTAGGCCTCTTTCCTGGTGGTTCCAAATCTAGCAACCTCTCCTGATGTATACTCTCTCTGCTCTGCACATGTCCAAACCATCTCAGTCTGGCCTCTCGGGCTGAGGAGTCCCCCGTGTTTTCATCAGGATGAAGAACATCTATTGTTTTCTTTAAATATTTAGCTGTAGAGAAGAATAAGCTAATATTTAAACAATAATCTTAGACACATTGGATGCTCGTCCCAGGGGAGGGATCTCTCTTTCGTGTGGATCCCCACAAGGTTTCTTTTTTTTTCCCCACTTATGTTTTTTTAGGAGTTTATCCTCAACATCAACATGTCTAAGGGCATAAATGAGCTAACATTGTCTAGCTAGCATTTGTCTGTTAGTTTTCTTGCTGTGTATTTGTGTTAATACATTCCTTTTTTTCTTGTTTTTCTTCTTTCAGAATCTGTAATGTGAAGCCCATTGAGACAGAAATTCTGTGATTTTGGGCTATACAAATAAAATTGAATGGAATTGGCCTCTCTGACTGTATGGTTAAATTGATAAATATTGGCCTGACCGATCCGGTAATCGCTATTATTGGGGAGACGGCAGCACAGTGGTTTGCGCGCGGACCGGAAGGTCGAGGGTTCGCGGCATATAGAGAGAAAGTCTAGGGTCCTTGGACAAGACACCTAACCCCCGCTTCTCCCACTATCGGCGCCGTCGAAGGGCAGCCTGCTGCGGTGTAAGGAGTGCAGCACACAAATTTCCCCGGTGAGGGATGAATAGAGTAATTTATTGACAAGTGTTTTTTTTTGTTATTTATCTATTTATTGAACCCTTGAGAACCGTTAAGTCAAGAGATATTTAACATTTAATCTAAATGATTACTTTCCACTATTTTTTTCACAAACATGGCTGGTTAAAATGGAAAACAAAAAAAAAAAACCTGCTTTTTTTAATGTTTTAATTCAGCTTGTTGTCCTCCTCAGTAACCTGGGCATTACCAACATGACTCATCTTTTTACTCCTCACCTCCGTGATTACTTTTCCTGCTTACACAACACTTAAATTTGAAGTGTCAGCTTCAACGGAATGTGCAGCAAAACCTGAGTGAAAAAAATAAAATGAACAAACAGGGAAAAACCCTCAAAGATTTACTCATAAAATCTTCCTGACTTCCCCAGCAGGTTAAAACTGGAGTTATTGCTTTCTAGAGAAAAAACACACGCTGTTATTTAGCAATACTTACATTGAGAAATGATTCCATAACAAGTCAAAAGGAATGACATTTTTCTAACCACACCAATAAAGACGTTGTTTCTTTCTTTCTTCTTCTCCTTTCGGCATTTCCCTTCAGGGGTCGCCACAGCGCGTCAGTTTGGTCACGCCATCTTCTTTGGTCACGCCAACTATCTTCACTTTGTTTCTTTCATCTTTTTAAATGATTACCTAACATGGCTAATCTGAATATAAATATAATAAATATCCAGTTGGATGACGTTTGTTTCTACAGTCCCTGTTCCCCCCCTCCTCCTCCTCATCACAGATTCCTGATTAAATATGTCTGACAGTGGCAGGATGTTTGTTATCATACATGAGTTAATAAAACGGTTTTACATTGACATGTTTCGCCTGGCGGCATTTATGTACAGTATAAAAACTCATGAAGGAATGTGCCATAATTTCGGGATGTTGTTATTATCTTTTGTCAAAACTCGCCCTTCTTACGGTACATGGAAAAATGCCAAGAGAAGACAACAGTAAAAATACAGTTGTGGACATAAAAATGATATAGTAAAGCTAACTTTGTTTTTTATTACATGTTTTTTGGTACATGTTGTGTGTTAGTGGAATAAAAATAAGTAGGTCATGTTCAGATACGATGCATTTCAAATATGGAGATTCATTTCAACATTTTCTGTCATTTCAGTGCAAAATAACTCAGTTTTATGTTTAGAGTACAGTATATGAATTTGTGATAATGATTTTCCGTTCAGTTCCGTTCTCTTCCACTTATCCGGGGCCGATTTGCAGGGGCAACAGCCTTAGACGGGAAGCCCAGGCTTCTCTTACCCCAGCTGCATTCTCCAGCTCACCAGGAAGGATCCCGAGTCGTTCCCCAGCCAGCTGTGAGACATAGTCTCTCCAGCAGGTCCAGGGTCTGCCTCTTGGTCTCCTCCCGGTGGTACATGCCCAAAACACCTCACCAGCGATCGGGCTCGAGAGGCATCCTGACCTGATGCCCGTACTATCCTATCTGGCTTCTCTCAACCTGGAGTAGGAGCGGCTTGACACCGAGCTCTTCCCGTATGGAAGAACTCAGAGGCCAGCCACCTTGCACAGGAAGCTCATTTCGGCCACTCGCATCCTCAATCTCATTTGGTCACCATCCACCACCCACAGCTGGTGACCATAGGTGAGGGTAGGAACGTAGATCGACTTGTAAATCACAAGCTTTTCTTTTCGGCTCAGCTCTTTCTTTACCATGACGAATCGATGCAGCGTCCTAGTTATTGCTGACACTGCAATACCTACGCTGCTATCGTAATGATTTTGAATCAGTAAACAACAAAGGGTTCTATCGGGATTTGGGATGAGCTCCTGTGAGGACTAATGAGGGAGGGGTGGAATGAGAGATCAGCTGCCGCAATGATTAGGATAATGTTCATCATATTGAAGGAGTTGAGTTGCATGGTGAATCACTGGATTTACAAGTGGATCTACGTTGGTACTGTGATCACCTGCTGTAGAAAGATTCCAACAAAAAAATATATGGATTTCGCAAACAAGCAGACGACAAGAGTGTTTAGATTCTCTCTTAGGGACAGAACGAGCTTGTGGATTTTTAAGGAAGGACTCAGGATCCACATGGGGTACTTCAGATATCTAGTAGGGACAGCTCTTAATCGCCTAGCTTGTGAGATGTTTTGGGCCCACATAAGACCCAGCAAACAGTAGTCGCATAGGTACCCAGTTAGTGTCAGCAGGCAAACTACCAACAAACTTGTGAAGTCCAAAACTATTTTAAAGTAAAATATTTACATGCAATTAGCTGAACTCGTTGGTTCCTACGTGATGCTTTGAAAGGCTATTGAGAGTCAAGTCTGTCTACTTTCAGAACTCTTCTTCTAGTAGAAAAAGTTTCAAAAAAGTCTTCTGGACAGTTCAATTCTTGACCGAGACTTTTCAACTTCCATCCGGAAATCATTTTCAATCTGAATGAGATGGACTGGAAACTGGATCTATTTATACTAACCTGAGTAAAAGGTAAAAAAATTAGTAAGGCAAGGCTCGACCAAATCCACCAAACACACTTTTGAGGACAGCGAGGTGAAGATTCTAAGTAGAGAGAAAGGATGGTTTGAAAGAGGGCTGAAGGAAGCCATCTTTGTGATGAAAGAAAATCCCTCACTGAATCGGAGTGGAGGCGTTAGATACATTTTGCCCGGGATTTACAGCAGCCTTTTGAAGCCATGGACTAAAGATGACACCTCGTGACCCAGTTTCACGCCTCTCGTTAACAGGAATTTCCATTCACTAGGCTTTTAGCATTTTTATAATAGGTTTGTTTACTGGTCTGTGGCTACAATAGGAGCCATTCACGGCCATCATAGGTAACACAGGCTCATTGGTCGAGCCCTGCCTTACTATTTTTTTTACCTTTTACTCAGGTTAGTATAAATAGATCCAGTTTTCAGTCCATTTCATTCAGATTGAAAATGATTTCCGGATAGAAGTCGAAACGTCTCGATCAAGAACTGAACTGTCCAGAAGACTTTTTTGAAACTTTTTTTACAATGGATCACTCCTGGATGAATGAGGGACTACATGGACTTGTCTTCTTCTGGTGTTTTAGAAGAGGACCATTTCTGTCTAAAGTGTTATGTGAAAATCTGAAAACTCAGGTTATGCCAAAACTGTAACTGTTAGGACTCTAATCATTATGAGTCCTGACATGACTCTACAAGCCATATTTTGTTTTTTTTCAGAACAGAGATGTAATCACTAACCAGGTTATTAATCAGCAACATTTTTTATCAGATAAAGTCCAACACACACCTGTATTTACTGTATGAAGGACAGAAGCAGGTTAGTGGACCTCCCACAATATTAGCAGGTAGTGACACATACTGAGCTGGATCCAAACAAAGTGATTGGATTCAGGTATGAGGAGTGTGGGGGCGTAGAGTCATTTCTATGGGCCACTCACAACAGGCTCACATATCAAACTTCTAAAGAATGAGTAGCAGACACACTGACTGTAAGCAGGGGTGGATCCAGGAAGGGTGTGCGGGGTGCACACATCCCTATTTGGTCCACAAAAAAAGAAAAGAAGAACAAGAAAGGAAAAAGGTCTAGTCAAGCTATACCCTTGCAGGGTCAGCGAATGGGCCACCAAAATGCAGGAAAATGACTCTTATTTGGGGCAATGCCCCAAATTCCCCTGTTCTGGGGGGAATATAGTATAGGGGAAAATAGTTTTAGGAGAAAGGGTTTCTGCAATACTCCTGAAAAGACCTCTGAAAAACTCCACATCATAATACCCTGTCCACCATGCCTTATACTTGGACAATGCAGTCAGACAAGTTTTGCTATTCTTTGAACCACCAGGCCAAGTCTCTTTCATCAGGTTGAAGCTTGTATCAACACTCAAAAGAACGTCTCCTCTATGCTCAGGAATCTAGTGGTGACATACTTCACACCACCTGATTTGATGCTTTGCATCAGACCCAGCTGGTTGCCATGAACCGCTGTGTAAACTTTTCAAGCTAATCTGAAAGTTGTGAGGTGTGTAGGGATTTACTCTACAGAAAGTTAGCCCCCTCTTTGCACCAGGGTGGTTAGCATAGTGTTTGTGGGCTTTCTTTCTCCTGCCACCGCTACGAGGTCAGACCCAAGGGACTAAGTTCATTGGCTTCTCTTCCTGATCACAACTCTTCTGTACGGAAGCAAGTTCCTAGTCTGTTCATTTTCATTGACAAGGGCAATAAATAGTTCTTGATTTTTGAATCTTTGATATCATGCTTGGTTCTACTTTGCCAAGTTTACTACATTCTGTCCCTTACTCATCACACCTGGTCCCGATGGCCTCTCTCTGATGTCTACAGCTGTCTCTTGTCTTCCCCCATGGACATTCATTAAACCCCGGTGTCCATAACTGCAGTGTCAGATCGTCTGCGGTGCTGCTGTCATGCCCCCATACTGCAGGCATGACCCTGTCCCTCATCCTGTTTTAAAAAGAAAGAAGCATTTTTTTTTTGTCTCATTTTTATCAGTCAGCCGAGTCTCTCCTCATTGAATTCTCGATGTTTTAATGTAGTGAAACCTCTCATGGCTTGGTTTATAATATTTTCTCGTAGAAAAGGAAGTTAAAACAATGACCCTCATTAACTGTCCCTCATTTCTCAACAGGATGAGGGACAGCTATCCCTCATCCTGGTGTCCCTCATCCCGTTGAGCACTGCACTCCTGATACCTGCAATAAACTGGTTAAATCTGGCTATGCATCAGGGTCTTACTTCACCACCATGACGACACCAGCTACATTGACAAAGCCAGTATAGACAAGGCAGGGCGTATTCCCCCAGAACATTTTGAAAAATAAGAGTAATTTTCCTGCATTTTGGTGGCCCATTCGCTGGCCCTGCAAGGGGATAGCTTGACTAGACCCCTTTCCTTTCTTTTTTTTTGCTTTTGTGGACCAAAAGGATGCCCACACCCCCTGGATCCGCCCCTGGAAATGTCTTAAAATTCAGTCACCTGTCAGAGGTTTGGTATCTAAAACAGATTTAGAGGTTCTTATCCATGCATTTGTTTCCAGTAGGTTAGATTATTGCAACGGTTTACTCACTGGTCTGAACACAAAGGCCTTAAAACAGCTGCAGTTTATTCAAAATGCTGCTGCTCGAGTCCTAACAAGAACTAGAAAATACGATCACATTAGTCCTGTGCTCAAGTCTCTGCACTGGCTTCCTGTGGCTCAGAGAATAGACTTTAAAGCTGCTCTGCTTGTGTTTAAGTCTCTCCATGGTCTAGCACCAAAGTACATCTGTGATATTTTAGTACCTTATGAACCATCTAGAACTCTGAGGACCTCTGGGACCGGCCTCCTGCTGGTGCCTAGAGTCAGGACTAAACATGAACCATCTAGAACTCTGAGGACCTCTGGGACCGGCCTCCTGCTGGTGCCTAGAGTCAGGACTAAACATGAACCATCTAGAACTCTGAGGACCTCTGGGACTGGCCTCCTGCTGGTCACAGAGGTCCAGCTGTGACCATAGGTCACCACCCACAGCTGGAACAAAGAATGAGATTGCGGGTACAAGCGGCCGAAATGAGCTTCCTCCGCAGGGTGGCTGGGCTCTCACTCAGAGATCGGGTGAGGAGCTCTGCCATCCGGGAGGAACTTGGTGTCGAGCTGTTCCTCCTCCAGGTCGAGAGGAGACAGATGGGGTGGTTCGGGCATCTGGTCAGGATGCCCCCCGAGCGCCTCGTGGGCGGGGTGTTTTGGGCACGTCCCACCGGGAGGAGACCAAGGGGCAGACCCCGGACCCGCTGGAGAAACTAAGTCTCACAGCTGGCTGGGGAATGACTTGGGATCCTTCGGGGTGAGCTGGAGAATGCAGCTGGGGTGAGAGAGGCCTGGGCTACCCGTTTTGAGGCTGTTGCCCCCGCGACCCGACACCGTAACAAGCGGTAGATGACGGAAAGGATCGGAACAACTCAGATGCCATTGAAGTGCAGATTTTCAGCTTTTATTTCATGGGTTGAACAAAAAGATTGCAGAAAAATTAAAGCATTTTTTAACCACAATCCCTTCATTTCATGGGCTAGTAAGTAATTGGACAAATAAAATAACTGAAAATGAATGGCTGTACATGAAGTTCCTTACCAACAAATAAAGTTATAATTGAATTGAAAATAAAATGTTCATTACAACTTTCAGTTGCTGTTTATTTGTGGGCATTTCTGTCTGAAGTTTAATCTTCAACAAGTGAAATGCATGCTCAATTGGGTTAAGATCAGGTTACTGACTTGGCCATTCAACACTTCCACTTCTTATCTTAACAAACTCTCGAGTTGCTTTGGCTGTATGTTTTGGATCGTGGTTCATCTGTGTTTTGAAACGCCACCCAATCAGTTTGACTGCATTCACCAGGATCTGCGCAGACAGTTTGTCTCTGAACAACTCAGAATTCATTTGGCTGCTTCTGTCCTGTGTCACGTCATCAATAAACACTTGTGTCCCAGTGCCACACATGCCCAGACCATCACACTGCCTCCACAGCCCATGAAGTGAAAGAATTGTGCTCAAAAAATGCTTTAATTTTTCACAATTTTATGCAAACCTTTTGTCAAGTCATGTAATAAAATTTGAAAGTCTGCACTTCAATGGCATCTGAGTTGTTAAATTTAAAATTCACTGCGGTAATGTAGAGAAACAAAATAAGAAAAAAATGTGTTTACCAGTTAAATATCAAAAGTATTTCTGCCTTAGGCTGGAGGTTTCTGAGCAAGCAACAAACAGCAGCGTACATTAATTACGACTCATTTGACACCACAGCAGTTTCACAAGTTTAATGGATAACAGAACATCAGAGACTGGCACATGACCAAACCCTGAAAAACAAACAATCGGAAGAGTTTTAATCTCAAACATGGGATTATGTTGGCATTTATATTAAATATCACACATATGGCATAAAATGAACAGGAGGCCAAAAAACACTTAGGCACAGAGTTTGCATTTAAAAAGTGTTGTTTGTCCTTTTTGATGCAGAAACAGAAGACGATCCACAACAAAACACAACTTCACAGGTTTATCACAAACATCAAGGCAATGTGAATTACACAATAAGGCACCTTCTTTACCTGAAATGAGTAGTGATTTTAAACAAGTTAATAAAAAGATTCCACATAGACGTACAGACGTTGATAATACTTTTTTGTAAATTGTGCTTATGATAATGTGTGACCCCGGGATTCTGAACATATCAGACAAATAACAGTAATCAGGGGCGGGTGTGAGGTCATAGACAACACGAGCACCTGTGGTGCTCGTCAGTGGAGGGGGGTCTGGGGCCATTCTCCATTAGAACATTTTGAAAAATAAGTCATTTTGGTGCATATTTTGCCCAAAATTTATAATAATTAAAGTAGTAGAAACCCTTTTTTTGTTTTTGTGGACCAAAAGGGCCCCCTTCTGGATCCGCCCCTGGAAATATGTGTGTTTCATAGGCCTCACAAACATATCTTTACATGACTTTTACATGACAGAGTTGGTTTTAGTTCATCAGCTGATGATTTAAATAAAGACCCTTCATTCTAACATAAATCCAGAATATGAACTTCAGAAAGAGGCTGAGCACTCCACAGCCAGTCGTTTGTGGTTCTTTAAACCTTTCGACCAGTATAAACTGCAATGAACAGGGAAATGACGCCACCTATTGGTCTCATAGAGATAAATGAGCTTAAGGAAGACAACCAGATGATCAGTGGATACAGATTACTCATGCATATTGATAACGGAATGATAAAAAAGTTTTCCACCTCTCAGATCGGTGATTCACTTGATCCTTCCCATTACAAATATTATATCCCTCCTGTCAGCTGGTTTTATGATATAAATAATACATAATTACCACGGTAACCTATTGGACTCTCCAGTTCACGTTGATACTTCTAGACAAGATTCATTTTCTAAAGTAAGAAAAAAAAGTACCGTATTTTCACAACCATAAGGCGCATGTAAAAGTCCCAGATTTTCTTCTAAATGAGCGGTGCGCCCTATCGTGCAGTGCGTCCTATCGTGCAGTGCGTCCCATGTGTGTTGTGAAAAAAACAAGTGAAGCAGATGAACACTACGCTTGCTGTGATTTCAGGAGGTCTGACAAAGGAACTCCAACTGCTGGGCGTTGGCATGAACCGGCAGTTCAAAGTAAGGCTGCGAGCGGCGTGGGAGCGATGGATGACCAGAGGAGACCACAGCTTCACAAAGGGTGGAAGGCAGCGCCAGGTCGAATTACGCCACTGTTTGCCAGTGGATTGTAGATGCTTGGGCTAAAGTGTCTGCTGACACTGTTGCCCAAACTTTTGCAAAAAGCAGGCATCATTTCCGAGGAGCCGCACGGTACAAAAAGTGACTCTGACAGCGAGGAAAGTGAACCCGCTGTGTTAGATATAGCAGAGCTTTTAGATTCCGAAACAGAGGATGAGGACTTGGATGGATTTGATAAATGACTTTATGACGACTATAATTAATATGTAAATACAGCCAACCAAACTCAGTTTTGCTCCCGATCTATTTTCAAATACAAACACTTGTCTCACCTATGGTCACCAGCTGTCGGTGGTGACCGAAAGAATGAGATCGCGGGTACAAGCGGCCGAAATGAGCTTCCTCCGTAGGGTGGCTGGGCTCTCACTCAGAGATCGGGTGAGGAGCTCTGCCATCCGGGAGGAGCTCGGTGTCGAGTCGCTCCTCCTCCAGGTTGAAAGGAGCCAGATAGGGTGGTACGGGCATCTGGTCAAGATGCCCCCCGAGCGCCTCGCAGGCGAGGTGTTTCAGGCACGTCCCACTGGGAGGAGACCAAGGGGCAGACCCCAGACGGGCTGGAGAGACTATGTCTCACAGCTGGACAGGGAACGACTTGGGATCCTTCCAGGTGAGCTAGAGGATGCAGCCGGGGAGAGAGAGGCCTGGGCTACCCGTTTGAGGCTGTTGCCCCCGCGACCCGACCCTGGAACAAGCGGAAGATGACGGAACGGAACACTTGTCTGCGTGTGTGTGTGTGTTGTTGTAAGGCGGACATACTTAGTAGAGGATATGTATGTAAAACCTGCACCCTATCGTCAGGTGTGCCTTATGTGTGTTAAATACAGAGCACACGAAACTGGGACTGTGCCATTTAATACGGTGCGCCTTTTGGTCGTGAAAATACGGTACTTGGATCTAGTTGCAAAAAGCACTGTTGGCACCTTTTAAGATAATTTTTTTCTCTAAAACAATTGGAATTGTTTTCCTTCATTCCAAAGCCAGACCTAACCCGTCCAATTAGGTGATCAGGTTAACTTTCCGCACGCATCTGGATTCATTTTTTCAAATCTTCAGAGGCTGCCTTAATCAATAAACACTTTTTTTAGTAAATATATATATATATATATATATATATACTAAAAAAAGTGTTTATTGATTAAGGCATATATATATATATATATATATATATATATATATATAAAAAGAAAACTATTTTTAAAAAACTAATAAAGAACAAGTACTGTATAAAACAATGCCTATGAGTAGTACACACCTTAAAAAACCGGTATGAATCTCTGTGCAACTTTGGCGATAACAAAATTTTATAAAGTAAATCATAATTCCAGTTGTTTTAAAAACAAAATAAAAAAGTATTTTACAGTCAGAAGGGAGAAAACTTTCAGCCGTGACATCTTTAAACTGTCCTGCCTGGTCATGGGTTTTCAGTGGAGTTTAGCTGGTCCTCTGGTACCAGTCTTTTACCCACTGTGAGGCATTATCCAGCATTATGGTCCTCACCTGTGAAACAGCCTGCCAGAGGACCTCAGGGCCGCAGAGCCTGTTCATCTTTTTGAGAAGAGGCTAAAGACCCATCTTTTTAACTTGGCTTTTACTCTATTTTTATTTGATCTGGTTTTATGTAATTATTGATATCTGTTTGTTTACTTATCTATTTTTGCAGTTTTATTTTTCAGATTTACTTTTAAGAGTCATTTCTTAAACGGGTCTAACTTGTTTTACTCTTTCTAGTTATGATTCTATTGTTTTATTCTGTGTCCTTAGGCCAGTGTCCTTCAGCCTTGCAACGTTTGTGGGTCCCTGTGCCTCCTGATTTCAGGTGGGCCCCTGTGGTTGTGACTCCTGCAGTCATGGGTAGACCGACTCCTGAAGTGGATCGATCCCCAATTATTATTTCCTCACAGCAGCATCAGGCCCGATGTTTGTTTTATTTACTGTGCTTTTTAACTCAGTTAAAGAGACAGTAGCTTCGGTTCAGGGAAAATTGAGGTTGTTGGGAGGAGGGAGGATTGGGAGAAGTGTGAGGTTGTGTGAATGCCAATGCATGTGTGCAGTGTGTTGTGCAAGTGTGTGATTTTTAATGTATGCTTGCTTTTAATTTGTTATTGTTTAATGATCTGGATGTTAATTCTTATCTGAGTTTTTATTTACTCTGTTCAGCACTTTGTTTAACTTCATGTTAAAAAAGTGCTTTATAAAAAAAGCTTAATTTGATTGTTAAAAGTACACTTGGTTTTTATTGAGATATATCAATACTTTTTTATGAATTACTGACAAGATTGAAGTTATAAAATTTGTTGTATCTTAATGAGCTCATCATAAAAACTAAATTTAAATAAAATTAGAAAAGATTCTAGGTTTATAAATTAAGATTAATAATAAAAAAAAACCTTTTATTTCTTACAACTTGACTCAGTGCTATGCTGTACTAAGTATATCTCCACACAAAGCAGAACCGCTGGGTCCCTAAGGTGGTGCCCTGTGGTACACCTTGCCCTCTGATTTTGGGCAGGATGATACAGGTACGTCCCTGTGCCAATGGTTTGGCAGTCACCTTGTTCAGCTGGTCCATTTGCTTGGGGTTCAGCTTGTTCTTTGTGGTTCAATGTCCAACGTGGGCCAGACTCCACAGAAAAACTAAACCAAGCAGAGATTGAGTTATAATCAGGAATCTAGATTTCCACATTGATCATTTCAAACTTTAAAAATCCACATACTTTTATATTTGGTCTGTACTTGAGGTAGGTTGTTCTAATGTGGAGGCTACAGAGAGAGCAACAGGGTTAGATGTTATCAAAGAGTGAAATGTTTCAATCTCTCAGATTAGAGGTGGACTCTACCTGAGGAGTATGTGCAAATGGGATCCCAGTCCTGTGTAGATATGCCACCATGCGTGTAATTGTGTCGCAAATCCGATTCCGTGAATTGGGAGTTCTCTGGCAGCACTGGTACGGAAAAGCAGAAAAAAAAACTCCAGAACTGAACAAAATTACAGAATTTTGCTTCTTTAACCCCTAATTGCACAAGATTAATTCAACCCAGAGACCAAAAATAATAACTCCATAATCTGTTACATTTATCATGTGAATTTTTTAAAAATGACCTATCATAAATTCAGGTAGATCATTTTGAGGAATCTTGCATCAATCCACATTTCGGACTTGTTATTTATAGTAGGTAGACACTAGACAGTGGGCACTCACGTAAAAATGAGAATGAATGTGTATAAAGTAGCCAGGAAAAGATGGAAAAATCTTTGAAAGACATCAAATTATATTTGTAGATGAAATATATCATATGTCCTCAAAAAAATGGTTACATTTTATTTACATTATTTATACTAATGTTGGGCGGCACAGTGGCGCAGTGGGTACCACAGTGGCCTCACAGCAAGAAGGTCGTGGGTTCAAGTCCCGGGTGGAGATGAGGCTTGGAACACTGTCCTTTCTGTGTGGAGTTTGCATGTTCTCCCCGTGTCTGTGTGGGTTTCCTCTGGGCACTCCGGTTTTCTCCCACCCTCCAAAGACATGCATGCTAGGTTGATTGGCCGGTGCCAAACTGCCCCTAGGAACGAGTGTGTGTGTGGACGGTTGTATGTGTGTGGCCCTGCGACAGACTGGCGGCGACCTGTTCGGGGTGTACCCTGCCTCTCGCCTTGAATCGGTTGGGATGGGCTCCGGCACCCCCTGTAACCCCGTAGGGATAGATGGATAAGAAGGTGACTGACTGTGACTGATACTAATATCAGTCACAGTCTGGGCAGCATGGTGGTGCCACAGCAAGAAGGTCGTGGGTTCAAGTCCCGGGTAGGGACAAGGCTTTGAACAATGGCCTTTCTGTGTGGAGTTTACATGTTCTCCCAGTGTCTGCGTAAGTTTTCTTCGGGTACTCCGGTTTCCTCCCACCCTCCAAAAACATGCATGTTAGGTTAATTGGCCGGTGCCAAATTGCCCCTAGGAATGAATGTGTGTGTATGATGGTGTGTGGCCCCGCGACAGACTGTCGACCTGTTCGTGGTGTACCCTGCCCTTCGCCTTGAATCAGCCGGGATGGGCTACGGCACCCCCCGCAACCCTGTAAGGGATAGACGGAGAGAAGGTAACTGACTGGCTGCTCATATTAGTTTCTGCAAAAGTTTTGTTGATACAACATTTTGTTCCCTGTTATTTTGAAAGTATAAATTATGGAATTAAAATGCATATTGCACATTTGCACATTGATCGAATTTTTTACCTGGGGTGCCCCAACTTTCAATCTCAACTGCAGTGCAAATTAAATTGGCCATGTCTGTAAATTTGTGTGCAAAAATTTCCGAGAACACTTATTCCATAAACATACAGTTTTATTTTCCAGCTACTTACCGTAATGAGTCACAGAAGACATTATCGATGTTCCATAGCAGGAAGCCAAACAAAAACACGGTTAGAGAGGAGTAACAAAGTGGCCTGAGCCATGGATATACCCTGCGAATGAAACCGAGACGTCCTCATTCTTCAATTTGAATAAATCTCTAGTTTGACTTTGACATTGTAGATGTGTGAACTTACCATGTTACGATGAAGATGGATCGTACAACCAAGCTGGTTACTAAAATACCGTACATGACCTGTGAAAAGGAACACAATTATGATCCAAAACACCTGGTAACATTATTACCTGTATTGTTGGTAGCAGTACTGCTGATCAAGACCTGCATAGATACAGTAAGTTAAACTTTTGGCATCCAGCCAAAAGTATTTTCAGCACTCCACTATGTTGTGCCAATTGGATTCTGGGAAAAATGAGGCAGAGTATGATCCACCTCCAGCTGGATACATACTGTAGGTGATTTAGAAATGTTACAGTCGTTGGTGAGGTGGGTGTGTACACAACTAACACACACAAACCTGAGCTGGGACACACCTACGCTGGAATATTTTTAGTCCCCTCAGGATCTCACAGGCAGTTTTTATGATTGTTATGATAATAACCTGGAGTTCATAAAATAAATCAACACTTTTTGGGGTTTTCAGGGCAAATTTATCAGATATGTTAAAAAATACCAAAAATACACTTCTATAGAAATCTTATTCTTCTTCTTCTTTTGGCATTTCCCTTCAGGGGTCGCCACAGCAACTCAGTTTCTTCCATCTAACCCTATCTGCTGCATCCTCTTCGGTCACACCAACTATCGTCATGTCTTCCTTCACTGTGTCCATGAACCTCCTCTTTGGTCTTCCTCTAGTCCAAGGGTGGGCAAACTTTTTGACCCGCCGGCCACATTGAGTCCAAATCAAGCATCCTTCTTCCGATGTACTCTCTCTCTCTCTCTCTGCTCTGCACATGTCCAAATCATCTCAGTCTGGCCTCTCTGACTTAATCTCCAAAACCTCTAACATGTGCTGTTCCTCTGATCCTGTCTATCCTGGTCACTCCCAGATAGATCCTCAGCATCTTCATCTCTGCTACAAACATCTCTGCTTCCTGTCTTTTCCTCAGTGCCACTGTCTCTGGACCAATCAGCATGGCCGGTCTCACCACGGTTTTGTACACTTTTCCTTTCATTCTAGCTGAAACTCTTCTGTCACACATCACACCTGATACTTTCCTCCACCCGTTCCAGCCTGCCTGCACACGCTTCTTCACCTCTTTTCCACACTCTCCATTGCTCTGGACTGTTGATTTTAAGTACTTAAAATCTTCCACCTTCTTCATCTCTTCTCCCTGTAACCTCACTTTTTCATTTGGATCACTCTCATTCACACACATGTACTCTGTTTTACTCTGACTAATCTTTATTCCTCTTCTTTCTAGTGCAAACCTCCACCTCTCCAGCTTTTCCTCCACCTCTTCCCTCCTCTCACAACAAATCACAATGTCACCTCTGCACATGAAACTGAAATATTTTGTTGGTGAGTTTGGATAAAGTGTGATTTTAGTGCGATTTTGTACTTTTTTTGCGTTTTTAGCGTCAATAGTTACAGTCAATCCGAAATTCAATTTGATAATTTTCCCACGAGTTTAGTCATCTTAATAGTCTCTTAATTCGTCCTACACTATGATCAGTAAAGGACCAAATGAATCTGTCCTTCAGACTGATGTGTACATGTGACAGCTGAGTGTGAGGCGGTGAAGTTGGCAGGACATCGTACTCTGAAAAAATCTTGTCCTAACTTAGCATGCAAATTTTCTCTGTTTTGCTCCTTGTTCAGCTGCCACAGCAACTTGGTCAGGTTTACTGTGACTAATTTCATCATTTTATTTAGAAAATAAGAGTTTTACAGTGAAAGATTTCCCAGCTGTTTCCACATCCTGTTTTCAGAAATTGCTGAAGACACTGGAATGAGGTCACGACCGACCTGACATATGCAAATTAATTGAAAAAATTTCTACTGTTTACTTTATTGATAAAGGGATTCCTCTAAAATGTGACAGAATTTTTAAAAATAATTTTGGAAAACACCAACTTAGCATAAATTTTATGCATAATTTGTATTTTATTTTCTATACAAGGTTATTAATCTACTGAATATCTTATTGAGTTTATGTTTAACATGAGAGGGTACCACAGCGAGGCCTCAGGCTACATTGGTAGAGCTAATGTTTGCTTATGTTAGACGTAACCGACAGCACACCGTGCCCTGTTAGCAAACATCAGTCGTAGCAAAACATTTTCTTACCTGATGAAATACTGGCTCTTTCCACTGTAGGTACACCTGCATTCAGAAAAATCTGTCAGTAAGTCGTGCATTGTTGTTTTTAAATAAATTCTGAAACTTACCAAAGTAACTATGATGCTGTAGATTGATAATATTGCAATGAGAAAAAAACTGATGGTCTTATCTTGCTGGAAGCTCTCATAGCTGAAAATAATAATACAATTTTAAGAAAAAAAGAAAACATCACAGCGAACTAGTTCTTCTTTGCCCTCTAGGGGGTGGCATTTAGTTAGTTTCCTTCATCTAACCCTGTTTTCTGCATCATTCTGTCTCACACCAACTAGCTTTATGAACCATATCAGTCTGGTCTCCATGAATAGCTTGAATCTAGTTTATTTTCTTCAAGGACATGATAATGCTTAGTTATCTGTCTTGCTTTATCTAAATTATTGGCTGTAAAAAGAGATGGACCTTGTGAATGTGACGTTAGCTACAACGTGGAACTGAAGCCAATTCAGTAGCTACTTTTTGACCGGTGCCATGATGGACTTTTTAAAACTAAAAATATGTCCTAATTGGCGCAATGTGTATTCCCATGGCAACCACATTGCCAACTAGGAGCAAGCTTTTTGAAGCAACACACCCCTGCCATTGGAGATCCTAAATACTGCAAATCTGTTTGGCTTCCTGTTGTCATTGGCTAGGTCAATTCTGTCAATTAAAAACCTTGTCAAACGCTCCCTCATAGAGGCAACACCCATTACATTTTTTAATTGGTGCATCTGATGTGCAAGTTATTAACTTGAATAACTTATGATTCATGGCAAATATCGACAAAAAATATATAACGATGGAGAAAACTACTCATTTTTCAATAGATATCTACGACACAGGTGTCAAAGTCCGGTCCGGTTTTCCATGGGTTCTTATATCTACACACCTGATCCAGGTTAGTGAGTCATTGTGCCAAATTTGATTGGTTGTTGATTTCCCTTCATGTGCATCAGCTGTGTTAAAGCAGGAACACAATAAAAACCTTAAAGGACCCATCTCATGCAAAATAACTCTTTTTCACATTGTATCCTCTGCACATGCACACGCAAAATGTGGGGTTTGCAACATGCATTACACGATAGTTATGAAAATATTATGATTTGGTGGAGCGCAGTTACAGACCCGGAACTATGAAAGGCCGGGTATCACTCTTCCCCCCGCCCGTCCTGAGAAAGTACAAGTTCCGTCCTCTGCTCTCACTGAGCCACTATTCCTCCGACCATCTCGGAGCGGGAGGGGAAAGGCAGGCGTAAACCCGTGCGTAGCGGTTTGGTAGCGTCTGAAATAAGATTTTATCATGTCGAATCATCATGTTCAGCCCTACATATTGGATCCAGAATCCGACGAGAATTTTGAGGTGCACGAAGCGCAAGCACCGCGGCGGCATGGGATGAATGTTACTGATTGGTAAAGTATTACAAAATGCTTGTAGATTCGTGGAGTGAGGAGGGCGGGCGGGTGGTGAGGAGGGAGGGTTTGCTGCGGAGGGGAGCGTGTGCGAAGTCAGTCCTGGCTACGTCAAATGCGTCATACTTTAGACATCTGCTCATTCGTTGTTTTGTCTGAGCGTACCAGAAATCCACAGCAATTTGTGAAAAACGGACTAAATCAATCTAGAAACCCCTTTGGTGACATATACAAGGCCCGGACATCACTCTTACAAGGTAGAAAACTCTGGAAAGTCAATTTTGCATGAGATGGGCCCTTTAAGGACACCGGCCATCGAGGACCGGAATTTGACACCCCTGGTCAAAGAGGATTTTTGGAATCATCCTTCCTATTTGGTGCACAGGCTGAAGCAACCTGCTATGTCCAGTTCCTACATACGGTCGCTGGTCTAAATTAGTACAGATTCATTCTATTATCACTTACAGGCAGTAGACGAACAAACATGTGCTGTAAATCATTGGCAGCTCGTCCAATAACTGAAAATAAACACAAAAAAAGTCAACCTAAAGTATTCAGCATTAAAGATCTGTGATTTTGTACCAACATGCTATTGTAGCTCACCTGCATCCCATAGAGTAACGTCATATGAAAGAACCAGGACCCAATACCTACAGCTGGGTGACAACACCGAAAATACCATATGTCATGATATGGAGGGTAAAAACATGCAAATGCTGTGTTTTGCTAAGCGTTGCTGTGAATGTGGAGTAAACAAACTCACCTGCTAGTCCGAGGTAGGACAAAATGAAACGAGTCTCAAGGCCACTGCGATAGGTCTGAACGGCCCCACAGATTGGTGGGATAATCATAATTAGGTTGCTAACCGTATTCCCTATAGAAAGAAAAAAAAGCAAAGTAATTGTACAGTGTAAATCTGGTTTAAGGCCGCAAATACAGTGTAAAGTGCATCAAGTTAGAAAAACTAGTTCATATTTTTTTATGTACTTATTTTGGTGCATCTGCATAAAAATGACCCTTCCTGTTGGGACCAAGCGCGTGCACTGCAGCGGCAAAAACTTTGTGGCCGTGGCTGAAAATTAAAGTCATGGCCAAGAACAACTGGGCATTCAAATGTTATCAAAATATCAAATTGGAGGGTAAAGCACTTCAGGTATGTTTTGATGTGGTAACAATCTTTGAGGGTGGCACAGTGGCCTCACAGCAAGAAGCTTGTGGGTTTGAGTCCCGGGTGGGGACGAGGCTTGGAACACTGGCATTTCTCTATAAACTTTGCATGTTCTCCCATCAGGTTTCCTCCAGGTACTCCGGTTTCCTCTCACCCTCCAAAAACATGCATGCAAGGTTGATTGGCCGGTACCAAATTGCCCCTAGGAGTGAGTGTGTATGGTTGTATGTACGCGACAGACTGGCGACCTGTTTGGGGTGTACTCTGCCCCTCGCCTTGAATCAGCCGGGATGGGCTCCGGCACACCCTGGAAACCCGAAAGGGATAGACGGTTAAGAAAGTGACTGACTGTGACTGACAATGTTTGAAAAAGGTAGAACGTTCATTTTGCAGAGTATCTTCTCTTCATTTGATCACGAATGACCAACAAAAAATGTTTATAGTGTGAATAAAACACAGTGGTAGAGCGTTCGCCGTCAGGCCGGAAGTTAACCGGAAGTTTGTAGGTTTGATTCCCACTGATTCACGTCTATGGTCCTTGGAGAAGACACCTAATGCCCCGTTTCTCCCACCATTGGTGCCATTGTGGCGGCGTGATGCAGCACACAAATTTCCTTGTTGAGGGATCAATAAAGTATAAATTATTATTATAATGTTGCATGCAGAAATATTATTACAGATAATTTTTTTTCCCACTTTAACAACTAAGTCGTTTCTATTTCCAAGGCCTCAGATAACAACTAGCATAGCCTCGTATTGAATTTCACTGTAACATTATCATACGCATAATTTCTAAAACCTTTCCAGCAAGAGAATTTTTTTGTCCAGATACATTTATTTCACTATTTCCAATGAGATGATCATGGCTTTGCTGCTTTGCAACGTGATAATCTGCCTACAGGCTACTTTGGAGGCTTTTCTGGGACTTTTTATCCCTTTTGTGACGATGACAACTGTGCAGCAGAGTCAGCATGTCTGCTTTAATGTCCTCTTCATATCCCAGCGGAATCGCAACTGTACGACAATTTTTACTAGACAGGATGTTTCCGTTTAATGTGACACTAAATTCAAATTTGGATTTAACCAGTTTGCATGAATCAAGTTTTTTCGTTTTCATTATAAATCATTCATAAAATATGATGTTGTTGTATCAAATAAATCCGATCAAGCTGTAATAAAACTACTGGAATGTTCATAATTCTATCAAAATGTTTTTCCAGCACTTAGTTGCCTCTTGTTCTATTTTATCAGGTTTATTGCGGACTGATAATAGTAAGATATCCTGCTTTGTAGTGTGTAAAGAAGTAGGACAAAGGGTGTGTTTCAGTTCATAACAGCGCGTGTGGGTGATAGGTCGGTTGTGGTCAGATGTGAAAAAAATAGATTTAGCTGATTTGAATCTTCCAGTTTGAACAAACATAAACCTTCTTTTACAACTCACCTCACTGCAATAAATAACTACAAACACAATCGTGCTGATTAGCATCTTTCTAGCAGGACATTGAAAAAGCCAGGGTGAAACATATGGACTTTTAAGGCCCCGTCCACACGTAGCCGGGTATTTTTGAAAACTCATATCTACTGTCCTCCGTTTTAGGAAAACGCTCGCGTCCACATGTAACAGTTTTCAAAATATCCGCGTCCACATGGAGCCGTATAAATTGCTTCTGAGTGCGGTTATGAGCATGCCAGACCAGTAGTAGGCAGTATTGATGTAAACGTAAGTTCTGAGCTATCCAATCAGAGCACCTCTCTTGTCATTTCCGCAAAACCTGAAACATGGCGCCAGGCATCTCGATTGTGTGGACCGACAACGAGGTGGAATTACTTTTAAAAGTTGTCCCAATAGATTGGGTCCATGCTACCCAAACCTTGTTTGCGATCCAAACAAGGACGCACACGAATGACGTATGTGCATTTCTTGTCGCAGGTAGTGACGCATAAAAACGTAAATCTGGAGTTTTCCAAAATCTCCACTTTGACCAGAGTTTTCAAAAGCGCCGGTCTTCAGTGAAAAAAAAACTCTGTTTTTGTGTGGACGGCAGGGCAAAACGGATAAAAATATATGCGTTTTCAAACATACCTGGCTACGTGTGGACGGGGCCTTAGACAACAGAAAAACCTCAGCAGGTTAGTAGAGTTTGACCTGCCTGTAAATGACCTTTTTCTGTAACACATGCTGGTAAAATTAAGAATAGAGCTGTGCCAGCTATGCTGAAATGACACATTCCTGCCATTGAAGCGTGGTTCACAGTTTAGATGCTAAACAGGCAGCTGACAGCAACTACCCAGTTGGGCTAGCATGTGTCATTTGTGCAAACAAAAGCTTTAACTATCAGGATGCAACTCCTTGACAAGTTTGGGAACCAGTCTGTGAAGGCAAACAAAAGTAATATACGTTTCTCTATGTGTTTAAACAAAGAAAATACCTGTGGTACTAAATAAATAAAGGGGAGACGTTGGCTCAGTGGATAGAGCGTTCGCCTGCGGACTGGAAGTCAACCGGAAGTCGCAGGTTTGCATTCAACTGAGTGTACGTGTAGGGTCCTTGGAGAAGACACCGAACCCCCTGTTTCTCCCACCATTGGTGCTATCGTGGCAGCCTGCTGCGGTGTAGGAGTGCAGCACACAAATTTCCCCAGTGAGGGATGAATAGAGTGGGTAAAAACTACTTGTGGTTTTCATTGGTGGGCAATTAAGAGCCCCAAAGGCCTTGTGCCTGTATATTTATATTAAAACATTCAACCCACTACTTTACAGTTGTCATTTTTGGAAGTCAATAAAATCTGCCTGGTGACCTTCAAAATTTCTTCTTCTGGTCCTTATAGAAAAATAACAAAAAAAAAAACGAAAAACACTGGGCTGCACAGTGGCACAGTGGTCAGCATGGTGGCCTTACAGCATGAAGGTCTTGGGTTTGAGTCCCTTAGTGGAGGGTGAGGCTTGAAACACTGGTCCATCTGTGTGGAGTATGCATGCTTCCCCATGTAAAGTATGTGTGGGTTTTCTCTGGGTATTCCGGTTTTCTCCCACCCTCCAAAAATGAGCAAATAAGGTTGATTGGCCAGTGCCAAATTGCCCCTAGGAATGAGTGTGTGTGTGGATGGTTGTCTTTTTGTGTGTGACCCTGCAGCAGACTGTTAACCTGTTTGAGGTGCACCCTGCCTGTAGTCTTACATCAGCCGGGATAAGTTTCAGTACGAAAAATCAAAGACCAAAGAAGGAGAAGAAATAAATTTGGTGCCATCTTTTCTGACATTTTAAGATGTGCTTCTCAAGGACGCTGCATCGGTTCGCCGTGGTAAAGAGAGAGCTGAGCCGAAAATCAAAGCTCTCGATTTACAAGTCGATCTACGTTCCAACCCTCACTATGGTCACCAGCTGTGGGTGGTGACCGAAAGAATGAGATCGCAGGTACAAGCAGCCGAACTGAGCTTCCTCCGCAGGGTGGCTGGGCTCTCACGCAGAGATAGAGTGAGGAGCTCTGCCATCCGGGAGGAGCTCGGTGTCAAGCCACTCCTCCTCCAGGTTGAGAGAAGCCAGATGGAGTGGTTTGGGCATCTAGTCAGGATGCCCCCGGAGCGCCTCACTGGTGCGGTGTTCCGGGCACGTAACACTTTGAGGAGAGCAAGAGGCAGACCCTGGACCCGCTGGGATCCCTCCGGGTGAGCTGAAGGATGCAGCTGGGGTGAGAGAAGCCTGGGCTTCCCATCTGAAGCTGTTGCCCCCGTGACCCCGCCCCAGATGAGCGGAAGACGCTGGAACGGATCAGAACTTTTTAAAATCATCTGGACAAAGTTGATTTGTTTTTACTGTATATTCTCCATCTGGGCCACATTATCAAAAAGCATGATGTCTCCCACTATCGTCATGTGGATGCAGGATCAGACCCCACCTGTTCTCCATCCCAACCATCAGCCTTGACAACTTGCCTTGAGGAGATAAAGGCATGGACGACCAACAACTACATTCTGATGAAAGACAAAACAACTGAGGCTATTCTTACAGATAATCAGTAGAAATCATACTGTATCACTGGAATATCTTGTTCCGGTCTGGTCTTATCCTCAAATTACCCTGAAAAACTGATCAAATGAGATAAACTTGCAGGTCAAATTGCCTTGAAGTTTATCTTATTTAACCAGTTGCAACATTTATAAACCACTTTAAAACTAGCATGTGTTGTTTTGATGACTCGGTTTAATAAGATTTTTTTTATATTTGAACCAATCAAGCTGTGCTTTTTATGCAAACTTGTACTAACTAGTGTACAAACTTGTAATAAGCCTGTCTTTTTGTGTTATTGTTCATTCCTGCTGACATTGCATCTGCTTGCAAGATCTGACCCAAGCAGCATTCAAATCTAAGATAACTTGTAGTAGGACCAGTTTTTTTTGATCGTTCAGACAAAGCATCTGAACGCCCTGATGTTGTGAAAAGAAACCTTTAGTCAAGTTTCAACTGCTGATTGTTTGGAAAAGAAGACAAAAACAAAAGTGATCAATGATTGTCATGGAAACGTAATCAACCAGGAATACACCAATCAGGATCACTCTATTTCAACCTAAAACTAAATACTTTCTGTTTGATTTATTTATAAATAAATCGATCAGAAATATCTGTAACGTATATGTTATTACACACGCGTTAAAAACTCGCATGACCGACAAGCTTTGCGTCAATGCTTTTAACGGGAAAATCTCTAAAAGTGTAAATCGTCGGGTTTTACTTACAGAATTCCGCGATGTAAAAAGAAACGACATAATTCTCCTCGCACCAGTCCAGTGTAGAGGTCGGCTTCCCCCAATATCCTTCTCTGTCCTCGGTAGGAGCCATGATGGAGAAGTAGGAAGCAGTGTGGCCGCTAACGGATTTGTAGTCCCATCACAATCGTCATGTGCGCATGCGCGGAACAAAGACTGTTGTAACAGCAAACAACCGAGACAGGACGGAGCAGAACAACATCGATAGATCTATTTATATATTTATTTATTTATCAATATATATATAAATATACACACAATATTTTATTATATATAATACATATTTATATTTACGTATAAATATATAGATTAATATCTACATATCAACATGTCATATCTCATTCATATGCTACGCTCCGTTCCGGCGTCTTCCGCTTATCCGGGGCCGGGTAGCGGGGGCAACACCCTCAGACAGGAAGCCCAGTCTTCTCACACCCCAGCTGCATCCTCCAGCTCACCCGGAAGGATCCCGAGTTGTTCCCCGGCCAGCTGTGGTACATAGTCTCTCCAGCGGGTCAGGGGTCTGCCTCTTAGTCTCCTCCCGGTGGGACGTGTCCGAAACAACTCACCAGCGAGGAGGCGCTCCTGACCAGATGCCCGAACCACCCCATCTGGCTCCTCTTGACTTGGAGGAGAAGCAGCTCGACACCGAGCTCCTCTCGGATGGCAGAGCAACTCACTCTATCACTGAATGAGAGCCCAGCCACCCTACAGAAGAAGCTCATTTCGGCCGCTTGTATCCACGATCTCATTTTTTCGGTCACCAGCTGTAGGTGAGGGTTCCCACCCTCATCCATATGCATTTTGATTAATTTATCTACAAGGATGGGCAAGCTAGTAACAATACAATACTGTGATCTGTTGTTTTATTAATTCTTCTTTATAGTAGTTTCATTATTAAGTCGTGCTTTTGACTCATATTTGTGTTCATGTTGTTCACTAGATGGCGTACTCTGGATATACCGGCTGTGTTGAGAAAACAACTACACTGCCCCCATTACAATGTGTGTGTCTCTGTGGTGCGCACGCCTTCAAAATAAACAGTGTGCACAGAAATGGAAAGGCACCGGGCCCAATACACGCATGTAAACGAGCGTGTTAGATGTTAAATCAACCAACATTTAGCGCTTAAATTTCAAACCTAGCGCCGCTAAATGCTCATTTTTAAGCGCTATCGCACTGGATTTCAAACCTAGTGCACTAGATTTTAAATTTAATGCTCTTGATGTAACATTCAGTGTGCTTGTTCAAAATCTAGCGCGCGATTCTATTAGTCCAATCTAGATGTTACCAAAGCATGCCATCCACTCTTGTTCTGACACGCTTGTTAAATGTTAGAATTCAATGTGGCCTGTGAGTCAAAAAGTTTCCCCATCCCTGCCTTAGACCCCCCCCCCCTTCATGGTGAGGGAAAACTCTAAAAACCCAGCAGTGGGGGAAAAAAAAGAGGAAACCTTATGGGGACCCAAATGAAAGAGGGACCCCTCCCCTGGATGAGCAGATTTTTACTTAAAAAATAGCTTCTTCTAGTTTACAGCTTTCTATCTGATGAAATGACTGGATGGGGTTCATCCTCGTGGAAAGAGGATGGTAGATTGACATGGTCTATGTCCTGTAAGCGGGCTTTGCATTCTTAGAGAGCAAAACGCAATTATAATTTTTTTGTTTTTCTTTTATTTTTTACTATAAAAGCCTTCTTGGAATATAATTTTGCATGAAAGAAATTATGAACAGATTTCTGTGCATTTCACCTCTGAAATCCAAGAAAAGATCTGGTCATAACAACAAAAAAACACTCAAATAAGAACATTTATTTTGTACTAAGACCCCGTCCATACGTAGCCAAGTATTTTTGAAAACGCATATCTGCTGTCCTCCGTTTTAGGAAAACGCTCACGTCCACACGTAACCGTTTTCAAAATATCCGCGTCCACACGGAGCCGTATAAATACGCTTCTGAGTGCGGTTATGAGCATGCCAGACCAGTAGTCGGCAGTATTGGTGTGTCCACCTTTTTCTTCCCATATTATTGACAAGGAGCCTATCAGAAGATTTACCCAGAGCTATCCAATCAGAGCACCTCTCTCGTCCTTGTTTTTTAAACAAAGACACACACAAATGACATATGTGCATTACTTGTCGCAGGTAGTGACGCATAAAAAACGCGAATCTACGTTTTCGCACGTCCACACTCAAATGCAAAAACAGAGTTTTCCAAAATTTCCACTTTGGCCGAAGTTTTTAAAAATGCTGGTTTTGAGTGAAAAAAAACCTGTTTTTTGGACGGCCAAAAATATATGTGTTTTCAAAAATACCCGGCTACGTGTGGACAGAGCCTAAGAGCTCTTGAGAATACAAGCTGGCTGTAAAACAATCACATCATGGTTCTCCATCAAAAAGAAAAGAATGAGTAAAGGCGTGACGAGAGGCTCCACACACAGAGGTATGCATACACAGCATCTCATTAACATTCATCACTTTGTTTTTCTAAGTTCCAGCACTGCCAATGTAAACAGACGGGTCAGAGTTCAGAGACAGAAATGTTGACATTAAATCAGAAACTCTCACCTTACTTTATAGTGTGGATGAGTCAGGATAATGAAATTATTTCTGCTAGTTTTAAAATCTTAACCAGAAAAATCTATTTTTTAAAGCGTTTTCTTTGATTTCAGCAAAAATTGTTAAATTTTTGGTTGATACGCAACAAATCAAAGAAAATCCAGTTCGTTTTTTATACATAACTAAAAAATTTTTTACCCTAGATGTAATTCAATGACAATATAAATAGGTATGAAGGTCAACCAGTGTTCCGAACACTGATCCTACAAGTATATAAATATTAGTTGTGGGGGGAGACGGTGGCTCAGTGGTTAGAGCGTTCGCCTGCGGACCGGAAGTCAACCAGAAGTTTGCGGGTTGGTGGGGGTCCCCACCATTGGCGCGGTCGTGGGCAGCCTGCTACGGTGTACGAGTGCAGCACACAAATTACTGGGTGAGTAAAAGAATTTTTTTTTTTTACCTCTTACATTGAGGGCAGCACGGTGGCGCAGTGGGTAGCACAGTGGCCTCACAGCAAGAAGGTTGTAGGTTCGACTCTCAGGTGGGGGCAAGGCTTGGAACACTGCCCTTTTTGTGTGGAGTTTGCATGTTCTCCACGTGTTTGTGTGGGTTTCCTCCCACCCTCCAAAGACACGCATGCTAGATTGATTGGCCGGTGCCAAATTGCCCCTAGGCATGAATGTGTGTGTGGATGGTTGTATTTGTGTGGCCCCGCGACAGTCTAGCGGCCTGTTCGGGGTGTACCCTGCCCTTCGCCTTAAATTAGCCGGAATGGGCTCCGGCAGCCCCCGCAATCCCGTTAGAGACAGACGGATAAGAAGATGAGTGACTGACTGACCTCTTACGTTGATCGAGATCTACTGGTAGCTCCCAACGATTATTTTGGTTGATCTCGTGGTGTTTGTGTAAAAAAAAATGAATTAAAGTGTATTATTTATGTTTATCGTTTTATTAAGAAAAAGGCAGCATTGTCCTGTGATAGGCTCTTTATTGTAACCATAGCAACCCACTCTTCTTCTCTGCTTTTTTGTTGCATGCTGCAGTCCATCCCTCCCAAAAACTACCCCACCTAGTGGATTGTATTTTCTACTTGTGTGTTTTTGAGATATTTCGGGAACATTTAGGTTGCATTTGAAAGCAGAAAAATTGTGGATTCTAATAAAATCTCACATTTTATAGAAGAAATTCAAGAGGAAAAAATATCTGCAGTTTTTATTTGAAAGACTTGAAGACTTCTGACTTTTGTCATGGTTCCCTCGCCCTCCACTAGAGGGATTCAGATTCAGAAAACTTTATTTGTACCCACAGGTAGATTTGCTTTGTAGCCATGCAGCATTGGTGTCAGAAACACATTTACATCATAGACATGCACATTCACACCAGGTAAGACATTAAATAAAAGTAATATGTCAAGTAAAAAAGAGGTTTAAAGTTAAAGAAACATAATATGACCAATGAGGAAAAATTTGTACCAACAAAATCTGGTCAGAACCAATACAAAAAGTAGATGCATGTCAATTAGCAGTGGAACTCTGTGGAATAGTCTAGACCAGTGTTTTCCAATCTTTTTCATGCCAAGGTATATTTTTCCATCATCAAAATTTGTTAAAAACTATTCTTTTTCAAATTTAAACGATTTAATCAAACGCAATATCATATGCAACCATATGTCATAATGAGAGCTTTGCTATTCTGTGCACTTTTGAAAGTTTTCCACCTTTTTCTTCCCATATTATCGACAAGGAGCCTATTAGAAGATTTACCCAGAATGCAAGAGAAACTTTTACCTCTTTTATGTCTTGCAGAAAATGTGAGATGAAACCCAAATTTTTCTGCTTTAAAACGCAACCTAAATGTTCTTCTAATGTCTCAAAAACATGTAGAAAATAGAATCCACTAGGGGGGGGTAGTTTTGAGGAGAGATGGACAACAGCTCGCAACAAAAAAACAGAGAAGAAGAGTGGGTTGCTATGGTTACAGTAAACAACCTTTTGCAAGACATCCCTGCCTGTCTCTAAATAAATGACAAGATTTCATAATAATAAACATGAATAAATACGCTTTAATCCATTTTTTACACACACACCATGTGATCAACCAAAATAATCTTTTCGAGAAAACTGTTCCTATAGTGTTTTGTCTGGCAGCTTGAGACTCGAAATCTGCATCCTGATGAGAGGAGATTAAACTCTTCAGATACTGGATGTGAGTAACAGGTCACAACGTTAGAGGCTACACGCTGTACCATACTGGTGTACATGGCCTCAAGACTCAGCTGGCGCTCGCTGATCAGCCCAAAGCCTTCCCTCATTTGCCTGATTAGAGACACCTGATGGTGATTGCGCAGCTGCCTATTTAAATACAGTCTGTCTTTTATTCGGGGTCGGGTGATCATTCTTTCTAGCCAGGTCTTCCTGGCTGCCTGACCATGACATACAGTACATTCGGAACAACGACCACAAGACAGTCCACTAAACCAGAGGTGTCCAAAGTCGGTCCTCGAGGGCCGGTGTCCGGAAGATTTTCATTGTGTTTCTGGTTCAATACAGCTGATGCAAAGAAAGTGAAATCAACAGCCAATAGAATTTGTCCCAATGACTCAATTAACTGGTCAGGTGTGTAGATATAAGAACATATGGAAAACCTTCAGAACACCGGCCTTGGAGGAACGGATTTGGACACCCCTGCACTAAAAAAAATGAACCATACAGATTTTTTTTTTGGATAAGTTCATTTGGCGGACATCAAAAATAAGACGCACATACTGATGCAACTTTTTTATTTAGCAGTATAGTGGCATTAAACTTTAAAGAGTTGTTTTAATCTTCTTTTCTAATAAAATTGCTCATTTTTGAATGTGTTTAGAAAATAAAAGCATGAAAAGCACTACTTAATTAAAAGGATTTCCACAGTGATGTCCTGTCCGTAACATGAAAGATGTTTGAACTTCTACACTGCAGACAGCATCAACCATCCTTTTCTTGATCTTACAATTCATCTCTAGAATTATCATCTACAATTAGTTTTCTACCTTTCGGCTTGCCCATCCTGCCCATGAACAGGATTGCACTGGTCTTCTGGTCCTTCACCAGAAATATAAAAGGATGGTCTGCATGGAAGAATTGAGGGTTTCTTTGTTTGTGTGATTCATACTCAGTGTCGTTCTCCATTGCATTCCCATCTGTGTCCCATTCTATGGCGGAGGCATGGAGCAGGCTGGACAGGTACAGATTTTTTTTCCCAGAGATCTTAGAAAAGTCTGCCTTGGATTTATCCATGGCATCAGTCAGGCCCAGGTTCTTCAGATGTTTCTGTAATAGATTAGACAGACAAGCTGCTAAGCTGAAGCAAAGAGATGATCATGTTTAAAAAAGTGGTGGAAATTACAATGGGGAAATTACTTTCCTGCATTGCACTGCAGCCACACAACAGCGCCAATGGTGGGAGCAACTAGGAGGTTAGGTGTCTGCTCCAGAACACCTATACAGCTCAGTGAGATTTGAACCAGCATCTCCCGGTTCAAGAACAAACACTCTACCACTGAGCCAACGCCTCACACAAAACAAGTACACATGCTATGAGATCAAACTCATTACCCACAAAAATACAATACCCCCTCTTTAAGTCATTTTGATTTCAAGAATAAAGTGTTGATGACTCTGCAGTTGTGGGGTGTATATGTGGTGGGCAGGAGGAGGACTACAGGAGGCTGGTGGATGGATTTGTGGTGTGGGCGGGAGAGAATCACCTGCTGCTCAATGTAGACAAGACCAGGGAGATGGTGATTGACTTCCGGAAGTCAATCCGGAAGTCTCTACCCAGAATGCAGAGCTACTGCAAAGCAGTAGCTCTGCATTCTGGGTAGAGATGTGGAGGTGGTGGAGGAATACAAATACCTGGGAGTGACCATCGACAGCAGCCTGAACTGGAGGAGCAACAGTACTGCTGTGTACAAGAAGACTTGCAGCCGACTTTACTTTTTAAGAAAGCTGAGGTCCTTCAATGTGTGCTGCAAGATCCTGGAGACCTTCTACCAGTCTGTGGTGGCCAGCACCTTGTTCTTCTCTGTCATCTGCTGGGGGAGCAGCATCGCAGCCAGTGACACCAACAGACTGAATAAACTAATCAGACCGGCTGGCTCTGTCATTGGCAGCAAACAGGACTCACTTGAGGCAGTGGTTGAGAGAAGGTCACTGAACAAACTTTTGTCCATCATGGAAAACCATGACCATTCTCTCTACCCACTCCTGGACGAACAACGGAGCTCCTTCTCCAAGAGGCTCAGACAGCTCCGCTCGAGAACATCTCGTTACCGGAGGTCTTTCCTCCCGTACGTGATCAGGCTCTACAACGACTCACTTAGACGATGGGAAGTTGTTGCTGTGACACACAAATTTCCCATGTGTGGGATCATTAAAGTATATTTAGATTCTGATTCTGATTGATATGATCTAAAAAGAAAAAACAGGCTTTGAGCATCAGTGAAGACGGTGGATTTTTAGCTACAAATAATTCAAATTTTTAGTGTGAAAAAGGTTGCTAATTCCTTTTTGTGTGAGACTTGTTCGGCCTTGGTTGTTTAAGCAAGGGTGTCAAAGTCCAGTCCTTGAGGGCAGTGTCCTGAAGGTTTCATTGTGTTCCTGCTTCATTACAGTTGATACACATGAAGTAAAATCAACAACCAATCAAATTTGGCATAATGACTCGCTAACCTGGATCAGGTGTGTGGAGGCAAGAACACATGGAAAATCTATAGGATCACTGATCCTCGAGAACTGGAGTTTGACACCTGTGGTTTATTGTGTAGAGTGGTGAAAAATTCTTGCTACAATAACATAGATCTGGAGGGAGAATCAATTCAAACCGAGTAACACTTAATGATAAGTTCTGAAACATTCGATCCACCACTGGCTGAGATTCTTTTGCATCTTTACCTGGAGGCTGTGGCTGACTTTCATGGTCATTTTGGGAAGAAATACAGCGACAAGCTGCTGCTCTAGCTTCCGCATCCACTTATCCACTTGCTTCTTAGATAGAAGCCTCTCCACTCTTTTTAAAGTCTCCACATTGTGGGGCATGATGAACACAGCGTTGGCCTTATGCGCCAGGGGCATGCTCAGAACGGAGAGCTTGTTTATTCGGTCCCTATAAAAACCGTAGATACCTGAAGAAACAAATGAACAAAACATTTATTCATTCATTTACCCAACCAATAAGTTCACCACATGATCGTGGAAGAGAAAGAGCCCATTTCAGATAGTTAGCAGCTGAGAAGCAGGGTACTCCCGAAACATGTTACACCTTTGAACAAGGTCACAATAGCCTACCTTTGCGGTGCATCATGGGGATTAAAACAATCTGGTTGTGGGACAATAGGAATGCACGATCATTAAACATCAATCGGAGAAATTGCTCATCCCATTGAGCTGTGAGAAAAGAAGCTGTTAAATGGATGTTTTAGGTTCAAAGTACAAGAAAAAATTCAGTCAAATTAGAAAATATAAAGAAATACAAAGTAAACATTGTGTTTTCATTTAATTTTCCAAATGGTTTGATTTATTAGTGGGACAGATCGCCTGACTTCTTTGACATATAGACTCACGTTTGAAGAACATTGCATTGACGATAACCGCTCCGTCCATGTTTTTCACGTTCCTTGTGACGTCTCGCAGTATCCCACCAGTAGACTTAGAAGCCCAATTGTTGATGGACTCCACTACGTTCTTTTTATCTCTAAAATTAATCTTAGAGAGGTCACAGTTATAATACCTTTTGCTGGTCCTCACAAAACCCCGTACAAATTTGATCGAGCTGGGTCCGTAAAGATGGTTGCTAATTTTCCAGGTGGGGTCCCACGCCCTTGGGTCGCTGACTTCTGTCAGTAGCTCAGTCAAACCAGCGTGGAATTCCTTGTCTTTGAATTGAGTAACATTCAGAAGCGTTTTTACCTGAGACGCTGTGGAGGCCTTTCCTCCAAGAGCTACCAGACCAAGAGAGGAAGCCACTACCACAGGGGAGATGAGGATGTTCTCCATTTTAGTCTCTTTTGCAATTTTGTGGTAGAGCTTGAAGGCCAAATTGGCGCTGTTCTCTGCCAAGATGGAGGCCTGGTTGCTCAGTACCTTATTTGGTGAGTAAAGAGTGGCAGCCGAAGCTACCAAAACGAGAAGCGATAGTTGGTAGATCTTCCACATTCTGATGCTGCTCAGGGGTAACTCTAAAACATACACAAAAAAAAACCCGTTATGATCCCTAACCCACTCCATATGGCTGCTCTCAAAGTGAAGGAGCAATGTCAACTTGAAAAGTCAGATCTTCCGATGCTACGTGAAGTATGAGACTAAGAGTAACATCGGGAACCAGTACTTTAGTGAAAGACCAGCATTGCAGGTTAACAAAACCTTTACAAGGTTTTTTCAAATATATATCATTTCCTGGCCATACCAGCAAGTCAATGCCTGATCCCGCCAGACCTCAGAAGCTAAGCAGGCTGGGCCTGGGCTGTACTTGAATGGGAGACCACTGGAACCCCAGGTGCCACGGTGGGACGGCCGTTGAGACTAAACTGCCGTTGTTTCCCTTGGCAAGACACTTCACCCCCGTTGCCTAGTCTGAATGGTGTGTGTGCGATTTGTTGGTGATGGTCAGAAGGGCCAATGGTGCAAAATGGCAGCCTCGCTTCTGTCAGTTTGCCCCAGGGCAGCTGTGGCTACAACAGTAGCTTACAAGATTTCAAGAAAACCTTTATTTGTCCCACAATGGGGAAATTGCATTATGCAACAGTATAGGCGCAGGAAGGAAGAAAAGGGGTCACGACAAGTATGCGCAAATAAATGACCATTACCTGGTAGGGCATGAAAGAATAATGTATATATGAAGCATCTTTGAGAGTCCTGAAAAGTGCTGTATAAATACAGTACAATGCATCATTATTATTATTTTGTTGGATTTTTTTAGCTTCTGTTTGTTGGAAAAGAGGCCTCATGTTTGATGCAAAGGAAGGATTTATTAAACTCTATCTGCGCACTGTCGGAAGCAAAGGCTTGTTTTCAATATTGCTACCTTTGATAGAAAATGATAACGTCTGAAAATAAGCTGTAGCCTTTCAGGCATGTCATAAGTAACGGAAACAAATGAGAAGATATCTGTATGAAACTCAGCGTTATGACCCATTTATTAACTTCCCAACTCCGGTGACGTCCTGTTTGACTTCTCACTTTAAATGTATAGGGAAATGTTTCAATAAAAGTGGATCAAGCCCAAATTTCAAACCTGCAAGACACTTTAAAAGTAAACTCCACTTTTTTGAATGTTAATGACCCAAAATCAGCCCTATTTTAGTACCTGATTTAACTTGTACTAGTATTACAGTCTGTTTAAAATATTTCATATCTTTCTATAAACCACCCCAAAAAGTTTATCCAACTTGATCTGAGTCATAAAAATGTCTTGTGTGAGTTTTTTTGTTTTGAAATAAGAAGTAATCAGATTACACTGGCATAAACGAAGAAAATATATATAAAAAAAGTTCAAACTAACGTCCTTTTCATTGAGTTAAATCAGGTTAAAAAAACGGACGGTTCAAAAAATCTGCACATTTTTACATCCTTTTTGTTTTAAATTGCACGGATTACTTCTAAAACTAAATACAACACAAAAAAATAATTCACTCACAATGGACACAAAAATCTCCGCTTACCTTTGTCAAAATTTGTCTTCTGGATAATTAGAATACAATCTGACTCTGAGCAGCAGCCTGAGATGTTTCTGTGTCCAGTGGCAGAGAAATGAAGTTGGAGATACAATGTTTCCTTTTCCGGGGAGTAAAATTTCTGTGAAGGAATCTGAAGGCCGTTCACACTAAGTGGTCCAAACCGTGCCTCGGATCCAGAGCCTGAAACTGTGGTTTATAAGATACTCCAATTTATTCCCCTTAACCTTTGTAATATGAAGATAATCCCAATCACACAGTCAAAAAAATTCCACAATATTTCACCCTCTTTCTCAAAGAATGATTGTGCACCAATATGTTTGTTTACTGTTTCCATGATGACATTTGGAGGTTTTTTGTTTGCTTGTTCAATTTTACAACTTTTATTAAAAGCATAAACCATATGGAGACACTTTATTGGCAATTTAGTTTTAATAATGAGCTAAATACATGACATAAATATCAAAAATTGATATGTGTTCAGTAAAAAATAAAAGGTTGACAAAAATCAAAACAACATTGAAGTTCACACTGGATTAAAATGAGTACAGAATCTAATTTTTGTACAAATGGCAAAAAATTATTTTTGAAAGAGCGATAAAAACACAAACCAAGATAAATCGAGTGATTATTGAGTGTTAAATTCTTAAAAACTCTAAGCTCTCTTTTTTTCACTTTATCTTCACGTTATCTACAGCTGCACGGGGTGAAGTGGCGTGCACAGTGGCCTCACAGCAACAAGGTTGTGGCACGAGTCCCGAAGTCAGACGAGGCTTGAATCATTGGCCTTTCTGTGTGAAGTTTGAATTGTCACCCCACATATGTATGGGTTTCTCTGGGTACTCTGATTTCCTCCCAGCTGCGATGGGATTCGGCAACCCTGTTAAGGATAAGAGGAAATGAAACTTTATCTACTTCCTGTACTCTTTATCAAATCCAGATTATTTGTAGGCTACCAGAAGAAATGTTCCACCTTTCAAACAGCCTCACCTCTCAGAAATTTGGACATACAGTACATAGATGCATCAACATGATAGTACAGGAGGCAGAGTATATTTTCATGGAGGTTAAAGGGTAACCTGTGTGTCTTCTGTGCGGAGAAAGTTTGACTGAAGGAATATAATCTAAGAAGGCACTTTCACTCAAACCTGAGGGGAGGGATCTCTCTTTCGTGTGGATCCCCGCAAGGTTTCTCATTTTTTTCCCCATTGATAGGTTTTTTTAGTACTTTTTCCTCAGTGTGAAAGAGAGTCTGAGGGCAGAAATGTGTCTAGCTAGCATTTGTTAGTTAGTTTTATTGTTATGTATTTGTGTTTATACATTCCTCTTTTTCTTCTTTCTGAATCTTTCATGTGAAGCCCATTACAAATAAAATTTTTATTATTGTTATTAACGACACAGAAATTCTGTGATTTTGGGTCATACAAATAAAATTGAATGGAATTGAATTTCCTCAGCTCAGAGCCTGACCCCGAACATTGATGAACTTGTCCAACAGATGAGACACCACCAAGTGTAATATAGCTGCGATAGAATTGTGACCATTATGGTTAATTTTACTAATTAATGAAATTAATTTGGGGAATGGTACCAGATCTTGGTACCAGACCAGTCCTTATTTTAATAAATGTATTCTGACACTGTGAAATTTGTCTGTGTGGTTTTGGAGTAATTAGTGTTTAAAACTGCAGAGTGTCACTATAAAATAGCTGGTATAGAATTGTGACCATTGTGTTCCGATCCATCGTCTTCCGCTTATCTGGGGTAGGGTAACGGGGGCAACAGTCTCAGACGGGAAACCCAGGCTTCTCTCACCCCGGCTGCATCCTCCAGCTCACCTGGGAGGAGACCAGGTGGGATGTGCCCGAAACACCTCACCAGCGAGGCGCTCTGGGGGCATCCTGACCAGATGCCCAAACCATCCCATCTGGCTCCTTGACCTGGATGAGGAGCGGCTCGACACCGATCTCCTCACGGATGGCAGAGCGCCTCACCTGATTGCTGAGCAGCGTTGCCAGGTGGGAGGTGCTGGATTATAGTACTATTGACGCAAAATTATCGTATTTTACAAAAAAAATATCGTACACCCAGTAAAACCACGCCCATTGACAAAATAACACCCTTTACATGCACTCGTAAGGCAGTGAGAGTGAAGGAAACACACAGGAGGCAAAATCCTTGGATTCTTTTCTAAAATTGAAAGAACTGCAAAAAAAAAAAAAAAAAAACCAGGGAAATAAGAGTTTAAGAAACCCAGAAAAAAATCAATAGGGGCGGGACTTAGGAGACAGTATATATATATAAATTTATATTCTACATATACGTTATGTACATTATACAAAATCTACGTGATGTGTAGTTTTAATCTCCTCAGTCAGTCTTTATAAACTGATGAATAACATTTTGGATGCTTTTAAGCACAAATACATCACCTCTCACCAACACTACTATTTATGGATTAATCAGTTCAATTAGCTTTTTTTCTAAAGATAAAATAGTGCGTCACAGATCAAAATGATTTTTATAAAAATACCATCTACAACATTTTCAGCAAAGACTTAAACATTGACTGCAGACTGAAAATAATAAAGATTTTTTTTTCCTTTGCTGCTGTTTTTTTAAAAACTAATAATTCAATCAAAGTTCAGCGTTTCAGCATCAGAAACACTTTGATTTCCGAGCCCGCAACAAGTCACGCAAAATGACGTTCCTGCTTTTTATAACTTTGTGGGCGGGGCTTGACGCCCCAATGTAAGCAATCGCTAGCCAAAATGATTGACTGGACCTTTCAGCCAATCATTCATCTGTTCCTTTGTTTGATGCATTCAGGGTTCATTTAAAAAAAAAAAAAAAACTCCGACAAACAGTCGCGGCAGATGAAAACAAGTAACACAATTACAAGAAACGTTCAAATTATCGTATTTTGAGCATTTTTTACAATTATTGATCATACATCGTACGGAGGGCAAAAAAATCGTACAGATACGATAATTATCGTACACCTGGCAACGCTGTTGCTAAGTGAGACCACAGTAACCTTGCGGGGGAAGCTCGTTTCGGCCGCTTGTATTCGCGATCTCATTCTTTCGGTCACCACCCACAGCTGGTGACCATAGGTGAGGGTAAGAACGTAGACCGACTTGTAAATCGAGAGCTTTGCTTTTTTTGCTCAGCTCTCTCTTTACCACGACAGATTGATGCAGCGTCCTAGTTATTGCTAATGCCGCACCGATCCGCCTGTCGATCTCCCGTTCTATTTTTCCCCTACTCGCGGACAAGACCGCGAGGTACTTAAACTCCTCCACTTGGGGCAGGAGCCCGTCCCTGACCTCCAGGGGGCATTCCAGCCTTTTCTGAGTGAGGACCATGTCACCATTATGCCATGTCACCGTCAAATTTAATTATTAATAAGTGTCTTTGAGCGTCCTGAAAAGCGCTATATAAGTACAATGCATTATTATTATTACTAATAATAAAATAAACTTGGTGCATATTAAAAGATCCAAACCTGCATGTCCTTATTCTACTAAAGTGTTCATAAATAGGAGTTGATGATCAAAAACAGTCCAAGTGTAGGGTCTTCTTTTTCTTCTTTCGGCATGTCCCTTCAGGGGTCGACACAGCAAGTCAGTTTCTTCCATCTAACCCTATCTGCTGCATCTTCTTTGGTCACACCAACTATCTTCATGTCTTCCTTCACTGTATCCATGAACCTCCTCTTTGGTCTTCCTCTAGTCCTCTTTTCTGGTGGTTCCAAACCCAGCATCCTTCTTCCGATGTACTCTCACTCTCCTCTACACATGTCCAAACCATCTCAGTCTGACCTCTCTGGCTTTATCTCCAAAACCTCTAACATGTGCTGTTCCTCTAATCCTGTCCATCCTGGTCACTCCCAGAGAGATCCTCAGCATCTTCATCTCGGCTACCTCCATCTCTGCTTCCTGTCTTTTCCTCAGTGTCACTGTCTTTAGACCAATCAGCATGGCCGCTCTCACCACGGTTTTGTACACTTTCCCTTTAAATTTAGCTGAAACTCTTCTATCACACATCACCCTGATTCTTTTCTCCACCCGTTCCAGCCTGCCTGCATACGCTTCTTCACCTCTTTTCCACACTCTCCATTGCTCTGGACTGTTGATCCTAAGTACTTAAAATCTTCCACCTTCTTTCTCTCTTCTCCCTGTAACCTCCCTTTTCCATTTGGATTCCTCTCATTCACACATATGTACTGTTTTACTCTGACTAATCTTCATTCCTCTTCTTTCTAGTGCAAACCTCCACCTCTCCAGCTTTTCCTCCACCTCTTCCCTCCTCTCACTACAGATCATAATGTCATCTGCAAACAAGGGTGTGGTGGTTAAATGAATCCATCTATCCATTTTCAGTTTGTCCCAGTTAGTGACAGTCGCGAGCTCAACAAGAAGAGAAGATCTGGATTGAGATGAAACAAGGACAAAGGGTTAAACTGTCTCAGCATTGGTAGTTCCATCATTAGACTCATCGGAATGTAATCTGCTCATTAACACAATAGAAAAGATAAAGAATCATCACCATGTGTCTCTGTCCTGCTGTCACATCTCTGCATTGTTTGGATCTGTCATTTGATCTCAGTGATTTTTTTTTCCTCACCTCTTCTTTCTTTACCTTCTCATCCCCTCCTGCTCATTGTTTGGAAGTGGATGAACAGCAGATGTGTTTCCGCTGTAACACTGCTGATCATCTTCATAACTTGGAACATCTTCATTGAGTTTAAACCTGATGGTGTGAGATCTAGAATCAATATGAAGATCAAAGACGTAAGACAACAGCAACAAAGAGGATTGAGATGGTTGTATGTGTACAGTACACACACCAGTGGTGGAATGTAATGAAGTAAATGTACTTCGTTACTGTACTTAAGTAAAAAAATGTGTATCTGTACTTTACTTAAGTCAAATTTGAGACCTGTACTTTTACTTTTCCGTTTCGTTCCGTCATCTTCCGCTTGTTCTGGGGTCGGGTCGCGGAGCAACAGCCTCAAACGGGCAGCCCAGGCCTCTCTCACCCCGGCTGCATCCTCCAGCTCACCCGGAAGGATCCCAAGTCTTTCCCTGGCCAGCTGTGAGACATAGTCTCTCCAGCAGGTCCGGGGTTTGCCCCTTGGTCTCCTCCCGGTAGGATGTGCCCAAAACACCTCGCCCGCGAGGCGCTCGGGTGGCATCCTGACCAGATGCCCAAACCATCCCATCTGGCTCCTCTCTACCTGGAGGAGGAGCGGCTTGACACCGAGTTCCTCCTGGATGGCAGAGCTCCTCACCCGATCTCTGAGTGAGAGCCCAGCCACCCTGCGGAGGAAGCTCATTTCGGCCACTTTTACCTGCGATCTCCTTCTTTCGGACACCAGCTGTAGGTGAGGGTAGGAACGTAGATCGACTTGTAAATCCAGAGCTTTGCTTTTTGGCTCAGCTCTCTCTTTACCACGACGGACCGATGCAGCATCCTAGTTATTGCTGATGCCGCACCGATCCGCCTGTCGATCTCCCGCTTCATCCTTCCCCCACTCGTGAACAAGACCCAGAGATACTTAAACTCCTCCACTTGGGGCAGGACCCTGTCCCTGACCCGCAGGGACAGGGTCCCTGTCCCTTACTGTCCGTCCCTTACTTTTACTTCACTACATTTTTAGAGCAAATATCTGTACTTGTACTCCGCTGCTTTTTAAAAGTGTGTTTTACATTTTTCGTTACATTTTCGGTCGGAAATTTGAAAAATATAAAGTTGTTTTTTTTTTGCACATCTTGAAGCCGAATCTCCAAAATCAACCTGTTGAGGGAGCAGTTGATCACCTGCGGTCTCCAAGAGGGAGAAGAAGTAATGAATCGAGGATCAATCAGAATTGAGAGTAAAAATTTTCCGCAGTCATTCACCGCCAAAAAACTAACATCAAATATAGAACAAATTGAAAAAGAATCAGAAGATTGTTGTTCGTTGTGTTTACTTTTAAACAAAGTTGAGCCATCATTACACAGAGCAGGGGCAGATCCAAGGATTTTCTAAAGGTGGAGGGGGGGGGTGGGGGGGCGTGAGGTCATTGACAAAGCCAATATAGTCATTATCCTGCATTTTGGTGGCCTATTCACAAGTCCCCTTTCTTTTCTTCTTTTTTTTTTTTTTTGTGGAACAGAGGGGGGACGGGGGTGGAAGGGGAGGGAATAGGGAGGCGTCCCCCACGCCCCCCTTCTTCCTGGATCCGCCCCTGCAGAGTATTTATTTGTGACCCTACAGCACAAAAAATAACATTTGAATTATGGTCGAATACTTTTTACTTAAAAAGTAAAATTTACATCAACTACTTTTGTACTTTTACTTAAGTAGATTTTTTTATTGATACTTTTACTTAGTAAAGTAATTTTTTTGCCTAATTATCTGTACTTTTACTTAAGTACAAAAAGTGAGTACTAGATCCACCACTGACACACACACACAGAGAATGAAATAGAGATACAAGTAAAATATTCTAAGTAACAGAAAGAACTTCATTTAGAAGAGTTTTGTGCTGGTTTTCCAGCGCCATCTAGTGCCATAAATGATTATATTAAGATTCCTGTACAGATGTAATCACCCTTACAGGCCACAAGAGACATTCTATGACTGAAAGAAGCAAAGCAATCCTTTTAAATTTACTCCACTTTTACAGTTTTTATCAGAAACTGACAAAAATCACATCAGCCGACTTTTGATCAAAGGAACGATTAAAATACAAGTCATTGAAGTTTTTTGTTAATTGAATTGAATATCCTTTTTTTTTATCCCCGAAGGAAAATTTGATAGCTGCAGTATTACATTCATACAATATCCTACAACGTTGTGAATACCAAGTAATTACTCGAAGCAGTGATGGAGAGGAGGTCACTGAATAAACTCCATCATGGACAACCCTGACCATCCTCTCTTCCCACTTCTGGACAAGCAGCGGAGCTCCTTCTCCAAGAGGCTCAGACAGCTCCGCTCAAAAACCGCCCGGTACCGGAAAACTTTTATTCCCAACACAATAATACTTTATAATAACTCACAGAATAACAAATAACTGGTTCATGCTCATGTAATTCATCACTGTTTGTCACTTTATGCTTCTTATGTTACTTTTTTTTTTACCTCCTTATGCACTTACAGTCCATATTGACCTCAATGTTTTGTCACATTATTCCTTCTATTTTATTATTATTTTTTATTTTCCTTCTTGTATATATACTGTCTTTTTCTTTCTTGTTACTGCTGTAACACACAAATTTCCCAAGTGTGGGATCAATAAAGTAAATCTAATCTAAAAGTGAGAGGTTAAATAGTTTGAGGGTGGATGGCAGAAATGATTTTGTGTACCGTTCCTTTGAGCAGTGGGGTTGCAGGAGTCTGTTTCTGAACCTGCTCTACTTATGGTCCACAGATTCATGGAGCGGGTAGGAGGGATTTAGAATAATTGATGACAGTTTTGCTTTCATTCTGTCCCTCGTTACCTCCTCCACACAGGCAAGGGGTGGGCCAACCACACGTCCAGTTTTTTTTTTTACTAGCTTGTTCAGTCTGTTGGCATTCTTTGTTTTTATAAAACATATGTTTATAAAACCTATCATATTCAGAAATGTATGTGGTCTAATGAACTTCTTTGAAAACAAAAGTGTGTGTGCACGTCACCTGCTGACGAACTTGGAGTCGAGGAACCTTGCTGCTAAATTGTTGGGGATTAAAGGGATCTGACGTAATTATCCCAAGCAAACAGTTAATCTGTGACTGCTCGGCCTGGAATAGAAGTCTTACAAGAAGATGCTCGCATGCTCCACTTTTTTTTTTCTTTGTTTTTGCTCATGCGATCTACAGATGTCACGATTCTGCACAGTCATGTGTAAACCCAGAATATTTTGACAGAAACTTAGATACACATCATTAAACAGACTAGCATTTTAATGACTTGATAAAAATCTCTCAGAAGGGTTGGGTTACCTTATAAATAACTAAAAAGAACCAGGACGTTGGTGTCTAGGGCCTTCTTTTCAGGGATAAAAAACTCCTAAAACCAAGTTGAAGGAACAATAAAAGAAACCTCATGGAGACCCTGTTGGAGAGAACTTGTCCCAGGAGGAACCAGGCTGACTGTACCATAACTGGGATTACAGATTACATCACCTACATCTATTGTGATGTAGTTCAGGTTTGTAGGATAAGGAATTTGATCTTTGCCCATACAGGAGATGGGGAGAGGTTTTTGGGCTCGACAATACATATGAACACCTCGTCGAAATTTAACTGCTACGAGAAAACTTGTAAATAAGTTTTTGTTTATAGATGAATTGTTATGTGAGAAGAATTTGAATGTTTCAGAAATTTATTGGCAAGATGTTTCCAGTAAGAGTTTGACCACGACACGGCTGGTCATTACTTTCATGGACATCGTTTTTAATCACGGTCGAGGTGGTGGTGGGATCTGGTTTGGTGACCTCAGGATGATGTGTTGTCTTCAGAAGGCTGTGGGTCGGGGTCTTGTTCACATGTGAGGGGAGGACGGAGATGGAGATCGCAGGGGAATCAGTGTAACATCCGCAGTGATTAGGATTCTACATCGCTCTGTCATGGTGAAGAGAGAGCTGAGCTTAAAAAAATGACGCTCTTGGTTTAACATTCAATTGTACGTTTGTACCCTCACCCATGGTCATCATCTGTGGGTGTTGAACAAAAGAACGAGATCCTGGAACAGTGACCGAATTGAGCTTCTTCTGGCAGATGGCCGAGCGTTACTTCTCTATGGAGATAAACCAGATGGCGTGGTTTGGGAATCTGGGTACCCTGCGTCCATGTTAGGGCCATCAGTTACTATAAATACGCCCCTTGGAGCCACTGGCTGTCTACACGCCACCCTGCAAGAAAGTGGGTTCTATCTAGGGCAGGTGTGGGCAAACTTTTTGACTCATGGGCCACATTGGGTTCTAACAAGCGACATTGGGTTTGACAAGCGACCCAGAACAGGACTAGACCTGTACTTTTACTTTTCCGTCCGTTCCGTTATCTTCCATCTTCCGTCATCTTCCACTTGTTCTGGGGTCGGGTCGCGGGCGCAACAGCCTCAAACGGGCAGCCCAGGCCTCTCTCACCCCGGCTGCATCCTCCAGCTCACCCGGAAGGATCCCAAGTCTTTCCCCGGCCAGCTGTGAGACATAGTCTCTCCAGCATGCTTTGGTAACCGCTAGAGTAGACCGCTAGAATGGCGCATTGGATTTTAAACAAGCGTGCTAAATGTTACATCAAAAGCGTTAAATTTCAAATCTAGCGGCGCATGGTCTGAAATGTAGCGCGATAGCATTTAAAAAAAGTGCATTTAGCAGCGCTAGGTTTGAAATCTAAGTGCTTCATGTAACATTTTGCTTGTGTTACCGTCTAACACGTTTGTTTACGTATGTGCGTGTATTGGGCCCGATGGGTTTCCATATCTGTGCACTATGTTTATTTTGAAGGCGTGCGCGTCTCGGAGACACACAAATTTTAATGGGAGCAGTGTTGTTGTTTTCTCAACAAAGCCAATATTTTCAGAGTGCGCCATCTAGTGACGAAACATCAGAATTGCAGGGAAAATAAAACTAACAAGGTTTATTTAGTTAATTTTTTCAAGTTTGGCGGGCCGGATGAAAACGTTCAATGGGCCACATGTGGCCCACGGGCCGTAGTTTTCCCATGCCTGATCTAGGGTGACTCTTACATCCCACAACCCAAATTTGGACTCACTCTGACAATTTTTATAACTAGTTATCTACACACGTCTTTAAAAACCCTCATTGTTTTTTTTTTCTCACATGGTTGCACATGTTTTCTCTGAGTCAAGACTGCTTAGTGGAAACTCTCCCTTATGGCGTTCCCTCCCTCACCGGTGTCACTAACTCTACAGTTTGCTAATTCCAGGAAACACCAGATGCGGGCTCCGTATTCACTTAACACACAGATGCACATGCCTACTGTGAAGTTTAATGAATGTTTTTATGACACACACCTTGAACCTGTAATATACGGATTTACACATTGAGTCTGGAGAAGCTGATTTGGCTCCATGTTGTTTTGTGATTTAAGAAGTGAAAAAAGAGAGAATATAAAAAATGTGTAGATGGGAAAAACAGAAGTAAACATGTAAAGAAATGGGGGGAAAAAATAATCCTTAACTCTGTACACATGGAAATTGATCAATCAGTGTGTGTAAGATTTTGCAGATGACATTGTGATCTGTGGTGAGAGGAGGGAAGAGGTGGAGGAAAAGCTGGAGAGGTGGAGGTTTGCACTAGAATGAAGAGGAATGAAGATTAGTCAGAGTAAAACAGAGTACATGTGTGTGAATGAGAGGGACCCAAATGGAAAAGTGAGGTTACAGGGAGAAGAGAGAAAGAAGGGGGAAGATTTTAAGTATCTAGGATCAACAGTCCAGAGCAATGGAGAGTGTGGAAAAGAGGTGAAGAAGCGTGTGCAGGCAGGCTTGAACGGGTGGCGAAAAGTATCAGGTGTGATGTGTGATAGAAGAGTTTCAGCTAAAATGAAAGGGAAAGTGTTCAAAACCGTGGTGAGAGCGGCCATGCTGATTGGTCTAGAGACAGTGGCACCGAGGAAAAGACAGGACACAGAGATTAATATGCTGAGGATCTCTCTGGGAGAGACCAGGATGGACAGGATCAGAAATGAGCATATCATAAAACAGCACATGTTAGAAGAGGTTTTGGAGACAGTCAGGGAGGCCAGACTGAGATGGTTTTTGGACATGTGCAGAGGAGAGAGAGAGAGTACATCAGAAGAAGGATGCTGGGTTTGGAACCACCAGGAAAGAGGACTAGAAGAAGACCAAAGAGGAGGTTCATGGATACAGTGAAGGAAGACATGAAGATAGTTGGCGTGACCGAAGAAGATGCAGCAGATAGGGTTAGATGGAAAAAACTGACTTGCTGTGTCGACCCCTGAAGGGAAATGCCGAAAGAAGAAGAAGAAGAATGGCGTGTTAAACAGTTGAAATAGTTTCATACAGATGAATGGTCAATTCTCATTGGTCAGTGTGCATACTGGTTATACACATTGTTTTGACTTCGGAATTGCTTACCTCTTATGGTGTCGCAAGGTGCCGGAGCCTATCCTGGCTGATTTCAGCCGAGAGGCAGGGTACACCCCAAACAGGTCACCAGTCTGTTGTGGGGCCACACACAGACAACCATCCACACACACACTCCATTATACAGGCAATTTCATAGCAGCCAATCAACCTAGCATGCATGTTTTTGGAGGGTGGGAGGAAACCGGAGTACCAGGAAAAAACCCACACATAGACAGGGAGAACATGCAAACTCCACAACGAAAATACAGTGTTTGAACCCTGACCTTCTTGCTGTGAGGCCACTGCACAGCCTGCTATTCGTTTTATGAATAAAAAAATAACACAACTTTGAAAAATAAAACACTAGATTTTTTTTCTTTAATAACTCTAATCATCTGTAACTGGATTTCTGCAAAAATACAAAACTGATTGACTGATTTTGACCTTTTTCATTGAAAATGGATACAACTAATAGTTAAATGTAATCATGATTAATGGATTTAGTTTTTGATGCACCAAAAACTTAAAAAAAAATGAATAGAGGTAAATTACGTGTAAAAATTAAATCTATTCAAATGCATTCAGAATCATTTTTAAAAATGACTTTTTGACTGGAAAAAATTACAAAAACACACTGAAATCTTGGAAAGAAAAGCGTTGCAAGTTTGATCCTGAAATGCATCTGAATAATAATTAATAATCTTAATAATTTTGCGGTTTTATGGGAACGACCGGGAACACGCAGGAGGGGGGAAAATAACCGTTAAAAACGTTGACTGTTATAACCTCCTCATATTTGGTGGTGTTCATTAAAAAGTTCAGAGCGGAACATAAAGCCTGTGTTTTATCCACGCTGTAAGAAGTAGACGATCTTTTTCCAGTGGGTTTGATGTCTCCACCCACACCGGGATTACTGCGCACAGGTAGCGGCGATACACACCTCGTACATCTTTAGATTTAAAAAAAAAAACTAGCAAAGCTGGTAAAACTGAACAACAGAGAAACCAGAGGATTATTTAATCACTTTAACATCGTTTTTTATTTATTTCAGACCGATGCTTTGTTTTGGATCGCTTGTTCGATTAACTATAAATTCCTCTGAAAGAATTCCTCCGAACTCTGCAAAGACATTGTTACGTGGATTTGCGTGGGAATAAGATTTCAACAGGAGTGTCAGACTTAATTTTCTTCTTTTTCTACGTCTTGTTGAGGATAACGAGGCTACAGAAGAGGTGAGTGTTTGTGTTCACTTTATCCGATTAACCTGATATAATCTGAGTCTTAGATCTCAGTTGGATCTGTTAGAATTTGAGCTGAATGATGAGTTCTGTTACGTTCTAAAATAATTTGTAAAGCTAGCATTCAGATGTCATTTCTGTCCTACTTTAGAAATTAATCCGATAGATGATTTTTAATGTAAAACTTTAATAAAATCAGCACATGGAGTCATTTAAGTTCAAATTGCATAGAAATAAAAACGGTAACCGTTATTTTCTTGTAGATTTTATGGTCTTAACGGTAGAGGAGCACTTTTATTTTTAACCCAACTGATTTGTTTATCTATTTCAGTTATGCATGTTTGAGTCATCTACAAGCTCAACTGTCCAGTATTGCTTTTCAAAATTCAATTTTTTTTATTGTCACAATAAAAGCATTGTGAAATTTTGACAGACTCCAGCTATATGTACAAAAATGATTCAAAATAAAAATAAAACAGGTGTCAGATTGAAAAAAAAACATCATAAATGAACACTGTACAGTGAGACAACACGAGCGGCATTAGCTGATTATGTATTCGATCATTATTTACTGGACTATTTACAGTCAAGTATTATCGTGACGTTGCTGTATTACAGTGATTATTGTTGTTGGAAGCAGTGTTGCTCTAAAGCAGGGGTGTCCAAAGCCGGTCCTCGAGGGTGTCCTGATGGTTTTCCACACATACCTGGTTCAATACAGATGATGCACAGAAAGTGAAATCAACAGCCAATAGAATTTGGCACAATGACTCAATTAACTGGATCAGGTGTTTAGATGCAAGAACTTATGGAAAACCTTCAGGACACCGGCCCTCGAGGACAGGGTTTGGACACCCCTGCTCTAAAGTGTCCTCAGTGCCCGTCAGTCGGGTGTGCAAGGGTGATGGAAAGCAGTGGAGTGATTGCTTTCACAACTCTGGGGGAAATTGTTTCTATGCTGTGAAGTTGTTGTCTTGATGGCCCTGTACCGTTTCCCTGATTGGAGGGGTACAAACAGTGCTTTTCCAGAGTGGGTGGGGTCAGTTGCTTTTTATCTCACCCTCTGCTGAACCCCAGAGGTGTGGACTGAGTCTAGATCTAGCAGATGGTAGGCTATCCCCTGTGCAGTCTTTACTACCTGGGCCAAGTCCTTTTTGCCCTGTGTAGTGCAGCTGCCATACCACACAATCATGCTGAGTGACAGGATGCTCTCAATGGTGGCTCTTTAGAAGTTCACTAGAAGTTGAGTAGGGGCCCAGGGCGCTTCAACTTCCTGAGGAAGAAGACACATTTTTGGGCCTTTTTCACCAGGTGTGATGCGTTAGCATTCCACGAGAGGTCAGAGGAGATGTGGATGCCCAGAAACTTTATGCTGTCGACACGCTCCCCAGCCTTGCCCTGTATGCAGAGAGAATTGTGGTCAGTCCTCCTGGACCTCCTGTAGTCCACTATCACCTCCTTTGTCTTGCTGATGTTCAAGATGAGGTTGTTCTCCGAACACCGCTGTGTGAGGATTTGGACCTCCTCTCTGTACTGGATCTCATAAACAGTGGTTATCAAACCCCCTTGGTGGTGTCATCTGCAAACTTTCCAACCATGTTCGTGGGATGGGTGGTAGAGCAGTCATTGGTGAAGAGTGGAAAAAGTGTGGGGCTCAGTACACAGCCCTGTGGTGTTCCAGAGTTTAGAATCAGTGATGCAGATGTAAGCTCTCCTGTCCTCTCTACCTGGGGCCTGTTGGTGGGGACGTCTCTGATCCAGGAGCAGAGTGATGCTGATAGGCCTAGGTTGTGAAGCTTCAGGAGTTGCCCGTCTGGGAGAACGGTGTTAAATGCCAAACTGAGGTCCACAAACAACATCCTGATACCTGTTGGGACGCTGTAGGTGAGATAGGTGCTGTGTGGAGTGTTAGTGAGACTACATCCTCTGTGGAGCGTTTCTGTTCTCTGTGGGCAAACTGTAGACTGTCCAGGCCCGCATGGATGAAATTTTTGACGTGTCTTAGGAGAATCTGCTCAAACCACTTCATGACCACTGGGGTCTCTGTGACTGAGCAGTAATCATTGAGGCAGGTGATTGTTGTACTTTTTTGCACAGGCACGATGCTGGATGATTTCCGGCAAGTCGAGACCACCTCAACCTATCCCTATAATAGGTTGAGGTTGTCCAGGAAAACACCTGCTAGTTGGTCAGCACATCATTTTCGACCTGACACCCCATCAGGACCTGCCACCTTGTTCACATTGACCTCCTCGAAGTGGAGGTGACCTGTTGAGAGAAATCTACGGTCCTTCTGATGTTGGGAAAGTCAAAGCATGCAAAGAAGTAGTTTAGCACATTAGACAAAGTGGGATCGTGACTGTGACTAATTGCTTTGGTTGTTTGTGATGGTCCTGATACCTTGCCACATGCTGCGTGCATTGTTCCTGAAGTGTTTCCCGTTGCCCTGCTTGTGTCTCTGTTTGACCATCTGAAGGCCTTCATTCAGTTTTCTCTGAGCCTTATTGTAAGCCAGCGTATCCCCTGATCTCTAGGCTGTATCTTGGACCCTGAGCAAGAACCGCACTGTGCTATCTAACTATGGCTTCTGCTGTGGAAAAACTGTGACTGTCTTTGTGGGTTGGTACAGCATCAGTGCAAAAGTGTATGTAGAACAGCACAGGTGACGTCTAGCACTCCAGGTCTGCACCCGCTTTGAACACCCCCTAGTCCGTGTGCTCTTGGTTGTTCTTAGCCAAGACTTTTGTTCTCCATCCACATTCCAACATACTGTAAGTGTTTTTTCTCTATGCACATGCGCTACTCACGATCAGCCCCTCCCTTCAACAAGGAGTGCCCTTTTTTTTTTTTTTATGTAAATGCACCAAAATAAGAATATAAAAGCGTCTGCGTTAGCTTTGCAAACCTGACGTGCTTTACACTGTCGTTGTGGCCTCAAAATAACATTTTCACTTTATTGTGCACATGCCTAGAGGACAGTGCTAATTGGGGAACGAATTCACAATGCCAAAACTGGAAGCAAAATTGAGTAAATGTATCCCTAAGTTTTTTTTTCAGGTTCATGCTCATACTGTATATGCAATAAGACAAGCTTTATTGCCCACATAATCATACTACCTCTCTTTACTGATGTCCTTATAATTACTAACAAGCAAATAAATCCAGCTTTAAATTACATTTATATCCTTCCAAACATGATCAAGAACCTATTAGGTGCACCAGTTAGCATCTTTATCTGGATGCTGACCTTCCTGGTTGATGCATCCATCATCAGTCCGTCTTAAAACATCCTAAACAGAGTTTGAGTTGATATTTTGTTGCCTGGACATAAAGGTCCCGCTTCGTGTCTGTATGTGCCATGACCCTCACCTGCTGATTACCACAAGCTGATAACAAAAGCTTGGACTCGGTAAACCCTTCGGCTTTGTTTCCTCCTTCCTCATTAGAAAAGAGACAGAACCAGAAATCAAGGGCAACAGCTTTGGCCTACTAGCAACTAGCGTTAGCAACTTTTAAGCTAACTCTGTTTCTATCAAACCTGCTAATGAAGAATGTCTAAACCTAACATGTTAGATTCAATCATGTGTCATTATATCATTTTGATGAGAAAATGAACAGTAGGGCCTACGAACGACCAGCCAAGTGTGGGATAAAAACTTAATAACAGACATCATGTCGACTCAATTGTTGTAGTGGGTTGAGGTTATAGTATTGTAATACAGAGCAATATTCCGTTCCGTTCCGTCATCTTCCGCTTGGTCCAGGGTCGGGTCGCGGGGGCAACAGCCTTAAACGGGAAGCCCAGGCATCTCTCTCTCCGGCTGCATCCTCCAGCTCACCCGGAAGGATCCCAAGTCGTTCCCCGGCCAGCTGTGATACATGATCTCTCCAGCAGGTCCGGGGTCTGCCCCTTGGTCTCCTCCCGGTGGGACGTGCCCGAAACATCTCGCCCGCGAGGCGCTCGGGGGGGCATCCTGACCAGATGCCCGAACCACCCCATCTGGCTCCTCTCAACCTGGAGGAGGAGCGGCTCGACACCGAGCTCCTCCCGGATGGCAGAGCTCCTCACCCGATCTCTGAGTGAGAGCTCAGCCACCCTGCGGAGGAAGCTCATTTCGGCCGCTTGTACCCGCAATATCATTCTTTTGGTCACCACCCACAGCTGGTGACCATAGGTGAGGGTAGGAACGTAGATCGACTTGTAAATCGAGAGCTTTGCTTTTCGGCTCAGCTCTCTCTTTACCACGACGGACCGATGCAGCGTCCTAGTTATTGCTGACACCGCACCGATCCGCCTGTCGATCTCCCGCTCCATCCTTCCCCCACTCGTGAACAAGACCCCGAGATACTTATACTCCTCCACTTGGGGCAGGACCCTGTCCCTGACCCGCAGGGGGCATTCCACCCTTTTTCGGGTGAGGACCATGGAGCAATATTCTCCCAATAGTTACAAATTCACTGGTGACATCCAGATGACACTAACCAGGTTACTTCTAGAGGCTGGCAAGGAAGCAGGAGTAGTGAAATCCCATCAGGAATGTAATTGGCCTGAATTGGCATGATGGGTAACTCAAATTCACCTGAATTTGTTGCATACTGTATGATCTGATACACCTGGTGATTCATCCTTGTTTTTTTTGTATCTTTTCCTCAAGATTTTATAAACTTGATCGCAAAAAAGGTTGAATTCTAAGATTCTAAGATTTGCTTTGCAGAGATAAAGCTGAGCAATCAACAGTTTAATTCCTTCCAGGTTCACCATCAGGTCAGCGAGGCTTACCTGTCCCTCCAGCTCATTCACGTCAACATTTACACCAAGAACTTCTTCTGAGATCAGCTAAATCTGTTTGATTCATTCAGATGCAGCACATCTGCAGCTACGAAAGCAAAACTCTTGTTTTTAGGACATAGCAATCAGTGGTGGATGAAGTACTCACTTTTTGTACTTAAGTAAAAGTACCAAAAAAAAAAATCTACTAAAGTAAAAGTACAAAAGTAATTGGTGTAAATTTCACTTTTTAAGTAAAAAGTAAAAGTATTTGATCATAATTCAAATGTTATTTTTTGTGCTGTAAGGTCACAAATAAATACTCTGCAGGGGCGTGACCCCCCCTCTCCCGCCTCTTTTGGTCCACAAAAAAAAAGAAGAATGGAAAGGGGACAAGTCAAGCTATCCCCTAGCAGTGCCAGCGAATGGGCCGCCAAAATGCAAGAAAAAGACACTTAATTATTAAAATGTTTTGGGGGGAGGCCCCCAGTCGCCCTAAATTGGCTTTGTCAATGACCTCACGCCCCTCCCCCTCTCCTTTAGAAAATCCTAGATCCGCCCCTGCTCTGTGTAATGATGGCTCAACTTTTTATTTAGAAGTAAACACAACAAACAACGATCTTCTGAATCTTTTTAATTTGTGCTATATTTGATGTTAGTTTTTTGGCGCTGAATGAATGGAAAATGTTAACTCCCGATTCTGATTGGTCCTCGATTCATTACTTCTTCTCCCGATCAACTGCTCCTTTTGATTTTGGCAATGCGGCTTCAAGATGCGCCAAAAAAAAAAACAACTGTGTTTTTCAAATTCCTGGACGAAAATGTAACGAAAAATGTAAAACACTTTTAAAAAACAGCGGAGTAAAAGTACAGATATTTGCTCTAAAAATGTAGTGAAGTAAAAGTAAAAACTACAGGTCTCAAATTTTACTTAAGTAAAGTACAGATACACAATTTTTTTTTACAGTAATGAAGTACATTTACTTTGTTACGTTCCACCACTGATAGCAATGGACTTTATGATGGCTATTTCCAATTTTAATGAGCCCAAGTGATTAAAATAAGGAGGATAGGGAACAAAATATTCAAGTTTTCAATATGTTTTCACTCTGTTAGAACATTAGACGGTAAAATTTGACCAGTTTTTATGAACGTAAGACTAAATAGAACATGTATTTACGCACCGATGAGTGGTCAGGTATGACGTCTATCGCAAACCCCCTTTCATGGGGACCACTGTTCTGGATTTGTGGCATAATAATGACACACAATGGGTTGATCTAGTTGGAATCGGGCCTGTGTGATTTCAGCTTCAGTTGCTCCTTGTTGCTTTGGGACAGGTTGCATGATGGGAAAGAGCCTGTTACACCATAGTTACCTGAAAGAACTCAACCAAACAACTTGGAAAGTTTACAGATCGGCAAGATGGAAGGACTCTGTCTTGTTTGCATTAAAATACTTGATAAAATACTAAAAATCAATACATATGAGACATCTAGAAATTAGAGATGCCTAGAAATATCAGGCAAAGCTGTCGTGAAACATTCTCATTTTTGGATTTTTAAGGGTCCTGAACCTTTGAATGTTCGTATAGTTATTTCTCACTCCCCAATTCCAATCCGAGGGAGCAAAGGCTGTTCCAGATGCTTGGCAGCTGGATCTATCCTGAGCCTATTTGTGATTACACACCTACATTAGGGCCTTTAATCGTTTCTCTTATGAATTTCCCAAACACATTAGCCACAGTTCACAGTATTTTCTTTAACAAATATTAAACTTTTTCTCTCATAAAAGTGTCACAAAATGAACATTTTAATTGATCACAACTCCCCACTGATATTCGGACTCGAATCAGTCCTGGACGTGGAACTACAGACCACCTCTATGCCTTCTTCAGGATCCTAGATGGGTCATGGTAGTTTTGCCCAATCAGTCTACATGTGTTTTGTGGATCTGGAGAAGGCTTTCGACCGTGGTCCCCACGGGACTCCTATGGGGCGTCCTCCAGAAATACGGAGTCTCTGAGCCCTTTTTACAAGCTGTCCAGTCTCTGGATGACCGGAGCCAGAGCTTGGTTTGTTTTACTGGCAGTATGTCGTTTCCATTTCCAGTGAGAGTTGGACTCCGCCATAGCTGCCCTTTGTCACCGATTCCGTTTATTACCTTTATGGACAGAATATCTAGGAGCAGCCGAGGTGGTGAGGTAATCTGATTTGGTGCCCTCAGGATTGGATCTCTACTTTTTGCAGATGATGTGGTCCTGTTGGCTTCATTGAGCAGCGATCTACAACTCACTGGATCAATTTGCGGCTGAGTGCGAAGCGGCCGGGAAGAAAATCAGGGCCTCCAATTCCAAGACCATGGTCCTCTCCTGGAAAATGTTGGAGAGCCCCTTATGGATCAGGGACAGAGTCCCGCTCCAATTGGAAGAGTTTAAGTTTCTCGGGGGTCTTGTTCACAGTGGGGGAAGGATGGAGCGGGAGATCGACAGACGGATTGGTGCGGTGTCCGCAATAAACACAACACTGCATTGATCCATTATGGTGAAGAAAGAGCTGAGCCGAAAAGTAAAGCTCTTGATTTACAAGTCGATCTACGTTCCTACCCTCACCTATGGTCACCATCTGTGGGTGGTGACCAAAAGAACGAGATGACAGATACAAGCGGCTGAAATGAACTTTCTCCGCAGGGTGGCCGGGCTCTCACTCAGAGATAGTGGCAGGAGCTCGGAGTAGAACCGTTGCTCCTCTGGATTGAGAAAAGCCAAATGGGATGGTTTTGCAAGGCAAACACCTTGCTGATGAGATATTCCGTCCCCCTGGAGGAGACCCAGATGCAGGCCTTGGACATGCTGGAACGGAATAGTACTGATATATTTACACGAGCAGTGTTTAATGAGTTCGCTAAAGCGTTTCAACGAATCCAGACCATTGCAACATGTAATAATAAAATTTTATTTATAATGCACTTTCTATCTCCAGTGGAGATCTCAAAGTGCTACAATGACCAAAAGGAACAACAAACAGCAAAATTAAATAAAACCACAAAAAACAACACTAAAAACGTTGTTGAAAAGCCTTTAGAAATAAAAATGTCTTCAGTCTTTTCTTAAAAACCTCAACGCTCTGTGGAGCCCCTCAAGCTCTCGGGAAGATCGTTCCAGAGCTGTGGAGCAGCTGCCTGGAAGGCCCTGTCCCCCATAGTGGAGAGTTTGGTCCTTGGTTGGTGCAGGAAGTAGGAGGAAGAGGAGCGCAAGCCTCGGACAGTGGTGTGGAGGGTTAGGAGAAGGAGGAGGAGCTCAGGTCTCGGACAGTAGTGTGGAGGGTTAGGAGAAGGAGGAGGAGCGCAGGTCTCGGACAGTGGTGTGGAGGGTTAGGAGTTCTTGGACAGTGGTGTGGAGGGTTAGGAGTTCTTGGAGATAAAAAGGTGCAGTGCCGTGTATGCACTGATGGGTGAGGAGGCAGACCTTGTCCTGAATTCTGTATTTAACGGGTAGCCAGTGGAGGGATTTGAGGATGGGAGTGATATGGTCGTATTTGCGCCTCCTTATCAGGATCCGGGCAGCGCTGTTCTGGATGTGCTGGAGCTTTTGTAAACCCCTGCATTTACGTCTAATTTTTATTATTCGTTTCTCCTGCAACTAAAGGGTGAGATTAGACTTAAACTGAGTCGTTAACGACCTGAGTTACAGACAAATCTGCCACTACCTCTGGAAGTCACTCTTCTGTTTAGCCTTTTAAAGTCAAAGAGATCTTTAAAGGTCATATCATTAGGCGGATATCAAACGGATTAATTAATTCCAGCACACAGAAGCACGCTTGATGTTCCAGAACATACTCAAACAGCTTTTTTTTTTTTTTGCTTAAAACGTTTTGAAAACGCAAAGTTTTTTAAAAACTCCTCTATCTTCTTTTATGAGCTACAAAACCCCTGATTGTGTCTGCGGGGGCATTTTTGCTTGCCACCAAGGCAACAAGCTTTTATCTAAAGCAACATGCTGTCTCCTTTCACTCTACTTTTTAAATGCTAAGCTTATTAAATCCTCCACAGGCTCATGCTTCATTCCTACTGAATTTCTTTTATCTCTTTTCCATGGTTCTAAAGTCTGCATATAGCTTGAAGCTGACTCAGTCGGGGTTAAACATACACCATATCATTATATCTGTCTGAAAAACGACTCACCATCATTATTTGGTAGCCAATTGGTTTGTGTTCCCATACAAAAAAAAAGCCCATAAATACTGTATGTTGGTAATAATGTGACACATGTTGATCGAAATGATTGAACTTTTTTTTTTAATGATCTTTTTCAGGGTTCTCAGTCCTGTGTGGGATGTTAACGGACTGGTGGCCCGTTAAGGCTGAAGGAGCATGGTGAAACACCAACCCTTGCAGGTCTATGAGAAGCAGGTCTTTCTGTCGTTTATCACTGGGATCTATGGTTGCCGCTGGAAACGGTACCAGCGCTCCCAAGACGACAGCTCCAGGGTAAGTTCTTAAGTTTGGACAGTAGTGGATTGACCCTGCAGCTCAAACCTGGTCTTTGGTTGTTGCGTCTCCTCAGTAACTGTTTTATAATTATAAAATTATATTTCTGTTTTGAACTAATACAAACAAAAATAGTTTGGATATCACTGATTTCACCTCCACAATAAGCACTTCCCAAATCAACCGATCAATCAATCCCAATTGCATGAAGTTTTGAAAATAATAGGGTTCCAATATTTTCAGCTGTTTTTGATTTTGTATCTTCAAATGAAGCAGCGAACAAAACTCTTAAAATTGGTTGAAAGTTGTCGAGCAACGTAATTAACTGTAGCTGAAATAAATAATTCAGTTCCGTCCCTTTTCGCTTATCCGGGGCCGGGTCGCAGGCGCAACAATCTCATATAAGAAGCCCAGGCTTCTCTCACCCTGGCTGCATCCTCCAGATCATCTGGAAGGATCCCGAGTCATTCCCCAACCTGCTGTGAGACATAGTCTCTCCAGAGGGTCCGGGGTCTGCCTCTCGGTCTCCTTCCGGTGGGATGTGCCCGAAACACCCCACCAGCGAGGCGCTCAGGAGGCATCCTGACCAGATGTCCAAACCACCCCATCTGGCTTCTCTAGACCTGGATGAGGAGCGGCTTAACACTGAGCTCCTCCCGGATGGCAGAACTCCTCACCCAATCTCTGAGTGAAAGCCCAGCCACCCTGCGGAGGAAGCTCATTTTGGCCGCTTGTATCCGTGATCTCATTCTTTCGGTCACCACCCACAGCTGGTGACCATAGGTGAGGGTTGGAACGTAGATCGACTTGTAAATCGAGAGCTTTGCTTTTTGGCTCAGCTCTTTATTTACCACGATGGATCTATGCAGCATCCTAATTATTGCTGATGCTGCACCTAAAAAATGTTTTGTGATAATCATCAATCTATATATCAGATGTGAGATATATGTTCAACATATCATAAAAACAAACCCCTCTATTGCAAACAGGTCAAGAGAGTGATGACTTTTTCTGTGATACCCTAAAAGGTAAGGGGAGAACTTTACTCTCCTTTTCTTCCTGTTGTGCTGTTTGCTAACGCGGTCTCGTGGAGCACACATGCCTTCTTACACCCGATGTTCCACTTTTGCTGACATATGATAAGATTTTCTTGAAGCTTAACCAGATCGGTTGCTTTTCATCTGTATCCACAACGATTTCCTTTGTTTGGCTTATACGTTGTACTCTCTCGTTTTTTCATTGGGAGAAGCGTGGCTCGGTGGGTAGGGCGATTGTCCTGTTACCGGCAGGTTGCTGGTTGGATCCCCCGCCCAAAGTGCATGCCGAGCTGTCCTTGAGCAAGACACCGAAGCCCCAGTTGCTTCTGATAACAGTGGTACACGCCTTGCATGGCAGCTCCCATCATCAGGAATGAATGAACCGAGTATGGAGTGAATGAATAATGCATTTTATGAGGCGTCTTAGAGCGTCCTGAAAAGCACTAAATAAGTTCAAATTATTATTATTATTTTGATGTTAAACTAGCATTTTTATTATTTTTAACATACTGTATTCATCCCTCAAACGGGACAATTTTTGCACAGTGGCCTCACAGCAAGAAGGTCGTGGGTTCGAGTCCCGGGTGGGGACGAGGCTTGTAACACTGTCCTTTCTGTGTGGAGTTTGCATGTTCTCCCCGTGTCTGTGTGGATTTTCTCCGGGTACTCCAGTTTCCTCCCACCCTCCAAAAATATGCATGTTAGGTTAAGAGGTTGGCCTGTGCCAAATTGCCCGTAGGAATGAGTGTGTGTATGGCTGTATGTATTGGCCCTGCGACAGACTGGCGACCTGCTCGGGATTTACCCTGCCCCTCGCCTTGAATCAGCCGGGATGGGCTCCAAAACCTCTAACATGTGCTGTTCCTCTGATATACTCATTTCTAATCCTGTCCATCCTGGTCACTCCCAGAGAGATCCTCAGCATCTTCATCTCTGCTACCTCCATCTCTTTTTCCTGTCTTTATAATTTTGACATTTATTTTAGACCTGGGGTGTCCAAAGCGGGTACTCGAGGGCCGGTGTTCTGATGGTTTTAAACACGTTCCTGGTTCAATACAGCTGATGCTTAGAAAGTGAATCAACAGCCAGTAGAATTTGGCAATGACTCAATTAACTGGATCAGGTGTGTAGATGCAAGAACATTTGGAAAACCTTCAGGACACTGGCCCTCGAAGACCAGATTTGGACACCCCTGTTTTAGACCATAAAGGTTTCAAATAAATCTTCCTTCAAGCTTTTAAACCAAAATCCCACAGGGCTTCCAATCCAGGCTCTGGGAACTAGGGTAAAAAAAAATTGCACAAAAGATAAAAAAGAATGTGTTCAATGTTGGGATGTGCAGAGCATGGCCCGACACCCACCAGGCAACATCTCCTGCTGCAGGAGGCCTCCTTTGGTACAAGAATCATTAGTTTAGCAATAAATTTGTTCTTCGCTGAGTACTGCTGATGCTGCAATCCTCTTTGGCATAAAGTTCACGGTGAAGAGTGAGACAAGGATAAAGGTTACAAATCTCAGTGAGCGGTGATGCGTAGTGTTTGGTTGAGGAGTTCATGAACGGAACTTCATCATAACCCAACAAAGAGAAAAAATATTGTGGTCTTTGCAGCTCGGAAGGAAAAGGATTTTTTTTATCTAACAGAATTTAAGTTTTACCTTTACTTTACAGATTAAATTTGTGATATGCAGCTTAAAAAACAGGTCCTCAAAATGTAAGGTGGTCATACATCATAATTTATCTTGGGTGGTTTAATATGTCTATAATATTTCCAGGTAACTCATGTACATTAGAAGACTATTACTTTAGTTTTCTCTGCATTCAGCACCAGTTTTAATGAATGCAAGACAACAGCTAGCTTAGCTGGAGATCAACAGACGGATCAGTGCAACGTCAGCAATAACTAGGACGCTGCATCGGTCCGTCGTGGTAAATCGAGAGCTGAGCTGAAAAGCAAAGCTCTTGATTTACAAGTCGATCTACGTTCCAACCCTCACCTATGGTCACCAGCTGTGGGTGGTCACCGAAAGAATGAGATCACGGATACAAGCGGCCGAAATGAGCTCCTTCATTTATAACTGAATTAAAATAATTCATAACTTTAATTATTATAAACTGTGGTTACATTATGCAGCAAAATGGAGAAAAATGACTTATTTTTCAAAAAGGTTCTGGGGAGGATGCCCCAGACCCCTCTATACTGGCGAGCACCACAGGTGCTCGTTTTGTGCCGCCTCTTTAGAGAATCCTGGATTCACCGCTGGGTACAGGAGCAGACGGATGGCATGCTTTGGTAACCGCTAGATTTGACCAAGAGAATGGTACGCTAGATCTTAAACAAGCGCTAAATGTTACATCAAGAGCGTTAAATTTCAAATCTAGCGGTGCTAGGTCTGAAATCTAGTGCGATAGTGCTTAAAAACGTACATTTAACGGCGCTAGGTTTAAAATTTAAGCGCTTGATGTAACATTTAGCTTGTTTTAACATCTAACACGCTTGTTTACGTGTGTGTATTGGGCCCGATGGCTTTCCATATCTGTGCACACTGTGCACACTTTTAAGGTGTGCGCATCACGAAGACACACACATTTTAATCGGATTAGTGTTGTTGCATTTTTGGCGCCATCAAGTGACGAACATCAGAATTGCAGGAAAAATCAAACTAACATGGTTTATTTATTTAATTTTTTTCCAGTTCGGTGGGCCGGATTAAAGCTTTTAACAGACCGCATGTGACCCGTGGGCCATAGTTTGCCCATGCCTGGTTTAGTCTGTTGGCATCCTTTTGTTTTATACCAGCTCCCCAGGCGGCCACAGCAAAGAACAAGACACTCCATGATAAAAAACAAAACATGCTGATGAAGACCTCATTGTAAATCTATTTACTTAGAACTATTTCTATCTACAAATCTGTACGCTCCGTCTATATTGTTTTTGTATTCATATAATTAAATGTAGAATTGTGTACGTCTGTTAACGTTGTGTTGCACAGCTCATCAGGGTGCGTTGATTTTCCTATCATATGCTACACCAACCCCTCCCATGGTATTAGCCTTTAATCCTGTTAACCACAGAGGGAACGAGTCCTTGAAGCACTTTACCGACTTACCTTTACCACAAATGACAAACCAGCAGACTGAACGGGAAAAAGTTTCAACCAAATCAACAAAACACTGAAAAAAAACCTCTTGACACACGATTGGATTTCTGTGAGAAAAAAAGTGGAACATTGAGTGGATAAATCAGATTATTCTAATGCTTATATTTTTAATATTTTAGAGAAGAAAGAGTCTTTTAAGACAATGATCAAGAATAAAATTTCTATCTTGTAACTGTCGATAGAATACCAGACCAGACGGGCGGTGATTGGCTCAATAAAATAATTCTAACAACTTTGAAAGTCCTGTTGGCTTCATCGGACCGTGATCTCCAGCTCTCGCTGAATCAATTTGCTGCCGAGTGTGAAGCGGCCGGGATGGGAATTAGCGCCTCCAAATCCGAGATCATGGTCCTCGCCCGGAAAAGGGTGGAATGCCCCCTTCGGGTCAGGGACAGGGTCCTGCCCCAAGTGGAGGAGTTTAAGTATCTCGGGGTCTTGTTCACGAGTGGGGGAAGGATGGAGCGGGAGATCGACAGGCAGATCGGTGTGGCGTCAGCAATAACTAGGACGCTGCATCGGTCCATCGTAGTAAAAAGAGAGCTGAGCCGAAAAGCAAAGCTCTCGATTTACAAGTCGATCTACGTTCCAACCCTCACCTATGGTCACCAGCTGTGGGTGGTGACTGAAAGAATGAGATCAATGGGTACAAGCGGCCGAAATGAGCTTCTCCCACAGGGTGACTGGGCTCTCACTCAGAGATCGGGTGAGGAGCTCTGCCATCCGGGAGGAGCTCGGTGTCGAGCCGCTCCTCTTCCAGGTCGAGAGGAGCCAGACGGGGTGGTTTGGGCATCTGGTCAGGATGCCCCCCGAGCGCCTCGCGGGCGAGGTGTTTTGGGCACGTCCCACCGGGAGGAGACCAAGGGGCAGACCCCGGACCCGCTGGAGTGACTGGAGAGACTATGTCTCTATGGAGAGACTATGTCTCTCCAGCTGGCCGGGGAACGACTCGGGATCCTTCCGGGTGATCTGGAGGATGCAGCCAGGGTGAGAGAGGCCTGGGCTACCCGTTTGAGGCTGTTGCCCCCGCGACCCGACCCCAGAACAAGCGGAAGATGACGGAACGGAACTTTGAAATAAGAGTTTCATGGTGGTGCAGTGGCTAGCACAGTTGCCTCACAGCAAGAAGGTCAGGGTTTGAGTCCTGCAGTGGAGTGGAGACAAGACTTGAAACACTGGTCTTTCTGTGTGGAGTCTGCATGTTCTCCCCATGTATGTGTGGGTTTTCTCCAGGTACTCCGGTTTTCTTCCACCCTCCAAAAACATGCATGTTAGGTTGATCGTCCACTACCAAATTGCCCCTAGGAATGAGTGTGTGTATGGTTGGTTGTCTGTTGGTGTGGCCCTGCTACAGACTGGTTACCTGTTTGGGGTGCACCCTGCCGAGATAGGCTCTGGCACCCCTGCGACTTCAGTAGGGGTAAGTGGTTCAGAAGAAGAAACAAAATGAAACTTTGAAATATTGTGAATAATGTAAACAGAGATTCCAAGTTTTTGGCTTCCCAAAGTGGGAGATTTTGAGGCGGGGCCAAAAGGAGGAGGGGCTGTGCCATGACATGACGTCACATCCGCCAATGGACAACACCCGCCAAGACAGTTGGTGTAAAACAAACTGTTCGAAACAAGAGAAATTAGCTGGAAAATTGTGCGTCTTACGTGTGTTACCACCTAGTGTTATGTATCAGTACGAAGAGGAATTACCACCAAGAATACACCCCTGTACTGCTTGGTCACGCTTTGTCTTGTGGCTCATGCACATAAGCTGTCAAATGACCAAAGTTCCCAAATGTCCGACTTCTTCCATACGTTCACCAAAAACAATACTGTCAATACCACTCATCCCCTTCCTGGACATCTCCGGGCTGAGGAGCCCCCCGTGTTTCCATCAGGATGAAGAACATTTATTGACTTCTTTAGATATTTAGCTGTATAGTAGAAAAAACTAATATTTAAACAATAATCTTTGACATATTGTTTGCTCGTCCTGGGGGAGGGATCTCTCTTTCGTGTGGATCCCCACGAGGTTTCTTATTTTTTTCCCCACTGATGGGTTTTTTATGAGTTTTTCCTCACCGTGAAGGAGAGTCTAAGGGCATAAGTCTTGTTTAGTCTTATTTAGACTAATTGTAAAAAAAATAGAAGCCTGTGTTTTAAATTGTCGAGCAGACTAGTTATTTTTCTTGCTGTGTATTTGTGTTCATACATTCCTTTTTTTTGTGAAGCCCATTGAGACGGAAATTCTGTGATTTTGGGCTATACAAAAAAAATCAAATTCAATTGAATCAAATAGACCATGCAGATTGCTACCAGCGGCTTTCAGATGCACAGCAGCAGGAGATGCCATGTGCTTAGCCTAATTATACTTAATCATGTTCATGGAATGCACTAGAGTGTTCATCATGCGGAAGTTATAATAGCCTTGGTGGGTGAGCGTGAGATAGGTTCTAATTGTGGTTGTCTCCTGCCCAATGCAGGAGACTTGGCACGTCTAATGTAGTAATTTTTTTGTGTTTTTGTGTGTGTGTTTTTTCACAGTGGGAGTGCACATGGCTCTTCCTGTTGTGCAGTTCTTTCCTTTTGCTTCTCTTTTGGGGTTATTTCTGGCTGGTGGCACAAAATGATTTTAACGACTTTAACAAGTAAGTATTTTGATCAATTGTTTAACTTTTAGTTCCAGCATGTTGCGATAGTGTCATACTGTAACTACAACCATTTTAAAAAGACTGGTTCTACGTGATGTGTTCATAGGTTAATCTCTCTCTCTAAATGATGTGAACTAAAAAAACAAACAAAAATAAACATTTGTGTGAAATGTTAGCGACCAAGTTTCTTTTAGATGAATAAGCCAAAATTACAATTCTCTAGATATTTAATAAAAATTGTTTTCCAAACTTATGCGATTGAAATACCAATAAAAATACTTCATCTAAAATACTTCATAGTTCATAATCTATTAGTTCATGACTTTTTAACACTAGGACCGCCACAGGCATCAATATGACTCAACGTCATCTTTATATGCTAATTAGAATAAATAAAACACACACAAAGAGGCTGACCTTTTATGACTTTTAATATAAACATGTTTTCTATTTTATTATGTATTTTTTGTGTTCTAAAAATGAACATTTGAAAATTTATAAGCATTTCATCTCCTCTATCCGGGGCGTAGCAGCTGGGAAGAAGCGGGATTTGCTATGTTGTTGCTATGTTGTTATGGCAACAAACACATTGCTATGGCCACACACATGTGTGTGTTTATATTTGTGGAGAGAGACAAGGAGGACTCTGACGCCATTACAGAAACACTTTGAGTGAGATAATATTGAAGAGATACCACGGAAAGAGTAAGAAAATAGTTGTCTGAATAAAGTCAGCCATGTTTTCTAGATAAGTCTTGAAAGTTCAAGTTAACATATGGGTAAATAGCCTACAGACAATTTATAACGAGGACATTTTTGAAGCAGCAGCGCAAAATGTGGAAAAAAAAGTAGGCTATCGACAAATTAGATCATTTTAATTTAGTGTTTGCTTTTTATTCTAGGTTTTAAAAATATTTAACATTTTATCATTATTATTACTTTAAAAATTGAGTGGTTTAAAATTTTATTTATGTAATATAGCAGCGGAAAACACAAATAATTAAATAAGCATCACATTGACGGTCAGGGTGCTTGCAGGTCAATTTAGAACCGGCGGTCGTAGTGTTAACAGCAAAAATACACACAATAATTGTGTAAAAATAGTGAAAAAGAATTCTGATAACTTATGACATATTTTGATAACTTATGGGTTTTTTTTGTGTAGTTTATGTAATTTTGTTTTGCTTTGTCGTTTTTTTTAACATTTCTGCTCGAAATAAACTGAACTGAACTTAACACAGTCTTTCAGATAGATGTATGTTATTGTGATGCATGCTGTTTTTAGTAATGTCATTATCACGAGCAAGTAAACACATGTTTGACTTTTTTTTTTTTTTAAGGTCTATCTATAACCGATCTGGCGAGTGGAGGGATGAGACGATCCCCATTATCACCACCACCACCGTAGGATTCAGCTACATCACATTCCTACTAGTAATGAGATTTAACAATCTTATAAATACTGTTTAAATGAATCAGCAATGATTGTCTCGTTAAATCTCGTTTTTCTTTTCAGATTTTAGCACTTTTCCACATATCTCTGGGACAGCAACTCAATCTCTACTGGGTTCACAAGGTGCCACGAAATCCTCATTGTTTACAGTTGTTAAGATTAGTTTCATTCTTGTTTGATGAACAGATTTTAGTTCTTATTTCTTGTGTTGTTTCTACAGATTGGGGTGTTAGCCACCTTTTTAACCACTATCTCTGGCATCGTGTCTGTTGATGATGTTTGGGGAGATGAGTGGGACATCCTTCTTGTGTCACTGCAGGTAAAACGTGTCGAAATAACATCTCAGCCCACATTCGTAAAAATGAAAAAAGACCCAGATAAAATCTGAATCTCAGACATTTTAGAATAAAAAAAGGAAAAAAAGAATCTCAGGTTCTAGAGTAGGCATGGGCAAACTACGGCACGCGGGCCACATGCGGCCTATTAAACGTTTTAATCCGGCCTATGGAAAATAAAAAAATAAAAAAAATAAGCCTTGTTAGTTTTATTTCCCCTAAAACTCAGATAATTCGTCACTACATGGCGCACTCTAGATATATTTGCTTTAATGAGAAAACAACAACACTGCTCCCAATATAGTGGGTGTGTCTTTGTGATGCACGTTGTCAAAATAAACAGTGTGCACAGATATGGAAAGCCATCGGGCCCACTACACACACATAAACAAACGTTTTAGATGTTAAAACAAGCAAAATGTTACATCAAGCACTTAGATTTCAAACCTAGCGCCACTAAATGCCCGTTTCTGAGCAATATCGATTTCAGACCTAGCGCCACTAGATTTGAAATTTACCACTCTTGATGTAACATTTAGCGCGCTTGTTTAAAATCTAGCGCGCCATTCTATTGGTCTAATCCAGACCTGGGCAAATTAAGGCCCGCGGGCCACATCCGGCCCTTTGTACGTCCCGGTCCGGCCCGCGTGAGGCCAATCATAAACACCATAAATTAAACTTTTTTTTTTTTTACTTTTATTTTGAAATTTTATTTTGAAAAGCGTTATGTCGCTAGTATGCACGTCGTAGACGTAGCACCTTCACTCGCGTGTACACGTGTGTGAGTGAACGTGATACTGTTCGCCAGGTTATCCCCAAGATGTCGGCACACCCCAAGAAAAGAAAAGTCGATAACGAATGCCGTATTTTCAACGAAACATGGACTTCCACATATTTCTTTACAGAAATTAAAGAAATTTCTTCTGATTATCAGTACCAGCTATTCAAAATATTTAATTTAAGTATTTTACAATGAAAGAAAGTTGGTGGCCCTCTGACACAATTCAGGCTTCTCATGCGGCCCCTGATAAAAATTAATTGCCCACCCCTGGTCTAATCTAACGGTTACCAAAGCATGTCATCCATCTACTCCTGTTTCGGCCCCTTTGTCAAATGTTAGAATTCAATGTGGCCCGCGAACCAAAAAGTTTGCCCACCCCTGGTCTAGAGACACATTTTGAATTAAATGTTTTTATTAATATCAAATAATATGTTTTATGATTGTATTATGTCTGCTACAGTAGTCTGCAGTGTTCTTGTTTTTAAACCTAACAAACAGTATAAAAAAAATGAAAATAGCACAAAAAAACATGTATATAACTTAAAACTTTATTTTAAGTTATTGTTTTTGTAAAAAGCAGGGGTTTTTTTTCAGATAAAGCCAAGAAAAAAGTTAACAACGAGCTGGAAGAAAGCTAGAAAATCTTACTTTGATCATCTAAAAATGATATTTGCAGTGTTTTTTAACTTTTAAAAGTTCAGATTTATTGTTTAGTTTTTTGAAAGCTAAATTAAATGTTAAATTTCAAGCATTTACAAGTAGTATTTGGTAAAGCAATTAAAGTATTTAGCAACAGGCGGCACGGTGGTGCAGTGGGTAGCACAGTGGCCTCACAACAAGAAGGTCAGGGTTCAAGTACCAAAGTGGGAGGAGGCTTGAAATACTGGTCTTTCTGTGTAGAGTTTGCATGTTCTCCCTGTGTATGTGTGGGTTTTCTCTGGTTACCTTCCACCCTCCGAAAACATGCATGTTAGGTTGATAGGCCGGTACAAAATTGCCTCTAGGAATGAGTGTTCGTGTATAGCTCCCCGACAGATTGGCAACTTCTCGGGGTGTACCCTGCCTCTCACCTGAAATCGGCCGGGATAGCTCTGGCACCTCCTGAAACCCTGTTAGGGATTAGTGGTTCAGAAAACAAATGAATGAATGATGATTTCAGTCAGTTAGTCGGTCACCTTCTCAACCGTATATGTCTTCCGGGGTTGCGAGGGTGCCAGAGACCATCCCGGCTGATTCGAGGCGAGGGTCAGGGTACACCCCAAACAGGTTGCCAGTCTGTCGCGAGGCCTTAATGATGACTTAATGGAAAAAAAATAATAAGAAGAATAATCCAGCCATTAGTTTACCATCGGTGTGTAAATCTTTGTCTTTGGACCCCATGCTACACGTTCATCTGTGTTTTAGCAGGACCATAGATAGCTGAGGTTAAACACAATCTTCACTGATTTCTCTGGCATTTACTTGTTCTGTTAAACAAAAATTTCCGTTCATTAACGGTATTTCACGTGTGTTTCAGTCCACAGCCCCGTTTCTTCACATCGGAGCCTTGGCCACGGTCACAGCCGTGAGCTGGTTGGTTGCTGGATATGTGGTCCGCAAAGAAAGATCCAGTAAGCATTTATGGGTTTACTGTTTCTCAAACTTTAAAAAAAAATGGTGTATAACTGCTGATGTATGTAAACAATCAGATGCTCATCAGAAAAAAATGGTATTTTAAAGACAAAATAAGTAAAAGCAGTTCTTTATTTTTTTTCTTTTCCTCAGACTTTCAGATGATGGTGTTAGTGGTCTATTGCCTGATTTTCATGGCCGTGTGCCTGGCACCGCTAACATTCAGTTGCCCTTGCATCATGGACCGCCACACCCTCAAACCACGACCAGACGTGATTGGCCGTCGGGGAGCTCCTATGGTGGGTATTTGGTATCCAGAGACAGTGAGAAAACTTGTAAAACCACAAGGTGTTCATACACTTATTTATCTCACGGTTTATCTTCATGTACTGTATATGTATGTTTATCCTCTCTTAGCGATAGACACTAACCCAGGGGTGGGCAAACTTTTTCATTCGTGGGCTACATTGAGTTCTAACATTTGACGAAGGGGGCCGGAGCGGGAGCAGATGGATGGTATGCTTTGGTAACCGCTACCTTAGGCTGATAGAATGGCGCGTTAAATGTTGCATCGATCGCGTTAAATTTCAAATCTAGCAGCGCTAGGTTTGAAATCTAAGTGCTTGATGTAACATTTTGCTTTTTTTAACATCTAACCCGCTTGTTTACGTGCATGTATTTAGCCCAATGGGTTTAATATCTGTGCATACTGTTTATTTTGACAGTGAAGACACACACATTTTAATGGGAGCAGTGTTGTTGTATCTTTGGCACCATCTAGTGACGAAACATCATAATTGCAAGGGAAATAAACCATTAACAAGGTTTATTTATTACATTTTTTTGTATGACAGGCCGGACTAAAACGTTTATTGGCCGCATGTAGCCTGCAGGCCGTAGTTTGTCCATGCCTGCACTAACCCTTCATGTCTTATCTTTGCTCCAGCTGGCCCCAGAAAACACTCTGATGTCCTTTAATAGAGCTCTGCAGTATGGAGCCAGCTCCTTGGAAGCAGACGTCGCCATCAGGTTATTAATTACTCATTAATAACACGATATTCATATTTAATATGTTCAACCTTCTCTATGGATCACAGATTAAATATAGAAAGAAATTGTTCATTTTAATGAATAATTTTACATCGTCTGCTCTCTAGCGAGTAATTATGAGACGAGATCGGATTCCATGTTGATTAGAATCTTTGCATGGCCTGTTTTGTCTTCTAGTGTGGATGGAGTTCCCTTCCTCATGACAGATCATACGCTGAGACGAACAACAGATGTCAGTAAGGTCTTTCCATCCAGATTACATGAAGATGCCTCTTTCTTCAACTGGACAGAAATACGTACCCTAAACGCAGGGCAGTGGTTTCTGGAGGTATGATGTAGCACCCTGATCAGGAATGGACTCTGAGTATTAAAAGAAGTCACATGTTGATGTTTTGCTTGTTGCTTTTCTCTGCCTCAGACTGACCCGTATTGGACAGTAAAAACCCTTTCAGCGAGAGATCGCAGCAGGATCGGAAACCTAACAGTTTGCAGCCTGGTGGAGATGCTCCGTCTGGTAGCTAGAGCCAACAGCTCTGCTCTGATTCAAATCCGTAAACCTCCACCAGAACATCCACGATTCAGAAGCTGGTTTATGGATACACTGTGGGCTTTGCAGAAGTCAGGGATTTCCCACAAAAGGGTGAGATGAATAAGAATCTAACACCTTACATCCTCTAGCCGAGCTGATCTACCAGTAGACCTTGTATAAAAACAGTGTTTTGACATTCTAAACTCAAATTTTCACAGAATCATTTTTATCCATGATCATCTTGGAATTTCTAAAAATCCCCAACCCTGGGGATCGATTTTTTTTTTTTTTTTAGCAGCATACTGTTTTCCCGTTGTCTTCCACTTATCCAGGGCTGGGTTGCGCGCGGGGGCAATAGCCTCAGACAGGAAGCACGTGCTTCATCCCCCAGCTAACTCGAAAGGACCCTGAGTCGTTCCCCAGCCAACTGTGAGACATAGTCTCTCCAGCGGGTCCGGTGTCTGCCTCTTGGTCTCCTCCCAGTGGGACGTGCCCAAAACACCTCACCAGCGAGGCGTTCAGGAGGCATCCTGACCAGATGCCTGAACCACCCCATCTGGCTTCTCTCGACCTGGAGGAGGAATGTCTTGACACCAAGCTCCTCTCGGATGGCTTGTTTTCCCCTCATCCTATAAACCAGTATCGCTATTTTGACATTTTTTCATGTTTTTCTTGAAGCCAAATAAACAAACAAAAAAAAAGTCTTTGGGTAGTTTTTTTTTTTTTTTTTATGTGGCAGAACTTAATGCTTTGCAATCTGCGTTCTCGTGTCCTGTTTGTTTCCAACAGGTGACGCTGTCGCCTGACACAGATAGAGGAAGGGTCCGAGGGCTTCATCAAACTACCAATGAGAAGCTGTCAATAGAAGAAATAAAGCAGCGAGGAATTACAAGCCTAACTCTCCACTACGGGAAGATCAGCTCCAAAGATTTACAGTAAGAATGAGGAGCTCTAACTAATGATGGGAAAAGTTTCAGACAGAATTGATAAAAGGATCTCATTTAAAAAAAAAAAAACTTCTTCCTGTCTCAAATATTCTGTCTAGTTATAGACAAGGTTTTTTGTTTGTCTGTACTATTTGATTTTTTTCTACTGTACATTTAACCAATCAAATCACTTCTTTATCATAATAACAAAGCCAAACAACTCTTCCAGAATTAAGAAGTGATGAAACAGAGACCCCGTCCACACGTAGCTGGGTATTTTTGAAAACGCATATCTGCTGTCCTCCATTTCAGGAAAACGCTAGCGTCCACACATAACCGTTTTCAAAATATCCGCGTCCACACAGAGCCGTATGAATATGGTTCTGAGTGCGATTATGAGCATGCCCGTCCAGTAGTTGGCAGTATTGATGTAAATGTAAGTTCTGAGCTATCCAATCACAGCACCTCTGTCGTCATTTCCACAAAACCTGAAACATGGCGCCAGGCATCTTGTTTGTGTGGACCGACAAGGAGGTGGAATTACTTTTAAAAGTCGTCATCGACTATAAAGTTAAGAAAACACAGGAAAATATAGATTGGGTCCATGCTGCCCAAACCTTGTTGGCGATCCAAACAAAGATGTGCACGAATGACGTATGTGCATTACTTGTCGCAGGTAGTGACGCAAAAAAACGCAAATATCCGTTTGCGCACGTCCACACGCAAAGACGGAGTTTTCCAAAATCTCCACTTTGGCCGGAGTTTTCAAAAGCGCCAGTCTTCAGTGAAAAAAAAACTCAGTTTTCGTGTGGACGGCAGAACAAAACGGATAAAAATATATGCATTTTCAAAAATACCCGGCTACGTGTGGACGGGGCCAGAATCAGTTTGATCTTATCCAAACATTTGATGAACAACTGGCAGATAGATTGGTCGATCATCTGCATACAAAGGAAAATACAAGAGGGCCCAAACTGGAACTCTGTGGTACACCGCAGGTTAAAAGATCACCAGATTAGCCTTTTTTAACCAGTGTACCATGAGAGATCGTCAGGTGTTTCGTGGGAAATGATGCTATTTCACCTCATACGTTGATCGGGATCTACCGGTGGCTCCCAAAAATTGATTTGGTTGATCTCATGGTGTTTTAGGGCTAGGGTTAAAAAAAAAGGGGGGTATGTCAGTCTGTTTATCAGTATGAAATCCTACCATATCATTTAGAGACAGGCAGGGCTGTCCTGTAACCATAGCAACCCACTTTTCTTCTCTTTTTTTTTTTTGTTGCATGCTGCTGTCCGTTCCTCCCAAAAACTACCCCACCTAGTGGATCTTAGTTTTTTGAGACCGTTGGCTTCCAAAGATTGTTTGGGTTGATCTCATAGTGTTAAGAGTAAAGGGGGGGGGGCGAATAAAATAGATTAAAGCGTATTTAAGTCTGTTTATCAATGTGAAACCTTGTCTTTTATTTAGAGACAGGCAGGGATGTCCTGTAACCATAGCAACCCACTCTTCTTCTTCTCAGTTTTTTTTTTGTTTCATGTTGCTGTGTCCCTCCCAAAAACTACCCCACCTAGTGGATTGTAGTTTTTTGAGACACAAGAAAATTTAGGTTGCGTATTAAACCAGGCAAATTTCAAATTGATCTGCATGTTGTCTTCGACCGAACTTAAAAATTACTTCTAAGTTTGAGGAGACGGCAGCTCAGTGGTTAAAGCATTCGCGCAGACCGGAAGTTCGCGGGTTTGCGTCCCACAGAGAGCACGTCTAGGGTCCCTGGAGAAGACACCTAACCCCCACTTCTCCATTGGCGCCGTCAAAGTGCAGCCTGCTGCGGTGTAAGGAGTGCAGCACACAAATTTCCCCGGTGAGGGATGAATAGAGTAATTCATTTTTTTGTGTGTGTTTCTCATATATTACATTAATTTTTCTCACTGTGGAATAATAAAATGTTCCCTAGATATTGTTGCTTCTGTCAGAATGAATATTATTTTCTGTGTTCTTGCAAACTTCAGACAGAATTCAAACAGCTAAGAAGTTTTCTAGGACCTCTTTAAGTTTGGGGTTATAAAGCACATCATGCTTTCATCTCAGGTTTCAGCTGTATTTCTGAAGTGAACATGTTAACTGTATTTTTTATTAGAAATAACAATGATAAGAGATGACAAAATAGGTTTTAATGTGTTGATTTTATTCCTATTCAAGACACTTTGGTGAGAATCACTATATTAGTAATAAAGGCGGCTAAGGAGAATTATTTTTAATATTTTTGGTTGGTGGTCTTCTTCTTTTGGCATTTCCCTCCAGGGGTCGCCACAGCAAGTCAGTTTCTTCCATCTAATCCTATCTGCTGCATCCTCTTTGGTCACACCAACTATCTTCATGTCTTCCTTCACTGTACCCATGAACCTCCTCTTTGGTCTTCCTCTAGGCCTCTTTCCTGGTGGTTCCAAACCCAGCATCCTTCTTCTGATGTACTCTCTCTCTCTCCTCTGCACATGTCCAAACCGTCTCAGTCTGACCTCTCTGACTTTATCTCCAAAACCTCTAACATGTGCTGTTTCTCTGATCCTGTCCATCCTGGTCACTCCCAGAGAGATCCTCAGCATCTTCATCTCTGCTACCTCCATCTCTGTTTCCTGTCTTTTCTTCAGTGGCACTGTCTCTAGACCAAACAGCATGGCCGGTCTCACCACGGTTTTGTACACTTTCCCTTTCATTTTAGCTGAAACTCTTCTGTCACACATCACACCTGATACTTTTCTCCACCCGTTCCAGCCTGCTTGAACATGCTTCTTCACCTCTTTTCCACACTCTCCATTGCTCTGGACTGTTGATCCTAGATACTTAAAATCTTCCACCTTCTTAATCTCTTCTCCCTGTAACCTCACTTTTCCATTTGGATCCCTCTCATTCACACACATGTACTCTGTCTTACTCTGACTAATCTTCATTCCTCTTCTTTCTAGTGTAAACCTCCACCTCTCCAGCTTTTCCTCCACCTCTTCCCTCCTCTCACTACAGATCACAATGTCACCTGCACACATCATTGTTTGTGAGCGTGTTACTCAAGATTTTTTTTATGTTAAAATGTACCTCGGAAGGAAAAAGGACCTTCCAGTGCTCAGAGTTTCCTCTTTTGGCTGAGCCAGTAAGAGCGCATGGACAGGCAGAATGTACCTAGGAATGTGCATTGATATGATTCATGTTTGCAGGATGTAGCAGAAGTTCAGGCTGTGTAAACGACATCGAAATATCCAAGACCGTTTATGAATGCTTAGAAAATAAAGACGCCTCCAAATTCAACCTGAAAAATATTTGAAATGCGTAATAACACGGAAGTTCTGTTCCATTCACCTCATTCAACTCCGCCAGGCACCAATCGCTTTCCTCCTGCTGTGTTTTAAAAGCTTGATTTTTGTTGCTTCTTAAGTATGAATGCAAGTCATTCAAAAATATTCCGAGTTTTGATTTTATTCGATTGAGTATGCATGTCGGATCAGAGCTCATGCCGAGTTAAACCACCAAATAAAAACTGAAGTAGATTTCTTCACTGAGATTCAAATGAGTCGTTTCCTGATATATTTAAGTCTACATAAAGGTTGTTTCTCTGCTATAAATCACTGAGAATGTTTGCTTCCCTGCAGGCTTTTGAACACAGTTATTAACTCAGACACATCTGCTTGGACAAGAGGCTTCGCTCTGCTGTTACTTAGCAACCACACACTTCTACGTCTTAACTTTTGAGTTTTTCTGTGAGGAGTTTGAATGTCCTGCAGGTTCATATGTGAGGTTTCTCTAATGTTTCAGCAGATTTATGTTTAAAATTTTATTTTAAAATCACATCCTAAGCTTAAATAATTTCTTGCGTGTTTATGTGTGAACAATGTCTCCACTCAGTGGTAGAAAGTTGTACTGCAATATTTTGTCAAACTGAAAACAATAGATAGTAATAATAATAAAAAAATTATTTATAACACTTTATATCTCCAATGGAGATCTCAAAGTGCTACAATGACCAAAAGGAACAACAAACAGCAAAATTAAATAGAACCAAAACACAAAAAACAACACTAAAAACTTTGCTGAAAAGCCTTTAGAAATAAAAATGTCATCAGTCTTTTCTTAAAAACCTCAACGCTCTGTGGAGCTCTCAAGCTCTCGGGAAGAGCGTTCCAGAGCTGTGGAGCAGCTGCCTGGAAGGCCCTGTCCCCCATAGTGGAGAGTTTGGTCCTTGGTTGGTGCGGGCAGCAGGAGGAGGAGCGCAGGTCTCAGACAGTGGTGTGGAGGGTTAGGAGTTCTTGGAGATAAACAGGTGCAGTACCGTGTATGCACTGATGGGTGAGGAGGCAGACCTTGTACTGAATTTTGTATTTAACGGGTAGCCAGTGGTGGGATTTGAGGATGGGAGTGATATGGTCATATTTGCGCCTCCTTATCAGGATCCGGGCAGTGCTGTTCTGGATGTGCTGGATTTTTTGTAAGCCTGTGCATGGGATCCCTACAAGGAGGGCATTGCAGTAATCCAGCCTGGAGGAAATGAAACTGTGAATCAGCCCATTGGCTGTAATTCAGACATAATTGTGTGAAAAAAACTGTCCTAAACTGGTTCAATTGGTCTATGCCGGAGCGAAAAATAACTGGAAATAATTTAGTTTTACTGCTTGAATTTTTTTGCCCACTTTTAACCAAATCCAGTCCAGTCCAATCAAAGACTGCTGTATCCCCAGTTTGACTTTTCACTGACAAAAGCAAGGATTAAAGATCTGTTTGTATGTTTTTTTTTTCTCCTCTCAGGACGTATCTGGCCAATAATGTGAGCGTTACGGTCTACCCTGTTAACGAGCCATGGCTTTACTCCACCTTGTGGTGTAGTGGGGTGCCTTTTGTCTCCTCCGATGCTCCTCAAGCCCTTCGTAAAGTGCCTTACCCCGTCTGGCTCATGGTAAGCCGCTAACCTGCTCTCATCTTAATGCACACCAAGATTTCAAACAAGAAAGATCACATTTTAGTTTCAGAAGTTAAGCAATTCAAGTCCTTTTAATCACTTCCTGATAGTCAGTGGTGGATGAAGTACTCACTTTTTGTACTTAAGTAAAAGTACAGATAATTAGGCAAAAAAATCACTTAAGTAAAAGTAAAAGTACCAATAAAAAAATCTACTTAAGTAAAAGTACAAAAGTAATTGGTGTAAATTTTACTTTTTAAGTAAAAAGTAAAAGTATTCAACCATAATTCAAATGTCATTTTTTGTGCTGTAGGGTCACAAATAAATACTCTGCAGGGGCGTGACCCCACCCCGCCCTCTTCCGCCTCTTTTGGTCCACAAAAAAAAAAAAGAAGAAAGGAAAGAGGACAAGTCAAGCTATCCCCTAGCAGGGCCAGCAAATGGTCACCAAAATGCAGGGAAATGACACTTATTTTTTAAAATGTTCGGGGGATGGGGACGGGGGGAGGCCTTGAGTTACCCTATATTGGCTTTGTCAATCACCTCACGTCCCCGCCCCCCACACCAACCCCATCTTCAGAAAATCCTAGACCCACCCCTGCTCTTGGCGCTGAATGAATGCGGAAAATGTTTACTCTCGATTTTGATTGGTCCTCGATTCATTACTTTTTCTCCCGATCAACTGCTCCTTTTGATTTTGGCGATGCGGCTTCAAGATGCACTAAAAAAAAACTTTATATTTTTTAAATTCCTGAACGAAAATGTAACGAAAAATGTAAAACACACTTTTAAAAAGTAGCGAAGTAAAAGTACAGATATTTGCTCTAAAAATGTAGTGAAGTAAAAGTAAAAAGTACAGGTCTCAAATTTTACTTAAGTAAAGTACAGATACACAATTTTTTTACTTAAGTACAGTAAAGAAGTACATTTACTTCATTACGTTCCACCACTGCTGTTAGTAAGTTGGACAGCATGTCTGTACGTCAACATGTGTACATTAAAACAACCTTGGAAAGATGTTGCACAATGCTCCGGGTGCAAGGACTCTTAGATATACGTTGGCGCTCAGCGTGGCAGTTAAGTTCAATAAGTTTCTGGGAGAAAGGCCAAGACCAGTCGAGAGGAAAGCATCACTCTTCACATCAGCACAGCAGATGTGAAGAGAAAAGCATCTTGTAGCTTAAGGAGACGTTAATGTCCAACAGTGACCTCTAGAAGTATTCCTTGTTTTCTCCTCCTACAGAGTCACAGCGCGTACAACTTCATCTGGATCGCCTCAGACCTCGTCTCGATCGCCATCGTTGTAGGAATTTTCTGTTTCCAGAAGTAAGTAAAAAAAAAAAAGTTCCACTTCAATTTTATCAAATAGATTAACTTGTGTTCAGATGGAGCTTCAAAAACAAAACAAAAAAAATCTCATTTCAAGTTCCTCATCTACGTTCCTACCCTCACCTATGGTCACCAGCTGTGGGTGGTGGCCGAAAGAATGAGATCACGGATACAAGCGGCCGAAATGAGCTTCCTCCGCAGGGTGGCTGGGCTCTCACTCAGAGATCGGGTGAGGAGCTCTGCCATCTGGGAGGAGCTCGGTGTTAAGCCGCTCCTCCTCCAGGTCGAGAAAAGCCAGATGGGGTGGTTCAGGCATCCCTCCCCCCGAGTGCCTCGCTGGTGAGGTGTTTTAGCCACGTCCCACCGGGAGGAGACCAAGAGGCAGACCACGGACCCGCTGGAGAGACTATGTCTCACAGCTGGCTCGGGAATGACTCCGCATCCTTCGGGGTTAGCTGGAGGATGCAGCCGGGGTGAGAGAAGCCTGGGCTTCCCGTTTGAGGCTGTTGCCCCCGCAACCCGGCCCCGGATGAGCAGAAGATGACGAAATGGTATAACAAAACGCTGCTCAAAAAACATTGATCCCCAGGTGTGGGAATTTGCAGTTTGGATGAGAGAAGCCTGTTGCCCCTGTGACCAAGCCCCGGATACCAGAAGACTACACAGCGAGATGATAGAGATGATTCATTTAAAAAGTTTGAAAAGCTTTTTTGTCATTATAAAAGCTCGACACCGAGCTCCTCCCAGTTGGCAGAGCTTCTCACCCGATCTTTGAGTGAGAGTCCAGCCACACTGCAGAGGAAGCTCATTTCGGCCGCTTGTACCCGCGATATCATTCTTTCGGTCACCACCCACAGCTGGTGACCATAGGTGAGGGTAGGAACGTAGATCGACTTGTAAATCCAGAGCTTTGCTTTTCGGCTCAGCTCTTTCTTTACCATGACGGACCGATGCAGCGTCCTAGTTATTGCTGACGCCGCACCGATCCGCCTGTCGATCTCCCGCTCCATCTTTCACCCACTCGTGAACAAAACCCCGAGATACTTAAACTCCTCCACTTGGGGCAGGACCCTGTCCCTGACCTGCAGAGGGCATTCCACCCTTTTCCAGGCGAGGACCATGGTCTCGGATTTGGAGGCGCTAATTCCCATCCCGGCTGCTTCACACTCGGCAGCAAATCGATCCAATGAGAGCTGGAGATCACGGTCGGATGAAGCCAACAGGACCACATCATCCGCAAAAAAAATATGGATAAAATATCAAATTGATATCACGATATCAGACGGAAAAATCTCGTTATAATATTTTGTCGATATCATGCAGATCTTAACATGAACTAGTAAATGTGGTAACCAGTGGTAATCAGATTTTTTTTTTACTGACTATACCATCACCAGTTTGGGACTGAGCCTCATTCATTCTTCTGTTTTTATCATTTGCTTCCTTTTCTCTCTTTCCCTCCTGTTTTTTCTTCTCGCTCGCCCATGTTTGTGCTTCATTCTGTCATCTCTATCTCTCTCCGTCCCGCTTGCTTCCTCTGCTCAGCTATCACATGATCAGGTAACATTTCTTCCTCATGCTGTTAGCACCCCGTCTTTCCTCTCCTGTCAGTGTGTATATGTGTGTGTTAAATGTTCACGTGTTTGTTACTCACTAGCACGTGGAAAAAATTCCCTCCAATCATCACTTGCTTGTTTTTTTTTTCTTCATTTTTCTCTCTCGTGTTTTGGTGCTGCAGGTGGAGGATTAGCGGGATCCAGAACTATAATCCAGAGCAGATTATGCTCAGTGCAGTTCGCCGGCCCAGTCGGGACGTAAATATTATGAAAGAGAAGCTAATTTTTTCAGGTATTAATTTGCTTTTTTGTTTTGTTCTTTGCTCTTTTCTATAAAATAGGATTAATTTAAACTGAATGAATGAGAGATTATGATTAACAACCTACATGTCTGGATTAAAATGAAGGCTTTTGTGCATCCCTCTTCTCCCAGCTTCTGGCTCCTAATAACTGTAATTTTACGACCATTAGGCGCACCATACGAAAAGGCGCAGTCTCAGTTATGTGCACCATTGCTGCATTTAACACACACATAAGGCGCACCGTACGAAAAGGCGCAGTCTCAGTCACACACCGCCTTACAACAACACACACGCAAGCATGCAAATGTGGGTATTAAAAAATAGATCGGGAGCAAAACTGAGTTTGGTTGTGCTTTATTTAAGTCGTATAAACAAGCACATTACCGGTAATAGTCTTTATTCAAATCCGTCAAAGTTCTCATCCTCTGTTTCGGAATCGAACAGCTGCGCAAAATCCAACAGAGCAGGTCCACTTCGCTCCTCGCTGTCAAAGTCACGGTCTGTACTGTACGGCTCCTCAGAAAGGATACCAGCTTTTGCGAAAGCTCGGATAACAGTACCAGCAGACACGTTAGTCCAAGCATCTACAATCCATTGACTCGTTAATGCTGAAATTTTCGCGGTGGCTCGATTCCCATGTTCCTCCGCTTAGCTGATTGCCTTCAGCTTAAACTGAGCGTCATAAGCGTGTCTCTTTGCCATTTTCAGGGTTAAAACAGCAATGTTGTGCATACAGCACATACCTTTTTTATACACAATCCACGCCCACACTTCACTCTTTAACGTTCTCATGCCTTTTCTTTCGGGTTCGCCTCGCCTCACGAGCATCGCTTTTTCTTTTTATGTCCGCCTTTTCTCACACACAAGGCGCACCGCACGAAAGGGCGCACCGCTCATTTTGAAGAAAATCTAAGACGTTTATATGCGCCTTATAGCCGTGAAATTACGGAAATTAAAACAAATAAAAACTAGAAATGTGCTGTTTTAGATAAACAGCTGCTTGATGCTTTGCAGCCGCCGAGTTATGCTTAAAATGGACTACAACCCACATCATGCCTAGCACCTACCGTGCATGCGCAGAGCCCTGCTCTGCTCAATCAGTTCAAATGCACCCAAACTAAACACAAACAAACACAGCCTCCCTGTGGCATCCACATGCACCCTTATAGATAAAATGTATTATTTTTTGTAGATGATTTCCATAAAACAGTCTTTTTTTCTCCTTCAGCAATCTGCATGCTGCTGGCTCGCTGACACACACACACGCACACACACACACACACACACACACACACACACACACACGCACACACAAACAAAACTACAAAACCTACAAAAACAATTCTTTGACTCTAAGAGGGACAATGTTTTGAGCTATGCAAGAATATTTTTTCTAAAAAAATTAGGCGTAGCATTTTTTTTTTTAAAAAAAACCTAGGATTTATTTTTAATCTCTCTAAAAATTGTTTTGGAGTGAATGAAAAAAAAAAATCAGATTTAGGCTCGGTTAGAGGGCTGCAGGAGGAAAACAGTGGCTTAAATAAAAAATCTAGTTGATGTTCATTTTTAGAGGACAAAATTTTTGCCGTAGGATGAAAATTGATGGCGCTACAGACATCTTTGTGTCTCGTCAATCACTAAAAAAAAGTATCTCGCTCTGTATTGGTTCAGCGGGGGGTTTTCCCTCAACTTTTTCAGATTTTAAACAGTCATATCTCAGAAAGTATGAACACTTATCTTGATTTTGTTGGACATAAACTTTTGAGGGGAAATGTCCAATCTCTATTCAAACCAATGGAAAAAATGTCTAAAATTGAAATATTACAAAATCTAAGCAAAAATGAAAAAAAAATCTGCATAAAAGCCCGGAATTTCTAATAAATTTGGTCGTTTTGAGTCCAAAACCACTAAAATTGGTCAACCCTTATTGAGACATCTTCCGCATTAAAAAAGGCGATAAAAAAGAAAACAGAAAAACAATACTTGCTGCCTCTTCAAAGCTGTAAGCAAAAAAAAAGTAAAGTGAAGTTTAATTCATAAAATTACTCGTGTCAAATATTTACTAACATGAGTTTTGCTTAATTTGTGTCTTTTTCAGAACTTAATAATGGACTCGGCAGCACGGAAGAGCTTTCGATGTTTCCTGAAAATGGTCACGTTAAATTCTCTCCTGCAAGTTTCAGTCACTAAACACTGAGAAATTTACGAGCTCTGACTTTAATAAATATTGAAGCATGAAAAAGACTGAAGTATTCAACTTATTTCTCAAACACACGGACGTATCTTTCATTAAAAGGAAAATAGGTAATTACATTAGTAATTACCGGATTCTTTGAAAAATTTATATGTCTCATTGTCTACTGGTTGATGAGGTTAAAGAAAAAAAAAATCTATGAACTTCTATGTTCAATTAAACAAAAACAACGGTAGGGTCTGTTTATATTGTAGGTATTTATATTTTTTAGAGAATTCAAATTGTCAAAAATTGAACTTTATTCACATAAAAAAACTAAAAAAAAACCTTTCCTTCGTTTTTATTTTTCCCTTTTTTGGTTGATTTGTAATAGTTTGAATATAAGTGTTCTACATGTTTATTACGTGTTTATTAACATAAAAATGAAGAGTAACAACATGTTTGGAGGTTTTTTTTTTTTCAGTTTTATGAGATGGGTTACTTTTTAGGGGTATTTTCTAATTGTTCTACTTTTTTGCCTCTTCTTTTCATTGTGAAGGTTGTTTTAATGTACATGGTATTATTAGCTTTCGAGTTTTTCACATGCTGCCTTTTTATTACACGGATCAACTTCCTGAGCAGGTTCAGCCAGTTTTAGATGGAATAAATTTAAGCTCATTTCTGTTCAAGCTGCAGACGTTTGAACTCTTTAATAAAGAAGATTGGATTGATCAAATGACGTGATCGTTATTATCTTTGTCCGTTGTTAAAAAAGGTCTACAGTACACTTTTTTTTTTTTTTTTGCCAGATTTTGGGTTCCAGCATCATTTAGGAATAAAATAGGCTTTTAAAATCACAGTTAATCAGTAAACTAATTACTTGAACCCCAACCTTTTTGTTGTGAGGCTACTGCACCACCATGCAGCCCAGTCATGACTTTGTTTCAGTCAGTCATCTTCTTCCTGGATATCTTCGTGGAGTCTTGGCCTGCATCCACATCACCACCACACCATCACCAACCGTAGTTCAGCTGGAGGTCCAGGACTACCTCAGGAAGCCTTCTTGGGACAGGTCCAGGGATCCTCTGGCCTGCTGGAGCACCCAAGACACTAAGTACTCTTCTCTTGCCATACTGCTAAATACCTGGAAGTTCCAGCCCCATACCCAGTGCAGCGCCCGTTCAGTGTTGGCGGGGGGGGGGATCTTTCACCCAGAGAGATACCGACTGTCAGACACAGTATTTGAGCAGCTCATATTCATCCGTTCAGATGGCTACATTCATAATTAAATGGAAATGATGTGAAGGATAGTTTGTATATATGATATTATTATTATTGGAATAGTTTAACATTATTGACAAATAAAAAATATATTATAAAAGATGATAAAAAAACAAATTGTGCGTTGATCATTTCTGTCGAGAAAGAAAGTCCAGACTCGCCAGCACGATTATGTAAATGTAATATGTAAAATGTGAAGAAAGATAATTGTGATAGTGATAGATGAATGCAAAAATAAGAGTAATTTATTGACTGTAATAGATACTATCCCTGATTGTAACAGGAACTAACATGTTGCCAGAATGAATAGCAAAGACTTACTGTAATGAGTGAGAAAGACCAAATTCTGATAAATAGGCTGATAACTGTCAGTCAGTCACCTTCTTAACCATCTGCCGCTTATGGGGTTGCCGAAGCCCATCCTGGCTGATTTGAGGTATAGGGAAGAGTACACCCCGAACAGGTTGACAGTCTGTCGCAGGGCCACCCACACATTCATTCCTAGGGGCAATTTGGCACCGGCCAATCAACCTGACATGCATGTTTTTGGAGGGTGGGAGGAAACCGGAGTACCAGGAAAAAACCACGTACACACAGGAAGAATTTGCAGGCTCCACACAGAAAGGCCAGTGTTCCAAGCCTCATCCCAGCCGAGCCTAGAACCCACGACTTTCTCACTGTGCTACTCACTGTTATTTAGACAATAATAATGACAACTAGAAAATAGTAACTTTTTATTAAATGTTTTTATGCTTATCTTACAACACACACATTAGGCACTTTTTTTGTTTTATAGCTGATATACATGCAAATTTAATTATTCCCCAGCAACCCCAACACAACAAGTCGTGTTACATTTAGTCACACAAAACAGTTTCCTTACAACAGAATGTTAACTCTAAAGATATTCACAATTTTTAAACTAAAACATTGGAACTACTACATAGAACTTTTAACAGTAGTACAGACTTACAAGAACAGTTTACTCTTTAACAATATTTAAATATATTTATATTGTGCCTTAGTCTAAAAATATTAATAATATCAAACATCAATTTGATATTATTTATTTTTCAATATTAAATTATTATTATTTTAACATTTAATCATATTAATTTAATAATAAATTTTAATATTAATATGTTAAAAAACAAAAAATATGAATCTATGAATACGTAACACCATGCACACACAAATTACCAACAGGAACAAAGAGCACTGACTATTGGCTGCTTTGAAGAAGGCTTTATTCATTTGAATGAGTGGGGTCTATTTAGCTTTTAATACCTCAAATGTCTTCCAAAGGTTTTAATATGCTCTGTTGCAATTTTTTTTTTTTTTATTTGGGTTAATTTTGTTCTAATTGGAAAGCAAGATTCTTTTTGAAGCCTTCTTTAAAGGTTTTTCCCCCAATATTTAGGAATTTGATCACTTAACACTTTGTTAAAATTAATACCAAACAAAGACACGGCATGGGTCACTGAATACATTGAGTGTGGGTAATATTTTTAGGGAATGTAGCAAAATAATTGGGAGGAAAAAACATTTAAAAAAAAAATATATATATTTTTTGTTCACCTTTTAAAACATTAAACAACACCGCACCCTTGGTTGAATGCCGTTTGTAATACATTTGTGCCTCTGCTTACAGAGCACCATGCTAAAAAGCAACCTGCATGGTCCCATGCAGGCCTGCTACTTTTGCTGCCCCTCATCGGACTGCGTGTGCATTTGTGGATCGTAAGGCTGGTACAAACCCTGGGACTGAGTCATGTGGTAGTCATCGGAAATTGGCTCTGTAAGGTATGGAGCTGGATGGTAGAAACAGGGTACATTAGATGTGTCTGGGATGGTGTTCTGCTCACCCAGAACCCTCAAACCCAGGGCTGTGATCATATTAAGTGCCTGTCTCCTTTCGAACCCCATCAAACACACCGTGCTTTCATCTATCACATGCCGAACAGTCATCAAAAATTCATACTTCTTTGTGTCCTCTTCACCAAAGAAGTGATGCTGCAAGTAAGACTCAATCTCCTGCTCCTGCTCAATAACGTCAGGAAAGTCAATGAAGAAACGCGAGCACATGTAGCGTTCCAAGGACTTGGTATCTGTCTCACTCGCAGGCTTGAATTTCCGCACCAGTAACTCACAGTATTTCAGCAAGCCTCCTCCTGGGATATCCTCCGGGTGGTGGGTGGCAATGAGATTTTGACGAAGGTGGTCCATTGCCTGCTCAAAATCTCCATACAAGCACTCAACCTCAACAATGATGTCGGGCTCCTCTGAAGCCCCAATCCAGGAGCTTGACTCATGGCTGTTTAAGGGCAGGTCATCAATCTGAGATTGTGACGTTGTATTTGTTGCAGATGTGAGAGCTTGAGCCTCCAAATCATGAGGTTTCTTAGAGTGCTTCGGTTTGACTGTTTGTTCTGCAGTTTTAGAGGAATTTGGAGCTTCTTGAAAACCACTCATTTCACTATTTGTGGTGATGTCTAGTTCCTTGAAGTCCTCTGACGTGGAACATGATACATTGGAAGGATGGGTCTGAGCAACTTCCGGCAGAGAAGGTTTCTGTTGAAGTGATTTTGATTTTTCTATGGGTGGAAATAACACAATTTTCAGATCTGAAAAATCAGTAAACAAAGACTCTTTTTTAGGTTTCTTGATCTTCTGAGACTTTTTTCTCAGCGATTTTGGAGACGCGTAATAAACTGGTGCAATCCCTTGGCAACTGCTGTCATTTTTTTTATCTGGGGGTGGAGTGGAGAATTCAAGTTGTGAGCGTTGTAAAATTGAGGAATTCTCCTTTTTTGGTGTTCCTGTGTTTATTTCTAATTGAGTTCTGTTCTCACTGTGGGGCAATTCTTTTAACTCAGACTGTTTGGTATTTGTTTCTGAGATTGATAGGGAAACCTTGCACTCAGGTGGCTCTCGGTCACTTTTTTTGTTTAATTGTGCATGTATCATCTGTGCATCTTCTACAATTGGAACTGAAATTTTCTTGAGGGTTAGCGAAGAAAAATCCAGGTGAAACACTTCTTTTTTTCCCCCACTTTCTTTACATATCTCATATGCCTCTGAGATGCCCTTCACTGGATGAACGTTGTGAGAGCTCAGCTCTTCGTCCTGTTGTGAAATATTTGCCTCAGGTTGTCCTGAGATGTCCTTCCTTGGATGAATGTCTTCAGAGCTAACCTCTTCATCTAGTTGTGAAATATTTGCCTCAGGTTTTCCTGAGATGTCCTTCATTCGATGAAAGTCATGAGAGCCAAGCTCTTCGTCTTGTTGTGAAATATTTGCCTCAGGATGTCCTGAGATGTCCAACGCTGACTTAATGTCTTCAGAGCTAAGCTCTTTGTCTTGTCGTGAAATATTTGCTTCAGGTTGTCCTGAGATGTCCTTCGCTGGATGAATGTCATGAGAGCTTTGCTCTTCGTCTTGTGAAATATTTGCCTCAGGATGTCCTGAGATGTCCTTCATTCGATGAATGTCATGAGAGCCAAGCTCTTCGTCTTGTTGTGAAATATTTGCCTCAGGTTGACCTGAGATGTCCTTTATTCGATGAATGTCATGAGAGCCAAGCTCTTCGTCTTGTTGTGAAATATTTGCCTCAGGTTGTCCTGAGATGTCCTTCATTCGATGAATGTCATGAGAGCCAAGCTCTTCGTCTTGTGAAATATTTGCCTCAGGTTGTCCTGAGATGTCCTTCTCTTGATGAATGTTGTGAGAGCTAAGCTCTTCGTCCTGTTGTGAAATATTTGCCTCAGATTGTACCACTGGCAGAGCTTCCTGATTTTCTTCTGCACGTTGAACATTTTCGTTTAAAAGCTCTGTCGCGGGCATTGATTCAGGTTGGTACTGAAAAGGACTTTCAACATTTGTCGCCACATCTTGTGGAATATTTGCCTCAGGATGTCCTGAGATGTCCAACGCTGACTTAATGTCTTCAGAGCTAAGCTCTTTGTCTTGTCGTGAAATATTTGCTTCAGGTTGTCCTGAGATGTCCTTCGCTGGATGAATGTCATGAGAGCCAAGCTCTTCGTCTTGTTGTGAAATATTTGCCTCAGGATGTCCTGAGATGTCCTTCATTCGATGAATGTCATGAGAGCCAAGCTCTTCGTCTTGTTGTGAAATATTTGTCTCAGGATGTCCTGAGATGTCCTTCATTCGATGAATGTCTTCAGAGCCAAGCTCTTCGTCCTGTTGTGAAATATTTGCCTCATGTTGTCCTGAGATGTCCTTCGCTGGAGGAATGTCATGAGAGCTTTGCTCTTCGTCTTGTGAAATATTTGCCTCAGGATGTCCTGAGATGTCCTTCATTCGATGAATGTCTTCAGAGCCAAGCTCTTCGTCCTGTTGTGAAATATTTGCCTCAGGTTGTCCTGAGATGTCCTTCCTTGCATGAATGTCTTCAGACTCACGCTCTTTGTCCTGTTGTGAAATATTTGCCTCAGGTTGTCCTGGGATGTCCTTCTCTTGATGAATGTTGTGAGAGCTAAGCTCTTCGTCTTGTTGTGAAATATTTGCCTCAGGTTGTCCTGGGATGTCCATCGCTAAATCTATGTCTTCAGAGCCAAGCTCTTCGTCCTGTTGTGAAATATTTGCCTCAGATTGTAACACTGGCAGAGCTTCCTGCTTTTCTTCTGAACATTGAACATTTTCGTTTAAAAGCTCTTTCATGGGCATCGATTCAGGTTGGTCCTGAAAAGGACTTTCCACATTTGTCGCCACATCTTGTGGATTTTTTTGAGTTTCTTGATCTTTCATTTCCTCTTTGTTGTCCCCTTCTGGCATATTCCGTGCTTTGAATGCCAAGAATTTCTTTTTTGTATCCGAGTCCCAGTAAGATACCAGCATTTGATCTAGGATTATCTGGAACGAGTCCACGCTGAACTCAAATTGTCTTCGAAGACAACTTACAAACTTGAGTCCCACTGTTTTTGCTTTGTCGTGGGAAAGCAGGATAACGCTCCATCTGTCATGCTCTGTGAATACTTTCACCATCTTTTTCACATAAGCGTTCTTCATTAGAAAACTAGGAATCTTCCGTCCTTTTACCCCATAAGGAAGGAAGTCTCGTAGGCTGTCCAACACCACTTCCTCTATCACCTCCAAGTCCTTTTCCCTGGGCAGCAATACTCCAAAACTAAACTCCAAGTCTCTGTTACTAAGGTTGTTATCCTTCACCAATATGTGACTGGCAGCGGTTCCGTTGAGGCGTATATCTCTAACGTAGATGTCTTTTTTAAAGAGCCGGTCCCTCACCACACGAATAAGGTCTTTTGCTCTCACCTGCAGAGCAGGGAAATTTTCTCGGCCTTGAATTGGGATTACATCTGTCAGGACTTTGTCTAGAGCTTGGATTTGTTCACGTGTCAATTTATGGAACCTCTTGTGAACTTCCATTGTCTTCACCTGTAAAACAGAAGTTCGACATTTGCGTCACATAAAAGCTTGTGAAAATTCAATTGTATGAAAAAGCAAAAACTGTTGAACCATGTCAGTTCTATATTTAAATAAATCATTCTCAAGCCATAAATAACAGCTGAGAATTCAATGTTACTTGTTACAAAGCTAAACATCTAATAGAAATCATCAGCTGTGTCTCTGACCCTCTTTAGTCTTACAAGATTGGGATCGGTAATAATTTCAGTACTTGGTAAGAGGATTTTGTATCGTTTGCTTGGAGTAGGAAGTTCAGTAATTTGTCGTTGACATGGTGACAGCAACAGGAAACGTTGGCAGAGAGATCCATAAAAAAACATTTTGACTGGATCTCTCTAATTTCATCTTCGTAAGCTCTCTAGAAAGAGCTCAGTAAAGGCTGTGGTTTTCCAATTAATTAGAATTATTCTAGCTAAAGTGGATTTTGCAATGAAAGGGTTTAGGAAAATTATTATTTAAGAAGTACAAATGGGGAATGAATGACAGGGAAAACAGTTGTTTATCCACACATATGAAAGCTGACTTAGGACATGATCATCTATACTTGTTAAGTAAACAGCAAAGACATAGAGTTTAAATTCTATTCACCTGCATGTATACAAAAAAATACAAAAGCATGACTAATCACAGTTTCCTCTAAATTATTACTTGTCCAATTACATCATCCAATTACTACCATCACACAGGACCTAAAGTGGGAGCCGTCCATCAGCTCCCTGATCAAAAAGGCCCAGCAGAGGATATACTTTCTCCGGCAACTGAAGAAAGCCAAGCTGCTCGCCCAGATGTTGGTGCAGTTTTACACAGCCATCATCGAGTCCATCCTTACCTCCTCCATCACGTGTGATGCGCTGGAGCCACAGCCAGGGACAAACACAGACTGCAGCGCATTGTGCGCTCCGCAGAGAAGGTTATTGGCTGCAGCCTTCCATCTCTCCATGACCTGTACGTCTCCAGGATTTGGGGGCGTGCAGGTCGGATAGCAGCTGACCCTTCCCACCCTGGACATGGACTTTTTGAGCGACTCCCTTCGGGCAGAAGGCTCCGGTCCATTTGGACCAGAACGTCCCGCCACAAAAGCAGCTTCTTCCCTTCTGCCGTTGGACTTATGAATACTTTATAACCCGCTCATCACTTAGTCACTTCACTCTTGTTTCTTTACTGTCTTTACTGTTTTCTATTATTTTCTATGCCATTTTACTAATTTTCTTTTTCTTTCAAAGCATTCTTAGTTGTGTTAAAAAATTGTTTTCTTTTTCTTTTATTTCTTTTAATTTTTTTGCACACTAGTACCACAGCAAGTTCCTAGTCTCTGATATTCTTCATTGACAATGGCAATAAATGCATTTCTTAATCTGATTCTGATTAGGTATGCTCTAGATAGAGAAAATGTTTTAATAACATATGCAGGTCAGAAGATCTCTCTGGAAGTCACCAGGATGGACAGGATCAGAGGAACAGCACATGTTAGAGGTTTTAAAGTCAGAGAGGCCAGACTGAGATGGTTTAGACATGTGCAGAGGAGAGAGAGAGTACATCAGAAGAAGGATGCTGGGTTTGGAACCACCAGGAAAGCGGACTAGAGGAAGACCAAGAGGAGGTTCATGGATACAGTGAAGGAAGACATGAAGATAGTTGGTGTGACCGAAGAGGATGCAGGAGATAGGGTTAGATGGAAGAAACTGACTTGCTGTGGCGACCCCTGGAGGGAAATGCCAAAAGAAGAAGGAGATTTAAAACACATAGTGAGTTTTACCTTCTTAGGTGGTCTCTTCTTTAGTTTCTCTTCACAGGAATCTTTAAAAAAAAGAAGAAAAAACACATAAAATAGTCTGCGTGACCAAAGATTACGTTATCCGGACCTTCATTTATTTCTGGGCGTCGCCATATTTGATGACGTCATCGTCGAAAACGCATTTCTTAAAATTTAGGAAATCTTTTTTTTTTTTTTTTTTTTTTTTTTACCTGTCCTGTCCGGCGTTGTGACAAGCAGAATAATGATCTGTATGTCAAGTATTGCTGGGCAGTTTTGTTCTACCAGGGTCAGCACAATGTGCCGACCCTGACAAGCTTTATTTGTTTATTTTAAATGCTTTACAATCAAAATATATATGCTTTCTGCGCTGGACCTGACAGGAATTACTAAGGAGAGGGGTGTGGGTAGGTGGGGTGAAAAAGAGGAGGGATAGGGTACAGAAGAAGAAGAAGAGAGGGGGAGAGAGTAAAAAGAAAATCTGAAGTTGTAGTATTCTGCATCACAACCAACCTGCTGGATTATCTGAGGGAAAAAAAAAAAAAAAAAAAGTACAAACAAGAGTTTAAACCAGTGATAAAACTGACACACACAACAAAACCTTCTATAGCAAATGATGTACAACACAAACACATGTTACTAGAGTTATAATAATATTGGTTGAAAGCAAGGACCATAGCGGACAGTAAACAGAGTGATATAGTGTGCGAGTGTGAGTGAAAGTACATGCATGCTGCCGATGTGAACCATGTGCTTATCAGGACCAACGGATTGTCCCCAGCCCCAAAGGATTGGAACGAGGGAGGCAGAGACACACGCTACCCGGGCCCACGCCCATCCAGATCCCGGGACCCCGAAGCCGGGCCGAGGAGCCGCCCACCCACCCAGCAAGGCGCATAGAGAAACCCCTGCCAGAACCACTCCAGCACCAAGGAGCACGGGCCTCCCCGATGCCAGGACCCACAGGCCTCGGGGCAGACGCGGCAACCGTACCCCACGGGGTACGAGCCCAGGGGTGACAGAAGTCAAGGCCCGGACCGAGAGGGGAGCACTCACCCCAAGGGCCCAGGGACCAGACAATCCCCGAGCCGGGGCTCAACCGGGGGCCCAGCAGGGCCAGGCTACCCCACATGCAGCCGCCACAGCCCAACACACAGCCAGGTGCCCGACCCAGGCAGCCCAAAGACCACCTCTGCACACCTAATGTCCCTCTTCACTACCCTAGTCCCTCAACTGTAGTCCTGCCAACTCTCTAGTGATGCTCACCCCAGTGCACCTCTTAACCCCAACTGGTGACGAGGGGCCCCGGCAGGGCCAGGCGAGACCGCCCCCGGGCCGTTTCCCCCATACAAAAACCACACAACCGTATCTCTGGGTGTCTCCCGCCCCACGGAGGCGGGCAACACAGAAGTGACTGGCCTCCAAGTCCCGCAAACCCAGCCCCCCTCCAGGCAGCAGAGCCCCGAGATCCCGGCCGACTCGAAGGGACACAGACGGGTGAAGACCGGCCGCCCTCCCCCGGTCCCACCTGTGTATGTATGTGCTGCAATTGAAGTGGGCGAGAGAGCGCTTGCAGGTGGCGGGCCTTGTCGCTGCCAAGCGGCATTGCCCCCCAACCCGAGGACCTCTCTGTGTGTAGTTTAGTTTGGAATGTGTGTGGTGCCATTGTGCCATGTTCAGTGTCTAAGGTGGGATTTAAAATTGAGGGGGAACGGCATGGGAGGGAGTGCAGGTGTCCCCACTTGGCACTCCCTCTCCGAAATACCCCTCAAGACCCTATATGAATATAAATGACTAAGATGCAGTTAAAAGTGGAGTGGAGGATGGGTGCAGACGGGGACTCAGAAGGGGGATCACCCTCCCCAAGCCTCGTCAGCGTGCCCCACCCATCCAGACCCCGCGCCCTAAGTGACAGTGAGCATGTGGCAGTGTGGGACCGGGAGAGAGCAGGCGGATGGGCACAACCGGAAGGAGGGAAACATCCCCCCGGGCGACCGGCTCCCCAGCCGGACACGGTAAGCGCCAGGGGCCCTCCGAACCAGCCAGGAAAAATTTAGAAAATCTAAAATAGCAAATACAAAACTTTCTACAGCACAAACGATTGACATATTTTCTGTTTATATTTGTTTATATAAACAGAAGATGAGCACAGGAGTGAATATACATATATATTCAATAGGGGCCAGCTTCACGTAGGTGCTCATCTCCTCCTCTTTCCTGTTGAGCCTAGTGTACACGTCAGCATAAACTATTTGTTTTTATTAAATTTTCATCATCATCATTATCTTTATTCCAGATTAAGGTCCATTTACACACAGACAACATTTTTTTTCCTATTTTATTAAAAAAAAAAAAACCAAACAAAAACTTAAAACCAGTCGTGTCGTTACTTTTAAATGACGTTCATCCACCGGTCTTTCTCAAGAAAAAGTTCTATCACTACGTCATCCAGACCTTTATTTATTTCCGGGAGTCGCCATCTTTGATGAGGTCAACATCCAAATCGTATTTCTTAAAAAAATTAAATAAACTAAAATAGCAAAACCAAAACTTTTACAGAACAAACGATTGACATATTTTCTGTTTATATTTCTTCATATAATTTTTTTAAAGAGCAGCCAGCTTCACGGAGGTGCTCATCTCTCTCTCTTTGCTGTTGAGCCTAGTGTACACGTCAGCAGAAACTATTTGGGTTTGATTTATTATTTTTCCCATGTTATTTTTTTAATAAACAAAAACTTAAAACCAGTCGTGTCGTTACTTTTAAATGACGTTCATCCACCGGTCTTTCTCAAGAAAAAGTTCTATCACTACGTCATCCAGACCTTTATTTAATTCCGGGTGTCGCCATCTTTGATGAGGTCAACGTCCAAATCGCATTTCTTAGAAATTTTAAAAAACGAAAATATCAAAACCAAAACTTTCTAAAGCACAAACGATAGACATATTTTTTTGTTTATATTTCTTTATATAATTTTTTTAAAGAGCAGCCAGCTTCACGGAGGTGCTCATCTCTCTCTCCTTGCTGTTGCCGTAGTGTACACGTCAGCATAAGCTGTTTGTTTTCATTAAATATTATTTTTCCCATTTTATTTTTTAATTAATACAAACAAACACTTAAAACCAGTTGTTTCCTTACTTTTAAATGACGTTCATCCGCCGGTCTTTCTCAAAAAAAGTTCTATCACAACGTTAAAGAAGTCTCTACGTTCTTTTTTTGAGTCGCTCTGTCAAAGTGAAGATTTTGGGAAAATAACAGACAGGTTCTTCCTCGATGAAAAAGAGGACCTGGCAGTTTGCGTGCGCCCCCTTCAGTTGAGACAGAGTACATACCTGCGTTCCTTAGATTATATTTTTTCAGCAGTTTTATTGTGCAATCAGCATCAATATTTTATTTTATTATTTATTGTTTCATTTCAGTAAAAAAAAAAAGAAGAAACGCATCTTAAAAAAGGTTTTCTGTAAAAAAAAAAAAAAAACGTGAATGAAAGGGTACAGAAAGAAGCAGGGATTATAATATCTGCCCCTTTTTTTATTTTTTATTTTTATACAAATTTTATACAATCAGGGAGATGCACGACAAAAAAACCAATTAAAAAAAACAAACAAACATCAACGGCAACAAACAAAAAAAAAATAGCTATGTGCACACACATAAAGCCATAAAACACATCAAGCCACCCAGGTTGTATTGAAAAAATGGAAAAAAAAGGGGTGAAATCCAAGAAATTACATTCAAGTTTAAGATCTTTTAATGGTGTCTTTTTTGTTGTTGTACAGTTGTTGTTGATCACAAAAAAAAAAAAAAAAAAAGAAAAGAAAAGAGGCACAGCTCATCTCTTTCTCCCTTGGGGTTTCTGACCAGGATTTGATGGAGGGAAAAAAAAATCAAATTCGGCTATTTTTAATCAATAAAATGTCAGAAATATGTAGCCATACTCTAGATGTATTTTTAACACACGTAAAAAATATTATTATTTCTTTATGTACACTTCTTTTTTTTGTTGAATCAACGTCTAGTTTCATTGTCTTACTTGACTTGTTTTTACACTTAAAAAGTATTGATAAGATACCGTATTAAAAAAATTGGTATCGATATAAGTACTAGTACTGATAAGATGGTATCGATAACCATCCCTACTTTTAACAATACTTTTTTAATTTTTTTTAACAAATCAAAAAAAAAAGGTATAATTTTCATTCAGATCAGTTCCTATAGAAAACTGCCATGATTACTTCTTCATTCTAAAGAGTTTGTAGTCCCTCTTTGGAAGTATCTGATTGTGGGCCACTAAAAGCCTGGCCGAAAGCAGCCTCTAGTGCAGGGGTCACCAATGCAGTGCCTGCAGGCACCAGGTCGCCCACAGCAACCGCATCAGTCGCCCGCAGGCCAGTTCTGAAAATAACACTAAACACGAATTAGCTCTGTCTAAAATTTTATTTAATTGTGTTGCTATTCTTTTTTAATTTTATTTACAGTGATGTAAACTTAAAAGTGAATACATAAAAATGTAAAAAAGAAATGTATATCACAAAAGAAGTTTAATATACGAACTCTGACGTAGTATGGGTCGGAGGTCGCTCTGGTGCGCATGACAAACCAGCTTTGCTGAAATGAGCTTGTGAGCGTGTTTTGTAGCCACAAAACCATGGCAGAATAAAGGAAGAAAACTTATCATTTTCACAGTGACTGAGAGGAAGAGTTCTTTTTTACTAACGTGAAAGAAAACTGTGTGTGTCTCATCAGCGGTGCGACTGTGGCGACATGTAATCGGTACAACATGGAGAGACTTTTCTGTACGTCACAAAAAACTAACCACCCACCAGGCAGTGCAATACGGACGGAAAAAGCCTGTGAGTTGAAGGGAGCTTTGGGCAAACAGCAGTCTTTTTTTCACAAGGTTGGTAAAAAAAACTCTCAAAAAGCAACTGAAGCCTCATGTAGAGCTACCAATTTTTTGATAAAGAAGAAGAAGGCGTTCTCAGACGGGAAGATTCTCAAAGAAGCAATGAGGGTAATTTTTGGTGGCTGGTAAAAATTGAAAAAGATTTCCTGCAAAATGTTGTGGAAGTGCTCATTTGAAAATTAAACAAATTTTCAAATGTATCTCAATATGGTCAGATATATTATATTGAAATGTATCTGACCATATTGAAATGTATCTGTTTCCTACCTTGTTTAATCATACTGAAATAATTGTTGTGATGGATCATTAACAATCAGTGTCTTCACAAGAAATACCATTAATGATAAAATAAAATTAAAGGTACACTGTGTAACTTTGCTTTTTCAGAAGTGTATTATCAAAGTGGATTGCATTATTCAGTGCCCTTGAAGTAGCTCTCAGTATCAAAAAGGTTGGTGACCCCTGCTTTAGTGCCACTGGTGCTTAGGGCCATTAACTATCAGGGGTGCGAATGGCTTTGGGCACTGTCATAATTAACTGTGAGGGTGCTGCTATGGCAAGACAATGAACTGATGGCATTTGCAATCCAACTTGTGGACAGGTAAGTATCTTGTTTATAACTGAGCAGGTCTAGCTAATCTCTAAAGTGGTCCCTTTACCTACTATTGTCCTCACCAAAGATAAAAAAAAACCCAATAAAACGCTCCACTAGTGTTCACATGATATTAGCCCTGTTAACTGAAATTGCTACCCCAAAGATAGAATAGACTCACGTTAAGAAGCTTCCTCTTTTGACTTTAGAGCTTTTTCCACGGTAGATCACTCCTGGATTAATGAGGGATTACATGGTATAATTTAAAATGGGGTTGGCATCTGAGACAAATCATCAGTTTCTGCTTTGCACACTGAGTTACTCAAGATGTCAATCTGGAAATATTTCGAGCCTGCTCTCAAGACAGATAAAATCTAAAAGTTCTTCTCAAGTGTCCTACTGTGCAAAGTCTACATCAAATCTAAGGACGCATCTAAAGGTATGTATTTGGAAAGCCAACATCACAGATGACATTGTCACAGAACACGACCCCTGCTTTGCACCCTGCAGATGGTTGTCAATTTTCCTTTTTCCTTTCCCTTTTCATTATTTACATGCTTCCCCTTGGTCAAATTATTCATAAACATAATCTTTCATTTCATTCTTATGCAGACGACACACAACTGTGTATGAAAATGAACACTGCACTAGCTTCAGCTCTGCAATTCGGTTTGCCTGGAGGAGATTAAGACATGGATGTCTGAAAACTTTCTCCAACTCAATAGCAGCAAAACACAAGCCATTCTCATCGGCACGCCTCACCAAACCCAGTCACTTTCCCTCAGTAGTGTCCCTATTTTTGGACACAGCATCCCTCTGTCATCCTCTGTAAAAAACTTTGGAGTCAAAATGGATTCTAACCTCACCTTTGACTCCCACATTCACCATCTCTGCAAGGTTTCCTTCCTCCATCTTAAAAATATAGCCAAGCTACGTCCATTTCTGTCCAAACCGGACGCTGAGAGGTTGATCCACAGCTCTGGAACGCTCTTCCCGAGAGCTTGAGGGCTCCACAGAGCGTTGAGGTTTTTAAGAAAAGACTGAAGACATTTCTATTTCTAAAGGCTTTTCAACAACGTTATTAAAGTTGTTTTTTGTGTTGTGGTTTTATTTAATTTTGGTTTTTGTTGTTCCTTTTGGTCATTGTAGCACTTTGAGACCTCCACTGGAGATATGAAGTGTGTTTCAAATAAAATTTTTATTATTATTATAAGGATGGGAAGAAGCAGGCAGGTCGGTTTCATCCCACATGGACGCTTCCAATTTAGACGCTTCCCGCATAGACGCTTCCCAGATGGATGCTTTCCAGTTAGACGTTTTTGATATTATAATGTAAATTTAATCACATTTTTATACAATATTTTGTAAGTTTATATAATACTTATATTTAAAATGCAAAAATAAACCAGAATAGTGGGAAAATAGTTGAATTTAGCTCCACTATTAGGTTGGTAATATATTGTTACTTAGGTATGATTTTATTATTAAGTTATTATCAGCTTATTAGCATATTTACTCTAAATATTTAACGCTATCACAGATATATCATATCTATAACAGAAAGTAGAAAAATTGTTGCTCCACCCCCGCGCCGCCATAGCTATCGCATCATTGATAATTGTCTGGATCGTCTCCATACAGAATACAGAGACGGACACATCGCAACTGATAAATTTCTGGATGCAGTACAGCACCTAGTTTGCCATTTATAATTCAAATGAGCAATGCATGATAATCTGTATATAATTTTTACAAAGATTTTTTAATGTTATCAATTGTATGTATGTAAAACATGTATGAATAAATGTTTTGAATGCTGATATTTTTTTTTTGTTTTTTTTCCTAACATGATCGATACCACTTGATGTTATTGTGTAAATATATTATAAATAAATTAATCAGAAATTAAGCCAAACACTTAATAAGCTGTTAAGAAGAGACTACATTGAACTCAAAACAAAACAGTTACAATACGTTTATATTGATGCAAAACAATATTAAGTATGGACTTTTCCAGTCATATTTCATTTGAAGTTTATTTTAAAGCATGTGTGAAAAACATTCTTTCCGTATATAATATAACTAAATACAATTGTTTTTACCCTATTAATTTATGTAAATATATTATTTTACATAAATATTTTATATAACGTCTAAATGGGAAGCGTCTATGTGGGATATTTTCCATAGCGTCTAACAGACAATATTATTTTTCCTATTTTTTTTTAGAAAACAAACAAACACTTAAAAGCAGTTGTGTCTTTACTTTTAAATGCCGTTCATCTGCCGGTCTTTCTCAACAGAAATTTCTATCACCACGTCATCAAATCCTTAATTTATTTCCGGGCGTAGTTGAATGCAAAAATAAGAGTAATTTATTGACTGTAATAGATACTATCCCTGATTGTAACAGGAACTAACATGTTGCCAGAATGAATAGCAAAGACTTACTGTAATGAGTGAGAAAGACCAAATTCTGATAAATAGGCTGATAACTGTCAGTCAGTCACCTTCTTAACCATCTGCCGCTTATGGGGTTGCCGAAGCCCATCCTGGCTGATTTGAGGCAAAGGGCAGAGTGCACCCCGAACAGGTTTACAGTCTGTCGCAGGGCCACCCACACATTCATTCCTAGGGGCAATTTGGCACCGGCCAATCAACCTGACATGCATATTTTTGGAGAGTGGGAGGAAACCGGAGTACCAGGAAAAAACCACGTACACACAGGAAGAATTTGCAGGCTCCACACAGAAAGGCCAGTGTTCCAAGCCTCATCCCAGCCGAGCCTAGAACCCACGACTTTCTCACTGTGCTACTCACTGATATTTAGACAATAATAATGACAACTAGAAAATAGTAACTTTTTATTAAATGTTTTTATGCTTATCTTACAACACACACATTAGGCACTTTTTTTGTTTTATATCTGATATACATGCAAATTTAATTATTCCCCAGCAACCCAAACACAACAAGTCGTGGTGTTACATTTAGTCACACAAAACAATTTCCTCACAACACACTGTTAACTCTAAAGATATTCACAATTTTTAAACTAAAACATTGGAACAACTACATAGAACTTTTATCGGTAGTACAGACTTACAAGAACAGTTTACCCTTTAACAGTATTTAAATATATTTATATTGTGCTATAGTCTAAAAAAATATATATATGATTAAATATTAATATAATATTATTTATTTTTCAATATTAATATAATATTATATTAATATTTAATAGTATTAATTTATTATTAAATTTTATTATTAAAAATAAAAAAATATGAATCTATGAATACGTAACACCATGCACACACAAATTACCAACAGGAACAAAGAGCACTGACTATTGGCTGCTTTGAAGAAGGCTTTATTCATTTGAATGAGTGGGGTCTATTTAGCTTTTAATACCTCAAATGTCTTCCACAGGTTTTAATATGCTCTGATGCAATTTTTTTTTTAATTTGGGTTAATTTTGTTCTAATTGGAAAGCAAGATTCTTTTAGAAGCCTTCTTTAAAGGTTTTTCCCCCAATATTTAGGAATTTAATCACTTAACACTTTGTTAAAGTTAATACCAAACAAAAACACGGCATGAGTCACTGAATACATTGAGTGTAGGTAATATTTTTAGGAACTGCAGCAAAATTATTGGGAGGGAAAAACATTTAAAAAAAAAATAATTTTTTTTGTTCACCTTTTAAAACATTAAACAACACCGCACCCTTGGTTGAATGCCGTTCGTAATACATTTGTGCCTCTGCTTACAGAACACCATGCTGAAAAGCAACCTGCATGGCCCCATGCAGGCCTGCTACTTTTGCTGCTCCTCATCGGACTGCATGTGCATTTGTGGATCGTAAGGCTGGTACAAACCCTGGGACTGAGTCATGTGGTAGTCATCGGAAATTGGCTCTGTAAGGTATGGAGCTGGATGGTAGAAACAGGGTACATTAGATGTGTCTGGGATGGCGTTCTGCTCACCCACACCCTTCAAAGCCAGGGCTGTGATCATATTAAGTGCCTCTATCCTTTCGGACCCCATCAAACCCCCTGTGCTTTCTTCTATCACATGCCAAATAGTCATCAAAAATTCATACTTCTTTATGTCCTCTTCACCAAAGAAGTGATGCTGCAAGTAAGACTCAATCTGCTGCTGCTGCTCATAAACGGCAGGAAAGTCAATGAAAAAACGCGAGCACACGTGCTGTTCCAAGGACTTCGTATCTGTCTCACTCGCAGGCTTGAATTTCCGCACCAGTAACTCACAGTATTTCAGCAAGCCTCCTCCTGGGATATCCTCCGGGTGGTGGGTGGCAATGAGATTTTGACGAAGGTGGTCCATTGCCTGCTCAAAATCTCCATACAAGCACTCAACCTCAACAATGATGTCGGGCTCCTCTGAAGCCCCAATCCAGGAGCTTGACTCATGGCTGTTTAAGGGCAGGTCATCAATCTGAGATTGTGACGTTGTATTTGTTGCAGATGTGAGGGCTTGAGCCTCCAAATCATGAGGTTTCTTAGAGTGCTTCGGTTTGACTGTTTGTTCTGCAGTTTTAGAGGAATTTGGAGCTTCTTGAAAACCACTCATTTCACTATTTGTGGTGATGTCTAGTTCCTTGAAGTCCTCTGACGTGGAACATGATACATTGGAAGGATGGGTCTGAGCAACTTCCGGCAGAGAAGGTTTCTGTTGAAGTGATTTTGGTTTTTCTATGGGTGGAAATAACACAATTTTCAGATCTGAAAAATCAGTAAACAAAGACTCTTTTTTAGGTTTCTTGATCTTCTGAGACTTTTTTCTCAGCGATTTTGGAGACGCGTAATAAACTGGTGCAATCCCTTGGCAACTGCTGTCATTTTTTTTATCTGGGGGTGGAGTGGAGAATTCAAGTTGTGAGCGTTGTAAAATTGAGGAATTCTCCTTTTTTGGTGTTCCTGTGTTTATTTCTAATTGAGTTCTGTTCTCACTGTGGGGCAATTCTTTTAACTCAGACTGTTTGGTATTTGTTTCTGAGATTGATAGGGAAACCTTGCACTCAGGTGGCTCTCGGTCACTTTTTTGGTTTAATTGTGCATGTATCATCTGTGCATCTTCTACAATTGGAACTGAAATTTTCTTGAGGGTTAGCGAAGAAAAATCCAGGTGAAACACTTCTTTTTTTCCCCCACTTTCTTTACATATCTCATATGCCTCTGAGATGCCCTTCACTGGATGAACGTTGTGAGAGCTCAGCTCTTCGTCCTGTTGTGAAATATTTGCCTCAGGTTGTCCTGAGATGTCCTTCCTTGGATGAATGTCTTCAGAGCTAACCTCTTCATCTAGTTGTGAAATATTTGCCTCAGGTTTTCCTGAGATGTCCTTCATTCGATGAAAGTCATGAGAGCCAAGCTCTTCGTCTTGTTGTGAAATATTTGCCTCAGGATGTCCTGAGATGTCCAACGCTGACTTAATGTCTTCAGAGCTAAGCTCTTTGTCTTGTCGTGAAATATTTGCTTCAGGTTGTCCTGAGATGTCCTTCGCTGGATGAATGTCATGAGAGCTTTGCTCTTCGTCTTGTGAAATATTTGCCTCAGGATGTCCTGAGATGTCCTTCATTCGATGAATGTCATGAGAGCCAAGCTCTTCGTCTTGTTGTGAAATATTTGCCTCAGGTTGACCTGAGATGTCCTTCATTCGATGAATGTCATGAGAGCCAAGCTCTTCGTCTTGTTGTGAAATATTTGCCTCAGGTTGTCCTGAAATGTCCTTCATTCGATGAATGTCATGAGAGCCAAGCTCTTCGTCTTGTTGTGAAATATTTGCCTCAGGTTGTCCTGAGATGTTCTTCATTCGATGAATGTCATGAGAGCCAAGCTCTTCGTCCTGTTGTGAAATATTTGCCTCAGGTTGTCCTGAGATGTCCTTCTCTTGATGAATGTTGTGAGAGCTAAGCTCTTCCTCCTGTTGTGAAATATTTGCCTCAGATTGTACCACTGGCAGAGCTTCCTGATTTTCTTCTGCACGTTGAACATTTTCGTTTAAAAGCTCTGTCGCGGGCATTGATTCAGGTTGGTACTGAAAAGGACTTTCAACATTTGTCGCCACATCTTGTGGAATATTTGCCTCAGGATGTCCTGAGATGTCCAACGCTGACTTAATGTCTTCAGAGCTAAGCTCTTTGTCTTGTCGTGAAATATTTGCTTCAGGTTGTCCTGAGATGTCCTTCGCTGGATGAATGTCATGAGAGCCAAGCTCTTCGTCTTGTTGTGAAATATTTGCCTCAGGATGTCCTGAGATGTTCTTCATTCGATGAATGTCATGAGAGCCAAGCTCTTCGTCTTGTTGTGAAATATTTGTCTCAGGATGTCCTGAGATGTCCTTCGCTGGAGGAATGTCATGAGAGCTTTGCTCTTCGTCTTGTGAAATATTTGCCTCAGGATGTCCTGAGATGTCCTTCATTCGATGAATGTCTTCAGAGCCAAGCTCTTCGTCCTGTTGTGAAATATTTGCCTCAGGTTGTCCTGAGATGTCCTTCTCTTGATGAATGTTGTGAGAGCTAAGCTCTTCCTCCTGTTGTGAAATATTTGCCTCAGATTGTACCACTGGCAGAGCTTCCTGATTTTCTTCTGCACGTTGAACATTTTCGTTTAAAAGCTCTGTCGCGGGCATTGATTCAGGTTGGTACTGAAAAGGACTTTCAACATTTGTCGCCACATCTTGTGGAATATTTGCCTCAGGATGTCCTGAGATGTCCAACGCTGACTTAATGTCTTCAGAGCTAAGCTCTTTGTCTTGTCGTGAAATATTTGCTTCAGGTTGTCCTGAGATGTCCTTCGCTGGATGAATGTCATGAGAGCCAAGCTCTTCGTCTTGTTGTGAAATATTTGCCTCAGGATGTCCTGAGATGTTCTTCATTCGATGAATGTCATGAGAGCCAAGCTCTTCGTCTTGTTGTGAAATATTTGTCTCAGGATGTCCTGAGATGTCCTTCATTCGATGAATGTCATGAGAGCCAAGCTCTTCGTCTTGTTGTGAAATATTTGCCTCAGGATGTCCTGAGATGTCCTTCATTCGATGAATGTCATGAGAGCCAAGCTCTTCGTCTTGTTGTGAAATATTTGCCTCAGGTTGTCCTGAGATGTCCTTCATTCGATGAATGTCATGAGAGCCAAGCTCTTCGTCTTGTGAAATATTTGCCTCAGGTTGTCCTGAGATGTCCTTCTCTTGATGAATGTTGTGAGAGCTAAGCTCTTCGTCCTGTTGTGAAATATTTGCCTCAGATTGTACCACTGGCAGAGCTTCCTGATTTTCTTCTGCACGTTGAACATTTTCGTTTAAAAGCTCTGTCGCGGGCATTGATTCAGGTTGGTACTGAAAAGGACTTTCAACATTTGTCGCCACATCTTGTGGAATATTTGCCTCATGTTGTCCTGAGATGTCCTTCGCTGGAGGAATGTCATGAGAGCTTTGCTCTTCGTCTTGTGAAATATTTGCCTCAGGATGTCCTGAGATGTCCTTCATTCGATGAATGTCTTCAGAGCCAAGCTCTTCGTCCTGTTGTGAAATATTTGCCTCAGGTTGTCCTGAGATGTCCTTCCTTGCATGAATGTCTTCAGACTCACGCTCTTTGTCCTGTTGTGAAATATTTGCCTCAGGTTGTCCTGGGATGTCCTTCTCTTGATGAATGTTGTGAGAGCTAAGCTCTTCGTCTTGTTGTGAAATATTTGCCTCAGGTTGTCCTGGGATGTCCATCGCTAAATCTATGTCTTCAGAGCCAAGCTCTTCGTCCTGTTGTGAAATATTTGCCTCAGATTGTAACACTGGCAGAGCTTCCTGCTTTTCTTCTGAACATTGAACATTTTCGTTTAAAAGCTCTTTCACGGGCATCGATTCAGGTTGGTCCTGAAAAGGACTTTCCACATTTGTCGCCACATCTTGTGGATTTTTTTGAGTTTCTTGATCTTTCATTTCCTCTTTGTTGTCCCCTTCTGGCATATTCCGTGCTTTGAATGCCAAGAATTTCTTTTTTGTATCCGAGTCCCAGTAAGATACCAGCATTTGATCTAGGATTATCTGGAACGAGTCCACGCTGAACTCAAATTGTCTTCGAAGACAACTTACAAACTTGAGTCCCACTGTTTTTGCTTTGTCGTGGGAAAGCAGGATAACGCTCCATCTGTCATGCTCTGTGAATACTTTCACCATCTTTTTCACATAAGCGTTCTTCATTAGAAAACTAGGAATCTTCCGTCCTTTTACCCCATAAGGAAGGAAGTCTCGTAGGCTGTCCAACACCACTTCCTCTATCACCTCCAAGTCCTTTTCCCTGGGCAGCAATACTCCAAAACTAAACTCCAAGTCTCTGTTACTAAGGTTGTTATCCTTCACCAATATGTGACTGGCAGCGGTTCCGTTGAGGCGTATATCTCTAACGTAGATGTCTTTTTTAAAGAGCCGGTCCCTCACCACACGAATAAGGTCTTTTGCTCTCACCTGCAGAGCAGGGAAATTTTCTCGGCCTTGAATTGGGATTACATCCGTCAGGACTTTGTCTAGAGCTTGGATTTGTTCACGTGTCAATTTATGGAACCTCTTGTGAACTTCCATTGTCTTCACCTGTAAAACAGAAGTTCGACATTTGCGTCACATAAAAGCTTGTGAAAATTCAATTGTATGAAAAAGCAAAAACTGTTGAACCATGTCAGTTCTATATTTAAATAAATCATTCTCAAGCCATAAATAACAGCTGAGAATTCAATGTTACTTGTTACAAAGCTAAACATCTAATAGAAATCATCAGCTGTGTCTCTGACCCTCTTTAGTCTTACAAGATTGGGATCGGTAATAATTTCAGTACTTGGTAAGAGGATTTTGTATCGTTTGCTTGGAGTAGGAAGTTCAGTAATTTGTCGTTGACATGGTGACAGCAACAGGAAACGTTGGCCGAGAGATCCATAAAAAAACATTTTGACTGGATCTCTCTAATTTCATCTTCGTAAGCTCTCTAGAAAGAGCTCAGTAAAGGCTGTGGTTTTCCAATTAATTAGAATTATTCTAGCTAAAGTGGATTTTGCAATGAAAGGGTTTAGGAAAATTATTATTTAAGAAGTACAAATGGGGAATGAATGACAGGGAAAACAGTTGTTTATCCACACATATGAAAGCTGACTTAGGACATGATCATCTATACTTGTTAAGTAAACAGCAAAGACATAGAGTTTAAATTCTATTCACCTGCATGTATACAAAAAAATACAAAAGCATGACTAATCACAGTTTCCTCTAAATTATTACTTGTCCAATTACATCATCCAATTACTACCATCACACAGGACCTAAAGTGGGAGCCGTCCATCAGCTCCCTGATCAAAAAGGCCCAGCAGAGGATATACTTTCTCCGGCAGCTGAAGAAAGCCAAGCTGCTCGCCCAGATGTTGGTGCAGTTTTACACAGCCATCATCGAGTCCATCCTTACCTCCTCCATCACGTGTGATGCGCTGGAGCCACAGCCAGGGACAAACACAGACTGCAGCGCATTGTGCGCTCCGCAGAGAAGGTTATTGGCTGCAGCCTTCCATCTCTCCATGACCTGTACGTCTCCAGGATTCGGGGGCGTGCAGGTCGGATAGCAGCTGACCCTTCCCACCCTGGACATGGACTTTTTGAGCGACTCCCTTCGGGCAGAAGGCTCCGGTCCATTTGGACCAGAACGTCCCGCCACAAAAGCAGCTTCTTCCCTTCTGCCGTTGGACTTATGAATACTTTATAACCCGCTCATCACTTAGTCACTTCACTCTTGTTTCTTTACTGTCTTTACTATTTTCTATTATTTTCTATGCCATTTTACTAATTTTCTTTTTCTTTCAAAGCATTCTTAGTTGTGTTAAAAAATTGTTTTCTTTTTCTTTTATTTATTTTTATTTTTTTGCACACTAGTACCACAGCAAGTTCCTAGTCTCTGATATTCTTCATTGACAATGGCAATAAATGCATTTCTTAATCTGATTCTGATTAGGTATGCTCTAGATAGAGAAAATGTTTTAATAACATATGCAGGTCAGAAGATCTCTCTAGAAGTCACCAGGATGGACAGGATCAGAGGAACAGCACATGTTAGAGGTTTTAAAGTCAGAGAGGCCAGACTGAGATGGTTTAGACATGTGCAGAGGAGAGAGAGAGTACATCAGAAGAAGGATGCTGGGTTTGGAACCACCAGGAAAGAGGACTAGAGGAAGACCAAAGAGGAGGTTCATGGATACAGTGAAGGAAGACATGAAGACAGTTGGTGTGACCGAAGAGGATGCAGGAGATAGGGTTAGATGGAAGAAACTGACTTGCTGTGGCGACCCCTGGAGGGAAATGCCAAAAGAAGAAGGAGATTTAAAACACAATGTTTTACTCATAGTGAGTTTTACCTTCTTAGGTGGTCTCTTCTTTAGTTTCTCTTCACAGGAATCTTTAAAAAAAAGAAGAAAAAACACATAAAATAGTCTGCGTGACCAAAGATTACGTTATCCGGACCTTCATTTATTTCTGGGCGTCGCCATATTTGATGACGTCATCGTCGAAAACGCATTTCTTAAAATTTAGGAAATCTTTTTTTTTTTTTTTTTTCACCTGTCCTGTCCGGCGTTGTGAAAAGCAGAATAATGATCTGTATGTCAAGTATTGCTGGGCAGTTTTGTTCTACCAGGGTCAGCACAATGTGCCGACCCTGACAAGCTTTATTTGTTTATTTTAAATGCTTTACAATCAAAATATATATGCTTTCTGCGCTGGACCTGACAGGAATTACTAAGGAGAGGGGTGTGGGTAGGTGGGGTGAAAAAGAGGAGGGATAGGGTACAGAAGAAGAAGAAGAGATAGGGGGGAGAGTAAAAAGAAAATCTAAAGTTGTAGTATTCTGCATCACAACCAACCTGCTGGATTATCTGAGGGAAAAAAAAAAAAAAAAAAGTACAAACAAGAGTTTAAACCAGTGATAAAACTGACACACACAACAAAACCTTCTATAGCAAATGATGTACAACACAAACACATGTTACTAGAGTTATAATAATATTGGTTGAAAGCAAGGACCATAGCGGACAGTAAACAGAGTGATATAGTGTGCGAGTGTGAGTGAAAGTACATGCATGCTGCCGATGTGAACCATGTGCTTATTAGGACCAACGTATTGTCCCCAGCCCCAAAGGATTGGAACGAGGGAGGCAGAGACACACGCTACCCGGGCCCACGCCCATCCAGATCCCGGGACCCCGAAGCCGGGCCGAGGAGCCGCCCACCCACCCAGCAAGGCGCATAGAGAAACCCCTGCCAGAACCACTCCAGCACCAAGGAGCACGGGCCTCCCCGATGCCAGGACCCACAGGCCTCGGGGCAGACGCGGCAACCGTACCCCACGGCCCTAGGCGAGCCCAGGGGTGACAGAAGTCAAGGCCCGGACCGAGAGGGGAGCACTCACCCCAAGGGCCCAGGGACCCGACAATCCCCGAGCCGGGGCTCAACCGGGGGCCCAGCAGGGCCAGGCTACCCCACATGCAGCCGCCACAGCCCAACACACAGCCAGGTGCCCGACCCAGGCAGCCCAAAGACCACCTCTGCACACCTAATGTCCCTCTTCACTACCCTAGTCCCTCAACTGTAGTCCTGCCAACTCTCTAGTGATGCTCACCCCAGTGCACCTCTTAACCCCAACTGGTGACGAGGGGCCCCGGCAGGGCCAGGCGAGACCGCCCCCGGGCCGTTTCCCCCATACAAAAACCACACAACCGTATCTCTGGGTGTCTCCCGCCCCACGGAGGCGGGCAACACAGAAGTGACTGGCCTCCAAGTCCCGCAAACCCAGCCCCCCTCCAGGCAGCAGAGCCCCGAGATCCCGGCCGACTCGAAGGGACACAGACGGGTGAAGACCGGCCGCCCTCCCCCGGTCCCACCTGTGTATGTATGTGCTGCAATTGAAGTGGGCGAGAGAGCGCTTGCAGGTAGCGGGCCCTGTCGCTGCCAAGCGGCATTGCCCCCCAACCCGAGGACCTCTCTGTGTGTAGTTTAGTTTGGAATGTGTGTGGTGCCATTGTGCCATGTTCAGTGTCTAAGGTGGGATTTAAAATTGAGGGGGAACGGCATGGGAGGGAGTGCAGGTGTCCCCACTTGGCACTCCCTCTCCGAAATACCCCTCAAGACCCTATATGAATATAAATGACTAAGATGCAGTTAAAAGTGGAGTGGAGGATGGGTGCAGACGGGGACTCAGAAGCGGGATCACCCTCCCCAAGCCTCGTCAGCGTGCCCCACCCATCCAGACCCCGCGCCCTAAGTGACAGTGAGCATGTGGCAGTGTGGGACCGGGAGAGAGCAGGCGGATGGGCACAACCGGAAGGAGGGAAACATCCCCCCGGGCGACCGGCTCCCCAGCCGGACACGGTAAGCGCCAGGGGCCCTCCGAACCAGCCAGGAAAAATTTAGAAAATCTAAAATAGCAAATACAAAACTTTCTACAGCACAAACGATTGACATATTTTCTGTTTATATTTGTTTATATAAACAGAAGATGAGCACAGGAGTGAATATACATATATATTCAATAGGGGCCAGCTTCACGTAGGTGCTCATCTCCTCCTCTTTCCTGTTGAGCCTAGTGTACACGTCAGCATAAACTATTTGTTTTTATTAAATTTTCATCATCATCATTATCTTTATTCCAGATTAAGGTCCATTTACACACAGACAACATTTTTTTTCCTATTTTATTAAAAAAAAAAAAACCAAACAAAAACTTAAAACCAGTCGTGTCGTTACTTTTAAATGACGTTCATCCACCGGTCTTTCTCAAGAAAAAGTTCTATCACTACGTCATCCAGACCTTTATTTATTTCCGGGAGTCGCCATCTTTGATGAGGTCAACATCCAAATCGTATTTCTTAAAAAAATTAAATAAACTAAAATAGCAAAACCAAAACTTTCTACAGCACAAACGATTGACATATTTTCTGTTTATATTTCTTCATATAATTTTTTTAAAGAGCAGCCAGCTTCACGGAGGTGCTCATCTCTCTCTCTTTGCTGTTGAGCCTAGTGTGCACGTCAGCATAAACTATTTGGGTTTGATTTATTATTTTTCCCATGTTATTTTTTTAATAAACAAAAACTTAAAACCAGTCGTGTCGTTACTTTTAAATGACGTTCATCCACCGGTCTTTCTCAAGAAAAAGTTCTATCACTACGTCATCCAGACCTTTATTTAATTCCGGGTGTCGCCATCTTTGATGAGGTCAACGTCCAAATCGCATTTCTTAGAAATTTTAAAAAACGAAAATATCAAAACCAAAACTTTCAAAAGCACAAACGATTGACATATTTTTTTGTTTATATTTCTTTATATAATTTTTTTAAAGAGCAGCCAGCTTCACGGAGGTGCTCATCTCTCTCTCCTTGCTGTTGCCGTAGTGTACACGTCAGCATAAGCTGTTTGTTTTCATTAAATATTATTTTTCCCATTTTATGTTTTAATTAATACAAACAAACACTTAAAACCAGTTGTTTCCTTACTTTTAAATGACGTTCATCCGCCGGTCTTTCTCAAAAAAAGTTCTATCACAACGTTAAAGAAGTCTCTACGTTCTTTTTTTGAGTCGCTCTGTCAAAGTGAAGATTTTGGGAAAATAACAGACAGGTTCTTCCTCGATGAAAAAGAGGACCTGGCAGTTTGCGTGCGCCCCCTTCAGTTGAGACAGAGTACATACCTGCGTTCCTTAGATTATATTTTTTCAGCAGTTTTATTGTGCAATCAGCATCAATATTTTATTTTATTATTTATTGTTTCATTTCAGTAAAAAAAAAAAAAAAAGAAGAAACGCATCTTAAAAAAGGTTTTCTGTAAAAAAAAAAAAAAACGTGAATGAAAGGGTACAGAAAGAAGCAGGGATTATAATATCTGCCCCTTTTTTATTTTTTATTTTTATACAAATTTTATACAATCAGGGAGATGCACGACAAAAAAACCAATTAAAAAAAACAAACAAACATCAACGGCAACAAACAAAAAAAAAATAGCTATGTGCACACACATAAAGCCATAAAACACATCAAGCCACCCAGGTTGTATTGAAAAAATGGAAAAAAAAGGGGTGAAATCCAAGAAATTACATTCAAGTTTAAGATCTTTTAATGGTGTCTTTTTTGTTGTTGTACAGTTGTTGTTGATCACAAAAAAAAAAAAAAAAGAAAAGAAAAGAGGCACAGCTCATCTCTTTCTCCCTTGGGGTTTCTGACCAGGATTTGATGGGGGAAAAAAAATCAAATTCGGCTATTTTTAATCAATAAAATGTCAGAAATATGTAGCCATACACTAGATGTATTTTTAACACACGTAAAAAATATTATTATTTCTTTATGTACACTTCCTTTTTTGTTGAATCAACGTCTAGTTTCATTGTCTTACTTGACTTGTTTTTACACTTAAAAAGTATTGATAAGATACCGTATTTAAAAAATTGGTATCGATATAAGTACTACTACTGATAAGATGGTATCGATAACCATCCCTACTTTTAACAATACTTTTTTTATTTTTTTTAACAAATCAAAAAAAAAAGGTATAATTTTCATTCAGATCAGTTCCTATAGAAAACTGCCATGATTACTTCTTCATTCTAAAGAGTTTGTAGTCCCTCTTTGGAAGTATCTGATTGTGGGCCACTAAAAGCCTGGCCGAAAGCAGCCTCTAGTGCAGGGGTCACCAATGCAGTGCCTGCAGGCACCAGGTCGCCCACAGCAACCGCATCAGTCGCCCGCAGGCCAGTTCTGAAAATAACACTAAACACGAATTAGCTCTGTCTAAAATTTTATTTAATTGTGTTGCTATTCTTTTTTAATTTTATTTACAGTGATGTAAACTTAAAAGTGAATACATAAAAATGTAAAAAAGAAATGTATATCACAAAAGAAGTTTAATATACGAACTCTGACGTAGTATGGGTCGGAGGTCGCTCTGGTGCGCATGACAAACCAGCTTTGCTGAAATGAGCTCGTGAGCGCGTTTTGTACCCACAAAACCATGTCAGAATAAAGGAAGAAAACTTATCATTTTCACAGTGAATGAGCGGAAGAGTTCTTTTTTACTAACGTGAAAGAAAACTGTGTGTGTCTCATCAGCGGTGCGACTGTGGCGACATGTAATCGGTACAACATGGAGAGACTTTTCTGTACGTCACAAAAAACTAACCACCCACCAGGCAGTGCAATACGGACGGAAAAAGCCTGTGAGTTGAAGGGAGCTTTGGGCAAACAGCAGTCTTTTTTTCACAAGGTTGGTAAAAAAAACTCTCAAAAAGCAACTGAAGCCTCATGTAGAGCTACCAATTTTTTGATAAAGAAGAAGAAGGCGTTCTCAGACGGGAAGATTCTCAAAGAAGCAATGAGGGTAATTTTTGGTGGCTGGTAAAAATTGAAAAAGATTTCCTGCAAAATGTTGTGGAAGTGCTCATTTGAAAATTAAACAAATTTTCAAATGTATCTCAATATGGTCAGATATATTATATTGAAATGTATCTGACCATATTGAAATGTATCTGTTTCCTACCTTGTTTAATCATACTGAAATAATTGTTGTGATGGATCATTAACAATCAGTGTCTTCACAAGAAATACCATTAATGATAAAATAAAATTAAAGGTACACTGTGTAACTTTGCTTTTTCAGAAGTGTATTATCAAAGTGGATTGCATTATTCAGTGCCCTTGAAGTAGCTCTCAGTATCAAAAAGGTTGGTGACCCCTGCTTTAGTGCCACTGGTGCTTAGGGCCATTAACTATCAGGGGTGCGAATGGCTTTGGGCACTGTCATAATTAACTGTGAGGGTGCTGCTATGGCAAGACAATGAACTGATGGCATTTGCAATCCAACTTGTGGACAGGTAAGTATCTTGTTTATAACTGAGCAGGTCTAGCTAATCTCTAAAGTGGTCCCTTTACCTACTATTGTCCTCACCAAAGTTAAAAAAAAACCCAATAAAACGCTCCACTAGTGTTCACATGATATTAGCCCTGTTAACTGAAATTGCTACCCCAAAGATAGAATAGACTCACGTTAAGAAGCTTCCTCTTTTGACTTTGGAGCTTTTTCCACGGTAGATCACTCCTGGATCAATGAGGGATTACATGGTATAATTTAAAATGGGGTTGGCATCTGAGACAAATCATCAGTTTCTGCTTTGCACACTGAGTTACTCAAGATGTCAATCTGGAAATATTTCGAGCCTGCTCTCAAGACAGATAAAATCTAAAAGTTCTTCTCATGTGTCCTACTGTGCAAAGTCTACATCAAATCTAAGGACGCATCTAAAGGTATGTATTTGGAAAGCCAACATCACAGATGACATTGTCACAGAACACGACCCCTGCTTTGCACCCTGCAGATGGTTGTCAATTTTCCTTTTTCCTTTTCATTATTTACATGCTTCCCCTTGGTCAAATTATTCATAAACATAATCTTTCATTTCATTCTTATGCAGACGACACACAACTGTGTATGAAAATGAACACTGCACTAGCTTCAGCTCTGCAATTCGGTTTGCCTGGAGGAGATTAAGACATGGATGTCTGAAAACTTTCTCCAACTCAATAGCAGCAAAACACAAGCCATTCTCATCGGCACGCCTCACCAAACCCAGTCACTTTCCCTCAGTAGTGTCCCTATTTTTGGACACAGCATCCCTCTGTCATCCTCTGTAAAAAACTTTGGAGTCAAAATGGATTCTAACCTCACCTTTGACTCCCACATTCACCATCTCTGCAAGGTTTCCTTCCTTCATCTTAAATATATCTTTCCAGTTAGACGTTTTTGATATTATAATGTAAATTTAATCACATTTTTATACAATATTTTGTAAGTTTATATAATACTTATATTTAAAATGCAAAAATAAACCAGAATATTGGGAAAATAGTTGAATTTAGCTCCACTATTAGGTTGGTAATATATTGTTACTTAGGTATGATTTTATTATTAAGTTATTATCAGCTTATTAGCATATTTACTCTAAATATTTAACGCTATCACAGATATATCATATCTATAACAGAAAGTAGAAAAATTGTTGCTCCACCCCCGCGCCGCCATAGCTATCGCATCATTGATAATTGTCTGGATCGTCTCCATACAGAATACAGAGACGGACACATCGCAACTGATAAATTTCTGGATGCAGTACAGCACCTAGTTTGCCATTTATAATTCAAATGAGCAATGCATGATAATCTGTATATAATTTTTACAAAGATTTTTTAATGTTATCAATTGTATGTATGTAAAACATGTATGAATAAATGTTTTGAATGCTGATATTTTTTTTTTTGTTTTTTTTCCTAACATGATCGATACCACTTGATGTTATTGTGTAAATATATTATAAATAAATTAATCAGAAGTTAAGCCAAACACTTAATAAGCTGTTAAGAAGAGACTACATTGAACTCAAAACAAAACAGTTACAATACGTTTATTTTGATGCAAAACAATATTAAGTATGGACTTTTCCAGTCATATTTCATTTGAAGTTTATTTTAAAGCATGTGTGAAAAACATTCTTTCCGTATATAATATAACTAAATACAATTGTTTTTACCCTATTAATTTATGTAAATATATTATTTTACATAAATATTTTATATAACGTCTAAATGGGAAGTGTCCATCTCGGAAGCGTCTATGTGGGATATTTTCCATAGCGTCTAACAGACAATATTATTTTTCCTATTTTTTTTTAGAAAACAAACAAACACTTAAAAGCAGTTGTGTCTTTACTTTTAAATGCCGTTCATCTGCCGGTCTTTCTCAACAGAAATTTCTATCACCACGTCATCAAATCCTTAATTTATTTCCGGGCGTAGTTGAATGCAAAAATAAGAGTAATTTATTGACTGTAATAGATACTATCCCTGATTGTAACAGGAACTAACATGTTGCCAGAATGAATAGCAAAGACTTACTGTAATGAGTGAGAAAGACCAAATTCTGATAAATAGGCTGATAACTGTCAGTCAGTCACCTTCTAAACCATCTGCCGCTTATGGGGTTGCCGAAGCCCATCCTGGCTGATTTGAGGCAAAGGGCAGAGTGCACCCCGAACAGGTTGACAGTCTGTCGCAGGGCCACCCACACATTCATTCCTAGGGGCAATTTGGCACCGGCCAATCAACCTGACATGCATGTTTTTGGAGAGTGGGAGGAAACCGGAGTACCAGGAAAAAACCACGTACACACAGGAAGAATTTGCAGGCTCCACACAGAAAGGCCAGTGTTCCAAGCCTCATCCCAGCCGAGCCTAGAACCCACGACTTTCTCACTGTGCTACTCACTGATATTTAGACAATAATGATGACAACTAGAAAATAGTAACTTTTTATTAAATGTTTTTATGCTTATCTTACAACACACACATTAGGCACTTTTTTTGTTTTATATCTGATATACATGCAAATTTAATTATTCCCCAGCAACCCAAACACAACAAGTCGTGGTGTTACATTTAGTCACACAAAACAATTTCCTCACAACACACTTTAACTCTAAAGATATTCACAATTTTTAAACTAAAACATTGGAACAACTACATAGAACTTTTATCGGTAGTACAGACTTACAAGAACAGTTTACCCTTTAACAATATTTAAATATATTTATATTGTGCTATAGTCTAAAAAAATATATATATGATTAAATATTAATTTAATATTATTTATTTTTCAATATTAATATAATATTATATTAATATTTAATAGTATTAATTTAATATTAAATTTTATTATTAATAATAAAAAAATATGAATCTATGAATACGTAACACCATGCACACACAAATTACCAACAGGAACAAAGAGCACTGACTATTGGCTGCTTTGAAGAAGGCTTTATTCATTTGAATGAATGGGGTCTATTTAGCTTTTAATACCTCAAATGTCTTCCACAGGTTTTAATATGCTCTGATGCAATTTTTTTTTTAATTTGGGTTAATTTTGTTCTAATTGGAAAGCAAGATTCTTTTAGAAGCCTTCTTTAAAGGTTTTTCCCCCAATATTTAGGAATTTAATCACTTAACACTTTGTTAAAGTTAATACCAAACAAAAACACGGCATGAGTCACTGAATACATTGAGTGTGGGTAATATTTTTAGGAACTGCAGCAAAATTATTGGGAGGGAAAAACATTTAAAAAAAAAATAATTTTTTTTGTTCACCTTTTAAAACATTAAACAACACCGCACCCTTGGTTGAATGCCGTTCGTAATACATTTGTGCCTCTGCTTACAGAACACCATGCTAAAAAGCAACCTGCATGGCCCCATGCAGGCCTGCTACTTTTGCTGCTCCTCATCGGACTGCATGTGCATTTGTGGATCGTAAGGCTGGTACAAACCCTGGAACTGAGTCATGTGGTAGTCATCGGAAATTGGCTCTGTAAGGTATGGAGCTGGATGGTAGAAACAGGATACATTAGATGAGTCTGGGATGGCGTTCTGCTCACCCACACCCTTCAAAGCCAGGGCTGTGATCATATTAAGTGCCTCTATCCTTTCGGACCCCATCAAACCCACTGTGCTTTCTTCTATCACATGCCAAATAGTCATCAAAAATTCATACTTCTTTATGTCCTCTTCACCAAAGAAGTGATGCTGCAAGTAAGACTCAATCTGCTGCTGCTGCTCATAAACGGCAGGAAAGTCAATGAAAAAACGCGAGCACACGTGCTGTTCCAAGGACTTGGTATCTGTCTCACTCGCAGGCTTGAATTTCCGCACCAGTAACTCACAGTATTTCAGCAAGCCTCCTCCTGGGATATCTTCTGGGTGGTGGGTGGCAATGAGATTTTGACTAAGGTGGTCCATTGCCTGCTCAAAATCTCCATACAAGCACTCAACCTCAACAATGATGTCGGGCTCCTCTGAAGCCCCAATCCAGGAGCTTGACTCATGGCTGTTTAAGGGCAGGTCATCAATCTGAGATTGTGACGTTGTATTTGTTGCAGATGTGAGGGCTTGAGCCTCCAAATCATGAGGTTTCTTAGAGTGCTTCGGTTTGACTGTTTGTTCTGCAGTTTTAGAGGAATTTGGAGCTTCTTGAAAACCACTCATTTCACTATTTGTGGTGATGTCTACTTCCATGAAGTCCTCTGACGTGGAACATGATACATTGGAAGGATGGGTCTGAGGACCTTCCAGCAGAGAAGGTTTCGGTTGAAGTGATTTTGGTTTTTCTATGGGTGGATATGACACAGTTATCAGATCTGACAAATCAGTAATCAAAGACCATTTTTTAGGTTTCTTGATCTTCTGAGACTTTTTTCTCAGCGATTTTATAGACGGGTAATAAACTGGTGCAATCCCTTGGCAACTGCTGTCATTTTTTTTATCTGGGGGTGGAGTGGAGAATTCAAGTTGTGAGCGTTGTAAAATTGAGGAATTCTCCTTTTTTGGTGTTCCTGTGTTTATTTCTAATTGAGTTCTGTTCTCACTGTGGGGCAATTCTTTAAACTCAGACTGTTTGGTATTTGTTTCTGAGATTGATAGGGAAACCTTGCACTCAGGTGGCTCTCGGTCACTTTTTTGGTTTAATTGTGCATGTATCATCTGTGCATCTTCTACAATTGGAACTGAAGTTTTCTCAAGGGTTATCAAAGAAAAATCATGGTGAAACACTTCTTTTTTTCCCCCACTTTCTTCACATATCTCATATGCCTCTGAGATGCCCTTCGCTGGATGAATGTTGTGAGAGCTCAGCTCTTCGTCTTGTTGTGAAATATTTGCCTCAGGATGTCCTGAGATGTCCATCGCTGGGTGTATGTCTTCAAAGCAGAGCTGTTCGTTCTGTTGTGAAATATTTGCCTCAGGATGTCCTGAGATGTCCATCGCTAAATTAATGTCTTCAAAGCCGAGCTGTTCGTCCTGTTGTGAAATATTTGCCTCAGGATGTCCTGAGATGTCCATCGCTGGGTGTATGTCTTCAAAGCCGAGCTGTTCGTCCTGATGTGAAATATTTGCCTCAGGTTGTCCTGAGATGTCCATCGCTAAATTAATGTCTTCAGAGCTGAGCTCTTCTTCCTGTTGTGAAATATTTGCCTCAGGTTGTCCTGAGATGTCCATCGCTGGGTGTATGTCTTCAAAGCCAAGCTGTTCGTCCTGTAGTGAAATATTTGCTTCAGGTTGTCCTGAGATGTCCATCGCTGGGTGTATGTCTTCAAAGCAGAGCTGTTCGTTCTGTTGTGAAATATTTGCTTCAGGTTGTCCTGAGATGTCCATCGCTGGGTGTATGTCTTCAAAGCAGAGCTGTTCGTTCTGTTGTGAAATATTTGCCTCAGGTTGTCCTGAGATGTCCTTTGCTGGATGGATGTCTTCAGAGCTAAGCTCTTCGTCCTGTTGTAAAATATTTGCCTCAGATTGTAACACTGCCATAGCTTCCTGCTTTTCTTCTGAACGTTGAACATTTTCGTTTAAAAGCTCTTTCTCGGGCATCGATTCAGGTTGGTCCTGAAAAGGACTTTCCGCATTTGTCGCCATAGTTGTTTTGTCTTCACTGTCATTTTTAACAACTTGTGGATTTTTTTGTGTTTCTTGATCTTTCCTTTCCTCTTTGTTGTCCCCTTCTGGCATATTCCGTGCTTTGAATGCCAAGAATTTCTTTTTCGTATCCGAGTCCCAGTAAGACTCCAGCATTTGATCTAGGATTATCTGGAACGAGTCCACGCTGAACTCAAATTGTCTTCGAAGACAACTTACAAACTTGAGTCCCACTGTTTTTGCTTTGTCGTGGGAAAGCAGGATAAGGCTCCATCTGTCATGCTCAGTGAATACTTTCACCATCTTTTTCACATAAGCGTTCTTCATTAGAAAACTAGGAATCTTCCGTTCTTTTACCCCATGAGGAAGGAAGTCTCGTAGGCTGTCCAACACCACTTCCTCTATCACCTCCAAGTCCTTTTCCCTGGGCAGCAATACTCCAAAACTAAACTCCAAGTCTCTGTTACTAAGGTTGTTATCCTTCACCAATATGTGACTGGCAGCGGTTCCGTTGAGGCGTATATCTCTAACGTAGATGTCTTTTTTAAAGAGCCGGTCCCTCACCACACGAATAAGGTCTTTTGCTCTCACCTGCAGAGCAGGGAAATTTTCTCGGCCTTGAATTGGAATTACATCCGTCAGGACTTTATCTAGAGCTTGGATTTGTTCACGTGTCAATTTATGGAACCTCTTGTGAACTTCCATTGTCTTCACCTGTAAAACAGAAGTTCGGCATTTGCGTCACATAAAAGCTTGTGAAAATTCAATTGTATGAAAAAGCAAAAACTGTTGAACCATGTCAGTTCTATATTTAAATAAATCATTCTCAAGCCATAAATAACAGCTGAGAATTCAGTGTTACTTGTTACAAAGCTAAACATCTAATAGAAATCATCAGCTGTGTCTCTGACCCTCTTTAGTCTTACAAGATTGGTATCGGTAATAATTTCAGTACTTGGTAAGAGGATTTTGCATTGTTTGCTTGGAGTAGGAAGTTCAGTAATTTGTCGTTGACATGGTGACAGCAACAGGAAACGTTAGCCGAGAGATCCATAAAAAAACATTTTGACTGGATCTGTCTAATTTCATCTTTGCAGGCTCTCCAGAAAAAGCTCAGTAAAGGCTGTGGTTTTCCAATTAATTAGAATTATTCTAGCTAAAGTGGATTTTGCAATGAAAGGGTTTAGGAAAATTATTATTTAAGAAGTATAAATGGGGAATGAATGACAGGGAAAACAGTTGTTTATCCACACATATGAAAGCTGACTTAGGACATGATCATCTATACTTGTTAAGTAAACAACATAGACAAAGAGTTTAAAGGGCCCATCTCATGCAAAATCGACTTTCCAGAGTTTTCTACCTTTTAAGAGCGATGTCCGGGCCTTGTATATGTCACCAAAGGGGTTTTTTGATTGATTTAGCCCGTTTTTCACAAATTGCTGTGGATTTCTGGAACGCTCAGACAAAACAACCAATGAGCAGATGTCTAAAGTATGACGCATTTGATGTAGCCAGGACTTACTTCGCACACGCCCCCCTCAGCAGCAAACCCCCTTTCCTCACCACCCGCCCTCCTCACCCGCCTCCACTCGGGCCTTACTCCCTCACATACTCGCTTTCAACGTCCGACATACAGGCTGGTTCGCTGCTCTGCGTCTTTTTTATTTTCTTGCTTGAAACACGCTTTTTAGATTAATCGACATGATAAAATCTTATTTCAGACGCTACCAAACCGCTACGCACGGGTTTACGCCTGCCTTCCCCCTCCCGCTCAGAGATGGGCGGAGGAATAGCGTCTCAGTGAGAGTAGAGGGCGGAGCTTGTACTTTCTCAGGACGGGCGGGGGGAAGAGTGACACCCGGCCTTTCTCAGTTCCGGGTCTGTGACTGTGCTCCACCAAATCAATATATTTTCATAACTATCGTGTAATGCATGTTGCAAACCCCACATTTTGCGTGTGTATGTGCATAGCATACACACGCAAAATGTACAAAAAAAATACAAAAGCATGACTAATCACAGTTTCCTCCAAATTATTACTTGTCCAATTACATCATCCAATTACTACCATCACACAGGACCTAAAGTGGGAGCTGTCCATCAGCTCCCTGATCAAAAAGGCCCAGCAGAGGATGTACTTTCTCCTGCAGCTGAAGAAAGCCAAGCTGCCCGCCCAGATGTTGGTGCAGTTTTACACAGCCATCATCGAGTCCATCCTCACCTCCCCCATCACGTGTGGTACGCTGGAGCCACAGCCAGGGACAAACACAAACTGCAGCGCATTGTGCGCTCCGCAGAGAAGGTGATCGGCTGCAGCCTTCCATCTCTCCATGATCTATACGTCTCCAGGATTCGGGGGCATGCAGGTCGGATAGCAGCTGACCCTTCCCACCCTGGACATGGACTTTTTGAGCGACTCCCCTCGGGCAGGAGGCTCCAGTCCATTCGGACCAGAAAGTCCCGCCACAAAAGCAGCTTCTTCCCTTCTGCCGTTGGACTTATGAATACTTTATAACCCGCTCATCACTTAGTCACTTCACTCTTGTTTCTTTATTATTTTCTATGCCATGGCATTACTTTTCTTTTTCTTTCAAAGCACTCTTAGTTTTGTTAAAATGATTTTTTTCTTTTCCTCTTTTTATATATTTATTTATTCATATTTTTACACACTAGTACCACAGCAAGTTCCTAGTCTCTGATATTCTTCATTGACATTGGCAATAAATGCATTTCTTAATCTGATTCTGATTAGGTATGCTCTAGATAGAGAAAATGTTTTAATAACATATGCAGGTCAGAAGATCTCTCTGGAAGTCACCAGGATGGACAGGATCAGAGGAACAGCACATGTTAGAGGTTTTAAAGTCAGAGAGGCCAGACTGAGATGGTTTGGACATGTGCAGAGGAGAGAGAGAGAGTACATCAGAAGAAGGATGCTGGGTTTGGAACCACCAGGAAAGAGGACTAGAGGAAGACCAAAGAGGAGGTTCATGGATACAGTGAAGGAAGACATGAAGACAGTTGGTGTGACTGAAGAGGATGCAGGAGATAGGGTTAGATGGAAGAAACTGACTTGCTGTGGCGACCCCTGGAGGGAAATGCCAAAAGAAGAAGATTTAAAACACAATGTTTTACTCATAGTGAGTTTTACCTTCGTGGGTGGTCTCTTCTTTAGTTTCTCTTCACAGGAATCTTTAAAAAAAGACTGATAGAACCTTTATTTATTTCCGGGAGTCGCCATATTTGATGAGGTCAACATCCAAATCGAATTTCTTAAAAAAATTAAATAAACTAAAATAGCAAAACCAAAACTTTCTAAAGCACAAACGATTGACATATTTTCTGTTTATATTTCTTCATATAATTTTTTTAAAGAGCAGCCAGCTTCACGGAGGTGCTCATCTCTCTCTCTTTGCTGTTGAGCCTAGTGTGCACGTCGGCATAAACTATTTGGGTTTGATTTATTATTTTTCCCATGTTATTTTTTTAATAAACAAAAACTTAAAACCAGTCGTGTCGTTACTTTTAAATGACGTTCATCCACCGGTCTTTCTCAAGAAAAAGTTCTATCACTACGTCATCCAGACCTTTATTTAATTCCGGGTGTCGCCATCTTTGATGAGGTCAACGTCCAAATCGCATTTCTTAGAAATTTTAAAAAACGAAAATATCAAAACCAAAACTTTCTAAAGCACAAACGATAGACATATTTTTTTGTTTATATTTCTTTATATAATTTTTTTAAAGAGCAGCCAGCTTCACGGAGGTGCTCATCTCTCTCTCCTTGCTGTTGCCGTAGTGTACACGTCAGCATAAGCTGTTTGTTTTCATTAAATATTATTTTTCCCATTTTATTTTTTAATTAATACAAACAAACACTTAAAACCAGTTGTTTCCTTACTTTTAAATGACGTTCATCCGCCGGTCTTTCTCAAAAAAAGTTCTATCACAACGTTAAAGAAGTCTCTACGTTCTTTTTTTGAGTCGCTCTGTCAAAGTGAAGATTTTGGGAAAATAACAGACAGGTTCTTCCTCGATGAAAAAGAGGACCTGGCAGTTTGCGTGCGCCCCCTTCAGTTGAGACAGAGTACATACCTGCGTTCCTTAGATTATATTTTTTCAGCAGTTTTATTGTGCAATCAGCATCAATATTTTATTTTATTATTTATTGTTTCATTTCAGTAAAAAAAAAAAAAAAAGAAGAAACGCATCTTAAAAAAGGTTTTCTGTAAAATAAAAAAAAAAAACGTGAATGAAAGGGTACAGAAAGAAGCAGGGATTATAATATCTGCCCTATAGCAACAAAAATTTTATACAATCAGTGTGATGCACGACAAAAAAATAAATAAATAAAAATAAACAAACAAACAAACAGCACAAACCAAAAAAAATAGCTATGTGCACACACATAAAGCCATAAAACACATCAAGCCACCCAGGTTGTATTGAAAAAATGGGAAAAAAGCGGTGAAATCCAGGAAATTACATTCAAGTTTAAGATCTTTTAATGGTGTCTTTTTTGTTGTTGTACAGTGTGTTATTTTCCTCAATCAAAAATTGATCACAAAAAAAAAAGAAAAAAAAAGAAGCGAGGCACAGCTTATCTCTTTCTCCCTTGGGGTTTCTGACCAGGATTTGATGGGGGGAAAAAACTCAAATTCGGCTATTTTTAATCAATAAAATGTCAGAAATATGTAGCCATACTCTACATGTATTTTTAACACACGTAAAAAATATTATTATTTCTTTATGTACACTTCCTTTTTTTTTTAATCAACGTCTAGTTTCATTGTCTTACTTGACTTGTTTTTACACTTAAAAAGTATTGATAAGATACCGTATTGAAAAGCGGTATCGATATAAGTACTAGTACTGATAAGATGGTATCGATAACCATCCCTACTTTTAACAATACTTTTTTTTTTTAACAAATCAAATAAAAAGGTATAATTTTCATTCAGATCAGTTCCTATAGAAAACTGCCATGATTACTTCTTCATTCTAAAGAGTTTGTAGTCCCTCTTTGGAAGTATCTGATTGTGGGCCACTAAAAGCCTGGCCGAAAGCAACCTCTAGTGTAGGGGTCACCACAGCAACCTCAGCAGTCGCCCGCCGGCCAGTTCTGAAAATAACACCAAACACGAATTAGCTCTGTCTAAAATTTTATGTATTTGTGCTGCTATTCTTTTTAAATTGAATTTACAGTGATGTAAACTTAAAAATGAATACATCTAAACGTAAAAAAAATGTATATCACAAAAAAGAAGTTTAATATACGAACTCTGACGTAGTATGTATCGGAGGTCGCTCTGGTGCGCATGACAAACCAGCTTTGTTGAAATGAGCTTGTGAGCGCGTTTTGTAGCCACAAAACCATGGCAGAATAAAGGAAGAAAACTTATCATTTTCACAGTGGTAACAGTGTGAAAGAGTTCTTTTTTACTAACGTGAAAGAAAATTGTGTGTGTCTCATCTGCGGTGCAACTGTGGCGACACGTAAGCGGTACAACGTGGAGAGACTTTTCAGTACGTCACAAAAAACTAACCACCCACCAGGCAGCGCAATACGGACGGAAAAAGCCTGTGAGTTAAAGGGAGCTTTGGGCAAACAGCAGTCTTTTTTTCACAAGGTTGGTAAAAAAAACTCTCAAAAAGCAACTAAAGCCTCATGTAGAGCTACCAATTTTTTGATAAAGAAGAAGAAGGCGTTCTCAGACGGGGAGGTTCTCAAAGAAGCAATGAGGATAATTTTTGGTGGCTGATAAAAATTGAAAAAGATTTCCTGCAAAATGTTGTGGAAGTGATCATTTGAAAATGAAACACTTCGATATTGCATATTGAAATTTATCTGTTTCCTACCTTGTTTAATCATACTGAAAATTATTGTTGTGATAGATCATTAACAATGTAGGATCCAAAAAAGGCTTTGTTCAATTTAGTACCCTAATATCATACCCAACTATTTAATCTCACACAAGAAAACAAGCGCTTTTCCACATTGCAATGGGGGAGAGATTAGGAGAACAGAGATGTGCTCTGCCTGGCTCCTCCAAGCTTCTCTCAAATCAACTCACCCCGACTGCTTGTTTTTATTAGAGAAAACAGGTCACAATTTGCATAAGGACACACATAGGGGTCTGAAGAATGTGTTATCTATGAGGGCCGTAAACCCACCCAACATTGTATACCAAATAGTTTCAACAGAACAAGGGTTCATGACCTGCAACTATCTGTGATTAACTGACAGGGCAGGAAGGTTTCTGATTACCAGTTGGTCTCTGTATTGTTAAGGGAAAAGAATTATTTACTTCAATCCCAAAATATTACTGACTGGAAAACAAGAATGAGAGACTTTCTTTTACTTGTACAAAGATAGACCACACCAGTCGACTGACTGCAGTGACTATAAAAGAATATGCATCTAATCTGCTTCATTTGTAATAAGAAAAAGGTGAGTCCTTACAAAGTAATGTGGGAGAGAAGGGGGCTAAAGACCCCCGCTTACAGATGGTAAGAAACAGCATATCCTGCTTAAGGGAGTAAGAATAAACACAGGTGTAGGGAGGCTATTTACTCATTCATTGTTTTAACAGATAACACTATCTTAACAGAAGACATTGTTTTAACAGAAGACATTGTTTTAACAGATGACACTATCACCCAGCTATAGTTCACGAACTAATGTCAGGGATCTAATGTCAGGGATAGTGAGATCTGAATCGTTCTCAATAAAACACAGAGTAAAAGACACTTTTGAATGATAAGAATAAAGAAGTATATAAGGATATATATTCTCTACCTAACAATATATATGCTGAGTAACACTTCAAAGGTGGGAGAGCATTAGCTGATATACATAAAATGGTTATGTGTACTTTGCAAAGAGTGAAAAACACACATTATAAAGTTATAAAGAATATAAGCTTAAGTCTATCTTACAAACAACCAGTGTCTTCACATGGAATACCATTAATAATAATATAAAATTAAAAGTATACTGTGTAACTTTGCTATTTCAGAAGTGTATTATCAAAGTGGTAGCTCTTTGCATTGTTCAATGAACTTGAAGTAGCTCTCAGTATCAAAAAGGTTGGTGACCCCTGCTTTAGTGCCACTGGTGCTTAGGGCCATTAACTATCAGGGGTGCGAATGGCTTTGGGCACTGTCAAATTAACTGTGAGGGTGCTGCTAGGGCAAAACAATGGCCTGATGGCATTTGCAATCCAGCATGTGGACAGGTAAGTACCTTGTTTATAACTGAGCAGGTCTAGCTAATCTCTAAAATGGTCCCTTTACCTACTATTGTCCTCACCAAAACTAAACAACCAATGAAAGGCTCCCCTAGTGTTCACATGATATTAGCCCTGTTAACTGAAATTGCTACCCCAAAGATAGAATAGACTCACGTTAAGAAGCTTCCTCTTTTGACTTTAGAGCTTTTTCCACGGTAGATCACTCCTGGATCAATGAGGGATTACATGGTATAATTTAAAATGGGGTTGGCATCTGAGACAAATCATCAGTTTCTGCTTTGCACACTGAGTTACTCAAGATGTCAATCTGGAAATATTTCGAGCCTGCTCTCAAGACAGATAAAATCTAAAAGTTCTTCTCAAGTGTCCTACTGTGCAAAGTCTACATCACATCTAATGATGCATCTGAAGGTATGTATTTGGAAAGCCAACATCACAGATGACATTGTCACAGAACACGACCCCTGCTTTGCACCCTGTAGATGGTTGTCAATTTTCCTTTTTCCTTTCCCTTTTCATTATTTACATGCTTCCCCTTGGTCAAATTATTCATAAACATAATCTTTCATTTCATTCTTATGCAGACGACACACAACTGTGTATGAAAATGAACACTGCACTAGCTTCAGCTCTGCAATTCGGTTTGCCTGGAGGAGATTAAGACATGGATGTCTGAAAACTTTCTCCAACTCAATAGCAGCAAAACACAAGCCATTCTCATCGGCACGCCTCTCCAAACCCAGTCACTTTCCCTCAGTAGTGTCCCTATTTTTGGACACAGCATCCCTCTGTCATCCTCTGTAAAAAACCTTGGAGTCAAAATGGATTCTAACCTCACCTTTGACTCCCACATTCACCATCTCTGCAAGGTTTCCTTCCTTCATCTTAAATATATAGCCAGGCTACGTCCATTTCTGTCCAAACCGGACGCTGAGAGGTTGATCCACAGCTCTGGAACGCTCTTCCCGAGAGCTGGAGGGCTCCACAGAGCGTTGAGGTTTTTAAGAAAAGACTGAAGACATTTTTATTTCTAAAGGCTTTTCAACAACGTTATTAGTGTTGTTTTTTGTGTTGTGGTTTTATTTAATTTTGCTGTTTGTTGTTCCTTTTGGTCATTGTAGCACTTTGAGATCTCCACTGAAGATATGAAGTGTGTTTCAAATAAAATTTTTATTATTATTATTATAAGGATGGGATGAAGCAGGCAGGTCGGTTTCATCCCACATGGATGCTTCCAATTTAGACGCTTCCCGCATAGACGCTTCCGAAATGGACGTTTCCCAGTTAGACGTTTTTTTTATTATAATGTAAATTTAATCACATATTTTTACAATATTTTGTAAGTTTATATAATAATTATATTTAAAATGCAAAAATAAACCAGAATAGTGGGAAAATAGTTGAATTTAGCTCCTCTATTTGGTTGGTAATATATTGTTACTTAGGTATGATTTTATTATTAAGTTATTATCAGCTTATTAGCATATTTACTCTAAATATTTTACGCTATCACAGATATATCATATCTATAACTGAAAGTAGAAAAATTGTTGCTCCACCCCCGCGCCGCCGTAGCTATCGCATCATTGATAATTGTCTGGATCGTCTCCATACAGAATACAGAGAAGGAGACATCGCAACTGATAAATTTCTGGATGCAGTACAGCACCTAGTTTGCCATTTATAATTCAAATGAGCAATGCATGATAATCTGTATATAATTTTTACAAACATTTTTTAATGTTATCAATTGTATGTATTAAAAAACATGTATGAATAAATGTTATGAATGTTGATAATTTTTTTTGTTTTTTTTCCTGACATGATAGGTACCTCTTGATATTATTGTTTAAATATATTATAAATAAATTCATCAGAAATTAAGCCAAACACTTAATAAGCTGTTAAGAAGAGACTACATTGAACTCAAAACAAAACAGTTACAATACGTTTATATAGATGCAAAACAATATTAAGTATGGACTTTTCCAGTCATATTTCATTTGAAGTTTATTTTAAAGCATGTGTGAAAAACATTCTTTTCGTATATAATATAACTAAATACAATTGTTTTTACCCTATTAATTTATGTAAATATATTATTTTACATAAATATTTTATATAAAGTCTAAATGGGAAGTGTCCATCTCGGAAGCGTCTATGTGGGATATTTTCCATAGCGTCTAACAGACAATATTATTTTTCCTATTTTTTTTTAGAAAACAAACAAACACTTAAAAGCAGTTGTGTCTTTACTTTTAAATGACGTTCATCCGCCGGTCTTTCTCAACAGAAATTTCTATCACTACGTCATCAAAACCTTTATTTGTTTCCGGGAGTAGAAAAATTGTAATAGCGATAGATGAATGCAAAAATAAGAGTAATTTATTGACTGTAATAGATACTATTTATTACAGTCTGTAACAGGAACTAACATGTTGCCAGAATGAATAGCAAAGACTTACTGTAATGAGTGAGAAAGACCAAATTCTGATAAATAGGCTGATAACTGTCAGTCAGTCACCTTCTTAACCATCTGCCGCTTATGGGGTTGCCGAAGCCCATCCTGGCTGATTTGACGTAAAGGGCAGAGTGCACCCCGAACAGGTTGACAGTCTGTCGCAGGGCCACCCACACATTCATTCCTAGGGGCAATTTGGCACCGGCCAATCAACCTGACATGCATGTTTTTGGAGAGTGGGAGGAAACCGGAGTACCAGGAAAAAAACACGTACACACAGGAAGAATTTGCAGGCTCCAAACAGAAAGGCCAGTGTTCCAAGCCTCATCCCAGTCGAGCCTAGAACCCACGACTTTCTCACTGTGCTACTCACTGATATTTAGACAATAATGATGACAACTAGAAAATAGTAACTTTTTATTAAATGTTTTTATGCTTATCTTACAACACACACATTAGGCACTTTTTTTGTTTTAGAGCTGATATACATGCAAATTTAATTATTCCCCAGCAACCCCAACACAACAAGTCGTGGTGTTACATTTAGTCACACAAAACAATTTCCTTACAACACACTGTTAACTCTAAAGATATTCACAATTTTTAAACTAAAACATTGGAACAACTACATAGAACTTTTATCGGTAGTACAGACTTACAAGAACAGTTTACTCTTTAACAGTATTTAAATATATTTATATTGTGCTTTAGTCTAAAAAAATAAATAATATTAAATATCAATTTAATATTATCTATTTTTATTATTAATATTAAATTAACATTTTATTAATATTCAATAATGTTAATGTAATATTAAGTTTTAATATTATTAAAAAACAAAAAATATGAATCTATGAATACGTAACACCATGCACACACAAATTACCAACAGGAACAAAGAGCACTGACTATTGGCTGCTTTGAAGAAGGCTTTATTCATTTGAATGAATGGGGTCTATTTAGCTTTTAATACCTCAAATGTCTTCCAAAGGTTTTAATATGCTCTGATGCAATTTTTTTTTTTTTTATTTGGGTTAATTTTGTTCTAATTGGAAAGCAAGATTCTTTTTGAAGCCTTCTTTAAAGGTTTTTCCCCCAATATTTAGGAATTTGATCACTTAACACTTTGTTAAAGTTAATACCAAACAAAGACACGGCATGAGTCACTGAATACATTGAGTGTGGGTAATATTTTTAGGAACTGTAGCAAAATTATTGGGAGCGAAAAACATTTAAAAAAAAAAGATTTTATGTTCACCTTTTAAAACATTAAACAACACCGCACCCTTGGTTGAATGCCGTTCGTAATACATTTGTGCCTCTGCTTACAGAGCACCATGCTAAAAAGCAACCTGCATGGTCCCATGCAGGCCTGCTACTTTTGCTGCTCCTCATCGGACTGCGTGTGCATTTGTAGACCGTAAGGCTGGTACAAACCCTGGGACTGAGTCATGTAGTAGTCATCAGAAATTGGCTCTGTAAGGTATGGAGCTGGATGGTAGAAACAGGTTACATTAGATGTGTCTGGGAGGGCGTTCTGCTCACCCAGAACCTTCAAAGCCTGGGCTGTGATCATATTAAGTGCCTGTTTCCTTTCTAACCCCATCAAACACACCGTGTTTTCATCTATCACATGCCGAACAGTCATCAAAAATTCATACTTCTTTGTCTCCTCTTCACCAATGAAGTGATGCTGCAAGTAAGACTCAATCTCCTGCTCCTGCTCAATAACGTCAGGAAAGTCAATGAAGAAACGCGAGCACATGTAGCGTTCCAAGGACTTGCTATCTGTCTCACTCGCAGGCTTGAATTTCCGCACCAGTAACTCACAGTATTTCAGCAAGCCTCCTCCTGGGATATCCTCCGGGTGGTGGGTGGCAATGAGATTTTGACGAAGGTGGTCCATTGCCTGCTCAAAATCTCCATACAAGCACTCAACCTCAACAATGATGTCGGGCTCCTCTGAAGCCCCAATCCAGGAGCTTGACTCATGGCTGTTTAAGGGCAGGTCATCAATCTGAGATTGTGACGTTGTATTTGTTGCAGATGTGAGGGCTTGAGCCTCCAAATCATGAGGTTTCTTAGAGTGCTTTGGTTTGACTGTTTGTTCTGCAGTTTTAGAGGAATTTGGAGCTTCTTGAAAACCACTCATTTCACTATTTGTGGTGATGTCTAGTTCCTTGAAGTCCTCTGACGTGGAACATGATACATTAAAAGGATGGGTCTGAGCAACTTCCAGCAGAGAAGGTTTCTGTTGAAGTGATTTTGATTTTTCTATGGGTGGAAATAACACAATTTTCAGATCTGAAAAATCAGTAAACAAAGACCCTTTTTTAGGTTTGTTGATCTTCTGAGACATTTTTTGCTGCGATTTGGGAGACGGGTAAGAAACTGGTGCAATCCCTTGGCAACTGCTGTCATTTTTTTTATCTGGGGGTGGAGTGGAGAATTCAAGTTGTGAGCGTTGTAAAATTGAGGAATTCTCCTTTTTTGGTGTTCCTGTGTTTATTTCTAATTGAGTTCTGTTCTCACTGTGGGGCAATTCTTTAAACTCAGACTGTTTGGTATTTGTTTCTGAGATTGATAGGGAAACCTTGCACTCAGGTGGCTCTCGGTCACTTTTTCGGTTTAATTGTGCATGTATCATCTGTGCATCTTCTGCAATTGGAACTGAAGTTTTCTCGAGGGTTATCAAAGAGAATTCATGGTGAAACGCTTCTTTTTTTCCCCCCCTTTCTTCAAAGATCTCATATGCCTCTGAGATAGCCTTCGCTGGATGAATGTCGTGAGAGGTAGGCTCTTCGTCCTGTCGTGAAATATTTGCCTCAGGATGTCCTGAGATGTCCTTTGCTAGATGAATGTCTTCAGAGCCAAGCTCTTTGTCCTGTTGTGAAATATTTTCCCCAGGTTGTCCTGAGATGTCCGTCGCTGGATAAATGTCGTGAGAGCCAAGCTCTTTGTCCTGTTGCAAAATATTTGCCTCAGATTGTAACACTGCCAGAGCTTCCTGCTTTTCTTCTGAACGTTGAACATTTTCGTTTGAAAGCTCTTTCTCGGGCATCGATTCAGGTTGGTCCTGAAAAGGACTTTCCACATTTGTCGCCATACTTGTTTTGTCTTCACTGTCATTTTTAACATCCTGTGGAATTTTTTGTGTTTCTTGATCTTTCATTTCCTCTATGTTGTCCCCTTCAGGCTTATTCCGTGCTTTGAATGCCAAGAATTTCTTTTTTGTATCCAAGTCCCAGTAAGATACCAGCATTTGATCTAGGAATATCTGGAACGAGTCCACGCTGAACTCAAATTGTCTTCGAAGACAACTTACAAACTTGAGTCCCACTGTTTTTGCTTTGTCGTGGGAAAGCAGGATAAGGCTCCATCTGTCATGCTCTGTAAATAACTTCACCATCCTTTGCACATAAGCGTTCTTCATTAGAAAACTAGGAATCTTCCGTTCTTTTACCCCATAAGGAAGGAAGTCTCGTAGGCTGTCCAACACCACTTCCGCTATCACCTCCAAGTCCTTTTCCCTGGGCAGCAATACTCCAAAACTAAACTCCAAGTCTCTGTTACTAAGGTTGTTATCCTTCACCAATATGTGACTGGCAGCGGTTCCGTTGAGGCGTATATCTCTAACGTAGATGTCTTTTTTAAAGAGCCGGTCCCTCACCACACGAATAAGGTCTTTTGCTCTCACCTGCAGAGCAGGGAAATTTTCTCGGCCTTGAATTGGGATTACATCCGTCAGGACTTTGTTTAGAGCTTGGATTTGTTCACGTGTCAATTTATGGAACCTCTTCTGAACTTCCATTGTCTTCACCTGTAAATCAGAAGTTCGACATTTGCGTCACATAAAAGCTTGTGAAAATTCAATTGTATGAAAAAGCAAAAACTGTTGAACCATGTCAGTTCTATATTTAAATAAATCATTCTCAAGCCATAAATAACAGCTGAGAATTCAGTGTTACTTGTTACAAAGCTAAACATCTAATAGAAATCATCAGCTGTGTCTCTGACCCTCTTTAGTCTTACAAGATTGGTATCGGTAATAATTTCAGTACTTGGTAAGAGGATTTTGTATCGTTTGCTTGGAGTAGGAAGTTCAGTAATTTGTCGTTGACATGGTGACAGCAAAAGGAAACGTTGGCCGAGAGATCCATAAAAAAACATTTTGACTGGATCTCTCTAATTTCATCTTCGTAAGCTCTCTAGAAAGAGCTCAGTAAAGGCTGTGGTTTTCCAATTAATTAGAATTATTCTAGCTAAAGTGGATTTTGCAATGAAAGGGTTTAGGAAAATTATTATTTAAGAAGTACAAATGGGGAATGAATGACAGGGAAAACAGTTGTTTATCCACACATATGAAAGCTGACTTAGGACATGATCATCTATACTTGTTAAGTAAACAGCAAACACATAGAGTTTAAATTCTATTCACCTGCATGTATACAAAAAAATACAAAAGCATGACTAATCACAGTTTCCTCTAAATTATTACTTGTCCAATTACATCATCCAATTACTACCATCACACAGGACCTAAAGTGGGAGCCGTCCATCAGCTCCCTGATCAAAAAGGCCCAGCAGAGGATATACTTTCTCCGGCAACTGATGATGGCCAAGCCTCTCGCCCAGATGTTTGTGCAGTTTTACACAGCCATCATCGAGTCCATCCTCACCTCCTCCATCACGTGTGATGCGCTGGAGCCACAGCCAGGGACAAACACAGACTGCAGCGCATTGTGCGCTCCGCAGAGAAGGTGATTGGCTGCAGCCTTCCATCTCTCCATGACCTGTACGTCTCCAGGATTCGGGGGCGTGCAGGTCGGATAGCAGCTGACCCTTCCCACCCTGGACATTGACTTTTTGAGCGACTCCCTTTGTGCAGAAGGCTCCGGTCCATAACGTCCCGCCACAAAAACAGCTTCTTCCCTTCTGCCGTTGGACTTATGAATACTTTATAACCCGCTCATCACTTAGTCACTTCACTCTTGTTTCTTTATTATTTTCTATTATTTTCTATGCCATGGCACTACTTTTCTTTTTCTTTCAAATCACTCTTAGTTTTGTTAAAATGATTTTTTTCTTTTTATTTCTTTTAATTTTTTTGCACACTAGTACACAGCAAGTTTCTAGTCGCTGATATTCTTCATTGACAATGGCAATAAATGCATTTCTTAATCTGATTCTGATTAGGTATGCTCTAGATAGAGAAGCGCGTAGTAATTTTTATTATTTTAGGTCTTTTATTGTGAAAATCTCGTTAAAGTCGTCTAATTATGCTTTAAAGTTAAGAAAACAAAACAACCCTAAAGTTATTTAAAAAAATAATTTTAATGTAAAAGTGTGTAAAAGATAATAATTTTATATTATTTTAGGTCTTTTATTGTGAAAATCTCATTAAAGTTGTCTAATTATGCTTTAAAGTTAAGAAAACAAAACAACTGAAAAGTTCTAATGAGCTGTCTTCCCATCAGAGCTCCTTAATTGCGCCTCAAAACACAGCTGATGCAGGTCACAAGACCACAGAAACAGAATCTGCATACAGCCAGCACAGCCTACTTCCAAATAAGGAGATGTCTGTGACATCACACAGACTCCTTCATTACCTTATAAGGAGATAAACTGCCTCTGAGTGGTCATTAATTGGGCGGCAAAACACACCTGCTCAGGTGGGACAGAGAATTTCTGAATAGGCAAACAAATGCTAATTGCGCAAAAACGGTAATAGATAGAAAAAAAATTCTTTCAGATTTGGAAGCAGGATGATGAAATCTACTTGGGGATGTAATTTTGTTTGCGATGGTAATTCAGAAATGAAATGGCAGCCATTTTAGTGCCACAAAAACTGTTGAACCATGTCAGTTCTATATTTAAATAAATCATTCTCAAGCCATAAATAACAGCTGAGAATTCAGTGTTACTTGTTACAAAGCTAAACATCTAATAGAAATCATCAGCTGTGTCTCTGACCCTCTTTAGTCTTACAAGACTGGTATCGGTAATAATTTCAGTACTTGGTAAGAGGATTTTGCATTGTTTGCTTGGAGTAGGAAGTTCAGTAATTTGTCGTTGACATGGTGACAGCAACAGGAAACGTTAGCCGAGAGATCCATAAAAAAACATTTTGACTGGATCTCTCTAATTTCATCTTCATAAGCTCTCTAGAAAGAGCTCAGTAAAGGCTGTGGTTTTCCAATTAATTAGAATTATTCTAGCTAAAGTGGATTTTGCAATGAAAGGGTTTAGGAAAATTATTATTTAAGAAGTATAAATGGGGAATGAATGACAGGGAAAACAGTTGTTTATCCACACATATGAAAGCTGACTTAGGACATGATCATCTATACTTGTTAAGTAAACAACATAGACAAAGAGTTTAAAGGGCCCATCTCATGCAAAATCGACTTTCCAGAGTTTTCTACCTTGTAAGAGTGATGTCCGGGCCTTGTATATGTCACCAAAGGGGTTTTTCGATTGATTTAGCCCGTTTTTCATAAATTACTATGGAATTCTGGTACGCTCAGACAAAACAACGAATGAGCAGATGTCTAAAGTATGACGCATTTGACGCAGCCAGGACTGACTTCGCACACGCCCTCCTTCGCAGCAAACCCTCCCTCCTCACTACCCGCCCGCCTTCCTCACCCGCCTCCACTCCGGCCTTACGCCCTCACAAACTCGCTTTCAACGTCCGACATACAGGCTGGTTCGCTGCTCTGCGTCTTTTGTATTTTCTTGCTTGAAACACGCTTTTTTGATGAATCGACATGATAAAATCTTATTTCAGATGCTACCAAACCGCTACGCACGGGTTTACGCCTGCCTTCCCCCCCAGTGAGAGTAGAGGGCGGAGCTCGTACTTTCTCAGGACGGGCGGGGGGAAGAGTGACACCCGGCCTTTCTCAGTTCCGGGTCTGTGACTGTGCTCCACCAAATCAATATATTTTCATAACTATCGTGTAATGCATGTTGCAAACCCCACATTTTGCGTGTGTATGTGCAGAGGATACAATGTGAAGAGAGTTATTTTGCATGAGATAGGCCCTTTAAAGTCTATTTACCTGCATGTATACAAAAAATACAAAAGCATGACTAATCACAGTTTCCTCCAAATTATTACTTGTCCAATTACATCATCCAATTACTACCATCACACAGGACCTAAAGTGGGAGCCGTCCATCAGCTCCCTGATCAAAAAAGGCCCAGCAGAGGATATACTTTCTCCTGCAGCTGAAGAAAGCCAAGCTGCTCGCCCAGATGTTGGTGCAGTTTTACACAGCCATCATCAAGTCCATCCTCACCTCCTCCATCACGTGTGGTACGCTGGAGCCACATCTAGGGACAAACACAGACTGCAGCGCATTGTGCGCTCCGCAGAGAAGGTGATCGGCTGCAGCCTTCCATCTCTCCATGATCTATACGTCTCCAGGATTCGGGGGCGTGCAGGTCGGATAGCAGCTGACCCTTCCCACCCTGGACATGGACTTTTTGAGCGACCCCCGTCGGGCAGAAAGTCCCGCCACAAAAGCAGCTTCTTCCCTTCTGCCGTTGGACTTATGAATACTTTATAACCCGCTCATCACTTAGTCACTTCACTCTTGTTTCTTTATTATTTTCTATGCCATGGCACTACTTTTCTTTTTCTTTCAAAGCACTCTTAGTTTTGTTAAAATGATTTTTTTCTTTACTTTTTCTCTTTTTATATATTTATTTATTCATATTTTTACACACTAGTACCACAGCAAGTTTCTAGTCTCTGATATTCTTCATTGACAATGGCAATAAATGCATTTCTTAATCTGATTCTGATTAGGTATGCTCTAGATAGAGAAAATGTTTTAATAACATATGCAGGTCAGAAGATCTCTCTGGAAGTCACCAGGATGGACAGGATCAGAGGAACAGCACATGTTAGAGGTTTTTAAGACAGAGAGGTCAGACTGAGATTGTTTAGACATGTGCAGAGGAGAGAGAGAGTACATCAGAAGAAGGATGCTGGGTTTGGAACCACCAGGAAAGAGGACTAGAGGAAGACCAAAGAGGAGGTTCATGGATACAGTGAAGGAAGACATGAAGACAGTTGGTGTGACTGAAGAGGATGCAGGAGATAGGGTTAGATGGAAGAAAGTGACTTTCTGTGGCGCCCCCTCAAGGGAAATGCCGAAAGACGAAGGAGATGGCGTTTAAACATTATGTTTTACTCATAGTGAGTTTTACCTTCTTGGGTGGTCACTCCTTTAGTTTCTCTTCACAGGAATCTTTAAAAAAAGAAGAAAAAACACATAAAATAGTCTGCGTGACCAAAGATTACGTTATCCGGACCTTCATTTATTTCTGGGCGTCGCCATATTTGATGACGTCACCGTCAAAAACGCATTTCTTAAAATTTAGAAAATCTAAAATAGCAAATACAAAACTTTCTACAGCACAAACGATTGACATATTTTCTGTTTGTATTTCTTTATATAATTTTTTTAAAGAGCAGCCAGCTTCACGGAGGTGCTCATCTCTCTCTCTTTGCTGTTGAGCCTAGTGTGCACGTCGGCATAAACTATTTGGGTTTGATTTATTATTTTTCCCATGTTATTTTTTTAATAAACAAAAACTTAAAACCAGTCGTGTCGTTACTTTTAAATGACGTTCATCCACCGGTCTTTCTCAAGAAAAAGTTCTATCACTACGTCATCCAGACCTTTATTTATTTCCGGGTGTCGCCACTTTGATGAGGTCAACGTCCAAATCGTATTTCTTAGAAATTTAAAAAAACGAAAATATCAAAACCAAAACTTTCTAAAGCACAAACGATTGACAAATTTTTTGGTTTATATTTCTTTATATAATTTTTTTAAAGAGCAGCCAGCTTCACGGAGGTGCTCATCTCTCTCTCCTTGCTGTTGCCGTAAAGTACACGTCAGCATAAGCTGTTTGTTTTCATTAAATATTATTTTTCCCATTTTATTTTTTAATTAATACAAACAAACACTTAAAACCAGTTGTTTCCTTACTTTTAAATGACGTTCATCCGCCGGTCTTTCTCAAAAAAAGTTCTATCACAACGTTAAAGAAGTCTCTACGTTCTTTTTTTGAGTCGCTCTGTCAAAGTGAAGATTTTGGGAAAATAACAGACAGGTTCTTCCTCGATGAAAAAGAGGACCTGGCAGTTTGCGTGCGCCCCCTTCAGTTGAGACAGAGTACATACCTGCGTTCCTTAGATTATATTTTTTCAGCAGTTTTATTGTGCAATCAGCATCAATATTTTATTTTATTATTTATTGTTTCATTTCAGTAAAAAAAAAAAAAAAGAAGAAACGCATCTTAAAAAAGGTTTTCTGTAAAATAAAAAAAAAACGTGAATTAAAGGGTTCAGAAAGAAGCAGGGATTATAATATCTGCCCCTTTTTTATTTTTTATTTTTATACAAATTTTATACAATCAGGGAGATGCACGACAAAAAAACCAATTAAAAAAAACAAACAAACATCAACGGCAACAAACAAAAAAAAAATAGCTATGTGCACACACATAAAGCCATAAAACACATCAAGCCACCCAGGTTGTATTAAAAAAATGGAAAAAAAAGGGGTGAAATCCAAGAAATTACATTCAAGTTTAAGATCTTGATGGTTGATCTTGATTAAGATCTTGATTTTTTTTGTACCGTGTGTTATCCTCAATCAAAAATTGATCACAAAAAAAAAGAGAAAAAAAAAATAAGAGAGGCACAGCTCATCTCTTTCTCCCTTGGGGTTTCTGACCAGGATTTGATGGGGGGAAAAAACTCAAATTCGGCTATTTTTAATCAATAAAATGTCAGAAATATGTAGCCATACTCTACATGTATTTTTAACACACGTAAAAATATTATTATTTCTTTATGTACACTTCTTTTTTTTGTTGAATCAACGTCTAGTTTCATTGTCTTACTTGACTTGTTTTTACACTTAAAAAGTATTGATAAGATACCGTATTGAAAAGCGGTATCAATATAAGTACTAGTACTGATAAGATGGTATCGATAACCATCCCTACTTTTAACAATACTTTTCTTTTTTTTAACAAATCAAATAAAAAGGTATAATTTTCATTCAGATCAGTTCCTATAGAAAACTGCCATGATTACTTCTTCATTCTAAAGAGTTTGTAGTCCCTCTTTGGAAGTATCTGATTGTGGGCCACTAAAAGCCTGGCCGAAAGCAACCTCTAGTGTAGGGGTCACCAATGCGGTGCCAGCATGCACCAGGTCACCCAGAGCGACCGCAAAAGTCGCCCGCAGGCCAGTTCTGAAAATAACACTAAACACGAATTAGCTCTGTCTAAAATTTTATTTAATTGTGTTGCTATTCTTTTTTAATTTTATTTACCGTGATGTAAACTTAAAAGTGAATACATAAAAACGCAAAAAAGAAATGTATATCACAAAAAAAGTTTAATATACGAACTCTGACGTAGTAAGGGTCGGAGGTCGCTCTGGTGCGCATGACAAACCAGCTTTGCTGAAATGAGCTTGTGAGCGCGTTTTGTACCCACAAAACCATGTCAGAATAAAGGAAGAAAACTTTTTTCATTTTCATAGTGACTGAGAGGAAGAGTTCTTTTTTACTAACGTGAAAGAAAACTGTGTGTGTCTCAGATGCGGTGCGACCTTGGCGACACGTAAGCGGTACAACGTGGAGAGACTTTTCTGTACGTCACAAAAAACTAACCACCCACCAGGCAGCGCAATACGGACGGAAAAAGCCTGTGAGTTGAAGGGAGCTTTGGGCAAACAGCAGTCTTTTTTCACAAGGTCGGTAAAAAAACTCTCAAAAAGCAACTGAAGCCTCACGTAGAGCTACCGATTTTTTGATAAAGAAGAAGAAGGCGTTCTCAGACGGGGAGGTTCTCAAAGAAGCAATGAGGATAATTTTTGGTGGCTGGTAAAAATTGAAAAAGATTTCCTGCAAAATGTTGTGGAAGTGATCATTTGACTATTAAATAAATTTTCAAATGTATCTCAATATGGTCAGATACATTGTATTGAAATGTATCTGACCATATTGAAATGTATCTGTTTCCTACCTTGTTTAATCATACTGAAATAATTGTTGTGATGGATCATTAACAATCAGTGTCTTCACATGGAATACCATTAATGATAATATAAAATTAAAAGTACACTGTGTAACTTTGTTATTTCAGAAGTGTATTATCAAAGTGGTAGCTCTTTGCATTATTCAGTGAACTTGAAGTAGCTCTCAGTATCAAAAAGGTTGGTGACCCCTGCTTTAGTGCCACTGGTGCTTAGGGCCATTAACTATCAGGGGTGCGAATGGCTTTGGGCACTGTCATAATTAACTGTGAGGGTGCTGCTAGGGCAAGACAATGGCCTGATGGCATTTGCAATCCAGCTTGTGGACAGGTAAGTACCTTGTTTATAACTGAGCAGGTCTAGCTAATCTCTAAAGTGGTCCCTTTACCTACTATTGTCCTCACCAAAACTAAACAACCAATGAAAGGCTCCCCTAGTGTTCACATGATATTAGCCCTGTTAACTGAAATTGCTACCCCAAAGATAGAATAGACTCACGTTAAGAAGCTTCCTCTTTTGACTTTAGAGCTTTTTCCTCGGAAGATCACTCCTGGATCAATGAGGGATTACATGGTAAAATTTAAAATGGGGTTGGCATCTGAGACAAATCATCAGTTTCTGCTTTGCACACTGAGTTACTCAAGATGTCAATCTGGAAATTTTTCGAGCCTGCTCTCAAGAAAAATAAAATCTAAAAGTTCTTCTCAAGTGTCCTACTGTGCAAAGTCTACATCAAATCTATAGACGCATCTGAAGGTATGTATTTGGAAAGCCAACATCACAGATGACATTGTCACAGAGCATGACCCCTGCTTTGCACCCTGTAGCTGATGGTTGTCAATTTTCCTTTTTTTTCCATTTTCCTTTCCCTTTTCATTATTTACATGCTTCCCCTTGGTCAAATTATTCATAAACATAATCTTTCATTTCATTCTTATGCAGACGACACACAACTGTATTTTTTTTTTTTTATTTATTTCGGTCACAGTGCAACCTCATATCAATGAAATAAAGAAAACAACCATATTCCAGCAAAGGACCGAAAAGGTAACGGCTGAAGCAAACGCTTATTACGCCGACCCTTTTTTTTTTTTTTTTATGTCATAATAAAAGCAAAAAGACATAAGTAAATACTAAGTCATCATAATTGTTATAACACATAACATAATAATATCATAATACATCATAACACATAACATAATCATAACACATCATAACATATAACATAATCATAACACATATTCGTAACACATAACATAATCATAACACATCATAATTGTTTACTTTTTATAGAAGCTTGAATTTAACCATCAAGACTTGCATATTTTTTAAGTATTAATAACTTAAATTTCTTTTTTAAACATAAAAGATTTAAACACAATTTAAGTTCATCATTACAATTATTCCAAAGATCCACACCTTTAATAGAAATACATAATTTTTTAACATTTGTTCTAAATTTATTTTTAATGAACACATCATTTCCTCTTAGTTCGTATGGACTTTTCCTAATAATAAACATATTTTGTAGAGAGTTTGACATCATGTTTTTTTTTATCTTAAACATAAATTTTAAAGTGTGTAATTCCACTAAATCATAGAACTTTAATGTTTTTAAATTTATAAATAGATTATTGGTAGGTTGATTATAAGATGAGAATGTTATTGCTCGTATTGCTTTTTTTTTGTAAAATATAAATTGGTTTTGTGTTAGTTTTGTACGTATTTCCCCAAATCTCGATACAATAAGTTATATATGGAAGTACTAATGTATTATATAACATAAACAAACTTTTTTTATTTAGGACAAATCTGAATTTATAAATGATTGCTATTACTTTAGACAGTTTATTTTTTGTATAATTTATGTGTGATTTCCAGCTTAATTTGTGATCTATAATCATTCCAAGGAACTTACTGTCGTAAGCTCGTTCCAATGGGGTGTTATTAAGCATAATTTGAATTTGTTTAGGTACTTTTAATTTTGTAAATACTATAAATTTCGTTTTTTCAATATTTAATGATAATTTATTTATGTCAAACCATATTTTTATTTTACTCAATTCTCTTTCAACTGATTGTATCATTTGGTTCAGGTCTTTTCCTGAAAAGTAAAGAGTAGTGTCGTCTACAAACAGTACATAATTTATTAGTTTGGATGTGTAACACAAATCATTGATGTACAGGATAAAGAGTTTAGGCCCCAGCGTTGAGCCTTGTGGAATTCCACATATGACTTTTAATAAATCAGATTTTTCCTCCTTTATTTGTACATATTGATATCTATTTTCTAAGTAGCTCTGAAGCCATGTATATGCAGCTCCTCGAAAACCAAATCTGTCTAGTTTGCTCAGTAATATATTATGATCTATGGTGTCGAAAGCTTTCTTAAGGTCTATGAAAATACCGATGCCATAATTATTTGAGTCTATTGATGTAGTAATATTTTCTATTAGTTCTGTAACAGCCATATTAGTGGATCGGTTTTGTCGAAACCCATATTGTTTGTCACTAAGGAGCTGGTGTTTCTCTATAAATTTATCTAATCTTATTACAAATACTTTTTCTATTATTTTTGAAAACTGTGGAAGTATGGATATAGGCCGATAATTTGAAAATAATTGTTTATTGCCATTTTTATAGACTGGAATAACTCTAGTTATTTTCATTTTTTCAGGAAATTTACCGATTTGAAAAGACTTATTGCAAATCTATGTTAGAGGCTGTGCAATATGTTCTATTGTATTCTTTATTAAATTCATATCAATGTTAAGTGTATCTTTAGATGTTTTTGATTTAAATTGCTTTACTATTTTAATTATTTCATTTTCATTTGTTGGGTTAAAATAAAATGTGAAAGGATTTCTGTTTACAGCATCACTTGGACTTATGTTGTGCTTCTCAATACTTTCAGCCAAGGTATTTCCTACATTAACAAAATAATGATTAAATCCTTCTATAATTTCTTTTATATTTTCCAGCTTTGAGCTTTTGTTCATGAATTGTTTTGGTATTTTATATTTTTTATCTTTTATTTTAATTATTTTATTAATGACATTCCATGTTCCCTTAATATTTTCTTTTTGTTCTTCAAATAATTTATGAAAGTATTCTTTTTTGGTTTTCCGCAAAATACTAGTCAATTTGTTTTTATAATTTTTATATTTTATTTCAGATTCCTTGGTTTTGTGTTGAATAAACTTTTTATATAACATATTTTTCTTCTTATATGCATTTTGTAATCCACTTGTTATCCATGGCTTTATTTTAGAATTTTCTTTAAGCCTTACCTTTTTTAATGGGCAGTTTTTATTGTAGATTTCTAAAAACATGGATATAAAAATTTCATACGCTTCACTTGGGTCAGTTTGGTTGTAGACCTCGTCCCATTTCTGTTTTAATAAGTCTTCTTTAAGTTTATTTAGAGTTTGGTCTGTCACTCGCCTAATATATCTGAATGTTTCAGAGTTTTCTTTGTCATCAGTTATAATTTTATTTTGAAATATAGCAAAAACTGGTAGGTGGTCACTTATATCACTGACAAGAAGGCCACCAACAATTTTAGCTCCAATATTGTTTATAAAAATATTATCTATTAGAGTGGAGGAATCAATCGTTATCCTGCTGGGTTTATCAATAATTGGTAGTAACATATTTGAATGCATCATATTTATGAAATCAGTTGTTTTCCCATGGGTAGTTGCTTTAAGCAAATTTATATTTAAATCTCCACATATTATTAATTCCTTTGTGGAATATCCATTTATATTTATAATTTAATTCATTTTTTCATTAAATGTATCAATCGGTGAACCAGGTGTTCGGTATACACAAGTAACATGTACATTTTTTGTTTTTTTAAATTCAATTTCGACAGTGATTAATTCCATTATATTGTGAACAGATACTGATTTATCTTCAATGATTTTACAGTTAAAGTTTGAGTCCACATAGAGGGCAACTCCACCTCCTTTTTTGTTGTTTCTGGTGACTGTAAATAGTTCGTATCCCTCTATCTTTACTAGTGTTAGAGGGTGCTTTAGCTCGTCCAGCCACGTTTCAGATACGGCTATAACATTAAATTTACCGTACATATGCAGTAGGTCTTTGATTTTTGATATGTTCTTCCAGAGACTCCTAATGTTAATATGTAGCACTGAAAAGTTTTTCTCCAGTTTAACGTTCTCTTTAAATTGTTCGCTTGTGTAATAGTCACAGCTTAAGTCCAAGTTATTGTAGAAATATAATTCTGGATCAAGTTGTTGATCAATACAAGTCATAGTTTGTCTTGTGTTCAGTGCACATATGTTCACTTGTCTCTTTTTCCGCGATGCGTAATCCGTGCATCATCAAGCGCTCTTTACAATCTTCCGAGAAATCATAATCCTTTTTTAAAGTAACATAATCCAAATAATTATTCATACGGATTCAGGTCTTTCAGCTCTCTTATCGTGATCACTTTCGCTTCTTCTGGCGTACCATTGAGTTTAATCATCACTTGCCCGTTCCGAGTCCACGTAGCTTGTATTTTTTTCTGTTTTCGCAAGTTTCTTGCATGTCTTGCGATGTCTGCACGTCTTTTTGTTAAGTGTTCATTCAGATATACTCCCGTGCCTCTTAACTTCTTAGCTTGTCGTAATAGCTCTATTTTGTGTTTCCTGTTAACAAAACGCACAATAATATTTGGTTTTGCGTTTTTTTTCCTTCTTCGGAAGTGTGTGACAAGCGGATATGTTCTCTGGATCAACTTTTATGTCTTTATTTGCCAGAAATTGAATGACTTGCCTCTCCAGAGTTTGTTGCTCCTCTGGCGTCGCGTTCTCCTCTTCGGTCTGTGCTGTAGCGTTAGCATAGCTGCGGTGTCTAGTTTCCAGTCCACTCACAATAATATCCTCCATCCGAGTATACTGTTCCAAGTCATCAACTCTTCGTTCCAGTCCAGAAATAACGGCGTCTTTCGTCTTTATTATTTGCTTTAATTCTGCCACTTCATTCATCAGGGCTATTAGCTTCTTTTGCTGCTGAACTACTGTAGTCATTTCTTCCGACATAAAAGTCAGCGATTTGCGGATCTCTTGTAATTCTTCGTCAATGGCAACTTGTGACTTGTGACTTTCTTGTGACTTTCTTGGTGCTATAATTTCAGAAAATCAGGAGCAAAAACACACAGAATTGGTGGCCGCTAAAAGCTTAAGAGCTAATAGGCTAATAGCTAATAGGCTAAAAGCTAATGGGCGCTCTCTTTATCTGTGTCTCTTGCGTTTCTTTCATCCTTTCTACCTCCATGTGTAGATCCTTTGTATACCCAGTCAGGTTATCCGTGAAGATTCTATCTTAGAACCACTTTAAACGTTGTTTAGAAAAGTTTTATAAAAAAGAAACGGAGAAAAGTTTGATCTGCTGTCTTCCTGCTCAACCGGAAGTATGTATAATATATGTATGTATAATATATGAAAATGAACACTGCACTACCTTCAGCTCTGCTATCCGTGCTTTCGGTTTGCCTGGAGGAGATGGAGGAGACATGGATGTCTGAAAACTTTATCCAACTCAATAGCAGCAAAACACAAGCCATTTTCATCAAAACGCCTCACCAAACTCAGTCACTTTCCCTCAGTAGTGTCCCTATTTTTGGAGACAGTTTCCCTCGGTCATCCTCTGTAAAAAACCTTGGAGTCAAAATGGATTCTAACCTCACCTTTGACTCCCACATTCACCATCTCTGCAAGGTTTCCTTCCTTCATCTTAAATATATAGCCAGGCTACGTCCATTTCTTTCCAAACCGGACGCTGAGAGGTTGATCCACAGCTCTGTAACGCTCTTCCCGAGAGCTTGAGGGCTCCACAGAGCGTTGAGGTTTTTAAGAAAAGACTGAAGACATTTCTATTTCTAAAGGCTTTTCAACAACGTTATTAGTGTTGTTTTTTGTGTTGTGGTTTTATTTAATTTTGCTGTTTGTTGTTCCTTTTGGTCATTGTAGCACTTTGAGATCTCCACTGGAGATATAAAGTGCGTTACAAATAACATTTTTATTGTTATTATAAGGATGGGAAGAGAAAGGCAGGCCGGTTTCCTCCCACATGGATGCTTCCCATTTAGACGCTTCCCGAAATGGACGTTTCCCAGTTAGACGTTTTTTTTATTATAATGTAAATTTAATCACATTTTTTTACAATATTTTGTAAGTTTATATAATAATTATATTTAAAATGCAAAAATAAACCAGAATAGTGGGAAAATAGTTGAATTTAGCTCCTCTATTTGGTTGGTAATATATTGTTACTTAGGTATGATTTTATTATTAAGTTATTATCAGCTTATTAGCACATTTACTCTAAATATTTAACGCTATCACAGATATATCATATCTATAACAGAAAGTAGGAAAATTGTTACTCCACCCCGCACCGCCGTTGCTGTCGCAACATTGACAATTGTCTGGATCGTCTCCATACAGAATACAGAGAAGGAGACATCGCAACTGATAAATTTCTGGATGCAGTACAGCACCTAGTTTGCCATTTATAATTCAAATGAGTGATGCATGATAATCTGTATACAATTTTTACAAACATTTTTTAATGTTATATGTATGTTAATGTTATATGTATGTAAAACATGTATGAATAAATGTTTTGAATGTTGATAATTTTTTTTATTTGTTTTTTTTTCCTAACATGATAGGTACCTCTTGATATTATTGTTTAAATATATTATAAATAAATTAATCAGAAATTAAGCCAAACACTTAATAAGCTGTTAAGAAGAGACTACATTGAACTTAAAACAAAACAGTTACAATACGTTTATATTGATGCAAAACAATATTAAGTATGGACTTTTCCAGTCATATTTCAATTGAAGTTTATTTTAAAGCAACTAACTAAATACAATTGTTTTTACCCTATTAATTTATTTAAATATATTATTTTACATAAATATTTTATATAACGTCTAAATGGGAAGCGTACATCTTGGAAGCGTCAATGTGTGATATTTTCCATAGCGTCTAACAGACAATATTATTTTTCCTATTTTTTTTTAGAAAACAAACAAACACTTAAAAGCAGTTGTGTCTTTACTTTTAAATGGCGTTCATCCGCCGGTCTTTCTCAACAGAAATTTCTATCACTACGTCATCAAAACCTTAATTAATTTCCGGGCGTTGTAAAATGTAAAGAAAGATAATAATAATAGTGATAGATGAATGCAAAAATAAGAGTAATTTATTGACTGTAATAGATACTATCCCTGATTGTAACAGGAACTAACATGTTGCCAGAATGAATAGCAAAGACTTCCTGTAATGAGTGAGAAAGACCAAATTCTGATAAATAGGCTGATAACTGTCAGTCAGTCACCTTCTTAACCATCTGCCGCTTATGGGGTTGCCGAAGCCCATCCTGGCTGATTTGAGGTAAAGGGCAGAGTGCACCCCGAACCACTGGATGGGTGGTTCGGGGTTGACAGGTTGACAGTCTGTCGCAGGGCCACTCACACATTCATTCCTAGGGGCAATTTGGCACCGGCCAATCAACCTGACATGCATGTTTTTGGAGAGTGGGAGGAAACCGGAGTACCAGGAAAAAAACACGTACACACAGGGAGAATTTGCAGGCTCCAAACAGAAAGGCCAGTGTTCCAAGCCTCATCCCAGCCGGGGCTCGAACCCACGACTTTCTCACTGTGCTACTCACTGATATTTAGACAATAATGATGACAACTAGAAAATAGTAACTTTTTATTAAATGTTTTTATGCTTATCTTACAACACACACATTAGGCACTTTTTTTGTTTTATAGCTGATATACATGCAAATTTAATTATTCCCCAGCAACCCAAACACAACAAGTCGTGGTGTTACATTTAGTCACACAAAACAATTTCCTTACAACACACTGTTAACTCTAAAGATATTCACAATTTTTAAACTAAAACATTGGAACAACTACATAGAACTTTTATCGGTAGTACAGACTTACAAGAACAGTTTACTCTTTAACAGTATTTAAATATATTTATATTGTGCCTTTGTCTAAAAGAATAAATAATATTAAATATGAATTTAATATTATTTATTTTTATTATTAATATTAAATTAACATTATATTAATATTCAATAATGTTAATGTAATATTAAATTTTAATATCAATATCATTAAAAAAATATATGAATCTATGAATACGTAACACCATGCACACACAAATTACCAACAGGAACAAAGAGCACTGACTATTGGCTGCTGTGAAGGAGGCTTTATTCATTTGAATGAATGGGGACTATTTAGCTTTTAATACCTCAAATGTCTTCCAAAGGTTTTAGTATGTATGCTCTGTTGCAATTTTTTTTTTTTTAATTTGGGTTAATTTTGTTCTAATTGGAAAGCAAGATTCTTTTTGAAGCCTTCTTTAAAGGTTTTTCCCCCAATATTTAGGAATTTGATCACTTAACACTTTGTTAAAGTTAATACCAAACAAAAACACGGCATGGGTCACTGAGTACATGGAGTGTGGGTAATATTTTTAGGAACTGTAGCAAAATTATTGGGAGGGAAAAACATAAAAAAAAAAAAAAAAAATTGTTCACCTTTTAAAACATTAAACAATACCGCACCCTTGGTTGAATGCCGTTCGTAATACATTTGTGCATCAGCATACAGAGCACCATGCTAAAAAGCAACCTGCATGGTCCCATGCAGGCCTGCTACTTTTGCTGCTCCTCATCGGACTGCATGTGCATTTGTGGATCGTAAGGCTGGTACAAACCCTGGAACTGAGTCATGCAGTATTCATCAGAAATTGGCTCTGTAAGGTATGGAGCTGGATGGTAGAAACAGGGTACATTAGATGTGTCTGGGATGGTGTTCTGCTCACCCAGAACCCTCAAACCCAGGGCTGTGATCATATTAAGTGCCTGTCTCCTTTCGAACCCCATCAAACACACCGTGCTTTCATCTATCACATGCCGAACAGTCATCAAAAATTCATACTTCTTTGTCTCCTCTTCACCAAAGAAGTGATGCTGCAAGTAAGACTCAATCTCCGCCTCCTGCTCAATAACGTCAGGAAAGTCAATGAAGAAACGCGAGCACATGTAGCGTTCCAAGGACTTGCTATCTGTCTCACTCGCAGGCTTGAAGTTCCGCACCAGTAACTCACTGTATTTCAGCAAGCCTCCTCCTGGGATATCCTCCGGGTGGTGGGTGGCAATGAGATTTTGACTAAGGTGGTCCATTGCCTGCTCAAAATCTCCATACAAGCATTCAACCTCAACAATGATGTCGGGCTCCTCTGAAGCCCCAATCCAGGAGCTTGACTCATGGCTGTTTAAGGGCAGGTCATCAATCTGAGATTGTGACGTTGTATTTGTTGCAGATGTGAGAGCTTGAGCCTCCAAATCATGAGGTTTCTTAGAGTGCTTTGGTCTGACTGTTTGTTCTGCAGTTTTAGAGGAATTTGGAGCTTCTTGAAAACCACTCATTTCACTATTTGTGGTGATGTCTAGTTCCTTGAAGTCCTCTGACGTGGAACATGATACATTGGAAGGATGGGTCTGAGCAACTTCCGGCAGAGAAGGTTTCTGTTGAAGTGATTTTGATTTTTCTATGGGTGGAAATAACACAATTTTCAGATCTGAAAAATTAGTAATCAAAGACCCTTTTTTAGGTTTGTTGATCTTCTGAGATTCTTTTCTCTGCGATTTTATAGACGGGTAATAAACTGGTGCAATCCCTTGGCAACTGCTGTCATTTTTTTTATCTGGGGGTGGAGTGGAGAATTCAAGTTGTGAGCGTGTTAAAATTGAGGAATTCTCCTTTTTTGGTGTTCCTGTGTTTATTTCTAATTGAGTTCTGTTCTCACTGTGGGGCAATTCTTTTAACTCAGACTGTTTGGTATTTGTTTCTGAGATTGATAGGGAAACCTTGCACTCAGGTGGCTCTCGGTCACTTTTTTGGTTTAATTGTGCATGTATCATTTGTGCATCTTCTGCAATTGGAACTGAAGTGTTCTTGAGGGTTATCGAAGAAATATCATGGTGAAACGCTTCTTTTTTTCCCCCACTTTCTTCACATATCTCATATGCCTCTGAGATGCCCTTCGCTGGATGAATGTTGTAAGAGCTCAGCTCTTCGTCCTGTTGTGAAATATTAGCCTCAGGTTTTCCTGAGATATCCTTCATTCGATGAATGTCATGAGAGCTAAGCTCTTTGTCTTGTTGTGAAATATTTGCCTCAGGTTGTCCTGAAAATTCCATCGCTAAATTAATGTCTTCAGAGCTGAGCTCTTCATCCTGTTGTGAAATATTTGCCTCAGGTTTTCCTGAGATGTCCATGGCTGACTTAATGTCTTCAGAGCTAAGCTCTTCATCTTGTTGTGAAATATTTGCCTCAGGTTTTCCTGAGATGTCCATGGCTGACTTAATGTCTTCAGAGCTAAGCTCTTCATCTTGTTGTGAAATATTTGCCTCAGGATGTCCTGAGATGTCCTTCATTCGATGAAAGTCAAGAGAGCCAAGCTCTTCGTCTTGTTGTGAAATATTTGCCTCAGGATGTCCTGAGATGTCCTTCATTCGATGAATGTCTTCAGAGCTAAGCTCTTCGTCCTGTTGCAAAATATTTGCCTCAGGATGTCCTGAGATGTCCATGGCTGACTTAATGTCTTCAGAGCTAAGCTCTTCATCTTGTTGTGAAATATTTGCCTCAGGATGTCCTGAGATGTCCATCGCTGACTTAATGTCTTCAGAGCTAAGCTGTTTGTCTTCTTTTGAAATATTTGCCTCAGGATGTCCTGAGATGTCCTTCATTCGATGAAAGTCATGAGAGCCAAGCTCTTCGTCTTGTTGTGAAATATTTGCCTCAGGATGTCCTGAGATGTCCATGGCTGATTTAATGTCTTTAGAGCTAAGCTCTTCATTTTGTTGTGAAATATTTGCCTCAGGTTGTTCTGAGATGTCCTTCCTTGAATGAATGTCTTCAGAGCTAAGCTCTTCGTCCCGTTGTGAAATATTTGCCTCAGGTTGTCCTGGGATGTCCATCGCTAAATCAATGTCTTCAGAGCTAAGCTCTTCGTCCTGTTGCGAAATATTTGCCTCAGGTTGTCCTGAGATGTCCTTCGCTGGATGGATGTCGTGAGAGCCAAGCTCTTCGTCCTGTTGTGAAATATTTGCCTCAGATTGTAACACTGCCAGAGCTTCCTGCTTTTCTTCTGAACGTTGAACATTTTTGTTTAAAAGCTCTCTCTCGGGCATCGATTCAGGTTGGTCCTGTAAAGGACTTTCCACATTTGTCGCCATAGTTGTTTTGTCTTCACTGTCATTTTTAACATCTTGTGGATTTTTTTGTGTTTCTTGATCTTTCCTTTCCTCTTTGTTTTCCCCTTCAGGCTTATTCCGTGCTTTAAATGTCAAGAATTTCTTTTTCGTATCCGAGTCCCAGTAAGATACCAGCATTTGATCTAGGATTATCTGGAACGAGTCCACGCTGAACTCAAATTGTCTTCGAAGACAACTTACAAACTTGAGTCCGACTGTTTTTGCTTTGTCGTGGGAAAGCAGGATAAGGCTCCATCTGTCATGCTCAGTGAATACTTTCACCATCTTTTTCACATAAGCGTTCTTCATTAGAAGACTAGGAATCTTCCGTTCTTTTACCCCATAAGGAAGGAAGTCTCGTAGGCTGTCCAACACCACTTCCTCTATCACCTCCAAGTCCTTTTCCCTGGGCAGCAATACTCCAAAACTAAACTCCAAGTCTCTGTTACTAAGGTTGTTATCCTTCACCAATATGTGACTGGCAGCGGTTCCGTTGAGGCGTATATCTCTAACGTAGATGTCTTTTTTAAAGAGCCGGTCCCTCACCACACGAATAAGGTCTTTTGCTCTCACCTGCAGAGCAGGGAAATTTTCTCGGCCTTGAATTGGGATTACATCCGTCAGGACTTTGTCCAGAGCTTGGATTTGTTCACGTGTCAACTTATGGAACCTCTTCTGAACTTCCATTGTCTTCACCTGTAAAACAGAAGTTCGACATTTGCGTCACATAAACGCTTGTGAAAATTCAATTGTATGAAAAAGCAAAAACTGTTGAACCATGTCAGTTCTATATTTAAATAAATCATTCTCAAGCCATAAATAACAGCTGAGAATTCAGTGTTACTTGTTACAAAGCTAAACATCTAATAGAAATCATCAGCTGTGTCTCTGACCCTCTTTAGTCTTACAAGACTGGTATCGGTAATAATTTCAGTACTTGGTAAGAGGATTTTGTATCGTTTGCTTGGAGTAGGAAGTTCAGTAATTTGTCGTTGACATGGTGACAGCAACAGGAAACGTTAGCCGAGAGATCCATAAAAAAACATTTTGACTGGATCTCTCTAATTTCATCTTCGTAAGCTCTCTAGAAAGAGCTCAGTAAAGGCTGTGGTTTTCCAATTAATTAGAATTATTCTAGCTAAAGTGGATTTTGCAATGAAAGGGTTTAGGAAAATTATTATTTAAGAAGTATAAATGGGGAATGACTGAAAGGGAAAACAGTTGTTTATCCACACATATGAAAGCTGACTTAGGACATGATCATATATACTTGTTAAGTAAACAACATAGACAAAGAGTTTAAAGGGCCCATCTCATGCAAAATCGACTTTCCAGAGTTTTCTACCTTGTAAGAGTGATGTCCGGGCCTTGTATATGTCACCAAAGGGGTTTTTCGATTGATTTAGCCCGTTTTTCATAAATTACTATGGAATTCTGGTACGCTCAGACAAAACAACGAATGAGCAGATGTCTAAAGTATGACGCATTTGACGCAGCCAGGACTGACTTCGCACACGCCCTCCTTCGCAGCAAACCCTCCCTCCTCACTACCCGCCCGCCTTCCTCACCCGCCTCCACTCCGGCCTTACGCCCTCACAAACTCGCTTTCAACGTCCGACATACAGGCTGGTTCGCTGCTCTGCGTCTTTTGTATTTTCTTGCTTGAAACACGCTTTTTTGATGAATCGACATGATAAAATCTTATTTCAGACGCTACCAAACCGCTACGCACAGATTTACGCCTGCCTTCCCCCTTCGCTCAGAGATGGGCGGAGGAATAGCGTCTCAGTGAGAGTAGAGGGCGGAGCTCGTACTTTCTCAGGACGGGCGGGGGGAAGAGTGACACCCGGCCTTTCTCAGTTCCGGGTCTGTGACTGCGCTCCACCAAATCAATATATTTTCATAACTATCGTGTAATGCATGTTGCAAACCCCACATTTTGCGTGTGTATGTGCATAGGATACAATGTGAAAAGAGTTATTTTGCATGAGATAGGCCCTTTAAAGTCTATTTACCTGCATGTATACAAAAAATACAAAGCATGACTAATCACAGTTTCCTCCATATTATTACTTGTCCAATTACATCATCCAATTACTACCATCACACAGGACCTAAAGTGGGAGCTGTCCATCAGCTCCCTGATCAAAAAAGGCCCAGCAGAGGATATACTTTCTCCGGCAGCTGAAGAAAGCCAAGCTGCTCGCCCAGATGTTGGTGCAGTTTTACACAGCCATCATCGAGTCCATCCTCACCTCCTCCATCACGTGTGGTACGCTGGAGCCACATCTAGGGACAAACACAGACTGCAGCGCATTGTGCGCTCCGCAGAGAAGGTGATCGGCTGCAGCCTTCCATCTCTCCATAATCTATACGTCTCCAGGATTCGGGGGCGTGCAGGTCGGATAGCAGCTGACCCTTCCCACGCTGGACATGGACTTTTTGAGCGACCCCTGTCGGGCAAAAAGTCCCGCCACAAAAGCAGCTTCTTCCCTTCTGCCGTTGGACTTATGAATACTTTATAACCCGCTCATCACTTAGTCACTTCACTCTTGTTTCTTTATTATTTTCTATTATTTTCTATGCCATGGCACTACTTTTCTTTTTCTTTCAAAGCACTCTTAGTTTTGTTAAAATGATTTTTTTCTTTACTTTTTCTCTTTTTATATATTTATTTATTCATATTTTTACACACTAGTACCACAGCAAGCTCCTAGTCTCTGATATTTTTAATTGACAATGGCAATAAATGCATTTCTTAATCTGATTCTGATTAGGTATGCTCTAGATAGAGAAAATGTTTTAATAACATATGCAGGTCAGAAGATCTCTCTGGAAGTCACCAGGATGGACAGGATCAGAGGAACAGCACATGTTAGAGGTTTTAAAGACAGAGAGGCCAGACTGAGATGGTTTGTACATGTGCAGAGGAGAGAGAGAGTACATCAGAAGAAGGATGCTGGGTTTGGAACCACCAGGAAAGAGGACTAGAGGAAGACCAAAGAGGAGGTTCATGGATACAGTGAAGGAAGACATGAAGACAGTTGGTGTGACTGAAGAGGATGCAGGAGATAGGGTTAGATGGAAGAAAGTGACTTTCTGTGGCGCCCCCTCAAGGGAAATGCCGAAAGACGAAGGAGATGGCGTTTAAACACAATGTTTTACTCATAGTGAGTTTTACCTTCTTGGGTGGTCACTCCTTTAGTTTCTCTTCACAGGAATCTTTAAAAAAAGAAGAAAAAACACATAAAATAGTCTGCGTGACCAAAGATTACGTTATCCGGACCTTCATTTATTTCCGGGCGTCGCCATATTTGATGACGTCACCGTCAAAAACGCATTTCTTAAAATTTAGAAAATCTAAAATAGCAAATACAAAACTTTCTACAGCACAAAGGATTGACATATTTTCTGTTTATATTTCTTTATATAATTTTTTTAAAGAGCAGCCAGCTTCACGGAGGTGCTCATCTCTCTCTCTTTGCTGTTGAGCCTAGTGTGCACGTCGGCATAAACTATTTGGGTTTGATTTATTATTTTTCCCATGTTATTTTTTTAATAAACAAAAACTTAAAACCAGTCGTGTCGTTACTTTTAAATGACGTTCATCCACCGGTCTTTCTCAAGAAAAAGTTCTATCACTACGTCATCCAGACCTTTATTTATTTCCGGGAGTCGCCATCTTTGATGAGGTCAACGTCCAAATCGTATTTCTTAGAAATTTAAAAAAACGAAAATATCAAAACCAAAACAAAAGCACAAACGATTGACATATTTTTTTGTTTATATTTCTTCATATAATTTTTTTAAAGAGCAGCCAGCTTCACGGAGGTGCTCATCTCTCTCTCCTTGCTGTTGCCGTAGTGTACACGTCAGCATAAGCTGTTTGTTTTCATTAAATATTATTTTTCCCATTTTATGTTTTAATTAATACAAACAAACACTTAAAACCAGTTGTTTCCTTACTTTTAAATGACGTTCATCCGCCGGTCTTTCTCAAAAAAAGTTCTATCACAACGTTAAAGAAGTCTCTACGTTCTTTTTTTGAGTCGCTCTGTCAAAGTGAAGATTTTGGGAAAATAACAGACAGGTTCTTCCTCGATGAAAAAGAGGACCTGGCAGTTTGCGTGCGCCCCCTTCAGTTGAGACAGAGTACATACCTGCGTTCCTTAGATTATATTTTTTCAGCAGTTTTATTGTGCAATCAGCATCAATATTTTATTTTATTATTTATTGTTTCATTTCAGTAAAAAAAAAAAAAAAGAAGAAACGCATCTTAAAAAAGGTTTTCTGTAAAATAAAAAAAAAAACGTGAATTAAAGGGTTCAGAAAGAAGCAGGGATTATAATATCTGCCCCTTTTTTATTTTTTATTTTTATACAAATTTTATACAATCAGGGAGATGCACGACAAAAAAACCAATTAAAAAAAACAAACAAACATCAACGGCAACAAACAAAAAAAAAATAGCTATGTGCACACACATAAAGCCATAAAACACATCAAGCCACCCAGGTTGTATTAAAAAAATGGAAAAAAAAGGGGTGAAATCCAAGAAATTACATTCAAGTTTAAGATCTTGATGGTTGATCTTGATTAAGATCTTGATTTTTTTTGTACCGTGTGTTATCCTCAATCAAAAATTGATCACAAAAAAAAAGAGAAAAAAAAAAAGAAAAGAGGCACAGCTCATCTCTTTCTCCCTTGGGGTTTCTGACCAGGATTTGATGGGGGGAAAAAACTCAAATTCGGCTATTTTTAATCAATAAAATGTCAGAAATATGTAGCCATACTTTACATGTATTTTTAACACACGTAAAAATATTATTATTTCTTTATGTACACTTCCTTTTTTTGTTGAATCAACGTCTAGTTTCATTGTCTTACTTGACTTGTTTTTACACTTTAAAAGTATTGATAAGATACCGTATTGAAAAGCGGTAACGATATAAGTACTAGTACTGATAAGATGGTATCGATAACCATCCCTACTTTTAACAATACTTTTCTTTTTTTTAACAAATCAAATAAAAAGGTATAATTTTCATTCAGATCAGTTCCTATAGAAAACTGCCATGATTACTTCTCTGATTACTAAAAGCCTGGCCAACAGCAGCCTCTAGTGCAGGGGTCACCAATGCGGTGCCAGCAGGCACCAGGTCGCCCACAGCGACCGCAAAAGTCGCCCGCAGGCCAGTTCTGAAAATAACACTAAACACGAATTAGCTCTGTCTAAATTTTTATTTAATTGTGTTGCTATTCTTTTTTAACTTTATTTACAGTGATGTAAACTTAAAAGTGAATACATAAAAATGTAAAAAAGAAATGTATATCACAAAAAAAGTTTAATATACGAACTCTGACGTAGTATGGGTCAGAGGTCACTCTGGTGCGCATGACAAACCAACTTTGCTGAAATGAGCTCGTGAGCGCGTTTTGTACCCACAAAACCATGTCAGAATAAAGGAAGAAAACTTATCATTTTCACAGTGACTGAGAGGAAGAGTTCTTTTTTACTAACGTGAAAGAAAACTGTGTGTGTCTCATCTGCGGTGCGACCTTGGCGACACGTAAGCGGTACAACGTGGAGAGACTTTTCTGTACGTCACAAAAAACTAACCACCCACCAGGCAGCGCAATACGGACGGAAAAAGCCTGTGAGTTGAAGGGAGCTTTGGGCAAACAGCAGTCTTTTTTCACAAGGTCGGTAAAAAAACTCTCAAAAAGCAACTAAAGCCTCATGTAGAGCTACCGATTTTTTGATAAAGAAGAAGAAGGCGTTCTCAGACGGGGAGGTTCTCAAAGAAGCAATGAGGATAATTTTTGGTGGCTGGTAAAAATTGAAAAAGATTTCCTGCAAAATGTTGTGGAAGTGCTCATTTGAATATTAAATAAATTTTCAAATGTATCTCAATATGGTCAGATACATTGTATTGAAATGTATCTGTTTCCTGCCTTGTTTAATCATACTGAAATAATTGTTGTGATGGATCATTAACAATCAGTGTCTTCACATGGAATACCATTAATGATAATATAAAATTAAAAGTACACTGTGTAACTTTGTTATTTAAGAAGTGTATTATCAAAGTGGTAGCTCTTTGCATTATTCAGTGAACTTGAAGTAGCTCTCAGTATCAAAAAGGTTGGTGACCCCTGCTTTAGTGCCACTGGTAGTTAATGGCCCTAAGGGGCCATTAACTATCAGGGGTGCGAATGGCTTTGGGCACTGTCATAATTAACTGTGAGGGTGCTGCTAGGGCAAGACAATGGCCTGATGGCATTTGCAATCCAGCTTGTGGACAGGTAAGTACCTTGTTTATAACTGAGCAGGTCTAGCTAATCTCTAAAGTGGTCCCTTTACCTACTATTGTCCTCACCAAAACTAAACAACCAATGAAAGGCTCCCCTAGTGTTCACATGATATTAGCCCTGTTAACTGAAATTGCTACCCCAAAGATAGAATAGACTCACGTTAAGAAGCTTCCTCTTTTGACTTTAGAGCTTTTTCCACGGTAGATCACTCCTGGATCAATGAGGGATTACATGGTATAATTTAAAATGGGGTTGGCATCTGAGACAAATCATCAGTTTCTGCTTTGCACACTGAGTTACTCAAGATGTCAATCTGGAAATTTTTTGAGCCTGCTCTCAAGAAAAATAAGATCTAAAAGTTCTTCTCAAGTGTCCTACTGTGCAAAGTCTACATCAAATCTATAGACGCATCTGAAGGTATGTATTTGGAAAGCCAACATCACAGATGACATTGTCACAGAGCATGACCCCTGCTTTGCACCCTGTAGCTGATGGTTGTCAATTTTCCTTTTTTTTCCATTTTCCTTTCCCTTTTCATTATTTACATGCTTCCCCTTGGTCAAATTATTCATAAACACAATCTTTCATTTCATTCTTATGCAGACGACACACAACTGTATATGAAAATGAACACTGCACTACTTTCAGCTCTGCTATCCGTGCTTTCGGTTTGCCTGGAGGAGATGGAGGAGACATGGATGTCTGAAAACTTTATCCAACTCAATAGCAGCAAAACACAAGCCATTTTCATCAAAACGCCTCACCAAACTCAGTCACTTTCCCTCAGTAGTGTCCCTATTTTTGGAGACAGTTTCCCTCGGTCATCCTCTGTAAAAAACCTTGGAGTCAAAATGGATTCTAACCTCACCTTTGACTCCCACATTCACCATCTCTGCAAGGTTTCCTTCCTCCATCTTAAATATATAGCCAGGCTACGTCCATTTCTTTCCAAACCGGACGTTGAGAGGTTGATCCACAGCTCTGGAACGCTCTTCCCGAGAGCTTGAGGGCTCCACAGAGCGTTGAGGTTTTTAAGAAAAGACTGAAGACATTTCTATTTCTAAAGGCTTTTCAACAAAGTCTTTAGTGTTGTTTTTTTTGTTGTGGTTTTATTTAATTTTGCTGTTTGTTGTTCCTTTTGGTCATTGTAGCACTTTGAGATCTCCACTGGAGATATAAAGTGCGTTACAAATAACATTTTTATTGTTATTATAAGGATGGGAAGAGAAAGGCAGGCCGGTTTCCTCCCACATGGATGCTTCCCATTTAGACGCTTCCCGCATAGACGCTTCCGAAATGGACGTTTCCCAGTTAGACGTTTTTTTTATTATAATGTAAATTTAATCACATTTTTTTACAATATTTTGTAAGTTTATATAATAATTATATTTAAAATGCAAAAATCTACCAAAATAGTGGGAACATAGTTGAATTTAGCTCCTCTATTTGGTTGGTAATATATTGTTACTTAGGTATGATTTTATTATTAAGTTATTATCAGCTTATTAGCATATTTACTCTAAATATTTAACGCTATCACAGATATATCATATCTAAAACTGAAAGTAGGAAAATTGTTACTCCACCCCGCACCGCCGTTGCTGTCGCAACATTGATAATTGTCTGGATCGTCTCCATACAGAATACAGAGAAGGAGACATCGCAACTGATAAATTTCTGGATGCAGTACAGCACCTAGTTTGCCATTTATAATTCAAATGAGCAATGCATGATAATCTGTATATAATTTTTACAAACATTTTTTAATGTTATCAATTGTATGTATGTAAAACATGTATGAATAAATGTTATGAATGTTGATAATTTTTTTTATTTGTTTTTTTTCCTAACATGATAGGTACCTCTTGATATTATTGTTTAAATATATTATAAATAAATTAATGAGAAATAAAGCCAAACACATAATAAGCTGTTAAGAAGAGACTACATTGAACTTAAAACAAAACAGTTACAATACGTTTATATTGATGCAAAACAATATTAAGTATGGACTTTTCCAGTCATATTTCAGTTGAAGTTTATTTTAAAGCAACTAACTAAATACAATTGTTTTTACCCTATTAATTTATTTAAAATATATTATTTTACATAAATATTTTATATAACGTCTAAATGGGAAGCGTACATCTTGGAAGCGTCAATGTGTGATATTTTCCATAGCGTCTAACAGACAATATTATTTTTCCTATTTTATTTTAGAAAACAAACAAACACTTAAAAGCAGTTGTGTCTTTACTTTTAAATGCCGTTCATCCGCCGGTCTTTCTCGACAGAAATTTCTATCACCACGTCATCAAATCCTTAATTTATTTCCGGGCGTTGTAAAATGTGAAGAAAGATAATAATAATAGTGATAGATGAATGCAAAAATAAGAGTAATTTATTGACTGTAATAGATACTATCCCTGATTGTAACAGGAACTAACATGTTGCCAGAATGAATAGCAAAGACTTACTGTAATGAGTGAGAAAGACCAAATTCTGATAAATAGGCTGATAACTGTCAGTCAGTCAGTCACCTTCTTAACCATCTGCCGCTTATGGGGTTGCCGAAGCCCATCCTGGCTGATTTGAGGCAAAGGGCAGAGTCCACCCCGAACAGGTTGACAGTCTGTCGCAGGGCCACACACACACACACACACATTCATTCTTAGGGGCAATTTGGCACCGGCCAATCAACCTGACATGTGTGTTTTTGGAGAGTGGGAGGAAACCGGAGTACCAGGAAAAAACCACGTACACACAGGAAGAATTTGCAGGCTCCAAACAGAAAGGCCAGTGTTCCAAGCCTCATCCCAGCCGGGGCTCGAACCCACGACTTTCTCACTGTGCTACTCACTGATATTTAGACAATAAAGATGACAACTAGAAAATAGTAACTTTTTATTAAATGTTTTTATGCTTATCTTACAACACACACATTAGGCACTTTTTTTGTTTTATAGCTGATAGTCGTTGTGTTACATTTACTCACACAAAACAGTTTCCTTACAACACAGTGTTAACTCTAAAGATATTTACAATTTTTAAACTAAAACATTGGAACAACTACATAGAACTTTTATCGGTAGTACAGACTTACAAGAACAGTTTATCCTTTAACAATATTTAGATATATTTACATTCTGCTTTAGTCTAAAAAAAAAAAGTATTAAATAGTAATTTAACATTGTTTATGTTTCGATATTAATATAATATTATATTAATATTTAATAATATTAGGTTAATATTAAATTTTAATATTATTAAAAACCAAAAAAATATGAATCTATGAATACGTAACACCATGCACACACAAATTACCAACAGGAACAAAGAGCACTGACTATTGGCTGCTTTGAAGAAGGCTTTATTCATTTGAATGAGTGGGGTCTATTTAGCTTTTAATACCTCAAATGTCTTCCACAGGTTTTAATATGCTCTGTTGCAATTTTTTTTTTAATTTTGGTTATTTTTGTTCTAAGTGGAAAGCAAGATTATTTTAGAAGCCTTCTTTAAAGGTTTTTCCCCCAATATTTAGGAATTTGATCACTTAACACTTTGTTAAAGTTAATACCAAACAAAAACACGGCATGAGTCACTGAATACATTGAGTGTGGGTAATATTTTTAGGAACTGTAGCAAAATTATTGGGAGGGAAAAACATTTTAAAAAAAAATAATTTTTTTTGTTCACCTTTTAAAACATTAAACAACACCGCACCCTTGGTTGAATGCCGTTCGTAATACATTTGTGCATCAGCATACAGAGCACCATGCTAAAAAGCAACCTGCATGGGCCCATGCAGGCCTGCTACTTTTGCTGCTCCTCATCGGACTGCGTGTGCATTTGTGGATCGTAAGGCTGGTACAAACCCTGGGACTGAGTCATGTGGTAGTCATCGGAAATTGGCTCTGTAAGGTATGGAGCTGGATGGTAGAAACAGGGTACATTAGATGTGTCTGGGATGGCGTTCTGCTCACCCACACCCTTCAAAGCCAGGGCTGTGAACATATTAAGTGCCTGTTTCCTTTCTAACCCCATCAAACACACCGTGCTTTCATCTATCACATGCCAAACAGTCATCAAAAATTCATACTTCTTTGTCTCCTCTTCACCAAAGAAGTGATGCTGCAAGTAAGACTCAATCTCCTGCTCCTGCTCAATAACGTCAGGAAAGTCAATGAAGAAACGCGAGCACATGTAGCGTTCCAAGGACTTGGTATCTGTCTCACTTGCAGGCTTGAATTTCCGCACCAGTAACTCACAGTATTTCAGCAAGCCTCCTCCTGGGATATCCTCCGGGTGGTGGGTGGCAATGAGATTTTGACGAAGGTGGTCCATTGCTTGCTCAAAATCTCCATACAAGCACTCAACCTCAACAATGATGTCGGGCTCCTCTGAAGCCCCAATCCAGGTGCTTGACTCTTGGCTGTTTAAGGGCAGGTCATCAATCTGAGATTGTGACGTTGTATTTGTTGCAGATGTGAGAGCTTGAGCCTCCAAATCATGAGGTTTCTTAGAGTGCTTTGGTCTGACTGTTTGTTCTGCAGTTTTAGAGGAATTTGGAGCTTCTTGAAAACCACTCATTTCACTATTTGTGGTGATGTCTAGTTCCTTGAAGTCCTCTGACGTGGAACATGATACATTAAAAGGATGGGTCTGTGGACCTTTCAGCAGAGAAGGTGTCTGTTGAAGTGATTTTGGTTTTTCTATGGGTGGATATAACTCAGTTTTCAGATTTGACAAATCAGTAATCAAAGACCCTTTTTTAGGTTTGTTGATCTTCTGAGACTTTTTTCTCAGCGATTTTGGAGACGGGTAATAAACTGGTGCAATCCCTTGGCAACTGCTGTCATTTTTTTTATCTGGGGGTGGAGTGGAGAATTCAAGTTGTGAGCGTTGTAAAATTGAGGAATTCTCCTTTTTTGGTGTTCCTGTGTTTATTTCTAATTGAGTTCTGTTCTCACTGTGGGGCAATTCTTTTAACTCAGACTGTTTGGTATTTGTTTCTGAGATTGATAGGGAAACCTTGCACTCAGTTGGGTCTCTGTCACTTTTTCGGTTTAATTGGGTGGCAATGAGATTTTGACTAAGGTGGTCCATTGCCTGCTCAAAATCTCCATACAAGCACTCAACCTCAACAATGATGTCGGGCTCCTCTGAAGCCCCAATCCAGGAGCTTGACTCATGGCTGTTTAAGGGCAGGTCATCAATCTGAGATTGTGACGTTGTATTTGTTGCAGATGTGAGAGCTTGAGCCTCCAAATCATGAGGTTTCTTAGAGTGCTTCCGTTTGACTGTTTGTTCTGCAGTTTTAGAGGAATTTGGAGTTTCTTGAAAACCACTCATTTCACTATTTGTGGTGATGTCTACTTCCATGAAGTCCTCTGACGTGGAGCATGATACATTGGAAGGATGGGTCTGAGGACCTTTCAGCAGAGAAGGTGTCTGTTGAAGTGATTTTGGTTTTTCTATGGGTGGATATATCTCAGTTTTCAGATTTGACAAATCAGTAATCAAAGACCCTTTTTTAGGTTTCTTGATCTTCTGAGACTTTTTTCTCAGCGATTTGGGAGACGGGTAATAAACTGGTGCAATCCCTTGGCAACTGCTGTCATTTTTTTTATCTGGGGGTGGAGTGGAGAATTCAAGTTGTGAGCGTTGTAAAATTGAGGAATTCTCCTTTTTTGGTGTTCCTGTGTTTATTTCTAATTGAGTTCTGTTCTCACTGTGGGGCAATTCTTTAAACTCAGACTGTTTGGTATTTGTTTCTGAGATTGATAGGGAAACCTTGCACTCAGGTGGCTCTCGGTCTCTTTTTTGGTTTAATTGTGCATGTATCATCTGTGCATCTTCTGCAATTGGAACTGAAATTTTCCTGAGGGTTAGCGAAGAAAAATTATGGTGAAACACTTCTTTTTTTCCCCCACTTTCTTTACATATCTCATATGCCTCTGAGATGCCCTTCACTGGATGAACGTTGTGAGAGCTCAACTCTTCGTCCTGTTGTGAATTATTTGTCTCAGGTTGTCCTGAGATTTCCATCGCTAAATTAATGTCTTCAGAGCTAAGCTCTTTGTCTTGTTGTGAAATATTTGTCTCAGGATGTCCTGAGATGTCCTTCATTCGATGAATGTCATGAGAGCCAAGCTCTTCGTCCTGTTGTGAAATATTTGCCTCAGGTTGTCCTGAGATGTCCTTCGCTGGATGAATATCGTGCGAGCTAAGCTCTTTGTCCTGTTGCGAAATATTTGCCTCAGGTTGTCCTGAGATGTCCTTTGCTGGATGGATGTCTTCAGAGCTAAGCTCTTCGTCCTGTTGTAAAATATTTGCCTCAGATTGTAACACTGCCAGAGCTTCCTGCTTTTCTTCTGAACGTTGAACATTTTCGTTTAAAAGCTCTTTCTCGGGCATCGATTCAGGTTGGTCCTGTAAAGGACTTTCCGCATTTGTCGCCATAGTTGTTTTGTCTTCACTGTCATTTTTAACAACTTGTGGATTTTTTTTTGTTTCTTGATCTTTCCTTTCCTCTTTGTTTTCCCCTTCAGGCTTATTCCGTGCTTTAAATGCCAAGAATTTCTTTTTCGTATCCGAGTCCCAGTAAGACACCAGCATTTGATCTAGGAATATCTGGAACGAGTCCACGCTGAACTCAAATTGTCTTCGAAGACAACTTACAAACTTGAGTCCCACTGTTTTTGCTTTGTCGTGCGAAAGCAGGATAAGGCTCCATCTGTCATGCTCAGTGAATACTTTCACCATCTTTTTCACATAAGCGTTCTTCATTAGAAAACTAGGAATCTTCCGTTCTTTTACCCCATGAGGAAGGAAGTCTCGTAGGCTGTCCAACACCACTTCCGCTATCACCTCCAAGTCCTTTTCCCTGGGCAGCAATACTCCAAAACTAAACTCCAAGTCTCTGTTACTAAGGTTGTTATCCTTCACCAATATGTGACTGGCAGCGGTTCCGTTGAGGCGTATATCTCTAACGTAGATGTCTTTTTTAAAGAGCCGGTCCCTCACCACACGAATAAGGTCTTTTGCTCTCACCTGCAGAGCAGGGAACTTTTCTCGGCCTTGAATTGGGATTACATCCGTCAGGACTTTGTTTAGAGCTTGGATTTGTTCACGTGTCAATTTATGGAACCTCTTGTGAACTTCCATTGTCTTCACCTGTAAAACAGAAGTTCAACATTTGCGTCACATAAAAGCTTGTGAAAATTCAATTGTATGAAAAAGCAAAAACTGTTGAACCATGTCAGTTCTATATTTAAATAAATCATTCTCAAGCCATAAATAACAGCTGAGAATTCAATGTTACTTGTTACAAAGCTAAACATCTAATAGAAATCATCAGCTGTGTCTCTGACCCTCTTTAGTCTTACAAGATTGGGATCGGTAATAATTTCAGTACTTGGTAAGAGGATTTTGTATCGTTTGCTTGGAGTAGGAAGTTCAGTAATTTGTCGTTGACATGGTGACAGCAACAGGAAACGTTGGCCGAGAGATCCATAAAAAAACATTTTGACTGGATCTCTCTAATTTCATCTTCGTAAGCTCTCTAGAAAGAGCTCAGTAAAGGCTGTGGTTTTCCAATTAATTAGAATTATTCTAGCTAAAGTGGATTTTGCAATGAAAGGGTTTAGGAAAATTATTATTTAAGAAGTACAAATGGGGAATGAATGACAGGGAAAACAGTTGTTTATCCACACATATGAAAGCTGACTTAGGACATGATCATCTATACTTGTTAAGTAAACAGCAAAGACATAGAGTTTAAATTCTATTCACCTGCATGTATACAAAAAAATACAAAAGCATGACTAATCACAGTTTCCTCTAAATTATTACTTGTCCAATTACATCATCCAATTACTACCATCACACAGAACCTAAAGTGGGAGCCGTCCATCAGCTCCCTGATCAAAAAGGCCCAGCAGAGGATATACTTTCTCCGGCAACTGAAGATGGCCAAGCCTCTCGCCCAGATGTTGGTGCAGTTTTACACAGCCATCATCGAGTCCATCCTCACCTCCTTCATCACGTGTGATGCGCTGGAGCCACAGCCAGGGACAAACACAAACTGCAGCGCATTGTGCGCTCCGCAGAGAAGGTGATTGGCTGCAGCCTTCCATCTCTCCATGACCTGTACGTCTCCAGGATTCGGGGGCATGCAGGTCGGATAGCAGCTGACCCTTCCCACCTTGGACATTGACCTTTTGAGCGACTCCCCTCGAGCAGAAGGCTCCGGTCCATTCGGACCAGAACGTCCCGCCACAAAAACAGCTTCTTCCCTTCTGCCGTTGGACTAATGAATACTTTATAACCCGCTCATCACTTAGTCACTTCACTCTTGTTTCTTTACTGTCTTTACTATTTTCTATTATTTTCTATGCCATTGCACTACTTTTCTTTTTCTTTCAAAGCATGTGTTTCAAAGTTGTGTTTGAAAAAAAAAAAAAATTTCTTTTTATTTCTTTATATTTTTTTGCACACTAGTACCACAGCAAGTTTCTAGTCTCTGACATTCTTCATTGACAATGACAATAAATGCATTTCTTAATCTGATTAGGTATGCCCGCGGCGACCCCATCAGGCGCCCGCAGGCCAGTTCTAAAAATAGCACTAATCACAAATTAGCTCTTTCTAAAATTTTATTTAATTGAGTTGCTATTCTTTTTCACCAACGTAAAGAAAACTGTGTTTGTCTCATCTGCGGTGCGGCTGTGGCAACGGCTAAGCGGCACAACGTGGAGAGACATTTCAATTCGTGTCACAAAAGCTACCATGCTAACTACCCACCTGGCAGCGCGGTACGGACAGAAAAAGTCCGTGAGTTAAAGACAGCTTTGGCCAAACAGCAGTCTTTTTTTACGAGGCCGGTAAAAAACTCTGAAAAAGCAACTGAGTTTAGAGACCGCGGTCAAGTGAGCCGCGGTTCACTCCGCCGCGATTCACGTGTGCGCACCCGTTTAAAAGTCTTTTTCACAGGCAAAATAGATAAAAGTGATTTTATCGCTCCTCAAAGTTGACTACCTGTGAAAAAGACATTAGGGCGCGCGCACGTGAATCGCGGCGGAGTGAACCGCGGCTCACTTGACCGCGGTCTGCAGGGCAAAGGTAAGACTGTTGCTGACATGATAAGCTCTGTAAATGCATTTAAAGCCAAGATGAGCATTTTCTCCATGCATTTACAGAGGAAAAAGGTGCTGCACTTTCCCTCTGTACAGTCAGTGCTGAAAGACGATGCTTCTGCATCTGAGACTTTTGACAAAGCTGCAGAAAAGTACTCTCAAGTCATAAACAGACTTGGACAAGAGTTTGAGAACAGGTTTTGTGACTTTGATCAGCTTGAGCCATGTGTGTCATTTATTACCAATCCTTTCATGCAAGTGGATACAACATGCATTGCTGAGAAAGTGCAACGTTCAACTTGGATGTTGGACAGGTGGAGATTGAAATTGTGACATTGCAAAATGACCTCCACCTCAAAGCCAACCAGGCCGCATCGAACTTTTGGTGCCTTGCAGACACTGAAAAGTACAGTGGTGTATTCACAGCAGCCATGAAGGTTGCCAGCATGTTTGGTTCAACCTATCTGTGTGAATCAGCCTTTTCTGACATGAACTTCATTAAGAATAAACACAGAACCCGCCTCACTGATGCACATCTGCAAGAGTCACTCAGAGTTGCAGTGTCAACTTACATCCCCGATAACAGTACACTGGTGAAGAGCATGCGATGCCAGGCCTCCCACTGACAACGAAACAAATGCCAGATGTTGTTGGCAAAATGTAAGTACCATGGCAAAGATAAATTTTAATATATTGAAATACTGTTACAGATGTGTTACTAAGTTTAACCGACATGTTGATTTGTTTTAATGGCTACAAATGTAGCGGTGCCCTTTGCATCACTCAGTGCCTTCGAAGTAGCCCTCGGTACCAAAGAAGTTGGTGACCCCTGCTCTAGATAGAGAAAATGTTTTAATAACATATGCAGGTCAGAAGATCTCTTTGGAAGTCACCAGGATGGACAGGATCAGAGGAACAGCACATGTTAGAGGTTTAAAAGTCAGAGAGGCCAGACTGAGATGGTTTGTACATGTGCAGAGGAGAGAGAGAGAGAGTAAATCGGAAGAAGGATGCTGGATTTGGAACCACCACGAAGGAGGACTAGAGGAAGACCAAAGAGAAGGTTCGTGGATACAGTGAAGGAAGACATGAAGATAGTTGGTATGACTGAAGAGGATGCAGGAGATAGGGTTAGATGGAAGAAACTGACTTTCTGTGGCCCCCCTCAAGGGAAATGCCAAAAGAAGAAGGAGATTTAAAACACAATGTTTTACTCATAGTGAGTTTTACCTTTTTGGGTGGTCTCTCCTTTAGTTTCTCTTCACAGGAATCTTTAAAAAAAGAAGAAAAAACACATAAAATAGTCTGCGTGACCAAAGATTACGTTATCCGGACCTTCATTTATTTCCGGGCGTCGCCATATTCGATGACGTCATCGTCAAAAACTCATTTCTTAAAATTTAGAAAATCTAAAATAGCAAATACAAAACTTTCTACAGCACAAACGATTGACATATTTTTCTGTTTATTTTTGTTTATATATATATATATATATATATATATATATATATGTATATTCAGAAGGGGCCAGCTTTAAGGTCCATTTACACACAGACAATATTATTTTCTTATTTTATTTTTAAAAAACAACAACATAAAAAAAACATTTAAAACTAGTCGTGTCGTTACTTTTAAATGACGTTCATCCACCGGTCTTTCTCAAGAAAAAGTTCTATCACTACGTCATCCAGACCTTTATTTATTTCCGGGAGTCGCCATCTTTGATGAGGTCAACGTCCAAATCGTATTTCTTAGAAATTTTAAAAAACGAAAATATCAAAACCAAAACTTTCTAAAGCACAAACGATTGACAAATTTTTTTGTTTATATTTCTTCATATAATTTTTTTAAAGAGCAGCCAGCTTCACGGAGGTGCTCATCTCTCTCTCCTTGCTGTTGCCGTAGTGTACACGTCAGCATAAGCTGTTTGTTTTCATTAAATATTATTTTTCCCATTTTATGTTTTAATTAATACAAACAAACACTTAAAACCAGTTGTTTCCTTACTTTTAAATGACGTTCATCCGCCGGTCTTTCTCAAAAAAAGTTCTATCACAACGTTAAAGAAGTCTCTACGTTCTTTTTTTGAGTCGCTCTGTCAAAGTGAAGATTTTGGGAAAATAACAGACAGGTTCTTCCTCGATGAAAAAGAGGACCTGGCAGTTTGCGTGCGCCCCCTTCAGTTGAGACAGAGTACATACCTGCGTTCCTTAGATTACATTTTTTCAGCAGTTTTATTGTGCAATCAGCATCAATATTTTATTTTATTATTTATTGTTTCATTTCAGTAAAAAAAAAAGAAGAAACGCATCTTAAAAAAGGTTTTCTGTAAAATAAAAAAAAAAAACGTGAATGAAAGGGTACAGAAAGAAGCAGGGATTATAATATCTGCCCTATAGCAACAGAAATTTTATACAATCAGTGTGATGCACGACAAAAAATAAATAAATAAAAATAAACAAACAAACAGCAACAGCAACAGCCAAAAAAAATAGCTATGTGCACACACATAAAGCCATAAAACACATCAAGCCACCCAGGTTGTATTGAAAAAATGGGAAAAAAGGGGTGAAATCCAGGAAATTACATTCAAGTTTAAGATCTTTTAATTGTGTCTTTTTTGTTGTTGTACAGTTGTTGTTGATCACAAAAAAAAAAAAAGAAAAGCGGCACAGCTCATCTCTTATCCCTTGGGGTTTCTGACCAGGACTTGATGGGGGAAAAAAAATCAAATTCGGCTATTTTTAATCAATAAAATGTCAGAAATATGTAGCCATACTCTATGTGTATTTTCTTTTTTTTTTTTTTTTTTTTTTTAGATTAGATTTACTTTATTGATCCTACACTTGGGAAATTTGTGCGTTACAGCAGCAACAAGAAAGAAATAGACAGTATAACTACAGAAGAAGGAGAATAAAAAAAGAATAGAAGGAATAATGTGACAAAACATTTTTTTTTTTTTTTTCAATCAAAATATATATGCTTTCTGCGCTGGACCTGACAGGAATTACTAAGGAGAGGGGCGTGGGTAGGTGGGGTGAAAAAGAGCAGGGATAGGGTACAGAAGAAGAAGAAGAAAGGGGGAGAAAGTAAAAAGAAAATCTGAAGTTGTAGTATTCTGCATCACAACCAACCTGCTGGATTATCTGAGGGGAAAAAAAAAAGTACAAACAAGAGTTTAAACCAGTGATAAAACTGACACATACAACAAAACCTTCTGAAGCAAATGATGTACAACACAAACACATGTTACTAGAGTTATAATAATAATGGTTGGAAGCAAGGACCATAGCAGACAGTAAACAGAGTGATATAGTGTGCGAGTGTGAGTGAAAGTACATGCATGCTGCCGATGTGAACCATGTGCTTATTAGGACCAACGGATTGTCCCCAGCCCCAAAGGATTGGAACGAGGGAGGCAGAGACACACGCTACCCGGGCCCACGCCCATCCAGATCCCGGGACCCCGAAGCCGGGCCGAGGAGCCGCCCACCCACCCAGCAAGGCGCATAGAGAAACCCCTGCCAGGGCCACTCCAGCACCAAGGAGCACGGGCCTCCCCGATGCCAGGACCCACAGGCCTAGGGGCAGACGCGGCAACCGTACCCCACGGCCCTAGGCGAGCCCAGGGGTGACAGAAGTCAAGGCCCGGACCGAGAGGGGAGCACTCACCCCAAGGGCCCAGGGACCTGACAATCCCCGAGCTAGGGCTCAACCGGGGGCCCAGCAGGGCCAGGCTACCCCATATGCAGCCACCACAGCCCAACACACAGCCAGGTGCCCGACCCAGGCAGCCCAAAGACCCCCTCTGCACACCTAATGTCCCTCTTCACTACCCTAGTCCCTCACCTGTAGTCCTGCCAACTCTCTAATGTTGCTCACCACAGTGCACCTCTTAACCCCAACTGGTGACGAGGGGCCCCGGCAGGGCCAGGCGAGACCGCCCCCGGGCCCGTTTCCCCCATACAAAAACCACACAACCATATCTCTGGGTGTCTCCCGCCCCCCGGAGGCGGGCAACACAGAAGTGACTGGCCTCCAAGTCCCGCAAACCCAGCCCCCCTCCAGGCAGCAGAGCCCCGAGGAAGCCCAGAGGAATTGAGAGATACAGGTGTCTAGAGATTTGAACCAAGTGGTCGGAGGTTTGGTTGGAATCATAGAGAATAGATAATTAATTTTGGGTAGAATCATCATTTTAATTGTGGCCACTCTCCCCATTAGTGAAATGGGAAGAGTTTTCCACCTTATGAGGTCTGCTTCGATAGTTTTAAAAAGTTGGGTGTAATTTAATTTGAATAGCTCAGAAAGATTTGGAGAAATATTTATTCCTAGGTATTTTATGTTGCCTGGTTGTAATTTAGTTGAGGGCGGGTTTTGAAAATTGCAATTAACACTAGGAATCCCGGCTTTTTCAGTTTCTCTGACGGTCCCCCCTCCCTGCTGAAGGTGATCAGCTCACCTTTTGTTTTTTAAATGATACTACTCAAATGACCTCAATGGCAGTAGGTCAGGGTTTTTTTGTGTAATTCAGATTTGCTGGAAAGGAATCCTGTTTTTCTGAGTTTAGTAACATGTTTAAATGTTTCTGCCTGACTGCTGCCTTTTCTTTTACTTTCAGACATGTTGAATTCTGGCTTGTGGTGCCAACAGATATTATTTACAGTGGCTTACGTTCACCACTTTTTGTTGTATTCTACTGCCTTATTCTAAAATAAATCAAATTAAACTCTTTCCTCCAAATTCTACATAAACTTCCTCAAAATGATGATGAGAATTTTTTTTAAGTTGTGGCAAATTTTTAAAAATAAAAAACCTGAAAAAAAAATCCCATGTTCATAAGTATTCACAACGTTTACCATGAATCTCTAAAGTGTTTCCTCTGATCATTCTTGAGACGGGTCTGCTGCTCATTGGAGTTTTCCTGTGGTAAATTCAGTGTAGTCTGATAAGCCAAGCATCTGTCAATATTAGGATACATATATCTGTCTGTATTGACTGTACATGTGAGAGCTCAAATCAAGTATGAAAACAAAACAATTGTATGTAGACCTCTGCAATGAGATATTCTTGAGCCACGAGGCTGAGGTTGAATACAGAAAAGTTTCTACTGTTCTGAAAATTCAATGAGCACAGTGGCTTCCATCATCCATAAGTGGAAGAAGTCTGACACCACCAGCACTCTCCGTAGAGTTAGCCAGCCATCTAAATTAACTGATTATCATGATGGGTTATTATGTGTATATATTTGAAGTAATAATTTATTTTATTCATTTTAGAACAAGGCTAGAACACACACAAAAAAAATGTGGTTAACGTGAAATGCTGTGAGAAGGTTTTCTGCTGCAGGAGTGATCTCTTCTTCATCAGAGGAACATTCTTCCTCTGTGGTGGTGTTTTCATTTTCAAAAATATAGTCCTCATTTCCACCATCAGAGTCACAGTCTGGCATATCCTGTAATATAGCCAAAGCCTCTTGCACAGTCTTCTTTTTATCCTGAGACATGATGAACACTGGTTTATCTGGTCAATGTGTCTGCTAACTTTATACACAGTTTCATGTCACACACACACACACACACACACATTCTTCACAGCTTTGTATGAATGAGCATATCAATGGAGCACATCAATCTGGTCAAGATGTGGCCAACATGCAAATAAGATTTTATAAATTTACTAAATGTCTGCATTGATGTGTTTTTTTTTTCTTACAAAATGGTGGATAAATCATATTTTACTGAGTTTACACGTGGTTCATAATAATCCAAAACTGCCTGAATGAGCGTCAGTCAGACGCAAAGCAGAGACTTCTAGCCTTCATTTCACCATCACCTTTGACCTTCACTGCTCTACAGTAGATCTTATAGAAGTTTATTTGACTTTTACTGTTTTTTTTTCTTTTTTTTTCATTTCTGCAACACAGTGTAGGTGAGAGCGAGAGGTGTTCAATCGTGTTAATTCTTTAAAATGAAGAATTGTGGAAATTAATTAAAACAGCGGTTTTTAGATTGAAAAAAATCCTTTACTCCATCCACTCAGTAACTCTGGTGAAAAGATTCCTCCTGCAGTAGAAGTCCATCTGAAGGGGGAATGGGGAGCTCAGAAAAAATTTAAATTAAAATACTTGTTGACGAGCCGCTAATGGTTTGCGGGGGCTCCATGCTGAGGGGCCTGCTCGGCGCAAAATTTCACTGGTTTGGGTATTTTAGTGTTAATTGATAAAGCTGTGCTCTTAGTCCAATTTACGGAGTATTCAGAGACTGAGGAGAATTTATTAATCAGCGAGATTGTTTTACAAAATGAAGATTGTGAGTTTGAAGCAAATAAAATAACATCATCTGCATAAAGACTTATTTTATGCTCTACATTTTTAGTCTGAATGCCTTCAATATCTGTGCTCTGTCGAACAGCAGCAGCTAGAGGTTCAATAAAGAGAGCGAACAAAGAGGGTGACAATGGGCAGCCTTGTCTGGTTCCTCTTTGAAGGTTGAAGTTTGCTGACGTGTGATTATTTGTTCTAACTCGTGCATTGGGAGAGCTATATAATATTTTGATCCAGTTGGTGAAGGACTGTCCAAAACTAAATTTATTTAAGACCGCTATTAAGAATTTCCAGTTAACTCGATCGAAAGCCTTTTCAGCGTCCAGTGAAATAATTGATGCTTTTTGGTTATTGATGGCTGTGTAATCGATTAGGTTAATAAGTCTGTGCATATTAGTGGAGGAATGTCTACCTTTAATAAATCCTGTTTGGTCAGGATGTACAAGGTAAGGTACTACCTTCTCGAGCCTTCCTGCAAGAGCTTTGCAAATTATTTTAAGGTCTGCATTAATTAGGGAAATGGGTCTATAGCTAGAAGGTAACGTGGGATTCTTACCGGGTTTCAAAATTAAAATAATGTCCGCAGAGTTCATACTTGGTGGTAGGTGATTATTCTCTTTGATTTCTGTTGTCATCCTGACAAAAGTGGGGGCTAAAGTTGACCAGAATTCCTTATAAAATTCTGCTGGAAAGCCGTCTGGACCTGGTGCTTTTTTACTGGGCATGTTAGTTAGTGCCTTGTGAAGCTCTTCTGCAGACAGGGGGGCTTCTAAAGGTGTTATTTGCGCTTCCTGTAGTGTAGGTAAGTTGATGTTATCTAGAAAATTAATAATGTCGTGATCAGAAGGGTCTATTTGGGGTGTGTAGAGGGATTGGTAGAAGTATTTAAAGGAGCTGTTTTGTTGTGTTTGGATCGTGTGTTATGTTTCCCGATGGGTCTGTGATTGATGATATAGTTGTTTTTTCTTTGTTTAGTTTAAGTTGGTTTGCTAAAAATTTCCCAGATTTGTTGCTATGATCAAAACTCTCTGAGCGTAATCTCTGTATTAGAAATTGAGTTCTTTGATTAATTATGTCATTTAATTCATGCCTCGCTTTCCTTATTTGATTCAAAGTTTGTTCATCTGCGGAGTTATAAGATTCTTCAAGCAATTTAATTCTCTGTTCTAAATCCACTATTTTAGCATCTTCCTGTTTTTTTTATGGGATGAGAAAGATATTATTTTGCCTCTCATGACAGCCTTCCCTGTCTGCCAGAGAAGGCACGGTGAAATACCTGGGTGGTCGTTGTTTTCTAGAAATGAGGACCATTCTTTAATAAAATAATCAGTAAAGACGGGATCTCTGAGTAACGCTGTGTTGAACCTCCAGTTCCTAGGTGAAGGAGTAGATGTTTTATTTCTAAGAGTCAAGCAAACTGGTGCGTGGTCACTAACAGTGATTGGGTGAATCTGTGTATCTGAAACTATACTTGACAAAGAGCTACTGACCAGAAAATAATCTAGCCTGGAATATGATTGATGTACAGAGGAGAAAAAGGTGTAAGCTCTCGCTGAAGGGTGGAAGGATCGCCAGATATCGCAAAGACCAAGATCCTCCATATACTGTTTAACAGAGTTTGTGAATGCCAGGTTCTAGCATTTCTGGCACTATTTAGCCTGTCAGCTGTTGGATCTAAAACCATGTTAAAGTCCCCTCCTATAATTAGTGATTTGTCTGTGTATTCAGAAAGTGTGGAAAAAAAGGAGTGAAAGAAAGCGGGGTCATCTATATTGGGGGCGTACACGTTAGCTAAACAGAATGTTATATTTTGAATGGAAAGGGTGAGTATTATATACCTCCCTTCTGGGTCTAAGATTTTGTTGATTTCTGTATATTTAATTTTTCTATTTATGAGGATAGCTACTCCTCTTTGTCTAGAATTATAGCAAGCTGAGTATATGTTAGGAAAGTCTGTTGTGGAGAGGACATCCACTGTTGAACTGGACATATGAGTTTCTTGAAGAAAAATCAAGTCTGCCTGAAGGTCTTTTAATTCACTAAAAATTTTTAGTCTCTTTTCTCTGGTCCCAGCTCCGTGCACATTCCATGTGACTAACTTAAGAGTGGACATGCTGTTATTAGGGAGAGTGTGAATGAGTGTCTAATGTTGAATGGTAAATAAAATAAGTGTGTCTGTACATGTACAATCTGAGTGTGTTGCTTGTGACTCGCTATGTGTGCTGTTTTTATGTGTGTGTATGTAATATTGGATGTGTGAATGTGTGTTTGAGTGTGTTATATGAGTCAGTATTAATGGAAGCATTAATATAGAAGTATGGTTGGAATATGTGGCAGCAAAGGTGAGTGGGGGAAAGGAAAAGAGAAAGAGAGTGTGAAAAGCAGGGTTCAAGGGGGGTGCAGTGGGAGAGATGATGGGGAAAAAAAGAAAAAAAAGAAAAACAAAATAGAACAAACCCATAAAGATTAGCCTGTTTCAAGGTGGCGAGAGACTGGTGGCGACTTTAACTATGGTGAGTAAACTGTGTGCTCAGTAAGTTATGCCCAGTGGATAAATTAATACAAAACATAGCTTATTAACAGTGCGAAGTGTGTGAGAGGTGTGGATACATATCTGCTTTAGTAGAGCCAGGGAGTGGTGTTTTGGTCGCGGTGAAGTTGTCCATTTATAAATAGTTTGTCCACAGAGATGACAGCGCGGGCCCCTTCAGACAGAAATTTTCTTCTGATGGGGAATAAGATCTTTCTGCGCTCCAGGATTTCTTTGGGGAACTGATCATCCATTCTGAAGTCGGTCCCCCGGAGCTGATTCCCGCAACGCCGCACCTCTTCTTTTTCTTTGTGGAGCACAAACTTTGCCACGATGGGTCTTGGTCTGCGGCTCCCTGGTCTTGCTGCTCCCATGCGATGCCCTCTGTGAAAGTTAATCTCTTTAACTTTCTCTTCTGGGAGCTTCAGTTGGTTCTGGATGAAGTTTTTTATTTCTTCTTCCGTATTTTCGCCTTGCTTTTCTTCTATTCCCATAAACACCAGGTTGTCTCTCATGGATCTTGACTGAAGATCCAGTAGGGACTCTTTGATCTTCTTGTTTTCATCTGACAACCTGTTCATTCCATCTGTTAGTGATTTAACCGACACCTTCAGGGCTTCGTTGTCTGTGGTCAGAGCTACGATCTGTTTCTGGCTGAAATCCAGAGAGACTCTGAGCTCTTGGAATTCTTTGTGTAAGACCTCCAACAGCGACAAACGACCATCCAAGCCAATTAGCTTAGCATCAATGCTATATAGCATATCCCAAGCGGTGGAGTCAGGTTGGCTGGCCGGAGAAGAGGCTCCGGACGATGTTTCCGGGCGGGACCTCTTGCTTGAGGAGGTTCCATTCGCGGAGTTGGTGGATTTACCCATCACGATTCGGTCGAAGGCTTGGTCAATGTACAGGGATAGGCTTTCCAAATCTTCCTCACCGCTATCCAGTTTTAGCCGGGTTGTAGCGCGCTGAGAAGGAACAGTAGCGCGACTTTTTGTTCCGCGTGGAGGGAAAAAGAACTGCCGCTAGGCTTTTTTCTTAAAATTTCAGAGGCACAACATCTAAATTTACAATTATTCGCCGGGTCTCAACTTTTCTGACTCACAACATGTCTCTCGTAGGAGCTTCCATGTCTGCGACACACGTAAAAATATTATTATTTCTTTATGTACACTTCCTTTTTTTGTTGAATCAACGTCTAGTTTCATTGTCTTACTTGACTTGTTTTTACACTTAAAAAGTATTGATAAGATACCGTATTGAAAAGCGGTATCGATATAAGTACTAGTACTGATAAGATGGTATCGATAACCATCCCTACTTAAAACAATACTTTTCTTTTTTTTAACAAATCAAATAAAAAGGTATAATTTTCATTCAGATCAGTTCCTATAGAAAACTGCCATGATTACTTCTTCATTCTAAAGAGTTTGTAGTCCCTCTTTGGAAGTATCTGATTGTGGGCCACTAAAAGCCTGGTCGAAAGCAGCCTCTAGTGCAGGGGTCACCAACGAGGTGCCTGCAGGCACCAGGTCACCCACAGCGACCGCATCAGTCGCCCGCAGGCCAGTTCTGAAAATAACACTAAACACGAATTAGCTCTGTCTAAAATTTTATTTAATTGTGTTGCTATTCTTTTTTAATTTTATTTACAGTGATGTAAACTTAAAAATGAATACATAAAAATGTAAAAAAAAAAATGTATATCACAAAAAAAGTTTAATATACGAACTCTGACGTAGTATGGGTCGGAGGTCGCTCTGGTGCGCAACACAAACCAGCTTTGCTGAAATGAGCTCTTGAGCGCATTTTCTATCCAACAAACCATGGCAGAAAAAAGGACAAAAAACTTATTATTTTCACAGTGACTGAGAGGAAGAGTTCTTTTTTACTAACGTGAAAGAAAACTGTGTGTCTCTCATCTGCGGTGCGACCTTGGCGACACGTAAGCGGTACAACGTGGAGAGACTTTTCAGTACGTCACAAAAAACTAACCACCCACCAGGCAGCGCAATACGGACGGAAAAAGCCTGTGAGTTGAAGGGAGCTTTGGGCAAACAGGGTCGGGTCACAAGGTCGGTAAAAAAAACTCTCAAAAAGCAACTGAAGCCTCATGTAGAGCTACCAATTTTTTGATAAAGAAGAAGAAGGCGTTCTCAGACGGGGAGGTTCTCAAAGAAGCAATGAGGGTAATTTTTGGTGGCTGGTAAAAATTGAAAAAGAGTTCCCGCAAAATGTTGTAGAAGTGATCATTTGAAAATTAATCACTTGGATATTGCATATTGGAGCGTACGTATGTGTTTCCTATCTTTTTTAATCATACTGAAATAATTGTTGTGATGGATCATTAACAATCAGTGTTTCCACATGAAATACCATTAATAATATTATAAAATTAAAAGTACACTGTGAAACTTTGTTATTTCAGAAGTGTATTATCAAAGAGGTAGCCCTTTGCAATATTCAGTGCCCTTTAAGTAGCTCTCAGTATCAAAAAGGTTGGTGACCCCTGCTTTAGTGCCACTGGTGGTTAGGGCCATTAACTATCAGGGGTGCGAATGGCTTTGGGCACTGTCATAATTAACTGTGAGGGTGCTGCTATGGCAAGACAATGGCCTGATGGCATTTGCAATCCAGCTTGTGGACAGGTAAGTACCTTGTTTATAACTGAGCAGGTCTAGCTAATCTCTAAAGTGGTCCCTTTACCTACTATTGTCCTCACCAAAACTAAACAACCAATGAAAGGCTCCCCTAGTGTTCACATGATATTAGCCCTGTTAACTGAAATTGCTACCCCAAAGATAGAATAGACTCACGTTAAGAAGCTTCCTCTTTTGACTTTAGAGCTTTTTCCTCGGTAGATCAGGTAAGTACCTTGTTTATAACTGAGTGTAAGATAAGCTCAATTATGAAGTATTTGTGTGTTTTTCACATCAGACATAACCATGTGTTTAACTTCTGTTTTTAATGCTAGAATCATCTAATAACCAATATTTCAGGCCAAGTCTCCCACATACTGTTCACACGGTTTCTTATCATACTCCGGGACATTCAAGGCCACTTCTAGCTACTTCTGTTATCTTAATAAGGAGGGAGACCAGAGAGTTTGTGGGGCCAGCAAGCGTAGGCACTCTGGCTCTGCTCCTCTCTCCTTTTTCGGCCGAAAAAGACAATTTGTCAATCTCTGTTTTGTGAATTTTTATTGTTGGGGTTGATTCTGAAACTTCTATTGAATAAAAGTCTTTTTTTGGACTTAACATTTGGTGCCGAAACCCCGGATCCAAGATCTGGACTTCGCTCCGGCGTGGGGCCAGGAAGGCCAAGAAACTGTGCACAGCGTCCTCCATTGAAGTGATGGGCCATAATTCCTGGGCCTGCGCCGGGACGTGGTTCGGTGACGGATTCCATTTTTACAAGATCATTCCAAATATAAAAGGTAGGATTGAAAGAAAACTGTGAGAAATAAGTGATTGGATAAAAGTTGTGTACGAGTGTTCGCGACCTCGTGGGAGTGTCAGGGACCTCCATTTGGTGTCCGGGACACCAGCCTGAAGTCAGGGACTCAGGTTATAAATTTTAGAAAATTGGCATTAAGGTCCTGGACCTTAGGTGTCCGGGACACCAGCCTGAAGTCAGGGACTCAGGTCATAAATTTTAGGATATTGGCATTAAGGTCCGGGACCTTACGTGGTGGTCTGGGGCCCCACATGGAGTCTGGGACTCCATCAAATGTTTGTTTTCTAAATCCTATTTTTCACCGGAGATTGAGATTTTGGTTTACTGCTATTCCTCTTTACTGGAATAGCAGTAAGTTTTAAATGAACTAAAAAGCATAGTTTTGCAAGAAATCTGGTTATTTCCAAAATTCTTGAGATACAGGGAAGTCTAAAGTTAGAGGTCTTTCTTAAAATAAGAAAAAGAGAAAAGTAGAGTTAGAGATCTTAGAATTGGACAAAGAGACAAAATAAGTAATTGGGAAAATTAGTGTGCTGCACCACACGCAGCAGGCTGCCAGCACGGCGCCAGTAACAATGATAAAAAAATACATAAATAAAATGAAAAGAAGCACGGATCTGTGAGACTGGCACATCATCTCGCTGAATGACTGTCCACAGCATTTATAAAATTGACCCTGGCCAGGTTATTTTTTTGGACTCAGAAAGCCGGTTTATGATGCCAGTTTTTGAGATCAAAAGAAGTTTGTAAAATTATTACCTCATCAAAACCAAATTAGTGAAAATGACTAAACAGTAGTAAATGAATGAATAAACTGTAAAAGTTTGTAGTAAAAAAGAGTTATAGATTTGGTTAAACTGTTCTGTTATAAATTCATTCTGAAATGGCTCAAAAAATGCTAGTTTTTCACTAAAGTTTGTGATTGTGAAAAAGATGGATCTTTGTGTTTGTGTGTGTCTTTGTGTGTGTCTCTGTTTTTTCTGCAGCTGGGTGCGCGTGTGTCTCTGTTCCGCTGCAGCTGGGAGTGTTTGTGAGCGTGTGTAGGTGTGTGTGTGTGTGTGTGTGTGTGTAAGTGGTTGTGTAAGCTTGTACGTGTAAGACTGTGCATGAGTGTGCAAGGTTGCATGTTCTCCCCATGTTTGCGTGGGTTTCCTCCGGGTACTCCGGTTTCCTCCCACCCTCCAAAGACATGCATGCTAGGTTGATTGGCCGGTGCAAAATTGCCCCTAGGAATGTGTGTGTGTGGATGGTGTATGTGTGTGGCCCCGCGACAGGCTGGCGACCTGTTCGGGGTGTACCCTGCCCTTCGCTTTAAATCAGCCGGGATGGGCTCCGGCACCCGCACACCCCTTTACGGGATAGACGGATAAGATGATGACTGACTGACTGGTTACATGATAGGATGCAGTTTGTTTGTTTGTCTTGGGTAAAGAAGAAAAAAAAAAAAAAAGGGAAAAAGTAAATGAGAGAAACAGATTAACATTGATTGTTTTTATATTTAGTGAAGATCATTTCTTTATATTTCTTTTTAAACATCATCAGATTGGAACATTGTGTTAGATTTGAAGTCAGGTTTGTCCATAATTTCACACCAGATTTGGAATTAGAGAAACCTTTATCTATGCTCTGACACCTGGTAAAGGGAAGTTAGTATTGCTGTCTCTGAGATCACTGTGGTTGTAGATAAAAATGTTTTTGGATACTGAGACAGATGCTTATTAATGAACTTGAAACATAATTTGAACAATTTTAAATTCTATCTTTTAAGATCAGAGCATTAGTTTGATCCAAAACTTCAGCCTTAGCAACAATTATGTTTTTCTCTAATCAAGTAATTTGCAGAGTTGATTTTTCTTTGTAATTGACACCCCATATTTCAGCACAGTAACTTAAATATAGTCAAATGTGAGAATTGTACAAGATGAATAATGATTTTTACTGAGGAAATATTTTGATTTGTGCTGAACTTTGTGCAGTTAATAAATAGATAAATGAATTAATGAATTAATAGCAGTAGCGACTAATAAAGGAAGTTTAGATCTGCAGATAAGTGTTTATGGTGATAGTCAGACGTGACTAATAATTTTATGTTGTAATCATAGAGGTCTCCCCCTATGTTTCTGATCCCACCTTTGATGCCATGCTGTACTGAAGGTCTAACCTCCTCCGAAATAGTTCAGATAAGATACTCCTACGCTTTAGTGCACCTGGCGTTCCAGATAACAGAGGGACCCAGTAGAACACAGGATCATTGTTACACTATGATGAGAAACTAAAATGTTCAGATTTTAACGATCAGCTAGTAATGTTTGCCAAATACTGCTGTTTCATATAACATTTCCATAACAAAGAACAATTAACTTTTGTTCGGTCACCAGACAGATGTAATTTTTTAGGCTTTGTAACCTCTGCAGAGCAATCCTATCCAGACTTCTGTAGCCGCTTCAAGTCGTAATATTTGGCAGGGTCTTACAGTTAAGAGATGAGATAACGTGAGATTCACAGGCTGACCAGGCCTTTGTGTTCAGCTACAAAAGATCATTTGGGCAGCATAAATTTGGATGTGCAGCGATGACAGAAACAGAAATAATTGAATTTAAAACTGTTTAACACACTTTGCAGAAGCTCATGCAGTACTGGGAGTTTGGGAATTTTTATGGGACACAAACCCCACACGTACAGATAGCCCCACACCTACAGATAACCCAAGTGTGATTTTAAACTGTAACTATAGTGAGCCACGGGCTTAGCCATGTCTCAACAGGGGGGGAAGGCTGAGAATAGTAGGGGAGGTATTTCACATTACCAAAGGTCTTCACACCTATTTTAAACATTTTTGTAGAAGTTATATCACATGTTGTAGACAATACGCAAGGAAATGTCCGACCACAGAGAGGAAAATGCCCAATTGGCACTTACCTGTTTGAGATCATTCACTTAGATTTCATTGAATTGAGTAGAAGTGGTCCCTATACGAACTGTTTGGTAATAGTTGATTCTTTGACCAAATGGGTCGAGCTGGTGCCATCCAACAAACTCAGCCTCTTTTGGATCTTATGTACACTGAACACTTCCCCCTGAACTCTGTTCTACAATGGACCCCAGCAGCAGATGCGGCCTTCGATGTTTTAAAACACCTCATCACCTCTTCAGCTGTTCTGAGTCTACCAAACTACTCCAGCCCTACGGCTCGAAACTAAAACCTGTGGCCTATTACTCAAAGGAACTTGATCCAGTAGCTGCTGCACTCCTCCCATGTGTCCAAAACGTCTGTGCTGCAGCCATGGCAGTACAAGCCTCAGCTGAGTTAGTTTTATTTCATCCCCTCACTCTCCAACATGCTGTTGATGTTCTCCTTCCACAAACAAAGATGTCCTTCCTGTCTCCTGCGCGCCACCTCACAATCACAGCCACCCTTTTGTCCAACACGCTCAATCCTGCCACCCTATTCCGTACTGCTGAGGACAGTGATCCACACAGTTGCCAAGAAAGAACAGACACATGCTGTAAACCTAGACCTGATTTACATGATACACCGCTGCTGCATGGGGATGTTGTTTTTGTGGATGGCTCCACCTCCAAATCTCTAGATGGCACCAACAACACTGGTTATGCTGTTGTCTCCCAAGACCAGACCCTCACATGTGGCAAACTCCCTGGTAACTGGTCGGCTCAGGCTGCTGAACTCGTTGCGCTCACAGTAGCATGTAAACTTTACCATGACGGGGCCATCACCATTTACACTGACAGTCAATATGCACCCTCCACATTTTTGCTGCACAGTGGGCCAGAAGAGGGATGAAGACTTCTTCAGGAACACCCGTTCAACATGCTCGGTTACTCATTGAGCTCCTTTCTGCTGTGCTCCTACCGCAGACTATCTCTGTTTGTAAATGTAAAGCACATACCAGAGACACTGATCCCATTTCTTTGGGTAATGCCAAGGCTGATGCGGCTGCTAAGGGGGCAGCCTCCGCTCCTACACAGATCCTCGCCTCCACCAGTCAACAATCACACCCCGACCCACCAACCATCATCCCCCTACAAGTACTGCGAGACATGCAGCATCATGCCCCGGCCTCTGAAACAGAACAGTGGACTACAGCCGGGGCCACCTCTGACCCCGACGGACTCTTTAAACCTTGCCTCCCCAGGAGCCTATTCTCTGCTGTAGCTAAATTGAGCCACAACGACCGACGGGGGTAGCAGTGGAAGTCCGTTTCGAAGAGGCTGGTAGCCACCAGGGGCCAGCGTCTCAAAACGGTGAAGAAATCAGCTGAACTGCGTCCTGTTTATGGTTGTCTTATTTTGTCTTTTGCCAGAGACATTTCCTGGTTGCTCTGTGTCTCCAGTATCTCTCACAATCCATAGACATTCTTGGGACTCCTGAAACCGGGCGACCAAAATTAATTAATTAATTGGTTGATTGATTAATTCGTACATTCATACATTTTATTTAAAAGCGCCTTTCTAGAGGACGAATGGACAGGATTGAGGACCAAATGGCTTTGGACTTAAGCCTTGCCCCCCAGGGTGGGGTATTTGCTGTGATTGGTGATTCTTGTTGCGCTTACATTCCTGATGACAACTCCACCATTTTGGATGCCATGCAGACTATGAGGAACCTTCGCCGAGCCATGCCCCAAGACTCTGTTCCTGCTCCTGGTTGGCTTGACTGACTTTTCTCAGGCTCCGGGTCCCAATTTCTCCCGAAGGCCATCCTACCCTTCGTTGGCCTTTTAGTGTTTCTGCTCCTCTGCTCCTGTTGCGTCATCCCTGTGGCAGAATGAACTGACCGCAGAATATTTCTGGCCCAGGTCTACCAATACAACCTGCTCCCCACTCAAGACTTGGATTTCCATGACCTTGCCACCACCTCTCTCTAAGCCCCTTGCCCCTATTCCAGGAATATGTGCTAGAAACCTCTGTTCTTGGGTCACTCGTTTGGACTGTTTGCACAATAGGTGCATTCTCAGGGTGCCTGGCTTCCTGACCTTGACCCTGCACCGTGGTATCCCCACCAACAAGCACCCGCGGGAGTTTACCCGTTGTGGCGCCCCCAGTCAGGTTTTTCTTAAAGTCACCCTATTGTTTTGTTTTTAATGATGCTGTATCTTAAAGCTAATTTAATTGTGCTATTTCTGATGCTCACAACAGGGGGGAAATGTAAGATAAGCTCAATTATGAAGTATTTGTGTGTTTTTCACATCAGACATAACCATGTGTTTAACTTCTGTTTTTAATGCTAGAATCATCTAATAACCAATATTTCAGGCTAAGTCTCCCACATACTGTTCACACGCTTGCTTATCATACTCCGGGACATTCAAGGCCACTTCTAGCTACTTCTGTTATCTTAATAAGGAGGGAGACCAGAGAGTTTGTGGGGCCAGCAAGCGTAGGCACTCTGGCTCTGCTCCTCTCTCCTTTTTCGGCCGAAAAAGACAATTTGTCAATCTCTGTTTTGTGAATTTTTATTGTTGGGGTTAATTCTGAAACTTCTATTGAATAAAAGTCTTTTTTTGGACTTAACACTGAGCAGGTCTAGCTAATCTCTAAAGTGGTCCCTTTACCAAATATTGTCCCCACCAAAACTAAACAACCAATGAAAGGCTCCCCTAGTGTTCACATGATATTAGCCCTGTTAACTGAAATTGCTACCCCAAAGATAGAATAGACTCACGTCAAGAAGCTTCCTCTTTTGACTTTAGAGCTTTTTCCACGGTAGATCACTCCTGGATCAATGAGGGATTACATGGTATAATTTAAAATGGGGTTGGCATCTGAGACAAATCATCAGTTTCTGCTTTGCACACTGAGTTACTCAAGATGTCAATCTGGAAATATTTCGAGCCTGCTCTCAAGACAGATAAAATCTAAAAGTTCTTTTCAAGTGTCCTACTGTGCAAAGTCTACATCAAATCTAAAGACGCATCTAAAGGTATGTATTTGGAAAGCCAACATCAAAGATGACATTGTCACAGAGCACGACCCCTGCTATGCATCCTGCAGATGGTTGTCAAGGATGGGAAGAAGCAGGGAGGCCGGTTTCCTCCCACATGGATGCTTCCCATTTAGACTCTTCCAGCATAGACGCTTCCGAAATGGACGTTTCCCAGTTAGACGTTTTTGATATAATAATGTAAATTTAATCACATATTTTTACAATATTTTGTAAGTTTATATAATAAGTATATTTAAAATGCAAAAATCTACCAAAATAGTGGGAAAATAGTTGAATTTAGCTCCTCTATTTGGTTGATAATATATTTTTACTTAGGTATGATTTCACCATTAAGTTATTATCAGCTTATTAGCATGTTTTCTCTAAAAATTTTATAAATATCCACAGATATATTATATTTATACCTAAAAGTAGGAAAATTGTTGCTCCACCCCGCGCCGCCGTTGCTATTACAACATTGATGATTGTCTGGATCGTCTCCTTACAGAATACAGGGAAGGAGACATTACAACTGATAAATTTCTGGATGCAGTACAGAACCTAGTTTGCCATTTTTAATTCAAATGAGCAATGTATGATAATCTGTATATAATTTTTACAAACATTTTTACATGTTATCAATTGTATATATGTAAAACATGTATGAATACATGTTTTGACGATTGATAAAAATGGTTTTGTTTTTTTCCTATTATGATAGGTACCACTTGATATTATTCATAAATATGTTATGAATGAATTAATCAGAAATGAACCCAAATACTTATTAAGATGTTAAAAAGAGATTACATTACACCCGTCCTTCAAAAACTCCACTGGCTTCCCATTCCATACCGCATACAAAACAAAATCCTGCCCTATGCATTCAAATCATTACACAGCCTTGCACTTCCCTATCTCTCTGATCTTCTCCATGTTGCAACACCTGCTCGCTCTTTCCGCTCCTCCTCCTCTATTCAGTTTTCTGTCCCCTCCGCACGTCTTGTCACTATGGGGAGCAGAGCTTTCAGCCGCTCTGCTCCTCGTCTCTGGAACTCCCTCCCTCCTGACCTCCGCGACACTAACACACTCTCACGTTTCAAATCTGGATTAAAAACTCATCTTTTTCAACAGGCTTCTTCTCTTTCTTAAATCTATGTTTTTATACTGATAAATTTTTAAATTTACATGTATTTAATATTTTATATTGTTTTTAACTATTACTGTAGTTCTTTATATTTTTTAATGTGATGTACGGCGACCATGAGTGCCTAGAAAGGCGCCTTAGAAATAAATTGTATTATTATTATTATCATTATTATTATTACATTGAACTCAAAACTAAACAGTTACAATACGATTATATTGATGCAAAACAATATTAAGTATGGACTTTTCAAGTCATATTTCATTTGAAGTTTATTTTGAAGCATGTGTGAAAAATATTCTTTTCGTATATAATATACGTAACTAAATACAATTGTTTTTACCCTATTATTTTATGTAAATATGTTATTTTACATAAATTTTTTATATAGTGTCTAAATGGGAAGCGTCTATCTGGGAAGCATCTATGTGGGATATTTTCCACAGCGTCTAACTCGGAAGCGTCCATGTGGAAGACACCGGCAGGCCCTATCATCAATGTGCTAGGCAAGGTTGCCATTATCGTCAGCCATGTGCGTTGATCCATACATGCCAGTGAGCTACCAGAGGATGAGCGGCGACTGCAGATGGCCAACGCTCTGTTGACTATGATCTGCTCCATACCGCGCATCCAAGACGCCAAACTGCAGGAGGTTGACTGTCCTCAGCTCAACTGCTACGAGCGCAGCCTTTTAGGTAAGCTCTCGGAAATCTTGACCCCCTACGAGAGAGCCATCAACTTACTCCAGGGCCAGAACTCTTGTCACTGCCAGTCTGGTGGTCCATTGTGTTTGTGGAATGATGGCAAAGCTGCAGAGGATGTTGTCAAAACACAGGTCCAAGCTGATGGCAGCCCTCCAGGACTCTTTCCAGAGAAGAATTGCCCGCTACACCAAAAAGGAGGTGTTCATAATGGCTACAGGTTTGGGTCCCCTTTTCAAGCTGGAGTGAGCCCAGGGTCCAGAGCTCGAGATACTGGCATCACTGGTCCCCAACAAGGGCACATCCAACGTCAGCAACAGCAAAACTGCACCAACTCATGCTGCTGCTTCACCGCCAGCTAAGAGGCTAGGACAGGCATTGGCAAACTACGGCCTGCGAGCTACATGCGGCCTGTTAAATGTTTTACTCCGGCCCGTCGAACTTGAAAAGATCAAATGTTTTAAATATTTTATTTTTCCTATAATTCTGATTTTTTGTCACTAGATGGGGCCAAAGATACAACATTTCTCCCATTAAAATGTGTGTGTTTCCATCGCTGTCAAAATAAACAGTGTGCACAGATATGGAACGCCATCGGGACAAATACACGCATGTAAACATGTTAGATGTTAAAAAACAAGCAAAATGTTACATCAAGCGCTTAGATTTCAGACCTAGCGCTGCTAAATTTGAAATTCAACGCTCTTGATGTCACATTTAACGTGCTTGTTTAAAATCTGGTGCGCCATTCTATAAGTCTAATTATACCAAAGCATGCCATCCATCTGCTCCTGTTCCGGCCCCCTTGGTCAAATGTTAGAACTCAATGTGGCCCACGGTTCAAAAAGTTTGATTAATTTGCATATGTTAACTCCTGATTTTGATTGATTTAGTTGGTTAATTGTAAACAAATGATCCTATTCTGTTGAAGTACCAATCTTTTTGTAAGTTTTTTTTGTTTCGTGCTTATCCCTGACGGGGTTGCAGGGTACCAAAACGTACCGAGGTACGTCCCGAACAGGTTGCCAGTCTAATGTAGGGCGTTTGTAAGATCTGCTCCCTTAAATCTACAATAGTTCTCGCTTATCAAGAACGTTTAGTTGGAATAACTCAAAAATAAGAAAAAGTTGCATCACCTTTAAATAATTCATTTAATGTGACTTCTTTCCAAAACTTTTACAAAATGTTCCAATTTTTACAACTTAAATCTATGTATTACTTCAAATGTACACGTTGAAATAACTCGGAGGTCATGTAACTCCTTGTTGGCTACGAGGAACATGGGGTCCGCAAATATTTCTTGTCAAAGTATGGTAGTTCACAAATATTGACTCAAGACTCATGAGAAAGTTTAATCAGATGTTTTATTTCAGAAAAAAAATCATTTCCAGTTTCAAAACACTTACAAAAGATAATTTGAGATCAAAAAACATCCGAAGCGTGAAAATATGTGGATACTTTTTATGATACTGCCATGTTAGGAGGAACAAAGTGCTCTACCGGAAACTGAGGATCTTCATCGTCTTCAGGGCAGTCAGATGTCATGAGACAGCCCGAGTCTCGTGCGAAGGGATTCGTACCTGGCTTCGTGTCTTCGCTAGAAGTCTCTGAGTCTTGCTTCATTTTTTTACCAGCTGTGAAACAGAAAACAGGAGCTGGTTGGATGCTGTCACTGAGCTGAATAGATAATATGTAATCCTTCCTCTGCATGGTGAGCGGTCCATCTGTCCTAACGTGTCCTCTTCTATTCTCAGAAATGCTCTTTGAGGTTATCCTGTTATCTTTAACCTCATTACTTTAGACCAGATACATTTTATTAGTGAGACCGGTGCCTTGCCGATAGTGGTGGAAGCAGTGGTGGAACGTAACGAAGTAAATGTGCTTTGTTACTGTACTTAAGTAAAAAAATTGTGTATATGTACTTTACTTAAGTAAAATTTAAGACCGGTACTTTTACTTTTACTTCACTACATTTTTAGAGCAAATATCTGTACTTTTACTTTGCTACTTTTTAAAAGTGTGTTTTACATTTTTCGTTACATTTTCGTTCAGGAATTTGAAAAATACAGTTTTGTTTTTTTTTTTTTAGCGCATCTTGAAGCTGCATCGCCAAAATCAAAAGAAGCAGTTGATCGGGAGAAGAAGTCATGAATCGAGAAACATTTTCCGCATTCATTCAACGCCAAAAACCTAACATCAAATCTAGTACAAATTAAAAAGAGTCAGAAGATCGTTGTTTGTTGTGTTTACTTCTAAATAAAAAGTTGAGCCATCATTACACAGAGCAGGGGTGGATCTAGAATTTTCCAAAGGAGGGTGGGGCTTTGACAAAGCCAATATATAGTGACTGGGGGGCCTCCCCCACAAAACATTTTAAAAAATAAGTGTAGTTTCCCTCCATTTTGGCGGCCCATTCACTGACCCTTCTAGGGGATAGCTTGACTTGTCCCCTTTCCTTTTATTTTATTTATTTTTTTTGTGGACCAAAAGAGGCGGGAGAGGGGGGGTCACACCCCTGCAGAGTATTTATCCTGGTTACCATGGTGACACCCTATAGCACAAAAAATAACATTTGAATTATGATCGAATACTTTTACTTTTTACTTAAAAAGTACAATTTACACCAACTACTTTTGTACTTTTACTTAAGTAGATTTTTTTATTGGTACTTTTACTTTTACTTAAGTAAATTTTTTGCCTAATTATCTGTACTTTTACTTAAGTAATATATATATATATATTTGATGTATATATTTTTAATATACATATTTGATATATATATTTTTGATATATATCAAAAATATATAAATTTTTGATAGATCAAAAATTGATAGATTTTTTTATCTATCAATTCACTTAATTTATTGAAGGATCTTGCTTTGACTCACAGTAAAGCTGCTGCAGGGAGTCAACAGCAGCAAGCAAACGTTGTTTCTGTTCCTGATTCATGGCATTCAGCTCCATCAGGTCACATTCCCTCAGTCTCATCAAGTCTTCTACTGTTTGATAGCCACTGGACTGCAGCAACAAAGTAAAATCCTAAAGCAGAACAGAAAAAAAAAAAATCATTAAACCCCGTGACGACCCGCCGGCAACCTCGAAACATTTATGATCTAAAAAAAACCCAGCAGAATTATAAACTGGTATTAATATTTTCAAACTATTCTCTAATAGCTGCACTGCTTCTTTTGATGTATTCATGCACATTTTACCGATATCACTTTAGACATTTCATTCTGTTGTCTTCCGCTCATCCGAGGCCGGGTCACAAGGCAACCGCCTCAGACAGGAAGCCCAGGCTTCTCTCACTCCAGCTGCATCCTCCAGCTCACCCGGAAGGATCCCGAGTCGTTCCCCTGCCAGCTGTGAGACATAGTCTCTCCAGCGGGTCCGGGGTCTGCCGCTTGGTCTCCTCCCGGTGGGACGTGCCCGAAACACCTCACCAGCGAGGCGCTCGGAGGGCATCTTGACCAGATGCCCGAACCACCCCATCTGGCTTCTCTCGACCTGGAGGAGGAGCGGCTTGACACCGAGCTCCTCCCAGATGGCAGAGCTCCTCACCCGATCTCTGAGTGAGAGCTCAACCACCCTGTAGAGGAAGCTCATTTCGGCAGCTCGTATTCGCGATCTCATTCTTTCGGTCACCACCCACAGCTGGTGACCATAGGTGAGGGTAGGAACGTAGATGGACTTGTAAATCGAGAGCTTTGCTTTTCAATTTAGACATCCTTTAGTTTTTCCTCACAGAGAAGGAGGGTCTGTTTAGTTTAAAATGAGTTGTGGTTAATTTTTTTTATTTTTGTGGGTTACGTTTAAAGGTTTTATGTGAAGCCCAATGAGACTATTTGTTTCCAAGCAGAAGCATTCATCTTCTAACCCGCTTATCCCTGTCAGCTTATTCCATCTGGTTCCAGGCAAGAGGTGGGGTACACCCTGAATAGGTTACCAATCTGTTGCGGAGCATATTCCAAAATATTGGTGAGTAAAATGCTGTTGTTTTTTTTTTTTTACTATTATTTATTGCTCATTTTGCACAGTGGTGCAGAGGTTAGCACATTGGGCTCACAGCAAGAAGGTCAGGGTTTGAGTCCTGGACTGGGGAAAAGGCTTGAAACACAGGCCTTTCTGTGTGGAGTCTGCATGTTCTCGTTGCATATGTGTGGGTGTTCTCTAGTTTCCTCTCACCCACCAACAACATGCATATTAGGTTTATTGGTCGCTATAATATTGCCCCCAGGATTAAGTGTGTTTGTGTGTGAATGGTTGACTGTCTGTGTCCCCGCCCCCTCCCACAACAGACTGGCGAACTGTTCGGGGTGTACCCTGCCTCTTGCATGCATGAAATCAGCCGGGATAGGCTCCGGCACACCCGTGGCTCCATTAAATCGGCACCCCCACCGGTAAACCCATTGGGGTGTACGGTTGAGGCGCTGTTCTGGGTGGCCTCTCAGAGCCACATCCACCTTGGTAGGAGGAGTTGGTCCGGTCCCGGGGAGCTGAGGAGAAGGAGACGATCTGGAGGAGGCGCAGAGAAGTAGACTGTCAAGAAGAGGTGCATCGGGCCCTGTGTTTTTGCGGTTTCCATGGAAAAGTCCTGTTGCTCACTTGAGGAACTAGAGGCGCACACTCGGACCCAGTGGAATACAGATGGGACAGTTTGGTGTTCTTCGCTGCGGCCTGGCTTTGTGAACCCATTCCAGACTCCAGTTTTTGGGTTGCCAGGTTGGACACAGTGCGACCAGATAGGACACTGGTGGATAGGAGTGAGGGGGCATCGAGGTGTTTCCACTGCAGCACTCAAATTTCCCTTCGGGAGTCAATACAGTTTATTCTATTCAATTAGCGATAAGCTATCCAGAAGATGAAAGAATGAATAAAATGTTTTTATAACCATGAAATATTTAACGAGGCCTGCATGTTCACTGATAAAGTCTGATGGAAATGATGGAGAGGGATTTACCTCCAAACTGAGCCGCTTCAATACTTCTCCAACTGTTGATTTGTGTCTTACTCCATGATGGATGTGTGTCTCCATAGTTTGCTCTGTCAGGACATCCACGTAAATGAACTTGAAATTTCCTACTTTGCCATCCAGGATGCCTTTCCAAATTCCCATCTGGGGCTTGGCGATTATGTCGATCACATCTCCCACCTAAAAAAAAGTTTTAAAAAGATCAATCTTTAGAAACAATTTGTAAGGTTGGTGACACATATTGTTTCCTTGCTTGAGGTCTTTTTGACGCTAGGACCGCCGCGTTCTAAGCTATCTGCGAGCGCCATGACCGTCAATGCGACCACTTATGTAATTATTCATCTTTTGCACTGCTAATTGCATAATTACCCTTTTAAACCACTCAATTTTTAAAGTAATAATAATGATAAAATGTTAAATATTTTTAAACCTAGAAAAAAAAAAATCAAACACTAAAGTAAAGTTATCAAATTCGTCAATAGCCTGCTTTTTTTTCCCGCATTTTGCGCTGCTGCTTCAAAAATGTCGTGGACTTCAGGAAATCACAGCCCCATTACCCGCTTGCACTGACAGACTCCCCCATCACCACTGTAGACTCTTTTTGTTTGCTCTCCACTACTATTACACAGAACCTAAAGTGGGAGCCGTCCATCAGCTCCCTGATCAAAAAGGCCCAGCAGAGGATGTACTTTCTGCGGCAGTTGAAGAAAGCCAAGCTGCCCGCCCAGATGTTGGTGCAGTTTTACACAGCCATCATCGAGTCTGTCCTCACCTCCTCCATCACTGTGTGGTACACTGGAGCCACAGCCAGGGACAAACATAGACTGCAGCGCATTGTGCGCTCTTCGGAGAAAGTGAATGACTGCAGCCTTCCATCTCTCCATGACCTGTACGTCTCCAGGACTTGGGGGCGTGCAGGTCGGATAGCAGCTGATCTTTCCCATCCTGGACAGGGACTCTTTGAGCGACTCCCCTCGGGCAGGAGGCTCCGGTCCATTCGGACCAGAACGTCCCGCCACAAAAACAGCTTCTTCCCTTCTGTCATTGGAATAATAAATGCTTTATAACCTGGATCCCCACATCTCTTGGTCACTTTATAACCTGGATCCCCACATCTCTTAGTCACTTTATAACCTGGATCCCCACATCTCTTGGTCACTTTATAACCTGGATCCCCACATCTCTTAGTCACTTTATAACCTGGATCCCCACATCTCTTAGTCACTTTATAACCTGGATCCCCACATCTCTTAGTCACTTTATAACCTGGATCCCCACATCTCTTGGTCACTTTATAACCTGGATCCCCACATCTCTTAGTCACTTTATAACCTGGATCCCCACATCTCTTAGTCACTTTATAACCTGGATCCCCACATCTCTTAGTCACTTTATAACCTGGATCCCCACATCTCTTAGACACTTTATAACCTGGATCCCCACATCTCTTAATCACTTTATAACCTGGATCCCCACATCTCTTAGTCACTTTATAACCTGGATCCCCACATCTCTTAGACACTTTATAACCTGGATCCCCACATCTCTTAGTCACTTTATAACCTGGATCCCCACATCTCTTAGTCACTTTATAACCTGGATCCCCACATCTCTTAGTCACTTTATAACCTGGATCCCCACATCTCTTAGTCACTTTATAACCTGGATCCCCACATCTCTTAGTCACTTTATAACCTGGATCCCCACATCTCTTAGTCACTTTATAACCTGGATCCCCACATCTCTTAGTCACTTTATAACCTGGATCCCCACATCTCTTAGACACTTTATAACCTGGATCCCCACATCTCTTAGTCACTTTATAACCTGGATCCCCACATCTCTTAGTCACTTTATAACCTGGATCCCCACATCTCTTAGTCACTTTATAACCTGGATCCCCACATCTCTTAGTCACTTTATAACCTGGATCCCCACATCTCTTAGTCACTTTATAACCTGGATCCCCACATCTCTTAGTCACTTTATAACCTGGATCCCCACATCTCTTAGTCACTTTATAACCTGGATCCCCACATCTCTTAATCACTTTATAACCTGGATCCCCACATCTCTTAGTCACTTTATAACCTGGATCCCCACATCTCTTAGTCACTTTATAACCTGGATCCCCACATCTCTTAGTCACTTTATAACCTGGATCCCCACATCTCTTAGTCACTTTATAACCTGGATCCCCACATCTCTTGGTCACTTTATAACCTGGATCCCCACATCTCTTGGTCACTTTATAACCTGGATCCCCACATCTCTTAGTCACTTTATAACCTGGATCCCCACATCTCTTAGTCACTTTATAACCTGGATCCCCACATCTCTTAGTCACTTTATAACCTGGATCCCCACATCTCTTAGTCACTTTATAACCTGGATCCCCACATCTCTTGGTCACTTTATAACCTGGATCCCCACATCTCTTAGTCACTTCCCTCTTGTCACTTTACTATCTTTATTATTTTCTAATATTTTCTATGACACTGCACTACTTTCTGAGCATTCTTAGTTGGTTAATTTATTTTTCATTTTTATTTTTATTTCTTTTATTGTTTTTAAATTCATTTATTTATTTTTATTTATTTTGCACACCTGTACAATAGCAAGTTCCTAGTCTCTGATATTCTTCATTGACCATGGCAATAAAAGCATTCTGATTCTGATTATAAATTGTCTATAAACTTATCTAAAAAACATGACATACTTTATTCAGATTTTTTTACTCTCTTCATGGTGTCTCTTCGATATTATCTCGCTCAACCTTTCTAAAATGTTTCTGTAATGGCGTCAGAGTCCTCCGTGTCTCTCTTCACAAATATAAACACACACACACAGTTATGCACAGCCATAATAATGTGTTTGTTGCCAAAGAAATATAGCAACAACTTTCCGCCGAAGTTGCTGCTATGGCAATACGCGCTTCCTCCCAGCTGCTGCACCCCGGTTACAGGAGATAAAATGCTTATAAATTTTGAAAAAATTACATGATAAAATAAAAAACATGTTTATATTAAAAGTCATGAAAGGTCAGCCTCCTAGGTTGTGTTTTATTTATTCTAATTAGGATATTAAAGTGACGTGCAGTCAAATTGACAGCTGCGGCGGTCCATGTATGAGTCCAAGTTAGTTGAAAACGTCAAGACTTTTTAGTCACGCCCCAGCAACTGGATATCAACTCATATTCATTTTTCAGCAAGTTTTAAGACTCATTCAGTGAAGAAATTCCATATCGACAACATTAAAGAACCCCAAAAAGCTTTTACTAAATTCAAGGGGCTTCAAAAACTGAATGTCAAATTAGCCAGAAGTGCAAATATTGCTACAAAAACTGATTTATCAATTAATTTATTGAGGAATTTACCAATTTATAACATGGTCATAGGAAGTCACGAAGTTTGAATTTTTTTTCGGGTGTACTGTACATACCTTAAGTTTGAGGGATTCTGTGTCATAAGGACTTGGCACAAACTCCGTATGGACCCTCGCTTGGCCGTAAAACTGTTTAGTCAACATCAGTTCATCCTCCAGCCTCAGACTGCCTCTGTTACTGGAGCAGTTTGACCCACTAGTGACTCCACCTGGGGAACGACACACAGAGAAGAGGTCGATAGGCCGAGTTGATTAATGATTTAGCTCTAATGGAGTCACGCACACGTCTGGGAGACAACAGCACATTTTTCTGATGTGCTTTCGCTTCTCTAATCCAAAGTGGAGCATCAGGATGTACGGCTCTACAAGCAAATATTGCATAATTCATTAGCTTAGAGCGTGGAGCGCTCAGCTGGTTTGTTGCCAGAAAGTGCTTACTGGAGGAGCTTCGTCCACTGTTGAGACTGTAGAGGCTCTCCAGGGAGTTCCTGGACCGTCTTTGTCTTCTATTTGATGTCTTCCTCTGACTGCCAGCCTCGATCTTTGCTTCATCTCTCTGCGTGTCTTCACTCTGCAAAGTAAACACATTTTTCATTCTGCTTTCGGTTCATACGATTGGAAATCTGTCATTTTCTCTTGGGCTTCCACACGGGAAAATGCCGACTAAGCAGAAAAGCTGAGTCATGGTGCAGGATTCCGGTTTATTTCCTCATGTGAGTGAACAGCTTATGTCCCTCTCTTTATGGAGACACACACACCTTTCTGGCAAACTGTATGCTAATCCTCCAAGCGCTGCCTTGCTTTTTATAGTCCAGACTCAAGAGGTTTGTAAGGAGTTCAATCCCAGAATACCTGAGCTCAACTTTCACTTTCTGGTTTCTGGAGAACGCAGATATCAAACATACGGTCTGGGGGCAAATCTGACCCAGTAAAGACTCCAATCTAGTCCGCAGGGTGAATTTATTAGCATCCGACGATATATTCATTGATAGATGAATGGATGTGTAAAGTATCTCTATCTAGATCAGAGGTGGGCAAACTTTTTGGTTCGCGGGCCACATTGAGTTCTTATTATTATTATTTCGGCATTTCCCTGCAGGGGGCGCCACAGCAAGTCAGTTTCTTCCATCTAATCCTATCTGCTGTATCCTCTTCAGTCACATCAACTATCTTCATGTCTTCTTCACTGTATCCATGAACCTCCTCTTTGGTCTTCCTCTAGTCCTCTTTCCTGGTGGGTCCAAAGCCAGCATCCTTCTTCCGATGTACTCTCTCTCTCTCCTCTGTACATGTCCAAACCATCTCAGTCTTGCCTCTCAGACTTTATCTCCAAAACCTCTAACATGTGCTGTTCCCCTGATGTACTCATTTCTAATCCTGTCCATCCTGGTCACTCCCAGAGAGATCCTCAGCATCTTCATCTCTGATACAAATATCTCTGTTTCCTGTCTTTTCGTCAGTACCACTGTTTCTAGACCAATCAGCATGGCCACTCTCATCACAATTGTGTACACTTTACCTTTCATTTTAGCTGAAACTCTTCTGTCACACATCACACCTGATTCTTTTCTCCACCCGTTCCAGCCTGCCTGCACATGCTTCTTCACCTCTTTTCCACACTGTCCATTGCTCTGGACTGTTGATCCTAGATACTTAAAATCTTCCACCTTCTTTATCTCATCTCCCTGTAACTTCACTTTTCCATTTGGATCCCTCTCATTCACACACATACTCTGTTTTACTCTGACTAATCTTCATTCTTCTTCTTTCTAGTGCAAACCTCCACCTCTCCAGCTTTTCCTCCGCCTCTTCCCTCCCCTCACTAAAGGGGCCGAAACAGGAGCACATGGATGGCATGCTTCGGTAACCGTTAGATTAACCGATAGAATGACACGCTAGATTTTAAACAAGCGCTAAATGTTACATCAAGAGCGTTAAATTTCAAATCTAGCAGCGCAAGGTTTGAAATCTAGTGCGATAGCGCTTAAAACTGTGCATTTAGTGGCGTTGGGTTTTAAATCTAAGCGCTTGATGTAACATTTTGCTTGTTTCAACATCTAACACGCTTGTTTACGTGCGTGTATTGAGCCGGATGGCCTTCCATATCTGCGCACACTGTTTATTTTGAAGGCGTGCACACCACGGAGACACACACATTTTAATGGGAGCAGTGTTGTTGTTTTCTCAACAAAGCCAATATGTCCAAACTGCATCTAGTGACGAAACATCAGAATCGCAGGGAAAATAAATCTAACAAGGTTTATTTATTTAATTTTTTCAAGTTCGGTGGGCCGGGTTGAAACGTTTAACGGGCTGATGTGGCCGTAGTTTGCCTACGCCTGATCTAGATGAATGAGTGGATAGAGACATACGTGCTCCAGTGTGGCCTCAGCAGGTTTCTCTCTGTGTGAGGAGGTGTTGTTTTTGGTGGGTTCGTACTTTTGCTGTGGAAAAAAAAAAAGAAAAACAACATGAAGATATCGACAGCTAAATAGAAACTGAATTCTAACTAAAACTTCTTTTTATCCAGGTTTGATGAAAGCAGTGCTCTTAGATTTTATATAACATCCTAAATCTGGGCTCCAGTTTGGTAATAGACAGATTAAAACATGATGACAGATGGAGATGTTTGTGGTCCCAGAGTGGCCTGAAAAGCAAAAGCAGTTTGTCTTTTTTCCAGTTTAGGCCTTATGCTGTGAATTAGGTCAAACCTGTCTCCTTTTTTACACTCTAACGGGTTTTTAAAAAAAATATTATTATTCAAAAAGGATGCTTTGTAGAGTGAGCACACTATGAGCAAACACGACACTACGCTGGAAAATTTGTTCATATTTCATTACGTTCCGTCATCTTCCGCTTGTTCCGGGGTCGGGTCGCGGGGGCAACAGCCTCAAACGGGCAGCCCAGGCCTCTTTCTCCCCGGCTGCATCCTCTAGCCCACCTGGAAGGATCCCAAGTCGTTCCCCGGCCAGCTGTGAGACATAGTCTCTCCAGCGGGTCCGGGGTCTGCCCCTTGGTCTCATCCCGGTGGGATGTGCCCGAAACACCTCGCCTCAGCTCAGCTCTCTCTTTACCACAACGGACCAATGCAGCGTCCTTGTTATTGCTGATGCCACACCGATCTGCATGTTGATCTCCCGCTTCACCCTTCCCCCACTCGTGAACAAGACCTCGAGATACTTAAACTCCTCCACTTGGGGCAGGACCCTGTCCCTGACTCGCAGGGGGTATTCCAACCTTTTCGGGCGAGGACCATGGTCTCGGATTTGGAGGCGTTAATTCCCATCCCAGCCGCTTCACACTTGGCAGCAAATCGATCCAGTGAGAGCTGGAGATAACGGTCCGATGATGCCCAAACCACCCTATCTGGCTCCTCTCGACCTGGAGGATGAGCAGCTCAACACCGAGCTCCTCCCGGATGGCAGAGCTCCTCACCCGATCTCTGAGTGAGAGCCCAGCCACCCTGCGGAGGAAGCTCATTTCGGCCGCTTGTATCCACGATCTCATTCTTTCGGTCACCACCCACAGCTGGTGACCATAGGTGAGGGTAGGAACGTAGATCGACTTGTAAATCGAGAGCTTTGCTTTTCGGAGGAGGAGGAGTTTAAGTATTTCATTACATTTGGTTTATTTTATCATAAAATCCTCCATTTTTATTTTACTGCCTTTCAATAAAAATATTTAAAATGTTTTAGTTAAAATGAAAGGGATCGCTAAAATAAATGCTTAGACGCAATAAACAAACCAGTGAAGACAAACCAGTGAAGTACCGGTTTTATACTATTTGGGTTATGACCGTCACACACATGAAAAAATTCTTGCAATATTTGGATAAATCTGCATCCAGCGTGTGTTCTTCATGACTATTAAGTCTGAAAAGGTCCAACAAAAAGAAGCAGTGAAACCATGTGTCGTGGTTCCCTCGAGCCACCACCAGAGGGAGCCAGGGACCACCTCACCTTTCCCCCAATTCTGGCTAATTAGAAATTCAACACCTGTGGGCTCACCTGGATCCAATCTCCCGGCTGCCTATTTAAGGGCAGCCTCACCAGCCTTCTTGGTCAGGTCTTACAATCACCTTTCCCAGCCAGGTTACCCTGGTTGCCTGACCATGTTTATTATTTTGGATTTACTTGGACTTTTGAAAATCTTAAGTTAATTATGTTTTTCTTTACAGACTTTCCTGATTTAAGAAATAAACCTTGTTTAAGTCCTGCATTTGGGTCCTCCTGGGATACGTCCCACCGGGAGGAGACCAAGGGGCAGACCTTGGACCCGCTGGAGAGACTGTCTCACAGCTGGCCGGGGAACAACTTGGGATGAAGGTGAGCTAGAGGATGCAGCCGGGGTGAGAGAGGCCTGGGCTGCCCGCTTGAGACTGTTGCCCCCGCAACCCGACCCCGGAACAAGCGGAAGATGATGGAACGGAACGGATCATGCGGGTGTAATTGTCCTCACAAGACCTGGTGGCAGCTGAAAAGGCTCATAAGCAATGGTAATGAGCGCCTCGCTGGAGAGGTGTTTCGGGTACGTCCCACCGGGAGGAGACCAAGATGCGACCCCGGAGACCCTGGAGAGACTATGTCTCACAGCTGGCCGGGGAACGACTCAGGATCCTTCTGGGTGAGCTGGAGGAGGCAGCTGGGGTCAGAGAAGCTTGGGCTTCCCGTCTGAGGCTGTTGCCCCTGCAACCCGGCCTCGAATAAGTGGAAGATGATGGAACGGTGTAAAAAAAAAAGCAATGTGTTCATCGGGGTCAGGTGAAGGAGGAGATGGGCGGCAGCCAACGATGGGGACCCTGCTGGTCAGATCCTCGGCTGCATAAGCTAGCTCTAGGGGCGTGGAATGTCTGGCCGGGAAGGAGTCCGAGCTGGTGCGCGAGGTCAAGCGGTTCTGGCTAGATATTATTGGACTCGCCTCAACACACAGCTTGGGCTCTGGAGCTTGGTCCACAAAAAAATAAAAAAGAAGAAAGGAAAGGGGACTAGTGAAGCTATCCCCTTGCAGGGCCAGTGAATAGGCCACCAACATGCAGAAAAATGACTCCTATTTTTCAAAATGTTCTGGGGGGGGTGGGAATACCCCCAGCTTCCCCTATACTGGCTTTGTCAATGATCTCAACCCCCCCAGCCCTTTGAAAAATCCTGGATCCGCCCCTGACAACAGTCTACGCACTCTGCCGCTGTCATAAATCGCTCGACTAGTCAGGGTACATTCAGTTTTGATTTCCGCACCCATGATTATTGAGGCCCCTGATGTCTGCTTCAATCATTTTAGTCTCCCCAATAAATCTAGCTGTAAATCTGCCTCTAAATCTATTTCTACTCCGCCTTCAGTCAATGTGAGCTATTACGCCAACAAAACAATACATCCATTCAGCTACATTCACACACATGTTGCTAACTTGCTGTTGTTGTTTTTTTTAAATTACTGATCCGAAAGTAAAGAACGTGTATTTTCTTGAGGAAAAGTACACATTTGTTTACATGTGTTCTGGCCGTAGCTACAGTAGAGAGAGACTTCCCCACCCCTGGTTTGTGCATTGTTTCTTCTTCTTCTTTTGGCATTTCCCCTTCAGGGGGCGCCACAGCAAGTCAGTTTCTTCCATCTAACCCTATCTTCTGCATCCTCTTCGGTCACACCAACTATCTTCATGTCTTCCTTCACTGTATCCATGAACCTCCTCTTTGGTCTTCCTCTAGTCCTCTTTCCTGGTGGTTCCAAATCCGGGATCCTTCTTCTGATGTACTCTCTCTCTCTCCTCTGCACATGTCCAAACCATCTCAGTCTGGCCTCTCTGACTTTATCTCCAAAATCTCTAACATGTGATGTTCCTGTTCCTGTCTTTTCCTCAGAGCTACTGTCTCTAGACCAAACAACATGGCCGGTCTCACCACGGTTTTGTACACTTTTCTTTTCATTTTATCTGAAACTCTTCTATCACACGTCACACCTGATACTTTCCTCCACCCGTTCCAGCCTTCCTGCATATGCTTCTTCACCTCTTTTCCACACTCTCCATTTTCTGGACTGTTGATCCTAGATACTTAAAATCTTCCACCTTCTTTATCTCTTCTCCCTGTAACCTCACTTTTCCATTTGGATCCCTCTCATTCACACACGTGTACTCTGTCTTACTCTGACTAATCTTCATTCCTCTTCTTTCTAGTGCAAACCTCCACCTCTCCAGCTTTTCCTCCACCTACACCCTCCTCTCACTACAGTTTGTGCACTGTGTAGAGACTAATGCTCTGGCTGTTCATACTCTTGCACGTTCAGGTTGTTTTTAAATCAATAAAATCATTACTGAGGAAATCATTGATTCAAATGCAGCACGACTGAAGAAATGGATGTTTAACTTCCTGACTATCTGAACAATCAAACCAGTTTGGCCTCCATCTTGTTTGTGTTGGCGACCATGGTTGTGTTTTCAGAGATTAATTTGGTTGCATTTCAGAGGATCAGGCTTAGTCTTGACCAGATCAAGCTCAGGATTTGGTATGTGTGATGTTTGGAGACTGACTTCTCACCCTGGTGCTATTATTGCTGCTTTTATCCTTCAGCCTAAAACCACAAGGATTTAAGATGCTCCGCTGTTTAAGTAAATCCCTTTAGAACTCGAGATTTCCTACAAAACTCAGCCTGCATCGTACCGTGTTCTGATGTACAGATTTTTGGGAACTCTTAAGATCCAACAGTGTGTCTTAAAGTGTCATAGCTTCACTTTGACACGGTACATCTTCATCTTATCCTCTGACCTTAAAACACCTCCATGAAACTGTTGCACTTCAAGCTCCAGAAACACGTTATACCGGCCAATCAAAACGCCAGCCGGTTTTTCACAGTTTAGGAACTCCTAGTTTGGCTCTGATCGCTGTTTAAGAAGCATTAAAGTACATTTTACTTTGAAGCAATAGTAAAAAAAAAAAAAGGTGGAAAACATTCCCAGCTCAACAGGTCTACTGGTTACTTTAAATCTTTAAAGGAAGTTAGGCTCGTTAAAGTACGGATTAATGATACTTTGGAGATCTGGGAGCACATCCCAGATTAAAACTGCAAGAAACTCAGGCCTAAAGTGACAAGTTTCATTTGGAAGCAGTTTCTGTTTGAAAGCAACTCAATTTATAAAATATTTCCTACTTTCCTTAACGAGTAGAGGCGATAGCTCAGTGGTAAAATGATTGCCCTTTGATCGGAAGTTTTCTGGAAGTTTGTGGGATCAAATCCCACTAGACTCATATCCAGGTCTCCTTGGGGAAGACACCTAACCCTCTGTTTCTTGCACAATTTTTCCCGTTGAGGGATGAATAAAGTTTATTTTAATTCCTCAATACATGGATCAAAACTGTCACTCTGAAGCAGGGAGGGGTGGGCAAACTTTTTGGTTCGCGAGCCACATTGAGTTCTAACATTTGACAAAGGGGCCGGAACAGGATCAGATGGATGGCATGCTTTGGTAACCGCTAGATTAGACCGATAGAATGGCGCGCTAGATTTTAAACAAGCGCGCTAGATGTTACATCAAGATCGTTAAATCTCAAATCTAGAGCGCTAGGTCTGAAATCTGGAACGAGCTTACGACAGTAAGTTCCTTGGAATGATTATAGATCACAAATTAAGCTGGAAATCACACATAAATTATACAAAAAATAAACTGTCTAAAGTAATAGCAATCATTTATAAATTCAGATTTGTCCTAAATAAAAAAAGTTTGTTTATGTTATATAATACATTAGTACTTCCATATATAACTTATTGTATCGAGATTTGGGGAAATACGTACAAAACTAACACAAAACCAATTTATATTTTACAAAAAAAAGCAATACGAGCAATAACATTCTCATCTTATAATCAACCTACCAATAATCTATTTATAAATTTAAAAACATTAAAGTTCTATGATTTAGTGGAATTACACACTTTAAAATTTATGTTTAAGATAAAAAAAAACATGATGTCAAACTCTCTACAAAATATGTTTATTATTAGGAAAAGTCCATACGAACTAAGAGGAAATGATGTGTTCATTAAAAATAAATTTAGAACAAATGTTAAAAAATTATGTATTTCTATTAAAGGTGTGGATCTTTGGAATAATTGTAATGATGAACTTAAATTGTGTTTAAATCTTTTATGTTTAAAAAAGAAATTTAAGTTATTAATACTTAAAAAATATGCAAGTCTTGATGGTTAAATTCAAGCTTCTATAAAAAGTAAACAATTATGATGTGTTATGATTATGTGTTATGATTATGTGTTATGATTATGTGTTATGATTATGTTATATGTTATGATGTGTTATGATTATGTTATGTGTTATGATGTGTTATGATTATGTTATATGTTATGATGTGTTATGATTATGTTATGTGTTATGATGTATTATGGTATTATAATGTTATGTGTTATGATGACTTAGTATTTACTTATGTCTTTTTGCTTTTACGATGACATAAAAAAAAAAAAAAAAAAAAAAAAAGGGTCGGCGTAATAAGCGTTTGCTTCAGCCGTTACCTTTTCGGTCCTTTGCTGGAATATGGTTGTTTTCTTTATTTCATTGATATGAGGTTGCACTGTGACCGAAATAAATAAATAAATAAAATCTAGTGCGATAGCGCTTAAAAACGTGCATTCAGAGCCGCTAGGTCTGAAATCTAAGCGCTTGATGTAATATTTTGCTTGTTTTAACATCTAACACACTTACGTGTGTGTTTAGGGCCTGATGGCTTTCCATATCTGTGCATACTGTTTATTTTGACAACGTACGCATCACAGGGACACACATTTTAATGGGAGCAGTGTTGTTTTCGCAACAAAGCCAATATATCTAGAGTAAGCCATCTACTGAGGGAACCTCAGAATTGCTGAGAAAATAAATCATTAAGATGGTTTATCTAATTTTTTCAAGATGACGGGCCGGATTACAACGTTTGACGCGCCACATGTGGTCCGCGGGCCATGAATTGCCCATACCTGCCCTAAAGGCACCCTTTTGGTTTGCACTTTATTGGATAAATGTGAGGAAGGGACTTCACAGCCTTTCTAACTCTGATATAGTATTTAAACAATCCCACAAGTATTCCAGTAAATGCCTTAAAACTGAAATGAGAAAAGACGTTTTGTCATTTATTCTAACTTTTGAAATATTTTTCTTATTTTTTTTTTTTTTAATTTGAGTAAACTTTTAGGGGTCCAGTGTTTTCCTACAGTCTCGTTGAAAGGGTCAGTCAAGCCAATCTGAAGATACAATCTCTTGTTTTCTTGTTTCTGCCGAGTTTAACAAAGCGTAAAAAGTGCTAAATGTACATAGAATTATCACCACATGTACATTTAGGGGAGTCGAATTTACTACAGTGACACAAAATTAAATTTCATCAAGAATTTATAATATTTACAAGGTATTTCCATCATAATTTAGAACGTCTTTTGCAGTGGTGGAACGTAACGAAGTAAATGTACTTCGTTACTGTACTTAAGTAAAAAAATGTGTATCTGTACTTTACTTAAGTAAAATTTAAGACCGGTACTTTTACTTTTACTTCACTACATTTTAAGAGCAAATATCTGTACTTTTACTTCACTACTTTTCAAAAGTGTGTTTTACATTTTTTGTTACATTTTCGTTCAGGAATTTGAAAAATACACAGGTTTTTTTAGCATCTTGAAGCCGCATCGCGAAAATCAAAAGAAGCAGTTGATCGGGAGAAGAAGTCATGAATCGAGAAACATTTTCCACATTCATTCAAAAACCTAACATCAAATATAGAACAAATTAAAAAGAGTCAGAAGATCGTTGTTCGTTGTGTTTACTTCTAAATAAAAAATTGAGCCATCGTTACACAGAGCAGGGGCGGATCTAGAATTTTCCAAAGGGGGCTGGGGCTTTGACAAAGCCAATATATAGTGACTGCCCCCCCCCCCAAACATTTTAAAAAATAGGTGTCATTTTCCTCCATTTTGGCGGCCCATTAGCTGGCCCTTCTAGAGGATAGCTTGACTTGTCCCCTTTCCTTTTATTTTATTTATTTATTTTTTTTGTGGACCAAAATAGGCGGATGAAGGGGGGTCACACCCCTGCAGAGTATTTATCCTGGTATTTATACCATGGTGACACCCTATAGCACAACAAATAACATTTGAATTATGATCGAATACTTTTACTTTTTACTTAAAAAGTACAATTTACACCAACTACTTTTGTACTTTTACTTAAGTAGATTTTTTTTATTGATACTTTTACTTAAGTAAATTTTTTGCCTAATTATCTGTACTTTTACTTAAGTAGCAAAAGTGAGTACTTCAATTCACCACTGGTCTTTAGGAACAAATAAAAAATGATGCCTCTTTAGTTTGGTGAAATCAAATCAAACAAAAACAACAGTAGAACTCATGATTTTTCTTCTCTCATTCTAGACTTTGTAAAATAATAGTGTAAAAGTGAGTCTTACTATTTTTTGTGAGAAGTGAAGGTCGGTGATGGAGCGGATCATCTGTGGGACACACATGTCCACCTGCTTGCTGTCCAGTTCCTTTATTAAACTCTCAAAGCGATCCCACTCTGAGGCCCGAGGTAGGGACACGCTGCCATCACAAGCCCACGGATGGTGTGGAGCTTTCTGGCAGGTGTGACAGGAGTGGATCTGAGACTGTGGGCAGTCGTATAGCCTCCAGTGGTGAATTCCAAGCTCTGGGATCCAGACTTGTTTCTCTTCTGGATCTTCATGAGGATGCTTGTTGGAACTTTTCTCCACCGGATGAGGTTCGGTTTCTGCTTTAGACTTTTTCTCCAGCTTTCTTCCCAAACTGATGCAGGTCAGCACGGAGTTGTTGTTTCTCACCACTTCAGACAAACAATCTGAAGATCAAAATGTCATAAATTTATCCGTCAATTTAACATAATTTCTTTAAAATATGGGATTATTTGTTGTAAATTACCGTTTTTGTTGTTTGTATTCTTCACTTTTTCATTGTTACTCTGATGTTCCTTTTTTGACTGAACGAGATTCTGTAGTTTTTTTAGTCTTCCTGTGGTTTGTGCGGATTCGGACTCGCCCGTTGAAGTATCACCAACCTACAAGCAACACAAACATTTAGTCTCAGACGTAAAACAATCACACAAAATATCTTTTTTCTTTCATGAAGCTGTTAATTTCATCATAAAACATCACAAATACATTTTTTTCTAGTTCTGTTTTACAACAGTAGCGTCAGCAATAACTAGGACGCTGCATTGGTCCGTTGTGGTTTAAAGAGAGAGCTGAGCTGAAAAGCAAAGCTCTCGATTTACAAGTCGATCTACGTTCCACCCCTCACCTATGGTCACCAGCTGTGGGTGGTGACCGAAAGAATGAGATCGCGGGTACAAGCGGCCGAAATGAGCTTCCTCCACAGGGTGGCTGGTCTCTCACTCAGAGATCGGGTGAGGAGCTCTGCCATCCGGGAGGAGCTCGGTGTTGAGCTGCTCATCCTCGAGGTCGAGAGGAGCCAGATGGGGTGGTTCGAGCATCTGGTCATGATGCCCCCCGAGCGCATCGCAGGCGAGGTGTTTCGGACACGTACCACCGGGAGGAGACCAAGGGGCAGACCCCGGACCCGCTGGAAAGGCTATGTCTCACAGCTGGCCGGGGAACGACTCTGGATTCTTCCGGGTGAGCTGGAGGATGCAGCCGGTGAGAGAGAGGCCTGGGCTCCCCGTTTGAGGCTGTTGCCCCCGCGACCCAACCCCGGAGCAAGCGGAAGATGACGGAACGGAAAACACAGCCTAAGAGACTGACCTTTTATGACCTTTATTATGAACATGTTTTTTATTTGATCCTGTATTTTTTGTGTTCTAAAAATGAACATTTCAAAATTTATAAGCATTTTATCTCCTCTAACCTGCTGCGCCCCGCAGCAGCTGAGAGGAAGTACAAACTGCCGTTGGAATGGCAACAAACACATTGCTATGGCAATGTGTATATTGACACATTGCCCCACATAAGTGTGTGTGTTTATATTTGTGGAGAGAGACAAGGAGGACTGTGATGCCATTACAGAAACATTTTAGAAAGATTTAGTGAGATAATATTGAAGAAATACCGTGAAGAATGTAAGAAAATTGTTGTCTGAATAAAGTCTGCCATGTTTTCCAGACAAGTCTTGAAAGTTCACGTTAACATAACGAGGACATTTTTGGAACAGCAGTGCAAAATGCAGAAAAAAGTAGGCTATCGACAAATTAGACAATTTTACTTTGATATTTGCTTTTTTATTCTAGGTTTTAAAAAATATTTAACAATTTATTATTATTATTACTTTAAAAATTGAGTGTGTAAAAGTAAAAGTTTATTTATTATATACTGTAGCAAAACAAGAATGATAACATAAGCGTCACATTGACGGTCATGGCGTTTGCAGGTATATTTCGAACATGGTGGTCCTAGTGTTAAAAGGTGCCAAATTAATCAATTCCAGTAGATCGGGTAAAAATAAAGTTTCTAGACTTGTTTTGTTTTTATATTAAATTTCAGACTAATTTAAACCTTAATCAGATTTTCAACACATCGTATTAATAAATTAATTTTAATCTAGAAGGATCGCTTTGATTCTAACTGATAATCTATAATCTGATCTGTTTTTGCAGATAATGGTTCAACATGACCAGTCTCATGCACCACCATGTGCTTCATGGCAGGTGTCTGCGTGCCCGTCTGCCACTCACTACCATGTGGACATAGGATTACAAAACACATCACCATCTGCACGGCTTTGCAAACCACAGAGTGATTCTACTGTTACGTGAACAAGCGGGAAGAATGAAAAACTTAATCCAGCATTTCACTTCTTTTGTTCACTCCATCCGATCCAAAAATGGTGATATTATCCAAAGCGTACAAAGTAAGACAGAGTACATGTGTGTGAATGAGAGGGATCCAAATGGAAAATTGAGGTTAAAGGGAGAAGAAATAAAGAAAGTGGAAGATTTTAAGTATCTAGGATCAACAGTCCAGAGCAATGGAGAGTGTGGAAAAGAGGTGAAGAAGCGTATGCAGGCAGGCTGGAACGGATGGAGAAAAGTCTCAGTTGTGATGTGTGATAGAAGAGTTTCAGTTAAAATGAAAAGGAAAGTGTACAAAACCGTGGTGAGACCGGCCATGCTGTTTGGTCTAGAGACAGTGGCACTGAAGAAAAGACAGGAAACAGAGATGAGGTAGCAGAGATGAAGATGCTGAGAATCTCTCTGGGAGTGACCAGGATGGATAGGATCAGAGGAACAGCACATGTTAGAGGTTTTGGGGATAAAGTTTGAGAGGCAAGACTGAGTCTCTACACAGTGCACAAACTGTAGTGAGAGGAGGGAAGAGGTGGAGGAAAAGCTGAAGAGGTGGAGGTTTGCACTAGAAAGAAGAGGAATGAAGATTAGTCAGAGTAAAACAGAGTACATGTGTGTGAATGAGAGGGATCCAAATGGAAAATTGAGGTTAAAGGGAGAAGAGATAAAGAAGGTGGAAGATTTTAAGTATCTAGGATCAACAGTCCAGAGCAATGGAGAGTGTGGAAAAGAGGTGAAGAAGCGTGTGCAAGCAGGCTAGAATGGGTGGAGAAAAGTATCAGATGTGATGTGTGACAGAAGAGTTTCAGCTAGAATGAAAGGAAAAGTGTACAAAACTGTGGTGAGACCGGCCATGCTGATTGGTCTAGAAACAGTAGCACTGAGAAAAAGACAGGAAGCAGAGATGGAGGTAGCAGAGATGAAGATGCTGAGGATCTCTCTAGGAGTGACCAGGATGGACAGGATCAGAGGAACAGCACATGTTAGAGGTTTTGGAGATAAAGTCAGAGAGGCCAGACTGAGATGGTTTGGACATGTGCAGAGGAGAGAGAGAGAGAACATCAGAAGAAGGATGCTGGATTTGGAACCACCAGGAAAGAGGACTAGAGGAAGACCAAAGAGGAGGTTCATGGATACAGTGAAGGAAGACATGAAGATAGATGATGTGACCAGTGGTGGATGAAGTACTCACTTTTTGTACTTAAGTAAAAGTACAGATAATTAGGCAAAAAATCTACTTAAGTAAAAGTACAAAAGTAGCTGGTGTAAATTGTACTTTTTAAGTAAAAAGTAATGATGGCTCAACTTTTTATTTAGAAGTAAACACAACGAACAACGATCTTCTGACTCTTTTAATTTGTACTAGATTTGATGTTAGGTTTTTGGCGCTGAATGAATGCGGAAAATGTTTCTCGATTCATTACTTCTTCTCCCGATCAACTGCTCCTTTTGATTTTAGCGATGCGGCTTCAAGATGTGCTAAAAAAACCTGTGTATTTTTCAAATTTCTGAACGAAAATATAACAAAAAATGTAAAACACACTTTTAAAAAGTAGTGAAGTAAAAGTACAAATATTTGCTCTAAAAATGTAGTGAAGTAAAAGTAAAAGTACCGGTCTTAAGTTTTACTTAAGTAAAGTACAGATACACAATTTTTTTACTTAAGTACAGTAACGAAGTACATTTACTTCATCACACCAATGGGTGTGACCAAAGAGGATGCAGTAGATAGGGTTAGATGGAAGAAATTGACTTGCTGTGGCGACCCCTCAAGGGACATGTCGGAAGAAGAAGATGGCGTTTAAAACAGTGTTTTTTCCTTAGTGAGTTTTTTACCTTGGTTGGTGGTCTCTGCTTTAGTTTTTCATCACAGGAAGCTTTAAAAAAGAAGAAAAAACACTTAACTTTATCTCAAAAAAGGATTTATTACAATAAATCAACTAATGAACAAACGTTACATCAAATATTAGTTACGATTTCACACCGATTTGAAAAGTTTTTTGAATCCATTTACGTTTTTCAGCAAAATATGGGTTTTGATCACTTAAGATATGTTTTTTTATTGTATCCAGAGTTTGTTATTATTTAATGAGTTGATCACTACACCAGATAAAATTCAGAAAGAATAAAACAGTCTTACTGTGACGTAATTAGTGAGTATATTTGATTGTTTTTGTTAAAGCCAGTTGTTTTGCTTCGTTCAAGATTCCATTTAGAGATTAAACTTTAATCATAAATCTGGTATTTTGGTTTCTCCATGTTGTTAATACGACTTTTTTGTCTGAAGAAACAAACGATGGTAGCCGTACTGAGTCCTACGCTAGGTACGTGATGAACCATTGCTTGTTCCTCTGAAACTCAGCCCACATTACCAATCATTTATTTTACCAGGATCTGAATTCATCAGGATTTATCATCCCACACCAGTACGTTATTCCTACTCAACCTTTTAACACGAGGACCGCCAAATTCTAAATCTACCTGCAAGCGCCATGACCGTCAATATGACGCTTATGTAATTATTCATGTTTTGCATTAATAAACTTTTATACACTCAATTTTTAAAGTAATAATAATAATGAAATGTTAAATATTTTTAAAACCTAGAATTTAAAAGCAAACACCAAAGTAAAATAATCTAATTCGTCAATAGCCTACTTTTTTTTTTTTTTTCGCATTTTGCGCTGCTGCTTCAAAAATGTCCTCGTTATAAATTAGCTCCAATTTGTTAACCTGAACTTTCAAGGCTTATCTAGAAAACATGGCATATTTTATCTCACTCTATCTTTCTAAAATGTTTCTGTAATGGCGTCAGAGTCCTCCTTGTCTCTCTCTACAAATATAAAGACACACATACACACACTTATACGTGGTGATGTGTCAATAAGCTCATTGCCTCACCACTGTGTTTGTTGCCATAGCAACATAGCAACAAGTTGTTGCTATGGCAATGCACGCTTTCTCTAAGCTGCTGCAGGGCGCAGCAGGTTAGAGGAGATAAAATGCTTGTAAATTTTGAAATGTTCATTCTTAGAAAACAAAAACTTCATGTTAAAATATAAAACATGTTCATATTAAAGTCATAAAAGGTCAGCCCCCTCGGTTGGGTTTTATTTATTCTAATTAGCAGATTAAAGTGACCTGGAGTCATATTGACAGCTGCGGTGGTCCTAGTGTTTAAAGTCCTGTTTACATTGTCTTGGAACATAATTTTGTTGTTTCGGGTCACGTAAATGACAGCTATAAAGACATAACTCACATTCAACCTGCATCAAATGTGAGCCTAAATGTATTTTCTACGTGAATACAAAGCCGAACACGTCTGAAATTAATTTGTACTTACCTAAACTTTCATTCTCCAAATTTGATTCTCCCACACACGTCCTGGAACGACACGTAAAAATAAAAGTTTCAACTACCTTGTAGAGCAAAAAAATGAGAAAACCAGGTCCGAAAATCCACAAACCTTCTGCTTTCTCTTCTTGATTTTGCAGGACTTCCGGGTTGCTCCTTAAGGGAAAAGAAAATAGATGTTAACAACTCTAACAGGGTTTAATTATCTAGAACTTCGCATGTGGAGGAAGTATCATGGTCAGTGAAAGTTTTTGTTGTATCAGAGACCCTCAGCGTTCAAACAAGATTTCAATTCAATTTCTGATTATTTGTAGAAATCTAGATCAGCCTCACAGAGTTGATGGATGGAGCTGAGCCCCCCCATTCTGATTTGTTCCGTAGTCGAGCTGGACTGCAGTGGCATCGGTGTGGGGTCTCGTTCAGGGTCTGGCTGTAAGCTGGCTCGTATATGCTGTCTGTCGAGCCCTCCTGAGGGAAACAAAAATGCAAAATCTTAAGCTTTTTATTGGTTGGTCGTTCTATTACATTCAATTTTTACAGGCTATCGAAATGCTGGAGAATATTTAAGGAATATTTAAGGAATTTAAAACTGTATTTAAAGTTGGTTCAAATCGCTCTTATTGAAGTATCTAAATTAAATGAATTACTCTATTCATCCCTCACCAGGGAAATGTGTGTGCTGCACTCCTTACACCCCAGCAGGCTGCCCTTCAACGGCACCAATGGTGGGAGACGCGGGGGTTAGGTGTCTTCTCCAAGGACCCTAGACGTGCTCTCTGTGGGACGCGAACCCGCGAACTTCCGGTCCGCACGTGAATGCTCTAACCACTGAGCTGCCGTTTCCTCCCATCTAGTGTGTTTTATTAACTTTATAAACTATTACAAAGACTTTAATGTCTAAGAAAGTTCGAGGGTTTGTATCACATTGAGTTCACATCTAGGGTCTTTTGAGAAGACACCTAACCCCCCGTTTCTCCCACCATTGATGCCGTCATAGGTGGCAGCCTGCTGCGGTGTGATGCAGCACACAAATTTCCCGGTGAGGGACGAATTAAGAATATTAAAAAAAAAAAAAAACATTAAATCTGGTCATTTTTCCTACAAAGTTTAGATTTTATTGAAGTAAGAACTTGTTTTTTTCTTTTTAGCTCAATTAACTTGTTGGATTTTTTTAATCTCGTAGCTTTAAACAGTGTTCAACGTGATAGAGGAATTCTAGAAGTGCAACTTACATAGCTTCCATTAAAGGTTTTTTGGAAGAATAGAAAGTTATTTGCGGGTGGGTTTCTATGTGGTTCTAAAATCCCAGTCAGGATCAATAACATCACTACCATCGTCACCAGTCTCGAATTAACTAGACAAACATCTCCTCCTAACAGAAAGTTAAGAGTAAATCAGAAAATCAGTCTTACCAGCGTGAAGCAGAACAGGTTCATGTTCATCTGTCGAAGACAAAAGAATCAGGAGAGCCAAACGAGAGACACACTGTCCCACACATCACCCACCCACTTCACCACAACACACCCCTGTTATGCAAAGACACACAGCTTAATCCCACTTTCAAATCCCTCACGTAATCCAATAGATGAAGAGATCAGATCCCGCTCAGATGGAGACAAGCCGCCCACAAAGAGACAATGAACAACACGGCTTGTTTGGAAAGAATCACAAATGACTTTATTATCCACTTTCTTTTTGTGGTTTAAAATAAAGATAATAAATCTGGTCAGGTTTTATCACGTGTATCTGGATTTATATATTTTATTTTATTATTGTACAAAGTAACATGTTTATCTCCATGGACAATGCTGTTTGCAGATGACATTGTGATCTGTAGTGAGAGGAGGGCAGAGGTGGAGGAAAAGCTGGAGAGGTGGAGGTTTGCACTAGAAAGAAGAGGAATGAAGATTAGTCAGAGTAAAACAGAGTACGTGTGTGTGAATGAGAGGGATCCAAATGGAAAAGTGAGGTTACAGGGAGAAGAGAGAAAGAAGGTGGAAGATTTTAAGTATCTAGGATCAACAGTCCAGAGCAATGGAGAGTGTGGAAAAGAGGTGAAGAAGCGTGTGCAGGCAGGCTGGAACGGGTGGAGGAAAGTATCAGGTATGATGTGTGATAGAAGAGTTTCAGTTAAAATGAAAGTGTACAAAACCGTGGTGAGAGCGGCCATGCTGATTGGTCTAGAGACAGTAGCTCTGTGGAAAAGACAGGAAACAGAGATGAAGATGCTGAGGATCTCTATGGGAGTGACCACGATGGACAGGATTAGAAATGAGTACATCAGGGGAACAGCACATGTTAGAGGTTTTGGGGATAAAGTTCGAGAAGCCAGACTTAGATGGTTTGGGCACGTACAGAGAAGAGAGTACATAGGAAGAAGGATGCTGGGTTTGGAACCACCAGGAAAGAGGACTAGAGGAAGACCAAAGAGGAGGTTCATGGATACAGTGAAGGAAGACATGAAGATAGTTGGTGTGACCGAAGAAGATGATTCAGCAGATAGGGTTAGATGGAAGAAACTGACTTGCTGTGGCGCCCCCTGCAGGGAAATGCCGAAAGAAAAAGATGATGTATGTTGTTTTTATTTTTTATTTGCTATGTTCGGCTTGTGTGATTTCTATCTAAAACCAAGTAAATTGCCACTTGTAGAGGCTATCTTGGTGGAGACGGCAGCTCAGTGGTTAGAGTGTTCGCGCCTAAACCGGAAGTTCGCAGGTGTGCGTCCCACAGAGAGCACGTCTATGGTCCTTGGAGAAGACACCTAACTCCCACTTCTCCCACCATTGGCGCCGTCAAAGGGTAGCCTGCTGCGGTGAGAGACAGGGTACACCCGAACGAGGTCACGAGTCTGTCGCAAGGCCACACACACTCATTCCTAGGGAAAATTTTGTAGCGTCCAATCAACCTAGCACGCTATTATGTTTCTGGAGGGAGGAAGGTAACAGGAGTACCTGCAAAAAACCCACACAAATACAGGGAGAACATGCAAACTTCACACAGAAAAGCCAGTTTTTCAAGCCTCGTCCCCAACTGGGATTTAAATCCCCGGCCTTCTTGATGGGAGACCACTACGCTAATAACCGTGCTAACCACCGTGCTGCCTCTTCTACTACTATTTGCCGTTGATAAATCATTTTCTTTTCCCTGCTGCTCTTTTTCTTGCTGTCTTTTTGTTTCTCTGATAAAGAAAAGCTTTCATATTTTGTCATGATGGGAATTTGTTGCCGAATCAGGTCGAAAAATGAGGACGATAATTTTCCATTTAGAAACTAAGAAACTAGGCTAGTCATTGTTTGATCTGAACATTTCATTTTCATCTCCGTGCTTACTGGAGGAAAGTTTCTAAAAAATCGTCTTTGATGAATGTTCATTGTAAAAATGTGTCATTTTAACAGTTAAATGTTCATTTTGTAATTTTAAACATAAACCAATGTTCACCAAATAAACCAACGAAACAAAAGACGCTCTGAAATACATCAGAGTCTTCCATATGCTGTTAAAGCACTAGACCGTCCCTGGTGGTCTAGTGGTAAGGATTCGGCGCTCTCACCGCCGCGGCCCGGGTTCAATTCCCGGTCAGGGAACTATATTTTTGGGAGATGGAAGCTCAGTGTTTAGAGCGTTCGCGCGCGGACCGGAAGTTTGCGGGTTGGCGTCCCACACAGAGCACGTCTAGGGTCCTTGGAGAAGACACCTAACCCCCGCTTCTCCCACCATTGGCGCCGTCGAAGGGCAGCCTACTGCGATGTAAGGAGTGCAGCACACAAATTTCCCCGGTGAGGGATGAATAGAGTAATTCATTTATTTTTTTTTTTTTTACTCCTCACCAGTAGTAGTTGTAGGTAAATACCTTGCAACGAGGCGGTAAAAGAGGGAAGCAACGAGCCAGTCAGCCATTTTGCATGGGTATGTTCTACTTATTTAGAGTCCAAACTTTTACCAACATGAAAACTTTGTTAAAATATTTTTTCTCATTTTAGAGAAAAACCCTTAATACTGGAAATGTTTTTTCCCCCTTTTTCTGTTTTTGATAAAGTCAAAGATTCCAGTAAAAACGCTTTTGATAAAAGCAGTTGGCGGTGACTCAGTGGTAGAGCGTTTGCCCTCGGACAGGAAGTTAACCGGACGTTTGTGGGTTTGATTCCCACTGAGTTCACATCTAGGGTCCGTGGACAAGACACCTAACCCCCCATTTCTCCCATCATTGGCGCCGCCATAGGTGGCAGTATAATGCAGCACACAAATTTTGCCGGTGAGGGATCAACAAAGTATATATTTCGTTATCTCGTTATCTTCTGAACTGCCCATCCCTAACAGGGTCGCAGGTGAGAGACAGGGTACACCCGAACGAGGTCACGAGTCTGTTGCAAGGCCACACACACACTCATTCCTGGGGAAAATTTTGTAGCGGCCAATCAACCTAGCACGCTATTATGTTTCTGGAGGGTGGAAGGTAACAGGAGTACCTGCAGAAAACCCACACAAATACAGGGAGAACATGCAAACTTCAGAAGACCAGGGTTTCAAGCCTCGTCCCTAACCGAGACTCAAATCCCTGGCCTTCTTGCTGTGAGACCACTGCGCTACCGTCCCGCCTCTACTACTATTTGCTGTTGATAAATCATTTTCTTTTCCCTGCTGCTCTTTTTCTTGCTGTCTTTTTGTTTCTCTGATAAAGAAAAGCTTTCATATTTTGTCATGATGGGAATTTGTTACCGAATAAGGTCGAACAATCAGGACGATAATTTTCCATTTAGAAACTAAGAAACTAGGCTACTCATTGTTTGATCTGAACATTTCATTTTCTTCTCCGTGCTTACTGGAGGAAAGTTTCTAAAAAATCATCTTTGATAAATATTCATTGTAAAAATGTGTCATTTTACCAGTTAAATGTTCATTTTGTAATTTTAAACATCAACCAACGTTCACCAAATAAACCAACGAAACAAAAGACGCTCTGAAATACATCAGACCATCTTCCATATGCTGTTAAAGCACAAGACCATCCCTGGTTGTCTAGTGGTTAGGATTCGGCGCTCTCACCGCCGCGGCCCGGGTTCGATTCCCGGTCAGGGAACTATATTTTTGGGAGACGGCAGCTCAGTGTTTAGAGCGTTCGCGCGCGGACCGGAAGTTCACGGGTTCGCGTCCCACAGAGAGCACGTCTAGGGTCCTTGGAGAAGACACCTAACCCCCGCGTCTCCCACCATTGGCGCCGTCGAAAGGCAGCCTGCTGCGGTGTAAGGAGTGCAGCACACAAATTTCCCCGGTGAGGGATGAATAGAGTAATTCATTTATTTATTTTATTTATTTGCAGGGGCGGATCCAGGATTTTCTAAAGGGGGCGGGGGGCGTGAGGTCATTGACAAAGCCAGTATGGCGAGGCATTCCCCCCCCCAGAATGTTTTGAAAAACGAGTCATTTTCCTACATTTTGGTGACCCATTCACTGGCCCTGAAGGGGATAACTTGACTAGTCCCCTTTCCTTTCTTCTTTTTTATTTTGTGGACCAAAAGGGCCCCCTGAATCCGACCCCGGACTAGTGACCGCAGGTGAGGTAGAGACATTCCTATTGATGTAAAATGGACATTCCTTCCTTGTTGTTCACAAATTTTCAGTTTTATTGGACATTTGATAAGTAAAGACAAGTTTTTAGAACAACACCCAGCATCAGTTTTCACCGATACTAGTACTGGTACTGTATACTAGTACCGGTCAAATCTCAGCTTAAAAAAAAATCTTTTTTGTTAGTATAACACAAATCCTTAATTACCGTATGACCCTCATCCATCAACATCTTTATGTCTCTTGTAGTCCTAGTTTCCATCAAGAAACTCTGGGCAGATTTTTCCTACAGCACAGTCTTTACAACGTAAAGGTGCCTAAATTCTTCAGCATGTTACGTTGGCAGTTTGTAGACCAGTCGAAGCATCATGAAAGTTCATGGATGATGGCAAATTGAAGAGTGTGAGTGACTGATGGAAATAATGAGGGCGTTCCATGAAGAAGGAGCCGAGTCCAGAGGCGTAACGTTTGATTTCCTGATCCGTCGTTGTTCTAACCCACACTTATGGCTATTATATTTGGGAAGTGACCGAAAGGATTCAAGCAAAGGGATTTTTTTTTTATCTCAGAGTGACAGAGCTGTCAGGATAGTGAATGGAGATCTCATGTGGAGGGGTACGGCCATGTTAGATGGGACGTGTTATCATTCATACTTAATTCCATTTGCTTTACATTAAAATCACTGTTAAAATGAGAGCTGGCTGCACTAGAACAGGGGTGGGCAAACTTTTTGGTTCGCGGGCCACATTGAATTCTAACGTTTGACCCGGAGGCCGGGACAGTGGCTGATGGACGGCAGGATTTGGTAACCGCTAGATTGGACCGCTAGAATGGCGCTAGATTTTAACACTAGAAGCCGCAGCATTTTTTAAACCTCCTATACACATCGTCTGACTGTCTCTACCTGGCCGGCACCCTGAGGAGCAGTGTCGTTCAAAGGTTTTTGTTATTCAATAAGTGTCATTAGCTCGTTAGCACTCTGCTGCCTTTCTCATTTTGGTCTTTTGTGCATGTGTTCTCTCAATACAAGATTTAACTTTTGGGAATCAGATCTCACTTGAGCTGTCTCAAGGCACAAACTTATGGAGTGAAAATCAAATTTCATCCATCAAATCACAGTTTGTGAGCAATTTACTAGTGCCATCAGGCCTTGACGAGCCTAGGATTTGTTAAGTGCCTACCAAACGACTCTTAAGTGCCTTGTTTTAATAACAAAGCAGAAGGCCTGGGCTCTGGAGACACCTCAAAGAAGCTTTCAGGTAGTTAGGTCAACTGACCCATTGTGAGGTTGCTAGTGTTCAACAAGCGCGCTTAAAGTTACATCAAGAGCGTTAAACTCCAAATCTAGCGTCGCTAGGTCTGAAATCTAGCGCTTAAAAACGTGCATTTAGCGGCGCTACGTTTAAAATCTAAGAGCATGATGTAACATATTGCTTCTTTTAACATCTAACATGCTTGTTTACGTGCGTGTATTGGCCCTGATGGCTTTCCATATTTGTGCACACTGTTTATTTCGACAGCGTGCACATCATGGATACACACACATTTTAATGGGAGCAGTGTTGTTGTTTTATCAACAAAGCCAATATGTCTAGAGTGCGCCATCTAGTGAGGAAACATCAGAATTGCAGGGAAAACAAAATATTAACAAGGTTTATTTATTTAAATTTTTTTACATTCTGCGGGCCGGATTAAAACGTTTAACAGGCCGGATGTGGCCCGCGGGCCGTAGTTTGCCCATGCCTTCACAGGAAGCTCAGTGAATTCCAAAGTTTCAAGGTTTCCTTATTAATACCTGTAGATAAATTAGATTGATTTGATAAAATGTCACATCTGTAACAAAAGCAGTTGTAAAATGTTCTGACTTAAATATTCCACTCTTAGCCGTACAATAAGAATGTGGACGTGCAGAGAAATTTCTGTGCCGTTTTTCCTGCATGCAATCCCTCTAACTCCATATTGAAATGCCACAGAGCCCCAAACTTCACGACAACTTCAGGGTAACTCCACTAAGAGCAGAGAGTTTCATGGAAAAGGTTTTCAGGGTGACGGCTGCATTAAATTCATACATCACTGAAACGCAACTCAAGGCCTCTGCCACATGGGGGAGTAAATCACAGTCAACTTTTTAATCGTATATCCCTTACAGGGTTTCAGGGGGTACCGGAAACCATCCCGGCTGATTCAAGGGGCAGGGTACATCCCGAACAGGTCGCCAGTCTGTTGTAGTGCCACACAGACGCAACCAAACACACCCTCATTCCTGGGGGCACTCATGTAGTGGCCAATCAACCTAACATGAATGTTTTTGGAGGGTGGGAGGAAACCGGAGTATCCGGAGAAAACTCACACATACACAGGGAGAACATGCAAACTCTACACAGAAAGACCAGTGTTTCAAGGCTTGTCCCCACCTGGGTTTTGAATCCACGACCTTCTTGCTTTGAGACCACTGTGCTATCTACTGTGCCCCCGTGCCGCTGGTTAATGAACACTTTTAATCAACAAAGTTAGGTGGTTAGCACAGTGGCCTCAAAGCAAGAAGGACAGGGGTTTAAGTCCCCAGTGGGGACGAGGTTTGGAACAATGGACTTTCTGTGTGGAGTTTGCATGTTCTTCCTGTGAATGCCTGGGGTTACTCCGGTTTCCTTCTTTCGGCATTTCCCTTCAGGGGGCGCCACAGCAAGTCAGTTTCTTCCATCTAACCCTATCTGCTGCATCCTCTTCAGTCACACCAACTATCATCATGTCTTCCTTCACTGTATCCATGAACCTCCTCTTTGGTCTTCCTCTAGTCCTCTTTCCTGGTGGTTCCAAATCCAGCATCCTTCTTCCCATGTACTCTCTCTCTCTCTCCTCTGTACATGTCCAAACCATCTCAGTCTGGCCTCTCTGACTTTATCTTCAAAACCTCTAACCTGTGCTGTTCCTCTGATCCTGTCCATCCTGGTCACTCCCAGAGAGATCCTCAGCATCTCCATCTCTGCTACCTCCATCTCTGTTTCCTGTCTTTTCCTCAGTGCCACTGTCTCTAGACCAATCAGCATGGCCGATCTCACCACGGTTTTTCTACACTTTTTCTTTCATTTTGGCTGAAACTCTTCTGTCACACATCACACCTGATACTTTTCTTCACCCGTTCCAGCCTGCCTGCACACGCTTCTTCACCTCTCTTCTCCACCACCTTACTCCAGTTTCCTCCCACCCTCAAAAAGCATTGCACGTTCGGTTCTGTCAAGGTATTAGGGATGTGGAAAGGAGGAGGACCCAATTGCAGGACTTCAAACAAGGTTTACTAACGCATATCAGGAAAGTCTGTAAAGCAAGAAGCACAGGATTAACTCGAGATTTCAAAAGTCCAAATAATAACAACGTCCAAACCTGGTCAGGCACCCAGGGTGACCTGGCTGGAATAGATGGTATGACCCGACAGGGAAGTCTAGGGTGATTCCCCTCAAATAGATGGCAGGGTGCACAGATGTCGGGAATCAGGAATCATCCACCGGTGAGTCTTATCAGGTTGATTAGGAATATCCAGGGCTCCCTCTGGCGGCAGGTGAAGGATCCTGACAGGTTTATTGAACACTGAAATTTTTCCTTTGGAATGGGTATGTGTGTGGCCCTGTGACAGACTGGCGACCTGTTCAGGGTTTACCCTACCTTTCACCTTGACTCAGCTGGGATAGGCTCCGGTGATTCTGTTGGATAATAAGCAGTTCAGAAGATGAAAAAATGAACAGTTAAACTTAAACAATCAGATGAAAAACAGAAAAAAATCCATAAAAATTCTTCCTACAAATGATTTTTATCCATTGTTTATTTATTAATTATTTTCCAAAATGAATAATTTATTGTTCAAAATACATTTTATAAACAAATCTTTTTTGTTTACATTCTTAATTCCTGTTTTTAAGATGACTATACTGCCTCCTACTGGTTACAATCAGAACACCACTTATTGCTTTCTAATTTTACATTTATTCTTTTTTACTCCCTATTTTTACCCTTTATTGTCCCAAAATCTAATAATCAGCCATCAAATTAATAGAAATATTTTATTTAACATTATTTTCAGAGCTTTGCTTTTCGAAAAGCAAAAGCTCTCAATTTACAAGTCGATCTACGTTCCCACCCTCACCATGGTAACCAGCTGTGGGTAGTGACCGAAAGAAAGAGCTCACGTGTACAAGCGGCCGAAATGAGCTTCCTCCGCAGGGTGGCTGGGCTCTCACTCAGAGATCGGGTGAGGAGCTCTGCCATCCGGGAGGAGCTCTGTGTCGAGTCGCTCCTCCTCCAGGTCGAGAGGAGCCAGATGGGGTGGTTCGGGCATCTGGTCAGGATGCCCCCCGCCCGAGCGCCTTGCGGGCGAGGTGTTTTGGGCACGTCCCACCGGGAGGAGACCAAGGGGCAGACCCCGGACCCGCTGGAGAGACTATGTCTCACAGCTGGCCGGGGAACGACTTGGGATCCTTTCGGGTGAGCTGGAGGATGAGAGAGGCCTGGGCTGCCCGCTTGAGGCTGTTGCCCCCGCGACCCGACCCCGGAACAAGTGGAAGATGACCGAACGGAATTATTTTCAGATTGTGCATGGCAGATAAACATTTAATTTGGAATTTTAATCCCATAAAAATCAATTATTCTTTGACTCCAAAGTAAAAGATATAATCTATCTATTTGTGCAGGAGACGATCAGGTATTAAAATATCCTCTTTAATGGTGTCAGAAGTGCAGTATAAGTACAGTATATTTCCTGCTGTTGTCTGTGATTTCCTACAGATGGCAGTGTCTGACTAACACCTCACAGCAGCTCCGACCTGTCACTGGTCAGAACTGAGATTTACAGCTTTTGCTAATCTCAGGATTTTCTTTGGAGTGTTGTTAACAGGACATTTGAGATGTGTGTCTGTATTCACTTACATGCTGAATATTATTAATCTGTTTATCTGAGTTATTCAATATCTTACACTGAGTTATGCTACTCTGCATTTTGGGTCTTGTAAAAATGGTCGTCCTGGGATCTTGTATTACTGGTGTAAATTTTTAGTCGGACCTGCAACAATTCTCCCCGAAAAGCTTAATTAAACCCTGCAAATCTTCTTTTTGACAGACTGAATATGATGCATTGATTCCCATTAAATGTCTTCCACTGTAGGTAATTAGAATATTAAATCACTGGTACACCTCCAGGCAGCACGGTGGCGCAGTGGCAGTGGTGGATGAAGTACTCACTTTTTGTACTTATGTAAAAATAAAAGTACCAATAAAAAAATCTACTTAAGTAAAAGTACAAAAGTAGTTGGTGTAAATTGTACTTTTTAAGTAAAAAGTAAAAGTATTCGACCATAATTCAAATGTTATTTGTTGTGCTTTAGGGTGTCACCATGGTAACCAGGATAAATACTCTGCAGGGGTGTGACCCCCCCTCTCCCGCCTCTTTTGGTCCACAAAAATAAATAGATAAATAAAATAAAAGGAAAGGGGACAAGTCAAGCTATCCCCAGAAGAGCCAGTGAATGGGCTCCAAAATGGAGGAAAATGACACTTATTTTTTTAAATGTTTTTTGGGGGGGAGGCCCCCAGTCACTATATATTGGCTTTGTCAATCCCCACCCCCTTTGGAAAACTCTAGATCCGCCCCTGCTCTGTGTAACGATGGCTCAACTTTTTATTTAGAAATAAACAACGATCTTCTGACTCTTTAATTTGTACTAGATTTGATGTTAGGTTTTTGAATGAATGTGGAAAATGTTTCTCGATTCATTACTTCTTCTCCCGATCAACTGCTTCTTTTGATTTTGGCGATGCGGCTTCAAGATGCGCTAAAAAAACTTGTGTATTTTTCAAATTCCTGAACGAAAATGTAATAAAAAATGTAAAACACACTTTTAAAAAGTAGTGAAGTAAAAGTACAGATATTTGCTCTAAAAATGTAGTAAAGTAAAAGTAAAAGTACCGGTCTTAAATTTTACTTAAGTACAGATACACAATTTTTTTACTTAAGTACAGTAACGAAGTACATTTACTTCGTTACGTTCCACCACTGCGCAGTGGGTAGCACAGTTGCTTCACAGCAAGAAGGTCGTGGGTTCGAGTCCCGGGTGGGGACAAGGCTTGGAACACTGTCTTTTCTGTGTGGAGTTTGCATGTTCTTCCCGTGTTTGCGTGGCTTTCCTTGGGGTACTCCGGTTTCCTCCAAAGACATGCATGCTAGGTTGATTGGCCGGTGCCAAATTGCCCCTAGGAATGAGTGTGTGTGTGGATGGTTGTATGTGTGTGGCCCCGCGACAGACTGGCGACCTGTTCAGGGTGTACCCTGCCCTTCGCCTTAAATCAGCCGGGATGGGCTCCGGCACCCCCCGTAACCCCGAAAGGGATAGACGGATAAGAAGATGACTGACTGTTACACCTCCAGTCTGAATGTAGAGCTGAGGGGTACGACCACACCTCTGACCCCGCTCCCAACCTCTTTTCACCCTGCATTCTTGCTTTCAACCTCTGACCTCTGAACGAGTTGAATCTCAGCCCTCAAGCTACGACCTGGTGCCACCTTTTGACATTTCAAACCCCCCCCCCCCCCAGTCAAAAAGTGAAACAGTTCGTCTCCTTGGAATAAACGACCTCTCATCCTCTTGTCTGGTGAAGGTATGCGAGCGGGCCGACCCCGCTCAACCTTTCATTAGCGCTTCCTTTTATTACGCCGCTTCCTCTCCGCTGCCTCGTCAGCACGTCGGAGAGGGGAAGGAGGGCAGGGGACTAGACGGAAAAAAAAAGATAAGGCAGCAAAATGAGGGCATGAGATGGAGCGAAGGGTGGAGAGATTGTCAGCAGCTGCTGTTCTGACTGAAATGTCACCTTTAAATGGCTTCCCCGTCCTTGGAGCCGGACACCCCGATCTGATCTCCGTTCACACTGGGATTTGTAGTTCTGATGACTTATGTAGGACGAAAAAAAAAAAAAAACGGCTCTTTCAAAAAATATTGCCCTTGTTAGAGATAAGCAGAGGAGAAAACAATTTTTTATGCTGCGGCTGGGATTTTAACCGGGTCGAAGGTCACTGTGTCATGTGTGAATAAGAAAATTTGATTTTTTTTTTTTTTGGTTAGCTTGCACTTCAGTGCTTTTTAGGTGAAACACCCACTCATCACTATCTGTTTGTCTGAACACCTGCAGCTACAATCGCTTCAGGATTTAGTGTCGTTACCGTTAATTTAACAAAATCCCACCAAATTAGGCTAATTTATAATGTTATATAAACACAGTGACTCAAATGAGAGGGGTCCAAATGGAAAAGTGAGGTTACAGGGAGAAGAGATAAAGAAGGTGGAAGATTTTATGTACTTAATATCAACAGTCCAGAGCAATGGAGAGTGTGGAAAAGAGGTGAAGAAGCATGTGCAGTCAGACTAGAACGGGTGGAGAAATGTATCAGGTGTGATGTGTGATAGAAGAGTAACCGTGGTGAGAGCGGCCATGCTGATTGGTCTAGAGACAGTGGCACTGAGGAAAAAACAAGAAGCAGAGATGGAGGTAGCAGAGATGAAGAAGCTGAGGATCTCTCTGGAAGTGACCAGGATGGACAGGATCAGAGGAACAGCACACGTTAGAGATTTTGGAGATAAAGTCAGAGAGGCCAGACTGAGATGGTTTGGACATGTGCAGAGGAGAGAGAGAGAGTACATCAGAAGAAGGATGCTGGATTTGGAACCACCAGGAAAGAGGACTAGAGGAAGACCAAAGAGGAGGTTCATGGATACAGTGAAGGAAGACATGAAGATAGTTGGCGTGACCGAAGAAGATGCAGAAGATAGGGTTAGATGGAAGAAACTGACTTACTGTGGCGCCCCTTGAAGGAAAATGATGAAAGAAGAAGAAGATGAATACTAATCCCTCATGGGGGAAATGACTTTAGCTGCATTGCACTGCAGCAGGCAGCCATGACACCACCAATGGTGGGAGTAAGTGGGGGTTAGGTGTCTTCTCAAATGATACTTAGGGATGGGCCCAGTGGGAATCTAACCAGCTTCTCCCGGTCCATAGACGGAAATTGTCCCACTAAAGCCCCGCCCTAATATTTCCAACAATAACTAATATCTAATTATTTTGTTCTCGTTCCATTGTCCTCGCTTATCCACAGAGGAAGAGGAAGACCAATGAGGAGGTTCATGGATACAGTGAAGGAAGACATGAAGATAGTTGGTGTGACTGAAGAGGATACAGCAGATAGGGTTAGATGGAAGAAACTGACTTGCTGTGGCGCCCCCTAAAGGGAAATGATGAAAGAAGAAGAATTACAAACTTGTTGCAAATTTATTCTTAAATTAATTCTGTAAATCTTAATATTTTATTTATCGATTTGCGTTTTTACGCTCAAAATCAATCGGAAATCAAAACGTGTCTGTCTGTCCGACATCACAAACTTTTTTAATAATGAATGTTATTGCTGAGTAACTGTGGGCAGTTTCATTAAGATCCCTTTACTGGTTGGAGGAGATAACACGTCCACAAGAATTTGTCAACCTTGACATTTGTCACATATACTCTTGGTCACATGACTCTGAAAACCTAGTCAGTCAATCTATAGTCGGTACTGAGTAACTGTGCAGAGTTTCAATGGTTCGGGAGACCCTCGGATTAATCAATCCTCCACATTTAGTGGGAGAAAGCATAAAAAAAAAAAAAGAAGGGTTAAATATATTATTTGTGCATTTTGAGGCGATAATTTGTATTTTTTTTTTTTTTTTATTCGTTACCCAAAAAATCTCCGTTTTTCTTGCAAATATCGTGCATTTGAATCCGTTTCTAGTGAGGAACTACACACACACACACACACACAGACACACACACACACATCTGGAAACTGGCAGATCTTGTTATCGGTCACTTGACATGGGATCACACGTGTAGGAGATATGGGAATAGGAGGCATGTGAGTGGGAAGAAAAGGGGTGTTCAGAGTATTTTGGGGCTGAGTTAGATCATGCTGACATTGCCTCGGTGTAGTGGACTCCCACAGGGCACAGTGGTGCCATACTTCATGTCATTTCTATCTTAAATGTCACTCCCAGTAAGCCCATCACCATGTACTGGCTCGTGTCCCGCGGGCACCATTCACCCTTCAACCTTACAGTAATGTTTTCAAAGAGGGCGTCCAGAGCTCATCTTCTCCTCTCTAAGGCGCCTGTTTACCCCTCTTTTACATAATGCATTGTGTCACCATAGGACGCTAAAGTGAGATATGGAGAGAAAAGTCATAATGAGGCTCAGCGGGCCGACAGGGAACCAGCGTGCGTGAGCTTACGTGACAGAAGACGTTTGCTCGTTGCTCTCACCGTTGCCCCCGCGGTAACCTTTGATCCAGCGTGACCTGGGTGTCATAACGCGGTTTTTCATTCACAGCGGTGTGGTGACAGCCGGCCTAATTACGCCCGGTGTGTCTGAGCGAGCCATAAAATGAGTTATGTGATGACAAAGCGGCATTAAACTGCTGCCTTTGTCAATGAGGAAAAAAAAAAAGTGTGAAAGGAAAGCAGCTCATCGTGGTGTCATCACACAGACGGCAGATTAAAAAAAGCAGTGGTGGAACGTAACAAAGTAAATGTACTTCGTTACTGTACTTAAGTAAAAAAATTGTGTATCTGTACTTTACTTAAGTAAAATTTAACACCGGTACTTTTACTTTTACTTCACTACATTTTTAGAGCAATATCTGTACTTTTACTTTGCTACTTTTTAAAAGTGTGTTTTACATTTTTTATTACATTTTCGTTCAGGAATTTGAAAAATACACAGGGTTTTTTTTTGCGCATCTTGGAGCCGCATCGCCAAAATCAAAAGAAGCAGTTGATTGGGAGAAGAAGTCATGAATCGAGAAACATTTTCCACTCATTCAGCGACAAAAACCTAACATCAAATAAAGTACAAATTAAAAAGAGTCAGAAGATCGTTGTTCGTTGTGTTTACTTCTAAATAAAAAGTTGAGCCATCATTACACAGAGCAGGGGCGGATCTAGAATTTTCCAAAGGGGGGTGGGGCTTTGACAAAGCCAATATATAGTGACTGGGGGGCCTCCCCCCCAAAACATTTTAAAAAATAAGAGTCATTTTCCTCCATTTTGGTGCCCATTCACTGGCCCTTCTAGGGGATAGCTTGACTTGTCCCCTTTCCTTTTATTTTATTTATTTTTTTTGTGGACCAAAAAAGGCGGGAGAGGGGGGTTACACCCCTGCAGAATATTTATCCCGGTTACCATGGTGACACCCTATAGCACAAAAAATAACATTTGAATTATGGTCGAATACTTTTACTTTTTACTTAAAAAGTACAATTTACACTACTTTTGTACTTTTACTTAAGTAGATTTTTTTTATTGGTACTTTTACTTAAGTATTTTTTTTGCCTAATTATCTGTACTTTTAAAGTGAGTACTTCATCCACCACTGAATAAAAGGAAATAATGAGAACAGATTTTACACAAAAATATGCTGTTTTCTGATGAATTTAAGATGATTTTTTTTGGGGGGGGGGATTTTTTAAAACTCAGATTTTTTTGTGCTTTTATAAATAAATTCTGCGGCCAGTAAAAATGTACGAAGACTAGTTTTACTGTCGTATCCTCTTATCAGTGTGTGCATTTTATTTTTACGAACTGGTTTTACCGAACGTTTAGGACAAAAATCTCACGTTCGTCTGAAGCAATGAAATATTTCAAATCAATGAGCATCTCTTTAGTCGTATTTTCTCTAGTTTGAATAACTTGATGCGCTTTACATTCGATTTGCAGCCTCAAACAAGATTTACGCTGTGACATGCACGCTCCCTGGAGGTGGTCCTTACTGCGCAGTGAGTTTTTAAAAGCTCTTTTTTTTTTTTGGCAAAGATTGCATCTCTGAGCAAACATTCTCAGGGTTTAAGGATGTGGAAAGAGAAGGACCCAATTGCAGAACTTCAAACAAGTTTTATTAACACAATTCTGATGAGTCTGTAAACCAAGAAACACAGGGTTAACTCAAGATTTCAAAAGTCCAAATAATAACAAAGATTAAAACATGGTCAGGCAACCAGGATGACCTGGCGTGAAGGGATGGTATGACCCGACAGGGAAGTATGGAGTGATTCCCCTTAAATAGATGGCAGGGTGCACAGATGTGTGGAATCAGTAATCATCCTCAGGTGACCCTAATCAGTTTGATTAAGAAAATCCAGGGCTCCCTTTGGCGGCAGTTGAGGGATCATGACAAACATAAGGTACCATGTTTATATAAAGTAGATGTGCCCATGGACTGTAGCTGATCCAGACATGTCTTCATGTGTTGACTTGTAGACATTTAACCTTATCTCCTGTAGACTTTTTGAACCCATGATTCCTCCAATGACTACCTATCACATCATCCAAACATGAGCTATGTTTTTATGAATGGATATGATCTAATCCCTGATTCCTAGACGTAGGTACAGTAAATTCTGCCTGCCCATCCTAGGACGATGATGTCTTGACTCTGTTTGGTCTCGTGTTGACTCGTGTAGATCGCATCGGACCAACCACGAACGGGATATTTCTAAACGGTCCAAAGTCTTTGACAGTGATGATGAAGTCTTTCACAGCGTTGGCATCAGGTAATGAGACTAAAAAATATTAATTCAAACCTTTATTATTCCCAAAATGGGGAAATTGCAATGCTGCATTGCACCGCAGCAGGCAGCCAATACGTACAGCGCCAATGGTGGGAGCAAGAACCGGAGTTTGGTGTCGGCTCCAGGGACACCAAAACAACTCAGGCCCTGTCCACACGTCACCGGGTATCTGGTAAAACAAATATATTTTTATCCATTTTGGCCATTTTTTTTTTTCACAACAAACCGTCGTTTTTGAAAACTCCGACCAAAGTGAAGATTTTAGAAAACTCCGGTTTAGCGTTTGCATGTGGACATGTGTAACAGACGTTTTGCGTTTTTAAACGTCACTACCTGTTACAATTAAAACATAAACGTCATTTGTGTGTGTTATTGTTTTTAATATCAGACAGTGAGCGGTCCGGATCCTCTAAAAAAAACGCTCTTTTCTTGCTTTTTTTACACACTGAACTGCTCTTGCTTCTTGTTGGTTATTATTTGTCACATAGGCCTTCCCAGCTCAGAGCTTACATTTAGATAAATACTGCCCACTACTGGTCTGGCATGCTTACAACCGCACTGAGAAGCGTATTTATACGGGTTCGTATGAGTGCGGTTATTTTGAAAACGGTTATGTGTGTGATTTGAACCAGCTTCTCTCGTTTCAAAGACAAACATTTTGCCACCTCTCCTAAAAATATGTTCCCTGACCGGGAATCGAACCCGGGCCGCGGCGGTGAGAGCGCCAAATCCTAACCACTAGACCACCAGGGAAGTGGTGAGACCATGCAAAGGACTCACACACCAACCAACATATTCAGAACTACAGGAACTCTTCCCTACTATAACGTCTGAGTTCTCCTGCAACTAATCCAGAGTTTTCTAATCCTCCACTGGTGTCACAGTGTGTAAACCAGAAAGAGTTAGTACTGCTTATGTGTGTGTACCATGGGAAGAACTTGTGTCTTTTTTTAAACCTGTTTTCTAGGCAGAAATAAGTCATTTAAAACGCTCGGCGAGAAGCTTTTATGGCTGAAAGGACGGACAGATCAAAATTTCATTTAAATTCTGCTGCTTTTCTCTCTTCTTTTTTATTTTTCATCATTTGTGAGGCACTGTCCTCAGTTCTGTCCTCCTAACCTTTGTGTGAACCGCTCTGCTGATGCTCTGTGCACACCTCCACACTCCTGCTTCGAACAGGATCCTCTTGTTTTATATGATTGTAATCTAAAGAGCATCGAGTGAGCAAAGCTTCTGAATATTCTTTTATATTTTTATTTTGGTTTATTTAAATAAAAATGGCACTGCTTGTTGTAAAACCAGAAAAAATTAAAAGTAGTGGGCTAAACACTGAGCCCTGGGGGACGCCAAAGAGTCCAATCCATTCAGGTGGACATGCTGAGCTTTTTTATCCAAGAAAGAGTCAAACCTCTGACTCAATATTTACACCGCAAAGAGATTTGGGGGGATTATTTAAACCCATTTAATCTCTGAGGTGACGATGCGTGGGTTCCGGTCTCTCACACGCCAGATGAGTTTCTGGTGGCCGAATCTACCCATGTCACGTCTGTCACCTGAACAGTGTGGGAACGGATGCTGTTCATATAGGCGAAATGGAGTGTATGGAAAAGCCGGAGGGCCAGGTGATGTGCGATTCAGCCTGACATCCTCCTCAGAGGTGTTTCAGCCAACAAATAGCAGGTCTGTCCGCTGTCAGCCTGCGGGCCACCTGAGGGGTCAAGCCTGACACACCGAGCCATGACAGCACTAGTTTTGCCCCCGCCCCCCCTCACTCCCCCCTCACCTCTTCCAAGGCCAGTAAAGACTCCCAGAATGCACCGGGAGCCGTCATTACCGATGAGGAGTGACGACGGTGAGAGTGGAGAAAAATCCCTCTTTCCTTAAGGTGCATCAAAAGGTCAGAAGCCCGGTATCACTGGGAGAATTACACACCACGCTCTGACATGGACGAAGAGCGAGGGAGGATAAGACAAGGGGAGGAAACAGGTGGAGGGTTGGGGGGATGGCAGATAGGGGGTGAGGGAGTAATGAGTTGGAGGAGATGACAGGGTCAGGGGAGGTAGAGAGACAGGTTGAGGTAATGGGCTGTGGGAGGGTGTATGTGTGTCCTGGTGTGCATGAGCTCTGGTTTGAGGTCAGGTGTGTAGAAGAGGATGAAGATGGCGAGGTGCGGGGAAGGAGGGGGGTCATTGAAGACGTCTTGCCCTTGCAGCACTTTATCACATTCGTTTTTTTTTTCACTCCGCTTTCCGAACTTCCTTTTTTTATGCTCTAGTTGTCTCTGAGCGAACAATGCGATCAGAGTGTCCCTGCGTGTGCATCGCGCACGCACGTTCCGCTCACCAGTTAAGATGTCAATGGTGCATGCACCTCCCCAAGGTCACCACCCTAATGAGAAATCTCCGGGGACAAGAGTAATTATCAAATAACCGGTAAAGTAGAGCCAGTCAAAGAGTGATAATTATTCCCGAGTTTACCCTTCACAAAAGGTTGCATCGAATCCTTTGTTTTGGTCTGAAGGAGTTTTTTTTTCTTTCGAAAATCCAAACTCACCAAATCTTGAAGGTGTTAGGAAACCGTTAGCTTGTCAGTTGTATTTAGCGGCTGCCACATTTGAATTCTGGGACCATCTGCTTCATCATACCTCCTCACTAATAGCTTTTTTTTCTCTCCATCAGAGCTGTCTCTCTATCTGACATAATGTTGCTTAGCACGACATACTCAATATTCAACAAAGCGTAGACTATCTGACTGCTTTCTCCCAACCTGCCCGCACGTAACATAATAAGAATTTAAGCACATGAGCGCTCGGTATTTGACTGCTTCGGAGTCTGAGCAAGCACGGGAGAGAGGCTAGATTGATCAGCAGTGAGACGGTGGTTGTGCCGCTCGCTGAGTGTTTCACATTTTTAAGGTCACCCTTCCCGGAGCCAAAAGGGCGCATCAATTTTAGAGCCCTCATGAGGAGGCACCGCGTCTCCTCCTCGATCACTCAACCCCCTGTGGAGAAACGACATCTGAAGGTGCACTTGATTTGTGTGGAATTGGAGGTGTGCATGATTGGAATGAGAAACAAACAGGCACAGTCTGGGTAAACAGATGGGTTGCACTTCACCATGCGGAGCTAGACAGCTTCAGAGAACACAAAACAACTGGGAAGTAACTGATTACTAACTTGGCACTTGTCAAAAACAATATGGTGCCCTGTAAGTAAGACTTTAGCTGCGTTTCCAGAACAGAAGATTCAGACAGACAAACCTGAAAGAGTCTCTCTTGGTACGTTCCAAACGAGTCAAAGTCTTTATGAAGACTTTGAGAGCCTACTCATCCCCGTACTGGACATCTCCGGGCTGAGGAGTCCCCTTGTTTCCATCAGGATGAAATCCATCTACTCATCCCCGTCCAGGGCATCGCCGGGCAGAGGAGTCCCCCGTGTTTCCATCAGGATGAAGAACATCTATTGACTTCTTTAGATATTTAGCTGTAGAGTAGAATAAGATTATATTTAAACAATAATCTTTGACACATTTGTTGCTTGTCCCGGGGGAGGGATCTCTTTTTCATGTGGATCCCCACAAGGTTTCTTATTTTTTCCTCACTGATGGGTTTTTTAGGAGTTTTTCCTCACCAAGAAGGAGAGTCTAAGGGCATAAATGTTCTAGTCTTGTTTAGTTAGCATTTGTTAGTTATTTTTCTTGTTGTGTATTTGTGTCAATATATTCCTCTTTTTCTTGTGAAGCCCATCGAGACAAAAATTCTGCGATTTTGGGCTAAAAAATAGAATTGAATTGAATTTAGGGGTGGTGTGGCTCAGCGGGTAGAGTGATCGTCTCGTAACTGGAGGGTTGCCGGCAATGATCCCTCTAATTTTTTATGTGTCTGAGCAAACACACAAGATTCCTGAGCAGAAGGGGGCGGAGCAAAAACTTTTACTCTTTTGTGACGTCACCAGTAGTGACGCGCCAAATTCCGAAGCGGTAGTTTGAAGCAATTTGTTTCAGAAAGAAAGAAGAAAGAGGTATGTTCCGAAGCTCTGTCTTGTTTTACCATCTTTAGTTTAAACTGAGTTTCTTTGCATAGGTCGCTGCATAGGTCTTCTTGTGCGCTATTAATCTGCAAGCAGTGCGGAATTGCGCACCGGTTACCGGTTTGATTTTCTGCCCAAAGTGTCCCTGAACAAGACACTGAACCCCTTATTCTTCTCTGGGTCACTCTTATAAAAAAAATTTGATCTCAATTAACTTTTAGCTCATTTAGAGTCTTCTTCTTCTTTCGGCATTTCCCTTCAGGGGGCGCCACAACAAGTCAGTTTCTTCCATCTAACCCTATCTTCTGCATCTTCTTTGGTCACACCAACTATCTTCATGTCTTCCTTAACTGTATCCATGAACCTCCTCTTTGGTCTTCCTCTAGTCCTCTTTCCTGGTGGTTCCAAACCCAGCATCCTTCTTCCGATGTACTCTCTCTCTCCTCTGCACATGTCCAAACCATCTCAGTCTGGCCTCTCTGACTTTATCTCCAAAACCTTTAACATGTGCTGTTCCTCTGATCCTGTCCATCCCGGTCACTCTCGGAGAGATCCTCAGCATCTTCATCTCTGCTACCTCCATCTCTGTTTCCTGTCTTTTCCTCAGTGCCACTATCTCTAGACCAATCAGCATGGCCGCTCTCACCACGGTTTTCTACACTTTTCCTTTCTTTTAGCTGAAACTCTTCTATCACACATCACACCTGATACTTTTCTCCACCCGTTCCATCCTGACTGCACACACTTCTTCACCTCTTTTCCACACTCTCCATTGCAATGGACTATTGATCCTAGATACTTAAAATCTTCCACCTTCTTTATCTTTTCTCCCTGTAACCTCACTTTTCCATTTGGATCCCTCTCATTCACACACATGTACTCTGTTTTACTCTGACTAATCTTCATTCCTCTTCTTTGTAGTGCAAACCTCCACCTCTCCAGCTTTTCCTCCACCTCTTCCCTCCTCTCACTACAGATCACAATGTCATCTGCATTTAAAGTCAACACAGTAGTGTTTTTAGGATGTAACAAATGGGTTTCATGTAGAACAAAGTGGAGGTGAGATACAGACTGGACGGAGAATTACGTAACATCACTAAACGTTTTCATCCGAAAAGAAATAAAACTTCTTAGTAAAGCTTTGCGTACAAAAAGGAAATGACATTTTGCCTCTATTTTTTTTTTTTTTTTACAACCATACGGCCGCAATAAAGGAAAATAATTACAAAAGCGTAACACAAAGGGGAGGCTGTAAAACGAAACGGCCTGAGCAGGTGACATAGGAAGCCGTTAAAATAAAAACATACAAAGAAGCATAAACATTTAAAGACCTCGCTGCTACTCGAAATTCAATTTGAAAAATCAGGTCTTTTTATTTTTATTGACTCATTGAAGATTAACAAGATTTATTGTTCTTTACTCTCACTTTGGACGGAGCGTTTAAGGTAAGACGTTGTAGAAATCATGCTTTCATTTTTTATTGGACAGTGATATGGGTATGGGTGGCACGGTGGCACAGTGGTTAGCACAGTGGCCTAACAGCAAGAAGGTTGTGGGTTCAAGTCCCGGGTGGGGACGAGGCTTGGAACACTGTCCTTTCTGTGTGGAGTTTGCATGTTCTTCCCGTGTTTGCGTGGGTTTTCTCCGGGTACTCCGGTTTCCTCCCACCCTCCAAAGACATGCATGCTAGGTTGATTGGCCTGTGCCAAATTTCCCCCTAGGAATGAGTATGTGTGTAGACTGGCGACCTGTTAGGGGTGTACCCGGCCCTTCGCCTTAAATTGGCTGGGATGTGCTTCGGCACCCCCTGTAACCCCAAAAGGGACAGATGGATAAGAAGATGACTGACTGACTGATATGGGTATGCTAAAAAAAAAACGTGTCAAGATGTTCGTTGAGTTTATTGCGATATATCGGCAGCTCCCCGGAAAGTTTTGGTAGCTCACCATTGTGTTTGGTATTTTTTAAAAAGACTTTAGCATACGACCCGTCCTCGGTGTAACATAATAGAAAGGGCTGACCAGCAAGAGAGACAGCCCACTGGCCGAGTTTACTTTAACCATAGCAACCAAACAGTACAACATTCTTACCCACTTCTACCCTCCAGAAAAGAGCTCAGAAAAAATGCTCTGTTTGACATACTTATATATTCCGTTCCGTTATCTTCCATTTATCTGGGGTCTGGTCGAGGGGGCAACAGCCTCAGACGGGAAACCCAGGCTTCTCTCAACCCCAGCTGCATTCTCCAGCTCACCCTGAAGGATCCCGAGTCGTTCCCCAGCCAGCTTTGAGACATAGTCTCTCCAGCAAGTCCGGGTTCTGCGTCCTGGCCTGCTACTGGTGGAACGTGCCCGAAACACCTCACCACCGATGTGCCCGAGGGCCATCCTGACCAGTTGTCCGAACCACCCCATCTGGCTTCTCTCGATCTGGAGGAGGAGCAGCTCGACACTGAGCTCCTCCCAGGTGGCAGAACACCCCCTCCCGATGAGTGAGAGTCCAGCCACCCTGCAGAGGATGCTCAACCACTTATCCCTAACAGTGTCTCGAAAGGCAGGGTACACTCCAAATAGTTCACCAGTCTGTTGGGCCACACATACAACAATCCACACACACACTCAATCCTAGGGGCAATTTCATTGCAGCCAATCAACCTAGCATGTATGTTTTTGGAGGGTGGGAGGAAACCGGGTAATTCAGAGGAAACTCACGTATACACAAAGAGAACATGCAAACTGCACACAGAAAGGTCAGTGTTTCAAGGCTCACCCCACTCTGGGACTTAAACCCCTGACCTTCTTGCTGTGGGGCCACTGTGCTACCCACTGCACCACCGTGCAGTCCGTCTGTGTTTCTTTTTCAAAAAACTTTATTAGCAGCTCTTTTGCCAAAACAAAGTTGGTTAACGCTCACGTTACTTGCAGTTCGACATCCCCCCACTAGGGTCCCCATGTAGGCGAAACGAGGGATTTTTGGGTTTTTGAAGAGAAATTTGAGTTTTTACTCGTTTTTCATTTTGATTTTTACAGAAATGCACAGTGATCATATTTGACCTTCATGTTTTCTGTGACATCTGATAAGGGGTACAAACATGGAGCCCATCATGCTGCTGAAAAGCCTCATGGGTAAAATGTGGACAAAATAGTAATCATTTTTTACAGAATGCCAAATGATTTGCATAATTTACAAAGCCTGCTTCGCAAACAAGACATTCGAAAAATGTTTTTAAGATGTTAAGTTAAGAAAAAACACAAATATTATAAAAAGGAAATCTATGATTTCTTGTGGTCAAATTGGCCGAAACATGACCTTTCCTTGTTGAACAATACAAGAAAGGTCCAGCAGAGTGCAAAGTCCCTCTTCATCCGTATCCAGGAACACACTTTTGGCGAGCTGTGCAAGGACAAAAACAATGAGGCGTTCATCCTCGAGACAGCTTCGGGGAACAGCAGTGAGTGGGAGGAGAGTGAAAAGATAACATCACCAAAAAATATAGACAAGAAGAGGGAGAAGGAGGGAGAGAAGAAGGGGAGGAGAGTCATCAGAGATCAGGGTGACCCTGCGCTATGTTCTGCCTATAAGCTAAAGTTTACCACTGAGTAATCTCTGTCAGAGTCCCGGGGACTTGGCCTTCATGGTGACCGTGTCCCAGCAGCGAGGGGGCCACGCTCTTCTAAAAACTTTGTTTGGCAAGTTGTAAATATTCTCAAGCACATTTCCTTGAAAACACTCAGAGAGAAATAGTTTTTCAGACACATCTATCTTCGTCCTCAGTCATTGTGAGTTTATAAAATAACTTTTAGAACAATAAAACAATATTTCTGCCATAAAAAACTCACAATGTCAGCCTTTTCTGGCTTCGGCTAGTACGGTCTGACTGAAGCAAAAGTTTGGATGTGATATATTTTGTACAAAAAATAAAGTACAAATTTAAATAGACCGTCTCGACTTTGACTTTATCTGGTTACAAAATTCTGGTTTGATAATATTGTATACTACCGCAGCAGGCTGCCACAACCGCGCCAGTGGTGGGAGAAACGGTGAACGGTCTTTTCAGCCACGGACATTTGAAGAACTGCAACCTGGGCGCAACTGTTTATTTACGATAAAAATTTTTAAATGACTAAAAGCACGATAAAAATTTTTAAGACTAAAAGCAATTATTTTCTGTAGTGCAACTGTTTATTTACGATAAAAAATTTGTACATAAAATATCAAATTTTTACATAAAATACCAAATTTTTTAAAAATATCAGAATTTTTTATTTGAGCCATGGGATAAAAATGACTAAAACCAATTATTTTCTGTAGTGCAACTGTTTATTTACGATAACATTTTTACATAAATTTACATAAAATATCACAATTTTCTACATAAAATAGGTTTTTGGCCCAAATGTCTGTGGCTGAAATGTCCTAAATTCGGGGGCGCACATGGCTCAAATATCCTAGGTTGCAGTTCTTTGGCTCAAATATCCGTGGCTCAAATGTCCGATTTAACCAATCAGATTGGTTACATTTGAAAACACTGTACATGTGTAGAGGTGGCGTCAACATCAGTAAAAACTATAGAAGGAACAGAGGATTTAGAGGTGTCTAATAGATATTTATCATATTTAATTTTAATTAATTAATTTATTTTAATATACTTTATTAATCCCTCACCGGAAAATTTATGTGCTGCATTTCACCGCAGTAGGCTGCCACCTGTGACGACGCCAATGGTGGGAGAAACGAGGTGTTAGGTGTCTTCCCCAAAGACCCTAGACATGCACTGGGATGCAAACCTGCGAACTTCCAGTTGACTTCCAGTTCGCGAGTGAACGCTGTAACCATTGAGCCACCGTCTTCCCTTTACTTTACTTTATTATTAACATCAGCCTTTCGGTCACACATTTTTTAGGCCAACAAAGAAGACCTTGTAGACCAGAGGGCTCACTATCCTACATATTAATGTATACAGTATAATGTGAATTTTCTTGGTATAAAGTACGCCAAAAAAAAAAAAAAAACGTGAGATCGAGCATGAGGCCACAAAGACCAGGAAAAAGTAAAAAAAATCAGTCTACCACTGCTCCCCCAATGACTCATACTACCTACCACATTTGCAGTAAGTGCAGTTGGGGCTGCAGCTCTTAATTCGGCCACAGCCGACGCTGGACGGTGAACGGTCTTTTCAGCCACGGAGATTTCAGCCACGGACATTTGAGCCAAAAAAACTGCGACCTAGGATATTTGAGCCATGGGATAAAAATGACTAAAAGCAATTATTTTCTGTAGTGCAACTGTTTATTTACGATAAAATTTTTACATAAACTATCACAATTTTCTAAATAAACATAAAATATCACAATTTTTTAAAAGATCACAATTTTTTACATAAATACTCCATTTCTTTGGAACCGAACTGGCCCGATGACTCCAGGTCTGGTGTTGGAGGGGACGGCGCAACGATGGCGTAGCTGGCCTGAAGCGTAGGTTGAGTCAAAGTACACAACAATTTTTTACATAAAATGTCACAATTTTTTACATAAAATATCACAATTTTTTACATAAAATATCACAATTTTCTACAAGTACATAAAATAGTTTTTTGGCCTAATTGTCCGTGGCTGAAATGTCCGATATTCGGGGGCGCACATGGCTCAAATGTCCTAGGTTGCAGTTTTTTGGCTGAAATGTCCTAGATTCACGCTGGACAAACAGATAAATATCCAGGTGTAGACTCAATCGTCACAAGAGACAGAAGGATGACTTTGACTTGATTTTTTTTAATAAATAACAGACCAAAAAAAAAAAAAAAAGCCTTTTTCATTATAAAGACAAAGTTATTTTTATACACATAAAAAAAAAAAAAAAAAAATTTCCCAGATTATATCAATCAGAACGGCAAAATTCTTCATTCAGATTGAATGAAACAAATCAGGAACAACACTGACGTCTCTATTAGTGTAAAATGTTGAGGAACTAACTCCATTTCTAAACTCGTCCTCTTTCATTTCTTATTTCCTGCATGTTTTAAACACATGATTTAAATTCCGCGTGACAATTTGCATTTGATCACTTTTATCCCACTTCTTAGACAGAATACTTCTCACGTTCCCTCCACTTCAAAGCAACATATTCCCATTTCTGATACGTGTATTAAAAACCGACAGTCTTTCAAAACATAATCTCATTCCCTCCTTAGCTCACCTCGGCAGCAATCCTCCCGACTTCATGCAAACTAAAACCAAACAAGCCAAACTAGGCCAGTGTAAAATGAAGAACCTCACCACTAATGCTCGCCCTTTTCTGACCCCATACATAAACAAAATGGCTACTGAGACCCCGGGACATTCTTCCCACCTTTCACTAACCCCTCAGAAACATTGCTGACCTCTCCCGTGGATCCTTTGTTAGTACAGCAGCTCTTCAGCTTATGCGTTCATTTGCATTTGAGAAACCTTAAACAAAACCCACCCACGGCTAGCTCTCCCCGCCACCCACTGAGACCCTCCACCCACTCCCCTCTCCAACCAGCCAAAGGTATTAACGTCATATGGTGCAAAAAGGAGCAGGAGAGCAGCTCCAAATGTTAGCTGGAGAGAACATGATCAAAGCTTTGTTTAAAAGGGTTACGGTTGTTCAATTCTGGATCATTTATTGACCATCCGTAGTCACTCGGCGTGTTCTATAAAATAAGACGGAAGTTTGTTTGCTTTTCATTTTATCCCTTTTTAAGAATGGGCTTGTTTTTTTCTAGGACAAGGCGTAGAACAATATGCCTCCGCCTGCCCTATATTATAAACTTTATTAATAATGAATGGATGAGGTCTATGTGACAACTAGGTTGAAGCAGTCATGCGTACGTTTTTTAAATTTCCGTCATCATCTTATCAAAATTTATTACTCGTATGTGACCTTAATGTATAAATTTCCAAAAAAAACAGGTCAGTAGGTGGAGTTTGTGTGGAATTTTTTTTTTTTATCGTAGAATTCAAAGGACTGTAATTCCTTTTCTGTTAGTCGTAGAAAGATGTGAAAACTTGGGCTTAATTCCTTAAAAAGTAAAGATTATTTTCACAAACATCTAAATAACAAGGTTGATCTCGTTTTCTTCTTCTATCGGCGTTTCCCTTCAGGGGGCGCCACAGCAAGTCAGTTTCTTCCATCTAACCCAGAGGTGGACAAACTTTTTGGTTCGCGGGCCACATTGGGATCTAACATTAGACAAAGGGGCCAGAACAGGAACAAATGGATGCCATGCTTTTGCCGCTAGATTAGACAGATTGAATGGCGCGCTAGGTTTTAAACAAGCGTGCTAAATGTTACATCAAGAGTGTTAAATTTCAAATCTAGCAGCGCTAGGTCTCAAATCTAGTGCAATAGCGCTTGAAATTGCGCTTTTAGTGGCGCTAATTTTGAAATTTACGCTTATTTACGTGCATATATTGGGCCCGATGGCTTTCCATATCTGTATATTTTAATGGGAGCAGTGTTGTTGTTGTGGTGGTTCGGGCATCTGGTCAGGATGCCCCCCGAGCGCCTCGCGGGTGAGGTGTTTCGGGCACGTCTCACCGGGAGAAGACCAAGGGGCAGACCCCAGACCTGCCGGAGAGACTATGTCTCTACAGCTGGCCGGGGAACGACTTGGGATCCTTCAAGGTGCCTACCACATTTGCATCCTCTAGCTCACTGTCCCTGACCCGAAGGGACAGGGTCCTGCCCAAGTGGAGGAGTTTAAGTATGTCGGGGTCTTGATCACGAGTGGGGGAAGGATGGAGCAGGAGATCGACAGGCGGATCGGTGCGGCATCATCAAAAACTAGGATGCTGCATTGGTCGGTCGTGGTAAAGAGAGAGCTGAGCCGAAAAGCAAAGCTCTCGATTTACAAGTCGATCTATGTTCCTACCCTCACCATGGTAACCAGCTGTGGGTGGTGACCGAAAGAATGAGATCGCGTGTACAAACGGCCGGAATGAGCTTCCTCCGCAGGGTGGCTGGGCTCTCACTCAGAGATCGGGTGAGGAGCTCTGCCATCCAGGAGGAGCTCAGTGATGAGCCGCTCCTCCTCCAAATCGAGAGGAGCCAGATGGGGTGGTTCGGGCATCTGGTCAGGATGCACCCCGAGCGCCTCGAGGGCGGGGTGTTTCAGGCACGTCCCACAAGGAGGAGACTAAGGGGCAGACCCCCGACCCGCTGGAGAGACTATGTCTCACAGCTGGCCGGGGAATGACTTGGAATCCTTCCGAGTGAGCTGGAGGATGCAGCTGGAGTGAGAGAGGCCTGGGCTGCCCGTTTGAGGCTGTTGCCCCCGCAAACCGACCCCGGAACAAGCAGAAGATGACGGAACGGAACAAATTAATATCCAATCACAATCCCTCGTTTAAACCATTCAACCTAACCTGCTTGTTTTAGTGTAAGAATCTGGAAACCTGGAAAGAACATGTAAACTCTCCAAGAAAGGCAGGGGTCCCAAACCTTGACCTTTCCCAAATGGGACCTAAACCAACGACCTTCCAGTTGTGAGGCCACCGTTTAGTTTAATCCATTAAATGGACCATTGGAGATTTTGTCCAGTCTGAGCTGTAAAACGATCACATTATCAAACAGGAGACCTTTGGGTCCACCATGTTGTTTTCTTCATACACATGATGCTGATGATGTCAGAGGCGGATTTTTGCCACTCTGCATTTTGGAAATATGGTATGAGCGGCCCGAGTGTGTAGGAGTGCAGATCAATAGCCCCGGCTGCTGGGTAGACAGTGGCCGTGCACTGCAGTGCAATCAGATAGTTTCCTCTGGGGAGGAGGAGGTCAGGAGGGGTCCACAGCATCAGGCTGCTGCTGTTGTTTAAGATGGAGGTACAGCCTAGCGTTGTGTGTTTGTGTTGCGGCTGCTGATGCGTGAAATGGAACTCAGGTAGTCGGGTGGGCCTCGGGCCTTCGCTGTATCTTCCGCCAAGTGATTACTTTTACTCCATTGATTTTTCTCCCTCCTCCACTGATCTGAGAAGATCAGGAAGGGAAAGAAGGAGAGGAACCATTGATTGACCTAGTACCAGGATTCACCGATTGACAGAACTCTGAGTGGCAACGCTCTCCGTTAGACTGCTAATGTGTGAGCGAGATCCTTACGCCCCCTATAGGGAGAAGAGAGGATAAACGGAAATGTTTGACGAGGATCGATAGATCTATGAATGAATCTTCTTCTTCTCCTTTCGACATTTCCCTTCAGGGGGCGCCACAGCAAGTCAGTTTCTTCCATCTAACCCTATCTGCTGCATCTTCTTCGGTCACACCAACTATCTTCATGTCTTCCTTCACTGTATCCATGAACCTCCTCTTTGGTCTTCCTCTAGTCCTCTTTCCTGGTGGTTCCAAACCCAGCATCCTTCTTCTGATGTACTCTCTCTCTCTTCTCTGCACATGTCCAAACCATCTCAGTCTGGCCTCTCTGACTTTAAAACCTCTAACATGTGCTGTTCCTCTGATCCTGTCCATCCTGGTCACTCCCAGAGAGATCCTCAGCATCTTCATCTCTGCTACCTCCATCTCTGTTTCCTGTCTTTTCCTCAGTGGCACTGTCTCTAGACCAATCAGCATGGCCGGTCTCACCACGGTTTTGTACACTTTTCCTTTCATTTTAGCTGAAACTCTTCAATCACACATCACACCTGATACTTTTCTCCACCTGTTCCATTCTGACTGCACACACTTCTTCACCTCTTTTCCACACTCTCCATTGCTCTGGACTGTTGATCCCAAGTACTTAAAATCTTCCACCTTCTTTATCTCTTCTCCCTGTAACCTCACTTTTCCATTTGGATCCCTCTCATTCACACACATGTACTCTGTTTTACTCTGACTAAACTTCATTCCTCTTCTTTCTAGTGCAAACCTCCACCTCTCCAGCTTTTCCTCCACCTCTTCCCTCCTCTCACTACAGATCACAATGTCATCTGCAAACATCATTGTCCATGGAGATTCCTGTCTGACCTCGTCTGTCAGCCTGTCTATCGCAATAGCAAACAGCAAAGGGCTCAGAGCAGATCCCTGATGCAGTCCCACCCCCACACTGAACTCCTCTGTCTCACCTACAGCACACTATGAATGAATGAATTCACACCTACAGATCTATGAATGAATGAACAGTCAAATGTAAGGACAGATGAATAGATGGTTAGATGAGCATGTACTGTACATTCTGTAGATAAATGGATATGTTTGGATGAATGAACGTATTGACGCATGAGTTGACAAATTAACAAGTAAATGAACAAATCGATACCATAAAGATAAATTGATAAATCTATGCAAGGATGAGTGGATGGGTAGACAGATGGACAAAATTAAACTGACTTTATGCACCCAGAATAGCATTAAATGCTTTCATTGGGAATAAAAATTGAGCATACATAGCATTTACTTAACCCTCAAATGAATTCTTCTTGCCTGCTGAGAAATATTTGCGATGATCTCCAAACATGACGAATGAGGTAACCAGCGGATGTGAAACCAGAAGGAGATGCCTGTCCCTGTAAACGAGAGCAGCCCGGTTCCTGGCCAGCACCAGAGAAGGTCAAACCCAGCGGTGTTATTGGAGCATCATTAGGCGAGGAACCATGTAAAGGCCACTGGCGTAATTAAGACCTGAGACCCACGCTTAACATCGGCAAACTCTGGGTCTGGAGAGTGATAAGTGCTTGATCCTGATCAATAAGATGCACAGCCCCGTTGCCACTTTCCCGATCAATATTGTTTTATTTGCTGTTACAATGGGCTTGTCTGGTTGCAAATGAGCTCTGAGACACAGAACACAGAGTTACTTTGGAAGTGAAGACCTTACCCTGAAGACCTTAGCCCAGTCTTCCACCCCGATACTCTGTAATGAATAGGCCGATAAGAGTCTGGATGGGTGACCTCTCCAGAATCCCTGCTGGCTTCATCCCCAAAGGAAACAGTCATTATCTTTACATAAATACACACATCATTCTCAATAACAGGGATATCGTTTGAAATGAAGGATGTTTGACTTCATGAATATCGACTTCTGATGTGATAAAGTTAGAATCCGATGGCAGTGAAATCAAATATTTAGGATCTTTTTTAGACATTATGTCACTGGTAGACTGTCTGGTTCACATTTGGACCTTTGATCATTCTTTTCTTTAATCAAACCCCCTCCTGCCCCATTACAATTTTATGATTATTAAAAAAAAATGTGTACATGTGTGTAAATGAGAGGGATTCAAATGAAAAAGTGAGGTTACAGGGAGAAGAGATAAAGAAGGTGGAAGATTTTAAGTATCTAGGATCAACAGTCCAGAGCAATAGAGAGTGTGGAAAAGAGGTGAAGAAGCGTGTTCAGGCAGGCTGGAACGGGTGGAGGAAAGTATCAGGTGTGATGTGTGATAGAAGAGTTTCAGCTAAAATGAAAGCGAAAGTGTACAAAACCGTGGTGAGACCGGCCATGCTGTTTGGTCTAGAGACAGTGGCACTGAGAAAAGACAGGAAACAGAGATGGAGGTAGCAGAGATGAAGATGCTGAGGATCTCTCTGAGAGTGACCAGGATGGACAGGATCAGAGGAACAGCACATGTTAGAGGTTTTGGAGATAAAGTCTGAGAGGCCAGACTGAGATGGTTTGGACATGTGCAGAGGAGAGAGAGAGAGTACATAGGAAGAAAAATGCTGGGTTAGGAAAGAGGACTAGAGGAAGACCAAAGAGGAGGTTCATGGATACAATGAAGGAAGACATGGAGATAGTTGGTGTGACCGAAGAAGATGCAGAAGATAGGGTTAGATGGAAGAAACTGACTTGCTGTGGCGATCCCTGAAGGGAAATGCCGAAAGAAGAAGAAGATAGCTTCCTACAGATGCCATTGGCTGGTAGCATTCTCTGTCTTTTCAATCAGCTGGTTGTAAAATAATGACCAATGGCAGCCAGAAAGACCCTGGTGGCACCGACTTAATATCGAATTGACTGAAGCAAAAGTTTCACAAACTGTCCTGCAGGATAGATTGTGAAGGCCTCCAGGCAGACTTCTTAGACTTAGGTTAAATGTGTCAGTGGGTAAATACCTGTCTAGAATCATTTCAACCATTTGGGAGACGATGAAAGAAAGTGGACAAAAGCCTTTGGAAATATTTCACATACATCATGACCAAAGTATTGATCAAGAGTGGGGGGGACAAGACAAACTCACTCACAACGAACAAGACGGACCCAGACAAGATGAAGTGTTGTTCACGAGTGGGGGAAGGATAGAGCGGGATATCGACAGATGGATCGGTGCAGTGTCAGCAATAACTAGGACGCTGCATTGGTTCGTCGTGGTAAAAAAAGAGCTGAGCCGAAAAGCAAAGCTATGGATTTACAAGTCGATTTACGTTCCAGCCCTCACCTATGGTCACCAGCTATGAGTGGTGACCGAAAGAATGAGATCACGGATACAAGCGGCCAAAATGTGCTTCCTCCGCAGGGTGGCTGGGCTCTCACTCAGAGATCGGGTGAGGAGATCTGCCGTGTGGGAGGAGCTCGGTGTCGAACCGCTCCTCCTTCAGATTGAGAGAAGCTAGATGGGGTGGTTCGGGCATCTGGTCAGGATGCCATCCGAGCGCCTCGCTGGTGAGGTGTTTTGAGGAGACCAAGAGGCAGACCCCAGACCTACTGGAGAGACCATGTCTTACAGCTGGTTGGGGAACGACTCAGGATCCTTCCAGGTGAGCTGGAGGATGCAGTTGTGGTCAGAAAATCCTGGGCTTTCCGTCTGAGGCTGTTGCCTCCGCGACCCAGCCCCAGGATAAGCGGAAGACGACAGAACGGAACAGGATGACTAAAGTAAAATAAATATCAATTCTTGATCCAGATGTTTCTTTCGGTCAGCAGAGGAGGCCCTGATTGCACACGACTGCATTGTGGAGATCTCTAGGTGAGATGAGCTTATCTAGATCCAAAAAACATCCGAACATTAAACCCTCATTGTCAGAGAAGACCAGGAGACGAAAAATGATTTATAGGATATGAACTGAACAAGTTATGGATGACGTGGCTCAGATTAGAGAGGAAAAAGGTCCTGAACAGAGGGTCATTGATAGACTCAACATATCTGCTTGTTCAGAGAAAATGTACTGCATCCCTCCTCCAGTCCGATCATAGATCATGCTAATGTTCGGATATATTTTGTCTCCCATCGTGATTTGCTCTTCACTGTTTAAATTGGAATACGGTCTATTTTATCACCTCTTTTCTACATGTAATGCAGACCGGTTCATTTTCTACATTTTCATGCAAGTCGTTTCACCAAAGCATGGTACCCTTCTGCTCCAGGTCAGTGTTGTTTTCGTCAACGATGACGAAAACGAAATGATTTAGTTGACGAAGCATTTTTTTATGACGATGACGTAACAATAACAAAATAAAATGCGAAATTTTGGTGACGAAAATGTGACAAGACATTTGCAAGTTTCTGCTGACGAGATGAAAACATAACGAAACAGATGTCAGACTTTCACATTTCTGTCTGTGAAAAGAAAAAACACAGCAGGTGCATCTGTCTCTCACGGCGGCACACCCCCATAATTCTGCACGTTCACACCGTCTACACAACACACCTCCAGCCATGAGGAAGTCACACACCATGGTGAAAACAGCAGCAAAGGAGCTTGGTGGTCAGAAACTTAAAGTTTTCCACATATTTTGCGCAAACAGCATGCAAACGTCAAGCTAATGCTAGCTTGCGGCGCTGCTAACTTCCTAGTTAGCTTGGTTGTGCTAACGACTGATTTAAATGCATTCCAATGTTTACTTTGTTTACAGGGTGTATAAGAGGTGTCATTTTTAAGTATTCATAAGTTGCAACGTTCCTCACTCACTGAAAAAATTATATTTATTTTACGTTGTTTTCTATGTTTGCTGTTTTTGCGCAAGTTATAGTTTTTTTTTTTTTTTTTAAACAAATAACTTGCATTATTCTCAGTAATAAAGACACGATTGTTAAAGTAGGTTTTTTTTATTTATTTATTTTTAACACTAAAACAACTGCCCCAAGTGGAGGAGTTTAAGTATCTCGGGGTCTTGTTCACGAGTGGGGGAAAGATGGAGCGGGAGATCGACAAGCGGATCGGTGCGGCATCATCAATAACTAGGACACTGCATCGGTCCGTCGTGGTAAAGAGAGAGCTGAGCCGAAAAGCAAAGCTCTCGATTTACAAGTCGATCTACGTTCCCACCCTCACCTATGGTCACCAGCTGTGGGTGGTGACCGAAAGAATGAGATTGCGGATACAAGCGGCCGAAATGAGCTTCCTCCGCAGGGTGGCTGGGCTCTCACTCAGAGATCGGGTGAGGAGCTCTGCCATCCGGGAGGAGCTCGGTGTCGAGCTGCTCCTCCTCCAGGTCGAGAGGAGCCAGATGGGGTGGTTCGGGCATCTGGTCAGGATGCCCCCCGAGCGCCTTGCCGGCGGGGTGTTTCAGGCACGTCCCACCGGGAGGAGACCAAGAGGCAGACCCCGGACCCGCTGGAGAGACTATGTCTCACAGCTGGCCGGGGAACGACTTGGGATCCTTCCGGGTGAGCTAGAGGATGCAGCCGGGGAGAGAGAGGCCTGGGCTGCCCGCTTAAGTCTGTTGCCCCCGCGACCTGACCCCGGAACAAGCGGAAGATGATGGAACGGAACGGAACTAAAACTAGACTAAAAACGTTTTAAGTCTTCCCTGACGAAAACTAGACAAAAACTCTTTTGGGTTTTCGTGACTAAAACGTGACTAAAACTTAAATAAATTTTCGTCCAAAGACGAAGACTAAAAGAAAAACTTAGATGGCTGCCAAAAACAACAATGTCCAGATCCAGGTCTTTGGTCAAGCTTTAGAACTCTTTGTGGCGTAAAAGTGGAAAAGTTTGCCCACCTTTGTTCTAACCCTGACGTGCCTTTATAAATGCGCGGATACCGTTTAGCCTGATTGCTAGCATTGTCTGCACCTGTCTCTAGTATCTCACAAGTATCGGCCGTCCATGTTGGCAAACTCATACCCGGTAAAGGACAAGCAGGAGAAAAACCACCGTTCACCCTTCACCATAGCACCTTTTTTCTAACCTTACCCTCTTGCCTGTCATTTCAGGACCTCCTGCACGCTCCATTATCACTCGCACTCATACAAACAAATCAATATTGTTGCACTCAAGGCTTGTTTGCTTCTCACAGATTTAAACTCCTGCTATTTCTCCTCACACAGTCCACCAACTTCCAGCGGAGCACTTTGCCAGAATATATTTGCCGCCCCCGCCGTAATGCTTTCCCCTTTTCCTCTAGTTGTAATTCACCTGGGTTTCACCTTTAGGGCGCCATTTTGTCTCAGCCAAACGGCAGCACTAATAAGGCTCCATAGCTCTCTGTGATTATTATCAGTGACAAGCTCGGTCAGGGACCAGCAGCTCTCTACTGCCCCCCGTGTACATCAGCTGCTGTAAGCCACTTGCCCCTGTGGCTCCGGCCGACTCACCCTTTCGCCCCCTCTGACTCTCCAAAGCAATGTGTGTACACTTGAAGAAGTGTGGGGAGTGAAATTGGCTTGCTACTGGTTCCCACTGCACCGGCTGCTGCAGCCAGGCCCTCCAAGGCCCTCAGGCTGTTCTGTCTGTTCAGCATCTCCCTTTAACCTTCATCTAGGAAACAATAAAACAAGAACAGAGAGGGTGGGGAGGGATAGAGGGAGAGAGGAAGGGTTGGGATTTGTGTGTGTACTTGCTTTGGGTGTGTGTATGTGTGTTGGAGGGGTAGATGGGGAGATATGTTGTGGACATTTGACACATCTCCTTAAGCCAATGTCTACTTTATTATCTTTGGCAGTCCTTATTGGTTGCACTAATCAAGTGGAAGGCAGTAGCGCGGTGTCGGGGGCTAACACTCTGCGTGTGACAAATATATTATTAACTGGAGGGAGACGGGTGACCTTGGCCGTGTCACCTGAGGACCCCGCCGGCTCTCACTCTGCCAGCAGGAAACGACCTTCATATTAAATCCCTGCAGAGGTCAATAAACTAAATAATTCACAAAGGTTGTGCGCTTTCCTCTGAAATCTGCAAAAAAAAGAGAGGAACACAGAGAGGGAGAGTGAAAAAGGGAGGGGAGATGGCAAATCTTTTAACTTGTGAGCAGCAAAATGGGAAACTGGTGTCCTTGTCAGAGTGTAGTCTCTTTATCTTTGGGGGGCGTTTATATGAGCGTGTCAGAGGACGATGTAAATCCTGAATCTCTCTCTATTTCCCCACTGCTGTCATTCTTCCATCGATCCGTTATTCCGTGGCAGTGGTGGGAGGTTATGGCACCGGGCACGACAATGTTTTTTGACATCACACCACCAACATTTCTATTTATATCCATAAAAAAAAAGTCTGTAGTTGATCAACCTTCTAACCATGTTTGAAGAATTCTACAGGGACGACTCGCTTTGTTCCTCTTTTGAATATTATTTCCTGTTGAGAAAATGACTCACGCGGGAGATTACGCCTTCTCCGCACAATGCTTTTCTTCATTTATTTCAAACCTATGGACACCTTTTATTTGTTTAACTCCGTAAAGGGTTATTTTGGTTGCTTTAAACACGTCGAAAGGTCAAGGTTGGAAAAAGAAAAGCACGCCTCTACATCAATGTTACATTTGGACAAAAAAAAGGAGAGTGGGAGGGCTGTTCGGTTCTAATTTAATCTGAGAGTTGTATCAGCTCCAAGTTTTTGAACGTTTCTTTTAAAGGGCAATGCATTTTCTGTAAATCATTGTGTTTTAGTAATGATACATTGTTTGGTGATTTTGTCACTAATGCGAACTAAAAAAGTTTTGGGTTTTTTTTTGCCCAAAATGGAAAATAATCATAGCATTTCCCTTCAGGGGGCGCCATAGCAAGTCAGTTTCTTCCATCTAACCCTATCTCCTGCATCCTCTTCGGTCACACCAACTATCTTCATATCTTCCTTCACTGTATCCATGAACCTCCTCTTTGGTCTTCCTCTAGGCCTCTTTCCTGGTGGTTCCAAATCCTGCATCCTTCTTCTTATGTACTCTCTCTCTCTCCTCTGCACATGTGCAAACCATCTCAGTCTGACCTCTCTGACTTTAAAACCTCTAACCTGTGCTGTTCCTCTGATCCTGTCCATCCTGGTCACTCCCAGAGAGATCCTCAGCATCTTCATCTCTGCTACCTCCATCTGTTTCCTGTCTTTTCCTCAGTGCCACTGTCTCTAGACCAAACAGCATGGCCGGTCTCACCACAGTTTTGTACACTTTCCGTTTCATTTCAGCTGAAACTCTTCTGTCACACATCACTCCTGATATCCGTGTAGTCCCTCATTCATCCAGGAGTGATCCATAGTAGAAAAAGTTTCAAAAAAAGTCTTCTGGACAGTTTAATTCTTCAACGAGACGTTTCGACTTCCATCCGGAAATCATTTTCAATCTGATAGAAATGGACTGAAAACTGGATCTATTTATACTAACCTGAGTAAAAGGTAAAAAATAGTAAAGATGGGCTCGACCAATGAGCCTGTGTTCCCTAAGATGGCAGTGTAGCCACAGACCAGTAAACGAACCTATTATAAAAATGCTAAAAGCCTAGTGAATAGAAATTCCTGCTAACGAGAGGCGTGAAACTAGGTCACGAGGTGTCATCTTTAGTCCATGGCTTCAAAAGGCTGCTGTAGATACCAGGCAAAATGTATCTAACGCCTCCACTCCGATTCAGAGAGGGATTTTCTTTCATCACAAAGATGGCTTCCTTCACCCCTCTTTCAAACCAACTTTTCTGTCCATTTCATTCAGATTGAAAATGATTTCCGGATGGAAGTCGAAACGTCTCGTTCAAGAATTAAACTGTCCAGAAGACTTTTTTAAAACTTTTTCTATTATCACTCCTGATACTTTTCTCCACCCATTCCAGCCTGCATGCACATGCTTCTTCACCTCTTTTCCACACTCTCTATTGCTCTGGACTATTGATCCTAGGTACTTCAAATCTTCCACCTTCTTTATCTTTCAGTTTTAGGTCTTGGTAAGGGAGACCTAAAACTTATTAGATTCTTGGCTAGTCTGGTCGAATCTTGGAATGCTCGCTGATCAAAGAACAAGTGGCTTAAGAGAGGAAGGCATGAACTTCCCTGCTCAACGGGACCATAGACAGTTGGAAGATGACAGCAATGTAGTATCGCATCAAAATCCGATTCAATCTGACTCATTTAAATCTGTATTTGGACCACCTGTAAAATATCAAGCAGTATTTACCTAAGAAGTCAACGAGTTAACCAGTAACTATCGATGCATGAAGGAAGCTGGGGGAAGTATGCTTCACTGAGGGTCTGACATTTGGATTTGTTCATTCCTCCTCGATCATTTTATATCATTTAATTACACATTTTAATTGTCGCTTTATTGATTGTTGGAAGGAAGTGGCATGGTGGCACAGTGGTTAGCAGATTGGCCTCGCAGCAAGAAGGTCAGGGTTTGAGCCATGGGTGGGGACAAGGGTTGGAACACTGGCCTTTCTGTGTGGAGTTTCCGTGTTCTTCTAGTGTACATATAGGTTTTCTCCAGGTAGTCCAGTTTTCTCCTATCTTCCAAAAACATGCATGTGAGGTTCATTGGCCAGTGCCAAAATTGCCCCTAGGAATGAATGTGTGAGTAAATGGCTGAGTGTGTGGCCCCACAACAGACTGGCGACCTGTTTAGGGTATACCCTGCCTATTGCCTATTATCAGATGGGATAGGCTCCGGCACCCCCTGCAATCCCGTTTAGGATGGGCAGTCCAGAAGATGAATGATTGTTTAGGACCTTGTAGATGGCGTTGTTGTGATAGTGTTTTTAAAAATAATTTTTTAATAATGATGACAAGCCAAACACAAACCAAGTTTTAGAAAATGAACGTCCAACTGTTTCCATTTTTCCGTTGATGTAGGGATTCTAATAACAAAGTGTCCCTTCCATATTTAGTACATTGTTACTTTATTGTTCTTGGTACTAAGTTACAAAATGGATACTATTTTGTATTATTTTGGGTGAAACTTTCGGTTCAAATTGTAATTACTGGCAGTAAGAGATGTTCCCAGAAGTAGAATCATTCAGATCATTTTTTTTTGGCAGCCTCGTTAGTTAGCGCTCGTGGCTGACAGGAATCAGGACCAATCATACCAATCAGGACCATGCTAGGATTAAAATTGTGTAAATTTTGACATGTTTTATTTTGTTTAGACATTGAGAATACATGTTTAGTGCTTTGTTAGAAATAAAAAAAAAATGAGCTCACCCTAAAGGTCTGTTTCAAGGTTTGTGTAAACAAATATTTAGGCAGATTTGGTCACTCATTAGATTCCTAATCCTGGCCTTGCCCAAGTCTATGGCTGCTAATGGCTAGCCATGCTAAGCACTCCGCCTAAGTAAGGGCGTACTCAACACAAGGCACGGTTGCCATGAACTGGTCCTGAGTCCGATTGCCCCCCCTTCATCACTCTGGCCTTCACTCACATAGGGTTTCACCATTTGTGCTGAAGCACACTTAGGTCCTGTCCACACGTAGCTGGGTATTTTTGAAAACACATATATTTTTATCCGTTTTTGCCATCCACACGAAAACAAAGGGTTTTTTTTCACTCAAAACCGTTGGTTTTGAAAACTCCAGCCAAAGAGGAGAGTTTGAAAAACTCCATTTTTGCGTTTGCGTGTGGATGTGCAAAAACGGAGATTTGCGTTTTTACGCGTCGCTACCTGCGACAAGTAATGCACATACGCCATACGTGTGCGTCTTTGTTTACAAAAGCAGACAGTGGGCGGCATGGATCCACGGACTCTGTCACAGACCCTCTTTTTTTGCCTTTTTGTCCACTCTCAACTGCTCTTGCTTCTTGTCGAGGAGCAAAGGAGGAAAAATGCGTTGCAATCGGCGATTATTAATCACATACGCCATGTTTCAGGTTTTTCGGAAATGACGACACAGGTGATCTGATTGGATAGCTCAGAACATACAATTCATCAATACTGCCAACTACTGGTCTGGCATGCTCATGACCACACTCAGAAGCGTATTTATACGTCTCTGTATGGACGCGAGCGTTTTCCTAAAACAGAGGACAGCAGATATGCATTTTCAAAAATACCCGGCCATGTGTGGACACGGTCTTACATTAGTAGGGTACGAAAGTTTAAGGATAAACACGAAGAGCAATGCTCTGTCTGAACGGAAAGGACTCCTTTGCTCCGGTTATTTTCTGCAGAATAATTTTAAGTAGTTTATTCCTCGATGGTCTGAAACCCTCAAAAAAAAACCCAAAAACCCCTGTATTGTTTTTGTGAAAATGGCGTCTTAATCCCTCGACGCAACACAGTGACACACTTTCATGTCCCTGACTAAAACTAACGTAAACTAACTGCATTCATTTTTCACCTACAAAAAACCACAAGTGTTTACTATTTAGTTGTTCCAGACGCAACTGTTTGCGTGCATAGGGTGGAATATCTTACACACTATCTACCTATACACCAGTATTGAAACTATTTTAATCAGAATAAAGTACTTGATGCGTGTTGGCATCTGCTTATCTCCAACCAGATCTATCGCAAGATGCAGATGAGCTAAAGGAAGGTATGTGTGTTAATGTTCCTTTCGTGATCAGGGGATTACCATCATTTATTCATGCTGAGTAAACGCAGATGTTGAGATAAATCTTCTTGCTGTGTATATCCTGTCGGTTTGGCCTCAATTTAGTTTTTCAACAGCTTAGTGAAAAACTCAAAGAGAAAGCTCTCAAGCATGCGATTGTTGACTGGTGTTAGAGCTTTTCTGGCAGATTAAAAGCGTCAATGTGAACTTAAAGCCTTTATTAACCGGCTGTTTTTACAGCTACATAATATAACACCTAAAAAAGGAACAAAGATATCTTGTGAGACAACGATATTTAATCCAACATGTCCGAATCGCAGCCTTATTTACAAGAAACCTAAATGTTAGCATTCTAGCAAGAACTTTTGTAGCATGTATTTTTACGTAGACTCCAACAAAGTGGGGTTGAAATGTGGAGCCAAGTATTTCAAGATACCTGTTAATAAATCCGGTTATTAGTTGTACTAACGATGCATCAATAAAATACTAAATAAATAACTCTATTCATCCTTCACCGGGGAAATTTGTGTGCTGCACTCCTTACACCGCAGCAGGCTGCCATTCGACAGCGCCAATGGTGGGAGAACCGGGGGTTAGGTGTCTCCTCCAAAGACCTTAGACGTGCTCTCTGTGGGACGCAAACCCGCAACCTTCCGGTCCGCGAGCGAACGCTCTAGCCACTGAGCTGCCGTCTCCACCCATAGCTAATATCTTGGAATCAACAATATGGCCCCTGCAACAGACTAGCGACCTGTTCTCTCCTCAAACTGACTGAGTTCATTCAAATCAGTTTTGTTTGTATAGCCCAAAATCAAAACAAAATTTGTCTCAACGGGCTTCACATTGCAGATTCAAAATGAACAAAAACAAGAAAAACAAAGGATGCGTACTAAACATAACACACAGCACAAAGCTAATGAACAAATGCTAGAGGAAAAACTCCTAAAAACTCATCAGTGGGAAAAAAATAAGAAACCTCATGGGGATCCACATGAAAGAGAGATCCTGACCCCCGGGATGAGCATCCAATGTGTCTAAGACTATTATTTAAATATTGGCTTATTCTGGTCTATAGCTAAATATCTGAAGAAGTCAGTAGATATTCTTCATCCTGATGGAAACACGGGGGACTCCCCAGTCCGGAGATGTCCAGGACGGGGATGAGTAAATGGATTTCATCATGAAGGAAACGGAATAGTTAAGCAAGCACGGAGACCTCCTCAGCCTGGCAATGCTCAGGACAGAGATGAGCTAATGTTGATCTAGACAGGATTGTAGATCAAATGCGGGGGGCCTCCTCGGTCTGGCCATGTGTAGGACGGGAACGTAAATGATCCATCAGGAATCTGAATCAGAGCTCTCTCCCAAAGAGGGGGAAGAGAGAGGTGGACAGCATGTGAATCGTACAGTACCAACAAGTAGTGAAAATCTGAATGAACAGACAGTAGAGAAGAATGAATGAGACGGAAAGCCTGTATTCGTTCCTACGAAGAGTCGGAGTTTCTAGCTGTCAATGTTCGTATTAACATCATTGGTTATGATTATGATTTGATTTAATGATTAGGATAGAAAAACTAAATATTACTTTTTAAAATCCTACTATATTCATTCCGCATGAAGAAATTTCTTTAGCTGCATTGCACCACAGCAGGCAGCCATGATGGCGCCAATGGTGGGAGTAACTGGGGCTCAGTTGTCTTCTTCAAGGGCTCTTGTGCATGGGTCCAGTGGGAATCAAACCGGCTTCTCCTGATCCATGGATGGACATTCTACCACTGAGCTAACGCCTCCTGAATAATAGTAATAATTGACTTGAATAAAAAGAAAAAAAAAACCCACTTTTTTTTTCTTTTTTCACACAAAATTTTTTCGGACCCCAGCAATGCTCCCTACTCTAAAACACAACAATTATTGATACAACTTGTGTCTTAACCAGTCAGGTTTTGAGTTTGCGTCACCAGGGTCTTTCCGCAAACACCACAGAGTCAGGACTAAACATGAACCATCTAGAACTCTGAGGACTTCTGGGGCCGGCCTCCTGCTGGTGCCTAGAGTCAAGAGTCAGGACTAACCATGAACCATCTAGAACTCTGAGGACCTCTGGGACCGGCCTCCTGCTGGTGTCTAGAGTCAGGACTAAACATGAACCATCTAGAACTCTGAGGACTTCTGGGACTGGCCTCCTGCTGGTGTCTAGAGTCAGGACCAAACATGAACCGTCTAGAACTCTGAGGACCTCTGGGACCGGCCTCCTCCTGGTGTCTAGAGTCAGGACTAAACATGGACCATCTAGAACTCTGAGGACCTCTAGGACCGGCCTCCTGCTGGAGCCTAGAGTCAGGACTAAACATGGACCATCTAGAACTCTGAGGACTTCTGGGACCGGCCTCCTGCTGGAGCCTAGAGTCAGGACTAAACATGGACCATCTAGAACTCTGAGGACTTCTGGGACCGGCCTCCTGCTGGTGCCTAGAGTCAGGACTAAACATGAACCATCTCGAACTCTGAGGACCTCTGGGACCGGCCTCCTGCTGGTGCCTAGAGTCAGGACTAAACATGAACCATCTAGAACTCTGAGGACCTCTGGGACCGGCCTCCTGCTGGTGCCTAGAGTCAGGAATAAACATGGACCATCTAGAACTCTGAGGACCTCTGGGACCGGCCTCCTGCTGGTGCCTAGAGTCAGGACTAAACATGAACCATCTAGAACTCTGAGGACCTCTGGGACCGGCCTCCTGCTGGTGCCTAGAGTCAGGAATAAACATGGACCATCTAGAACTCTGAGGACCTCTGGGACCGGCCTCCTGCTGGTGCCTAGAGTCAGGACTAAACATGAACCATCTAGAACTCTGAGGACCTCTGGGACCAGCCTCTTGCTGGAGCCTAGAGTCAGGACTAAACATGAACCATCTAGAACTCTGAGGACCTCTGGGACCGGCCTCCTGCTGGTGTCTAGAGTCAGGACTAAACATGAACCATCTACAACTCTGAGGACCTCTGGGACCGGCTTCCTTCTGGTGTCGAGAGTCAGGACTAAACATGAACTATCTAGAACTCTGAGGACTTCTGGGGCCGGCCTCCAGCTGGTGCCTAGAGTCAGGACAAAACATGAACCATCTAGAACTCTGAGGACCTCTGGGACCGGCCTCCTGCTGGTGCCTAGAGTCAAGAGTCAGGACTAACCATGAACCATCTAGAACTCTGAGGACCTCTGGGACCAGCCTCCTGCTGGTGTCTAGAGTCAGGACTAAACGTGGACCATCTAGAACTCTGAGGACCTCTGGGACCGGCCTCCTGCTGGTGTCTAGAGTCAGGACTAAACATGGACCATCTAGAACTCTGAGGACCTCTAGGACCGGCCTCCTGCTGGAGCCTAGAGTCAGGACTAAACATGGACCATCTAGAACTCTGAGGACTTCTGGGACCGGCCTCCTGCTGGAGCCTAGAGTCAGGACTAAACATGAACCATCTAGAACTCTGAGGACCTCTAGGACCGGCCTCCTGCTGGTGTCTAGAGTCAGGACTAAACATGGACCATCTAGAACTCTGAGGACCTCCGGGACCGGCCTCCTGCTGGTGCCTAGAGTCAGGACTAAACATGGACCATCTAGAACTCTGAGGACCTCCGGGACCGGCCTCCTTCTGGTGCCTAGAGTCAAGAGTCAGGACTAACCATGAACCATCTAGAACTCTGAGGACCTCTAGGACCGGCCTCCTGCTGGTGTCTAGAGTCAGGACTAAACATGGACCATCTAGAACTCTGAGGACCTCCGGGACCGGCCTCCTGCTGGTGCCTAGAGTCAGGACTAAACATGGACCATCTAGAACTCTGAGGACCTCCGGGACCGGCCTCCTTCTGGTGCCTAGAGTCAAGAGTCAGGACTAACCATGAACCATCTAGAACTCTGAGGACCTCTGGGACCGGCCTCCTTCTGGTGCCTAGAGTCAAGAGTCAGGACTAACCATGAACCATCTAGAACTCTGAGGACCTCCGGGACCAGCCTCCTGCTGGTGTCTAGAGTCAGGACTAAACATGGACCATCTAGAACTCTGAGGACCTCTGGGACCGGCCTCTTGCTGGTGTCTAGAGTCAGGACTAAACATGGAGAAGCTGCATTTCAATTTTATGCTGCAAAAGTCTGGAACAAACTTCCTGAGGCCGTGAGACAAGCCTCTACTGTTATCATGTTTAAATCTAGACTAAAAACACTTCTGTTTAATTATGCATTTGATTAATTACTCTTTTTATCTGTTTTAATGATTTTATTTATTTTTTAAACTTTTTGATTCTATGTTTTGTGATTTTAATGCATTTTTTAAGCACTTTGAATCACATTTTGAATGAATTGTGCTACAAATAAATTTGCCTATAATATCCCACTTCACTAGCTCTATAAACCTCTTCTTTGGTCTTCCTCTAGACCCCCTACCTGCCAGTTTTAAACTCGTTAATACCATTTGTTAATACTGTCTATTCCTTCTTTGGACATGTCCAAACTTACCATACGTATTAAAATAAATGGGGGAGTCGTTGGTGCTCATCTTCCGACTCGTTTCGCTCACGCTTTCACGTCGTCAAACATTTCACAGCTCAAAGAGTTTGTGGGGGGACGTCTTTAATATGTCTGCAAGTATCCACCGCCACCTTTGTGTCTTGCTGTTCTACCTTTGAGGCGTAGCGCGAGATCAGATGCATCAGTGCCAACACGGCTTGTCACAAGAAAAAAAACATTTCAGAATAACACGAACAGTCAAACATGAATGGATGTCATGCGTTTTTAAGAGTGTGTGAGTGTAAAACATATTGGGAGAGACAGATGTTTTACTCGGAAACTATAACACGAATTTTAAATGAAAAGAAGAGGGGCTGAAACTTGCGTGTGCAATTTAATGTAAAGACAACTAGAGTGGAGGGAAGGCGAGGGGAAAGAGGGATAGAGAAGGGAAACTGTGAGATGGGCAAGGGAACGAGAGAGAGAGGGAGAGAGAGTGGGAGAGAGGGAGGGAGGGGATGAGAAGGATAGACTTTAACTGTCTGAAGGACAAAGCTAGTGACCCGCGGATCATTCAGAGGATTGCTTTTCAGTTTCAGAGCAAGGTCAGGCTGCTTATTTTACCTCAGTGTTTTCACTAATCTGTTTTTTGTGTGACACAAACAAACACTGAGTACACGTGCACACGAATGACACAGACACACACGCATGCAGACACCGAAAATAAGCCTTCCCGCCTTGAAATAATTACAGCCCATGTAGGCTTTGCCATCAATAAACATTAGATGTGCAGGCTTTGTGCCTACATGAGTATCACACCACCTTGGACCTGTCATGAATTTCAATGGCTGGAGGGGGGCCCGCTGCAGACTACACATGTCCACACTGCATCCTAATGTCTCTGAGATGCTCTAATGATGTGCTGTTCAAAAAAAACAAAAAAAACAAAAGCAAGTGCTTTTATCTATTGTTAGATGTCCTCCTCTAATGAGCTAAAATCAGCCTCTGTTCATATTGGCAGGTCTTCAGGAGACGGCGGTGGCTGCTCGTCGGCAGCTCATTAGCAGACATACTATATTTATGTCAACACATTTACTGACAATAAGAGGAGGAGGGGGGGGATGCTGGGAAGTCGTGGTAGTCCCAAGGGCCTGCCAGCATCTGTGGAGGAGACTTAGCAGTGGGTGCTGAGCTCTTGGTGGAACACCTAGGAGTAAAGCTAGCTTGGTCCTTTGCTGTTGAAGGTATCAATGGTGGAATGAAGCTGATGAGCCGTACGATGAAGGTACGGTGCAGAGTAGTCCAAGCTAGACGAAATGTAAAAATCAGAGCATTTATTAGCAACAGTATGGTTTCATGATGAAAAAAAAAATACAAGAGATGTAATATTTTTTTGAGGTGTCGATAGACAGTGGTGAGATGTGCTGTAGGTGTGACAGAGGAGTTCAGTGTTGAGGTGGGACTGCACCAGGGATCTGCTCAGAGTCCTTTGCTGTTTGCTATGGTGATGAACGGACTGACAAACGAGGTTAGGCAGCGATCACGAACTATGATGTTCATTTGCGCCACATGTGCCGGTACTGTTTTGCTTTAACCAATTTCGACGTATATATTGCGCTAACGGGGCAAGCTGAAAAACTCAACTTTATCCAAATTTTGTCGACAGCAGGGTAACCACATTTTTCTTCTGAATAAAATACTTTAAACATTGTCTTTTAATCATTCTGGCTCTGGATTTTGAGAATCGTCGCGAACACCATCCGTATGCTAGGTCAACCGCCATGCTTAGCTACTGAGCTACAAACAAACCCAGATCTTTATTTCCTGATTTCTTTAACATTAATAAGGGGGTTCTCAATTTTAATCTAATGCATGCAATATCTGACTTATCAATGCGAGCTATTGAATTGTACAGTGGTCTTACGGTGTGCTAGCCTGCTTGGTTCGGGTTTGGAACTGCCAAAAAGGAGGCCTAGAGGAAGACCAAAGAGGAAGTTTGTGAATACAGTGAAGGAAGACATGAAGATACTTAGTGTCAGTGAAGATGATAAAGAAGACGGGGTTAGATTAAAGAAATTGACTTGCTGTGACGCCCCCTGAAGAGAAAAGCCAAAAGAAGAAAAAGAAGAAGTCATAAGGCTATGGGTCTAAACGCTGTTCTTCTGAGATCATTGTAATTTGCAGTCGGTGTGTGTTTGTGTGTGCTCAGGGTGGGTTAAAGTGCCCCAGTGTGTTCCATGCTGATCTGATAATGAGTGAGCAGGGTCAATAGGATGTTAACAGCCCCGTGGGAACGGCTGGCTGGTGCTGGATGGGTGGAGCAAGGACGAGGGCCCAGGGACACAGAGCTGTGTTTTCACCGCCATCTTTGTGTGTGTGAGTTTGTGTGTGTGTTTTACTGCTGCAGGGACAGTAAGATGCCTCCGTCCCTGATATCTGACTCTGCTGCACCCTCCCAGTCAAACAAAAGGCAGCTCGTTAGATTTAATGCCAAATTCAACATGGCGGATTTAGTGAAATAATTTCCACTGTATAAATCAGATTACAGTTAATCTTTATTTATGATTAACTGTAATCATAAATGTACAGTCGTGCAGGGGTTAGCACTGCGGCCTTACAGCAAGAAGGCTGGGGGTTCGAGTTCCGATTGGAGTGAGACTTAAATCACTGGTCTTTCTGTGTGGAGTCTGCATGTTCTGCCCATGCATGTGTGGCTTTTTCTCCATGTACTGTGGTTTCCAGGAAATAGCCCTTAGCAATGAGTGTGTGTGTGTGTGTGTGTATGTGTGTGTGTGTGTGTGTGTGTGTGTGTGTGTGTGTGTGTGTGTGTGTGTGCGCGGATTGATGGAGGATACTTTATTCATCCCTGAAAGTAAATTTGAGTGCTGCAGTGCTGCAATCACACAACGTGTTGTTGTTGTTTTTTTTATTTGTTTGTTTGTTTGTTTGTTTTGTAACTGCTGTGAATAGCAAGTAATTACAGGTTTGAAAGTGTAATTACTTTGATTACTATTAAAATATTTTGATGGAGAACGGCAGAAATGATTTTCTATACCGTTCTTTTGAGCAGCGGGGTTGCAGGAGTCTGTTGCTGAAGCTGCTCTTTAGATTGTCCACAGATTCATAGAGAGGGTGGGCGGGATTAAGCATGATTGATGAGTTTGGTGGTTGATGGATGGTTTCCTGTGTGTGTGGCCCTGCAACAGACTGGCAACCTGTTCGGGGTGCACCCTGCCTCTCAACTGTAATCAGCTGGGATAGCCTCTGCCACCTCCTGAAACCCTACGGGACAATGCGATTCAGATGATTCCATTTTGTTTCGTCATCTGTGAGATATAGTCTCTCCAACGAGTCCGGGATCTGCCTCTTGGTCTCCTCCCAGTGGGACATGTCCGAAACACCCCACGAGCGAGGCGCTCGGGCGGCATCATGACCAGACGCCCGAACTACCCCATCTAGCTCCTCTCGACCTGGAGGAGAAGCGGCTCCACACCGAGCTCCTACCTAATGGCAGAGCTCCTCACCCGATCTCTGAGTGAGAGTCCTGCCCTCCAGAAGAAGCTCATTTTGACCGCTTGTATCCGCGATCTCGTTCTTTCGGTCACCAACCACAGCTGGTGACCATAGGTGACGGCGGGAACGTTATGGTTCAAAAAATGTTTGAATTAATATTTACGCAGAAGTTTTAAACAAAAAGTAATTTGGTGTCATTTTATGCATTAAAATCACATCATTTTAAAAATTAACAATTAAAAACTGTCCGAGATTTTAAAAAAAAATATCTGTCCCGCACATTCACATACACCTATACACCTTCACAAACATACAAACACATTCAGACAAACCTACATACGCTCAGAAATTCAAACGCAGTCACACACATTCATACCAACCAGGTAACTCCCACACCCGTATCCAGTGGTGGAACGTAACGAAGTAAATGTACTTCGTTACTGTACTTAAGTAAAAAAATTGTGTATCTATACTTTACTTAAGTAAAATTTAAGACCGGTACTTTTACTTTTACTTCACTACATTTTTAGATTAAATATCTGTACTTTTACTTCGCTACTTTTTAAAAGTGTGTTTTACATTTTTTGTTACATTTTCGTTCAGGAATTTGAAAAATACACAGGTTTTTTTTTTTAGCGCATCTTGAAGCCGCATCGCCAAAATCAAAAGAAGCAGTTGATCGGGAGAAGAAGTAATGAATCGAGAAATATTTTTCGCATTCATTCAGCGCCAAAAACCTAACATCAAATCTAGTACAAATTAAAAAGAGTCAGAAGATCGTTGTTCGTTGTGTTTACTTCTAAATAAAAAGTTGAGCCATCATTACACAGAGCAGGGGCGGATCTAGAATTTTCCAAAGGGGGTGGGGCTTTGACAAAGCCAATATATAGTGACTGGGGGCCTCCCCTCCGCCCCAAAACATTTTAAAAAATAAGTGTCATTTTCCTCCATTTTGGCGGCCCATTCACTGGCCCTTCTAGAGGATAGCTTGACTTGTCCCCTTTCCTTTTAATTTAATAATTTTTTTGTGGACCAAAAGAGGCGGGAGAGGGGGGTCACACCCCTGCAGAGTATTTATCCTGGTTACCATGGTGACACCCTATAGCACAAAAAATAACATTTGAATTATGATCAAATACTTTTACTTTTTACTTAAAAAGTACAATTTACACCAAATACTTTTGTACTTTTACTTAAGTAGATTTTTTTATTGGTACTTTTACTTTCACTTAAGTAAATTTTTTGCCTATTTATCTGTACTTTTACTTAAGTACAAAAAGTGAGTACTTCATCCACCACTGTTGGTATAATCTAAACATTTTAAACTTCAATGGACGTAAAACGTTTTCCACTCTCTCCCTTCTCGATGTGTTCGCATGTCTGCGACTCATCACGCTTGCAAACGGCTCATAGCGACTTTGTTCGAAGAGTTATTAACCACAAGGTGAAAGAGTAATTGGATCACCCAAACATGGCAATAAAACCTCATCCAAGAAGACGCCGGTGTCAGCTGTGTGTTGGTGGGAAACTTGTGTTAGCTGTGTAAGCTGAGAGACCAAAGCCGAACAATGTGGACCGATACACAATTAGCAATACAAACCAGGCCTCTAATTGCCACACACTCTTGGACACACAAGCACAATGAAAGTATCAGTGTCGCTTTGAACCGGTGGGTCAATAAGAGCAAAAAAAAAAAAAAAAAATGGCCGCCTTTTATGTCAGACAAGTGGTTGGATGAAGAAGACACAACAGAGAGACGGAGAGAAAGACAGACAGAGAGAAAAGGAGGGCGGGGAGTGAGAAAAAAATAATATTGCGTGTCGTGTTGGCAGGCTTTCTAGTCAAATCCCTCGGCTGTTAAGAGATTTTTTTTTTTTTCCCACCAAAGCTCCGCCTTTGCCATCTGATATTCAAATGCAGAGGAAACCAGAGAGGAGCTCCTCCCAGACCACCAGCCTTACCATCAGGGATTAGTCAAAGAGCACCAACTAGGTCAACAAGATGCAGGCCCGGTGCGTATTCAGGGGGACACGAGGCAACTCAGTAAGATGAGGATGACTCCTGAGTGCCTTCTTTTCTGTCACAGACATGCTCAGAAACGCACCGAGGCTTCATGCGCTGACCTGTTTTTCTCTACTTCTGACAGTTTTCCAAAAACAACTCCAAAATTCCTCTTGATTTTTTTTTCCTCCCTCTTTAGAGCAACTGGGTTTGGGTTAAGCATAAGATATGAGAAGATCTCAGCAGCCGTGCAGAATATTTGCCGACTACGGTGGAGATGAAACTGGTTCAAACTGTGAAAAGTCCTTTTAGTGGGGCAACTGGTTGTTTTACATCTAAACTTTAGATAAAACATAATTCATGTTATCGATTGAAAAAAAAAAATCTGAGTTTCACACTCAAACCTTCGAAATCTGACGGAACTGTGTTTTTAATAAAAAAAAATTGGACCCAAATAGTTTTAGGACAAGTTTATCGCTTAGAATTTCGTAGTTTTACGTCTTAAATTGTGTGAAGCGGCCGGGATGGGAATTAGCGCCTCCAAATCCGAGACCATGGTCCTCGCCCGGAAAAGGGTGGAATACCCCCGCGGGTCAGGGACAGGCTCCTGCCCCAAGTGGAGGAGTTTAAGTATCTCGGGGTCTTGTTCACGAGTGGGGGAAGGATGGAGCGGGAGATCAACAGGCGGATCGGTGCGGCATCAGCAATAACTAGGACGGTGCATCGGTCCGTCGTGGTAAAGAGAGAGCTGAGCCGAAAAGCAAAACTCTCGATTTACAAGTCGATCTACGTTCCAACCCTCACCTATGGTCACCAGCTGTGGGTGGTGACCCAAAGAATGAGATCGCGGGTACAAGTGGCCGAAATGAGCTTCCTCCGCAGGGTGGCTGGGCTCTCACTCAGAGATCGGGTGAGGAGCTTTGCCATTCGGGAGGAACTCGGTGTCAAGCCGCTCCTCCTCCAGGTCGAGAGGAGCCAGATGGGGTGGTTCGGGCATCTAGTTAGGATGCCCCCCGAGCGCTTCGCGGGCGAGGTGTTTCGAGCACGTCCCCCCGGGAGGAGAACAAGGAGCAGACCCCGGACCCGCTGGAGAGACTATGTCTCACAGCTGGCCGGGGAACGACTTGGGATCCTTCTGGGTGAGCTGGAAGATGCAGCTGGGGTGAGAGAAGCCTGGGCTACCCGCTTAAGGTTGTTGCCCCCGCGACCCGACCCCGGAACAAGCGGAAGATGACGGAACGGAAAGTCTTATATTCTCAAAAATGACAAACAATTTGGTTTAGCTGTTAAATGAAGATTATAAATCTGTTTTTTGGAGGGGAAGGGGGGGAGGGCCCAGGGGCAGGTTGAAAATGCGAGCTATTAAAAAATTTCTAAGTTCAAAAGATCAACCAACAATAAAAATGTGAAACATTAACACATAAACAACATAAATTGCAAATGTCACCTCACCTTCTTAACCGTCTACCCCTCACAAGCCGCCCCCATCCTGCATTCCGATTCTATTTGAACGTCAGGGTTGCCAGAGCCCATCCTAGCTGATTCGAGACGAGGGGCACACCACGAATAGGTCGCCAGTCTGTTGTAGTGCCACACACATACAACCAATGTTCCCTCTAATTTTTTGAGCCAAAGCACAAACTACCTGAGCAGAAAGGGGCGGAGCAAAAGCTTTGACTCTTTTGTGACATCAGCAGCAGCGATGAAGCAAACTCCAAAGCAGCAGTTTGAAGCAATTTGTTTCAGAAAGAAAAAGATAGACTTTAGTTTAAACTGCGTTTTATTTATTTACCTTTTTACTCACTCTATTCATCCCTCACCCGGGAAATTTGTGTGCTGCACTCCTACACCGCAGTAGGCTGCCACGACAGCGCCAACAGTGGGAGAAATGGTGGGTTAAGTGTCTTCTCCAAGGACCCTAGATGTGCACTCAGTGAGATGCAAACTCGCGAACTTCCGGTTGACTTCCGATCCGCGGGTGAACGCTCTAACCACTAAGTTACCATTTCTGCATGGGTTTCATTGAGCGTTATCAATCTGCGAGTGATGCGCAACTGCGCAGGCGTGCAGCTTAGAGGGAACATTGCATACAACCATACGCACTCATTCCTAGGGGCAATCATCTCACAAGCAATCAATCTAACATGCATGTTTTTGGAGGGTGGGGTGTTTAAAGGTTTGAAAGGTAAATAATACGGGGAAGGCGATAGCTCAGTGGTAGAATGTTCACCATTGGACTGGAAGATCTCCGGAAGTTCATGGGTTCGCATCCCACTGAGTGCACGTCTAGGGTCCTTGGAGAAGACACCTAACTCTTCGTTACTCCCACCATTGGCACTGTCATAGATGGCAGCCTGCTGCGGTGAAATGCAGCACATACATTTTCCGGTGAGGAAACAAAAAATGGTGTGCCCAAAGAAAACCCACGCACACAGAAAGGCCAGTGTTCCAAGTTCCGTCCCCACCTGGGAAACGAACCCACGACTTTCTTGCTGTGAGGCCACTGAGCTACCCATTGCACCGCCGTGCCGCCCCGATGCCAAATGCATTATACTGTATCTATTAATATGTTATGTTAACAGCAATTATTTTATTGAACACCTCATTTTGTTGGTTTTTTTGCACATAATGAGACGTCAGTGTTTTGGAAATACGAGTTTTTAGACCGAGCACAAGTTTTATTACTTTTCTTTGTTGTGAAAACAACCTTTTTATTTTTAGTGACACCAAAAAAATACACGTCTATCATTGTGTGCTTATATAATAATAAAAATACCAACAAGAACATTTTTAACAAAACATAGAATTGTAAACTTTGACAGTTACTTAAAACCAAACTTGGACGAACTAATGAAGTTTTCAAAGTCGTGCAAACTTTTTGGAAATTTCAACCTCCAACTCAAAAACATACCTGAAAAAATTCTATATTTTGTTCATTGTTTGAGTAATTTGTGAGCTGCCCCCATCCTGTGTTCAGATTCTATTTGAACGTCAGGTTTTTCTTGGCCAGGGATTATGTTCTCTGCCCCGCCCACATTCCGACATAAGCGAGAAATGTTTTTACAGCAGGAGTGCATGCTCTCCACTTACTCTGGTCATGGTGGATTTTATGTGTCAGTATTTGAAAAGTTGTACAATAGTGAACTAATATGAGCTAGTTTTACTGACTTGATGCGCTCTGCCCTGTATTCGCGGCCGCAAACAAGATTTACGCGGTGTTGTGCGCACATTTGGGGGCTGAGACTCAGGCCCCGTCCACACGTACCTGGGTTTTTTGAAAACCCACTTCTGCTGTCCTCCGTTTTAGGAAAACGCTCGCGTCCACACGGAGCCGTATAAATACGGTTCTGAGTGCGATTATGAGCATGCCAGACCAGTAGGGGCAGTATTGATGTAAATGTAAGTTCTGAGCTATCCAATCAGAGCACCTCTGTCGTCATTTCCGCAAAACCTGAAACATGGCGCCAGGCATCTTGTTTGTGTGGACCGACAAGGAGGTGGAATTGTTTTTAAAAGTCGTCATCGACTATAAAGTTAAAAAAACACAGGAAAATATAGACGATCCAATCAAGGACGCACACGAATGACGTATGTGCATTACTTGTCGCAGGTAGTGACGCATAAAAACGCAAATCTCCATTTTCGCGCGTCCACACGCAAACGCAAAAACGGAGTTTCCGAAATCTCCACTTTGGCCGGAGTTTTCAAAAACGCCGGTTTTGAGTGAAAAAAAACTCCATTTTTGTGTGGACGGCAGATCAAAATGGATAAAAATACATGCGTTTTCAAAAATACCCGGCTACGTGTGGACGGGGCCCCAGCAAGAGGTGGGGAGAATTTATCGTAAAAATTGGAAGTGAAACCAAATAAATGTATTCATAAGCTGTTTTTTCTACAAACATCATGTTTCTGAGCGAACTAACGGTTAAGAATTCTTTCCCCATGAAGCCCAACACCCCATTTTTAATTCGTCAACAAGTCACACTCATTTAAAACTCTCTATTTCCTTCAACCCCAATTGGGTCGGACTTAAACGGTTAACAACACAGCTTCCGGGTGGCCTTAGGGAGTTTATGGAGTCTTTTCTTCTCTGCACTGGTAGCAGACTTTAGGAAACTGTTGAATGGGAAAGCAGACACCATCCCTATTGTGAGGCCTACGTCATGATAGCCTTTCACTCTGGTGAGTGTGGATCCTTTCAGCTAGCTCACCAGCTTTCCAGAGAAACTCAACACGGTGCCGCTGCACTAAATGACACTCGCATACCTAGACGGTGAGCATAGTATCAGTTATCTGAGCGTCAGTGCCCCTGAAGACATTTCTCTACATCCTACAGTGACCTCAGTCAAATATAATGTTGCTCTCCTGGAGGACTCTTCCCGGCAGCTCGTATTTAAATAACTCACAGAGAGTCCTCGTCGTGAGTCTGATGAGTAAATTAATGTGTATTGGGAGAGATGGAGGTCATCATGTTGAATCAGTACCTTCTCTGACAGTGGCAGCTGTGACTTTCAGGCATCTCCTCACAGCACACGGCTATATTGTGCTGGAATTATCTGCCCTGTCTATCAGACACAGTTTCATCTCCCTGACACACTTCAAGGACAAAAGTGGAATATTTACAGAGACGCCAGAGATGGCTGTTTAGCATGTCTGCCATAATCCACTCATAATCACTTCACTGTTTATTTTGAACAGAGGTCATGCATTTTCTTCTCCATCCACACACTGATGCACCAATAAAACGCTTTTACATGTTAACGAGTAAAAAAAAAGGAATCGCTGACACGGTGCAGTTTAGAATACTCGTAAACTGCTGTGTTGTGCTGAGCAGTGAAGACTAGACTTCCCTCACCTAAGCCACATCTTGCAGTTCTATTTAATTCATGCATTTTTTAGTCATTTGCAAGCGTTCCCATCCAGTATTCAGATACTATTTGGATGTCTGATTGTTCTCCGCCATGTCTTTTGTTCTTTGCCACACCCACAATCTAAGCTTCTTTTTGGCGAATATCTCATTTCTCAGTTTAGAAAATGTACCAAAGCGGGGGTACCCAACTAGTCGATCGCGGACTGATTCCAATTCAACGGCCAGGTGTGTAGAAAAAAAAAGTCATTGTTTCCAACTCAGCGACTTTGACGCTATATTTCGCAAATATCAGACCCTCGAGCCGCTAGAGTTGCTAAAATTTAGCGACCATTTGGAGGTTTTTCAAAAAAGCTTCAATCTGGCGTCTTTTTCTGGTGTTATTGAAGATTTTTGGAGTCGGTGATGTGAAGTACATTTTTACACCTGTAATTAATGAGCAGCACCTGTTGCTGTTGTGGCCCCTCCCCCTCGTACAGCGGTGCGTGTGCGCGGAAAAGGTCTGTGGTAGATCTCAGGAGATTTGATATTCGAAAAGTAGATCTTGGGACAAAAAAGGTTGGGTAGCCCTGCAAACCTTTAAACAGTGGTGGATGAAGTACTCACTTTTTGTATTTAAGTAAAAGTACAGATACTTAGGCAAAAAAATTTAAAAGTACCAATAAAAAAATCTACTTAAGTAAAAGTACAAAAGTAGTTGGTGTAAATTGTACTTTTTAAGTAAAAAGTAAAAGTATTCGATCATAATTCAAATGTTATTTTTTGTGTGATAGGGTGTCACCATGGTAACCAGGATAAACACTCTGCAGGGGTGTGACCCCCCCCTCTCCCGCCTCTTTTGGTCCACAAAATAAATAAATAAAATAAAATAAAATAAAAGGAAAGGGGACAAGTCAAGCTATCCCCTAGAAGGGCCAGTGAATGGGCACCAAAATGGAGGAAAATGACACTTATTTTTTAAAATGTTTTGGGGGGGAGACCCCCAGTCACTATATATTGGCTTTGTCTAAGCCCCACCCCCTTTAGAAAATTCTAGATCCGCTCCTGCTCTGTGTAATGATGGCTCAACTTTTTATTTAGAAGTAAACACAACAAACAACGATCTTCTGACTCTTTTTAATTTGTACTAGATTTGATGTTAGGTTTTTAAATGAATGTGGAAAATGTTTCTCGATTCATGACTTCTTCTCCCGATCAACTGCTTCTTTTGATTTTGGCGATGCGGCTTCAAGATGCGCTAAAAAAAAAAAAACTGTGTATTTTTCAAATTCCTGGACGAAAATGTAACGAAAAATGTAAAACACACTTTTAAAAAGTAGCGAAGTAAAAGTACAGATATTTGCTCTAAAAATGTAGTGAAGTAAAAGTAAAAGTACCGGTCTTAAATTTTACTTAAGTAAAGTACAGATACACAATTTATTACTTAAGTACAGTAACGAAATACATTTACTTCGTTACGTTCCACCACTGCTTTTAAACACCCGTGTTCCACCTGATAATATAAAGTTTTTTTAAAATAACTAATTAATTACATTTTAAGTTCCTAATGAACAATCAGACGTCGTTGCCTCTTTATTCCACATACCTGAAGGGGGGAAAAAAAAAAAAACACCGTACATTTTTGTAAAAATTTCTGACTGGGAAAGCAAAGAACTCCAGGAGAGATAACCGGCGTCCTCCTTCTTGCATATTGTACATTTTTAATGAGTGAAACTTCAAGGTGAATTTTAAATATCTCAGTGCCAAAGTATGTGAGCCAAAAGTGTTGCTTTGCTCTGTTTTTTGCATCTTTGGTTGCAATTTAAGAAAAAAGAAAAAAACTCTTAAGGAAAGTCTTAATTTGTAGTGATCTGTCAGACCGTCAGGGTTATTTTTTTGCTGGCCTTGAACATTTTGTTTCTAAAACTCCAGCTTGTATTTATTAGCTTTTGAACATGGATTTTTTTTTGGCAATTGGAGATAGCTGGTCTGTTTTATTTCACAACTTTGCAAATGGCGTCTTTACATATTGAAGAATTTAACCAATAACATTTAAGTTAGTCTTTGCTGCTGGGTAGACTTGAAGTAAATTGTGTCTGCCTGGAGGCCTTCAATATCTATTCTGTTGTATTTTATTGACAAAATAAAAGTTTATGGAATATTTTTTGCTTGAACAGAATAAATTTGAGGTGACGATGCCTTTAAGAAATCAAGTGGCGTACCTGACTAGGATAGACAAAGATCACGCTGGCTAACACTGGCTAACGCTGGCTAACGATGGTTAACAATGGCTAACGCTAGCTAACAGCACGTTAGCAAAGTCTCGTATCGGAAACGTAATTTTGATGGTTTAAAAGCTATTTTATCAGCTTTCGATGACTGAAGGAGATGGAATCAAATATCAGAGTCACAGTCAAGACAAACTTCAAGCAGCGTCCACGGAAACATTTTTAACCCGAAATTTGTGAATCGCAAATATTCTCGACATCTACAGCGCTTTTCTACCTGCGTTGGCACTGAAAGTGCTTTACATCGTAGCTCACATTCAACCATTCCCATTCTCACCCACCCAAGATGGGACCCACCCTTAGTCACCCATCCCTTTCACCCTTTCCCTAACCCTAACCCTATTCCATGGGGAAGGGGGACTCAGTGAGTAGGCCGACCGCCCTATATCTAGAGGGTTGCTGGTTTGATCCTCCGCCAAGAGTTCATGCCGAGGTGTCCTTGAACAAGACACCGAACCTCCGATTGCTCCTGATGGTGGTTTCCACCTTGCATGGCAGCATCCCGATCAGGTAGGAATGGGTGAATGTGAGCTACACCGTTAAGCGCTTTGAGCGCCAACGCAGGTGGAAAAGCGTTCTATAAGTAGAGTCCATTTACCATTCACACACACATTCATACCTGATGGTGGAAGATGGCATGCAAACTGTAAACCACCATCAGAACCAATTGGGGGCTCAGCGTCTTTCTCAGGGACACCTCAACATGAACTTGGGGCGTGGAGATCAAACCAGCGACGCGCGGTTACAGGATGCTAACTCTACCTACTGAGCCATCCTTCAGTATGACGGAACAGGTTGGAATTTCAAAATCAGTAATAAAAGTACAGGATAGGTTTCACTTAAAAATGAACCGAATTTCAAATAATACAAATAAAATATTACAAAATGATCTAAACAATATTGTATTTTTTTTTGTTTTTGGCGGGACTAGCTTGTTTGAGTAGGGACATTATTGTGGTTCACCACTGGTATTGTTGTGGTATTCAGTCAGTCAGTTACCCATGTTCTTAACCACCTATCCCTTACCGGGTTGGCGGAGCCCATCCCGACTGATTCGAGGCGAGGGGCAGGGTACACCCCAAACAGGTCGCCAGTTGCGGGGCCACACACATAAAACCATACAAACTCAATATGGCACCGGCCAATCAACTTAACATGCATGTTTTTGGAGGGTGGCAGGAAACCGGAGTACCTGGAGAAAACCCACATATACACAGAGAGAAGCCTTGACCCCACTTGGGACTTGAACCCACAACTTTCTTGCTGTGAGGCCACTGTGTTACCCACTGTGCCACCAGACCGCCATTAAATTATTTACCAAACATTATTAATTTAAATAAACATAAAGACATATTATAATATCTCCTGGTTGAATTCAAAAAGACATCAATATCCTTTCTAATTTCTTCATTTTTATTTGTTTTTATTTGAAAAGTTAAAATTTCAACATTTTAACTTTTTTTTTTATTATTATTTTTATTTTTCCCTCACCCAGGAAATTTGTATGGTGCACTACTACACCACAGCAATGTGCCACGACGGCGCCAATGATGGTAGAAACAGGGGGTTAGTTGTCTTCTCCAAGGACCCTAGACGTGAACTCAGTGGGAATCAAACCTGCGAACTTTCGGTTAACGGGTGAATGTTCTACCACTGAGCCACTGTCTCCCCCCAGAACATGCAAACTCTACACAGAAATGCCAGTGTTCCAAGCCTTGCCCCCACCTGGGACTTGAACCCATGACTTTCTTGCTGTGAGACCACTGTGCTACCCACCGTGCAGCCTGATGTAGTATTCTTATTTTTTTTTTTTTTTAGTGGTTCTTTTTTAAACAGGTTTTCCTTGTTCATGTAGTTTAACTTTCCCTGTGGCTGTAAACGTGGGGAATGTCACAACCATTTCATACTCTTTACAGTTCAAAAGTCACAGTATGGTGTGACTTCCAACAGGCCCTCCCACCACAGCCCGCACCTGCCTCCTCCTACAGAGGGGTCTTACTTTACTCCAGACCTCGGGTAATACCCCGGCTGCAATCGAGAGAGTGGAGGTCAAAGGCTGAGGGTTAATGTCTCCTGACACTCCACCGCTCACTCCTGAGACAATCAGGCGTCTAAATCTAAACTCTGCTCTGTTTTGGTGAATGCCACCGCAGGGCTGACCCTTGCCCACACATTCATATTTTTAAACCATTTTTTTTTTATTATGTGGAGCACAACTCAAACAAAGCAGCCAGAGAACTTCTTTACTGAGTGGATGAACAAATCAAATCTGCATCCATTCATCCTGTAGTTCACACGATAATCTGCCCCAGTGACCACCCAGTGAACCTGCACCGGCACTAAAGGTGAGTCACAGATAAAGCAGCAACGATACCATGACGCCATATTAGGGCTGCACTGAGAAGCATAAATCTACATGTTTTTTTTTTTTCCGACACGAGTTACGATGTTTACATTTAGGTTTAAATAGAATTTTGTGACGAAACTTGAAGTTAAAGTATTCAGAGTAAAATTTAGTCCTTAAAATGATATAAGATCAGTCTCAAATCCTTTCCGGATGGGATTAGGTTTTATTAGGTCGAATCAGTTTCATTCCAATGAGAATTCCCATGTCGGAGATTTTTTTTTTCAGTGTTTTATTTATTTATTTATTTATTTGTAGCATTTGAATCATTATGTCTGATTTGTTTCTCATTTCAATCCTTATGTTTGGAATTTTTTAGTTTGTAAAAATCCATATGCTTATAAAATTGACTGAAAAAGATTCCCTGAATTTCTAAGATTTGGGGTTTTTTTTAATCTTGTGTGAATTGATAGTGTGGAAAAGAGGTGAAGAAACGTGTGCATGCATGTTGGAACGGGTGGAGAAAAGTATCAGGTGTGATAGAAGAGTACATTGCTGTCATCTTCCAATTGTCTGAAGTCACGTTCAGGCGGCACAGGCCAAGCGGGAAGTTCCGGCCTTCCTCTCTCAAGCTACTTCTTTGCTCAGCGAGCATTCGTAGATACAACCAGACCAGACAAGAATTTATCAAGTGTTAGGTCTCCCTTACCGAGACCTAAAAAAAAGAGAGATAAAGAAGGTGGAAGATTTTAAGTACTTAGGATCAACAGTCCAAAGCAATGGAGAGTGTGGAAAAGAGGTGAAGAAACGTGTGCATGCAGGTGGAACGGGTGGAGAAAAGTATCAGGTGTGATGTGTGATAGAAGAGTACATTGCTGTCATCTTCCAACTGTCTGAAGTCACTTTCAGGCGGCACAGGCCAAGCGGGAAGTTCAGGCCTTCCTCTCTCAAACTGCTTGTTCTTTGCTCGGTGAGCATTCAAAGACACAACCAGACCAGCCAAGAATGTATTAGATGTTAGGTCTCCCTTACCGAGACCTAAAACGAGCGATAAAGAAGGTGGAAGATTTTAAGTACTTAGGATCAACAGTTCAGAACAATGGAGAGTGTGGAAAAGAGGTGAAGAAACATGTGCATGCAGGTTGGAACAGGTGGAGAAAAGTGTCAGGTGGGATTTGTGATAGAAGACGAGTACATTGCTGTCATCTTCCAACTGTCTGAAGTCGCGTTCAGGTGGCACAGGCCAAGCGGGAAGTTCAGGCCTTCCTCTCTCAAGCTACTTGTTCTTTGCTCGGTGAGCATTCAAAGATACAACCAGATCAGACAAGAATGTATTAGATGTTAGGTCTCCCTTACCGAGACCCAAAACCGAGAGATAAAGAAGGTGGAAGACTTTAAGTACTTAGGATCAACAGTTCAGAACAATGGAGAGTGTGGAAAAGAGGTGAAGAAGCGTGTGCAGGCAGGCTTGAACGGGTGGAGAAAAGTATCAGGTGTGATGTGTGATAGAAGAGTTTCAGCTAAAATGAAAGGAAAAGTGTAGAAAACCGTGGTGAGACCGGGGTGGGCAAACTTTTTGACTCGTGGGCCACATTGAGTTCTGACATTTGCCAAAGGGGCAGGAACAGGAGCAGATGGATGGTATGCTTTGGTAATCTCACTCAGTGGAGAAAAATTACACATCTTGGGATCCAGAGTGCACATGCTTTAATTTGCTAGGTTTTGAAATCCAACATGCTTGTTTTTGTGCGTTTATGTGTACCGATAGCTTTCCCTATCTACACGCACTGTTTATTTTGACAACGTGCGGATCACAAACACACACACATTTTATTGGGAGCAGTGCTGTTGTTTTCGCAACAAAGCCAATAAATCTAGAGTGCACCATCTAGTGAGAAAACATCAGAATTGCGGGCAATTAAAACATTACGGTTCATTTATTTAAAAAATTTTAAGTTCGACGGGCCGGATTTAACCGTTCAACGGGCCACATGTGGCCCTCAGGCCGTAGTTTGCCTATGCCTGGTCTAGAGACAGTGGCACTGAGGAAAAGACAGGAAACAGAGATGGAGGTAGCAGAGATGAAGATGCTGAGGATCTCTCTGGGAGTGACCAGGATGGACAGGATCAGAGGAACAGCACATGTTAGAGGTTTTAAAGTCAGAGAGGCCAGACTGAGATGGTTTGGACATGTACAGAGGAGAGAGAGAGAGTACATCAGAAGAAGGATGCTGGATTTGGAACCACCAGGAAAGAGGCCTAGAGGAAGACCAAAGAGGAGGTTCATGCAAATCACGTTGTTTTCAGTCAACCTATTTTCCAGTGATTGTGAAATTCCAGTGAATCCTAGTGAAATCATTTTGTAGCTCTCACCTTTACCCTCCTGCTTCTTTACAAGCTTATTGTAGAAGAACGGCCCTAAAAATAGAACTTTTAACATGTAAACACAGGCTGTACGATCGAGAGCACTTCTGCTTTCTGTAGATCGAGTCAGAAATAGGTTTATTTTTTATGTTTCATTTCTAATCTTAACTTTTTCTCTTTAATCTCAATATTTTTATTACTTTATTCACACAAATGTTATTTTTTATTTTTTTTTAATACTTTATTAATCCCTCACTGGGAAATTTGTGTGTTTAGCATTTCACCGCAGCAGGCTGCCACCTATGATGGCGCCAATGGTGGGAGAAATGGGGGTTTAGGTGTCTTCTCCGAGGACCCTAGACGTGAACTCAGTGGGATGCGAACCCGCGAACTTCTGGTCCACCACTGAGCCACCGTCTCCCCTTAAGTTTTTATCCAACTTTTTGATAACTTTTATTTATGTTATTTTTTTATATTATTTATTAAAAAATGTGTTTGGTTTTTTTTTTTTTTAATTTTTTCACTCCTGTAAATTTATTTTGTAATTATTTCCAAAAATGATTTCTGTCTTCAATCCTGATATTTTTTTATCTTTGCAATTTCAAACTTTATTTAAATTTTATTTCAGACATTTTCATTGACCCGCGACAGACTGGCGACCTGTTCGGGGTGTACCCTGCCCATCGCCTTAAAATTAGCCGGGATGGGCTCTGGCACCCCCGGCAACCCCGAAAGGGACAGACGGATAAGAAGATGACTGACTGACTGACATTTTCATTGTGATCCTAATTTAATTTAATGTGACCATATTATGTTTTGATATTTTACACAAATTACGACGACGTTTAACATTTTTTTTCAGATTTTAATCCCAATGTTGATTATTTGCACACATTTACTGAGAAGGCAGGTTGACAACGTTGTTAAAAAAAAAAAAAAGTCGGTCGTGTAAAACAGCGAAAGCCCGTTTTAGTGTGTGTTAAAACCTCTCCCTCTAAAAGTGTCACACTTCCCATTTTTGTGTTATCTCTGGTCACAGCTGGCGAACATCTGTAAGCCAACCCTCTTAACACATTGCATAAATAACACCGTGACAAAATGTTTTTAGTGAGACGCAGACTTCTTGTCACTCACAATCTGTCCCCATGCGGCGGGGTCAAAGGGCAGACGAGGCTGGAGCAGATTTCTGTGAAAAGCATCAGGGGCAAAGTTCATTCTGTCCTGGTTAGAGGAGAAGAACAGGGGCTGAAGGGGGAGGGCGGGGGGGTCCGGGGGGGGCGGATGAATGGGAGGATATTGTATCTCCATTTATGTGACATTCAGGGTGAAAGTTCAAAGATGAAAGGTCGCTTCGGTTCAGAGGTTACAAGGTGAGATACTGTCCAAATTGCTGAGGCAAGTCGGCCTCGACTCACTTTAACAGCTCACCACGACGGGGGCCAATCAGAAAACAACCCGAAACATAAAGTTTTTTTATGGATAGCACTTTGCGGAGGACTTTGATCAGACTTTTTAACAACGACCGCATTCAAAAATGCAAATGCTAGGTAACACCTCCCGCGAACAACAACCTTGTAAAAGTAAACTATCCCATTTAAGCTCGCTGACATGTTCAGCACCGCCTCTGTTTATATTACTGGCAATGAACTGAATCACTGTTTAAACACCACAGTGGGGTTACGGCAGGTTAGAAGGCACAGCATCCAACTGGCTGGATCCAAGTGGCCCATAACACAGCGTGATGTGATAACACAGACGTGGGAGGAAGAGGAGAACTCGACCCTCCCCGCCCCCGTCCTGTATGTGGAGAGGGAAACAGACAGGGATGGTAGAAGTAGGTTATGTTGTTGTGTTCTTCTACACGAGAACACTGATGTTCCTCAGCTCCTTGGGGACATTTTGTTCAAGGCCAGGCGGAGATGACACACCGCAGGCCACTGGAGCTGATAGCACTGATTAGCACAAGATGACAAAAAACAAAAAAGCAGGACGGAAAAAAAAAAAAAAAATTCAATGTGTTATCATGGAATTAGAACAAATCAAGTGTTTAGTTCTAGGACCGCCGCAGCTGTCATTTTGACCGCACGTTACTTTAATATGCTAATTAGAATACGTAAAAAAACCGAGGAGGTTGACCTTTTATGACTTTTAGGCCACGGGTATTTTTGAAAACGTGTATATTTTTATACGTTTTTTCTGCCATCAACACGAAAACTGAGTTTTTTTTTTACTCAAAATTGGCGGTTTTGAAAACTCCGACCAAAGTGAAGATTTTTGGAAAACTCCGTTTATGCGTTTGCGCGTGGACGTGCGAAAATGGAGATTTGCGTTTTTTTGCGTCACTACCTGCGACAAGTAAATAAATAAATGAAATAGCCTACTCTATTCATCCCTCACCGGGGAAATTTGTGTACTGCACTCCTTACACCGCAGCAGGTTGCCCTTCGACGACGCCAATGGTGGGAGAAACGGGGGTTAGGTGTCTTCTCCAAGGACCCTAGACTTGCTGTCTCTGGGACGCAAACGCGCGAACTTCGGTCCGCGCGCGAATTTCCGGTCCGCGCTCGAACGCTCTAACCACTGAGCTGCCGTCTCCTCCTAGTAATGCACATACGTCATTTGTGTGCGTCCTTATTTGGATCGTCTATATTTTTCTGTAATTTATTAACTTTATAGTCGATGACGACTTTTAAAAGTAATTCCACCTCCTTGTCGGTCCACACAAAAGAGATGCCTGGCACCATGTTTCAGGTTTTGCCGAAATGACGACAGAAGTGCTCTGATTGGATGGCTTAGAACTTACGTTTACATCAATACGGCCGACTACTGGTCTGGCATGCTCATAACCGCACTTAGAAGCGTATTTATACGGCTCCGGATGGACGTGGATAATTTGAAAACGGTTACGTGTGGACGTGAGTGTTTTCCCAAAACGGAGGACAGTAGATATGTGTTTTCAAAAATACCCAGCTACGGGTGGCCGGGCCTTAATATAAACATGTTTTCTCTTTTGTTATGAATTTTTTGTTTTCTAAAAATTAGCATTTCAAAATTTAGGCAAAATTGAAGCATTTTATCTCCTCTAACCTGCTGCGCCCCACAGCAGCTGGGAGGAAGCGTGCATTGGAACTTGTTGCTATGTTGCTGTGGCAACAAACACCTTTCTATGGACACACATAAGTGTTTGTGTTTTTATTAGTAGAGAGAGACAAGGAGGACACTGACGCCATTACAGAAACATTTTAGAAAGGTTGAGTGAGATATTATTGAAGAGAGTAAAAAAATTATTGTCTGAATAAAGTCTGCCATGTTTTCTAGATAAGTTAAAAAAATGTCCCAATAACTTTTGGAACCAATTTGATCATTTACACTGACTTTTGAACCCCTATCCTCATTCCTCATGACGAGGGTTAGAGGCCCGTTAGTGTGTCAGACTCTCCATTTAAAAAAATAGTTTGTATTTTCGACTTAAAAAACACAAACTCATAAAAACGTAGCAATCCAAATTAGTTATATTTTATCGGAACACGTACAGAAACAGTGAATGTTTCACACAATTTTTACGTAAGACAGTGGCTCAGTGGTTAGAGCCGTGGAGCAGTTGCCTGCGGACCGGAAGTCAACCAGAATTTTGTGGGTTCACAACCTACTGAATGCACGTCTAGGGTTCTTGGAGAAGACACCTAAGCCCTGTTTCTCGCGCCATTGTGGCAGCCTGCTGCGGTGTAGGAATGCAGCACACAAATTTCCTGGTTGAGGGGTGAATAGAATGAGTAAAAAAATTTAGTTTTAAATTGTGTTTGAATCCCTTTTGTATAAATTTTGTAAAATTAGGTTGTAGGAAAAAAACAAAACAAATAGAATTATTTGTGAGGACCCCTCCCTTCACAGTGACACATGCTAACACCAGGTAGCCGCCTCGATGCCTTGTTCAAGGGCACCCCCAATGCTGTTTATGTTGTTCATTTTCTCCACTTGGTCAGTGTGTGCTTAGGCGGGTTGTAAATCTCCTCCACTTTGGCAGATATATTCTTTTAACTCTCATATTTTGGAGCTCGTCCAACAGTGGACTTGATGATTTGTTTAGAGATGCTAGCCCTAAAGGTTCTTTGGGGCTCTTCCCATGTAATCCTTCAAAGAGTGTTTTATGAACCCTCTTTTGTATGAAGGTTGACAGATTAAGGAGTAATTGTAGAGTTTCCGTTTAACTTAAGTCTCCCCATTAATCTGCTGTTTATTTTAAAACAAAGCATATGAAGACAGGATGATTACTTACTAAATGTGGGGTAATAAATTACAGGTTCTCGACGGAATCTGTTGCACGCTGCGATTTACTTTAGGTTGGAGAATTCTTGGAGCTTTTCTATTTCATGGTACCTCACATTGGAAAAGTTAGATTCTCTTATGTTCAATAATTATTTTTTTTTTTTATGTTTCGTTCCGTCATCTTCCGCTTATCTGGGGCCGGGTCACGGGGGCAACAGCCTCAGGCGGGAAGCCCAGGTTTGTATTTCCCCGGTTGCATCCTCTAGCTCACTCGAAAGGTCCGGGGTCTGCCTCTTGGTCTCCTCCCGGTGGGATGTGCCCGAAACACCTCACCAGCGAGGCGCTTGGGAGGCATCTTGACCAGATGCCCAAACCGCCCCATCTGGCTCCTCTCGACCTGGAGGAGGAGTGGCTCGACACCAAGCTCCTCCCAAATGGTAGAGCTCCTCACCCGATTTCTGAGTGAGAACCCAGCCACCCTGCAGAGGAAGCTCATTTCGACCACTTGTACCCGCGATCTCATTCTTTTGGTCACCACCCACATCTGGTGACCATAGGTGAGGGTTGAACGTAGATCGACTTGTAAATCGAGAGCTTTGCTTTTCGGCCCAGCTCTCTCTTTACCACGACGAACCGATGCAGCGTCCTAGTTATTGTTGACGCCGCACCGATCTGCCTGTTGATCTCCCGCTCCATCCTTCCCCCACTCGTGAACAAGACCCCGAGATACTTAAACTCCTCCACTTGGGGTATGACCCTGTCCAAATAACGTTCATGTATGTAATGTATGTAATGTATAAGCATCTTCAATAATGTTTACCAATGGGTAAACATCGTACTGGGTGTACCCTGTTATTTGCCAGTTTAGGTTTTGGTGCCCCCTCCGACCCAACTATCAGCCAAGCGGTTAATATGGTTTGAGAGGTCTGGGTGTAAAGCGACATGCTTGAATACTCGATCCTGGTTTATGGTCCTCGTTTCTGGAAGGGATCAAAGTTCTCGTTTTGGCGCCTGGGATGGCTTCCTGGGTCTTTGCCTCAGATCTTTAGAGGGTGTGGTTAAGTTTGCTCCTCCTCCTTCCCAAAAAACTTAGCTTTTGTGATTTTATTTACAGAATTGGTGACAAAATGGCAATTACTTTTATGGACTGAATTCGTAGTTCCATCAGAATTCCACCTAATTTTGTTTTTGGGGACTTCTAGATTGGATCTCTTCTTTTTGCAGATGATGTGGTCCTGTTGGCTTCATCGGATCGTGATCCCCAATTCTCCCTGGACCAATTTGCTGTAGAGTGTAAACCGGCTAGGATGGGATTCAGCTCCTCCAAATTTGAGACCATGGTTTCTCGCCCAGAAAAAGGGCGGAGTCTTGTTCACAATTGCAGAAAGGATGGAGCGGGAGATCGACAGACGGATCGTAGCGGTGTCTGCAAAAACTAGGACGCTGCATCGGTTTGTTGTGGTCAAGAAAGAGCTGAACCAAAAAGCAAAACTCTCGATTTACAAGTCAATCTACGTTCCTACCCTCACCTATGGTCACCAGCTGTGGGTGGTGACCGAAAGAATGAGATCACGGATACAAACGGCCGAGATGAGCTTCCTCTGCAGGGTGGCTGGGTTGTCGCACAAAATAGCGTCATTTTCAAAATCTTGTGAATATCTTCTAAACCATTCAAGGGTTTTTAATGAAACTGCCTACAGTCACTCAATATCATTCTGTTCCGTTGGCTTCCGCTTATCCAGGGCCGGGTCACGGGGGCAACAGCCTCAGACAAGAAGCCCAGGCTTCTCACACCCCGGCTGCATCCTCCAGCTCACCTGGAAGGATCCCGAGTCGTTCCCCAGCCAGCTGTGAGACATAGTCTCTCCAGCGAGTCCGGGGTCTGCCTCTTGGTCTCCTCCCGGTCGGACATGCCCAAAACTTCTCACCAGCGAGGCACTTGGGAGGCATTCTGATCAGATGCCCGAACCACCCCATCTGGCTCCTCTCGACCTGGAGGAAGAGCCGTTCGACACCGAGCTCCTTCCGGATAGAAGACCTCCTCACCCGATCTCTGAGTGAGAGCTCAGCCACCCTGTGGAGAAAGCTCATTTCAGCCGCTTGTTTCCGGGATCTCATTCTTTCGGTCACCACCCACAGCTGGTGACCATAGGTCACTTAACACCAACTATAGAAAATGTTTGTGAGCATGTTAACTCCCAAACCAGTGAAATGATCATACTGAAACTGCCCACAATTACTCACTACCAACTCTAGATGAACTTTGGCGATCTGCTCCAAAGTTGTCATATCTTTCTAAAGTCGTTTGAGGCCCACAAAAAAAAAAAAAAAAAAGAAAAGAAATCGAGACAAACTCCACCCACTGACCTGTTTTTTGGAAATTCATACTAAAAGATAAACATTGATAACATGACATTTAAAACCACGCGACTCCTTCACTTGGTTATTACACACACATTAAATATTCATTACTATTAATAGGATGAGTGTGTGACAGTGTGTATAGGAGTGTGTGTGTGTGATCCAAGATTTGAAACATTGTAACAACGTTTTTTTTTTTCTTTGAATGCCCAGCACTTTGGATTGCTTTGTGGTGTGTGTAAGTGTGTGTGTGTGTGTGTGTGTGTGTGTGTGTGTGTGTGTGTGTGGGCAGGAGGTTTGTTCCTTTAAGGGTGGTGTCAGCAGCAAGCAGAAGAGGAGGAGGAGGAGGAGTGTGGCAGTCTCTGCTCACTTCTCCACAGCTCGATCACACTCTGAGAATAAACAATTCCCACAGACCCCAGCACTCCTCTGAACAATCAAACAATCAAACATCCACAGATTTTTTTTTTTTTTTCGGACTAACATGTTTTTTCCTCTCTCCTCATTTTGAGCCGGTGCTTCCGTCGTTTCTGATCCTGCCATTGGATTTGCTTCGAAATAAAAAAAAAAAAACGATGCGCCTCTCCGGCTGACGGTGCGGAGGACGACGCAGGTAAGCGGGGAGCTGGGAAAACCATGCCGGACTCAAACGCACCGCAACATTTACACTCATTTTTAACATTTTTATTTAAAAAATATCAACATAGATCAACATGCCACATTAAATGAGAATCAGTCTAAGCTAGAATCGCCTATGTTCGGGTGTGTATGTGTGTGTGTGTATGCTGGAAAGAGGCGCATATGGATAGAGCCCTGCTGTATCCATATGCGCCCAGAAGTGATCACGGGAATAAAAACCTGTAAATCTTCGATCTTAATTATCACCACTAAACATTTTTATCTCTTAACCAATAAATCAACTCAAATAAGAGGTGTTTTAGTTTCAAATAAAAGCCAAAATGTTTGTGTGTGTGTGTGTTGGGTGGCTCCGTGATGCCTTCATGAACCTTGGTGTCGTGGTGTGTCATGTATTGCTGTACAGCTACTGTAGTTTTTAGCACCACCAATGGGAAACACATCCCATTTACAGACACTAGTCTGTAAATAAGTCATTACCGCTCCTAAATGGAGATGTTTTCCAACTTGATCCGTATCACTGATGCAGTGATTTATCTTCTTAAAGTCTGTTATTTAAATGAGTAAGGGGGTGTATGGATGGATGTCTAGATGGGAGACCCTGTCAGGTAACAGAATGGACAGTCAACATGGTGGTAAAAGGGTTTGAAAATAAGCAAACAGTTGTTGATCCAACAAGTTGGCATCATCGAAGTCGAAAATTCCTTGGATTTGAATTTTCAAGCTTACCCGATTTCACCTGTGCCAGAGATTCATTTCGATCACCTCAAGTAAACATGGGGTTCATGTAGCAGCTTGTCGTTTCTTTGTGCCAGCTGTTGGGGTTTTTTTTTTGTGTGTGTGTATTTGTGCAGGTTAAAAAAAATAAATCAGTTGGTTTGTTGGACTTTGGAATGGCGCGGAGGCAAAAGGTCGTCGTTACTAGAAGGAAGGCAAAGTCCATCTTTTACTGAAACAAGTGATCAATTCCTAAAGTTTAAGTGAAGATTCAAGAACATGAAGCCGCTGGGAACAAAAAAATCTTTTTGTAATGTAAAGAAAAAAAAAAAATCAAACTTTTTTAAAGCCTCTAAACACCATCTGTGCCTGGAGATGTGCCTTTTTAGCCTTTCTTTTGTCCAACGTTTAAGCTGCTTAATTATTTGACCTGAACTCACACAAGATGTTCAAGGTAATTCAGGTTGCCTCGGATTACTAAAAAAACTCCACTTTTCAAGGCTGAGAAAAGAAAAGCATGCTTAAAGCTAGTGTAGGGGCGGGGGGAGGGGGGTGAGTGAAAGAAAACTAGGAAAGATTCAAATAGTCTGATGCAAATAATGTGAAACCTGCAGAAAAGTCACAGGACGGGATTCTGAGGGTTTTACGTCCATCAGTTTCCTCATTTTATGAATCTTTATCTGCTCAAAAAGAAGCAGGAACGTTTGAAAACGACACTTTGGGACATGTGTGTCATTTTATTTCTATTACTCAGCACTAGGATAATGTCTCAAAGAACTTTATATAAAACTAATCAGGCTCAAAAACGGAATCAGATGTTAAACTAAGCCAAATTTGGACAGTCCCAAATTTGGAGCCTCCTTCTCGGAGAGGAAAAATCTCCGAAAGAGCAAGTTGGAGGAGGAAAAAATGAACCTGAGTGATCTTAATCCAGCAGAATGTGTACCTAGGACTGCGAATGACAGACTCATCCAGGATAGCATACGTCATATTACTTGTACGTGGTAGATGGGCTTCATCCAGACAGCTTGGAGATAAAGTTAGGGGTCCAGATGTGAGATGGTAGCTCAGTGTTTAGAGCGTTCGCCGCGAATCGGAAGTCAACCGGAAGTTCGCAGGTTCGCGTCTAAGTCCTTGGAGAAGACACCTAACCCCCCGTTTCTCTCACCATTGGCGCCGTCATAGGTGGCAGCCTACTGCGGTGAAATGCAGCACATAAATTTCCCGGTGAGGTATTAATAAAGTATATTAAAAAAAAAAAAAACAAAACGATGGGACCAGCTGAGGTCCAGATGTTGGTGAGACATCCACCAGAATCCAGGCATCTGGAACAGTCCTCACTTGGACGGGAAAAAATTTGAGTTATCAACAAATTGTGAACAGTGATTGGTTCATTTTAGGAATAAAAACAATATCAAATTACCAAAAATATAGAAGGTGGCAGTGGCTCAGTGGTAGAGCGTCTCTCGAACCGGAAGATCGCAGGTTTGCATCCCATTGAGCTCATGTCTAGATGTCCTTGGGGAAGACACCTAACCCCCTGTTTCTCCCACCATTGGCGCCATCGTGGCAGCCTGCTGCGGTCTAATGCAGAATTCCTTCAGAATTCAAACGCCAGGTTGTTCTTGGCCAGGGATTTTGTGATCTGCCACGCCCACATTCTGGCGTAAGTAGAAAGTGTTTTAGCGCACACGCTCTGTCCAAAGGAGCGCCATTTTTATGCTCACTCAAAAATAAACAATACAAAAGAAAAGGCCTTGTGACAGACTGGTGACCTGTTCGGGGTGTGCCCTGCCTTTCGCCTTGAATTAGCCAGGATGGGCTCCGGTCCTTCGCAACCCCATAAGGTATAGACGGTTAAGAAGATGACTGACTGACCAAAGAAAAGACGCTAGCTTTGCTAACTTGATCCACTTTACACTACATTTGCGATACTTCCGTCATCCATGCACCCAAGAAGGCGGGACTAAGTAAGCAGCGAGAGGAGGGGGGAAATTACAGTGTCAAGAAAGTAAAGTGAAACTCAAGCTTATGAATACTTTTTTTTTTGGTAAATGTCACATTTTTGAGCGCACAATACGCCATTTTTAAATATGGAATGTATTCAAAGTGTATTTTGAACCATAAAAACAATTCAAACGTCACGACGCAAGAAAACTAAGGATGGGATCTTGTTTCTTGAGACACTGTGGAGGGAGAGAGAGGGCGTCTGAGGAACGTATAGTCCACCAGAACAAGTGTCATGCATTTACTGCAGAGTTCCTGATTTATTACAGACCTGGGAGATGCCCAGCACTTGTGTTGTTGGCCACTGAACATTGTTCAAGGGCACTTTGACTGGAGATGTTGAGGAACAGAAGTGCATTTCTCATGTACTTATCGGCCAGGACTTTGTCTGCACGCTGAAAATCCAAGCTGAAGACCTCCGGGCCATCAGCTCATTCCTCTAATTGTTTGGGCTCCGCAATATGGAAGCAAATTGTGCATTCAGCCAAATCATTTTACCGTCTATTCAGTACACACATCACTAATAACAAGATTTATTACCAACGCTGAGCAAAGACAGAGATTCACTCCACGGGGATCGATGGGTACGTCACGCGGCGCGATTTAGACATAGTTGGAGCCGATAAAAGCTCTTAAAATAAGAAGTTTAACATAACTTCTTCAGAAATCTAATATTGTGTGTATTTTTAGTGCATTTTACTACGTTTTTACTTCCTGGTAAAATAAAACAACATAAAAAGGAAAAAGATCATGGATACAAGCGACCGAAATGAGCTTCCTCCACAGGGTGAATGGGGTCTCACTCAGAGATCGGGTGAGGAGTTCTGCCACTCCTCCTCCAGGTCGAGAGAAGCCAGATGGGGTGGTAGATGCCCCCCAAGCGCCTCGCTAGTGAGGTGTTTTGGGCACGTCCCACCGGGAGAAGACCAAGAGGTAGACCCCGCACCCGCTGAAAAGACTATGTCTCACAGCTGGCTGGGGAATGACTCGGGATCCTTCTGGGTGAGCTAAAGGATGCAGCTGGGGTGAGAGAGGCCTAGGATTCTCGTCTGAGGCTGTTGCCACCGCGACCCGGCCCCAGTTAAACGGAAGACAACGGAAAGGAAAAAAAAATTAAGTTCTTACAAAATCTGCTAACTTTTAAGTTGTTTTTAAAACATTAATAAACAAAATCAAAGCTAAAAGGAAACAATTTTTTCTCAAAAATTGTCATCAAGATCTTCTTTCCTTGCGGCATCTTTCTTTCTAATATTTGCACCTGTGTCTTGTCATCCCCTGTTTTACATACGCCCTTGTGGCCTTCCCTCCGATGTCAGATCGCTTGCTGTTGTCATGATGAGTGCCTCCGTGTTTGGTCCCTACACGTCTGTTCTCGTTGTGCCTGCCTTGGACTCATGCCTGCACAGGAATGGGAAGGCCCCAGGACACATGCCTGCATCTACTGTATGCATCAGGCTCCAACAAATCAGCTACACAACATGACAAATGTGACTTTTTGATTTAAAAATACACATTTGAAGATTTAATGAAAATTTACTAGAAACTTGGCTGGATTTTGATAAGTTAAAAAAAAAAAGTATTATGGTATGGGCTTACTTTTTTAGTTAGGCAGGTATAGAGTGTGAATTTTAGATTTTCTCTGAATATTTTCTCGTTGTGTGAGTCCATTTAAGACAAACTAGTAACTCCTTGAAGCTAGAAAAAAAGGGATCACGATGGGGGGCGTTTTGAGCCCACTCCGTCCCATTTGGAGCCAATCACTCGGGCTCGTCTTGGTGTTTCTATCGTGAACAGAAGGCGACCAAAGTCAATGAAGCTCATTTTGATGACGAGGCAGGAAGTATAAAATGCCACTGCTTCTGGACAGAAACATGAACTCCTCCTCCTGCAGATTCTAAGAGCTGAACCAGATTCATCTGTTGAACTAAACACCTCCTTCCCCCTGCCCCCCGCCTCCTTCCCACCTCACCTTGGCCTCTGTGCAATGACAGGCCCTTCAATTATCTCCGCCGATTGATCGCCGCTGATTGCGATTGCCGTGAATTATTTAGACTTTGCTGAAATTGCTCACTGGATGGGACAGAGGCCAAAAGAGCAGAGAGATAGCAGGGGCAGAGGAGGTGCTGTGGAACCTTGAAACCACTCATAAACATCATCTGAACCCACTCGAAGGGAGAATGAGACTTTATCTCGGTCATTGTGGAATGGAACTAGCTCCCTTCTGTTTTTGCTGCTGCCCCCGGGGCGTTGGAGGTGCAGCAGGAAGACTTCTCCACCATCCAGTCAGGATGCTGCAGTCAGAGAAGTCTCTTCTTTGCCACAAGCAGGCCAATGTCACAGGCGTGAATGAGTGGGCGGCTTGCAGCGGGAATGAGGACAGGCGCTCGTAGAAAGGAGGCCTGCTCAGGCAGAAACCAGCTGTAGGGTCTCAATGGCATCTTTGGAGGTTTTGCTTTAACGTTTTAACGCTGCAGTGGGTAAACTTCGTTCTTAGGACCACATTAGACTTTTCAAACCAGCCCGCTGAACGTGATTACATTATTTTTTCTAGTATTTTTCTAATCAGAAATGCATTTTTCCGAAAATTACGATGTCACTTGAACGCACCCAAATCATTCTGTGAAAATAAGAGCACTTAAAAAATAAAAGTGGACAGAAAATTTTGTGCATCTATTTTTTTTTTCAAAATCGAGTGAAAAAATAGTTTATATATGAATATTATTTTGCTTTTGCTCTGAAAAATATTTGCAAAAAAAAAGCTTATAAATGCATTTATTCAGGATCACTTCCCATTTTCAACATTGTGGATTTCCCCCTTCCTCTCGCTCATCGCTTAGCCCCATCTGATTGGCATGTGCATAACAGCATACATCTGGTTTGAGTCTCGTTTGATCGTAAAGGGCATCGAGTTAGTAAACGTCACATACAATCCTTTATGTTCTTATTTTGGTGCTTTTTACGTAAAAACACACTTCCTGTTGGGACTGAGCCTGAGCAGAGCGCGTGCACTGTATTTCCTAGTTGTGTCAGAATGTGGGCATGATGGAGAACAAAATCCAAAGCCAAAAACAGGGAGGTATCCGAGTTGTGGACGGGAGAAATTACAGTCACACCTTCTTAACCATCTGTCCCTTTCGGGGTTGCAGGGGATGCCGGAGCCTATCCCGGCTGATTCAAGGCAAGGGGCAGGGTACACCCCGAACAGGTCACCAGTCTGTCGCAGGGCCACACACATACACTCATTCCTAGGGGCAATTTGGCACCGGCCAATCAACCTAACAGGCATGTTTTTGGAGTGTGGGAGGAAACTGGAGTACCCTGAGAAAACCCATGCAGACACAAGGAGAACATGCAAACTCCACACAGAAAGGCTTGTGTTCCAAGCCTCGTCCCCCACCCGGGACTCGAACCCACAACGTTCTTGCTGTGAGGCCACCGTGCTACCTACTGCGCCACCGTGCCACCCCCAAACTTTCAAGTTTCTCAGATAGAAATTCTCCTCTCCTCATTTTAACTCACCCAAATTTCCACTAATAAAGGTCAGGTTATGGCATGCAGCAGATAGGCTTCATCCAGACGTGGATGTCTGGTCTGTTAGAGGTTCATGAAGTCTGTAAGAGATGAAGTAAACTAACTCTACGACTGATCAAAGAAAAATAAGCTCATGATGACACAGTTATGATTATTGGAATGTAGCAGATGGTCTTCATTCAGAGGGACTAGGGGTTCAAGTAGGGGTTTAGAAATTCTACCGGAGTTGCGTTTTAGTCCACAGGTCCAAACAGGAACACAAACTGGATCAGCTAAGGTGCAGACATAATTTCAGACGAGGTCGGGTACAAATTTCTAAAAACGTCCAACGGCCAGAGTCCTCGGGTGACCTAAGAAGCCTGAAGGCCGAAGACTGGAATAAAAGGTCACAAAGCTCAGACACAGAGGTCGACTGTTATTCAACTGTGTCTTATTTTAAACCAGGTTATGTGGCAGCAGTGCAGGGTAGAAGCTAAGTGAAAATGCCACTCATTCCTGAAGAGTCCCTGGCCTCGTCAAGGTTAGTGGTTTGTCTCTGTAAGTTGAGGGATTGATGCATGAGCCTGTCTGGCGCTGAATTCAAAGTCCAAGGCTGTCACAGGCAGCGGCTCTCCACCCCCGCCCACACACTCTTCTTGCAGGCTATCACAGGGCCCTGTCCTTCCCAACTTCTTAGCAGCCTGTCCTTTTGGGAACCTTGAACAGCCCAGGCAAGGACACAGCGTCTGGTGCAGAGGGGGAGGCTTTACGTAACGCTCTGCTTTAAACATGGGTGTATGACTTCCCTGACACGGAGCAGTGCGGTGCAGAGCAGCACAAGGGGGGCAGAGTGATCCCTGCAACTTAATTATATCTTTCTCTTTTAAAAGCTTTCGTTTTAAATTAAAATTTCCCAGGCAATTAACTAAAGAGGACTTTGCAGAATTTATGAATGAATGATGGATATATTGCTCGGGATGACAGGGTCGGAAAGGAAAAGAGGTGCAAGAGATGCAGAAAGAAATGTCTGGTTGTTTTAGTCTTCGCACTGCAGGGGGTAGAATTTATTTCAAAGAATTAAAAAAGGAAGTTTGGTGAAACTGCGAGAGTTTTAAACCTTGAGTCCCTGGGACTCTGGCTCCCCTGCTATCAGCTTAACAAAGCTAGTCGATGGTACCCCAAAACATGCCATCTCTCCCACATTGGGTGCGAGACATCCGCAATTAGGGTCTATGCAAGGTTAATAAAACTCCCGCATGATGAACACTCTAGTGCATTCCATGAACATGATTAGGTATAATGATGCTAAGCACATGACATCTCCTGCTGCAGCACATGGCATCTCCTGTTCCAGCTGTGCTTCTGAAAGCCGCTAATAGCGATTTGCATGGTCTATTGCAGGGGTGTCGGACTCAGTTCCTGGAGGGCCGGTGTCCCTGCAGGTTTTCCTAGTTCAATAAAGCTGATGCACATGTAGTGAAATCAACAGCCAATCAAATTTGGCACAATGACTCGTTAACCTAAATCAGGTGTGTAGATGTAGGAACACATGGAAAACCTTCAGGGACACCGGCCCTCCAGGAACTGAGTTTGACACCCCTGGTCTATTGCCAGTATTGTTTTTGGTGAACGTATGGAAGAAGTCGGACATTTGGGAACTTTGGGCACGTGACAGCTTATGTGCGTGAGCCGCTAAACAAAGCGTGAACAAGCAGTTAGGGGTGTATTCCTGGTGGTATTTCCTCTTCGTACTGATACATAACACTAGGTGTTAACACACGTACAGTAAGACGCACAATTTTCTAGCTGCTTTCTCATGTGTTGAACGGTTTGTTTTACCCCAACTGTCATGGCGGGTGTTGTCCATTGGCAGATGTGACGTCAAGTTTCTCCTCCTTTCGGCCCTGCCTCCCTTAAATCTCCCGCTTTGTGAAGCCAAAAACTTGGCATCACTGGTACCCTACCAATCTCATTATTTTTGGGGTCTGACATGTGAGCCATGTTTGAAAACAAGGGTTTCAAACATAAGCCCTGAGGGCCAAAATTGGTCCAAAAAAGAGTCGGATCCAGCCAATGGGTGAAAATGTATGAAAATAGAAGGAATGACATAAAAAAAGTAATATTTCCCTCTAAAATAACACATTTTTGTCCAAAATCTTACTTTTGTGCTGAGTTTGACATATTTAAGTGAATATTAAACTCAAACTTTATAATCCTCTGATCTAAAAACGACTTTTAGCACGTCCGTGTGAAGATATGTTATACATTACTAATTTTACCTTCATGACTCCAATTCTCTTCTGCTGGCATTGTGTAACTTTTTGGCTTCTGGTGATGAGCTGAATTGTTGCTGGGCAACAGGGGACCTGTGAGGGTGGCCATGAAGAGTCTGATCTCTCCAAGTTTAGACGGATCTGCTGCATAATATCTGGGTTTCTCACAGAGGAATGCAGCAGAATCTCCCTTGAAATGCTTTATTTTGTCCTATTTTACAATTAGCCTTGTTGTTGTGCCGGAATTCCAGATTCTCTTCATTCCATGTTGAATTAACACACAAACCTTTTGCTAAAAATAGATTAGAACAGAATATTTAGCACATGGTTAAATAAAAAATGGCTACGACATCTGACGACGTTTGGCTTAGTTTTTCTTTTTTTCTCATGCTTTTATTTCGTAGCTTTCGGTCCACTTTTGAGACGCCGCTCGATATCCACGAGTAAAATAAGTAAAAGACCGCGGTGGAGGAGTAGCTGTAGAGAGGGGCGTCCGTGAGGAGATGAAGAGCAGCGAGCTGATGACTTGAGGCATCCAGATGACCTATTACTTAGAAAAAAAAATGGTGACCAGAAGATTGCTGGCTCATCCTCTGCTCACCCTGTGCCCTTGAGCAAAGGCAATTAACCTGAATTCCTCCAGTAAATATCCAGCTGTAGAAACGAACAGAGATGTGGACGAGTGATAATCGTCTAAGTGACTTTGAATAAAAGTGTCCACTAAGCAGGAAGATTAATACGCCTAATAGAATCATAACTTTTTGTTTTCCTCCAAATCTGAGACCATGGCCCTCGCCCGGAAAAGGGTAGAGTGCCCCTTGCAGGTCAAGGACAGGGTCCTGCCCCAAGAGGAGGAGTTTAAGTATCTCGGGGTCTTGTTCACGACTGGGGGGAAAGATGGAGCGGGAGATCGACAGGCGGATCGGTGCAGCGTCAGCAATAACTAGGATGCTGCATCGGTCCGTCGTGGTAAAGAGAGAGCTGAGCCGAAAAGCAAAGCTCTCGATTTACAAGTCGATCTACGTTCCAACCCTCACCTATGGTCACCAGCTGTGGGTGGTGACTGAAAGAATGAGATCACGGATACAAGCGGCCGAAATGAGCTTCCTCCGCAGGGTGGCTGAGCTCTCACTCAGAGATCGAGTGAGGAGCTCTGCCATCCGGGAGGAGATCAGTGTCGAGCCGCTCCTCCTCCAGGTCGAGAGGAGTCAGATGGGGTGGTTCGGGCATCTGGTCAGGATGCCCCCCGAGCGCCTCGCGGGCGAGATGTTTCGGGCATGTCCCACCGGGAGGAGACCAAGGGGCAGGCCCCAGACCCGCTGGAGAGACTATGTCTCACAGCGGGTGAGGCATCCTCCGGGTGAGCTGGAAGATGCAACCGGGGAGAGAGAGGTCTGGGCTACTCGTTTGAGGCTGTTGCCCCCGCGACCCGACCCCGAAACAAGCGGAAGATGAAGGGACGGAACTTGTGTTTTCAACTTATCAAGGAGTGCTGAACATGGCCGCCTCCCTCTTTTCTGTTTGTGCACTCATCCACAAACATTTCCAACTTCTCTCCTTTCCTTTGGCATTAAGGCCCGACCTTGACCTGATTGCCGGGGCTTTATAAGTATCTCTCCAGAAGGAGATCCAATCATGTGACACCCTTCACCCAGCCTCACCCACCCCCCCCATCCTCTCGCCTGTCCTTGCATGTTTAGAAGGATGATAGGGGGTGGGGGACGTTTTGCGAAGCTGCGGGGGCTGTCATTCAATCAGTAATCTCTCCGCGGTCAGCCGAGGTCAAGGTTGTGTCCGATGCGGCCGTTCCACTGGTCAGCGCGGTGACAAACCGAACGGGGTTAGTCATCTACTCATTTCACAATCTGTGGGACCAGCTTATGTCAGGTGATTCATATCCAGGGTGAGCTGGCTGGTTTTTTGTCTTCATTCAGTCACAACGGCTGCCCTGCAGACGAAAGCACGTGGGATCATTGTCTCCGTAACATCATCACCGCTGTCCACACACAGATAGACATGTCGATCTGTCTGTATGTAATTTCACGACCATTAGGCGCACCGTACGAAAAGGCGCAGTCTCAGTCACACACCGCCTTACAACAACACACATGCAAGCATGCAAATGTGCGTTTTAAAAAATAGATCGGGAGCAAAACTGAGTTTGGTTGTGCTTTATTTAAGTAGTATAAACAAGCACATTACCGGTAATAGCCGTTATTCAAATCCGTCAAAGTCCTCATCCTCTGTTTCCGAATCGAACAGCTGCGCAAAATCCAACAGAGCAGGTCCACTTCGCTCCTCGCTGTCAAAGTCACTGTCTGTACTGTGCGGCTCCTCAGAAAGAAAACCAGCTTTTGGTAAAGCTCGGATAACAGTACCAGCAGACACGTTAGTCCAAGCATCTACAATCCATTGACTCCTTTATGCTGAAATTTCTCGCGGCGGCTCGATTCCCATGTTCCTCCGCTTAGCTAATTGCGTTCAGCTTAAACTGAGCGTCATAAGCGTGTCTCTTTGCCATTTTCATTAAAACAGCAATGTTTTGCATACAGCACATACCTTTTTTATACACAATCCACGCCCACACTTCACTCTTTAACGTTCTCATGCCTTTTCTTTCAGGTGCGCCTCACGGGCACCGCTTTTTCTTTTAGGTCCACCTTTTCTCACACACAAGGCGCACCACACGAAAAGGTGCACCGCTCATTTTGAAGAAAATCTAAGACTTTTATATGCGCCTTATAGCCGTGAAATTACGGTGTACATGTACTTACATGTGTCTGTGAACGTATACGTCACCTGTACTAGGGGTTTTAAGGAGTTTTTCCTCCCTAAAAAGGAGGATCTAAGGATCTCCTGCCTCTGTTTGGTTGCGTTTCTGTCTGTGAAACTTTTTGAGATGACACTGTGACGTTAGGCAACGACTATAAATCGAACTGAATAGAAACTAAACTTGTGTAATCGGATTGTTTGATTTGATTTTAGAGTTTCAAACATTAAGGCTGCGCAATAGTCAGTCTCCTTCTCAACCGTCTATTCTTTTCAGGGTTGCGGAGGTGGCAGAGCCCATCCCGGCTGATTCAAGGCGAGGAACATCCCAAATAGGTCGCCAGTCTGTCGCGGGGCCACATACATACAACCATACACACACAAGGGGCAATTTGGCCCCGGCCAATCAGCCTAGCATGCATGTTTTTGGAGGGTGGAAGGAAACCAGAGTACCTGCCACGTTACCCACGTATACACGGAGAGAAGCCTTGACCCCACTTGGGACTTGAACCCACAACCTTCTTACTGTGAGGCCACTGTGCCACCCACTGCGCCACCGAACCGCCATTAAATAATTTACCAAATGTTATTAATTTAAATGAACATAAACACAGATAATATAATATCTCCTGGTTGAATTCAGACGGACCGTCAACATCCTGTCTAATTTCTTCCTTTTTATTTGTTTTTATTTGAAAAGTTAAAATTTCAACTCAAAGTGTATTTTATTTTTGCTTGTTTTTTACTTGTAGGTAGTCGGGTTGACGCTACGTAGTTCTTCCCTATTTCCTTTTACTTCAACAGCTAGCAAACTGAGCCGACGTCGTGACATGAACGCTAGCGTCTGTCCGGCCCGTGTTTGTAATTCCGCGTTTAATGAAAACAGAATGAGTTGATTTTTATTTTTTTTTAAGTTTTAGACCAAAAAAATCTTTAATCTGTCTTTAATTTTTCAAAGTAGCACCAGTTTTAAAGGCTACTCGTCAGATTTCCGTCATCGCCGGAAAAAACTTTGGCTCTTTTTCAATGTTATCAGACATCAAGCTGCAGGTTTTTTATATTTTTTTTGGTTCTAAATCAATTTTAGATCAAACGTTATCCTTTTAAAACATTTAAACTCCTACATTTTCTTCAGGAAAAATGATTCTTAAGTGAGTTTCAGCGTTAACTTCAAGGTGCAGGACCTCCTAATGAGAACTGATTGAGAATTGTTTGTTTTGGCACAAATTAAACGAAGCCGAGCACCTGTAAAGGCATGACATTTCCAATCAGACCTGCTAACACCTGCATAATTCTGCTGGAGTTTCAGGCCATTTTTTACTTCAGTCAGAGGTTCTGCGTTAAATCAAAAAGAGGGCATGAGAACACTGTTGCTAACTCGTGTGTCATTTTAAATGGAGCTGTGTTTTTGTTATAAAAGGTAATTGAAGCTACAGTAGAGGTTGTGTAATGTGTGCGATCCCACACACATCCACAGCCAAGGTTATTGTGGAAGAGTGGTGTGCTTGTGTAACTCTGTTTACACGTCTAGAGCTGCTGCTTTATCCAGGGCCTCTTTCTGACTAAGCCACCTTTCCTTCCATTCAGCATTGACCTTGGTGCTTATGAAGAGGCAGGGCTTGACCTACATCCACCCCCATAACTGGGACTAGTAGCACTACCAACCCCCGGCATGTAAAAGGACCTGACAGTCTTCTCCTAGCAGATCCACTGCAGGTCTGTTTTTTTTTTTTTGGGGTGGGGGGTTTATTTCAAAGTGAGTCTAGTGGCATGAAATGTGGAGCAGCAAACTTCACGGCCTGTCTCAGAGGCACCACCATGTCTGTGCACTAGGTCACCATCAGCACGCAGCGGCTTAGCACCGAGCTGGTGAGAGTTTAGTGGCGGGTCAACCTTCTGCTTTTTAAAGCCTTAAATTGAGGCCGATGTACACATGCTAACAGTTAGCTGCTAGCATCACTAATATCTGTCCTCCTGTTTTTATCATTCCTTTTATGGGATTACATGCCTGAACTTTTTTGGTTACTTTAAGTAATTATACTTTTATTTGATACGATTCTTACCATCGCTTGAGTTTTGACAAGTTATAATTAGCGAGGTTGCTAACTAGCAAAGCTCGCGATGTGTACTCATTCATAAGTGACCGCAGGATGTACTCTTCCATCAGTGACAATAACTTACAAACAACCTCAAAACTGTGAATTCCCCACTCCTCTCGATTCCATGTCTCTACGGTGCGTTTACAATGCAGCATAAACCTTGTTTAGGCCGCTTAATACAGTTCAAAGCACTTCAATTAAGAAGCTAGCTTCTTTTCTTTTATGTCCTCCATTTGGTGCATTTATATCACCATATACGTATGTATGAACAACGTTGCACTTCGTATATACTGTATGTCAAAATGTGGGCGGGGCTGAGAACGTGGGCGGGGCAGAGAACGTGGGCGGAGCAGAGAACAAAAGAGGTGGGAAAGAAAATCTTAGCATTTGAATTACATCCGAATTCTGAACAGGAGAGATTGTAAATTTCTTTAACGTTTATTTATGAACTACCTAACTGCGCCAGGTATGCTTTTGGTAGTAGAAACCTCCCCAAAAAATTTTGCATAACACCCCAAAATTAAGTGTGTGACAATAATAATAATGTGTACTTTATTGATCCCCAACCGGGAAGATTTGGGTGCTGCATTACACTACCATGACGGCACCAATGGTGGGAGAAACGGGGGTTAGGTGTCTTCTCGAAGGACCCTAGACGTGAACTCAGTGGGGGTACAAACCTGCGGACTTCCGGTTTACTTCCAAGGAGAAACGCTCTACCACTGAGCTACCGCCTGTTGAATATTGACACCAATGTAAGGCAAGAATTGGTCAACTAATGATTAATTGTTACAGAAATGATAGAGGTTGCTTTTTTTTTTTCAGCTCAGCCTCCTGTCATATGTACCCCACTAACCTTTGTGGAACTCGCGTGCCACATACCATGAATTTAAAATACATCATCAGGGAATTAGTTAATCTGTAATCACCAGTTACATCTTCCTGTCTATCTTAGGAGGGTCTCCACTGGGTTTCTACTCTCGGTTTAAGAACAGAAATGGGCAAGATTTGTTTTTATTTTTGTTATTGTATTCTATAAGTTTGATTATGTGTTGTTATCTACGTACATTAGTTGTGTACAGGGCCCTTTGAGACCACCGTTGTGATACTACAATCAAGAAATGAACTTGAATTGAATAAAATATCTATACGGAGACGAATCCAAGTGGCTTACGAAGGGGTGGGTAAACTTTTTGGTTCGTGGGTCACATTGAGTTCTAACATTTGACAAAGGGGCCAGAACAGGAGCAGATGGATGGCATGCTTTGGTAACCACTAGATTAGACCAATAGAATGGTGTGCTAGATTTTAAACTAGCGAGCTAAATGTTATATCAAGAGTTTTAAATCTAGCACGCTAGGTCTGAAATCTAGCGCTTAAAAACGTGCATTTAGCGGCGCCAGGTTTGAAATCTAAGCGCTTGATGTAACATTTTGCTTGTTTTAACATCTAACACACTTGTTTACATGTGTATATTGGCCCCGATGGCTTTCCATATCTGTGCTCACTGTTCATTTTGCGCATCACGAACACGCACACATTATATTGGGAGCAGTGTTGTTGTTTTCTCAACAAATCCAAATATCTAGAGTGCGCCGTCTAGTGAGGAAACATCAGAACTGCAGGAGAAATAAAACATTAACAAAGTTTATTTGTTTAATTTTTTCAAGTTCAGCCGGCCGGATTAAAACATTTAACGGGCCGCATGTGGCCCGCGAGCCGTAGTTTACCCATACCTGGGCTAACATCAGCTTACTTGTCCATTTATTTGCCAATTTTAACCAGTTTTGTGCCTAAAATGTGTTGAAAATAAATCAAATAGGAGCGAGAATACCTCTAGAGAAGTATAAATGTTCATATGAGTAAGAATTTTTAAAGGTAGAAGGTTTTAAAAAGCTAATAATTAAATGTCAGTCTGACTCCAGCACGTAAAGCTCTTCAGAACAGCTAAACAAAGGTAGCCTAGCAACACCAGGCGCCTCTGAGTGATGATTTTTGGCAGGTGCATTAATATTCAAATTCGCAGTCAAAGGTGTGCTTTGGATGAATTTTTCCATATCAATCAGATGAATGAATGAACGAGAGAATTTTTCAGCTTTGCCGTTTGAAACTACCTGTTTAGATCTGTGACGGAATCGTGAACGCGATGCATGTGTAAGTGCGGTCTAATGAGGGGAAAGTTTACAGGAGAGCACCGTGTGTGTTCTCAGATACATCATGAGCTGTCCAAAACGTCACTGAGGAATTCAAAAGGGGGTGTCGGTCGACCAGCTCATAGCTCAGCTAGCCACCCTACACCTTCTCAAAACAGGAAGGCCTAATCTTTTTTTAAAGTAGGACATCATGTCTTACCTTTATTAGAGTGAGATGACACGTGTTTCTGCTTTTAAACATTAGCTGGATATTCATAAGTACCTGTTCATTTCATCAAGCACATGATTAGGACACCCAGAAGAATTAGCATGAAGATTTTAGCAACGAAAAGCGGCCATTTTTTAGCTGCTACAATATCTTTAGCTTCTGGTGAGATTCCTGGTCTTTATCTTGTTCAATTCAAGTTTTTGACTTTGAGAAGTGAACAAAATATGATTTTGACGTGTTTAACTGTTCTTGTCTCTTTTTTTATGACATTATGGCAAAACTTTTACGGCTCATTTATGAACGATTTCATCTAGCGGGATAATTCAGCCGTTAGAGCGGAACGACGGAAGTTTGAATCTTGTCTGCTGTGGAGTTTGCGATGTCTTTTCAGTCAAATATTTGGAGATTTCTTCCTTTTAAATTTTAAGAATAAAATAGGGGCTATCCTGCAACAGACTGGCGACCTGTACGGGGTGTACCCTGCCCCTCCCCTCGAATCAGCCAGGATGGGCTCCGGCACCCTCTATCATCCCGTAAGAGATAGGCAGTTGAGAAGGTGACTGAAATAGGGGATATTTTCAAAGGGTTGGTCAAAGAAGGTCAGGGTTTGAGTCCCTGGTGGGCCGACGCAAGAAACACTGGTCTGTCTGTGTGGAGTTTGTATGTTCGTTGTTTATATGTGTGGGTTTCCTCTGGTTTCCTCCCACTCTCCAAAAATATGCATGTTAGGTTGATTGCCCACTGTGAAATTGTTCCTAGGAGGGAGTGTGTGTGTGGATGGTTGTGAGTGTGAGGCTACACAACGGACTAGCGACCTGTTCGGGGTTACCCTGCCTCTGGGATTGGCTTGAGCACCACGCGTGACCCTGTTAGGTATAGAGGTTCGGAAGAGGACACAAAAAGTTTCTAAGATATTTGTTATTTAAACCTAGCATCGAGGTAGGTGCTAGGCTAGGTGCTAGGCTAGGTACAAGGCTAGGTGCTAGGCTAGGTACTAGGCTAGGTGCTAGGCTAGGTGCTAGACTAGGTGCTAGGCTAGGTGCTAGGCTAGGTGCTAGGCTAGGTACTAGGCTAGGTGCTAGACTAGGTGCTAGACTAGGTACTAGACTAGGTACTAGGCTAGGTGCTAGGCTAGGTACTAGGCTAGGTGCTAGACTAGGTGCTAGGTTAGGTACTAGACTAGGTACTAGGCTAGGTGCTAGACTAGGTGCTAGGTTAGGTACTAGACTAGGTACTAGGCTAGGTGCTAGACTAGGTGCTAGGCTAGGTACTAGGCTAGATGCTAGACTAGGTACTAGGCTAGGTGCTAGGTTAGGGACTAGGCTAGGTGCTAGGCTAGGTGCTAGGCTAGGTGCTAGACTAGGTACTAGGCTAGGTGCTAGGTTAGGTGCTAGGCTAGGTGCTAGGCTAGGTGCTAGACTAGGTACTAGGCTAGGTGCTAGGTTAGGTGCTAGACTAGGCACTAGGCTAGGTGCTAGGTTAGGTGCTAGGCTAGGTGCTAGGCTAGGTGCTAGACTAGGTACTAGGCTAGGTGCTAGGTTAGGTACTAGGTTAGGTGCTAGGCTAGGTGCTAGGCTAGGTGCTAGACTAGGTGCTAGGCTAGGTGCTAGGCTAGGTGTAGCCACAGAACGTTGAGAAAGAACTAAGTACTCGAGGTGTCTGTTTGTCTGTCCGTGCTTACAAGTATGTAACATTTAAACGTGATATCTCTAAACTACCGAAGGGATTTTAATAAAACTGCAAACAATCCCTCTGTACCAACTATAGATGAACTTCAGGAATCACCTCCAAGTTGTCTCATCTCTTACCACTAAAACCATGTGAACTAGAGTCCTTAAAGCTCTAAAACAATCTACTCTAACTCCGCCCACTGACCCGTTTTTGGAAATTTATACGATAAGGTAACATGATAAATTTTGATAACACGATGACAAAAAAAACACACGTACGACTGCGTCAAACTGGCTATCACATAGACCTCAAAGATTTATTATTGACAAAGTTTGTGATAGAGGTGCCAACCTCGGTGCCAACCTCGTCGTCAATGTATTCTTGTTTAAGAAAAATCGTAAGAATTTTTTTTAAAAAGAAGCAAAATATTTTCATCAAGATATTAAGACCAGCACAAACCGTACGGTAGCAACGTTCACTTTCAGGTGTGAAAGTTAATCATTATTTTATCTTGATTTATTATTTATGCTTCCCTCATATTTTCTGTTGAAAAATTTCAATGTATTATTCTATGATCTGAATGGCACTGGAAAAGATCTCCTCCTTAAGGACCCATCTCACTCTGGTCTTCCCTCTTTCTTTTTTCTTCTTTCTTCTCCTCTCTTTCTTTCCCTTTTAACGTCTCCCTCGATCATGCTCTGCAGAACTCCTCTCACGATCTCAGGGAGAAGAGGGAAAGAAAAAAAAAAAAAGAAGAAAAGTGGGTCAGGGCGACCTATTTTTTTCCCACAGTTCACAGAGGCAGAGGGTGGTGGTGTTATCGTCAGTTAGACGAGGAGCAGGGCCTGATGGGAAGGCAGGGCCTTGTCGCGAGACGCAGCCACTCAGAACTGGGTCAGCGGCAGAGGCTACGTCTTGTAAACGGCTTGTCATGGCGAGGAGAAAAGCTGCAAATGAAGCAGAGATTAGACGCCCCAAGCCGAGCGCCGAGGTCTCTCCTCTCTGTTCAGAAAACACACAATCATATTATCAGTGTATAGCGAAGAACGGAGTTCTCTGAAGCCCTGCCACCTTCTATAAGGCCCCCACATTCCCTCTCTCTCCCTCTCTCTGTCCTTTTCTCTCCCAGACTCCTGTAATAACGTTTGATTACTGCAGTCAGACTTGACAAGCTCCAAACCCAGAGCCTCGCATGCGCAAGCAAAGCGAAGGATCTTTTCCATTTCTCTCTCTCTCCCTCTCTCTCTGTGACACACTGAGGGGGTTGTTTGCTAAATATATCTGGCTTTCTCCCAGATTTGCCTGATTTTATTCAGGTCAGGTTCTTACTGTACTAAGTTCAACTGTGCTTTAAAAAATGAGCCGCACACTTGCTTATTCAGCTGTAGTGACCCAGCCCCCCCTCTCCCTCACTCCCGCCCTCCTTTTCCCTCTCTCCTTCTTTCTGTGTAAAAGAAAGGCATGCAAATAGATCATTTGCATACATCATCTTTTATTTCTCTGTTGGTTAAATGCTTTTATCAAGCCTCAGCTTTGGTAACGTATTTTTCTTGTTTAGGACCAGTGACGATGCTGGGCCTGTAGTAGAGGTGCTTTAGGACCCAAATTATTTGTGATCCTGGGCTAGAATATTTTCTAAAATGTGTTAAGTGTTTCTATTTAAAAAAAAAACGTCCATGGACAGTTATTCAGAGTGATTAGAATGGGTCTCTTTAAAGGTAAATTATACCGCATGTAGAATGGACTGGGAATTAAAGATTAGCTTATTTTATGATAACTTAGTTTAGGTTCATAATTTGAAAACATATGGGCTTCATGCAAAAGTTGAGGAGAAACCCGACCCCCTTCGAGTTTCCAAATCTTAGATCAAGCATGGGCAAACTACGGCCTGCGGGCCACATGTGGCCTGTTAAACGTTTTAAACCAACCTGCCAAAATTGAAAAAATTAAATAAATAAACCTTGTTACGCGTTTTATTTAACCTGCAATTCTGATGTTTCCTCACTAGATGGCACACTCTATGATATGGAAAGCCATCGGGTCCAATACACGCACGTAAAGTGTGTTAGATGTTAAAACAAGAAAAATGTCACATCTAGCGCTTAGATTTCAAACCTAGCGCCGCTAAATGTACGTTTTTAAGCGCTATCGCACTAGATTTCAGGCCTAGCGTGCTAATTTTAAATTTACTGCTCTCAAAGTAACATTTAGTGCGCTTGTTTAAAATCTACCGTGCCATTCTATTGGTCTAATCTAGCGGTTACCAAAGCATCCATCTGCTCCTGTTCCAGCCCGCTTGCCAAATGTTCGAACTCAATGTGGCCCTTGAACCAAAGAGTCTGTCCACCCCTGCCTTAGATACATCCTTGTTCGGGACGAATAAAACGATCCCTTATTTTCCCGCTTTTTAATTATTTGTAAGCTATTAAGGTGTAAATTAGTGGGGAAATAGTTTTGTCAAATTATATATTTTAAATCAAAGGTGACCAAGCCGTGGCCCAAGAACCGTATCGCATCCCGTCAAAGCTTCTTATTATTACCAATAGGTGGTGTTTTGAGTCTCGTTGACGTGTGACGTATTATTGTGTTTATCAGAAAATCAAACTTTGAGAGTTGTTTTTGCCACCATTAGGGCACGTTTGTGTGAATTTCTTCAGTCGGAAATGGTTTTTTTTTGTATTATTTTGACGTCCCTTGTATAGAATTTATTATCATGACTTGGCTGTTTTTACTGGTGAGGAAGGAATTTACTTCAACTTTTTTTTGTAAAGATGATTACAGTTAAGAAAAGAGTTAAGAAAAATAAACTGAATTGAACATTGAATTATTTCCGTTCCGTCGTCTTCCGCTCATCCAGGGCCGGGTCGCTAGTTTTGGTCGCTTGTATCCGCGATCTCATTCTTTTTTTGTTTTTTTTTTGCTATTTTTTTGTGTCTTTTCAGTTTTTCCGTAAGTTTGAGTCTCTGTGGTTCAAGGAATGTTTTGCAACCCGGTTCAACCGGTCGAAAGGTGATGTCTCAACCACTGGGCCATACCGCCTGGGACTCGCTATCTCATTCTTTCGATCACCACCCACAGCTGGTGACCATAGGTGAGGATAGGAACATAGATATACATTGAGTTATTCATACTATTAAATATTTCTTTTATCCATGTTCTCGTCTCTGTTCAGAGGCTTTACCAAAAAACACCAATGTTTTGATCGGATCTAAAAGTTTGCCCACCCCCATGCGGTAGTATAAACACTGAGTTTGATCTGTTCAACAAATAATCGCCGTAGCTGTTGTATCAAGCTTTACTAGAACAGAAGATGGGGGCTCATCTCTGATGGAGCAATGTAAGTTTCAGGCAGCAGAGCTCACTCGTATTTCACTATGTGGAACAAATCTGCCTGTAATGAATCTCTCAGGACGCTGTGGTGCCTTCACAAACCAGCCTGGAGGAGGGGGGGTGGGCTTAGATGGGTCTTTTTAATATTTCAGCATCTCTCTGATATGAGAACTAGAGATGTGGCTTTTTGATGAGAGCGAGAGAGCACACGCCAATTAGCCCTCGTGTCGTTTCCGTTTTGGCTATATTAGTCTCGGCTAATGCTAATCGTATTGGTTTCGCTCTGTTTAAAAACAGCCTTATTAGCCAAGGTGTCACACTAACAAACGGCACATAATATCCCGAGGTGGGGCTAAACATGGCGGGGGATCGGATTAGCGGCGAGAGTCCGTGTTAGTCCACACGCCCTGCTCTCCTCAACGGCAACAAACTAATGTTATTCTTAGCTCCAGAACTTCATGTCTCCAGACAAAATCCCCTTAAAGCTTATTGCGGAGGTTGCTTTATCAACTCCAACCTCCTGCAGAGGGACCGGATCAGCATATTTCAGCATCCTGATATCACAATGGGATTCAAACACAGTAAATCGAACATAAACAATCAGACTTAATGAAATCCACTCAAGGAATGACCAAACTAATCAGAGCGAGGGTATCCTTGTCCTTAGACCCTTCTTCTCGAGAGAAACAACCCTGTTAGAGAAGGGATCCTCTCCGAAGATGGGCAGGCGAAATCTACCTGGAACTGGGATTACCTATAAGCTCAAAAAACTCCAACAAGACATTTCATGTTTGTAATATGTAGCAGATGTTCGTCCTCCAGGCGGGAAAGACGGATGGCATCACGGATGGCATCAACTGGGGTCCAGATCCCACTTCAGTACATCGACTTCTTAGGGGTGGACGTAGTAAGTGTAACATCACCCATAGCGTCAGATGAATTGAGCCTACTTCAGTTCCCATTTTCTACCAATTTGAACAGAGCCACTTAGAATCTATGAAGCTAGAAACATACAGTCCAGTTTGAATTCCCATGCCACCTAACTGCCATCCAGGTACAAGCTTTTTGAAGGTGCACGCCCCTTCTACTGGAGACCCTAACCGCAGACGATCCTCTTACTCACAGTCTGGTTTCCTGCTAATCGTTGGCAAAAATCGGTCAATTAAACTTGTTAAATGTCCACATGTGGGGGTGAGCAGCAGCCATGTTGTTTTATCATGTATCCGATTGTCGGAACTCCCGCATAATGAACACTCTAGTGCATTCCATGAACATGAATAGGTATAAGAGGCTAAGCACATGGCATCTCATGTTGCAGCACATGGCATCTCCTGCTGCAGCTGTGCATCTGAAAGCCGCTAGTAGCGATCTCCATGGTGTATTGCAGGGGTGTCAAACTCAGTTCCTGGAGGGCCGGTGTCCCTGCAGGGGTTCCATATGTTCCTGGTTCAATAAAGCTGATGCACATGCAGTGAAATCAACAGCCAATCAAATTTGGCACAATGACTCGTTAACTTGGATCAGGTGTGTAGATGCAACTGGCCCTCCAGGAACTGAGTTTGACACCCCTGGTCTAGCTATTGAGTGGAATAACTTTTGGTATGGGGTAAATAACAAGAAGAAAAACTACAAAGTACCAGGACAATTAAGAACGCATTGTAACCAAGTTAACAGGAAGTCTGAAGGTCCCGGTTAATGGGGACTTGTTTTTTGGCACGCAGAAGAATACTGGCTTGCTTTTGCCACTTCCTGTTTGCAGTCATTGCTTCAATTGTTACTTGGATGTAGGCGATGGGATTCATCTTCATACAGACTGTTAATAGAAATATTTGTGATCGTGTTTTGATCAGCTGGGACCCAGACATCGATGCAACCTCTGCCAGGAGCATCTGGAACAGTCATTGACCACCCAGATTAGGAACAGAAGAGAGGGACCAAATATGCTAATTTGAGGTATAAAATAAAAGATTTACCGTATTTTCCGCACTATAAGGTGCACCGCATTATAAGGCGCTACAGTAAAGGCTGGGGTTACGTTATGCATTCGGTAAAGGGAATGTAAAAAAAAAAACCCAGTCAGATAGGTCAGTCAAACTTTATTAACAATTACAAAACAACTTTCTGTTTTTACTCCCAAAATGAATAAACAGATGTTTTATTATTTTCTAAAGTATTAGTATTTTCGTGACACAGTTTATTTTCCATTGGAGATAAACTCTGTTTAGTCTTGTTTACTTGGCGCAGCGCATCCTCTTGCTTCCTCCACTTCCTCACCATTGATTCATTGATGTTAAACTCTCTCGCTGCGGCTCTACGTGTTTTACTGCGTGACCGATCGCCTTGAGTTTAAACTCTGCGGTGTAACAGTGTCTCTTGGTAGGAGCCATTTCCGGGTCTTTACACAAACACACAAATGGAAATGAGACGCCCTTTCATGTATCCCAGCATGCACCATGCACTACATCTTCTAAGGGGGAAATGGAGTCGGCGGCCGCTTTACCGCAGTTGCGACACCTGTTGTAGCTCAATATTAATCCATATATAAGGCGCTCCGGGTTAAAAGGCGCATCGTGGACTTCAGAGAAAATTTAAGGTTTTTAGGTGCACCTTTTGCTGTGGAAAATACGGTAATTAGAATCAGACAATCAGGGCAATTTGAGGCAATGCAACCACTTGGCCAAACGTGAACAACCAATCAAAACATGAATCTGATCCTGACTGCTAGCAACGCTTGAGCTAACTGTTTGTAGCTGACCCGGTAATAAGCTTTTCCAAAGAGAAGTGATGTAATCCTAAAACTGGACGGAGCGAGCGGGGTTTGATGACTCAAACTTTGGTAACTTCCAATCAGAAACCGCTAAAAGCTTCTTGTTTTGATCAATAAGGCACTGCAAGAATCAAAAATTCAAAAGGATTTTACTTGATGAACTTGTTAGTTTAACTCCACGCTAACCAGTTTAAACCAGTCGGAACCAGAACTCATCTGTTCCAGCTCGTGAGGGTTTGTTCAATGATAGTTTGCACCACAGTGCCTTTAGCAGATGCTTTCCAGCAGGCCCGGGTATGACATGTGATAACATTACAGTTTGGAAAGGTCAGGCTGGAAAAGCTCAGAGGAGAGCCAGCTTCCATGAGCGTACACAAGCCTTTGCACGCACGCACGCACGCACGACATAAAAGACCTTTTATATCTTTTCTTGCATGTGCTTCTAACAAGGAAATGTAAATATTGACCAAATGACTTGAACTTTGGCGGCCTGAGTCTAGGTTCCTGAAAGAGCGCAACAATATTTGCTGCTGATTTTTTTTTTTTTTTAAATCTCCTTTGTGTTGCTCTCCCAGGCAGGTCACTCTCATCGGGCAGACTTTGGACTGTAGAACTCAGTGTTTACTTTAGGAAATCAGAGGTCTTGATTGGGACGCAGCAGGTCGTCATCAACCTGTCAAAACACAGCCTCTGATTGGCTGCTTGGCTCTGAGTCACGGCGTTCGGATTGGCTTCACATCCTCACAGAGGCGGAGATGTTAGTTTGGAAACAGAAGCAGGTCACTTTGCACTTTAAAGAAGTCTGGAATTTCCTCCAGAGCGGATGATGGCGATCCTGTCCTCACACAGGTGTATCTTACAAACCAAACCCCCTAATAAAACTGCCCCCTATCCCGAAATGGCACTATGCTGGTGCAGGAGGGGAGAAGGAGGTTTAAAAATAAAATCCACACAGTCCAGTCAGACATTTTGAAATTCTGTTTCTATCTGAGTCTGATGGAGAGGTTAAAGATACAGCATCCTGATAAATCTCTTCCCACCAGGGGACCAGATAAGATGGAATAAAAGAGCCGAGGAGAAAAGGGGGGGAGGATGGATGGGGGCGAGGGGTTAGGAGGAGATGTCTATCAGACTGCATGGAGGGTTTTTTTTTTTTTTTTGTCTTGCAGATCCAGTTCAAGGGCGCCCGCAGGCGAGGCAGCTATCGCCGTGCCAATGCTGCTGCTCAAGGTCATGTGAGCCAGCCCTGTGACATTAAAGAGGAACAGGAAGGAGAACGGGTGAGGGGGGGGAGTAAAAGGGGCAGAAACCATCAACCACAGACATGCACACTCACATGCCGATTGAGTAGGGAGTAGCTCAGTAGCTTTTAGCTCCTGTGCGGGGTTTTTTGGGGGAAGTAATGAGAGGGTCTTACTCTCTCTGCAGCGAGCCAAGAGATGCCTGGCTAACTGCTTTGTAGTTGCCAACTCCACATGCACACGATAGAGAGAGTGAGGGAGACGGGGGAAAAGATGGAAGAGAAGAGTCACTGTGATAAACCTCCGGGGAGGGAGGTGGAGAAAAAAAAAAGGTCTTAAAGTTATTTAAAGGGATAGTCATCCAACAGTTGAAGCTGGAGGGAGTTTCAGTTTCTCTTCTTTTTTGACCGGTGGCGTGTTTAACGTATGCGTAGGCCGCACGTCGTGCACCAGCAGGTGGTTTCAGATGGGAAGAGGTGTTGTGGTTCAACATCCAGGTGCTTAATGGGTTTAACTGTTGCTCCTGTTGTTTGGCAGCTGGATGGAGAACAGAACATGTTAGCTAGGTTCATTATGACATGTGTGAAGCTTGAAGGAAAGCTAACCGGTAAATGTTGGTAGTATGAAACTGCTAGGTCGTCAAAATTAAAAAAAAAAAAAAAGAAAGAATTACTCTATTCATCCCTCATTGGGGAAATTTGTGTGCTGCACTCCTTACACCGCAGCAGGCTGCCCTTCGACGGCGCCAATGGTGGGAGAAACGGGGGTTAGGTGTCTTCTCCAAAGACCCTAGACGTGCTCTCTGTGGGACGCAAACCTGCGAACTTCCGGTCCGCGTGCGAACGCTCTAACCACTGAGTTGCCGTCTCCATCCAAAAGACGCAGTTAGTACGGAGATCCTCTCACAAGATGAAAAGGTCAGTCTTCCCGTCTCTTGTAGGGATGTGCAACACACTTTCGTTTACAATATTTTGACAAAAACATTTCCTTTGGTAAGAATTTGGGATTCCACGATAAAGCTGTTTTTTTAAAAAATCCATTGATAAATTACAGATTTACGCATGTGACATACTCGCAGGTCAACACCTGTGGAACCATCATGTGGGCAGAGTTTACTCTGAAACATGGTCTAGATTTGTTTTCTAGAATTTTTTTGGTATTGACGATAGATTCATGGTCAAAAAGTTTAGGCTCAATAGCCAACTTTACAAGTGACGTCACTAGTCTGGTGCCACTGGAAGCCAAATAGAAGCAAACCAAAACGTGTATTGATTTGACCAAAATTGGTATGAAATAAGTTAATATTACATATGCTTAGAATTAAAAGTAGAGCGTTGTTTGACAGGAGAGCACATTTTGGAACCTTCACTAGTTAGCAACCCAGCAAATTATTTGTCAGAACACTCGTAATACTTAACAGCATGACATCACAACTTATTTTTCAAAACTTAAGCAAGCCCCATCGGTAGTTACTAGTCACCGTAGAAAATATCAGAAATTAGTAGGTTACATTTTTACGTATATGTTGCGCATTACCGGTACCTAAGACCAATTAGAGCGTTTAAATCTTCACTAACCTAGTTTTGGGTTCGTAGGATACAGTAGATGGGCTTGAGTATTGAGGGTGTGGTCCAGAGAAGCCATAGAGGAGGGGCAGACCCACAGTTCAGGACATGGGCACAGATGGGATCATCTAAGGTCCAGATTGTGGGTCATCCACTAGCAGCCAGACATCTGGAACAGTCCTTGCACACCCGATGTGAAAGGGTCATATTATGATTACCGCAGTGACGTGCGGTCAGGGGAGGCAGGGGAGGCACTTCCCCAGTTATGTGTTAAAAATGCATTTGGAGTAAGACTACACATTTCTGCCATTTTATTGGGTAAAATTACCGATTTTGAGTTTTTCCGGTCAAATCCAGGGCAGAAACCCGGAGTAAGGCCGGGGTAAACTGTGACCAATCAACCTAACATGCATGTTTTTGGAGAGTGGGAAGAAACTCGAGTACTCAGAGAAAACCCACGCATAAACAGAGAGAACATACAAACTCCACACAGAAAGTACAGCATTTCAAGCCTCGTCCCACCTGGGAGTTGAATCCAGACTTTCTTGCTGTGCTACCCACTGTGCCACCAGTAAATGTTTTATTTTAAAGTTATATTTGATTAAAATGATGGAAAATAGTAAATGAAGCAATAGATAAAACCAGTTAGACCAAATCCCAGTGCATAATACTCCCGCCCCCATGCTCCCCCAGGCTATTTCATTTTTTTATTTAACTTAGAATTTCTTTGCAATTTTTTTGCATTCTAAGAAAAAAAAACACTACAATCACAAATAGATTTTTCTCTTCTGTTGAAAGTCATTTTTTTCTTCTATGTACTGAGTTGAAACTAAAACTCAACCTCTGACTGATGTCATCAGTTGAGTGTCCGCAGGCAGACTTCATTTTTTTGTTTATACTGTCGTCATGTGTTCAGCAGCCCGTCCGGTATCAGCTTGCAGTGCGTGTTACACAGTACGGAAACAGGCTCGTGTCTGACAGCAACACACAGATGTACATATCAGCCTCCAACCAGAGAGCCTGCTCAGACACCGTTTGCTATCTCTGTGGGTCACACAAGCCATCTAACTGACCGCTTCTGCATAGATCACGAATATCTTCTATTGTGTCAGATTTAACAAAAAGAATCTTTCTGAATTACATCAGAAAGTTTTTATTGGTCTCATAGTCCAAATCTCCATATTCAGTTCTGCTGTTTTAGTGTTTATTTCTGGGGGGTTGAAACAAACTGGTGACTTGCCAAGGGTGTACACAGCCTCTCGTCTGGTACTCGCTGGGATTGGCCAAATAGTGATACACAGTGATCCACTGATGGGCCAAGAATCTCATTTTAAACTGAATAATTTTGGAATATTTTCAGCTTTGATTAAATAACTTACATTCCTTTGGTTGAAATGAAAGTAGAAGTTTGGACTTTTATTTGTCATCTGCGGCTGTAAAATAGAAAGAAAGGACGTCTATTATTCGACATCAATCTCACAAGCGGTGGAATAGAAGAACAAGGTGACCGTGATAGAGGAGGATTGTTTTGGATGTAGATAGACTCATGGTTTGTGGGTCAGAACTAATAGCTCTGCTATCATCTAAATTTCCTTGTAGATGTAAAAAAGTAGAGGCAGATATTGTATGAGCCCACAGAGTCGGTGTCCCAGGCCGCTAATGGAGCCGCTTCAGGCCATGCATCAATATGACATCACAGATTACAATCTTAAGACTTTGGGAGCACTTTAGGTACTTTCAGTGCTGGAAGAGCCGAGCAAGAACTGGCCGACAAAACACTGAGTCATTATAATAACAATCGGAGAGATAGGTGGAGCTGCAGGGATCCAGGCTGACAGAATGACTTAAGCAGACCCGAGAGGGGAGGGAACCGGGTGAGGGGGGGTCGAGGTGGCTTGTGATTTAAAATGATGAAGTGATTTAAAAAAATTTAATTTTTTGTTGTGACTTTATAAATAGATTTAAAGGCATCTTTTGTTTTTATTTAATGGTATTACATTGTTGTTTCTCCGATTACATGGAGTGCGTATCGTTTACGTTGTTAGGGGATGTTGTAACAGGATGATGCATCATATACATACTCTTTAAAATGAGATTTTATTCTATTAGTGTATTTCGACAAAAAAAAAAAAAAAACTTGCTTACCTGGTAAATTGTTGTATTTTCAAATTAATTTAATTTTATACTTACGTAAAAGTACAATTAAAAACTCACTTAATCACAAAATAATGAGTATGAAGAGGTAATATGTGACCGGGATGAACTAAAATATATATTTGTAGGAGGTGGAAGAACAGAAAGGAGGATACACGTATCTAAAAACAAGCCCCTTATGGTTTAGGGCAGGAGTGGGCAAACTTTTTGGTTCGCGGGCCACATTGAGTTCTAACCTTTGACCAAGGGGCCGGAACAGGATCAGATGGATGGTATGCTTTGGTAACCGCCAGATTAGACCAATGGAATGGTGCGCTAGATTTTAAACACGGACGCTAAATGTTAGATCAAGAGCGGTAAATTTCAAATCTAGCGCGCTAGGTCTGAAACCTAGTGCGATAGTGCTTAAAAAGGTGCAAGTAGTGGCGCTAGGTTTGAAATCTAAGCGCTTGATGTGACATTTTACTTGTTTTAACATCTAACATGCTTGTTTACGTGCGTGTATTGGCCTTGATGGCTTTCCATATCTGTGCACACTGTTCATTTTGACAGCGTGCACATCATGGAGACACACACATTTTAACGGGAGCAGTGTTGTTTTTTTCTAGAGTGTGCCATCCAGAGAGGAAATATCAGAATTGCAGGAGAATTAAAACATTAACAAGGTTTGATTATTTAATTTTTTCAAGTTATGCTGGGCCAGATTAAAACATTTAACAGGCGGCTGCAGGTGGCCCGCGGGCCGTAGTTTGCCCATGCTTGGTTTACGGTCACACTAATCCATCAGTTAAACTCTTGGGGCCTCATTTCTTAAGACTCGCATAGAGCAAGCGTTTTTCCTCGACTCACGCACCTTGCTTACACCTCACAAACTTTGGATTTATAAAATCCTCCCTTTACACGTTTATAGGAATCTCAAGCATATGCCAATTTGATCTCCATCCCGGCCCAACCTCACCTACTGGACTCTAAAATTTGGATCATGCAAATGAAGTGTTGCTTGATAATTGTTTTTATGTGTTGCTTCAAATGCTTCATTTCACTGTCCTCAGTCCATGTCAGGTTCCATCCTAAAAGTGCCATTTTTCCCTCCTTGTCTTGTGTTTTGCGTATGGCAGCTCCTTCGAGCTTTTGCTTTGAGCTACACTAAAGTCCACACACACACCCATCTTTAGAGATGTGTGCAGGTCTGTGTACGCATGGATTTTGGCATAAACATGCTTGACAAATGAGGCCCCAGATGTTCGCGAGGCCACTAGGACCCAGGCCTCTGCTGGCAGAATGAGAGAGAGAGGGAGGGTCTGATGGGATCTTCTGAAATTTAGCCATTCGTTGTACATGTACCTGGAACCAATAGTTAAACCAGGGGCGGATCATCCCCCATTAATCCCATTTTGGTCCACGAAAAAAAAAAAGAAGAAGAAAGGAAAGGGGACTAGTCAAGCTATCCCCTTGCAGGGGCAGCGAATGGGCCACCAAAATGCAAGAAAATGACTCTTATTTTTCAAAATGTTCTGGGGGGATGCCCCCAGCTTTCCCTGTACTGGCTTCTTCAATGACCTCACAACACCGGCCCCCTTTAAAAAATTCTGGATCCGCCCCTGTAAACATCTGTACAGGTGATTTGCTGTCAATGATCTAAATTGCAATGAAATTCTGACCTAATTTGTTCATTTTAAGTGTATTTTTTAGGTAAATGTTGGAACATTTGCGTCTGCCAGAGGGGTTCATGTATGACACCCAGCCTAAATCGATATGAACTGTACTTTCTCCTCAGACAGGATTTACCAGATAAGTGTCCCTCACACTTTGTGACGTAATCCTGTTGAACGCTAACCACTCAAAGCTGGATTTGAAGCTCCAGTGAACCCCACTGAACTTTGACATTTCAGTTAAAGCCGAAAAGAGGAAGAAAAATCCCTTTCTTCATCCATCCTACCTGCTCATCACCCCATTGGCGTGGCACCATTTTGACTCTTTCCGTGATTAAACGAAAAGGCATTTAGACGAAACAATCGATAGGAACGGGCGTGAGTTGTGAATCTCCGCAGCATAAATCTTCCAACTGCCCGGCTCGCTCGTCTCTGTATCATTTTTCTGATTAGTTTTCCCATTACTCAGAACAGATGTGTTTGCCCGTGATGAATCATCTAATAACGGAAAAATTTCTCTCTCGTTTTCTACCTGCTAATACGTGTCTATTAAAAACACAAATAATCAAATCAAAAATTTCCGGTAAAAAACAAAAAAAACAGGTTTTAAATATTTCTTTTTGGGTCACGCGAGAAAAAAAACCTGTAAATTTTGATGCCTGATCGCGAACTACAACCCCCTTCCCACGCCGCCCCCCATCTGACCCCTCCTGTGCCATACCTCACATAGCAGTCATACATGACTAAACTGTAGCTGACCCTCTCCAACTGCTCCACACACACACACACACACACTGTCACAATACACACACAGCTAAAAAGATTCATGTAAACCCTCCCACCCCGTCACCCTAACCCCTCTCTCACCAAAACCCACTGTCTATGGACAGTAGCCCCCCCACTCCCTCCCTCTGTCTTTACTTTTGGTTCCCTCTCCTGCTCTGCTGTACTGTGTGTGTGTGTGTGTGTGTGTGTGTGTGTGTGTGTGTGTGTGTGTGTGTGTGCGACAGAGTATGAGTTTGTATTTTTTTGTATGCGTCTTTGTGTTTATATGTATGTCAATGTGTTTGTGTGTGTGTGTGTGTGTGTGTGTGTAGTTGTGTAACTCTACACACAACTACACACACCTGTTTGTGGATCTTATTGTGCATGTGTATGAACGTGTGTATGTGATTGTGTGTGTGAGAGTAGGTGTATGTATGTGTGTGTTTATTGGAGTGTTTGTCTGTGTATATTTGCATGATTTGGTGTGTGTGTCTGTGTGTCTGTCTAAAAGCACGCACTTTTGTGTTAGGGTGTGTCTATGTGTCAGTATGTGTGCGCCTGTATGTGTGTGTGTGTGTGTGTGTGTGTGTGTGTGTGTGCGTGCGTGCGTGTGTGTGCACGTGTGGTGTGCATGTGTGTGTGTATGTGAGTAGGTATATGTATATGTGTGTTTATTGGAATGTATGTCTGTGTGTATTTGCATGTTTTGGGACATGTGTCTGTGTGTCTGTCTAAAAGCACGCGCTTGTGTGTTAGGGTGTCCCTGTGCGTCAGTATGTCTTTGTGTGTGTGTGTGTGTGTGTGTGTGAGTGTGTGTGTGCGTGTCTGTGTCTTTGTGTGTGAGTAGGTGTATGTATGTGTGTTTATTGGAGTGTTTGTCTGTGTATATTTGCATGTTTTGGCATGTTTGTCTGTGTGTCTGTCTAAAAGCACACACTTGTGTGTTAGGGTGTCTCTATGTGTCAGTATGTCTTTGTCTATGTGTGTGTGTGTGTGTGTGTGTGTGTGTGTGTGTGTGTGTGAGTGTGCGTGTGCGTCTGTGAGTAGGTATATGTGTGTGTTTATGTGTTTGTCTGTGTATATTTGCATGTTTTGGCATGTGTCTGTGTGTCTGTGTGTCTGTCTAAGTGCATGCACTTGTGTGTTACGGTGTCTATACTGTATGTGTCAGTATGTCTTTGTGTGTGTGTGTGTGTGTGAGAGTAGGTATACATATGTGTGTGTGTTTATTGGAGTGTTTGTCTGTGTGTATTTGCATGTTTTGGCATGTGTGTCTGTGTGTCTGTCTAAAAGCACGCTCTTGTGTGTTACAGTGTCTCTATGTGTCAGTATGTCTTTGTCTGTGTGTGTGTGTGTGTGTGTGTGTGTGTGTGTGACAGCTGCCTAATTGGGCATTCTTCCCTCGTTGGTGCGGCTCCTCTCTCTCTCTCCTCTCGCCCGGCCGGGGCTGCTGACGAATGGCAGCGGATTACAGATGAGGACACGGTGACCCGCCTGACCTTGCTGCACAGCCGCGGGGGGAGTGAGTGAGTGAGTGAGTGTGAGGGAGGGAGGGGGCACTACGGGTGCTAGGACTGCGGAGAGGAATGAGGGGGGGGGGTGAGAAGGGCAGGGGAGGGGGGGTTGGGTGACAGCGTCAGGTCAGGAAAGGATGAGGTCGCAGGAAGGTGGGTGAAACAGTCAGATGAAGGGCAGAAGAGCGGGGGGGAGGGAAAGGGGTGGGTGCCAGGTGGTGGTTGATCAGATGTATGACGAGCGTCACATGACAACACCCCGCCCCCCCCCGTCCCCTACCCCCTGTTCCCCTCTATTCCTTCCTCTTTCACCCATGGCAATGTGTCAAGGGCACGAGCCCCCGCTGGTAACTGCCACTGCGGCATTTTTTTCCCCCCAATTTTCTTTCGTTCTTTGTTTATTTATTTATTTCTCCTCCAACGCCCCCACTCCACCCCCACCCCGCCCACCCATCTACTTTTTATGTGTCTGTCAGAGCTCCTATACGACTGCTGGCATGCCTCCACTCAGCCCCCAGGCCGAGGTGCGCTCGGTCAAAATGAGGCAGCAGGTCCTTGAACATAGTGAATTTAAAATATTTCCGTGCCCTCACCCCACGCCCCCCCACGCACCCCCACATGCACCTTTCCAATTTCCCACTGTGCGTGTGAGACTGCCAAGGTGAGGTTGTGTCCTCTTGTTAAGAGCGATTAATGGCACTCGTTATGTACATAATGAAACATTCCTGCTGATGCATCGGGTAGAGTGGTTTCTTACTGACCCGCACACACACACACACACACACACACATCACCTGTACATACGTGTGTGTGTGTATGTATATGTATCTACTGAATAAAATCATCTACTAAAAATAAACGAAGGCCCGACTGATTGTTGTCGTTAGAAACCGTTACCGATACAAATTTAAAGGGTCCAAAAAAGGCCGATTTCCAATTAATCGGACGCTATCGATGATCAATGATTGGATAATTTGGCGGTAAAATTTACACAACAAAACTTTGATTTTGATTTGTTAAATGACTTAATTTGTCGGCGGGATCACAGACTGTTATTTTGGTTTATTTGGGGGTCAGTCAGTCATCTTCTTATCCGTCTATCCCTTTCGGGGTTGCAGGGGGTGCCGGAGCCCATCCCGGCTGATTTAAGGCGAAGGGCAGGGTACACCCCGAACAGGTCGCCAGTCTGTCGCGGCGCTACACACATACAACCATCCACACACACTCATTCCTAGGGGCAATTTGGCACCGGCCAATCAACCTAGCATGCATGTCTTTGGAGGGTGGGAGGAAACCGGAGAACCCGGAGGAAACCCACGCAAACACGGGGAGAACATGCAAACTCCCCACAGAAAAGACAGTGTTCCAAGCCTCGTCCCCACCCGGGACTCGAACCCACAACCTTCTTGCTGTGAGGCCACCGTGCTGCCTTATTTGTGGGTTTAATTTAAATGTTTGGGTCTTATGGTTTCGTTGTGACTTGTCTTGGCCGTACCGGCTGATGTGACATGTTTAGGTTACCCCCAAATGTTTTTTTTCTGTTTTGTGAACCGTTAAGAATCACTTTCTGTTCAATCAGCTCCAAGATGACTCGTCGGTTAGCCAGAGTTCTCCAAAAACATTTTCAGACGGACCAATGTGGCATTAGTGATGAACTATCGTATCCTTTCCAACCTGTATATGTGGTTATCAGGGGCGGATCCAGGATTTTTTAAAGGGGGGTAGGTGCGGGGGGTGTGAGGTCATTGACAAAGCCAGCATATAGGCAGCTGGGGACATTCCCCCTCAGAACATTTGGAAAAATAAGTTTCATTTTCCTGCATTTTGGCGGCCCTTTCGCTGCCCCTGCAAGGGAATAGCTTGACTAATCCCATTTCCTTTCTTCGTCTTCTTTTTTTTCTTTATTTTTTTTGTGGACCAAAAGTGGTTCCGCCTCTGGTTATTGACTTTTGGTGTTGACCTAATGAGCAAGATTATGAACAAACATGATTCAAAGAAGTTTGTTCAGAGATTTTCAGATACGTCCCACTGTAAGAGGAAGGTCGAGGAAGGCTGAGGAAGGCCGAGGAAGGCCGAGGAATACCTGGGCTAGGCTGTGAAATGGCTGACCTGGGAACGCCCAGTTAATAAACAAGAATAGGATTTATAAAGATTCTACTGTGCTCCCATCATGCCTTGTGCCAACTTGTAAGGCCAGTGTACATCAAAAACATTTGCCCTAAAAAATAGGTCAGCGAATCCAAATCAAGACTGGGTGGTGATACCAGGATAAGTTAAACCCAATCTGTGAGATTAGCTAAGCTTACTTCATTTACCTCTAAAACGTCTTAATCAGGAACGTGGAATATTTAAATATAACAAATACAACACCAGATAATAACGAGTGTTAACATTGCGATGGCGGTCAAACAAAAAAACTAGATTACTTCTTTAAAAAAATCCATTTCTTCTCTTTGCAGAAGAAGTTGCTTGTTCCAGCCTTCGGGCAACTCTGTGAAGTGTTTGATACGGTGTAGAAAGCTTCCTCTCTTCATCCACAAACAAAATCAAACAGAAATTTAGCGTTTCACACACACGGCTGAGTGTGTTTCTCTTATTTGTTTCAGACTGGCACCACAGCTCCAGCCTGACATGTGTTCTGAGAGATAGAGATGCGTGGCTCACCACTGAGCTCTATTCTGACTGGCAGAGTAAATTTAGATCTAATCTCTTTGTGTGTGTGTGTGTGTGTGTGTGTATGTTTTTAATAGCGCGAGAATGTTCACCTAACATCAGCTTTTAGGTTGACCTTGTTGTGTTTGCGCGTCGGAGGTGTGCGCGTGTGTGCTAGTGTTTCTAGGACAAGATGCCTCCAGCTCCCCTATAGCTCTTTTATTTTGATCTTTTTTTTTTTTGTCCGTGTGTGTGTTTGCTTGTGCGAGTGTGTGTCGGAGCGCTAACACCATTCAGTGGCTGAGTCAAGCTGTGCAAGCTCTTTTAATCCCACGCCCTGGTGCACGTAGGCTTGATTAGTGGCAGCAGTTATCCGTGCAGAAGACAGCCCGCCCTCCTTTAGCATTTGGTCAGGTCTAGGGCACCGAGGGGGTGTCAAGTCATGAGAAAGGTGAACGAGGGAAGAGGAAGGGAGAGGTTGGTAGAAGGAGGCTCATTAGTATTCCAGAGGAGCTCTTCTGCCAGTGGAGCAAATTGATTACTGCATTTTACCTGTATCAGCCTCCACAGCTAAGGATGACAAGCTACGAGAGCGTGATGTGTGTCCCTGTTCACCTCCCAAACATGGCGGGGTTAGCATGGCCTGTTAGCATGTTAGCATGTTAGCACACCCTTCTTTTAATACTTAGGAATACAGGGAGAAGGGATAAAGAAGGTGGAAGATTTTAACAGTCCAGAGCAATGGAGAGTGTGGAAAAGAGGTGAAGAAGCGTGTGCAGGCAGGCTGGAACGGGTGGAGGAAAGTATCAGGTGTGATGTGTGATAGAAGAGTTTCAGCTAGAATGAAAGGAAAAGTGTACAAAACCGTGGTGAGAGCAGGCATGTTGATTGGTCTAGAGCAGGGGTGGCCAAACTTTTTCACTCGCGGGCCACATTGAGTTCTAACGTTTGACAAGCGGGCCGGATCCGAGGGGGGGGGGGCGGGCTGAGGTTATAGAAAATCCTGGAGTCACCCCGGAGAACAGGATCAGATGGATGGCATGCTTTGGTAACCACTAGTTTAGACTGGTTAAATGGCGTGCCACATTCTTTTTTTGCCGCCATTTTAGAAAATTGGGGGGCTCGCATACTAATTTGCTGTTCCTATTTTAGCCTCTAGATGGCAGCATTTAGAACACGCAGGTAACAGCGCTGCTCATTGTATTACGTAATTCTACACACGGGCCAGGCGCTATTGATTTTATGACGGAGGCTGCCGGCCGGATGAAAATTGACAATGAGCCGCATTTGGCCCCCAGGCCAGACTTTGGACATGTCTGGTCTAGAGACAGTGGCACTGAGGAAAAGACAGGAAGCAGAGATGGAGGTAGCAGAGATGAAGATGCTGAGGCTCTCTCTGGGAGTGACAAGGATGGACAGGATCAGAGGAACAGCACATGTTAGAGGTTTTAAAGTCAGAGAGGTCAGACTGAGATGGTTTGGACATGTGCAGAGAAGAGAGAGTACATCAGAAGAAGGATGCTGGGTTTAGAACCACCAGGAAAGAGGACTAGAGGAAGACCAAAGAGGAGGTTCATGGATACAGTGAAGGAAGACATGAAGATAGTTGGTGTGACCGAAGAGGATGCAGCAGATAGGGTTAGATGGAAGAAACTGACTTGCTGTGGTGACCCCTGAAGGGAAATGCCAAAAGGAGAAGAAATCCTTTCAATCTTTTATTCTTCAAACTACCCGTTGAGCTGTGTGCAGCGTTTCTCTATTGGGTTTGATTTAATTGTCCATGACGGACTGAAGGAAAACAGACTCATTTCCTGTGAGCTTGTCCGCATCTATGCTGACAATTAGTGGGTTTCTTGTGGTTACAGTAAAAGCAATGGGATCAATTCTGAAGAAACCTGCAAAATCACATTCAGTTTGAAGGTTGAGTTCTCGTTTTTTTTTCTAGCTGCTTCGTTGGGGGCTGATTATACCAGGTAAAGGCGGTTAATTGCAATTAACCCACGTTTCAATTGAAAAGCAGGTGTATAATGACAGGCAAGGCAGAGAAATCCAAAAAGTTTTTTCAAAAGATTAAAACTTCTTTCGACGAGGCTTGGTACACTGTCCTTTCTGTGTGGAGTTTGCATGTTCTCCCTGTGTTTGCATGGGTTTCCTTCAGGTACTCCGGTTTCCTCCTACCCTCCAAAGACATGCATGCTAGGTTGATTGGCCGGTGCCAAATTGCCAATAGGAATGTGTGTGTGTGTGTGTGGATGGTTGTATGTGTGTGGCCCTGCAACAGACTGGCGACCTGTTCAGGGTGTACCCTGCCCTTCGCCTTAAATCAGCCGGGATGGGCTCCGGCACCCCCGCAACCCCGAAAGGGACGGACGGATAAGAAGATGACCGACTGACTAAAACTTCTTTCTTTTCTTTTAGTTTTTCCAATGGGGGGGAGGAGTGTCGCTGCACACGCCTCTTTCACCTCTTTTCCACACACTCCGTCGCTCCGGAAACTTCCTCCTAGGTTTATTCTAATTCTTCTTTACTTCGTCCCTGTAACCTCACCTTTCCATTTTGGTCCTTTAATTTACACACATATACTCTGTTTCGATGCAGCTAACCTTCATTTCTCTTCTTCTCCAGCTTTTCCTCTACCTGCTCTTTCTACATATCACCATGCTCTCTAGTCTAACCTTATCTTTCAGTCTGTATATCACGACAACAACAAGATTGAACTCATAGCAGATTCCTGATGTAGTCCCACCTCATCTCTGAACTCCTCTGTCACACCTACAGCACACTTCACCACTGTCTTAAAATCCTCATACATGTCTTGTATCACTCTAACACACTTTTCTGTCATTCCAAACCTCCTCATTAAACACAGTTTCTCTCTGAGTATTTTTTTATGAGCTTTATTTTGATCTACAGACTCGTTTTTTTTTTTAGCAAATAAGACCCAACATAGAATATAAAAAAGTTACTTCTATTTATTGGCTTTAATATCTTTGTGTCAACACTGAGTGTAAAGCTTATTATGTCTTGTTGTTCGTCTGTCTGTTTCACTCTGGAGGGAGTTTCTCCTGCTTTACTGAAAACATGAACTTGCTCTGGAGGTTGAATTGATTTTTAATGTTGGTTGGTCACAGGCCATAGCGCAGGACCTCACATGCTAATGATAAAAATGTGTTAGGATGGTGAAAGTAATAAGTTTTTATGTGCAGTCATTGAATCCATTCTTCCACTTCAGAAGCAGGCGTGGACATAAACTCTAATTCTGTCCGGTTGAACATGAAGATAGTTGTGGTTTAGATTGAGTCATTTTAAACTTAGGGTTACCTCTATGCGTTACTACAAACAGTTTTCCATGTTATAAAAAAGTAGAAGAACGTAGCTCATGTGAAGAAACAAAATTATGGCCCAAAATGGATCAAAATAGAGGTTCTTTCTGCTTGTTCTTCTTTCGGCATTTCCCTTCAGGGGTCGCCACAGCAAGTCAGTTTCTTCCATCTAATCCTATCTCCTGCATCTTCTTCAGTCATGCCATGTCTTCATGTCTTCCTTCACTGTATCCATGAACCTCCTCTTTGGTCTTCCTCTAGTCATCTTTCCTGGTGGTTCCAAATCCAGCATCCTTCTTCTGATGTACTCTCTCTCTGTCCTCTGTACATGTCCAAACCATCTCAGTCTGGCCTCTCTGACTTTATCTCCAAAATTTCTAACATGCGCTGTTCCTCAGATCCTGTCCATCCTGGTCACTCCCAGAGAGATCCTCAGCATCTTCATCTCTGTTTCCTGTCTTTTCTTCAGTGCTACTGTTTCTAGACCAAACAGCATGGCCGATCTCACCACGGTTTTGTACACTTTCCCTTTCATTCTAGCTGAAACTCTTCTGTCGCACATCACACCTGATACTTTTCTCCACTCGTTCCAGCCTGACTGCATATGCTTCTTCACTTCTTTTCCACACTCTCCATTTTTCTGGACTGTTGATCCTAAGTACCTAAAATCTTCCACCTTTTTTATCTGTTCTCCCTGTAACCTCACTTTTCGTCAAAATAGAGATAAAGATGAATTAATTAGAGTCTATAAACAATCTCAACATATGCTAATTATTAGGAGAAATGATTCAATAGAAAAGTCAGAATATTTTTAATATTATTTAGTCTTGCATGTATAAAACATTCTATCGGATGTCTTTCGGGTATGTTTCTGTAAAAAATTATATGAGACATTTTGCTTATTAAACACAGGCTGCATGGTGGTACAGTGGTTAGCACGGTGGTCTCACAGCAAGAAGGTCAGGGTCCGAGTCCTGAAGTGGGACAAGGCTTGAAACACTGCTCTTTCTGTGTGGAGTTTGCATGTTCTCTGAGTAGTCCAGTTTCCTCCCAACATGCGTGTTAGGTTGACTGGCTGCTATGAAGATGTCCCTAGTAATGGTTGTGTGTGTGTGGCACCGCAACAGACTAGCGACCTTTTCAGGGTGTACCCTAGCTCTTGTCTGAAATCAGCCAGCATAGACTCCAGTTCCTCATTAGGGATAGGCGGCTCAGAAAACGAAACGAAGCTTTTGAAACTAAACCAGTAATTAGTTACAAATTGACACTTTGAAGGCAAACCGGAGACACAAAGACGTATGATTTTTATTCGCCCTCTTCAAACATAAAAAAAATGAATCAACAACAAACTAAATTGGTACATTTGTTCAATAAATTACAATTTGCTGCTATTGTCATGCAAAGAATCTCTACTTGGCATTCAAATATTATCTGAATACTGAACAAGAGAGCTTTCAAATGACTTAAATCTGCATGAATGAATAATAAAATAATAAAAAAAAAATTTCAATTTGTTTTTGATGTGGGAATAACACATAATCATGGTAGAAACCTCCCAAAAGTTGACGTTGTACATAACCCTTAATCTCCAACGTACATTATGTCAGTATATGGTTTCTTTTTTTTAGTGATTTTTCCTCCGTGTTTAAAGACAGGAAAGTCCTGTTTTTATTTTTTGTGTCATGTTTAAGCCACGTGTATATTTATGATTGAATAAATGTGGGTGAAGACCTTTGAGATGACTAAGCCATAGGAATCTATTTAAATTTTTTTTGCCTGATTTTAGGCTCTGATTGTCAACTTTGTTTTTTGTGGATTTTTTCCATGTGTCACTTTTTATCTTCTTTTTTTTTTTTTCTCTCTGACCCCTTTCTTGTCCAGTTAAGCAATGGGAATGGTAAAAAAAATTAAATACTTTTAGGTAACAATAGAAGACCGATATGCGCAAGGCTCCACTTGGTAAAATAAAAATAGGTTCAACATGAAAAGGTACATTTGTAACGAAGACACACAAATTTAAGATGAAGTATTTATGCAACATTTTGATGACTTTCAGAAATAAAATTGATCGTTTAACATAAAAAAAATTGATTGAATTCGCAATCCCCACTCGTGAACAGTGGGGATTCTACGTCCCTACCTTCACTTATGGTCACCAGCTGTGGGTGGTGACCAAAAGAACGAGACCGCTGATACAAGCGGCCGAAATGAGCTTCCTCCGCAGAGTGACTGGGCTCTCACTCAGATATCGGGTGAGGAGTTCTGCCATCTGGGAGAGGCTCGGTTTCGAGCCGATCCTCCTTCAGGTGAAGAGAAGCCAGATGGGGTGGTTCAGGCATCTGGTCATGATGCCTCCCGGGCGCCTCGCTGGTGAGGTGTTTCGGGCACTTCCCACCCGGAGGAGACCAAGAAGCTCATTTCGGCCACTTGTACCCACTATCTCATTCTTTCGGTCACCACCCACAGCTGGTGACCAGAGGTAAGGGTAGGAAGGTAGATTGACTTGTAAATCGAGAGCTTTGCTTTTCGGCTCTGCTCTTTCTTTACCACGATGGATCAATCGAAGGAACACATCGGGATCCTCCCGGGTGAGCTGGAGGATGCAGTCCTCCCAAATGAGCAGGAGTCATGTAATCATGGTTAGTGATTTCCAACCACAATCCAGCAAGAAGTGAGATTTCTGAATCATCTCCACTTTGCTCCAAATGCATCATCTAAACACCCTGCTGACCGTTTCAGACCCAATGACGCCTATTTTTACTCTTTAATTCTGATAAACAAAGCAGTAGTTGAAGAAATATGAGAGGACATGGTTTTAATTTGATAAGCTTTCTTAAAACGGATCAGGATGACAAAAATACGAGTTCCACTTTACTAGAACTAATAAAAACGTGGACCACACATTGATCAGAAAAAAACATCTGTTACTTAAAGCAGTTTTAAGTAGTTATTTATAACAGTTAAAGTTCCTCCTTAAATAAAGCTACCACTGCTAAACCTATTATTGTGACTGTGGATACTGGGTTAGTGGGTCTGGCCCAGTGAGTGGCTAAACGTTACGGAAAATCATCAGATGAGTCACAAACACACCGCCAATGAGCTCGGTATTAATGGAAGCCCAGTTTAACCCCTTCATGAACTAATTTGTCCTCATTTCTACTTCAAATTCAACACGAGGGCATTATTTTTTTTTATAAATAAAATGTGACTAATTAAAGCACATTACATCCTTAAAGCTTAATTATCAAGTATGTTTGATTATTACTGTAGACTTTTATAAATATATACATAGATATCTCCCAATCCGCAATTACTTTTTTAATGGGTTCAAATGAAACTGCCCACAGTTACTCAATGCCGACTATATGTGAACTGATTCTGTTTTCAGGGTCATGCGACCAAAAGTCAAGGAACTATTTTGTAGAAACTATACAACTTTTTTTTCTCATTACAGAACATGTTACATCTTCATAGGTTTTTCTGCACGTGCTCAATAGACGACAAAAAATGGAGGCAAAAAAAAAAAAATACTGTAGCAGTTTTTTCAAGAAATGTAAAGAATTTAAATTTACTCGCCATTATTTACAAAGGAACTACTTTATGATGATTCACACAGTGTGTACATGAAGAGAGGACAACTGTTACTCACAGCTGCTGTCGTTTTAATTCAATTCAATTTTATTTGTATAGCCCAAAATCACAGAATTCCGTCTCAATGGGCTTCACAAGAAAAAGAGGAATGTATTAACACAAATACACAACAAGAAAAATAACTAATAAATGCTAACTAAACAAGGCTGACACATTTATGACCTTAGACTCTCCTTCTTGGTGAGGAAAAACTCCTAAAAAACCCATCAGTGGAGAAAAAATAAGAAACCTAGTGGGGATCCACATGAAAGAGAGATCCCCCCCCCAGGCTTCTCTCACCCCGACTGCATCCTCCAGCTCACCCACGAGCATCCCGAGGTGTTCCCCTGCCAGCTGTGAGACATACTCTCTCCAACAGGTCTGGGGTCTGCCTCTGGGTCTCCTTTTGGTGGAACTTGCCCAGAACACCTCACCAGCGAGGCGTTGGTGGGGTGTTTCTATCTGTCACCACTATGCTAGATTTAAATGTCGGTCAGACACCTTCTTAACCGTCTATCCTGTACGGGGTTGCGGGGTGTGCCGGATCCCATCACAGCTGATTCGAGGCGAGGGGCAGGGTACGCCCCGAACAGGTCGCCAGTCTGTCGCGGAGATGTAACACCTTTAATTCTCAAAGCCATAAAACAGGATGTGTGTTTTCCTCTAATAACCAAAAGATCAGACAAAAATTAAAAACCCAGCATATATAACGGTTTAAACGACCCTTCAACCATTCATTATCAATCCAGTTTGGGATTTAGGGCAGGCAGAGGCATTTTGTTCGATCCCTTGGTGTCATTTTATTCGTGATAAACTCTTATTTCAATGCTTTCCCAAGGCGTCTTCTTTCCAGAGGTGTGAAGTAAGGCTGATTTTAGTTGTTTGTGTGAATCAAATTCATGAGAGCAGTAGGTCATGTATCAGGGCGGCTGTAGGACTAATCTTATTCTCCTCTTCATTGGCATGTTCTCAACTCGGCCCCTGCCAAGTAGAGTGATGCTGCTTAACCGATATTCCCACAGAAAGGTTAAACACACCTGTTTTACACTCTTTTGAAGTGAATGTTTGTGACAAATTTAGAACATTTTGGGTTTTTTTTTTCTGTACACATTGTAACATCCCTGATCATGAAAGAGAATTTGTTTCCACAAATTTGCAGTTTATGAAAACAGAGTTATGGAACTTGAGCTTTACAGATCACACCTGTGACAAGTGTCAGCTGTGAGCCATCTTGATTTCTATATTAGCCAAACCACGCCTTTAAAACTCCAAATAATCCAGCATAAGCCATCTTAAGCCATCTTGATTTCTATACTAGCCAAACCACACCTTTAAAACTCCAAATATGGATCAGCCAGCATAAGCCATCTTGATTTCTATACTAGCCAAACCATGCCTTTGAAACTCCAAATAAGCCAGCATAAGCCATCTTAAGCCATCTTGATTTCTATACTAGCCAAACCACACCTTTAAAACTCCAAATATGGATCAGCCAGCATAAGCCATCTTGATTTCTATACTAGCCAAACCACGCCTTTAAAACTCCAAATAAGCCAGCATAAGCCATCTTGAGCCATCTTGATTTCTATACTAGCCAAACCATGCCTTTGAAACTCCAAATAAGCCAGCATAAGCCATCTTAAGCCATCTTGATTTCTATACTAGCCAAACCATGCCTTTAAAACTCTAAATAAGCCAGCATAAGCCATCTTAAGCCATCTTGATTTCTATACTAGCCAAACCACACCTTTGAAACTCCAAATATGGATCATGCAAATCGAGTAGTTTCAAACGAACCTAATCAAAGCGGAAGTAGATAAGCTGGTCTCGCTGCTCCGAATGCTTCATTTCCCTTCATTTAATTTCCTCAGTTCACTTAAAGTTTTGTCCAGGACGGTAGTCTTTTTCCTACGTTCTCCGATTTACATATGCCAGCTCCCAGAAATGGAAAGAGTTATGCAAATGTCCGTGTACCGATCTTATTTAAGTGCATTTGGTGTACACATAGATTTTGTCGTAAGCAAGCTTTGTAAATAAGGCTTGTCTAATTTTTTCTCTTGTTTGTTTTTTTTTTTTTTTATTTTAGAAGTCTCGTTTCCATAAGAGGAAGGCTTTGAGAACAGGGACGTCTTTCTTTCGTTAGTCAGCAGTGATTACGTGGTATTGTTTGCTTAACTGTGTGAAGTCCAATAAAATAACTCTATTTTTTAAACAGAAATACATCAAAAAAATTCTATTAAAAACCCAACCTTGCCAATCTGAGCATTAGGACGATTTAAACACCGAAAACCGGTTCAATGAGAAATTTATGGAAGTGAAAATGATAGAGTTGTATTTTACTCGCTCTCTGTCACTTTCGGTCTCTGAAGCGCCCTATCAATGGAAGCGTCCAGAGGGGTAAAAGGAAAAAAAAAGCAGCACTCTCTTTAACCCAATAAAGGCAGCCGTCTTGCTGACTCATTGCAATAGGCTTCTTAGGAGCGATGCCAAGGATATTATGGAAATGATTCATTAAAGGCCAAGGATTTTCAGCTGGTTTCATCCAGCTTTCAGGGCAGCCTGACAGTAAGACATTTGATCTCAATTGCAAAATGGCCCATTTCCCTGAGACATCACCACTGCAGTCTGTTTCAAGGACCCAGCTCAGACTTTTGGCGATGTGGCCACGGGGCGATCAGCTGTTCCTGTTTACAAATGGAAAGTGCGTGTTGTTTCGGGAGGGAAATGAGCACCATTTTGGACAAACGATGTGAGCACGAGATTACCTCTGAGCCCAATAGAAATGAATCAGGTGTAGACTGATGGCGGCCACGGCTCATTAAGAAAGAATATCCGTATGTGTGTGTGTGTGTGTTTAATTGATGCACTAATTCTCAGCCACTCAGGAAATGGCCCTTGGGTGGGTCTTTCAAATGGCACACAAATATTTACTATGGACACAAACATTTTTGCAAGCACATCCATGCGAACCTGCGGAAGGGAAAGCGAGTCCAGTTATGTGATACGAGGCGGGATTATCATCTCTGGGTCCTCCGCCACTCAGCTGGGCTCTGAAACACTTAGATGACTCATCACTGTGCATGAATTCCTCTCTGCTCTCTTTCTCTCAACCTCAAGAACTCCTTGCACTGATGAGTTCAGATGAAGTTAAAATCCGCCTCTGTGCCTCTTATCAAGGCCAAGAACTTCAAGCCGTCTGGTTCAATTTTGTCCACTTTGGATAGGATGTTGTTTTTACCACAAGATATCCTTCCATTCAAGTTAATTTAACTCAAACGATATACAACATACAAATGGAAAGAACCGGAAATAAAATGTTTGTAAATCTACTCTAACTGTTCAGGTTTGTAGAAGGGCCTCAACCCAATCTATGTGAGGTTTAGAGGTTGCATAACGTTACCAGCCCACTGGTCATTACAGGACCACAGATGGGATCAGGTTAGGTCCAGAAGTCAGTGGGACATCCACCAAGAGCTCGCCCACACAGAGCTGGAGAGAGGTACAACTTTATAAACTTTCCAGCTTTGTTGTATCACATTTCTTTTATGGTGATGTGCATTGGCGCTGTGACTGACTTGTTTGGTCAGATTCTAAGAAGTGGGTCACGGTGCCCTAGTTCTCTTTGTGTGGGCATCCATGTTGCCGTGTATCCCGTTTCAGTGTTATTCTGTCCCGGCTGACTTATCTGCGGAAACATTCACTCGGCCCTGCTCTCCTGCTGTTACTCTTGTGTTGAAGGTGAACGAGAGCTTTTAATTTTACTTTCCACACGTGCGTTGGTGGAGGGCTCGCAGCCACCACGTTTGGTCAGGAAGCTTCTGTTTTGTCTTATTTAATCATGTCAGGCCATATTGAATTTACAAATAGCGGTCACGCCGTGTGTGTAAGTGAGCTACCCCGTTGAGTGTGTGCAGCGGGGCCAGGCTGCAGATTACATGATATAATAGTGTTTAGGCATTGCCTCTTCTTTTAAATTCCTTTAACCTTGACTCCCCTTAAATGCAGGGAGAACACATCTGCCAGGCTGGTGTCAGACATTAGTAATACACACCGCTCAGGCAGCATTGTCACTTTTTATTAACGCCCAGAGCTTTGCATGGACACCAGCTGTTGCATCAAGTGGAAGAGCCTTGACAGGATGGATGACCTTGACTTTAAATGCCGCTCCTTTGGCTCAACCCCCACCCCCCCTTTTTTTTTTATTCTTTTGTTTGCTCGCATATATTGTAAATGGATTACCATTCCTGATGATGAAGGTCATTGAGAAACTTACTTTTTATAATATTGCAGAAGACTAAATTATCAGTTAGCGTCACAGGGAAGTGGAGAAAGTGTCATTTAGAGGGAAACGAAGGGGAACAAAAGTCAATTCTTAAGTTTTATAACCATTAAAATACCTGGCGGATGAAGTCCATGCAAACCTTCAAACATGCATATTGGACGTATTTTAGTTGCAGCGAAGTTTTAGGACAGCAAATGATCGTAAATTCTTCATCTAGCTAGAGGTCAAAAGTGAATAAAAATGTTAAAAAATACATGACAGTAAATTCGCCAAACTGCTGTGAGCAGACTAAATATTGCAAACTGGTAAAACTGCCTAGAGATCCTAAACATTTAACTTTATGGGATGTTTTTAACGTTCCGACTGTAAAACTCGCTAGCGCAATCAAGTCTTGGTCATTTACGTATTTAAAATTTTATTTATACACTTATTTTTAATTTCTTTAAAGAGGGGATATTTTGATTATGTGGGGTAATAATTCTTATCTCATAGCATGTAAAGAGAAACATGGTACTTTTTATTAGCTTAGAACTGGGGTGGGACTGACTTGAACTGACTTGCTGTGGCGACCCCTGAGGGGAAATGCCGAAAGGAGAAGAAGAAGAAGAACTGTGATGGGAGCTGAAAAAAAGCTGATCAAGTTCACTTCCGTTTTTAATATTGTGATTTCCCCCCTCCTCTCGTTCGCTGCTTAATTCCACCTCTAGGGAACTTGAGGAAAAAGAGAACAGTACCTGAGGCAAGGGTCCAAGCCTTACCTAATTCCTGCTTGTGTAAGAATGTGGACATGGCGGGGAACAAAATCCCTGGCCTTGAACAACTTGGATGTATCTGTATACTTGACGAGAAAACATATGAATTTCTCAAACATGGAAAATGCATCGCGTTCAGACATGGTAGAAACCTCTGAAAAGTTATTTTGAATTCGGCTGTAGGCAATGTTCCCTCTAAGCTGCACACCTGCGCAATTGCGCACTGCTCGCAGATTAATAGCGCACAAGAAAACCTATGCAACGCATAAAATAAAACTCAATTTAAACTAAAGGTAGGAAAATGAGACAGAGCTCCAGAGCATTTCTCTTTCTTCTTTCTTTCTGAAACAATTGCTTCAAACTGCTGCTTTGGAGTTTGGCTCGTCACTGCTGCTGATGTCACAAAAGAGTAAAAGTTTTTGCTCCGCCCCCTTCTGCTCAAGAAGCTTGTGTGTTTACTCAGGCGCATAAAAAATTAGAGGGGACATTGGCTGTAGGATTAACTTACTTCACAAAAGGTTTCTTTTTGTTGTTCATATGTTATATTTCATTTTTATTGTTAATTTTGACAACGTTTTAGATCCAAAAGACTCCCTCCAAATTTTGGCCCACTATTTTAGACAACTTCTTCTTTCGGCATTTTCCTTCAGGGGGCGCCACAGCAAATCGGTTTCTTCCATCTAACCCTATCTGCTGCATCTTCTTTGGTCACACCAACTATCTTCATGTCTTCCTTCACTGTATCCATGAACCTCCTCTTTGGTCTTCCTCTTGGCCTCTTTCCTGGTGGTTCTAAATCCAGCATCCTTCTTCTGACGTACTCTCTCTCTCTCCTCTGCACATGTCCAAACCATCTCAGTCTGGCCTCTCTGACTTTATCTCCAAAACCTCTAACATAAAACAGCTCATTTTGAATAAAACATAATTGACAATTAAAAGATAATCTATCATTTCCTTTAGTTGATTGTCATTGATTAAACGACACTATGTCATTTACAGATTTATCTTTTTGTTTTGACACATTTTGTTCGCCTGCTCTCAAATAAAAGATGCTAATGATAGAAGGTCAGCAGTGAAAAAAGAAGGAGTTGTATTTCTTTCACATATCTATAGCGACACATTTCTGCTCAGGCTTCCTGTGCTGCATCATGTGAAAGTGTGTGCGTGTGGTGACCTTTCCTGTTGCTAATGCCTTTTAAGTAGCAGAGGAGTGAAATGGAAAGAGAGAAAACAGATGAAGAATCAACCAGCCAGAGGATGATAAAGCCCCCTCCTGCATGCGTCGAGCTGACTGTAGGGGTAACAATCACTTTAGAACGGTGCCTGCTCTGTCATTGGCTGACATTGTCAAGGATAATGGATAATCACCGCAGAAACTGTGGAGCAGCTCATTGGTGCTCCGCTGTCCCGTTGTGGGGGAGGAGGTGGGGGTCAGGCTTTTTGGGTGCCACCACCGATGAGATGACATGTTAACAGATGTATAAGGTCATTTTAGATGTATACACCAGGGGAGATAATGTAATAGTAATGCACAGAAAGGAGGAGTGCTGCAGGCAACGATGTCAAACATAAGGCCCAGGGGCCAAAATCAGCCCATAAGAGGCTCTAATCTGGGCCTGCATGGGGACACAGATAAACAAAATATAAAAAAGGAGATTTATTCGTATATATATTTAAATTACCTTGTGTTTTTAACATTCCTAATAAAATACACCTAATACTCTTTGACAAAAGTTAACAATACATTTGACCAAATTTAAGATCAATTTTTGCACTACTGTGCATAGGAAAGTGTGTGTGAATGTGCATGTATTTGAGCGCAGAAATGTTCACACATACTGTATATATCCGTCAAGCACACATTTATAGAGGTTTAGAAGTTTTAGAGATAAAGTCAGAGAGGCCAAACTGAGATGGTTTGGACGTGCATAGGAGAGAGAATACTGTACATCGGAAGAAAGATGCTGGGTTTGGAACCACCAGGAAAGAGGACTAGAGGAAGACCAAAGAGGAGGTTCATGGATACAGTGAAGGAAGACATGAAGATAGTTGGTGTGACTGAATTAGATACAGGAGATAGGGTTAGATAGAAAAAAACTGGCTTACTTTGGCGCCCCCTGAAGGGAAATGCAGAAAGAAGAAGAAGACACAGTTCTACATAAACGTGTGCACGTGTATTTGTTTTTGTTCGGTCTACATTAAAGTTGTATCTGTTCTAGAGTTTTTTTTGGGCCGATTTTAATTCTGATTATTAGTTGTGACCCACCCCTACTTTTGAAAACAAGTCACATAAACCGTCAAAAACACAGTTGGTTACAAGTTTGTTGGGGTCAGACCCTCCTTAAGGGTGTGACAAACTCAGGTTAGTTTATAAAGAACCAGTTCTCAGGTCATTTTATCAGATTGAAAATGATTTCTGGATGGAACTCAAAACGTCTCGATCAGAAAACGCACTCTCCAGAAACCTTTTCTGCGTTGTGGTTGATAACAAATTTTTGGCGGATATTCACTTGCAGTAAAAACATAAAACTATGTTGTAAAAAACTATATTCAAACCGAATTTGTAAAGTTGCAAGTTCTGTCTACACTTAATATGATTTATATTCATGTCAATATAAGAGTCGTTAAAAAGGAGGTTTCATTGGGGTAATAATTGTTACCTCGTCGCATTCGTAGATAAACACAATACATTTTGTTAGTTCGGAAACACGATATTAGTCGAGAAAAGTTATATCTGTTATACATATGCAAATTTTTCTTTATTTGTTTGTTTATCTAAAGGCAGCTACATTTAAAAAAAAAAAAAAAAGATGGCTGCAACAGATTTAGAGTGGAGCTAATTTCCATCCGTAGTCTTTAATGCAGTAAAAACAAACACAGAAACAGCAGAATATTATAAATAATATGCCATAAAAATGAAGAAAGTGGAATAAATACAATGTGCTGATATTACTTAGATGCCAATGATACCCATAATGGGTAACATCTGGTTGCTAGATGTTACCCATTCCCACCTGATACCTAGCATCAGGTACTGACCTGATGCTAATGCAAAACATTAGCAATGTGATCAAATTCAAACAAATGATCTCATAACCCGTTTGATATTGCTAATGACACAATGAATTCCTCCCTCATCTTGCTTCTCAAATAGTCTCACCCATATTCCCTTGCTGAGAGGAGGAATCGAGCATGAGCAGTGTGCTTGCACTAGAGCAATTCCTGTTTAGGTCAATGTTGGCGAACAAAATCCTGAGCGTTTGAATTGTATTTGAGTATTGGACGGTAGAGCTCGTAAATGATTCAAAAATGGGTGAATGAAATAGAAAACCTTTCAGGTATGTTTTTGATTTGGGAATGAGGTTCAAATATCAAAATCCAAAAAAGTTGGTTTTTCGCAATTCTCTTTAAATAGAAAAACAAACATTTAACAAAACAGATCTACAGTGTATCCTTGTTTTTCACGGGGGTTACGTTCCAAAAAGATTGGCAAAATTAGTTAAATAGAAACCTTCTTTTTTTTTTTCATGGTAAGACTCCATCCTTACCATGGTCTAGTTGCGGACAGTTGCAACCCTTTTTGCATCCTTATTAAAACTCATCGCTGCTGTCATCCTTATGTTTTTTCTTCCTTCTTTTTGGAACGAACGGAGGATTCGTTAATTCTGCATAGCTTTTACCTTCCCATAGCATATCCAGAAGTTTAACTTTATCCATGATAGATGCCTTTTGGGCCCTGCCACAGGTACTTTTGTTGGTCCAGAGCGTTTTGTCGACTGTATGGGTTTTAGAGAAACTCGAAATTGCAGGAGAATTTGCACATACGTGATGTAAATTTGGCAAACTGTTTTATGTACTTGTACATATTAAACTGCAATATTATTGACACAGGTAGAGAGCAATGTTCCCTTTAGGCTGCGCGCCTGCGCAATAGCGCACTGCTCGCAGAATGATAGCGCACAAGAAAACCTCTGCTGCGCACAAAATAAAACTAAAAATGGTAAAATGAGACAGAGGTCCGGAGCAGATCTTTTTATTCTTTCTTTCTGAAACAAATAGCTTCAAACCGCTGCTTCGGAGTTTGGCTCGGCACTGCCGCTGACGTCACAAAACAGTAAAGATTTGCTCCGCCCCTCTCTGTTCAGGAAGCTTTCCCGTTTGCTCAGACAAATAAAAAAATTAGAGGGAACGTTGGTAGAGAGGAAGCGGAGTGACTTTTTAGCCAATCAGAATGAAGAACACAATGCTCGATGCAAATCCGTGAAGTAGCTGACCAGTGAAATGTAAACCACGTTATCGCGAGGGATCACTGTGTTGTATTTTTTTTCTTTGTTTTGAATAATATCGTTCCCATATTTCATACCTTTCCATTGTGCAGAAACACTGTCTTCTAAAAAAGAAAAAAAGTGTGTTTTAAATTGTTATTTACTGGTGTGTTTGTACTTTAGGTGTTTAAAGGCCTCAGATAGAGGACAGCTCTCCCTGAGTAAAGGTCATGTATTTGTTAACAGGGCTTTGTCACTCAGGTTAACCTTTGCATGACCTCGCCTCAGCCGGGCTCTTTTATATGTACTCAAAACCCTCGTTCAGGTGGAGGAGCAATTTTTAGAAGGTTGTGAATGCAATAGCAGCGTTGTATATAAACTGATATAGTGCACTGTCATAGTATCCTTTTACTGCCTGGCCTGCTCTTTATAGAAGTGTCTTTGGGCAAAAACATGGACAAGGTCAACTGTAATTCCAAAGGTTCGCTGCCAGCAGCAGAGAGATTAACAGAATTCCCCGTGTTGGAACTGTGTCAGCGTTTCTTTTCCATTTTCCCCAGCTGGCTAGCAGGGTTTATCGCTGCACATTAGTCACTTTGCCAGGCCGTTCCGAAGGTAAACATGTTTACTTGTTCGCCACACTGATCAAACGTGGTCATCGCTGTTACGGCAGCGTTAAGCTCGCTGGCGGGAAAATAGTCCTAATCCCGTGCATCTAAGATTAGCATGACAACAGACGTCAGATGGTCCAGTGTGGCCAGGTTGGCCTTTGTTGTTTTCAGATTTAGGTCAGTCGTTTAAAGATGGCTTTAACGTGTAATCGATGCTGATGGGCTACACTCAGTTTTTTCTACATCCTATAGAATTCCTATAGACTATCACAATTTGCTTTTTGGACATAAAACAACTAAACCTGTTGTTTTCCTGCTTGTCTTCAGACTTAATTTGAGGCTAATCAACTTAAATCCAAAATCTAATCCTGGTTTGTTTGCAATCAGGCATTAAAAGTGCTGCCTCGCTGGCATGACCCCATACTGTCAGAGCTTGTGAACTCTGGTCATGGAGATCCATTTTAGCCCGATTTAGTTAGCCCTGTTGCCTGCTTGTTTCAGGCCCTTACCTCAGCTGAGCAGGTTGCCTCGGCCTTTCGTCATAATCTGGTGCCTTTGTCCTGTCATGTGACCCGCTATGTGGGACGCAAAGGTGAGGACGACACCGGGAAAGGACACGGCCGGCAGCCGAAGCGAAGTGGAAACGCTGTATTAATTAACCTTTACGTGATGCGGTCACAACTGTCGGAGGTGTCTCGTATCCACGGAAACCACACTGACAGAGTTCAGAGCGGAGGTCTCTAAGGGCAATGCCGCTGACACTGTCATGGCAACTGGGTCCATTTTCACCCTCAGTGTCACTGGCTCTGCCCCACTGACAACACTGGAGTCTGACAGGTGTGGCTGGTCCTTAATCCAGCCAGTATACACACACACTTAAACACAACAGGATGCAATAACACCTTAAGATACAAAAATGCACAGCAACACCCAACAATTTGCAATAATCCACAAAAGTGCGCAATTTTTTTGCAATGACATACTATAAGAGACGAAGCTCGAAAGAGCACAATAATGCACAACGACCCACACCAATACACAACAACACAAATATGCACCACAAAGTGCAATCTTGCACAATAACACCCAATAGCAAATAATAACAAAAGAAAAGCTACGTGACAAAAACTCACAGTGTTGCACAAAATTGATACTCCTACTAGTGAACAGGATAACCCACAAAGTTCACAAACCAAAGGAAATAGTTTGTATATCCCAAAATGAACTCCTTAATGTAATACGCTCTTTGTGTTTTACCCACAATACACCACTGCATCGCCACTGATGTAAACTTTCGTCCTATCATATTGATAAGTCGGTGGGGGAGATTTAACTTGTACCTGCAGCATGTCCTCATGCTCGAGTGCTTAAACGCTATCCTGTGTGCATGTGTTGGTGGGTGGTGCTCCAGCGTTCTCCAGCGGGCTGCATCGTGCTGCTCAAGGAGCAGGAGGTGCAGGATAAGGATAATCCACTGAAATGACAAGCTAGAGGAAGAATTATGCGCAGCTCTCACAAGGTCCTTCACTTCTGAAAGACATTGTCGTGAGAGGCTTAGCGCTCAAGACCTGAATGTTTTCAAGGTAGTGGGCTTGAATTTTCAATTTGGATCCAATCAGACCTAATCTCCATTTGTCGTCTGTGAGGGAAGAGTGCAGAGCCGTGTGCAGTCAATCTGAAATGTTGCTAAGTAACAGAGATGGAGGAAAAGCTGAGGAAATAAATGTGATATAGTACCTTCGTCTCATACACTTTCTTTTTTTCTCTACCCAAACATCCCCTTCCCTCTCTGTTACTTTTTCACAGGTTTCCCCCGTCACCGTCTTGTGAAAGGCGCCGGGTCATCGGATCGACATTTAAAGCTTCCACTACCAGGGAATGTGTCGATATCTTAACGGTGGAATCCTGATGACTCCTACAGCCATGCCCAGCAAGCCCACCTGCTCTACATTTGATCCCACCACGGTTGCTGTTTCACCACATTGCTGATTGAGCCAGCACATCCAGCGAGTGTATCCCGTTTACCCCCCAGTGCAATAGCCTGCCTTCTTTTTTAGTATTTTAGTACACGCCACCATCAACCAGATGACCTAGATGACGCTTACTTCCCAGAAGCATTGCTGAGCTCTACGAGGGGATCTGAGTATTGAACATGACTCATGGGGAGGAGCCTGGCCCTGAGACACACAAGGATTCAGCTGTTCTAACTTATCTGGAAGGTTTACTGATGCATCCAGTGGTGGCCGGGCCTGGGGCCACGGCAGGCGGGAGGTCCGAGGCCGCCCACAGCAACCAGCAGCAGGGGGACAAGGTGGGTGGCCCTTTTCAACTCCCCAATCATGGCCCCACTGCACCCAAAGCTGGAATCAACGGCCCCACAATGGGGTCTTCACAACATTTAAAGAAAGCCCGGTTGCTCCGTTCTGGAGCTTGGAATGATCCAACCAATCAAAGGATCAGCTCGCCCCCGATGGAGGTGAACGGCCAAGCGGGGGCACAACAAAACGGCACCTTAGAGGGGTCACCTCACGCTGGAGAGAGCACCCTGTTAGCTTCTCTGCTGCAATCGTTCAGCTCACGGCTCCAAAGTGTTGCCATGTCTCAGCACTCCTCTAAACCCCCCAGTGAGTGCTCCTCTCCACCCAAAGTCCCACCTGCTGACAAAGAGCCACTCCCTGTTTACGGGACGGCTTCAAGCCGTTTAAAGGGCCTCATGAGGAAGAGCAAACTTCAAAACCACAATAGCACCCCCTACTGTCGCCGTGGACAAAGCCAGGACCGGCCACCGGAGTCACCCCGTTCGGTGCACAGTGCCACGCCCCCAGCGGCTCCAGCAGAGTCAGTCTCCTGTGCAGAGCGTCTGAAAGCAGTAGCCGACATGGTGAAGATCCGTTCCAGCCCCGCGCCGTCACCAAAACCCAGCGTGGCCTGTAGTCAGCTGGCTCTGCTGTTGTCCAGCGAAGCCCATCTCCAGCAGTACTCCAGAGAGCACGCACTCAAAGCCCAGCTCTCTGGAAGGTCTGCTAGCGAGCGGCTAGCTGCTATGGCTAACCAGCAGCACACACCAGACAAAAGGCCACCAAGTGCGGGAGAAACTCCCGAAACACTCACAAACCAAAATGGAACGACCCCGACTACACTCCCTCGAACTGTCCTTTCCAGTCCACAGAGCCCTTCTCTGCGTGGGTCGCCCCCCACACCTCCTCACGCTGCATGCCGCCCCCAAAACCAGCCTCCCAGAGAGAAGCGAGGGTTTGATTCCCGTCCGACTCGCCCACCTCAAACATGCAGCAGCCTCCTGCTTCTGCTGCTCAACAACCACAACAATCAGAAGCAGCTGACCAAGAACGGCCACCTGGAGGATATCGGGGGCTCCTCCTCAGTCACATCGGACAGCGAATGCTCCACTCATGAGAGGAGCGTCACCAAGGACAGCAGCGATGCCGAGAGCTCCTATTCTACCTGCTCCCCCATGGACCTTTCCATCAGAAACCGTGTTAGCTTTCAGGATTCAGGGTCTAAAACCCTACCCCTACCCACCTCCTCCTGTTCTTCTAACTTTTCCACCACCATGTTTTCCAACCCCCCACAAACTTCCACCCAACCACCACCCTCATCTTTTCCCACATCCTCTATTTCCTCCGTATGCACGGCTAATTCCTTATCCTCATCCTCTTCTTCCATGTCCACAACTTCCCTGGACAAACTGACCGAATCTCTGATCAACAAGTGGAAGCCAGAGCCATCAAATGTGTCTAAGAACAAGGAGCCAGAAATGAGCCCAGACCTGAAAGCCCACCCAAAAGTCACACTCATGCAGCTTCTCCTGGAACGCAGAAACAATGAGATGGTTAATAAAAATGCCTCCAAACAGGAACTACCACTGGACGTAACCATGGCCACCATGGCCAGGAACCAGCAGAAAGGGCCGATCTCCTGGGATGAGGTCCAAACAGAAAGCCCAAACCAATACTCGCTGGGTCGTGACCTGAGCCGCGCTTTGTCTCCGTATTCCTACCCTTCTCCTCAAGCCCAGTCCAGCCCACTGGACTTGTGTAAGTCTAAAAGCTTCCCAGTGGAGAAGACCTCTGAACCGGCGTTCAGTGCCAGCAAACTGTTACAGAATTTGGCTCAGTGTGGCACCACCTCTTCTCCACCCATCTCGTCTGGGAAAGGCCTGGGTCAGGAGGTGGATGCTAGCAGGCCTCTGGCTCTGCTGGAAAGGCTCAACGCTCCGGTCCACCGGACCGCTACTCCTCTTTCTGATGGTGCCTCGGGTAGCACCACGCCTTTCAGTCGAAAAGAACCTTCTCCTCCTTCCTCCCAAATAGAGAACCTCCTAGAAAGACGCACTGTGCTACAGCTCCTTCTAGGAACTGGTTCTGCTCCTGCAACAAGTAGCCGCAAAGAGAGGTCCAGTGGGAATGGTAGAAGGAGTGTGGAGTCATCAGGAGGGGGCTATGAGAAGAACCCTTCGGCTTCCCTCATCTGTGACAGCTCTGATGGACCCCCTCTGGACGTAAAGGTCAAAACAGAACTCACAGAAGAAGTTGGACCCTCCAAGTCTGACGATTTGAATAGTAAAAAGAGACTCGGGGGCTATGAGAAGAACAGCCCCCCGTCAGATTCAGAAGCTCGGCCTGCTGAGGTCATAGCAAAATATGGCCTCCTGAGTCAGTTGCTCAAACAGCAAACTGCTACCTACTACACCAGTGCTGCTACGCAGGTGGAGTCCCAATCCAAACTGGTTAAAGAGGAGCAGAGGGACTTTCACAGCCCCAGTCCGAAGAGGCGACGCCTCTGCCCAGAACAGACTGATAACATCTGCTCTCCCAGAGCGATGGACAGTAACTCCACAAGCATTTTCAGCTCCGCTGCTCCTCAGGTGGAGCCGGCTCAGCAGAGGAGTCTTAAAGAAGAGGAACCTCCAACCAGGAGTCCTCCTACTGAGAACCTCTCCAGAGAGAGTCGGGGCTTCAACGTTCTCAAACAGCTTCTGCTCTCCGACAACTGTCTGAAGGAGTTGACCCAGCAACCCCGTGGGACACCCAGCCCTTCTATAATCCAGGCTAACGGCAAAGCTAACGGTAGCATCCTCAGCCAGCCTTCTCAGAATCACAACTTCCTCCACCTGCCGAGCTGGCACCCTCACAGTTCCCTCAACTCAGGGCTTCCAAGTAATCTCAGACCACTGCCCACCCCTCCTACCGGCGAAAGCCCCGTCCGCACCCCATGGAGTCGCCATTCATCTCCATGGCCTCTTCCTCAAAAACGGGACCCCCCAGTTCTGGTTAAACAAGAACCAGAGAGCCCTGTTAGATGGAGCAATCAGGAGAACGATGACGAGGAAGGATGTGACTCAAACCCGGACTCACCGAGGCTCTCGCGCTCCAACCCCATCCTGTATTACATGCTGCAGAAGGGCAGCATCCAGCTGAGGAAGGAACTGAGGGATCAGGGGGAGGGAACGCACTCCAGGGTCCAAGTTAAAGAGGAGCCAATCGGAGACGTGCATGCCTATGAACGCAGTCTGAGCTCCACCCCGAAGTCACCGAGCCACGGTGAAAAGCACAGCCACGAAAGCCAAGGGCTGAGCCAGGCTTCTGAGTAAAAGATATCAGCAACAAATACGAAGGAAAATCAAACTCATTGAATTTTTCATTATTATTATTATTATATGAATGACTTGCCAAATTGGTGCAATGAAAACAAATTTTGCCAATTGTTTTTCTTTTGTTAAAGTGTATTCATACTGCGGGTATAAAATGGTACATTATAACAATATACCTAATTTACGCAACTCAAACTACTAATGTAGCCCTTTTTTCAACCCTGTACGGAGTTTAAAAAATCCTCCAGTTCGGTTTTAGGAGGTTTAATTTTGATCAGAAATCTACACATATCATTTTTTTTCCCCTCTCTGTTGCCTTTCATAAAACATTTAAGAGTGAACATTTGAAGAAACATTTATTATTGATGATTCAAAAAATGTTAGCGCTCGATTTGGCAAACGCGTATTTACCCACCCCGCCACCACTACCACCACCACCTTAACCTCCAACCCCATCAGAGCATTTTCAGATTGGCACAGTCCCATCAATTTTACATAAGAATCTAAATAAAGCCATGCACAGGCAGTTACTAAGCTCCATTACAACCCCGGTACATGCTGGATTAGTTCAAAGAAGAACTTCGAGTACAGTTGCCCCGATATACGTTTATAGTTAAATCTAAATACACATATATAAATTTATGTATAGATATATTAATATATCTATAGATTGATAGATATATTTACGTCTAGATGTGTCTAGAGATATACCTATCTATAGATACGCACACACATCCATTTGTATATACCTATATGTACACACACATATACGTTTATACATATGGGTGTGTGTATATCGCTCTATCTATCTTCAATACCACTTACAGAAATCTAAATATATATACATAAATACATGTTCAAACAGTCCCCAACTTCCTATATTTTGTTTCTATCTGAGCACCACCTTTCGGGCCAACATTCGACGGTGCAAATTCAGGGTAATATGTTTGCAGACTGTGCAGTTGTGAGCAGATGGGTCAACAGAGCGTATGTGGTGATTACAGTTGAGCAACCGTGTGTAAACAGGTTTCTGGAGCAACAGTTAAAAGGCTGCATTGTCTCGGCAACTTATCTTACCATCCTGGTTTAAAAAGGAAAAAAAAAAAAAAGAAAAGAAAACATCCCTTTTCATTGTACACACATAAAAGCTCAAAGTGTGAAGCACATGAGGCTTTTATTTTATATAAAATCATATGAAGAGACTCTCCGGAGTCCTTTGGGTCCTTTTCAGAATGATTTAGTGGCATGTAATGGTAAAGTGTCAGTATTATCTATTGAATTTGACAATTTGTGATTTTTTTTTTTCTTTCCTTATCATTTCTAAACGGTTGTGATTTGTTCATTTGTGTGGCAATCTCTACATAAAATGTCAAAAGAATTGCATGATAAGAAAGAGAAGACCACCGATACGTTTTATTTTCTAAAGCAGCTGGAAATGTGAACCAGACCATTCAGGATCTCCGTTATCCAGCTCGAAATGATTCTAAATAGATTTTTTTTTTATTTTGCTGTATCTTCTTCAGTTTGATGTCACACTGCTTTTCCATTTTAGTCCCGTAATCTTTTTTAATACATACATATGACGTCTCTTCAACTATTCAAACATTTTCACAATGGTTAAATATATTTGTGTAAATAGTACTTTCAGTATGAAAGATGACTATTTTGTAATGTTTAAAAAAAAAAAAAAAGATAATACCCTAGTTTTTAATGCCCTGAAATGTAAATACAAATTATATGCGTTAAAGTGTACATACAAAGGCAGAGGATGTTAGGCCCATTTTCTTTCTTTTTTTGGGGTTGGTTTGTTCTTTGCATGTGTCTCTATGTGGTAAATGATAATCTAATCCTGCGCTGTGTTGTGTAATAATGTCTGACTCTCCTCACTGCTGCCTGTTGCATGCAGACGCATGGGAACTACCTGTGTATCCCTACCGGTGATGGGGGAAAATGTCAAGTCTTAAAATAGGTCTTTTTTTTTTTTTTTATCACAGACAGAAAGAGGCTGGCTTAGAAAACGAGCAATCCTTAAATAACTGCAGACTGTTCAGCAAGTTGATTATTAAAAAAAAACAAGAAAAAAAAAACAAGAAAAAAGCAAAATTGTGTGGAAAAAATAAACGTGCATTGAATATTTTGGTGATTTTTTTTTTTTTTTTTTTGTGTTACTGGTTAACAAAAAGCTCTGGGACAGAGCGGACAGAGCATGGGGGCTGTAGTGAGGTGGGATTGACGTACAATCATAGGTCTGCATTGTGTATCTAAGAAATACATTTGTAGCAACAAATATATATTTATATACATATATATGTATATAAATATATATGAATATCAAAGATTTTTTTTTTTCATGTGAAGACCTGAATATTTTTTTTTTTATGTTTTTCTTTTTTTTTGGGTGTTCATTTGCACTGATATCTCAGAAATAAAGTACTAAAATGCATGATCTAGTTTGTGTTTGCTTCTCTTTTTCCACTTTCGAGTTCACGTCTAGGGTCCTTTGGGGAAGACACATAACCCCCCATTTCTCCCACCATTGGCATATCACAAATTTCCCTGGTGAGGGATAAATAGAGTATGTAAAAATAAAAAAAATAAAAATTTAGAAGATGCAGTTTGAGACCCCATATGCCCTTTAACTAAGTCCTTACGATATTACCTTATTTTGAAGAAAATTGAACCAACAAATGAGCTTAAAGTTAAAATGTGTCAAATATTCAAAAAAATATTTTAAATCCCCCAAAACATAATTTTACAGAAATAGTATAAATATATTTCCGTTCCGTCGTCTTCCGCTTATCCGGGCCCGGGTCGCAGGGCAATAGCCTCAAACGGGAAGCCCAGGCTCCTCTGACCCCGGCTGCCTCCTTCAACTCACTTGGAAGGATCCCGATTCGTTCCCCAGCCAGTTGTGAGACATACTCTCTCCAGCGGTTCCAGGGTCTGGCTCTTGTTCTCCTCCCAGTGGGACGTGCCCGAAACACCTCACCAGCGAGGCACTCGGGAGGCATCCTGACCAGATGCCTGAACCACCCCATCTGGCATCTCTCGACCCAGAGGAGCAACGCTCTACTCCGAGCTCCTCCCGGATGAAAAAAATTTACTAAATAGTTTTTAAAAAGTTGCAACCCATGTTCCACAGATTCATTTGTCTGCCTCTTGGTCTCCTCCCGGTGGGAGGAGCCCGAAACACCTCACCAGCGAGGCACTCGGCAGGCATCCTGAACAGATGCCTGAACAACCCCATCTGGCTTCTCTCGACCTGGAGGAGGAGCGGCTCGACACAGAGCTCCTCCCGGATGGCAGAGCTCCCCACCCGATCTCTAAGTGAGAGCCCAGCCACCCTGCCAATGAAGCTCATTTCGGCCGCTTGTATCCGTGATCTCATTCTTTCGGTCACCACCCACAGCTGGTTACCATGGTGAGGGTGTGAACGTAGATCGACTTGTAAATCGAGAGCTATGCTTTTCGGCTCAGCTCTTTCTTTACCACGACGGCGGATCGGTGCAGCGTCCTAGTTATTGCTGATGCTGCACCGATCCGCCTTTCGATTTCCTGCTCCATCTAGTCATTTCAAGTGGAAAAAAAATGACAAAACTGTCTAAAAATATCCGTTAAACTTGTAGCTTGTTGCTATAAAGTTGTATCTTTAGAAAAAAGTTGCAGATCGGCCGCAGTTTTGCAAAATTTTTAGGTTCGAATGCTAACATTTACAAAATCCCAAAGCTACCGATGAATGTTTCTAAATTCTTCAAAGTGGCCTTTTTTATGGTATATTTTATGAAACCAAAGCAGCCATTAGGTAAATTGAGGCTTGATGTCAAACTGGCTCCCCATTAAAGGACATTATTATTTTAAAAGGACATCAAAGCCAAACAGCACTTTCTGTAATCAAAGAGCAGCTCTATTAAAGCAGAGTGAGAGGATGTCCTGGATTTGCCCTAAAACCCACTCCTCAGTTGGCTGGCTGGAGTTCACCATAGTCCTGAGTCTTCTTAACAAAGGCAGGAAAGACACTGAAAGGACGACCCATGAAGGTCACCAGATGTTCACGCAACACCCAAAGTCTGGGACTCAAACAAGTTGAAGAATGTCTTTTATTTAGTATCCGCAATAAATGACTTATTTAGCAACTAAGAAATGACCGTTTGTGACTCCTTTCGGGAGGGGGAGGGGGCCTAAGGGGGGGGCGCGGGTTTCTCCATTTGCTGATCCAGTTATTTAGACTAAAAAGAAGCAGCGTTTTGTTTAAGGTTTCTAAAAGGTGAAGACGAGTTCAAGCTTAACTTCCCTTTGCACAGTTTGTGTTTAAAGTCCAGAGAGTTGAACAGACGGCTTTTTGTCTGCTGTGCACTTTTGAAATTGCAGCACAGTTCCTCGGCCTTGACTTCCCTTTTATTTAATCCTACCCATGACTGCCCGCGCTCTCTTTAAACTCCCGGTAACCTTTCCCCTCTGCGAACTTCTCCATTTCAAGATTCTTATCAGCCCTGAACCGCCGGTAACCTCTCGATATCCTCTGACTGCCGAAGCGGTGGCGGACATAAAGCAACAGAGCTGAAAGTTTAAGCTGAGGTCAAGGTGTAAAACTTGACAATCGTCCGTTTGTCTGTGGCTTCTCTCTTTGATTTCCTGACCCCGGTGGGAGGCCGAGCGTATGTGGAACAGCACACATGGTCACTGGTGACTACGTTGTGGGGTGGGGTGGGGTGGAGGCTGGGGTTGGGCAAACTATGGACCGAGGGCCATGTGCATCCCATTAATCTTATTAATCTGGCCGGATGAACATGGACAAACAATGAAAATACTCTTTTTTTAATTCCCTGCAAGTGAGGATGAGACCTTCAACACGTCAACCCCCCCTCAACCTCCCACCGCTCGAACCCATGGCCTTCTTGCCAGAACCCCCCCTCCATAAAGATGAGAAAAAAAATGAACAGTCAGTTAACTTCTTAACCGTTGATCCTTTACGGGGTGATAGAGCCCATCCCGGCTGATACAAAGGGAAGGGCAGGGTACACGCCAAACAGGTCACCAGTCTGTCAAGGGGCCACACACACATACTCATTCCTAGGGGCAATCACATCACGGCCAATCAACCCAGCATGCATGTTTTTGGAGGGTGTGAAGAAAACCGAAGTACACAGAGAAAACCCACGCAGACACAGGTAGAACATGTAAACTCCACACCGAAAGGACAGTGTTCCAAGCCTCGTCCCCACCTGGTGCTCGAACCCACGACCTTCTTGCCTCAACCCCCCCTCCCTAAAGATGAGAAAAGAAAGTGAACAGTCAGTCAACTTCTTAACCATCTATCCTTTACGGGGTGCTAGAGCCCATCCCGGCTGATACAAGGGGAAGGGCAGGGTACACCCCGAACAGGTCACCAGTCTGTTAATGGGCCACACATACACACTCATTCCTAGGGGTAATCATGCCACGGCCAATCAACCCAGCATGCATGTTTTTGGAGGGTGTGAAGAAAACCGAAGTACACAGAGAAAACCCACGCAGACACAGGTAGAACATGTAAACTCCACACCAAAAGGACAGTGTTCCAAGCCTCGTCCCCACCTGGTGCTCGAACCCACGACCTTCTTGCCTCAACCCCCCCTCCCTAAAGATGAGAAAAGAAAGTGAACAGTCAGTCAACTTCTTAACCATCTATCCTTTACGGGGTGCTAGAGCCCATCCCGGCTGATACAAGGGGAAGGGCAGGGTACACCCCGAACAGGTCACCAGTCTGTTAATGTGCCACACAAACACACTCATTCCTAGGGGTAATCATGCCACGGCCAATCAACCCAGCATGCATGTTTTTGGAGGGTGTGAGGAAACCGAAGTACACGGAGAAAACCCACGCAGACACAGGTAGAACATGTAAACTCCACACCGAAAGGACAGTGTTCCAAGCCTCGTCCCCACCTGGTGCTCGAACCCACGACCTTCTTGCCTCAACCCCCCCTCCCTAAAGATGAGAAAAGAAAGTGAACAGTCAGTCAACTTCTTAACCATCTATCCTTTACGGGGTGCTAGAGCCCATCCCGGCTGATACAAGGGGAAGGGCAGGGTACACCCCGAACAGGTCACCAGTCTGTTAATGGGCCACACATACACACTCATTCCTAGGGGTAATCATGCCACGGCCAATCAACCCAGCATGCATGTTTTTGGAGGGTGTGAGGAAACCGAAGTACACGGAGAAAACCCACGCAGACACAGGTAGAACATGTAAACTCCACACAGAAAGGACAGTGTTCCAAGCCTCGTCCCCACCTGGCGCTCGAACCCACGACCTTCTTGCCTCAACCCCCCTCCATAAAGATGAGGAAAAAAAAGTGAACAGTCAGACAGTCAGTCCCCCTTTTAACCGTCTATCCCTTACCAGAGAGTGAATAGAACTCTTTATATATTTTTAATTTAAATTAAAAAGTTTTTTTTTTCTTTTGTATTCTTTGTTGTTTCTCCAATGGAATGTTTTACCAAACCACGTCATCCATCTGCTCCTGGTTTACCCCCTTCTGTCAAATTTAGAAACCCTTTGTTGCCCGAAAAGTTTGCCCACCCCTGCTGTCGACCAAGGACAAGGAAGTTCCATATCGGACGTTTCAGTCATGAGGCCTCCAAGAACTATTTCCTGGTATTACAAAGGCTTAATGACCTACACTTAACGAGCTTATCTACCATCTACATGGGAACTCGTGAACCCTGGCAACTTCTTTGGCATTGCGTCTGAATTTCACTTCTAATTTGAGACCTTTTTTTTGGGGAGGGGGGCGGGGGGCGGGGGAGTGCACGCCTCACCAAACCCAGTCACTTTCCCTCAGTAGTATCCCCATTTTTGGACACACTTGTAGGGATCCCATGCAGGGGCTTACAAAAGCTCCAGCACATCCAGAACTGTGCTGCCTCGATCCTGATAAGGAGGCGCAAATATGACCATATCACTCCCATCCTCAAATCCCTCCACTGGCTACCCGTTAAATACAGAATTCATTACAAGCTCTGCCTCCTCACCCATCAGTGCATACACAGCACTGCACCTGTTTATCTCCAAGAACTCCTAACCCTCCACACCACTGTCCGAGAACTCCTAACCCTCCACACCACTGTCCGAGACCTGTGCTCCTCCTCCTCTTCCTCCTCCTCCTCCTAACCCTCCACACCACTGTCCGAGAACTCCTAACCCTCCACACCACTGTCCGAGACCTGTGCTCCTCTTCCTCCTCCTCCTCCTAACCCTCCACACCACTGTCTGAGAGCTGTGCTCCTCCTCCTCTTCCTCCTCCTCCTCCTAACCCTCCACACCACTGTCCGAGACCTGTGCTCCTCCCCTTCTTCCTCCTCCTCCTCCTCCTCCTAACCCTCCACACCACTGTCCGAGACCTGTGCTCCTCCTCCTCTTCCTCCTCCTCCTCCTCCTAACCCTCCACACCACTGTCCAAGACCTGTGCTCCTCCTCCTCTTCCTCCTCCTCCTCCTAACCCTCCACACCACTGTCCAAGACCTGTGCTCCTCCTCCTCTTCCTCCTCCTCCTCCTAACCCTCCACACCACTGTCCGAGGCCTGTGCTCCTCCCATTCTTCCTCCTCCTCCTCCTCCTAACCCTCCACACCACTGTCCGAGACCTGTGCTCCTCCTCCTCTTCCTCCTCCTCCTCTTCCTCCTCCTCCTCCTCCTCCTAACCCTCCACACCACTGTCCGAGACCTCTGCTCCTCCTCCTCTTCCTCCTCCTCCTCCTCCTCCTAACCCTCCATACCACTGTCCGAGACCTGTGCTCCTCCTCCTAACCCTCCACACCACTGTCCGAGACCTGTGCTCCTCCTCCTCTTCTTCCTCCTCCTAACCCTCCACACCACTGTCCGAGACCTGTGCTCCTTCCCTTCTTCCTCCTCCTCCTCCTCCTAACCCTCCACACCACTGTCCGAGACCTGTGCTCCTTCCCTTCTTCCTCCTCCTCCTCCTCCTAACCCTCCACACCACTGTCCGAGACCTGTGCTCCTCCTCCTCTTCCTCCTCCTCCTCCTCCTAACCCTCCACACCACTGTCCAAGACCTGTGCTCCTCCTCCTCTTCCTCCTCCTCCTCCTAACCCTCCACACCACTGTCCGAGGCCTGTGCTCCTCCCATTCTTCCTCCTCCTCCTCCTCCTAACCCTCCACACCACTGTCCGAGACCTGTGCTCCTCCTCCTCTTCCTCCTCCTCCTCCTCCTCCTAACCCTCCACACCACTGTCCGAGACCTGTGCTCCTCCTCCTCTTCCTCCTCCTCCTCCTCCTCCTAACCCTCCATACCACTGTCTGAGACCTGTGCTCCTCCTCCTAACCCTCCACACCACTGTCCGAGACCTGTGCTCCTCCTCCTCTTCTTCCTCCTCCTAACCCTCCACACCACTGTCCGAGACCTGTGTTCCTCCTCCTCTTCCTCCTCCTCCTCCTCCTCCTAACCCTCCACACCACTGTCCGAGGCCTGCGCTCCTCCTCCTCCTGCTACTGCCTGCACCAACCAAGGACCAAACTCTCCACTATGGGGGACAGGGCCTTCCAGGCAGCAGCTCCACGGCTCTGGAACGCTCTTCCCGAGAGCTTGAGGGGCTCCACAGAGCGTTGAGGTTTTTAAGAAAAGACTGATGACATTTTTATTTCTAAAGGCTTTTCAGCAAAGTTTTTAGTGTTGTTTTTTGTCAGTCATCTTCTTATCCGTCTATCCCTTTCAAAATTGCGGGGGGTGCCGGAGCCCATCCCAGCTAATTTAAGGCAAAGGGCACCAGTCTGTTTTGGGGCCACACACACATTCCTAGGGGCAAATTAGCACCGACCAATCAACCTAGCATGCATGTTTTTTGGAGAGTGGGAGGAAACCGGAGTACCAGGGGAAAACCCACGCAAACACAGGGAGAACATGTAAACTCCACACAGAAAGGACAGTGTTCAAAGCCTCGTCCCCACCCGGGACTCGAACCCACGACCTTCTTGCTGTGAGGCCATTGTGCTAACCACTGCACCATCATGCTGCCCATTGTTTTTCTTTTGTTTTTTTTTGTCTTGTGTTGTTTTTTTGTGTTGTGGTTTTATATAATTTTGCTGTTTGTTGTTCCTTTTGGTCGTTGTAGCACTTTGAGATCTCCATTGGAGATATAAAGTGCGTTATAAATAAAATTTTTATTATTACTACCTTTTTTTTTGGAAGGGGGGGTTTGTTTATTCACATGAAGACCACACGGAGCTCACACTTGTCACATGTTGTCATGGTAATCGGTGTGAAAAATAAACTCAAGGCTGTTTGGTCACTCTTCCTCTCATGCAAGTGTTTGAACTCTGAGCACATGATTTGACCTCGAATGTAACGCAAAAACACACACACACACACTCAAGATCGCGTAATTAAATTAGCATTTTATGAGACTTGTGACCCCATTTAGAAGGTAATAAAAGCAGAACATGTGCATAAAATACCACGCTTTCTTTCTACAGATAGTACTAAGACTCTTTTAAGTACTTAGTGTCCTGGTGCCAGCTGGATGAGAGTTAACCGGCGCTGAGCCTCCAGTCAGAAAACAATAAAGAGGCTGAAGCAAATACCTGGGGAAACTCCTGCAAAAAGAGGTCACAAGCGTTTATTTTTCCAACCTTATATCCCTCCTCCCACTGGGACTTGTGCTTTTTGAAGATGTACCTCTTTGTGAAGTCTTTTCCTCAGCCTCACAGGTCATGAACTTTTGCCCCACCTCCCGAGCTCTGACCTGGCTGATCCTGTTTCCCGGGACAGGATCAACTGTTAGCCTGCAGCTGTGCCAAGCTGTGCCTCCCCTCCCCAACAACACAGAAAAACACTCCTCCCACTCGTTCCTTAATCATACAGTTAACGCTATTCTTCTAATGTTTAATAAAACAAGCTCAGTTTAATTTCCCTCTCTTCCTCACAGCCCCTTCCTGACCCCTCCCTGCCCCCCTTTCTCCTACCATACGCCAGATGTTTTAATCATTAAAAAAAATTCACACGTCAGATGTGCAGATAAGTTGTGGTGGGCTGCACGTTTCACACCAAAGACCTTCCGCGGTGCTTTATCAGTGTGAAATGTCCAAAACCACGGATGGGGGATTTCCATCAAACTGCCTGCAGTTAATCAGTACCAACTATAGCTGAACTGATAATGTTTTTGAGACGTGTGACCAAAGGGTCAAGTTCACAAGTTCGCAAATTTGTTGGGAACACAAAATTTCCCGAACTATGAAGGGATTTTAACAAAAATATGATCAGTTACTCAGTACCAAGTATAGATGAACTGATAATGTTTTTAGGTTCATGTGACCAAAGGGTCTAGTTCGCAAAAGTTGAGGTTGCAAATTTGTTGGGAACAGAAAATTTCCCAAACTATGACGGGATTTTAATAAAAATATGATCAGTTATTCAGTACTAACTATAGATGAACTGATTTTTTTTAAAGGGTCACGTGACCAAAGGGTCAGTTTCATAAAGGTTGAGGTCGCAAATTTTGTGAAGCCAATATTTTCCAAACTATGAAGGGATTTTAACAAAAATATGATCAGTTACTCAGTACCAAGTATAGCTGAACTGATAATGTTTTTGAGACGTGTGACCAAAGGGTCAAGTTCACAAGTTCGCAAATTTGATTTGAACACAAAATTTCCTGAACTATGAAGGGAATTTAATAAAAATATGATCAGTTACTCAGTACCAAGTATAGATGAACTGATGATGTTTTTAGGTTCATGTGACCAAAGGGTCTAGTTCACAAAGGTTGAGGTTGCAAATTTATTGGGAACACAAAATTTCCCAAACTATGAAGGGAATTAAAAAAAAAAATTATCAGTTACTCAGTACCAGCTATAGATGAACTGATGATTTTATTTTATTTTTTTAGGCTTATGTGACCAAAGGGTCAAGTGCACAAAGGTTGTGGTCGCAAATTTTTGCCAACACGATATTTCCCAAACTATGAAGGGATTTAACAAAAATATTATTGGTTACTCAGTACCAACTATAGATGAACTGGTAATTTTTTTAAGGTCACGTAAACAGGGGGTCAAGTACACAAAGGTTTACTGTAGGTCGCAAATTTTTGCGAACACAATATTTCCCAAACTATGAAGGGATTTTAACAAAAATATTATCGGTTACTCATTACCAACTATAGATGAACTTTTAATGTTTTTAGGGTCATGTGGCCAAACAGTCAAGTTCACAAAGGTTGAGGTCGCAAATTTTTTTAACACAATACCTCCGAAATTATGAAGGGATTTTGACAAAAACTTTATCGGTCACTCAATACCAACTATGGGTGAACTTGAGAGATCCCTGTTCTAGTTTTTATATCTTTCTACCACTAATAGAGTGAACCACAGCTTAGCCGTCTGTCACTATCTGAATAAAAATAATCTGAATAACGATCTGGCAAATTAAATTAATGTAGAGGTGAACACCCGCTCCATTTTTTTAATCATTGCACCTGATTGGCCCGTTAATGGCTTATTGTGTTCCGTTGTCTTCCGCTCATCTGGGGCCGGGTCGCGAGGGCAACAGCCTCAGACTGGAAGCCCAGGCTTCTCTCACCCCAGCTGCATCCTCCAGCTCACCCAGAAGGATCCCAAGTCGCTCCCTGGCCAGCTGTGAGACAGAATCTCTCCGGCGGGTCTGGGGTCTGCCTCTTGGTCTCCTCCAGTTGGGACGTGCCCAAAACAACTCACCAGATAGGCGCTCGGGAGGCATTTTGACCAGATGCCCGAACCACCCCATCTGGCTCCTCTCGACCTGGAGGAGGAGTGGCTCAACACCGAGCTCCACCAGGATGGCTGAGGTCCAATCTCTGAGTGAGAGCCCAGCCACCCTGCAGAGGAAGCTCATTTCGGCCGCTTGTATCCGCGATTTCGTTCTTTCGGTCGCCACTCACAGCTGGCGACCATAGGTGAGGGTTGTAACGTAGATCGACTTGTAAATCGAGAGCTCACTTTTTGGCTCAGCTCTTTCTTTACCATGACAGACCGATGCAGCATCCTACTTATTGCTGACGCCGCACCGACCCGCCTGTCGATTGGTTATTGACTTATATCATTAACAAATAACGACAAAACAATTTAGAAATATGGAGATTGCGTTTTAACAAAGGTAACAGAGATTTCGACAAAAATAATGACGGAGCAATAGCTACAGATTTTTTAACAGAAGATTTAAGGGGCTCATGCTTTTTTGAAGTCAGCTACTTCCTATTTGGCGTGCAGGTGGAATCGACTTTAACTTATAAAAAGTCACTAGAAAAAAAATATGTTTGAAAGCGGCACCGACGTGGGAAAAATTATGAAAGGAAGCGAACCAGTCATTTGAAATTATTTAAGAACTAATCAGAGATTTTTGCGGATGATGTGGTCCTGTTGGTTTTATCTGACCGTGATCTCCAGCTCTCACTGGATCGATTTGCTGCAGAGTGTGAAGCGGCCGGGATGGGAATTAGTGCCTCCAAATCCGAGACCATGGTCCTCACCCGGAAAAGGGGGGAATGCCCCCTGCAGGTCAGGGACAGGGTCCTGCCCCAAGTGGAGGAGTTTAAGTATCTCGGGGTTTTGTTCACGAGTGGGGGAAGGATGGAGCGGGAGATCGACAGGCGGATCGCTGCGGCGTCAGCAATAACTAGGACGCTGCATCGGTCCGTCGTGGTAAAAAGAGAGCTGAGCCGAAAATCAAAGCTCTCGATTTACAAGTCGATCGACATTCCCACCCTCACCAACAGCTGGTGACCGCAAAAATGAGATAACGGATACAAGCGGCCGAAATGAGCTTCCTCCGCAGGGTGGCTGGTCTCTCACTCAGAAATCGGGTGAGGAGCTCTGCCATCCGGGAGGAGCTTGGTGTCGAGCCGGTCCTCCAGGCCGAGAGGAGCCAGATGGGGTGGTTCGGGCATCTGGTCAGGATGCCCCCCGAGCGCCTCGCGGGTGAGGTGTTTTGGGCACGTCCCACCGGGAGAAAACCAAGGGGCAGACCCCGGACCCGCTGGATAGACTATGTCTCACAGCTGGCCAGGGAACGACTTGGGATCCTTCCAGGTGAGCTGGAGAATGCAGCCGGGGTGAGAGAGGCCTGGACTTCCCGTTTGAGACTGTTGCCCCCGCCACCCGACCCCGGAACAAGCGGAAGATGACGGAACAGAAATAATCAGAGACAAAATGCAATCTACGTTAACTTGTGACGTAGATATTTTCATTAGCCGTCAGAAAAGGCCTTGAAGACCTTTAGACTCCACCACCGGGAAAAAGATAACTCATTTTACTGTGAGATTTGAGTTCAGTGGGAGTTTTAAGAAGAGGCGACCTCACTGATGCCCACGTACAAACATGTAAACAGGACCAATCTAATATTCATGAAGAGGGAAAGTCCCTGCAGTCCACAGAGCCGGCTGTCAGCTTCAGAGATCTTGGCTGACACTGAAAGAACATGGATGATATTTGCCATGTCCGATAAGCACAAGGGTAAATGTTTTACAAACTGGCCAGGGAGAGCCGGCAATGTCAGTCTCCTGTCAGCCAAAGTCTTTTAATACCACTTCAGGAGTCTTCACAGGACTTCTCCCTTCGCACATCTGGAAGTTTCCCCTCGGCGGAGACGAGCTTAATCCCTCTCTTGGACAAAGATGTTTTCAGAGGTGATTAAGTTTGCTCGTGACCTGACTCTTTATCTTTATTTTCTCAGCTGGAGACACAGCAAACAGTGAAGCACCATCTCCCCACATTCTGTGTTGCCCTTTATGTGAAAAATGTCATCATCAGGAAATATATTCGTTGCTAATTTCCTGTAATCTGCGACACAGCAGTTGATCCGTCAGGTCGTGAACTTTTCAAGTAAACAATTTTTCAAAATCCCCGGCAAAAAAAAAAAAAAAAGGCCGGTTCACTGAAGGCTAGATTGGGATGTAAACTCAAAGTTGTTGCACTAGTTTGGACGTGGCTGACCTAATATGTTTGTGCTTTCATGTTGTGTCACAGTTTCAACCAAACCGAAGTGCATTTCACCAGCAAAGCGTGACTCGTTTCAATAGTATGAGTGGTCAGAACTGTGCCCAGGTGTGGTTTGTTTAGCCATCTTGGCAAATTTGGAAGAGGTGCAAATGGATCAGGATCCGTTCCGTTCCGGTGTGGATCTACGTTTCCTACCCTCACCATGGTAACCAGGATCTACGTTTCCTACCCTCACCATGGTAACCAGGATCTACGTTTCCTACCCTCACCATGGTAACCAGGATCTACGTTTCCTACACTCACCTTGGTAACCAGGATCTAAGTTACTACCCTCACCATGGTAACCAGGATCCACGTTCCTACCCTCTTCTTGGTAACCAGGATTTACGTTTCTACCCTCACCATGGTAACCAGGATCCACGTTCCTACCCTCTTCTTGGTAACCAGGATTTACGTTTCTACCCTCACCATGGTAACCAGGATCTACGTTGCCTACCCTCACCATGGTAACCAGGATGTACGTTCCTACCCTCACCTTGGTAACCAGGATCTACGTTTCTTACCCTCACCATGGTAACCAGGATCTACGTTCCTACCCTCACCATGGTAACCACAATCTATGTTCCTACCCTCAACTTGGTAACCAGGATCTACGTTCCTACCCTAACCTTGGTAACCAGGATCTACGTTCCTACCCTCACCATGGTAACCAGGATCTACGTTCCTACCCTCTTCTTGGTAACCAGGATCTACGTTCCTACCCTAACCTTGGTAACCAGGATCTACATTTCTCCCCTCAACTTGGGAACCAGGATCAACGTTTCCTACCCTCACCATGGTAACCAGGATCTACGTTTCCTACCCTCACCATGGTAATTAGGATCTACGTTTCCTACCCTCACCATGGTAACCAGGATCTACGTTCCTACCCTCACCTTGGTATCCAGAATCTACATTTCTCCCCTCAACTTGGGAACCAGGATCAACGTTTCCTACCCTCACCATGGTAACCAGGATCTACGTTTCCTACCCTCACCTTGGTAACCAGGATCTACGTTCCTATCCTCACCATGGTAACCTGGATCTACGTTACTACCCTCTTCTTGGTAACCAGGATCTACACTCCTAAGCTCACCTCGGTAACCAGGATCTATGTTCCTACGCTCATTTTGGTAACCAGGCTCTATGTTTGTACCCTCACTTTGGTAACAAGTATCTACGTTCCTATGCTCATCTTGGTAACCAGTATATACGTTTCTACCCTCACCTTGGTAACCAGGATCTACATTTCTAACCTCACCATGGTAACAAGGATCTACGTTGCTACCACCACCTTGGTAACCAGGATCTACGTTTGTATCCTCACCATGGTAACCAGGATCTACGTTCCTACCCTCACCTTGGTAACCAGGATGTACGTTCCTACGCTCACCATGGTAACCAGGATCTACGTTCCTACCCTCACCTTGGTAACCAGGATCTACATTTCTACCCTCACCGTGGTAACCAGGATCTACGTTCCTACCCTAACCTTTGTAACAAGGATCTATGTTCCTACGCTCACTGTGGTAACCTGGATCTACATTACTACCCTCTTCTCGGTAACCAGGATTTACGTTTCCCACCCTCACCTTGGTAACTAAGATCTACGTTAATACCCTCTTCTTGGTAACCAGGATTTACGTTCCTACCCTCACCTTGGTAACCAGGATCTACGTTCCTACCCTTACCTTGGTAACCAAGATGTACGTTCCTACGCTCACCATTGTAACCAGGATCTACGTTCCTACCCTCACCCTGGTAACCAGGATCTACGTTCCTAACCTAACCTTGGTAACCAGATCTACATTTGCTACGCTCACCTTGGTAACCAGGATCTACATTTGCTACCCTCACCTTGGTAACCAGGATCTACATTTGCTATCCTCACCATGGTAACCAGGATGTACGTTCCTACGCTCACCATGGTAACCTGGATCTACGTTCCTACCGTCACCTTTGTAACCAGGATCTACGTTTCTACCCTCACCTTGGTAACCAGGATCTAAGTTCCTACCCTTACCATGGTAACCAGGATCTACTTTCCTACCCTCTTCTTGGTAACCAGGTTGTACGTTCCTACCCTAACCTTGGTAAACAGGATCTACGTTCCTACCCTCGCCATGGTAACCAGGATCTACGTTCCTACCCTCACCTTGGTAACCAGGATCTAAGTTATTACCCTCACCTTGGTAACCAGGATCTAGGTTCCTACCCTCTTCTTGGTAACCAGGATTTACGTTTCTACCCTCACCATGGTAACCAGGATCTACGTTCCTACCCTCTTCTTGGTAACCAGGATCTACGTTGCCTACCCCACCATGGTAACCAGGATCTACGTTCCTACGCTCACCATGGTAACCAAAATCTACGTTCCTACCCTCACCATGGTAACCAGGATCTACGTTTGTTACCCTCAGCTTGGTTACCAGGATCAATGTTCCTTTGCTCACCATGGTAACCAGGATCTACGTTTCTACCCTCACCTTGGTAACCAGGATCTACACTCCGACCCTAACCTTGGTAACCAGGATCTACGTTCCTACCCTCACCATGGTAACCAGGATCTACGTTCCAACCCTCACCATGGTAACCAGGATCTACGTTCCTACGCTCACCTTGGTAACCAGCATCTACGTTTCTACCCTCACCTTGGTAACCAGGATCTATGTTGCCTACCCTCACCATGGTAACCAGGATCTACGTTCCTACCCTCATCTTGGTAACCAGGATCTACGTTTCTTACCCTAACCATGGTAACCTGGATATACGTTTCTTACCCTCACCATGGTAACCAGGATCTACGTTCCTACCCTCACCATGGTAACCAGGATCTACGTTCCTACCCTCTTCTTGGTAACCAGGATCTACGTTCCTACCCTAACCTTGGTAACCAGGATCTACGTTCCTATGCTCACCATGGTAACCAAAATCTACGTTCCTACCCTCACCTTGGTAACCAGGATTTACGTTTCTCCCCTCGACTTGGGAACCAGGATCTACGTTTCCTACCCTCACCATGGTAATCAGGATCTACGTTCCTACCCTCACCATGGTAACCAGGATCCACGTTCCTGCCCTCTTCTTGGTAACCAGGATTTATTTTTCTACCATCACCATGGTAACCAGAATCTACGTTCCTACACTCTTTTGGTAACCAGAATCTACGTTGCCTACTCTCACCATGGTAACCAGGATGTACGTTCCTACCCTCACCTTGGTAACCAGGATCTACGTTTCTTACCCTCACCATGGTAACTAGGATCTACGTTCCTACCCTCACCATGGTAACCACAATCTATGTTCCTACCCTCACCATGGTAACCAGGATGTACGTTCCTACCCTCACCTTGGTAACCAGGATCTACGTTTATTACCCTCACCATGGTAACCAGGATCAACGTTTCCTACCCTCACCATGGTAACCAGGATCTACGTTTCCTACCCTCACCATGGTAATTAGGATCTACGTTTCCTACCCTCACCATGGTAACCAGGATCTACGTTCCTACCCTCTTCTTGGTAACCAGGATCTACGTTCCTACCCTAACCTTGGTAACCAGGATCTACGTTCCTACCCTCACCTTGGTATCCAGAATCTACATTTCTCCCCTCAACTTGGGAACCAGGATCAACGTTTCCTACCCTCACCATGGTAACCAGGATCTACGTTTCCTACCCTCACCTTGGTAACCAGGATCTACGTTCCTATCCTCACCATGGTAACCTGGATCTACGTTACTACCCTCTTCTTGGTAACCAGGATCTACACTCCTAAGCTCACCTCGGTAACCAGGATCTATGTTCCTTACGCTCATTTTGGTAACCAGGCTCTATGTTTGTACCCTCACTTTGGTAACAAGTATCTACGTTCCTATGCTCATCTTGGTAACCAGTATATACGTTTCTACCCTCACCTTGGTAACCAGGATCTACATTTCTAACCTCACCATGGTAACAAGGATCTACGTTGCTACCACCACCTTGGTAACCAGGATCTACGTTTGTATCCTCACCATGGTAACCAGGATCTACGTTCCTACCCTCACCTTGGTAACCAGGATGTACGTTCCTACGCTCACCATGGTAACCAGGATCTACGTTCCTACCCTCACCTTGGTAACCAGGATCTACATTTCTACCCTCACCGTGGTAACCAGGATCTACGTTCCTACCCTAACCTTTGTAACAAGGATCTATGTTCCTACGCTCACTGTGGTAACCTGGATCTACATTACTACCCTCTTCTCGGTAACCAGGATTTACGTTTCCCACCCTCACCTTGGTAACCAGGATCTAAGTTATTACCCTCACCTTGGTAACCAGGATCTAAGTTATTACCCTCACCTTGGTAACCAGGATCTAAGTTATTACCCTCACCTTGGTAACCAGGATCTAGGTTCCTACCCTCTTCTTGGTAACCAGGATTTACGTTTCTACCCTCACCATGGTAACCAGGATCTACGTTCCTACCCTCTTCTTGGTAACCAGGATCTACGTTGCCTACCCCACCATGGTAACCAAGATCTACGTTCCTACGCTCACAATGGTAACCAAAATCTACGTTCCTACCCTCACCATGGTAACCAGGATCTACGTTTGTTACCCTCAGCTTGGTTACCAGGATCAATGTTCCTTTGCTCACCATGGTAACCAGGATCTACGTTTCTACCCTCACCATGGTAACCAGGATGTACGTTCCTACCCTCACCTTGGTAACCAGGATCTACGTTTCTTACCCTCACCATGGTAACCAGGATCTACGTTCCTACCCTCACCATGGTAACCACAATCTATGTTCCTATCCTCAACTTGGTAACCAGGATCTACGTTCCTACCCTAACCTTGGTAACCAGGATCTACGTTCCTACCCTCACCATGGTAACCAGGATCTACGTTCCTACCCTCTTCTTGGTAACCAGGATCTACGTTCCTACCCTAACCTTGGTAACCAGGATCTACGTTCCTACCCTCACCTTGGTATCCAGAATCTACATTTCTCCCCTCAACTTGGGAACCAGGATCAACGTTTCCTACCCTCACCATGGTAACCAGGATCTACGTTTCCTACCCTCACCATGGTAATTAGGATCTACGTTTCCTACCCTCACCATGGTAACCAGGATCTACGTTCCTACCCTCTTCTTGGTAACCAGGATCTACGTTCCTACCCTAACCTTGGTAACCAGGATCTACGTTCCTACCCTCACCTTGGTATCCAGAATCTACATTTCTCCCCTCAACTTGGGAACCAGGATCAACGTTTCCTACCCTCACCATGGTAACCAGGATCTACGTTTCCTACCCTCACCTTGGTAACCAGGATCTACGTTCCTATCCTCACCATGGTAACCTGGATCTACGTTACTACCCTCTTCTTGGTAACCAGGATCTACACTCCTAAGCTCACCTCGGTAACCAGGATCTATGTTCCTACGCTCATTTTGGTAACCAGGCTCTATGTTTGTACCCTCACTTTGGTAACAAGTATCTACGTTCCTATGCTCATCTTGGTAACCAGTATATACGTTTCTACCCTCACCTTAGGTAACCAGGATCTACATTTCTAACCTCACCATGGTAACAAGGATCTACGTTGCTACCACCACCTTGGTAACCAGGATCTACGTTTGTATCCTCACCATGGTAACCAGGATCTACGTTCCTACCCTCACCTTGGTAACCAGGATGTACGTTCCTACGCTCACCATGGTAACCAGGATCTACGTTCCTACCCTCACCTTGGTAACCAGGATCTACATTTCTACCCTCACCGTGGTAACCAGGATCTACGTTCCTACCCTAACCTTTGTAACAAGGATCTATGTTCCTACGCTCACTGTGGTAACCTGGATCTACATTACTACCCTCTTCTCGGTAACCAGGATTTACGTTTCCCACCCTCACCTTGGTAACTAAGATCTACGTTAATACCCTCTTCTATGTAACCAGGATTTACGTTCCTACCCTCACCTTGGTAACCAGGATCTACGTTCCTACCCTTACCTTGGTAACCAAGATGTACGTTCCTACGCTCACCATTGTAACCAGGATCTACGTTCCTACCCTCACCATGGTAACCACAATCTATGTTCCTACCCTCAACTTGGTAACCAGGATCTACGTTCCTACCCTAACCTTGGTAACCAGGATCTACGTTCCTACCCTCACCTTGGTATCCAGAATCTACATTTCTCCCCTCAACTTGGGAACCAGGATCAACGTTTCCTACCCTCACCATGGTAACCAGGATCTACGTTTCCTACCCTCACCATGGTAATTAGGATCTACGTTTCCTACCCTCACCATGGTAACCAGGATCTACGTTCCTACCCTCTTCTTGGTAACCAGGATCTACGTTCCTACCCTAACCTTGGTAACCAGGATCTACGTTCCTACCCTCACCTTGGTATCCAGAATCTACATTTCTCCCCTCAACTTGGGAACCAGGATCAACGTTTCCTACCCTCACCATGGTAACCAGGATCTACGTTTCCTACCCTCACCTTGGTAACCAGGATCTACGTTCCTATCCTCACCATGGTAACCTGGATCTACGTTACTACCCTCTTCTTGGTAACCAGGATCTACACTCCTAAGCTCACCTCGGTAACCAGGATCTATGTTCCTACGCTCATTTTGGTAACCAGGCTCTATGTTTGTACCCTCACTTTGGTAACAAGTATCTACGTTCCTATGCTCATCTTGGTAACCAGTATATACGTTTCTACCCTCACCTTGGTAACCAGGATCTACATTTCTAACCTCACCATGGTAACCAGGATCTACGTTCCTACCCTCACCTTGGTAACCAGGATGTACGTTCCTACGCTCACCATGGTAACCAGGATCTACGTTCCTACCCTCACCTTGGTAACCAGGATCTACATTTCTACCCTTACCGTGGTAACCAGGATCTACGTTCCTACCCTAACCTTTGTAACAAGGATCTATGTTCCTACGCTCACTGTGGTAACCTGGATCTACATTACTACCCTCTTCTCGGTAACCAGGATTTACGTTTCCCACCCTCACCTTGGTAACTAAGATCTACGTTAATACCCTCTTCTATGTAACCAGGATTTACGTTCCTACCCTCACCTTGGTAACCAGGATCTACGTTCCTACCCTTACCTTGGTAACCAAGATGTACGTTCCTACGCTCACCATTGTAACCAGGATCTACGTTCCTACCCTCACCCTGGTAACCAGGATCTACGTTCCTAACCTAACCTTGGTAACCAGATCTACATTTGCTACGCTCACCTTGGTAACCAGATCTACATTTGCTACGCTCACCTTGGTAACCAGGATCTACATTTGCTATCCCTCACCATTGGTAACCAGGATGCTACAGTTCCTACCGTCACCTTGTAACCAGGATCTACGTTTCTACCCTCACCTTGGTAACCAGGATCTAAGTTCCTACCGTCACCTTTGTAACCAGGATCTACGTTTCTACCCTCACCTTGGTAACCAGGATCTAAGTTCCTACCCTTACCATGGTAACCAGGATCTACTTTCCTACCCTCTTCTTGGTAACCAGGTTGTACGTTCCTACCCTAACCTTGGTAAACAGGATCTACGTTCCTACCCTCACCATGGAAACCAGGATCTACGTTCCTACCCTCGCCATGGTAACCAGGATCTACGTTCCTACCCTCACCTTGGTAACCAGGATCTAAGTTATTACCCTCACCTTGGTAACCAGGATCTAGGTTCCTACCCTCTTCTTGGTAACCAGGATTTACGTTTCTACCCTCACCATGGTAACCAGGATCTACGTTCCTACCCTCTTCTTGGTAACCAGGATCTACGTTGCCTACCCCACCATGGTAACCAGGATCTACGTTCCTACGCTCACAATGGTAACCAAAATCTACGTTCCTACCCTCTTCTTGGTAACCAGGATCTACGTTCCTACCCTAACCTTGGTAACCAGGATCTACGTTCCTACCCTCACCTTGGTATCCAGAATCTACATTTCTCCCCTCAACTTGGGAACCAGGATCAACGTTTCCTACCCTCACCATGGTAACCAGGATCTACGTTTCCTACCCTCACCATGGTAATTAGGATCTACGTTTCCTACCCTCACCATGGTAACCAGGATCTACGTTCCTACCCTCTTCTTGGTAACCAGGATCTACGTTCCTACCCTAACCTTGGTAACCAGGATCTACGTTCCTTGGTAACCAGGATCTACGTTCCTATCCTCACCATGGTAACCTGGATCTACGTTACTACCCTCTTCTTGGTAACCAGGATCTACACTCCTAAGCTCACCTCGGTAACCAGGATCTATGTTCCTACGCTCATTTTGGTAACCAGACTCTATGTTTGTACCCTCACTTTGGTAACAAGTATCTACGTTCCTATGCTCATCTTGGTAACCAGTATATACGTTTCTACCCTCACCTTGGTAACCAGGATCTACATTTCTAACCTCACCATGGTAACAAGGATCTACGTTGCTACCACCACCTTGGTAACCAGGATCTACGTTTGTATCCTCACCATGGTAACCAGGATCTACGTTCCTACCCTCACCTTGGTAACCAGGATGTACGTTCCTACGCTCACCATGGTAACCAGGATCTACGTTCCTACCCTCACCTTGGTAACCAGGATCTACATTTCTACCCTCACCGTGGTAACCAGGATCTACGTTCCTACCCTAACCTTTGTAACAAGGATCTATGTTCCTACGCTCACTGTGGTAACCTGGATCTACATTACTACCCTCTTCTCGGTAACCAGGATTTACGTTTCCCACCCTCACCTTGGTAACTAAGATCTACGTTAATACCCTCTTCTTGGTAACGAGGATTTACGTTCCTACCCTCACCTTGGTAACCAGGATCTACGTTCCTACACTTACCTTGGTAACCAAGATGTACGTTCCTACGCTCACCATTGTAACCAGGATCTACGTTCCTACCCTCACCCTGGTAACCAGGATCTACGTTCCTAACCTAACCTTGGTAACCAGATCTACATTTGCTACGCTCACCTTGGTAACCAGGATCTACATTTGCTACCCTCACCTTGGTAACCAGGATCTACATTTGCTATCCTCACCATGGTAACCAGGATGTACGTTCCTACGCTCTCCATGGTAACCTGGATCTACGTTCCTACCGTCACCTTTGTAACCAGGATCTACGTTTCTACCCTCACCTTGGTAACCAGGATCTAAGTTCCTACCCTTACCATGGTAACCAGGATCTACTTTCCTACCCTCTTCTTGGTAACCAGGTTGTACGTTCCTACCCTAACCTTGGTAAACAGGATCTACGTTCCTACCCTCACCATGGAAACCAGGATCTACGTTCCTACCCTCGCCATGGTAACCAGGATCTACGTTCCTACCCTCACCTTGGTAACCAGGATCTAAGTTATTACCCTCACCTTGGTAACCAGGATCTAGGTTCCTACCCTCTTCTGGGTAACCAGGATTTACGTTTCTACCCTCACCATGGTAACCAGGATCTACGTTCCTACCCTCTTCTTGGTAACCAGGATCTACGTTGCCTACCCCACCTTGGTAACCAGGATCTACGTTCCTACGCTCACCATGGTAACCAAAATCTACGTTCCTACCCTCACCATGGTAACCAGGATCTACGTTTGTTACCCTCAGCTTGGTTACCAGGATCAATGTTCCTTTGCTCACCATGGTAACCAGGATCTACGTTTCTACCCTCACCTTGGTAACCAGGATCTACACTCCAACCCTAACCTTGGTAACCAGGATCTACGTTCCTACCCTCACCATGGTAACCAGGATGTACATTCCAACCCTCACCATGGTAACCAGGATCTACGTTCCTACGCTCACCTTGGTAACCAGCATCTACGTTTCTACCCTCACCTTGGTAACCAGGATCTATGTTGCCTACCCTCACCATGGTAACCAGGATCTACGTTCCTACCCTCATCTTGGTAACCGGGATCTATGTTTCTACGCTCACCATGGTAACCAGGATCTACGTTTCTTACCCTAACCATGGTAACCTGGATATACGTTTCTTACCCTCACCATGGTAACCAGGATCTACGTTCCTACCCTAACCTTGGTAACCAGGATCTACGTTCCTACCCTCACCATGGTAACCAGGATCTACGTTCCTACCCTCTTCTTGGTAACCAGGATCTACGTTCCTACCCTAACCTTGGTAACCAGGATCTACGTTCCTATGCTCACCATGGTAACCAAAATCTACGTTCCTACCCTCACCTTGGTAACCAGGATTTACGTTTCTCCCCTCGACTTGGGAACCAGGATCTACGTTTCCTACCCTCACCATGGTAATCAGGATCTACGTTCCTACCCTCACCATGGTAACCAGGATCCACGTTCCTGCCCTCTTCTTGGTAACCAGGATTTATTTTTCTACCATCACCATGGTAACCAGAATCTACGTTCCTACACTCTTTTGGTAACCAGAATCTACGTTGCCTACTCTCACCATGGTAACCAGGATGTACGTTCCTACCCTCACCATGGTAACCAGGATCTACGTTTCTTACCCTCACCATGGTAACCAGGATCTACGTTCCTACGCTCACCATGGTAACCAAAATCTACGTTCCTACACTCACCTTGGTAACCAGGATCTACGTTTCTCCCCTCAACTTGGGAACCAGGATCTACGTTCTTACCATCACCATGGTAACCAGGATGTACGTTCCTACCCTCACCTTGGTAACCAGGATCTACGTTTCTCCCCTCAACTTGGGAACCAGGATCTACGTCCTTACCATCACCATGGTAACCAAAATCTACGTTCCTACCCTCACCTTGGTAACCAGGATCTACGTTTCTCCCCTCAACTTGGGAACCAGGATCTACGTTCTTACCCTCACCTTGGTAACCAGGATGTACGTTCCTACCCTCACCTTGGTAACCAGGATCTACGTTTCCTACCCTCACCATGGTAACCAGGATCTATGTGTCTAAGCTCACCATGGTAACCAAGATCTACGTTTGCTTCCCTCAGCTTGGTTACCAGGATCTACGTTCCTACCCTCACCTTGGTAACCAAGATCTACGTTTCTACCCTCACCATGGTAACCAGGATGTACGTTCCTACCCTCATCATGGTAACCAGGATCTACGTTCCTACCCTCACCTTGGTAACCATCATCTACGTTTCTACCCTCACCTTGGTAACCATCATCTACGTTACTACCCTCATCTTGGTAACCGGGATCTACGTTTCTACGCACACCATGGTAACCAGGATCTACGTTTCTTACCCTCACCATGGTAACCAGGATCTCCGTTCCTATCCTAACCTTGGTAACCAGGATCTACGTTCCTACCCTAACCTTGGTAACCAGGATCTATGTTACTACCCTCACCTTGGTATCCAGAATCTACGTTTCTCCCGTCAACTTGGGAACCAGGATCAACGTTTCCTACCATCACCATGATAATCAGGATCTACGTTCCTATCCTCACCTTGGTAACCAGGATCTACGTTCCCAAGCTCACCATGGTAACTTGGATCTACGTTACTACCCTCTTCTTGGTAACCAGGATCTACATTCCTAAGCTCACCCCGGTAACCAGGATCCATGTTCTTACGCTCATCTTGGTAACCAGTATCTACCTTTCTACCCTCACCTTGGTAACCAGGATCTACATTTCTACCCTCACCATGGTAACAACGATCTACGTTGCTACCACCACCTTGGTAACCAGGATCTACGTTCGTATCCTCACCTTGGTAACCAGGATGTACGTTCCTACGCTCACCATGGTAACCAGGATCTACGTTCCTACCCTCACCATGGTAACCAGGATCTACGTTCCTACCCTCAGCTTGGTAACCAGGATCTACATTTCTACCCTCACCGTGGTAACCAGGATCTACGTTGCCTACCCTCACCATGGTAACCAGGATCTACTTTCCTACCCTAACCTTGGTAAGTAGGATCTACGTTGCTACCCTCACCATGGTAACCAGGATCTACGTTCCTACCCTCTTCTTGGTAACCAGGATCTACGTTCCTACCCTAACCTTTGTAACCAGGATCTACGTTCCTACCCTATTCTTGCTAACCAGGATCTACATTCCTAAGCTCACCTCTGTAACCAGGATCTATGTTCCTCCGCTCATTTTGGTAACCAGGATCTATGTTTGTACCCTCACTTTGGTAACAAGGATCTACGTTCCTATGCTCATCTTGGTAACCAGTATCTACGTTTCTACCCTCACCTTGGTAACCAGGATCTACATTTCTACCCTCACCATGGTAACAAAGATCTACGTTGCTACCACCACCTTGGTAACCAGGATCTACGTTCGTATCCTCACCATGGTAACCAGGATCTACATTTCTACCCTCACCTTGGTAATCAGGATCTACGTTCCTGCCCTCACCTTGGTAACCAGGATGTACGTTCCGACGCTCACCATGGTAACCAGGATCTACGTTCCTATCCTCACCATGGTAACCAGGATCTACGTTCCTACCCTCACCATGGTAACCTGTATCTACATTCCTACCCTAACCTTTGTAACCAGGATCTACGTTCCTACGCTCACCATGGTAACCTGGATCTACGTTCCTACCCTAACCTTTGTAACCAGGATCTACGTTGCTACCCTCACCATGGTAACCAGGATCTACGTTCCTACCCTAACCTTTGTAACCAGGATCTACGTTCCTACGCTCACCATGGTAACCTGGATCTACGTTCCTACCCTAACCTTTGTAACCAGGATCTACGTTCCTACGCTCACCATGGTAACCAGGATCTACGTTCCTACCCTAACCTTTGTAACCAGGATCTACGTTCCTACGCTCACCATGGTAACCTGGATCTACGTTCCTACCCTATTCTTGCTAACCAGGATCTACACTCCTAAGCTCACCTCGGTAACCAGGATCTATGTTCCTACGCTCATTTTGGTAACCAGGATCTATGTTTGTACCCTCACTTTGGTAACAAGGATCTACGTTCCTACCCTCACCATGGTAACCAGGATCTACGTTCCTACCCTCACCTTGGTAACCAGGATCTACATTTCTACCCTCACCGTGGTAACCAGGATCTATGTTGCCTACCCTCACCATGGTAACCAGGATCTACTTTCCTACCCTAACCTTGGTAACCAGGATCTACGTTGCTACCCTCCTACCCTAACCTTGGTAACCAGGATCTACGTTGCTACCCTCACCATGGTAACCAGGATCTACGTTCCTACCGTCTTCTTGGTAACCAGGATCTACGTTGCTACGCTCACCATGGTAACCTGGATCTACGTTACTACCCTCTTCTCGGTAACCAGGATTTACGTTTCCTACCCTCACCTTGGTAACTAGGATCTACGTTAGTACCCTCTTCTTGGTAACCAGGTTTTACGTTCCTACCCTCACCTTGGTAACCAGGATCTACGTTGCTACCACCACCTTGGTAACCAGGATCTTCCTACCCTCGCCAGTGTAGGAACATACCCTGGTGAGGGTAGAAAAAAAGGGTAAAAAAAAAAAAAAGAAAGAAAAGAAAGTTGGAGCCCTGAGATTTTAGTCATTTACGAAGGCTAAAATTCACTGTACAAAAAACTTCAAGAGGATCTACGTTCCTACCCTCACCTTGGTAACCAGGATGTACGTTCCAATGCTCACCATGGTAACCAGGATCCCGTTCTTACCCTCGTCTTGGTAACCAGGATCTACGTTCCTACCCTCACCTTGGTAACCAGGATCTACGTTCCTACGCTCACCATGTCAACCTTGATCTACGTTACCACCCTCTTCTTGGTAACCAGGATCTACGTTCCCACAGCTGATGACCATAGATGAGGGTAGGAATGTAGATCGACTTTTAAAACGAGAGCTTTGCTTTTCGGCTCAGCTCTCCCTTTACCACGACGGACCGATGCAGCGTCCTAGTTTTTGCTGACGCCGCACCGATCCGCCTCTCGATCTCCCACTTCGTCCCTCCTCCACTCATGAACAATGGACCAGGATGCGATTCACAGTTAATGTGAGCACAAACAGGATGCGTGACGTTTGTTTTTGTCACAAAAGCAAAAGAGATTTTTAGCAGCAGTGTGTGAGGGGGCTGCGATCCACCTTGAACCAATCAGCTTAGAATGATTACCAAATAATGGGATGGGAGCAACACTTTCCCTGTTAATTCTTAAAACAGTGTTCTGTCAAGACAGCTCCACCTATTGATTCATACTATCTTGTTGTGAGGCGCTACCGAGTACCTAGTAAAGTAGCCTAACCCGACAGGCAATTTTATTTTATATGGTATAGGTACTCAGGGGTGGATCCAGGATTTTCTAAAAGGGGGGGGCTTGAGGTCATCGACAAAGCCAGCCTAGGAGTGGCTGGAGGCATTCTCCCCAGAACTTTATGAAAAACAAGACTCATTTTCCTGCATTTTGGTGGCCCATTCGCAGGCACTGCAAAGGGATAGCTTGACTAGGCCCCTTTCTTTTTTTCTTTTTGTTTTTCAGGACCACGCCCACCATGGATCCGCCCCTTGTATTGCAACTAGACATGTGCATTTATTTCTCAGTTGACACACCTTCTGTAATAAAATGCCGTGGGTGGTGACCGAAAGAATAAGATCGCGGATACAAGCAGCCGAAATGAGATTCCTCCGCAGGGTGGCTGGGTTCTCACTCAGAGATCGGGTGAGGAGCTCTGCCATCCTGGAGGAGCTCGGTGTCGAGCCGCTCCTCCTCCAGGTCGAGAGGAGCCAGATGAGGTATTTCGGGCCTCTGGTCAGGATGTCTGCTTAGCACCTCGCTGGTGAGGTGTTTCGGGCACGTCCCACCGGGAGGAGACCAACGGGTAGACCCCGGACCCGCTGGAGAGACTGTGTCTCACAGCTGGCCGGAGAAAGACTCGGGATCCTTCCGGGTGAGCTTGAGGATGCAGTCGGGGTGAGAGGAGCCGGGGCTTCCCGTCTGAGGCTGTTGCCCCCGCGACCCAGCCCCGGAATGAGCGGAAGACGACGGAACGGAATGAATTTTGCCGTTATTAATAATTTTGATTTGATAAAATGGGTTAAAAAATCTATTTGGAAGTCTTTGTCTCTATTACATGGTGAGGATCCCAAGAAAATTGCTGAAACCCTCCAAACAATGATCCTGTCAGGATGCTGTATATTGACTAAAGTCTGCGTTTAACTACTTCATTTTTTACACTGTCACAAAATCAATGCCCGTCCTCCACCATACGGTTTAAAAAAAAAGATAGCTAGAGAAAAAGGACACAATCAGGGTTGCTTGGAAAAGAATCCATATTGTTCCACAAATTTCACTGATGTTCCTCCTGAAATCATCTCTGCTGTAATTCAGAGGGTGGGTTTTATTTTTCACATGGAAACATCTACGTCGGGTTGTTGCTTCTGCATTTGCGATTAAATGCTGCAATCAGCCCCTAAAATCTCAATGTGGAACTGTAATTTCCTTTCCCTGCAAAACCACAGTCTTATCTTGCTTATTTGGAGACAAAAAAACACATATTTGATCCCATTCTTCGGTTTAGGGACAAAAAAAAATTACATTTTCTTTTAAATTACTTTGTGCTAGTTTAGTTTTTATTTTATTTGATTTTAATATTTGACCCATTTTAGGTCTAAAAAATATTTTGTGTGACATAAAGTGTATTTGAAATGATGAAAAGCCCACTGTTTATTCTATTTAGTTTATAAAATTATTCATTTGCTTGAATAAAAAAAATGGCAGAAAACAATCATTCAATTTAAAAAATTTACCTCTAATATAAAATTTTGAAAAGGGTAGTATGCCCCCTGCAGGTCAGGGATAGGCTCCTACCCCAAGTTGGAGGAGTTTTTGTGTATCTAGGTCTTGTTCACGAGTGGGGGAAGGATGGAGCAGGAGATCGACAGGTGGATCGGTGCGGCGTCAGCAATAACTAGGACGCTGCATCGGTCAGTCATGGTAAAGATAGAGCTGAGCCGAAAAGCAAAGCTCTCGATTTACAAGTCGACCTACGTTCCTACCCTCACCTATGGTCACCAGCTGTGGGTGGTGACCAAAGAATGAGATCGCGAATACAAGCAGCCGAAATGAGCTTCCTCCGCAGGGTGGCTGGTCTCCCACTCAGAGATCGGGTGAGGAGCTCTGCCATCCGGGAGGAGCTCGGTGTCGAGCCGCTTCCTCTTCAGGGCAAGAGAAGCCAGATGGGGTAGTTTGGGAATATCATCAGGATGCCTCTCGAGGGTCTCGCTGGAGAAACTGTCTCACAGCTGGCTGGGGAACGACTCGGGGGTCCTTCCAGGTGAGCTGGAGGATGCAGCTGGGGTAAGAGAAGCCTGAGCTTCCCGTCTGAGGCTGTTGCCCCCTCGACCCGGCCCCAGATAAGCGAAAGACGACGGAATGGAACGAATTAAATTCGCAATTAGATTGAGAGAATGTTGCTGTGATGCAATAAAAACGTCATATCTCACTGGTTTTTTTTAGACACAAGAAGAAAAGGCTGAAAATCTCACGAAGTTGATCCCAGAATTGGTCAAAATCCGGGAATTCTGGTCAAAAAAGACTAAAACATATAGAAATATTTGAAGAAAAGCAGGAGCAGAAGTTTATTGATTAGACATTGTGATGTTGGGATATTTAATGATCCTCAAACAAATGCACATAATGGAAAATATAGCTATTTTATCATTAATTAAAACATATAATCTTTTTAATTATTAATCAAAAAATAAAGGTGACCTCTTTAACAGATAAAAATGTCTTGAAATTATGCATAATTCAATTTGAAAGATATTTTTTTTCTTCTTAACTGTGACTTTTCAAGCACATGCTGTGATTTCAAAGTGCAACACTGCCATCTAAGGGTAGAAAGTTAGAATACCACACAAGGCTGAGTCTAAAAACAAAATATATTTATAATGTTTAAATTAAATACATTTTGGCTTTATGATTATCCATTTTTTATTAATTAAAATGCAAAGTTCCTTTTTTTTAATGCTTTTTTTCTTTTTGGAAATTCACTCCAACACTTGTTATTTTCTCCGCACACATTAATATTCATACGTTCTAGTTCATTGACACAGTTAATGTAAATAAAGCATTCAGAGTTCTCCACATTACAACAATGCTTCTCCTGAACATCTAAAGACTGACCCAGTTCTGTGGAAGAGGACTACTTTCTTCCATCTTCAACTGGATTGATCACAGATGAGCGTTGACAGATTTTTTTTAAAAAAATCTCATCTGAGTAAGTAGGGCAGAATTTGGACAACTGATATCAAAAGTGTTTGTATACACACATGAGAATAATCCATGGAGCTCAGCCAACAAAGCTTTTGGTGTCACATAATGTTTTTTTCTGAGAAACAGTAGGACGCGGGAAGAATTTTAGAGTTCTTCAAAAAGAAATCTGATGCAGATTGAAAACCAGACGGAAGCTTGTGATCAAATTAATAATGACATCATGAATGTGTGGAATAACAAGAAATTTTCAGCGTTACACTTTACAGTGGCGCAGTGGGTAGCACAGTGGCCTCACAGGAAGAAGGTTGTGGGTTCGAGTCCCGGATGGGGACGAGGCTTGGTACATTGTCCTTTCTGTGTAGAGTTTGCATGTTCTCCCCATGTTTGCGTGGGTTTCCTTCGGGTACTCCGGTTTCCTCCAAAGACATGCATGCTAGGTTGGTTGGCTGGTGCCAAATTGCCCCTAGGAATGAGTGTGTGTGTGGATGGTTGTATGTGTGTAGCCCCGTGACAGACTGGCAACCTGTACGGGGTGTACCCTGCCCTTCGCCTTAAATCAGCCGGGATGGGCTCCGGCACCCCCGCAACCCCAAAAGGGACAGACGGATAAGAAGATTCAATTCAATTTTATTTGTATAGCCCAAAATCACAGAATGTCCGTCTCAATGGGCTTCACAAGATGACTGATGACACTTTAAAATAGTTTATGTGGGTGATCGACGGCAAATGGGATGAAAACAGTACGTCTTTTTCTGACGAAAACAGTTTCTTCAGGGGGCGCCACTGCAAGTCAGTTTCTTCCATCTAACCCGATCTTCTGTATCCTCTTCGGTCACCCCAACTATCTTCATGTCTTCCTTCACTGTATCCATGAACCTCCTCTTTGGTCTTCCTCTAGTCCTCTTTCCTGGTGGTTCCAAACCCAGCATCCTTCTTCTGATGTACTCTCTCTCTCTCCTCTGGACATGTCCAAACCATCTCAGTCTGACCTCTCTGACTTTAAAACCTCTAACATGTGCTGTTCCTCTGATCCTGTCCATCCTGGTCACTCCCAGAGAGATCCTCAGCATCTTCATCTCTGCTACCTCCATCTCTGTTTCCTGTTTTTTCCTCAGTGCCCACCCTCCAGCATGGTCCGGTCTCACCACGGTTTTGTACACTTTCCCTTTCATTTTAACTGAAACTCTTCTATCACACATCACACCTGTAACTGTGTCCCACAGACAACACGCGGCCTGTTAAACAATTTAATCCGGCCCGTCGAAATTGAAAAAATTAAATAAATAAACCTTTATAATGTTTTATTTCCGTTGTGATTCTTATGTTCTGTCACTAGATGGCGCACTCTAGCTATATTGGCTTTGTTGAGAAAACAACAACACTGCTCCCATTAAAATGTGTGTGTCTTCGTGATGTGCACGCTGTCAAAATAAACAGTGTGCGCAGATATGGAAAGCCATCAGGGCCAATACACGCATGTAAACAAGCGTGTTAGATGTTAAAACAAGAAAAATGTTACATCAAACACTTTGATTTCAAACCTAGCGCCACTAAATGCACATTTTTAAGCACTAGATCTGAAATCTAAAGCACCATTCTGTTGGTCCAATGTAGAGGTTACCAAAGCATGCCATCTATATGCTCCTGTTCCGGGCCCCTGGTCAAACATTAGAACTCAATGTGGCCCGCAGACCAAAAACGTTTGCCCGCCCCTGCTCTAGACCAAACAGCATGGCCGCTCTCACCACGGTTTTGTACACTTTTTCTTTCATTTTAGCTGAAACTCTTCTATCACACATCACACCTGATACTTTTCTCCACTCTTTCTAGCCTGCCTGCACACGCTTCTTCCCCTCTTTTCCACACACATACAACCATACACACACACTCTCATTCCTAGGGGCAATTGTGGCACCGGCCAATCAACCTAACATATTGGTTTTCAGAGGGTGGGAGGAAACAAGAGTACCTGAAGGAAACCCACGCAATGACGGGGAGAACATGCAAACTCCACACAGAAAGGACAGTGTTACAAGCCTCGTCCCCACTTGAACTTGAACCCACGACCTTCAACCTTCTTGCTGTGAGGCCACTGTGCTACCCACTGCACCACCGTGGGAAAAACGGAATTGCACAGGTATTTTGTGCCATTTAGAAATTTGGGGTGTCAGCAGAAAAATTACATTAATTTTTTGGTAGATCATCTTTTGGACAAATAACAACCTCTAAATGTTCTAAATGGTCTTGTTCACGAGTGGGGAAAGGATGGAGCAGGAGATCGACAGGCGGATCCACCCATCCACCCATCCTCCCACTCATCCATCTATCATCCATCCTCCAACTCATCCATCTATCATCCATCCACCCATCCTCCCACTCATCCATCTATCATCCATCCATCTATCATCCATCCACCCATCCTCCCACTCATCCATCTATCATCCATTCATCTATCATCCATCCACCCATCCTCCCACCCATCCATCTATCATCCATCCTCCCACTTATCCATCTATCATCCATCCATCTATCATCCATCCACCCATCCTCCCACTCATCCATCTATCATCCATCCACCCATCCTCCCACCCATCCATCTATCATCCATCCACCCATCCTCCCACTCATTAATCTATCATCCATCCACCCATCTATCATCCATCCACCCATCCTCCCACTCATCCACCTATCATCCATCCATCTATCATCCATCCATGTATCATCCATCCACCCATCCTCCCACTCATCCATCTATCTTCCATCCTCCCACTCATCCATCTATCATCCATCCATCTATCATCCATCTATCATCCATCCTCCAACTCATCCATCTATCATCCATCCACCCATCCTCCCACTCGTCCATCTATCATCCATCCATCTATCATCCATCCACCCATCCTCCCACTCATCCACCTATCATCCATCCTCCCACTTATCCATCTATCATCCATCCATCTATCATCCATCCACCCACCCATCCTCCCACCCATCCATCTATCATCCATCCTCCCACTTATCCATCTATCATCCATCCATCTATCATCCATCCACCCATCCTCCCACCCATCCATCTATCATCCATCCTCCCACTTATCCATCTATCATCCATCTATCATCCATCCTCCCACTCATCCATCTATCATCCATCCACCCATCCTCCCACCCATCCATCTATCATCCATCCACCCATCCTCCCACCCATCCATCTATCATCCATCCACCCATCTATCATCCATCCACCCATCCTCCCACTCATCCATCTATCATCCATCCACCCATCCTCCCACTCATCCATCTATCATCCATCCATGTATCATCCATCCACCCATCCTCCCACTCATCCATCTATCATCCATCTATCATCCATCCTCCCACTTATCCATCTATCATCCATCCATCTATCATCCATCCACCCATCCTCCCACTCATCCATCTATCATCCATCCTCCCACTCATCCATCTATCATCCATCCATCTATCATCCATCCACCCATCCTCCCACTCATCCATCTATCATCCATCCTCCCACTCATCCATCTATCATCTATCCTCCCACTCATCCATCTATCATCCATCCACCCATCCATCTATCATCCATCCTCCCACTCATCCATCTATCATCCATCCATCCATCTATCATCCATCCACCCATCCTCCCACTCATCCATCTATCATCCATCCATCCATCCATCCACCCATCCTCCCACTCATCCAACCATCCATCTATCATCCATCCACCCATCCTCCCACTCGTCCATCTATCATCCATCCTCCCACTCATCCATCTATCACCCATCCTCCCACTCATCCATCCACCCATCCTCCCACTCATCCATCTATCATCCATCCTCACACTCATCCATCTATCATCCATCTATCATCCATCTATCATCCATCCTCCCACTTATCCATCTATCATCCATCTATCATCCATCCTCCCACTCATCCATCTATCATCCATCCTCCCACTTATCCATCTATCATCCATCTATCACCCATCCTCCCACTCATCCATCCACCCATCCTCCCACTCATCCATCTATCATCCATCCTCCCACTCATCCATCTATCATCCATCTATCATCCATCTATCATCCATCCATCTATCATCCATCCACCCATCCATCTATCATCCATCTATCATCCATCCTCCCACTCATCCATCTATCATCCATCCACCCATCCTCCCACTCATCCATCTATCATCCATCCATCCATCCATCCATCCACCCATCCTCCCACTCATCCATCCATCCATCCATCTATCATCCATCCACCCATCCTCCCACTCGTCCATCTATCATCCATCCATCCATCTATCATCCATCCACCCATCCTCCCACTCGTCCATCTATCATCCATCCTCCCACTCATCCATCCACCCATCCTCCCACTCATCCATCTATCATCCATCCTCCCACTCATCCATCTATCATCCATCTATCATCCATCTATCATCCATCCTCCCACTTATCCATCTATCATCCATCTATCATCCATCCTCCCACTCATCCATCTATCATCCATCCTCCCACTTATCCATCTATCATCCATCTATCATCCATCTATCATCCATCCATCTATCATCCATCCACCCATCCATCTATCATCCATCTATCATCCATCCTCCCCTTCATCCATCTATCATCCATCCACCCATCCTCCCACTCATCCATCTATCATCCATCCACCCATCCTCCCACTCATCCATCTATCATCCATCCTCCCACTTAACCATCTATCATCCATCCACCCATCTTCCCACTCATCCATCTATCATCCATCCTCCCACTTATCCATCTATCATCCATCCATCTATCATCCATCCACCCATCCTCCCACTCATCCATTAATCATCCATCCTCCCACTTATCCATCTATCATCCATCCACCCATCCTCCCACTCATCCATCTATCATCCATCCTCCCACTTATCCATCTATCATCCATCCACCCATCCTCCCACTCATCCATCTATCATCCATCCATCCATCCACCCATCCTCCCACTCATCCATCCATCCATCTATCATCCATCCACCCATCCTCCCACTCGTCCATCTATCATCCATCCTCCCACTCATCCATCCACCCATCCTCCCACTCATCCATCTATCATCCATCCTCCCACTCATCCATCTATCATCCATCTATCATCCATCCTCCCACTTATCCATCTATCATCCATCTATCATCCATCCTCCCACTCATCCATCTATCATCCATCCTCCCACTTATCCATCTATCATCCATCTATCATCCATCTATCATCCATCCACCCATCCTCCCACTCATCCATCTATCATCCATCCACCCATCCTCCCACTCATCCATCCATGTATCATCCATCCACCCATCCTCCCACTCATCCATCTATCATCCATCTATCATCCATCCTCCCACTCATCCATCTATCATCCATCCACCCATCCTCCCACTCATCCATCTATCATCCATCCTCCCACTTATCCATCTATCATCCATCCACCCATCTTCCCACTCATCCATCTATCATCCATCCTCCCACTTATCCATCTATCATCCATCCATCTATCATCGATCCACCCATCCTCCCACTCATCCATTAATCATCCATCCTCCCACTTATCCATCTATCATCCATCCACCCATCCTCCCACTCATCCATCTATCATCCATCCTCCCACTTATCCATCTATCATCCATCCACCCATCTTCCCACTCATCCATCTATCATCCATCCTCCCACTTATCCATCTATCATCCATCCATCTATCATCCATCCACCCATCCTCCCACTCATCCATTAATCATCCATCCTCCCACTTATCCATCTATCATCCATCCACCCATCCTCCCACTCATCCATCTATCATCCATCCTCCCACTTATCCATCTATCATCCATCCACCCATCTTCCCACTCATCCATCTATCATCCATCCTCCCACTTATCCATCTATCATCCATCCATCTATCATCCATCCACCCATCCTCCCACTCATCCATCTATCATCCATCCTCCCACTTATCCATCTATCATCCATCCATCTATCATCCATACACCCATCCATCTATCATCCTCCCACTCATCCATCTATCATCCATCCTCCCACTTATCCATCTATCATCCATCCACTCGTCATCCATCCATATTTTTACAAATATTTTTACATATAACCCTAGTTTTATGACAGATAAAGTGGGTGATCTTGTTTCAAAATCAAATTTCAGTATTTTTATTGTATATTTTTATTTTTTCATAATGCTGAATTCCAGGCATGAGTAATCGATCCCTGCTGGACGGTGGTTAGGGGCATCCATCTATCGTCCATCCACCCATCCATCCACTCATCCATCCACTCATCCATCTATCATCCCACTCATCCATCCATCCATCCTCCCACTCATCCATCTATCATCCATCCATATTTTTACAAATATTTTTCATATAACCCTAGTTTTTTTTTACATATTTAGTGACTGATCGTGTTTTAAAATCACATTTCAGTATTTTTATTACATATTTTCTATTTTTTCATAATGCCGAATTCCAGGCATGAGTAATCAATCCCTGCTGAACGGCGGTTAGGATCAATGTTTTCATGCGCTAGTCAGTTTGCCATGGCGTCCGTTGTGTCGATGATAAAGGAGGGGACAAGACAGCAGCATCACTAGATTACCTTTTGGTTAACTAGTAGTAGTCAGTGTGTATTTCCCATCTTTATTTACCTTTAATCAGCTTAATTCGTGAACCGGCCATGACCGTGGAGCAGAATGTTCTTCAGCAACATTCTCAAAAGGTAAAAAAAGAAGTTGATGCTAACTGCAGAGCTAGTTTTTAGCATCCGTCATGTTCACTCTTTGTTTCTTTTTTTTTTAAAAAAAGCTTTTTTTACCTTTTTTCTTTTAAAAATGTGATGAAAAGGAGCAAATTTAATGTTTTAACCTCAAATATAAATGATTTTAATAAAAATTTCACTGCGTTGTTCAATATTTTGCTAATGCTAATTAGCATTAGCTAACGTCACTAATGTTATGAATGTTAGCGGTTTTTTTAAAAAAATAATGTTCAAATTTATTGTTTTTTTTTTAATTTAATGATTAATTCTAGTCTAATTTGTGATTTTTAAAATATATTGATAAAATTTCAAGTAAAATCCAGGTTTAGTTCTGAGGTGAAAAACTAGAGGTTTGATTACAAACTGGGCGTGTTTACATGAAGATTTTGGGGCAGGTTTGGATCAGCCTCCAAAATGAGATTAATTTGAATAAAAAAAAACTCAATTGATCATCGCAGACATCATTCTTTTGTTTGCCAACATTGGGATCTATGTTAAGTTTGAAGATGACTCGTCTTTTTAAGAAGATGCGAATGGTAGGAATCAAAATGACTTTATTGATCCTCCACGTGTTAAATTTTGGGATTGTTTTTTTGGGTTACATGTGCTTAGAATTCTAGTTTGAAGATTTTACAGGTTATCCATCGTGCCTTGGATTGCATGGTTCTGGTTACTTACATAACTAGTTTACTGATCTTTTAAAATTCTACTTTCTTGCTTTTATTGTGTTTGTTTGTTTGTTTGTTTGAATCCAAAGAAATGTGGGGTTACTTTTTTTTTTTAACTGCGTAGTTTTAGTTCTAGAACTTTCTCCCCAAACGATCTGGCTTTTTGAAGCATGTCTGATGGCTTAAAAAATGTTTTTAATTGATTAGATCATGTGCTGAAATGTGAGTTTGGGTGAAATTGATAGTTTAATTTCAATTAATGAGTGAAACTTTAAAGTAGATGCAAACCAAACCATGCTTGCCTTCACATGAGGTCCAGTTAAACATGGAAAACAATCAGATCATCTTAATTTATACATTTATATAGTTTGCAATGTTTAATCAAGATTAATTGTTGGATGAATGGATGGATTAAATGATGGTTAATATTTGCTGCTACTTTGATGAGGTCTGTAAACTTCTCACAGATTAACAACCCAAGAAAATCTAAAAAAAAATCAACCTCAAACTGAACTAGAAATGGGTAAATAAGATGATTTTGGTGAAGTTCTTTGATTAAAATAACTTATTTTGTTATTAAGTGAGAAGTTAGTGATGATTTTTGTGACTTGTTCTTTGTTTGATCAACAGTGGTTTAATAAAAAAAAAAAAAGAAGTGATGTGTTCTGGAAGGTTCCGGAGTCCTTCCATGTTAGGTGGAATCTTATCTCATTCCACCGATCCTTCTCTGCTGGGCCTCTGTGCCTTCTGTCCAGGCTGGGCTCTCACTCGGAGATCGGGTGAGAAGCTCTGCCATCCGGGAGGAGCTCGGTGTCGAGCCGCTCCTCCTCCAGGTCGAGAGAAGCCAGATGGAGTGATACGGGCGTCTGGTGTCTTGCTGGTGAGGTGTTTCGGGCACGTCCCATCGTGAGGAGACCAAGAGGCAGACTCTTGACCAGCTGGAGAGACGATGTCTCACAGCTGGCTGGGGAACGACTCGGGATCCTTCTGGGTGAGCGGGAGGATGCAGCCGAGGTGAGAGAAGCCTGGGCTTCTTATCTGAGGCTGCTGCCCCCGCAACCCGGCCCTGGATAAGCGGAAGACGATGGAACGTTAAATGTAAAGGATTTCTAAGCTTTGCTTCAGCCTATTCCGTTTCTCTTTGGTCAATTTTTTTAAAGGTGGTCATTGTAAAAATTTTCTTCTATGATCCTTTAAATATTATTTTAAATCATCAGAATGACTGGTTTTGTTTGGAATGGTTTATGATTTGCAAACAATATCTCTTAAGATGCAGACACATGTGAGCCAAACATCAAACTGACCAGAGCCAGCAGTCCGCCCCACGCCCTCCCAGCAGTGGCATCTTTCTGACCGTGGCTTACACGTTTATTTCAATCATAGTCATATAATTTATAGGATTATTTGTTTTTATTATGATGATTGAGTTTAACCTAGGATTTAACCTTCTCAAATGAACACACTTCTGTTACTGTGTCCAAAAAGAAGATGAGGCTATTGGTGACATAATTGTTCTGTTTCATCGTCTTCTGCTTATCCGGGTTCAGGTCCTGAAGGCAACAGCCTCAGACGGGAAGCCCAGGCTTTTCTCACTCCAGCTGCATCCTCCAGCTCACCTGGAAGGATCCTGAATCGTTCCCCAGCCAGCTGTGAGACATAGTCTCTCCAGCGGGTCCGCCTCTTGGTTTCCTCCCGGTGGGACGTGTCCGAAACATCTCACCAGTGAGGCACACGGGGGGCATCCTGACCAGATGCCCGAACCACCCCATCTGGCTCCTCTCGACCTGGAGGAGGAGCAGCTAGACACCGAGCTCCTCCCGGATGGCAGAGCTCCTCACCCGATCTCTGAGTGAGAGCTCAGCCACCCTGCGGAGGAAGCTCATTTCGGCCGCTTGTATCTGCGATCTCATTCTTTTGGTCACCACCCACAGCTGGTGATCATAGGTGAGGGTAGGAACATAGATCGACTTGTAAATCAAGAGCTTTGCTTTTCGGCTCAGCTCTTTCTTTACAACGACAGACCGATGCAGCGTCCGTCATCTTCCGCTTGTTCCGGGGCCGGGTCGCGGGGGCAACAACATCAAACGGGCAGCCCAGGCTTCTCTCTCCCCGGCTGCATCCTCCAGCTCACCTGGAAGGATCCCAAGTCTTTCCCCGGCCAGCTGTGAGACATAGTCTCTCCAGCAGGTCCAGGGTCTGCCTCTTGGTCTCCTCCCAGTGGGACGTGCCCAAAACACCTCACCAGCGAGACGCTTGGGAGGCATCCTAACCAGATGCCCGAACCACCCCACCTGGCTTCTCTCGACCTGGAGGAGGAGGAGGAGCTAGACACTGAGCTGCCGGATGGCAGAGCTCCTCACCCGATCTCTGAGTGAGAGCTCAGCCACCCTGCGGAGGAAGCTCATTTCGGCCGCTTGTATCCGTGATCTCGTTCTTTCAGTCACCACCCACAGCTGGTGACCATGGGTGAGGGTAGGAATGTAGATCGACTTGTAAATCGAGAGCTTTGCTTTTCGGCTTGGCTCTTTCTTTACAACAACAGACCGATGCAGCGTCCTAGTTATTGCTGACGCTGCACCGATCCTTTGGCTTGGCAGACTGAGGGTGGTTGTCCCACCTTTTTTCAACAGTGGGATTCTAGTGTGTGGCCACAGCGGTCGTAGCTGATGTTACACACAGTAGCTCAGGAAGTTTGTGTGGATGCTCACACACGTGAAAAATTCGAAGGAACATTGGTGACCCGTCATGTCGAAGGACGAACCTGTGCCCTCTGCTGAGCGGGTATGCTTTATAATTACTCTTGCGGGCGTTTAAAACTTGTCTGAGATAGAACTCTGTCTACATTCTGTGTGCTACAATTCACACGCCTTTGCTAAAATGTGATCATCAGCCACGGTAGACAAGTCACATGAGTGTGAAATGGATGTGTTTGCATGTCTGAGTGAGCGCTCATGTGGTCGCTTTGGCCCAAAAGTGTCACAAGTGCCCCGGAGTGACCAATGAGCCGTCACCCGGGCCGACAAACCTGCACCTGTTAGTCTATACCACGCACGGGCAAACTACAGCCGGCCCGTGAAACGTTTTAATCCGGACCAACTTGAACAAAATGAAATAAATAAACCTGGTTAGTGGAGCAGTTTAAGTATCTCGGGGTCTTGTTCATGAGTGGGGGAAAGATGGAGCGGGAGATCGGATCGGTGCAGCGTCAGCAATAACTAGGACGCTGCATCGGTCCGTCGTGGTAAAGAGAGAGCTGAGCCGAAAAGCAAAGCTCTGGATTTACAAGTCGATCTACGTTCCAACCCTCACCATGGTAACCAGCTGTGGGTGGTGACTGAAAGAATGAGATCATGGATAAAAGCTTCCTCCGCAGGGTGGCTGGGCTCTCACTCAGAGATCAGGTGAGGAGCTCTGCCATCCGGGAGGAGCTCAGTGTCGAGCCGCTCCTCCTTCAGGTCGAGAGGAGCCAAATGGGGTGGTTTGCCCGAGCGCCTCGCAGGCGAGGTGTTTCGGGCACATCCCACCAGGAGGAGACCAAGAGGCAGACCCCGGACCCGCTGGAGAGACTACACTGCGTTCCAAATTATTATGCAAATGATGTTTTTGTTTGATTTTCCAAAATACTTGATGCAAATGACGATCAGCATCATTTTCAAGTCATTAGCTGTCAAATTGTATTTCAAATATTATTGAACAAACCTCCTAATGAAAACAGTATTTAAAAAATAAATGAAAAACTTAAAATGCACTGTTCCAAATTATTATGCATAACATAGTTTCAAGACTTTTTCTAGTTTATAAAGAACTGAAAATAGTAATTTGTTGAATTTACAGCAATATGAGGTCATATTCACTGAAATAAAAAGCCATTTCAATCCAAAACATCTTAACAGGTCAAGTTACATGTTAACATAGGACCTCTTGTTTGATAGCAGCTTCACAATTCTTGCATCCATAGAACTTGTGAGTTTATGGAGAGTTTCTGCTTGAATGTCTTTGCAGGATGTCAGAACAGCCTCCCAAAGTTGCTGTTTGGATGTGAACTGCCTCCCACCTGCATAGATCTTTTGCTTGATGATGCTCCAGAGATTCTCAATAGGGTTGAGGTCAGGGGAGGATGGGGGCCACACCATGAGTTTCTCCCCTTTTACGCCCATAGCAGCCAATGAAGCAGATGTGTTCCTTGCAGCATGAGATGGTGCATTGTCGTGCATGAAGATGATTTTGTTTCGGGAAGCACGATTCTTCTTTTTGTACCACGGAAGGAAGTGGTCAGTCAGAAACTCAACATACTTTGCAGAAGTCATTTTCACACCGTCAGGGACCCTAAAGGGGCCAAGCAGATCTTTCCCTAGGATTCCGGCCCAAAACATGACTCCGCCATCTCCTTGCTGACGTCGCAGCCTTGTTGGGACATGGTGGCCATACACCAACCATCCACTACTCCATCCATCTGGACCATCCAGACTTGCACGGCACTCATCAGTGAACAAGACTGTTTGAAAATCGGTCTTCATGTATTTCTGGGCCCACTGCAGCCGTTTCTGCTTGTGAGCATTGTTTAGGGGTGGTCGAATAGAAGGTTTATGCATAACTGCAAGCCTCTAGAGGATCCTACACCTTGATGTTCGTGGGACTCCAGGGACATCAGCAGCTTCAAATACCTGTTTGCTGCTTTGTAATGACACTTTAGCAGCTGCTCTCTTTATCCGATGTATTTGTCTAGCAGAAACCTTCCTCATTTTGCCTTTATCTGCACGAACCCGTGTGTGCTCTGAATCAGCCACAAATCTCTTAATGGTACGATGATCACGCTTAAGTTTTCGTGAAATATCTAAAGTTCTCATACCTTGTCCAAGGCATTCAACTATTTCACGCTTTTCAGCAGCAGAGAGATCCTTTTTCTTTCCCATATTGCTTGAAAATGGTGGTCTGCTTAATAATGTGGAACATCCTTCTTAAGCAGTTTTTCCCTTAATTGGGCTCACCTGACCAAGTAATTATCACAGGTGTATGTGATTGATTTCAGTGATCCACAGAGCCCTGAGACACAATACCATCCATGAGTTTAACTGAAAAACACTAAATTTAATCTTTATGACACTTAAATACAATTTGCATAATAATTTGGAACGCAGTGTATGTCCCACAGCTGGCTGGGGAACGACTTGGGATCCTTCCGGGTGAGCTGGAGGATGCAGCCGGGGAGAGAGAAGCCTGGGCTGCCCGTTTGAGGCTGTTGCCCCCGCGACCCGACCCCAGAACAAGCAGAAGATGACTGAACGGAAACCTGGTTAGGGTTTCATTTTAGCCCAGGCCTCTCTCTCCATGAGCCACCTCAGCTGGCTCCTCTCGACCTGGAGGAGGAGCGACTCGACACCGAGCTGGCAGAGCTATTCATCCCTCACCGGGGAAATTTGTTTGCTGCACTCCTTACACCGCAGCAGGCTGCCCTTCGATGGCGCCAATGGTGGGAGAAACGGGGGGTTAGGTGTCTTCTCCAAGGACCCTGGACGTGCTCTCTGTGAGACGCAAACCCGCGAAATTCCCTCCCGCGCGCGAACGCTCTAACGCTCCTCTCTCTCCGTTTTCCCTGCAATTCTGATGTTTTCTCACTAGATGGCGTACTGTATGATATGGAAAGCCATCAGGCTCAATACACACACGTAAACAAGTGTGTTCGATGTTAAAACAAGTGCTTAGATTTCAGACCTAGCGCCGCTAGAGTTGAAATTTAACACTCTTGATGTAACATTTAGCACGCTTGTTTTAACTAGCGCGCCCGCTATCGGTCTAATCTAGCGGTTACCAAAGCATGCCGTCCATCTGGTCCTGTCCCGACCCCCTTGGTCAAATGTTAGAACTCTATGGTGCCCGCGAATCCGAAAGCATCTGTTTATGCACAGGTTCAAACTCGGCATCCTCCGTTCTATAAGTTCGAACGTCGTGTGCGTCGTTTACCCAGTTTTGGTATTTGCCTTTTTGTTGCTGAAAGCTACGTTGGTACACGACTACAAAGTTCCCCTCTGAGTTCTACATCTTCGTCTTGTAAACCAGGAGTGCCGTCACAGGCAAATTGGATACGGGTACAAGCGCAGCACCAGCTTATCTAGTTTGGCTTTTTTTCATATCGTCCACAAAATTTTAGAATTTTTTTTTTGCTCGTGCTTGTGTTGTTCGATCAATTATTTCAGCAATTGTTTAATCTATTAATGATAAACACTTGTAATGACATTAATTTTGTTTTGCACATCCGAAAATGCGCACCTATGGTCACCAGCTGTGGGTGGTGACCAAAAGAATGAGATCACGGATACAAGCGGCCGAAATGCGCTTCCTCCGCAGGGTGGCTGGGCTCTCACTCAGAGATCGAGTGAGGAGTTCCGCCATTATGAAGGAGCTCGGTGTCAAGCGGCTAGTCCTCCGGGTCGAGAGGAGCCAGATGGGGTGGTTTGGTCATCTGGTCAGGATGCCCCCCGAGCGCGACGCTGGTGAGGTGTTTCGGGCATGTCTCACCGGGAGGAGATCAAGAGGCAGACCCCGGACCCGCTGGAGAGACTATGTCTCACAGCTGATTGGGGAACGACTCTGGATCCTTCCGGGTGAGCTGAAAGATGCAGTTGGGGTGAGAGAGGCGTGGGCTTCGCGGATGAGGTTGTTGCCCTCGCGACCGGCCCCGGATAAGCGGAAGACGACGGAACAAGAAAATCTTAGACTCAAATTTCGAGGAACAAATGACATTTTCAGCTTTTTGTTACTAAAATGATTCTTTTAAATGAGTTTTTTTTTTTTTTTTTTGCTGTGCAATGTCAGCATCAGCAGTGTGCTTGCTGGAAAAACATGTTGGCATCATTTTTCAAGTTGAAATAAAGCAAGAATGAAACTTTTGATTAACGTAAAAGACAAACGTTTGCAGTCTTAAACGTTACTAATGTTAATAGTAAGCTAGAAATATTAAAACAATTATCTACTTTTTTATTTTATTACATCAAACTGCATGTTTGACTAAATCTTTAAAGTAAAGTTACAGTTAAATCTTCAGACGAAGCTGATGTTTACGCTTGATAAAATTTATTGAACTTTCTGTTCAGTCGTCTTCAGCTTATCCGGGGCCGGGTCGCCGGGGGCAACAACCTCAGATAGGTAGCCCAGATTTCTCTCACCCAGCTGCATCCTCCAGCTCACCCGAAAGAATCCCGAGCCGTTCCCCAGGCAGCTGTGAGACATAGTCTCTCATACAGGTCCTGGGTCTGCGTCTTAGTCTTCGCCTGGTAGGACGTGCCCAAAACACCTCACTAGCGAGGCGATTGGGTGGCATCCTGATCAGATGCCCGAACCACCCCATCTGGTTCCTCTCGACCTGGAGGAGGAGCGGCCCGACACCGAGCTCCTCCCGGATGGCAGAGCTCCTCACCCGATCTCTAACATTTGACATCAGCCTCGGACAGAAAGCCCAGGCTTCTCTCTCCCCAGCTGCATCCTCCAGCTCACCTGGAAGGATCCCGAGCCGTTCCCCGGCCGGTGTGAGACATAGTCTCTCCAGCGGGTCCTGGGTCTGCGTCTTAGTCTTCTCCTGGTAGGACGTGTCCAAAACACCTCACCAGCGAGGCTATCGGGGGCATCCTGACCAGATGCCCGAACCACCCCATCTGGCTCCTCTCGACCTGGAGGAGGAGCGGCTCAACGCCAAGCCATTCCACCCGGAATGGTTAACTTTTTTGAAGTTAAGATTTTAATTTGAGATTTTATCAAGAAAAAAAATGAAATATAGAACTTTTTTAGAACTTTTTTTTTCTAAGATGTTTTTTTTTTTAATATACCGTATTTTCCGCCCTATAAGGCACACTGCATTATAAGGCGCTACAGTAAAGTCTGTTCAACTTTGTCCTCTAACTGTGGTCATCTCGCTTTGTTCCACGGAAACTCTGTTTTGTCTTGTTTACTTGGCGCAGCGCATCCTCTTGCTTCCTCCACTTCCTCATCATTGATTCATTTATGTTAAACTCTGTCGCTGCGGCCAGATGTAAGATCTTAAGCCCGACCCAAAATTCGGGTCGGGTCGGGCCTAAAAATGTCAATCATTACGTTGGTCGGGCTTCTCTCTCGCTGACTTTTTTTTTTTTTAATAAATATATGTTTATAAAATGTAAACTAAAACGATGTGTGGGTACTAAACTAAGGAATACTTGTTATAAAATTAATAATTTGGATAAAACAGAGAAGTAATGTTTTACTACTAAACAGGATCCGCAGAGCCAGCTCATATTCTGCGCACGTGAACGTCTCCTCTTATTTTGGTAATCCTCCCCTGCGCACGTCTTTATTTTATTTATTTTGAACTGGTATCCCCGATATGAAGGAGTAAGAAGTTAAGGATAAACTAAATTGCTTTCATACGACACCAAAAGACTGGCACCTGGACGCTGAGCGGGCATTTAAACAGCTGGACTGGTAAAAGTGATGATCGCTATTTTATCATTTGTTTCAGAGACCGTCCCTCCTCTTCGCGTTAAGCAGGCCATCACAGACAAGTGTGTTAGGGGTCCGATAGTGTGATTTTTTTTATTATTATTATTAAAAAGGCGTGTTCTTGAAAATGTTCCAATTTATAATTTTTTTTAAATAATATTTTTTTTTTTTACCGCGAGCCCGCGGTTTTAATATCCGGGGCTTTGGTCGGGCTGGATTTTTTAAGTCCGATCTCCCCACTGGCTGTGGGTATATTCCCGTGTTCTACTGCGTGACTGAACACCTTGAGTTTAAACTCTGCAGTGTAACAGTGTCTCTTGGTAGGAGCCATTTCCGGGTCTTTACACAAACACACAAATGGAAATGAGACGCCCTTTCATATATCCCAGCATGCACCGCGCACTACTTCTTCTACGGGGGAAATGGATTCGGCGGCTGCTTACCGCAGTTGCGACACCTGTTGTAGCTCAATATTAATCCATATATAAGGCGCACCGTGGACTTTAGAGAAAATTTAAGGTTTTTAGGTGCGCCTTATAGTGCGGAAAATACGGTATATAAAGAATAAACGAAATGTTGTCGTTTCACTTTTTTTGAACAAGTTCAATCAGATAGTTTTTGGTTGAAACCTCATACGATTTAATTCCTGAAATCCTTTTCTTTTCCACTAGTTTTTAACATCTCTTGACTCGAGCTGGTAGAATTTGTGCGAATAGACCAGAGAAAATCGTACAAACAGTACACGCTTTAAAATGCATGTTTCCATTTCTGCGTGCCGGATAATCAAGGCTTGTAGGGGATTCTGTAATGGGTTTAAACCATTTCGGCCAATTTAAAGAGCTTGTTGTGAATTCTTCACATGAAAGTCACACTCTGTCCCTCCTTGGCTTCAGACGGGAACCTCTCCGTCTACATTAACGCGGTTAGCTCATTTGCTGGAAAATGTCAGAAATTTCAAAATCAGGTGGGATCTGTTTAACCCCTCCATGATTTTTTTTTTTTTTTTGTGAGTGGTTTATTTTCTTTAAGCTCTGACCTCTGGGTCAGTGTGACTTTGCCACGTCTGAGCGTATTAATGGTTAATCAATGCTAAATGAAACTCGGCTGAGATTTCTAATCAATCCCTGACATTGGTTGATCCCAAAAGATCTCTTAACGAGTTTTTTAATTGACCCTTCAATTGTTTTTAGGTTTTTTTTTTCCTCCCAAGTGGAGGAGTTTAAGTATCTCGGGGTCTTGTTCACGAGTGGGGGAAGGATGGAGCGTGAGATCGACAGGCGGATCGGTGCGGCGTCAGCAATAATTAGGACGCTGCATCGGTCCGTTGTTGTAAAGAAAGAGCTGAAAAAGCAAAGCTCTCAATTTACAAGTCGATCTACGTTCCTACCCTCACCTATGATCACCAGCTGTGGGTGGTGACCGAAAGGATGAGATCACGGATACAAGCGGCTGAAATGAGCTTCTTCTCCAGGGTGGCTGGGCTCTCACTCAGAGATCGGGTGAGGAGCTCTGCCATCCGGGAGGAGCTCGGTGTCAAGCTGCTCCTACAGTTCGAGAGGAGCCAGATTGGGTGGTTCGGGCATCTGGTCAGGACCAGCTGTGGGTGGTGACCGAAAGAATGAGATCACGGATACGGAGCTGGAGGATGCAGCTGGGGTGAGAGAGAGATACAAGCCTGGGCTGCCCAAAACACCTCACCAGCAAGACACTTGGGGGCATCCTAACCAGATGCCCGAATCGCCCCATCTGGCTCCTCTCGACCTGGAGGAGGAGCAGCTTGACACCGAGCTCCTCCCGGATGGCAGAGCTCCTCACCCAATCTCTGAGTGAGAGCCCTGCCACCCTGCGGAGGAAGCTCATTTCGGCCACTTGTATTCACAATCTCGGTCTGGGTGAAAGAAGTCAGCGAGGCGCTCAGGAGACATCCCTGACCAGATGCCCCAAGTTTTTTTTTTCTTTTTTTTTTTTTCAAAATATCAATAGTTTTTAAACCAAAAATCACTAATTTTTTTTTTTTTTGGTCTCCTGCATTGTTTACAAATATCGACTAGTTCAATACGGTCGATTAGATGGTTCAACGTGGACGATCCCGCACCACGCAATTAAATTGTTGAAACTTTTCTGCTTCCCGCTCTAAACAAACCCTCTTATTTTCTTTTCAAAGCATCAGCAGACGTTGCTTAATCAACTGAGGGAAGTTACCGGGACCACCGATATTCAGCTGCTGCAACAAGCACTCCAGGTAACGACTCTAACACACACATCATCTTTTTATCATACAGCAAGTTTTGGGACCGACACTTTTGGGACCGACACTTTCGTGACCGAAATTTTTGGGACCGACACTTTAGGGATCGACACTTTTGGGATCGACACTTTTGGGACCGACACTTTAGGGACCGACTCTTTCGGGACCGACACTTTTGGGTCCGGCACTATTGGGACTGACACTGTCGGTCCCGAAAGTGTCGGTCCCAATAGTGCCAGACCCAAAAGTGTCGGTCCCGAAAGAGTCGGTCCCAATAGTGCCAGACCCAAAAGTGTCGGTCCCAATAGTGTCTTTTTACATCGGATTTACAACATTGTTGATTTCCTCTCTCCTGCAGGTTAGCAATGGCGATCTAGCGGAAGCAGTGGCTTATCTCACAGCAAAGAACGCTAAGGTTTCTCAACCGGACGAGAAGACCTATTACCAGACTACACCTGTGACTGGAGATCGGTACATCAGCGTTGGCAGTCAGGCTGATTCAACGCGTAAGCAGCTTCACCGCATCGGGGTGCATCATGTACAATCGAAGCCACGTGTTTTTGTGTAATTCTACGATTTGTTCGCTTGCAGCTGTAATCGATCTAACTGGAGATGACAAGGACGACCTCCAAAGAGCCATCGCGCTTAGTTTGGAGGAATCCAACCGAGCTTTCAGAGAGACGGGAATCACAGATGAAGAGCAGGCTATAAGCAGGTTGGCTGCGTATTAATTTATCTGATACCTGGAATTAAAAAAAAAAAAATTGATGTAAATATCATAAAGATAATCTCAAAATTTTTCAGCGACAGGCAAGTTTCAAGTAATTATATCCCCTCCGATGTGCTGACGACAACATTTTTTGATGTTACTAAGGCAGATTTTATTGTATGTTTTTGTTGAACATAAATAAAAGTTGTAAATGTGTGATTAAACTATTGAAAACGTTAGATCAGGCACTATTGGGACTGACACGATTGGGGCCGACGCGATTGGGGCCGACGCTATCGGGGCCGACGCTATCGGGGCCAACGCTATCGGGGCCGACGCTATCGGGATCGACGCTATTGGGATTAACGCTATTGGGACCGACACAATTGGGACCGGCGCTATTGGGGGCCAACGCTATCGGGACCGACACGATTGGGATCGCCACAATTGGGATTGACACTTTTGGGACCGACACCATTGGGGCCGACACCGACACTATTGGGGCCGACACCATTGGGACCGACACCATTGGGGCCGACGATATCGGGGCCGACGGTATCGGGGGCCAACGCTATCGGGACCGACACGATTGGGATCGCCACAATTGGGATAGACAATATTGGGGCCGACACTATCGGGGCCGGCACTATCGGGGCCGACATGATCGGGACTGACAACAACGCGATCGGGACCGACACTATTGGGACTGACAATTTTGGTTATCATGCTAAATTTTTTTATTCTATTTTCAAGGGTTTTAGAGGCTAGTATAGCCGAAAACAAAGCCGGACTAAAGCGGACTCACACTGAAGTTTGGAGTGATTCAATCAACCCATACGAACGGAGGAGGGCAGACAACTGCCCCGTGGGGCTTAAAAATGTCGGCAACACATGTTGGTTTAGCGCCGTGATCCAGGTATGTTGACGATCCGAACACAAGTGTTCCAGAAGCTGTTCCAGTGATCCCAAACTGTTATGAAATAGTCGCCTCTGCTAGAAAACAGGAAGTTATCGTGTGGGTGGACTTAATAAAATTTGATCCCAGCTGAAATGAGCCAGATGAACACTGGATACACCCTCACATGATGTTTGGCCTGTCCGAGTAACGTTACCTCCAAAAAAAAAAAGGGTCCGCTTCTGTCGACCCCACACGCCTTTCTGAACTGTGTTCTCATTTCTTTTGCAATCATCCGAGCTTGGACATCCTTTTCAAATTTACATCTTTTATCATAAATGAAACATTTTATCTGCAGTTATTATTAGTTTTTCCTAGTATTTAAATATTTTCAGACCTCGGTGAAGATTCGATGTATATTTTTAGACGTAAACAGTTAAATGAAATCTAGTTTGCATTTTAAAGTCGCAAACATGTCCGAGCAGTTTGTAAGTCACTTAAACTCGTTTCTTAAAATAGAAATTAGTCACCAGATCAAATGTTGAAACCTGGAGGTTGAGCTGAGGATGTTTCTCTTTCAGCAAGTCTAATTAAAAATGGAACCTGTCTAAATGTGGGAATGTTAAAAATGTACGACCGAATTCACATAAAAAAAAAAATTAAGAGGGGAAACGGTCGTTCATCTACCTGCTAAATTAGGTGGTAAAAAATGTCTTTTTAAAGGCCAGTCAACTGAGATCCAACTTAAAGTTGTATCATTATTTACAGTGCAGAAAATAAGTATTTGAACACCCTGCTATTTTGCTATTTCTCCCACTTGGAAATCATGGAGGGGTCTGAAATTTTCATCATAGGTGCATGTCCACTGTTAGAGAGATAATCTAAAAAGAAAAATCCAGAAATCAAAATGCATGATTTTTTAACGATTTATTTGTGTGATACAGCTGCAAATAAGTATTTGAACACCTGAGAAAATGAATGTTAATATTTGGTGCAGTAGCCTTTGTTTACTATTACAGAGGTCAAACGTTTCCTGAAGTTTTTCACCAGGTTTGCACACACTGCAGGAGGGATCTTGGCCCACTCCTCCACACAGATCTTCTCTAGATCAGTCAGGTTTCTGGGCTGTCGCTGAGCTCCCTCCAAAGATTCTCGATTGGGTTCAGGTCTAGAGACTGGCTAGGCCATGCTAGAACCTTAATATGCTTCTTACGGAGCCACTCCTTGGTTTTCCTGGCTGTGTGCTTCGGGTCATTGTCACCACGGAAGACCCAGCCACGACCCATCTTCAATGCTCTGACTGAGGGAAGGAGGTTGTTCCCCAAAATGTCACAATAAAGGCCCCAGTCATCCTCTCTTTAATGCAGTGCACTCGTCCTGTCCCATGTGCAGAAAATCACCCCCAAAGCATGATGCTACCACCCCCATGCTTCACAGTAGGGATGGTGTTCTTCGAATTGTACTCTTCATTCTTCTTCCTCCAAACACGCTTAGTGGAATTTAGGGCTGCAACTAACAATTATTTTGATGATCGATTAATCTGGCGATTATTGACTCGATTAATTGATTAATCGTGTGAAATTGGCAACTTAATAAATAATAGTTATTTGGCGTTTTATTGAATGTAGTTATGCAAAACACAATTCATAACCACTTAAACAACACATTGGGCTCATTCTAATAAGTAAAAATGTTAATCTTTCTGTGAAATAAAGAGGGAGAATATTACCATTTCTACAGCAAATATAAAATAATAAATCTACTTACTGTATACAGTAAAGGTAAATCCCGAGCACCCATAAAATGTGTTTTATAGTACTGGCTAAAAAAACATAAAATGTAAACTGTTGACCATCCAGGATCACATTTAAAAACAAGAAATCATTAACAGTTTTAGATCTGCAAATTTAACCTTGTTCAGAGGTATAGTACCAAACAAAAATGTCCTAGGTTAACATGAGTAAAAATACACAAAAAACAATCAAGTTGTGTAATATTAAGAGCAGTCAACAGCAAAAACGTTCTAAACGATTAATCGATGACTAAATTAGTTGACAACTATTTCAATAATCGATTATAATCGATTAATTCGATTAGTTGTTTCAGCCCTAGTGGAATTATGACCAAAAAGTTCTATTTTGGTCTCATCTGACCACAAAACTTTCTCCCATGACTCCTCTGTATCATCCAAATGGTCATGTGCAAACTTAAGACAGGCCTTGACATGTGCTGGTTTAAGCAGGGGAACCTTTCGCGCCATGCATGATTTCAAATCATGACGTCTTAGTGTATTACCTACAGTAACCTTGGAAACGGTGGTCTCAGCTCTTTTCAGGTCATTGACCAACTCCTGTCGTGTAGTTCTAGGCTGGATCCTCACCTTTCTTAGGGTCATTGAGACCCCACGAGGTGATACTTGCATGGGGCTCCACTCCGATTGAGATTGACCGTCATGTTCAGTTTCTTCCATTTTGCTCCAACAGTGGACCTTTTTTCACCAAGCTGCTTGGCAATTGCTCCGTAGCCCTTTCCAGCCTTGTGGGGGTCTCTGGTGTCTTTGGACAGCTCTTTGGTCTTGTTTGAGTCTTACTGATTGTATGGGGTGGACAGGTGACCACCTCAAACATCTGATTCAGGATGATACATGGAGTGCAGGTGGACTTCTAATGGGCGGACTAACAGGTCTTTCAGGGTCAGAATTCTAGATGATACACAGGTGTTCAAATACTTATTTGCAGCTGTATCACACAAATTAAATCGTTGAAAAATCATGCATTTTGATTTCTGGATTTTTCTTTTTAGATTATCTCTCTAACAGTGGACATGCACCTATGATGAAAATTTCAGACCCCTCCATGATTTCCAAGTGGGAGAAATAGCAAAATAGCAGGGTGTTCAAATACTTATTTTCTGCACTGTAAATAATAAATTCTCTATTATTGGAAAAACTGCAAACGTATCCCCAGTTTTTATAAAAAAAAAATACTTTTTGTCCACAAAGACGAACGTAGCTATTTTACATTTCACTGCGAGATAAGGACAACGCTCTTATCACCGCTCATGGCCTTCAACTATCTGAGGCCAGAAGAATAAACCTGTTGCATAGTTTCTTCTATTTTTGTGAGAAAACACTACAAAACAAGATTCGATTGTTGCTGAATCTTTTTCTTTGGTAACATTTAATCATGAGAAAGTTACATTGTTGTTTCTGTAAAAGGCGATCTGTTTGAATCGGTCATACCGTTTAATTTTTTCTATATTTTATCTCGGCTTTCCCAGAGAACTGTAAGCTGCTTTTTCGTGGGAAAAAGTTCCAGAAGTAATGTTCATAGCTCAGTGGTAGAAAGTTTGCCCTTGCCCGTGTTGATTCACTCTGAGTTCACATTTAGGGTCCATTGAGAAGACGCTTAACCCCCCGTTTCTCCCACCATTGGCAGCCTGCTGCGGTAAAATGCAGCACACAAATTTTTCCATTGAAGGATGAATAGTGTATATTTCGCTTTCTCAATCCTTTAAAACATATTTATACAAATAAATTGGCCAAAATGAGTTACCGTAATTTTACGACCATTAGGCGCACCGTACGAAAAGGCGCAGCCTCAGTCACACACCGCCTTACAACAACACACACGCAAGCATGTAAATGTGCGTATTAAAAAATAGATCGGGAGCAAAACTGAGTTTGGTTGTGTTTTATTTAAGTAGTATAAACAAGCACATTACCGGTAATACGTTGTCCTTATTCAAATCCGTCAAAGTCCTCATCCTCTGTTTTGGAATCGAGCAGCTGCGCAAAATCCAACAGAGCAGGTCCACTTTGCTCCTCGCTGTCAAAGTCACTGTCTGTACTGTGCGGCTCCTCAGAAAGGATACCAGCTTTTGAGAAAGCTCGGATAACAGTACCAGCAGACACGTTAGTCCAAGCATCTACAATCCATTGGCAAACTGTAGCGTAACTCGCCCGGCGCTGCCTTCCACCCTTCGTGAAACTGTGGTCTCCTTCGGTCATCCATCGCTCCCACGCCGCTCACACTTCACTCTTTAACGTTCTCATGCCTTTTCTTTCAGGTCCGCCTCGCAGGCACCGCGTTTTCTTTTAGGTCCGCTTTTTCTCACACACAAGGCGCACCGCACGAAAAGGCGCACCGCTCATTTTGAAGAAAATTTGAGACTTTTAGGTGCGACTTACGGCCGTGAAATTACGGTAAAAGAAAATGATGAGAGAATAAATAAATCAAATCAGTAGGTGGAAGGATTAGGATGGCTTGTCGGCGCCGGGATGTGACTTATTTTGAAACTATGGTGCTTGTTTTTTACTAGACGTGTTATCAAAACTAAGATTCAGCGACAATCCTTTTTATTTTGTAGTATTTTCCCTCAAAATTTGAAAGAATATCTGCCCCGTTTGTTTATTTAGGTTAGGAAAATTTGGCAGTCACGATCTTAAAGCGACTCTATAGAAAAAATTGGACGTCTTTCATTAATTTCGTTTCGTTCTGTTCCGGCGTCTTCCGCTCATCTGAGGCTGGGTCGGGGGGGCAACAGCCTCAGGCGGGAAACCCAGGCTTCTCTCACCCCGGCTGCATCCTCCAGCTCACCCGGAAGGATCCTGAGCCGTTCCCCGGCCAGCTGTGAGATATAGTCTCTCCAGCGGGTCCGGGATCTGCCTCTTGGTCTCCTTCCGGTGGGACGTCCCCGAAACGCCTCACCAGCGAGGCGCTCGGGAGGACCAGATGCTCAAACTCCCCCATCTGGCTCCTCTCGACCTGAAGGAGGAGCAGCTCGACACTGAGCTCCTCACCTGATCTCTGAGTGAGAGCTCAGCCACCCTGCAGAGGAAGCTCATTTCAGCCGCTTGTATCAGTGATCTCATTCTTTCTGTCACCACCCACAGCTGGTGACTATAGGTGAGGGTAGGAACGTAGATCGACTGGTAAATTGAGAGCTTTGCTTTTCGGCTCAGCTCTTTCTTTACGACGGACCGATGCAGTGTTCTCGTTATTGCTGACGCTGCACCAGTCCTTTGGATTGGCAGACTGAGGGTGGTGGTCCTAATTTTTTAAAAAGTGGGATACTGGTGTGTGGCTCGACACCGAGCTCCTCCCGGATGGCAGAACTCCTCGCTCGGTCTCTGAGTGAGAGCCCAGCCACCCTGCAGAGGAAGCTCATTTCGGCCGCTTGTATTCGTGATCTCGTCGTTTCGGTCACCACCCACAGCTGGTGGGAATCGAATTGTGAATCAGGAGCTTTGCTTTTAGTGAAAAATGTAAAATAGCTATGTTTTATTTTAATTAAATGCATTAATTTATGTATAAATAATACTTTTTATTCAGACGTTTGGTCTCATTTTCACATTTTTTATAGATTTTTTTTGTCCATTTTTTTTTTTTCCTCCACTGGTCATAAATCATGCACTGTGTCTCTAAGGTTTCATAAAGCAGCTGTGTTGCTAATCTGTGTCAATCTCTCTTTAACCCCAAGTCCCTCTTTAACCTGCTGGAGTTCCAGAGGCTGGTGCTCAACTATTCACCGCCGGCACACGCACACGACCTGCCACGTAACCAGAAGGTGAGACCTAGAGGGCGATAACGTCACGCTCCGTATCTCCTCGGGCTTCTTTTCTGCATTTCGCTTCGTAGACATCTTCGTGTTTCTGCTAACCGTGCTTTTAATCTGCGAAGGGGAGGGTTTGACCTTAGAAAAAAAAGTGTGTCACCATTTATAATCTGTGTGGTTGTATCAGAAGGTCACGAGAGCCCAAATGTTCTTCCTTCACTCCAAGAAATGGCAAGTTATTGAGTTTAAAAAATAAATGATATACGTCTGTTTAAAAATGGCCAAATCTGAGAACAATTTCAAGTTCTCAGAGTCCTTTTTATTCTCCGTGTTTTCTCTTGGTTGTTAATCTGGGCTAAGCTTGTGCATGTGGATGTGTGGCTCGGGTTTTTCATCTCTTCATCGTAGATCCCACTGTTTTAATCACGGTCTTTTTACTTGAAGTGTGAGATTGTTGGAGCTTAGACACTAATCTCAGCATCAGCAGGTCAAAATGACACGAAACCACAAGTATGGGTTTGTTCTCATCGTTCTTCGAGGACGGTTTGATCATTTGATAGAAGTTTAGAAAAAGTCTCCGTTTATTGATCTTATTTTCTGTATCGGACAAACTCGGGTTGGAAAAAGTTTTAAAGGAAACAAATTCTGTTCTGTCGTCTTCCGCTCATCCGGGGTCGGGTCGTGGGGGCAACAGCCTCAGATGGGAAGCCCAGGCTTTTCTCACCCCAGCTGCATCCTCCATCTCACCCGGAAGGATCCCAAGTCGTTCCCTGCCAGCTGTGAGACATAGTCTCTCCAACGAGTCCGGGGTCTGTCTCTTGGTCTCCTCCTGGTGGGACGTGCTCGAAACACCTCACCAGCGAGGCACTCGGGAAGCATCCTTACCAGATGCCCGAACTACCCCATCTGGCTTCTTTCGACTCGAAGGAGGAGCCACAGGAGGCACCCTGACCAGATGCCCAAACCACCCCATCTGGCTCCTCTCGACCTGGAGGAGGAGCAGCTCGACAGCGAGCGAGCTCCTCCCGGATGGCAAAGCTCCTCACCCCCGATCTCTGAGTGAGAGCCAAGCCATCCTGTGGAGGAAACTCATTTTGGCTGCTTGTATCTGTGATCTCATTATTTTGGCCCCCACCCACAGCTGGTGACCATAGGTGAGGGTTGGAACGTAGATCGACTTGTAAATCGAGAGCTTTGCTTTTCGGCTCAGCTCTCTCTTTACCACGATGGACCGATGCAGCGTCCTAGTTATTTATGACGCTGCACCGATCAGTCTGTCGATCTCCCGCTCCATCCTTCCCCCACTCGTGAACAAGACCCCGATATTTAAACTCCTTCACTTGGGGCAGGACCCTGTCCCTGACCCGCTGGGGGCATTCCACCCTTTTCTAGGCGAGGACCATGGTCTCAGATTTGGAGGCGCTAATTCCCATCCCGGTCGCTTCACACAAGGCAGCAAATCGATCCAGTGAGAGCTGGAGATCACGGTCCGATGAAACCAACAGAACCACATCATCCACAAAGAACCATCCCGAACCACCCCATCTGGCTTCTCTCGACCTGGAGGAGGAGTGGCTTAACACCAAGCTCCTCCCACTTTCTCTGAGTGAGAGTGCAGAAATCCTGCAGAGGAAGCGAAAGTTTGTAAAAACTCGCTTTAGCTTTTCTAAAGTATTAAAGTTTGCATATCTTTTTAATTAAATTTTATTTATAGATCTTCATATCAAAACGGAGTCTTGATGGGGGGGCCTGTCCCCTCAATTGGAGGACAGACCCTCCCCCCGGGTGTACCGAATGTGCCATAAAGCCAAAACTTTGTGGCTAAAAGCTCTGTTTTGATACATTTTATGAAAGCAAAGATTTAATTTTATTAAAAAAATTCATCCCCCTAGAATTTTTAAACATTTTATTCGGGTCACGCTGCTGAAACGATGACTTACCGTCGTTACGTTTCAGCAGAAAAGTCCTTGTCTTCTTTTGTGTTACCGTTTTCTGCGGACACGCTGCCTAATCCTGATACTTTAGCAGCATTGTCAGCACTACAACCTGACTGCGTTTACTAATGGAGCGTTTAATGGACTGCGTTGAGCAGCTCCGCTCTGCTCCTGTTGACCTTTACACACACTCACACTCCTTTGATGCATCATCAGCAGACGTTCGCATCTTTGTAAAGCTTTTGATTTGTGTTCGTGCTAAACGGTGACACACTGTTTGAAATGAATCTGTGGAACATGCGTTGCAACTTTTTAATAAGTACTTAGCTTTTTTTTTCATCCAAGAGGGGCTCGGAGTAGAGCTGTTGCTTCTCTGGGTTGAGAGAAGCCAGAAAGGGTGGTTCAGGTATCTGGTTGACTCCTGAATTCCTTGCTGGGTGAGGTGTTTTGGGCACGACAAAAAGGAGACCCCGGGCGTGCTTGAAAGAGTATGTCTCACAGCTGGCTGGAGAGCAACTCGGGATCCTCCTGGGAACCGCTTCTCCTCCAGGTCAAGAGAAGCCAGATGGGGTGGTTCGGGCATCTGGATGACCCCTGAATGCCTCGCTGGGTGAGGTGTTTTGGGCACGACCAAAAAGGAGACCCCGGGCCTGTTTGAGAGACTATGTCTCACAGCTGGCTGGAGAGCAACTTGGGATCCTCCTGGGAGCCGCTCCTCTTCCAGGTCGAGAGAAGCCAGATGGGGTGGTTCGGGCATCTGGTTAGGATGACTCCTGAATGCCTCGCTGCGTGAGGTGTTTTGGGCACGACCAAAAGGCAGACCCCGGGCCTGCTTGAGAGACTATGTCTCACAGCTGGCTGGAGAGCAACTCGGGATCCTCTTGGGAGCCGCTCCTCCTCCAGGTCGAGAGAAGCCAGATGGGGTGGTTCGGGCATCAGGTCAGGATGCCCCCCGAGCGCCTCGCTGGTGAGGTTTTTCGGGCATGTCCCATCGGGTGGAGACCAAGAGGCAGACCCCGGATCTGCTGGAGAGACTATGTTTCACAGCTGGCTGGGGAATGACTCGGGATCCTTTTGGTTGAGATGGAGGATGTGGCTGGGGTGAGAGAAGGCTGGGCTTCCCGTCTGAGGCTGTTGCCCCGGCGACCTGGGCCCAGATAAGCGGAAGACAACAGAACGGAACGTTAATGTCTAACAAAAACAAAACAAAGACGGAGAGGCCCGAACACTCTAACCGCACATAACAAACGGACTCTTCAGTTGAAATACGAAAAGAAAAATCGGAAGTTTTATTAAAAAAAAAAAAAAAATCTTAAATGATCATTTGCGTACTTTTAATTTTATGTGATCAAAGTTTTTTTTTCTCTGCCCAGGAGCACAGGTACCTGCCCTTTATGCAGGAACTCAGAAATCTCTTCGCGCTCATGGTGGGATCGAAGAGGAAATATGTGGACCCATCCCGAGCGGTAGAGATCCTTAAAGAAGCATTCAAGTCCAGTGAGGCTCAGCAGGTAAGAACCATCAGCTACATCGTGTCCCGTTCATGTTGTTTGTGTAGCCTGGCATTGCAGCATCAACCGATCAGTTAGAACTTGGGGATCATTTGGGACGCTCACGGGTTGAGTTTACTTTATTAATTCAAAATCAAACTTTATTTAAGCATGTTTAAGTCATTATTTACATACAGTCACATGTTTACAAGCCCTTTTGAATGTAAAATGTTTTTTTTTTTTTTTTTTATTATTTATCTTGGACAAGGTAGCATGTTCTCAAATCAACATAAACATTTTTTTGTACAGCAACTCAATAGAAATAATAAGAAGGTATAACAAGTGCACAAATCAAAGTTTCTAGTGTCCAAGAAGGAGTGGGGGGAACCAAAAATTAAAAATCAAATGATGTGATACAGGTTGCTCGGACGTATGAATATTGCAGGTATTTGGCCCAAAATCTTAGTAAAGATCATGTCTCCGGTCAGTTTCCATTGAAACATGGCCAATAAACTGGGTTTAAACTGAAGCTACTAATCTCCTGCCCGGCAAATTATGACCGAAAAGCTTGGTATAAAATCACTGTTATGTTTTGCTCGAAATCAAATTCAATTTTATTTTTTTAGCCCAAAATCACAGAATTTCCGTCTCAATGGGCTTCACAAGAAAAAGAGGAATGTATTAAAACAAATACACAACAAGAAAAATAACTAACAAATGCTAACTAAACAAGACTAGCACATTTATGCACTTAGACTCTCCTTCACGGTGAAGAAAAACTCCTAAAAAACCCATCAGTGGGGAAAAAATAAGAAACCTCGTGGGGATCCAAATGAAAGAGAGATCCCTCCCCCGGGACGAACAACCAATGTGTTAAAGATTATTGTTTAAATATGATCTTATTCTACTCTACAGCAGGGCTGAAACAACTAATCGAATGAATCGATTATAATCGATTATTGAAATAGTTGTCAACTAATTTAGTCATTGATTAATCGTTTAGAAAGTTTTTGCTGTCAACTGCTCTTAATATTACACAACTTGATTGTTTTTTGTGTATTTTTACTCATGTTAACCTAGGACATTTTTGTTTGGTACTATACCTCTGAACAAGGTTAAATTTGCAAATCTAAAACTGTTAACAATTTCTTGTTTTTAAATGTGATCCTGGATGGTCAACAGTTTACATTTTATGTTTTTTTAGCCAGTACTATAAAACACATTTTATGGGTGCTCGTGATTTACCTTTACTGTATACAGTAAGTAGATTTATTATTTTATATTTGCTGTAGAAATGGTAATATTCTCCCTCTTTATTTCACAGAAAGATTAACATTTTTACTCATTAGAATGAGCTTAACGTGTTGTTTATGAGTTGTGTTTTGCATAACTACATTCAATAAAATGCCAAAAACTATTATTTATTAAGTTGCCAATTTTACCCGATTAATCGAGCCAAAAATCGCCAGATTAATCGATCATCAAAATAATTGTTAGTTGCAGCCCTAAATTCCACTAAGCGTGTTTGGAGGAAGAAGAATGAAGAGTACAATTCGAAGAACACCATCCCTACTGTGAAGCATGGGGGTGGTAGCATCATGCTTTGGGGGTGCTTTTCTGCACATGGAACAGGACGAGTGCACTGCATTAAAGAGAGGATGACTGGGGCACTGTATTGTGACATTTTGGGGAACAACCTCCTTCCCTCAGTCAGAGCATTGAAGATGGGTCGTGGCTGGGTCTTCCAACACGACAATGACCCGAAGCACACAGCCAGGAAAACCAAGGAGGGGCTCCGTAAGAAGCATATTAAGGTTCTAGCATGGCCTAGCCAGTCTCTAGACCTGAACCCAATCGAGAATCTTTGGAGGGAGCTCAGCGACAGCCCAGAAACCTGACTGATCTAGAGAAGATCTGTGTGGAGGAGTGGGCCAAGATCCCTCCTGCAGTGTGTGCAAACCTGGTGAAAAACTTCAGGAAACGTATGACCTCTGTAATAGTAAACAAAGGCTACTGCATCAAATATTAACATTCATTTTCTCAGGTGTTCAAATACTTATTTGCAGCTGTATCACACAAATAAAATGCCAAAAAACTATTATTTATTAAGTTGCCAATTTTATCCGATTAATCGATTAATCGAGCCAATAATCGCCAGATTAATCGATCATCAAAATAATCGTTAGTTGCAGTCCTACTCTACAGTTAAATATCTAAAGAAGTCAATAGATGAATAAAAGCTAATCAGTTTGATTTGCTTTTATTTCATGTTTTATTCACTTTTTTTTTTTTTCCTCATTTGTGCTTCTAAAAGCTAGAATTTTAACTGCTGATTCTGGCCTCTTTATTTTTTTTCTCCAGACTCAGCTTTATTGAATCAGACATTTAACCTTTCTAAACTATGGACTATTAATCTTCAACTCCACACCGTCCCCCCCTCCTCTCCCCCTCTTTTTGAACTTTACTTCTCCGAATAAATGTTTCAGCCTACGTCGTGACATACACATGCTCGGCGTACAAAACTCTCCCATTTTTCATCTTCCTTAAGCGTTTACAACAAGTCGGTACGTCTGCGGAGGCTAACCGGGGTCAGCCTTCTGGCCCGTGTGCTTCATCAGTCATGTCTCCTCTTTGTGTTGCTAGTCAGGTTGGAAAAGCACTGACCTGAATCACAGGGTGCCGTTGATGTCAATGAGCGAGTTGCCTCCGGGCATTAAGGTTCCCTTTGAAGTTCACCACAATGTGAACTTGCTCATCAGGACATGTTATATCATTTTAAAGCTGGTGCGTCGCTCCGAAACCGACATACCAGAGTCTTCTAAATAAACGAGCTCTAATCGGATGTTAAATAGTGCATTTTTACGACGGCTTTAATCATATATTGAATTGAATCGATTTTGTGACATCATCACCTGAGAGGAGGTGATTGCAAAGAGGGAGAGATTTTTTTTTTTTTTTTTTATTATGATAGCTGGCCAGTCGGCTTTGATGTAGCAGATCAGGAGGCGGGGTCAGGCCTTCCCACTAGGAAGTAGATTCCCCTTTCTAGTAAACATAGTTCTAAACAGATCCCCCTCAATGTTTTTCGGTTCAGCACCCAGGTTTAGAGAAAGTCTCCACTTATTTATCTTATTTTCTGTATCAGACAAACTTTGGTTGGAAAAAGTTTTAAAGGAAAACAAATTCTGTTCTGTCGTCTTCCAACTTATCCGGGGTCGGGTCGTAACAGCCTCAGACAGGAAGCCCAGGCTTCTCTCACCCCAGCTGCATCCTCCAGCTCACCCGGAAGGATCCCGAGTCGTTCCCTGCCCAGCTGTGAGACATAGTCTCTCCAGCGGGTCCGGCGTCTGCCTCCTGGTAGAATGTGCTCGAAACACCTCACCAGCGAGACACACAGGAGGCATCCTGACCAGATGCCCGAACCACCCCATCGGGCTTCTCTCGACCCGAAAGAGGAGCAGATTGACACTGAGCTCCTCCTGGTTGGCAGAGCTCTGAGTGAGAGCCCAGCCAACCTGCGAAGGAAGCTCATTTTGGCCGCTTGTATCCGTGATCTCATTCTTTCGGTCAATACCCACAGCTGGTGACCATAGGTGAGGGTAGGAACGTAGATCAACTTGTAAATCGATAGATTTGCTTTTCGGCTCAGCTCTTTCTTTTTAAAGCTGGTGCGTCGCTCCGAATCCGACATACCAGAGTCTTCTAAATAAACGAGCTCTAATCTAAGCCCAGGCTTCTCTCACCCGGAAGGATCCCGAGTCGTTCCCTGCCCAGCTGTGGACATAGTCCCTCCAGCGGGTCCAGCGTCTGCCTCCTGGTGGAACGTGCTCGAAACACCTCACCAGCGAGACACAGGAGGCATCCTGACCAGATGCCCGAACCACCCCATCTGGCTTCTCTCGACCCGAAGGAGGAGCGGCTCGACACCGAGCTCCTCCCGGTTGGCACAGCTCCTCGCTCGATCTCTGAGTGAGAGCCCAGCTACCCTGCAGAGGAAGCTCATTTTGGCCGCTTGTATCCGTGATCTCGTTCTTTCGATCACGGGAAGTTGTTTCCCCTTTCTTGTAAACATTATTCTAAACAGATCCGCCTTCAATGTTTTTTGGTTCAGCACCCAGAGGAGGCGTACCTGATATGTTACTTCATGCTCACCGAGCAGGAACACAATAAAAAAACTTTTAGCCAAAATATTTCTTCTTTGTTACATGATTTTTTTTTGTTTTTTTTTTTGCTTGTTTAACAGCAGGACGTGAGTGAGTTCACCCATAAGCTTCTGGATTGGCTCGAAGACGCGTTCCAGATGAAAGCGGATGAAGACAGGTAACATTTCCTGTGATCATTTACCTCCTTAAAGAACAAACTCACTCAAGTATTTTCTATTTATTTTCGTTTGAATCCTCAGGGAGGGAGAAAAACCCAAGAACCCCATGGTGGAGCTCTTCTACGGCCGCTTTCTCGCCGTTGGCGTCTTGGAAGGTGAGTTAAAGTGTTTGATTGAAACCGGTAGCCGGAGAAACGCACAGAAACTCGCTGCCGGCGTTCCACAAAGCACACGAGTCCTCGCTCCCAGTAATGTGACCTTGTCTTAATGAGTCGGGGTTCATGTAAAACAGCAGAGCGCCTCCATTGATCGGAGAAGACCTTGACGGCTGATTGATATTGCGTTTATTATGCATGACAATACTGGCCCTGAGCCACCGAAAACCGGGCAAGTGGATTCTGCTGCTCATAAAACGTCCTTAATGCCTCATCTGTATGTCCGCTAGCGACTCCAACACCACTCTGCACTTCTTTATCTCCCCCTTTTGGACGGTGGTGGAGTTTCAATCAGTACTCGGTTCGTTTTTATTTATTTGTATTACCGTATTTTCACGACCATAGGGCGCACCGTATTAAAAGGCGCAGTCCAAATTTTGCGTGCTCCATATTTAACACACACATAAGGCGCACCTTATGATAGGGCGCGGGTTTTATATACATATCCTTTACTACGTATGTCCGCCTTACAACAACACACACACGCACACACACGTGCGTATTTAAAAATAGATCGGGAGTAAAACTGAGTTTGGTTGGTTTTATTTAAATATTAGTTACAGTCGTCATAAAGTCATTTATCAAATCCATCAAAGTCCTCATCCTCTGTTTCTGAATCTAACAGCTGCTCTAAATCCAACCTCGCAGGTTCACTTTCCACGCTGTCAGAGTCACTTTCTGTACCATGCAGCTTCTTGGAAATGATGCTTGCTTTTGCGAAAGCTCGGACAACAGTGCCAGCAGACACGTTAGCCCAAGCATCTACAATCCACTGGCAAACTGTGGCGTAACTCGCCCGGCGCAGCTGATTGCCATCAGTTTAAACTTAGCTTCATAAGCGTGTCTCTTTTCCATTTTCAGTGTTGCTGCATAAAGCACACACCTGTTCTTTCATACATAATCCACACACACACTTCACCCTTTAACATTCTCATGTTCTCAACTGCGTCCGCCTGATGGTTCTCCAATACGTCCGCAAATCACAAATCAGATAGAGCGCACCGCACGATAGGGCACACCGCTCATTTTGAAGAAAATTTGAGACTTTTAGGTGCACCTTATGGTCGTGAAATTACGGTAGTTTTCAAGCAAAAAGCAAAAGCTTTCTCAGAAGCAAAGCTCTCGATTTTGCGTTCCCACCCTCACCTATGGTCACCAGCTGTGGGTGGTGACCGAAAGAATGAGATCACGGATACAAGCGGCCGAAATGAGCTTCCTCCGCAGGGTGGCTGGGCTCTCACTCAGAGATCAGGTGAGGAGCTCTGCCATCCGGGAGGAGCTCGGTGTCGAGCCGCTCCTCCTCCAGGTCGAGAGGAGCCAGATGGGGTGGTTCGGACATATGGTCAGGATGCCCCCCGAGCGCCTCGCGGGCGAGGTGTTTTGGGCACGTCACACCGGGAGGAGACCAAGGGGCAGACCCCGGACCCGCTGGAGAGGCTATGTCTCACAGCTGGCCGGGGAACGATTTGGGATCCTTCCGGGTGAGCTGGATGATGCAGTTGGGGTGAGAGGCCTGGGCTACCCGCTGGAGGCTGTTGCCCCCGCGACCCGACCCCGGAACAAGCGGAAGATGATGGAAGGTTTTCGAGCGAGCGGACACGTTCAAATCAGTAACCATGTTTTCTAGAAATCTGCATCTCCCAACTTTTTTTTTTTTTTATTTAAAGTCTCACTGTGTTTCCCGTTTTTGTTTTCATCACATTTCCAGGAAAGAAGTTCGAGAATACGGAAATGTTTGGCCAGTATCCGCTGCAAGTGAACGGCTTCAAGGACCTTCACGAATGCTTGGAGGCGGCAATGATCGAGGGCGAGATCGAGTCCCTCCACTCCGAGGAGAACTCTGCCAGATCGGGACAAGAGGTCAGTGCCCAAAAGCCGCTTCATTTTTTTCCTCCTCATGTCTTTTTGAAAGAAAAATGTGGTCTGTTTTTATTTTCTTTTTTAAAAATATTCTCACGGTAAAAAAAGAGTAGGACGCTGCATCGGTCCATCGTGGTAAAGAGAAAGCTGAACCGAAAAGCAAAGTTCTCGATTTACAAGTCGATCTACGTTCCCACCCTCACCTATGGTCACCAGCTGTGGATGGTGACCGAAAGAATGAGATCGCAGATACAAGCGGCCGAAATGAGCTTCCTCCGCAGGGTGGCTGGGCTCTGGCATCCGGGAGAAGCTCGGTGTCGAGCCGCTTCTCCAGGTCGAGAGGAGCCAGATGGGGTGGTTTGGGCATCTGGTCAGGATGCTCCCGAACGCCTCGCTGGTGAGGCGTTTCGGGCACGTCTCACCGGGAGGAGACCAAGAGGCAGACAACGGACCCGCTGGAGAGACTATGTCTCACAGCTGGCCGGGGAACGACTCAGGATCCTTCCGGGTGAGCTGGAGGATGCAGCCAGGGAGAGAGAGAGAAGCCTGGGCTTCCCAAAACACCTCACCAGCGAGACACTTGGGGGCATCCTGACCAGATGCCCGAATCACCCCACCTGCCTTCTCTCGACCTGGAAGAGGGGCGGCGACCGAAAGAATGAGATCGCGGATACAAGCGGCCGAAATGAGCTTCCTCCGCAGGGTGGCTGGGCTCTCACTCAGCGATCGGGTGAGAAGTCCTGCCATCCGGGAGGAGCTTGCTGTCGAGCCACTCCTCCTTCAGGTCGAGAGGAGCCAGATGGGGTGGTTCGGGCATCTGGTCAGGATGCTCCCGAACGCTGATGAGGCTTTTCCGGCACGCCTCACCGGGAGGAGACCAAGAGGCAGACCCTGGACCCGCTGGAGAGACTATGTCACACAGTTGGGCGGGGAACGACTCAGAATCCTACCGGGTGAGAGAAGCGTGGGCTTCCCGTCTCAGGCTGTTTCCCCCACGACCCGGACTCGGAAAATCGGTTGACAATAAAAAAAAAACCCTAAAAGGATAAGAAAGAAGAAAAGGTTTTAAATCCCAAGAAATGATAAAAATGCAACAGAATCGTTTTAAACTTAAATTTAGTTGCGACACTTTGTTTTATCGGCACTGCAAAAAAAAATGTATCTGGAGTTTTTTTTTTTTTTTTTAGTCTCAGATTTGTTGCCAAAATAAAAGTCGGATATTTGAAATAATCTTAAAAAAAAAAAAAAAACGCAACGATGGCTTTTATTATTAGTTTCTTGATTAAAAGTGAACACGGTTAAAATGTAAATATTTGAAGTTTAATCCATGATTTTTTTTTTCCTGATTCAGCAGTAACTTAATGATTTGCTTCAATGATATTTTTTTTAAACAACAGCGATGACTTCCGTGCACTTCTCACACTTGTTTCCTCTCAGTTGTAAGTTTTAGTAACTAAATCCCGACACGTCGGGATTAAGAACGCTGACAAAAATGTTCAGAAAGGAAACTTCGGGCTGTTACAGGTTGAATCAAAACTTCTTTTATTTTTACTGATTGGATTCTAACTTTGCGATGTGTGATTCCTCGCAGCACTGGTTCACCGAACTCCCGCCGGTGTTGACATTTGAACTGTCGCGGTTCGAATTTAACCAAACCCTTGGCCGACCTGAAAAGATCCACAATAAGCTGGAGTTTCCATCCGTCCTGTATTTGGACCGGTGAGTAAAACACTATATCCAAAATAAACCAGTCTGCTATGGTAGAAAAAGTTTCAAAAAAGTCTTCTGGACAGTTTAATTCTTGAACGAGACGTTTCGACTTTCATCCGGAAATCATTTTCAATCTGAATGAAATGGACAGAAAACTGGATCTATTTATACTAACCTGAGTAAAAGGTAAAAAATAGTAAGAAGGGCTCGACCAATGAGCCTGTGTTACCTATGATGGCCGTGAATGGCTCCTATTGTAGCCACAGACCAGTAGACGAACCCTATTATAAAAATGCTAAAAGCCTAGTGAATAGAAATTCCTGCTAATGAGAGGCGTGAAACTGAGTCACGAGGTGTCATCTTTAGTCCATGGCTTCAAAAGGCTGCTGTAAATACCGGGCAGAATGTATCTAACGCCTCCACTCCGATTCAGTGAGGGATTCTCTTTCTTCACAAAGATGGCTTCTTTCACCCCTCTTTCAAACCAACCTTTCTCTCTACTTAGAATCTTCACCTCACTGTCCTCAAAAGTGTGTTTGGTGGATTTAAGATGCAGATGTACAGCAGACTGTGGACCACTTGAGGCTTCTCTTCTGTGTTGTGGAGTGGCTGCTTAGTTTCTCCAATGTAGTGTTCTTTGCAGCTCTTTGTAGCCCTGTGGCTACAATAGGAGCCATTCACGGCCATCATAGGTAACACAGGCTCATTGGTCGAGCCCTTCTTACTATTTTTTACCTTTTACTCAGGTTAGTATAAATAGATCCAGGTTTCAGTCCATTTCATTCAGATTGAAAATGATTTCCAGATGGAAGTCGAAACGTCTCGATCAAGAATTAAACTGTCCAGAAGACTTTTTTGAAACTTTTTCTACTGTGGATCACTCCTGGATGAATGAGGGACTACACGGACCAGTCTGCTATGGTTTTCATTTTCCCGACTGAATTTTTCTCGCGATTTTTTTTTTCTTCAGCTACATGGATAGGAACAGAGACGTTACTAGAATCAAACGAGAGGAAATCAGACGGCTAAAAGAGCATCTGAACGTCCTTCAACAAAGACTAGAAAGGTGAGCGTGGCTCGCGGAGACACACACACACACGTCACGTTTGTTTGAGTCAGCACTCCTCTTCTCCATCAGATACATGAACTACGGCTCCGGTCCCAAGAGGTTTCCCCTGACAGATGTCCTCCAGTATGCTTTGGAGTTTGCTTCCAGTAAGCCAGTCCTCACCTCCCCCGTGGAAGATATCGACACATCAGCGCCACCTGGTGGAACAACCAGTCAAACACAATCGCAACTTCAAACGTGAGTTTGATGAAAGACCCTCTCTCATGCAGGGCGTCAAAATCCGGTCCTTGGAGGGTCGGTGTTCTGAAGGTTTTCTTTGTACACACCGGATCCAAGTGATCAAATTTTATTGGCTGTTGATTTTAACTTTCTGTGCATCAGCTGTTTTGAACCGGAACACAATGGACCGGAGTTTGACGCCCTAATGCATCTTTAGATCCATAACTTTAGAGTTTAAGATTATTTTCTATGTGTTTTATTTTCTCAATAGTTAAAAATCAACGAGTATTAAATATCAGATATTTTGTCTACATCGCGAAGCTCCAGTTTTGAATCGTTTTTTTTTTTTTTTCTTCCTCCTCCAGAAGCACAGCCGAACAGGACTCAGCCTCTCCGCCGGAGAATGCCGCCTCAGGTACAACTGTTACATCTGTAACAACCACCACAACCCAGCAGCAGAGAGCACCCATTCATAAACCCTTCACCCAATCCCGGCTACCCCCAGACTTTCCCAAACACCCCGCCCCGCGCCACATCACCGAGGAGGAGCTCCGAGTGCTCGAAGGTTGCTTGCATCGTTGGAGAAATGAAGTGGAGAACGACATACGTGGTAGGTGATCGCATCCGTTTGATGCCAAACTTCTTTTATAATCTTTTTTTTTTTCTCTTCTAAAGATCTCCAAGGCAGTATAAACCGAATCCACCGAACAATCGAGCTTATGTATTCAGACAAATCGATGATGCAGGTGAGCGATAAAAAGCTCCCAAAAATTTAGTTGCATCAAGTCTTTCTTTTTTAATTACTCAGGATTTATAATTCCCACTATCTGTCCAGGTTCCGTACCAGCTCCACGCCGTGCTTGTGCATGAAGGCCAAGCCAACGCAGGACATTACTGGGCGTACATTTACGACCCCCACGACCGTTGCTGGATGAAATACAACGACATCTCCGTGACCAAATCTTCCTGGGAGGAGCTGGTCAGAGATTCCTTCGGCGGCTACCGCAACGCGAGCGCCTATTGTTTGATGTACATAAATGATAAAAAGCCGTTCCTCATAGAAGGTAAACTAATCTAAACACAGTTAGAAAGATCAAATCAAAACAAGCGTACTTTTCTACTGACGTAGTTTTAGGTGGAACAAATGAAATCAGCACAACAACTCCGTTTCGTCATCTTCCGCTTGTTCCGGGGTCGGGTCGCGGCGGCAACAGCCTCAAACGGGCAGCCCAGGCCTCTCTCATCCCGGCTGCATCCTCCAGCTCACCCGGAAGGATCCCAAGTCGTTCCCCGGCCAGCTGTGAGACATAGGCTCTCCAGCGGGTCCGGGGTCTGTCTCTTGGTTTCCTCCCAGTGAGACAAGCCCGAAAAGCCTCATGCCTGATGCCTGAACCACCCCATCTAGCTTCTCTCGACCTGGAGGAAGAGCGGCTCAACACCAAGCTCCTCCCAGATGGCAGAGCTCCTCACCCGATCTCTGAGTGAGAGCCCAGCCACCCTGCGGAGGAAAAGCTCATTTCGGTCGCTTGTACCTGCGATCTCATTCTTTCGGTCACCACCCACAGCTGGTGACCATAGGTGAGGATAGGAACGTAGATCCTGGTTACCATGGTGAGGGTAGGAACGTAGATCCTGGTTGCCACGGTGAGGGTAGGAACGTAGATCCTGGTTGCCATGGTGCGGGTAGGAACGTAGCTCCTGGTTGCTACGGTGAGGGAAGGAACGTAGATCCTGGTTACCATGGTGAGGGTAGGAACATAGATCCTGGTTACCATGGTGAGGATAGGAACGTAGATCCTGGTTACCACGGTGAGGATAGGAACGTAGATCCTGGTTACCACGGTGAGGGTAGGAACGTAGATCCTGGTTACCACGGTGAGGGTAGGAACGTAGATCCTGGTTACCATGGTGAGGGTAAGAACGTAGATCCTGGTTACCATGGTAAGGGTAGGAACGTAGATCCTGGTTACCATGGTGAGGGTAGGAACGTAGATCCTGGTTACCATGGTGAGGGTAGGAACGTAGATCCTGGTTACCATGGTGAGGGTAGGAACGTAGATCCTGGTTACCACGGTGAGGGTAGGAACGTAGATCCTGGTTACCATGGTGAGGGTAGTAACGTAGATCCTGGTTACCATGGTGAGGGTAGGAACGTAGATCCTGGTTACCATGGTGAGGGTAGGAACGTAGATCCTGGTTACCATGGTGAGGGTAGGAACGTAGATCCTGGTTACCAAGGTTAGGGTAGGAACGTAGATTCTGGTTCCCACGGTGAGGGTAGGAACGTAGATCCTGGTTACCACGGTGAGGGTAGGAACGTAGATCCTGGTTACCATGGTGAGGGTAAGAACGTAGATCCTGGTTACCATGGTAAGGGTAGGAACGTAGATCCTGGTTACCATGGTGAGGGTAGGAACGTAGATCCTGGTTACCACGGTGAGGGTAGGAACGTAGATCCTGGTTACCATGGTGAGGGTAGGAACGTAGATCCTGGTTACCACGGTGAGGGTAGGAACGTAGATCCTGGTTACCATGGTGAGGGTAGTAACGTAGATCCTGGTTACCATGGTGAGGGTAGGAACGTAGATCCTGGTTACCATGGTGAGGGTAGGAACGTAGATCCTGGTTACCATGGTGAGGGTAGGAACGTAGATCCTGGTTACCATGGTGAGGGTAGGAACGTAGATCCTGGTTACCATGGTGAGGGTAGGAACGTAGATCCTGGTTACCATGGTGAGGGTAGAAACGTAGATCCTGGTTACCATGGTGAGGGTAGGAACGTAGATCCTGGTTACCAAGGTTAGGGTAGGAACATAGATTCTGGTTCCCACGGTGAGGGTAGGAACGTAGATCCCGGTTACCATGGTGAGGGTAGGAACGTAGATCCTGGTTACCATGGAGAGGGTAGAAACGTAGATCCTGGTTATCATGGTGAGGGTAGGAACGTAGCTCCTGGTTGCCACGGTGAGGGTAGGAACGTAGATCCTGGTTGCCACGGTGAGGGTAGGAACGTAGCTCCTGGTTGCTACGGTGAGGGAAGGAACGTAGCTCCTGGTTGCCACGGTGAGGGTAGGAACGTAGCTCCTGGTTGCTACGGTGAGGGAAGGAACGTAGATCCTGGTTACCATGGTGAGGGTAAGATTGTAGATCCTGGCATGGTGAGGGTAGGAACGCAGATCCTGGTTACCATGGTGAGGGTAGAAACGTAGATCCTGGTTACCATGGTGAGGGTAGGAACGTAAATCCTGGTTACCATGCTGAGGGTAGGAACGTAGATCCTGGTTACCATGGTGAGGGTAGGAACATAGATCCTGGTTACCATGGTGAGGGTAGGAACGTAGATCCTGGTTACCATGGTGAGGGTAGGAACGTAGATCCTGGTTACCATGGTGAGGATAGGAACGTAGATCCTGGTTACCACGGTGAGGATAGGAACGTAGATCCTGGTTACCACGGTGAGGCTAGGAACGTAGATCCTGGTTACCACGGTGAGGGTAGGAACGTAGATCCTGGTTACCACGGTGAGGGTAGGAACGTAGATCCTGGTTACCATGGTGAGGGTAAGAACGTAGATCCTGGTTACCATGGTGAGGGTAGGAACGTAGATCCTGGTTACCATGGTGAGGGTAGGAACGTAGATCCTGGTTACCATGGTGAGGGTAGGAACGTAGATCCTGGTTACCAAGGTGAGGGTAGAAACGTAGATTCTGGTTACCACGGTGAGGGTAGGAACGTAGATCCTGGTTACCATGGTGAGGGTAGGAACGCAGATCCTGGTTACCATGGTGAGGGTAGAAACGTAGATCCTGGTTATCATGGTGAGGGTAGGAACGCAGATCCTGGTTACCATGGTGAGGGAAAGAACGTAGATCCTGGTTACCATGGTGAGGGTAAGAATGTAGATCCTAGTTACCATGGTGAGGGTAAGAATGTAGATCCTGGTTACTAAGGTGAGGGTAGGAACGTAGATCCTTGTTACCATGGTGAGGGAAGGAACGTAGATCCTGGTTACCAAGGTGAGGGTAGGAACGTAGATCCTGGTTACCATGGTGAGGGTAGGAACGTAGATCCTGGTTACCATGGTGAGGGTAGGAACGTAGATCCTGGTTACCATGGTGAGGGTAGGAACGTAGATCCTGGTTACCATGGTGAGGGTAGGAACGTAGATCCTGGTTACCATGGTGAGGGTAGGAACGTAGATCCTGGTTACCATGCTGAGGGTAGGAACGTAGATCCTGGTTACCATGGTGAGGGTAGGAATGTAGATCCTGGTTACCATGGTGAGGGTAGGAACGTAGATCCTGGTTACCATGGTGAGGGTAGGAACGTAGATCCTGGTTACCATAGTGAGGGTAGGAACGTAGATCCCGGTTACCATGGTGAGGGTAGGAATGTAGATCCTGGTTACCATGGTGAGGATAGGAACGTAGATCCTGGTTACCATGGTGAGGGTAGGAACGTAGATCCTGGTTACCATAGTGAGGGTAGGAACGTAGGTCCTTGTTACCATGGTGAGGGTAGGAACGTAGATCCTGGTTACCAAGGTGAGGGTAGAAACGTAGATCCTGGTTACCAAGGTGAGGGTAGGAACGTAGATCCTGGTTACCATGGTGAGGGTAGGAACGTAGATCCTGGTTACCATGGAGAGGGTAGAAACGTAGATCCTGGTTACCATGGTGAGGGTAGGAACGTAGATCCTGGTTACCATAGTGAGGGTAGGAACGTAGATCCTGGTTACCATAGTGAGGGTAGGAACGTAGGTCCTTGTTACCATGGTGAGGGTAGGAACGTAGATCCTGGTTACCAAGGTGAGGGTAGAAACGTAGATCCTGGTTACCAAGGTGAGGGTAGGAACGTAGATCCTGGTTACCATGGTGAGGGTAGGAACGTAGATCCTGGTTACCATGGAGAGGGTAGAAACGTAGATCCTGGTTATCATGGTGAGGGTAGGAACGTAGCTCCTGGTTGCCACGGTGAGGGTAGGAACGTAGATCCTGGTTGCCATGGTGAGGGTAGGAACGTAGCTCCTGGTTTCTACGGTAAGGGAAGGAACGTAGATCCTGGTTACCATGGTGAGGGTAAGAACGTAGATTCTAGTTACCATGGTGAGGGTAGGAACGTAGATCCTGGTTACCATGGTGAGGGTAGGAACGTAGATCCTGGTTACCATGGTGAGTGTAGAAACGTAGATCCTGGTTACCATGGTGAGGGTAAGAATGTAGATCCTGGTTACCAAGGTGAGGGTAGGAACATAGATCCTGGTTACCAAGGTGAGGGTAGGAACGTAGATCCTGGTTACCATGGTGAGTGTAGAAACGTAGATCCTGGTTACCATGGTGAGGGTAAGAATGTAGATCCTGGTTACCATGGTGAGGGTAGGAACGTAGATCCTGGTTACCATGGTGAGGGTAGGAACGTAGATCCTTGTTACCAAGGTGAGGGTAGGAACGTAGATCGACTTGTAAATTGAGAGCTTTGCTTTTCGGCTCAGGGTTAATTTTTTTATAACATACGAAGCTTAGAGCTTTCTTGTTTGGGAGCAAAAATGGATGTAGAGAGACGTAGTGGGAGATCAGAGTTACAGATTAGGTCACGTAAATCCACCAAAAAAAAAGGTTTCTGAATATCGGAAGTTGCAAATGAACTTGAAACCATTTGTCATCTTTAAAAACACACCAACAGGTAACCAAGTTTCCCAATCTGTTGCAGAAGAATTCGATAAAGAATCGGGACTCGCTCTTAAAGGTCTGAACAAACTCCCCGCCGACCTGAAGCGCTACGTGACTGAGGACAACAACCTATTTGACGACGAAATGGAACGTTGGAATATGATTCAAGCTTGCAAGGCACAGCAGGAGAAGCTGGTTCTGATGGCGGCCGCAGCTGCTGCCGCTGCAGCCGCATCCTGCTCGTCCCCCACACCTTCTTCCCAGTCAATGAGCACTGAGAGCAGCCCTCCCGACAACACAGGTCAGCCTTCTGATCTTGCTGAAGATACATCAGAAGGTGATCGAAACATTCCATTTTCATTCGCCATTGATGATCATTCGTCCATTAAACAGTATTTTAATTCGTTCGTTGCATGAACCTGAAATATTTAACTTGTGTTTTGTGTTGCGGATTTCTTCCCCGTACAGTGATCGTAGTTGACCAGGAGTACATGGAACAGCCCTCGCCCACATCCGACTCCAAGCTCCTGCAAGAGGATACGGAGCGAGCGATTACGAAAGCCGCTGCCAGTGAACCAAATGAGAAAAATCTGGAAGCCTTGTTAGATACTGTATGTGACCCACCCACTCATGTGCTGCCTGTTTTCTTTCACAGTGGTTTGATTTTGTTCACCAAGCTCTAACAACCGAAAAAAAACCAGACGAAAATAGTGAAGCGTTTAATTTGTAACATTAAGTCAAATAGAAAAGTCCGACTTTATTTGGCCGATTAACGTTAAAATACGACCGAAGCCACAGATCGACCGCATGTTGAGGTGAATTTATTTTAATCCCTTCATCCTTTGTTGTTTCATCTTTCATATTTTCTCCTCAGTCCCTCTCTCCCCCGTCTTCCCTTGAACTTGAGGCCCAGACGAACCCTCCTTCTGATGACGAACCCCCCGGCCAGCGCACCGTAGAGGTGGCCATTCCTAATGTGGGAACGTTTGTCATTGAGTCAGAGGAGGGGGGTTATGATGACGAGGTAGCCCTATTTGAAACTGGCTGATGGCTGCGTGTTTGGCTCTGCACTGGCTTCGATTTTAAAAGTCCGATTAGATCATCTGAATAATTCTAGGGATGGATTGGCATTTTGGAAGTATGATGGTATGGGACTAACGACTCTGTTGGCCTGCCTGTGAGATTGTCTGCATTTTGGGAATGGTCTAAAGACTTGTAGAAGAGAATGAAAGTCTGTTTGATGATGATAGCTTTAGCATGGTAACGAAAATAAATCTAATCATCTTAAAACTAACTCTTAAGAAATAGATTTAGTGATCGTTAGAAATGCGTTCCGTTCCGGCCGGGTCGCGGGGGGAACATCCTCAGACAAGAAGCCCAGGCCTCTCTCACCCCAGCTGCATCCTCCAGCTCACCTGGAAGGATCCCGAGTCGTTCCCCCGCCAGCTGTGAGACTTGATCTCTCCAGCAGGTGCGGGGTCTCACCAGCGAGGCGCTCGTGTACCACCCCGTCTGGCTTCTCTCAACCTGAAGGAGGAGCGACGGCTCGATACGGACAATCTAATGATTTTAATTCAGACCCAGAATTGAAATGAATTCCATTATCTAGGGAGGAGACGGCAGCTCAGTGCGTTCGCGTTCGCGCGCGGACTGAAAGTTCGCGGGTTGGCGTCCCACAGCGAGCACGTCTAGGGTCCTTGGAGAAGACACCTAACCCCCGCTCCGCCCACCATTGGCGCCGTCGAAGGGCAGCCTGCTGCGGTGTAAGGAGTGCAGCAAACAAATTTCCCCGGTGAGGGATGAATAGCTCTGCCATCCGAGAGGAGCTCAGTGTCGAGCCGCTCCTCCTACAGGTCGAGAGGAGCCAGATGGGGTGGCTCGGGGGGAGAGAGGCCTGGGCTGCCCGCTTGAGGCTGTTGCCCCCGCGACCCGACCCCGGAACAAGCGGAAGATGACGAAGAATTTTAATGTGAATGTTTTTAATCAGAAAGTCAGACACTTTAAGGCGTCTGGATTTTCTTCTCAACTTAATTGTTTTTTTTACGGCTCTAAATTTGGAGGTAAAAAGTCCGAGTGTAAACTGAGACCGTTTGGACTCACCCGTTTGGACGGAGGAAGTCTAGATCCCGTCGTATGTCTCAGAGGTTCCATCAAATCTTTGCATTTTCTTTACCAAGGTGAGGGTAGAAACGTAGATGCTGGTTACCATGGTGAGGGTAGAAATGTAGATCCTGGTTACCGAGAAGAGGGTAGGAATGTAGGTCCTGGTTACCAAGGTGAGGGTAGGAACGTAGATCCTGTTTACCATGGTGAGGGTAGGAACGTAGATCCTGGTAACCATGGTGAGGGTAGGAACGTAGATCCTGTTTACCATGGTGAGGGTAGGAACGTAGATCCTGGTTACCATGGTGAGGGTAGGAACGCAGATCCTGGTTACCATGGGGAGGGTAGGAACGTAGATCCTGGTTACTATCGTGAAGGTAGGAACGTAGATCCTGGTTACAAAGGTGAGGGTAGAAAAGTAGATCCTGGTTACCATGGTGAGGGTAGAAACGTAGATCCTGGTTACTATGGTGAGGGTAGGAACGTAGATCCTGGTTACAAAGGTGAGGGTAGAAAAGTAGATCCTGGTTACCATGGTGAGGGTAGGAACGTAGATCCTGGTTACCAAGGTGAGGGTAGAAAAGTCGATCCTGGTTACCATGATGAGGCTAGGAACGTAGATCCTGGTTACCAAGGTGAGGGTAGAAAAGTAGATCCTGGTTACCATGGTGAGGGTAGGAACGTAGATCCTGGTTACAAAGGTGAGGGTAGAAAAGTAGATCCTGGTTACCATGATGAGGGTAGGAACGTAGATCCTGGTTACCATGGTGAGGGTAGGAACGTAGATCCTGGTTACCATGATGAGGGTAGGAACGTAGATCCTGGTTACCAAGGTGAGGGTAGGAACGTAGATCCTGGTTACCAAGGTGAGGGTAGGAACGTAGATCCTGGTTACTATCGTGAAGGTAGGAACGTAGATCCTGGTTACCAAGGTGAGGGTAGAAAAGTAGATCCTGGTTACCATGGTGAGGGTAGGAACCTAGATCCTGGTTACCAAGGTGAGGGTAGAAAAGTCGATCCTGGTTACAAAGGTGAGGGTAGAAAAGTAGATCCTGGTTACCATGGTGAGGGTAGAAACGTAGATCCTGGTTACTATGGTGAGGGTAGGAACGTAGATCCTGGTTACCATGATGAGGGTAGGAACGTAGATCCTGGTTACCAAGGTGAGGGTAGGAACGTAGATCCTGGTTACCAAGGTGAGGGTAGGAACGTAGATCCTGGTTACCATGATGAGGGTAGGAACGTAGATCCTGGTTACCATTGTGAGGATAGGAACGTAGATCCTGGTTACTATGGTGAGGGTCGGAACATAGATCCTGGTTACCAAAGTGAGGGTAGGAACATAGATCCTGGTTACCATGGTGAGGGTAGGAACATAGATCCAGGTTCCATCAAATCTTTGCATTTTTCAAACTTGTTTTGAAAAATCAGCAGGCGTTAGTCTGGTTCCTGTTAGTTTTTGACGTACCCAGGTCGTTCGGCTCATTTTTCTAACCCTGCATGGACTTCTGATTCTGGTCTGTTTTGCTTTAACGGCGTTGCGTTTTCTAAAATTTTCTCCAAAAAGTGTTGTTTTAATATGGTTCCTCCCTTGTGGATAGACCATGATGACCCCCAACATGCAGGGTATAATTATGGCCATTGGCAAATCCAGCAGCGTTTATGAAAAGAATGGGCCTGAGGCAGCTTTTTTTAAGGTACACCCCCTCCTTTTCTTCTGCTTTCTCTCACCTTCAACCATGTCTTCTCTATCACTTTTTTTTTTCGGTTGAAAACCTCGGTTGTAAAATGGCGTAACGTAAATAAACTTCTTTATAGAAGACAAAATTTACATTACTCAATTTAAAACAATAAAATACTACTTTAAATACTAAATAAATGTGAAATAGTATCATAAACTAATTTTTTGGGGGATCAATATACGTTCTGTTCTGTCATCTGGGGCTGGGTCGTGGGGGCAACAGTCTCAGACGGGAAGCCCAGGCTTCTCTCTCCGCAGCTGCATCCTCCAGCTCACCTGGAAGGATCCCGAGTCGTTCCCTGGCCAGCTGTGAGACATAGTCTCTCCAGCGGGTCCGGGGTCTGCCCCTTGGTCTCCTCCCGGTGGGACGTGCCCGAAACACCACCCCATCTGGCTCCTCTCAACCTGGAGGAGGAGTGGCTCGACACCGAGCTCCTTCCGAATGGCAGAGCTCCTCACCCGATCTCTGAGTGAGAGCCCAGCCACCCTGCAGAGGAAGCTCATTTTGACCGCTTGTATCCGCGATCTCATTCTTTCGGTCACCACCCACAGCTGGTGACCATAGGTGAGGGTGGGAACGTAGATGCAGCGTCCTAGTTATTGCTGATGCCGCACCGATCCGCCTGTCGATCTCCCGCTCCATCCTTCCCCCACTCGTGAACCAGACCCCGAGATACTTAAACTCTTCCACTTGGGGCAGGACGCTGTCCCTGACCCGCAGGGGGAATTCCATCCCTTTCCCGGGTGAGGACCCATGGTCTTGGATTTGGAGGCGTAAATTCCCATCATGGCCGCTTCACTTCCTGCCCCAAGTGGAGGAGTTTAAGTATCTCGGGGTCTTGTTGTTCACGAGAGATCAATATACTGAAGATGAAAATTTCAAATTAAAATCAAAGTCAAACGGGGTGTTCGGGATGCATTCTGAGCAGATGCCCGAACCACCCCATCTGGCTACTTTCGACTCGGAGAATTAACCGCTCGACTCCGAGCTCCTCCCGGATGGTAGAGCTCCTCACTCTGTCTCTAAGTGAGAGTCCAGCCATCCTGCGGTGGAAGCTCATTTCAGCCGCTTGTATCCGTGGTCTCGTTCTTTTCAAAAACTCGCCGTCAAAAATAAAGAAAAAAGGACCCAAAAAATGTTTGTTTTCTTTTGCTGGAACTTGTTGGACGAATCCCTGAAAAGAAGTTAGTAAATGTTTTTTTTTTTTTTTATTGTTTTGAATATAAACGTAATCAAATTTTTTTTTTTTTTCACGTTTAAATGACTCTCCTGAAATGTTTCAGTCTATTTTCTTTTAATTAATTAATTAATTTCAGACATGATAATGATCCATAGACGTCCCAAAGTGTACACGTAGCTCCTGTATTTTTTTTGCTGAGAATAAGAAAAAAAAAGTATGTAAAAAGTTTTAACCACCTAAAAAAAAATCACGTCAGGACTTGTTTTTTTTTCTTTTCCGTCTCTTCAGGCCATTAAACTTGAGTACGCCCGTCTCCTGCGATTCGCACAGGAAGACGCCCCGCTGGAAAATGATTACCGACTGAAGCACATAGTCGTGTATTTGATACAAAATCAAGCACCTAGAAAAATCCTGGAGAGGACTTTACTCACCCAGTTCGCCGATAGAAACCTGGCCTTCGACGAACGGTGAGTAGAACCGTCCTGTGATGACCAGCAGGCGGCAGCAAAATCTCAGATATCATCTGTCATATCTCAGGCCACTGTGCTACCCACTGTGCCACCGTGCCGCCCCCAAAAGAAACAACAAACAGCAAAATTAAATAAAACCACAACAAAAAAAACACTAAAACTTTGTTTAAAAGCCTTTAGAAATAAAAATGTCTTCAGTCTTTTCTTAAAAACCTCAACGCTCTGTGGAGCCCTCAAGCTCTCGGGAAGAGCGTTCCAGAGCTGTGGAGCAGCTGCCCGGAAGGCCCTTTACCCCATAGTGGAGAGTTTGGTCCTTGGTTGGTGCAGGCATTAGTAGGAGGATGAGCGCAGGTCTCGGACAGTGGTGTGGAGGGTTAGGAGAAGGAGGAGGAGCGCAGGTCTTGGACAGTGGCGTGGAGGGTTAAGAGGAGGAGGAGCGCAGGTCTCGGACAGTTGTGTGGAGGGTTAGGAGAAGGAGGAGGAGCGCAGGTCTCGGACAGTTGTGTGGAGGGTTAGGAGAAGGAGGAGGAGCGCAGGTCTCGGACAGTGGTGTGGAGGGTTAGGAGTTGTCGGACAGTGGTGTGGAGGGTTAGGAGTTCTTGGACAGTGGTGTGGAGGGTTAGGAGTTGTCGGACAGTGGTGTGGAGGGTTAGGAGTTCTTGGACAGTGGTGTGGAGGGTTAGGAGTTCTTGGACAGTGGTGTGGAGGGTTAGGAGTTCTCGGACAGTGGTGTGGAGGGTTAGGAGTTGTCGGACAGTGGTGTGGAGGGTTAGGAGTTCTTGGACAGTGGTGTGGAGGGTTAGGAGTTCTTGGACAGTGGTGTGGAGGGTTAGGAGTTCTCGGACAGTGGTGTGGAGGGTTAGGAGAAGGAGGAGGAGCGCAGGCCTCGGACAGTGGTGTGGAGGGTTAGGAGAAGGAGGAGGAGCGCAGGCCTCGGACAGTGGTGTGGAGGGTTAGGAGTTCTCGGACAGTGGTGTGGAGGGTTAGGAGTTCTCGGACAGTGGTGTGGAGGGTTAGGAGTTCTCGGACAGTGGTGTGCAGGGTTAGGAGTTCTCGGACAGTGGTGTGGAGGGTTAGGAGTTCTCGGACAGTGGTGTGGAGGGTTAGGAGAAGGAGGAGGAGCGCAGGCCTCGGACAGTGGTGTGGAGGGTTAGGAGTTCTCGGACAGTGGTGTGGAGGGTTAGGAGTTCTCGGACAGTGGTGTGGAGGGTTAGGAGTTCTCGGACAGTGGTGTGGAGGGTTAGGAGTTCTTGGAGTTAGACAGATGCAGTGCCATGTATGCACAGATGGGTGAGGAGGCGGAGCTTGTACTGAATTCTGTATTTAACGGGTAGCCAGTGCAGGGATTTGAGGATGGGGGTGACATTAGACGCATTAATAATCATTTTGGATTTATTTATTTACTTTTTTTTGTCTTTCAACGCTGTCAACAAAATTCCGGATCTCTTGATGCCAGAACGTTATGCTCCTCGGCTTCGCTCGTTGGCCTCAATCCATATTCATGAGTGAAAAATTGATTTCTCCCATCTCTATTTTGAGCGAGATAATTAGATTTATGTGCGCATGTGGCCTCAATAGGAGCCTCCGGAGGAGTGTTTCACTTCTCCTCTCAGCAGTTAAGAGTGATTCATTAGGCCATGTTAAGGCCGGGGGGGGCGGATGGGGGCAACACAGACCATTTCATCTGCTGATGCTTCTCACCGTGACTCACCACCTCGTCGCTAACCCGGCTTTCTTTTCTCTTTTCCACACCTTTCCTTCGGCAGATGTTTGAGCGTAATGAATGTGGCGCGTGCTAAGCTGGATCTCATTAAGCCCGAAGAGGTCAATATAGATGAGTATGAAGTAAGACGGATTCTTTCTATTTTGTTTTTTTTTTTTTTTCACTTAAATTAACCTCGTGACATAAATGTTTACAAATCTGTGCTTTTTTTTTTTTTTTTCCCCCCGTTAACCACCAGACATGGCATCAGGATTATAGAAACTTCCGTGAGACGACTATCTTCATGGTGACCGGGTTGGAACTCTATCAGGATTCCAAGTATGGCAACACATTTCCAAAATAATCCAAATCATTTCCATTCGTTTTCCAAACAGTATGTCTGGGGTTGGAAACGCTACGGTCCAAGGGCTCAAACGAGGCCTGTAAAACGCCTTTTAATCCAGGTCAACAAAGTTAACGAAATTATTAAAAAAAAAAAAAAAAAAAAACTTTGTTAGTGGGTCTCTGGGTGCAGGAGAGAGGTGGGGGTACACTCTACACATGTCACCAGTCTGTCACAGTTAAGTTTTCTCACCCTTTGGAACGATTCAGCGTGCATATTTTTTGGTGATTGGAGTCACTTTTAAAACAGACTGTGTAATTCCCCTGTTGATCCAGCAGGGAGCAGCAGCTCACCTCTGGGTTTCCTCGGCTCTGCTGTGCGTCGGGTTCATCGGGTTCTTCTTTTTCTGTTTGTTCGGAGTGTTTCTTTGATAGAATTGAATCTTAATGTAATATCTGTTTATTTCTTTTCCAGTTACGTGGAGGCCATCATGTTTCTCGTTTACGCCTACCAGTCAAACAAAGAGCTCCTGAAGAAGGGTCTCTACCGGGGACACGACGACGACCTCCTTAGTTTTTACCGCAGAGAGTGTTTGCTGGTGAGGCTTTTGGCTTGGTTTACACCAGGGAGTTTGTTTTAAAACGCTTCTTCTGATTTTTCTTTGTCGCAAACTTCCTCTGCTACAGTGACTCAGCGAAACTCCCCGGCGAGACATCCCCCTCCCCCCCCTCAATACCGAGCCCGTTACAATAATCTAATTGGTTTTACTGAGACGTTGCTTTGGCTCGCTAGCAGCCCACAAAAGACTCCACTGAAGGTTTTTCATCTGATACCGACGGATGAAAATCCTTTTAGTGCTACGACGCAAGCTCCTTTTCATTTGTCTCCCACAAACCAGGCAGAGCTCTGGTCCTATTGGGCAGAGGGGAGGTAGAGGAGGGGGGGGGTATTTGGTTCTGATCGCAGGTCCTCAGCAGCCCTCTCTCTGCTGCACTCAGTAACCCTACACCAGCATTGTGCTCATAATGTAATCATTGTAGTGGGAATAGGAAACAGGAGGGCCGGCGAGTGGGGATGCACGTTACTACGAAGCACAAGCGTGTCCTCGGCTAACCTCAGACTTCAACCCGGACCGGTCAGCTCAGATCTCCGGCCAAAAACCTTTAGGCTCCGTCCACGCAGCTGTTTACCTTCGGCTCGCCTTTAATTGAAAACATGGCTAAAAGTCGACAGAGTTAATGCAGTTGGAAGTTTTTTTTCATGCGAAGCCAAGCTTCCAATCCAAACTAGAAGAGTGCGGTTCCTCAGAGAGCGGGTCAGGCGGATTGTCTCTGACGGCGAGGAAGGATTGTGCCAAAAAACAAGAATACAAATCAATTTATTTGTATAGCCCAAAATCACAGAATGTCCGTCTCAACGGGCTTCACAAGAAAAAGAGGAATGTATTAACACAAATACACAACAAGAAAAATAACTAACAAATGCTAACTAAACAAGACTAGCACATTTATGCCCTTAGACTCTCCTTCTCGGTGAGGAAAAACTCCTAAAAAACCATCAGTGGGGAAAAAATAAGAAACCTCATGGGGATCCACATGAAAGAGGGATCCCTCCCCCGGGACGAGCAAACAATGTGTCACAGATTATTGTTTAAATATTAGCTTATTCTAATCTACAGCTAAATATCTAAAGAAGTCAATAGATGTTCTTCATCCTGATGGAAACACGGGGGGCTTCTCAGCCCAGCGATGCCCTGGACGGGGATGAGTAGATGGAGTTCATCCTGATGGAGCGGGGATGATGAAGCGCGGAGGTCTCCTCGGTGTGGCCAAGCCCAGGACAGGAACGCAGAGAAAGAGGGATACAGACCCTGGTTAGGGAAGGGGGTAAGGTGAAAGAGGGGTACAGACCCTGATTAGAGTAGGGGGAAGAGGTACAAACCCTGGTTAGAGTAAGGGGAAAGAGGGATACAGACCCTGGTTAGGGTAGGGGGAAGAGGTACAAACCCTGGTTAGAGTAGGGGGTAAGAGGTACAAACCCTGGTTGGGGTAAGGGGAAAGAGGGATACAGACCCTGGTTAGGGTAGGGGGAAGAGGTACAAACCCTGGTTAGGGTAGGGGGTAAGGGGGGAAAGGGCCACTGTGAATCTCTCTTTCTGCTCAGACTCACTCTAACGTTCCCCCGGTTAAAGAATCACCCCCAGTTCTGAACGACACCGCAACTATTCAAATTAATTCAACCAAATTTTACGAAACCTCGTTAATCTTCGAGCTAGCTTACGCAGCCGCGGCTCTGACCGCCAGGGTCCCCGTCGTTGGCTGCTACCCATCTCCTCCTTCACCCGACCCCTATGGCCCCACCTGCAGGGGTCCGGCCGGGCCTCATTGGTAAAAGCCCGGCCACTAGGCGCTCGCTCTCGTGCCCCACCCTCGGGCCTGGCTCCAAGGGGGGGGGGGGGGGGGGGCAGTGACCCGCGTCCAGGCAAGGGCTACTTGGCCATGCTTGATTTTTTTCATAGGGGTTTTTGATCTGCCCTTTGTCTGGCCCCTCACCGAGGACCTGTTTGCCTTGGGTGACCCTACCAGGGGCATTAAGCCCCGGACAACATAGCTCCTAGGATCACCCCTCTACCACGATAAGGGGACGGCTCAATCACGAGGATGGAGCGAGAGATCAACTGGCAGATCGGTGCGGCGTCAACAATAACTAGGACGCTGCATCGGTCCGTCGTGGTAAAGAGAGAGCTGAGCCGAAAAGCAAAGCTCTAAATTTACAAGTCGATCTACGTTCCTACCCTCACCTATGGTCACCAGCTGTGGGTGGTGACCGAAAGAATGAGATCACGGATACAAGCGGCCGAAATGAGCTTCCTCTGCAGGGTGGCTGGGCTCTCACGCAGAGATTGGGTGAGGAGCTCTGCCATCCGGGAGGAGCTCGGTGTCGAGCCCCTCCTCCTCCAGGTCGAGAGGAGCCAGATGGGGTGGTTCGGGCATCTGGTCAGGATGCCTCCCGAGCGCCTCGCTGGTGAGGTGTTTCGGGCACGTCCCACCGGGAGGAGACCAAGAGACAGAACCCGGACCTGCTGGAGAGACTATGTCTCACAGCTGGCCAGGGAACGACTTGGGATCCTTCCGGGTGAGCTGGAGGATGCAGCCGGGGTGAGAGCAGCCTGTTGCCCCCGGGAGTGAGTTGGAAATAGTTTTTGTGACGTTTTTTTTTTTTTTTTTTCTTCTTTAGCGATTAAACGAACAAGCAGCTGCCATGTTTGAGTCTGGGGAGGAGCCAGAAATTTCCACTGGCCTAGAAATCATGAACGAGCTGGTGGTGCCCTGCCTCCCTCTGCTGCTGGTCAATGAGGTGGAGATGGACCTGCTGGCTGTGGAGGACATGAGGAACCGTTGGTGCTCCTACCTGGGACAGGAGATGCCCGGTGAGTCTTACTGGGGGAGGAAATTTAAATGAGTCAAACTCTAGTTTCGTGTGGATGTTTGAGGGAAGACTTTTATCAGTCTGCTCCACTATCTGCTCGTCGGCCTTTCTGGCCTTTGTTCAGGAAAAGCTGAGCCCTATCACATCCACTCCAGCTCGCTACGCTTTACTTTTGGCTCCGGCTGATGGAACATATTTTCTAACTCGCCCGTTACATCACTTTACAAACACTTCAATCGGAGCGGGTTTGTTTCTGCTTCCTGTTAACGCTCTTTTCTCTTTCTGCCCGCAGCTAATCTACAAGAAAAGTTGACCGATTTTCTACCAAAATTGCTGGATTTTGCGACCGAAATTAAGTCGTTTCACGACCCGCCCAAGCCGCCCAGCTACTCCACCCTGGAGCTGTGTGAGAGGTTCCGCCGAATTGTTGTTATCTGCTGCAGGGCACTCCTCGGGGAGAGATGAGCTCGTACCGGGGCTAGACAAACTAATGGACCTCTCATGTTTCCAAGCCTTCCTCAAACCCCAAGGGGTCATTTGCTTCTAGCCGTTTTTTTTTGGGTTTGTTTTTCGCATCGCTGCTATTTTCACTTTGATAATTTGGATGATTTTCTTTAGGCACAAAACGAGAATTGTTTTTTCTCATAGTTATTGTTGCTTGGTTCAAGCTCTTTTGTTTATAATTTTCTGATGCCTCCTGTGTTCATGGAGAAGTTTAAATCTACTTAAGTAAAATGAAACAGTATTACATTGTTTAATTTTTTTTTTTCTAAAGTAAGGACGAGAGTCTCGGTAGTGGTTCAGAGCATCTCAGACAGATCGCATGTCTGTGCACAGTGCCAGAGATCATTTTAAAAGTGCTGTGATAGATGGCCACTATTGTCAAGTGGCTTGTTAATAACTGAGAGAATAAAATTTTATTTATGGCTCTTTTTTGGCCAAAATGTCTTTCTGTTTGGTGGTGATGTTTGTTTTCACACAGTGAGAGAGAAGTTTAATGGAAAAGAAAAGGAACAGAATGCCTGGTTCACATCTAGCAGTGGTGGATGAAGTACTCACTTTTTGTACTTAAGTAAAAGTACAGATAATTAGGCGAAAAATTTACTTAAGTAAAAGTAAAAGTATCAATTAAAAAAATCTACTTAAGTAAAAGTACAAAAGTAGTTGGTGTAAATTGTACTTTTTAAGTAAAAAGTAAAAGTATTCGATCATAATTCAAATGTTATTTTTTGTGCCAAAGGGCGTCACCATGGTAACCAGGATAAATACTCTGCAGGGGTGTGACCCCCCCTCTCCCGCCTCTTTTGGTCCACAAAATAAATAAATAAATAAAATAAAAGGAAAGGGGACAAGTCAAGCTATCCTCTAGAAGGGCCAGTGAATGGGCTCCAAAATGGAGGAAAATGACACTTATTTTTTAAAATGTTTTGGGGGGGGGCCCCCCAGTCACTATATATTGGCTTTGTCAAAGCCCCCCCCTCTTGGAAAATTCTAGATCCGCCCCTGCTCTGTGTAATGATGACTCAACTTTTTATTTAGAAGTAAACACAACAAACAACGATCTTCTGACTCTTTTTAATTTGTACTAAAATGTTTCTCATTCATTACTTCTTCTCCCGATCAACTGCTTCTTTTGATTTTGGCGATGCGGCTTCAAGATGCGCTAAAAAACCTGTGTATTTTTCAAATTCCTGAATGAAAATGTAACGAAAAATGTAAAACACACTTTTAAAAAGTAGCGAAGTAAAAGTAAAAGTACAGATATTTGCTATAAAAATGTAGTGAAGTAAAAGTAAAAGTACCGGTCTTAAATTTTACTTAAGTAAAGTACAGATACACAATTTTTTAATTTAAGTACAGTAACGAAGTACATTTACTTCGTTACGTTCCACCACTGATGTATAGACCAACGATAATTATATTACAGCTGTTAAAAACATTTTATAATTAAAAAACATAGGATTAAAGAGCTACTGCATCGCAGTTAAACCAAAAAAAAAAAATCTGCCAGAAACACATCTTTTACTCAAGTTTCAGATTTATCTCATAAAAAACAAGCAGTTTATTCACTAAAACTCTACATTATTTGAAGATATAACCAAGGGGTGCCCAACCAGTTCATCACGGTCTACTGGTAGCCCACGGACTCATTCCAAGTTGCTTAGGAAAAAAAAAAAATTTAGTCATTGTTGATGCAATATTTAGCGGGTATTAAAACTCGCTAGACGTGAGAGTCACTAAAATTTAGCAACTTTTTTTTTTTACATAAAAAAGCATCAATAGCAGCTTTTTCTAGTTACTATATAAAATTTTTGGTGTCCGTGACGTGAAATTACATTGTTAAGCTTGTTCTCAATAAACAGCGCTTGTTGCTGCTGTGGCCCATTCTTCTCCCAAAAGCCCTGCGGGTGCACCAAAAATGTGTGTGTGATGTTGATACTGAACAGGGAGATCTCAGGAGGTTTGATACCTTTTAAAAGTAGATCCTGGGACAAAAAAGTTTGGGCACCCCTGATAATATACCGTATTTTCCACACTATAAGGCGCACCTAAAAACCTTAAATTTTCTCTTAAGTCCACGATGTGCCTTTTAACCCGGAGTGCCTTATATATGGATTAATATTGAGCTACAACAGGTGTCGCAACTGCGGTAAGCAGCCGCCGACTCCATTTCCCCCGTAGAAATAGTGCGCGGTGCATGCTGGGATATATGAAACGGCGTCTTGTTTCCATTTGTGTGTTTGTGTAAAGACCCGGAAATGGCTCCTACCAAGAGACACTGTTACACCGCAGAGTTTAAACTCAAGGCGATCGGTCACGCAGTAGAACATGGGAAAAGAGCCGCAGTGAGAGAGTTTAACATCAATGAATCAATGGTGAGGAAGTGGAGGAAGCAAGAGGATGTGCTGCGCCAAGTAAATAAGACTAAACAGAGTTTATCTCCAATGGAAGATAAACTGTGTCACGAAAATACTAACACTTTATCTCGGAGAAAATAATAAAACAGCTGTTTATTCATTTTGGGAGTAAAAACAGAAAGCTGTTTTGTACTAATTGTTAATAAAGTTAATGTTTTTTTTTTCATTCTCTTTAGCGCAGCACCATCTAGTGGATGCATAACGTAACCCCAGTCTTTACTGTAGCGCCTTATAATGCGGTGCGCCTTATATATGGAAAAAGTTTTTAAAAATGTCATTTATTGAAGGTGCGCCTTATAGTGCGGAAAATACGGTAACCTATCTCTTTTAGTCTCTAATGCTGAAAGTTGAGCCTATCGTGTCGTAGTGCTAGTACGTCAACGTGGCCACAAAATCTTTTATTGTGTGACCGAAGGGTCGCCGAAGAACCAAAGTGTGGGATGGTAAAGAATCTAAAAAAAAAAAAAATCCTATAAATAGAAAACGGGGTTCAATTTAAATGAAACTATTTTCCATCCTCATTTTATTTCATTATTTTCAGGGTTAAATGAGGATGTTAAGATGATTTTGTGATAAAGAACGGTACAAACTCAAGTAAATTGGATTAAAATGGTGCTGAAAAGATTTAAAAACACATTACTGGACAAAATGTATAAAAACACCCAAATGTTCAAAGAAAAAAAAAAGTAATATTTTCACAAGTGAAGACAAAACTTTCTCTGATCAACATCAAAGGAATTTCAGGTGAAAAGGAGCTTAAAAACTTCTGTTCCGTCTTCTGAACCGCTTAACCCCAAAGGGTTTTGTGGGGGAAAACCGGTGACCATCCCGGCTAATTTCAGGCAAGAGGCAGGGTACACCCAGAACAGGTCGCCAGTCTGCTGTGAAGCCACACACAGACATTCTTAGGGGCAATTTCATAGCGGCCAGTCAAATTAAACATGTTTTTGAAGGGTGAGAGGAAACCCACAAATACAAAGGGAGAACATGCAAACTCCACAGAGAAATACTAGTGTTTCAGGTCTTGTCTTCACTCCAGGACTCAAACCCCCAACCTTGTTACTGTGAGGCCACTGTGCTAACCACTTTGCCACCGTGCAGCCCGTTGATATATTTTTAAAGGTCTTGCTGCCCCAACACGGTGATGTAGCTGCTGTCTGAGGTAACAGCCTCAGACGGGAAGCCCAGGCTTCTCTCACCCCAACTGCATCCACCAGCTCACCCGAAAGGATCCCGAGTCGTTCGCCAGCCAGCTGCGAGACATAGTCTCTCCAGCAGGTCTGGGGTCTGCCCCTTGGTCTCCTCCTGGTGGGACGTGGGATGGCAGAACTCCTTACCCAATATCTGCGTGAGAGCCCAGCCACCCTGCGGAGGAAGCTCATTTCGGCCGCTTGTATCTGCGATCTCATTCTTTCGGTCACCACCCACAGCTGGTGACCATGGTGAGGGTGGGAATGTAGATCGACTTGTAAATCGAGAGCTTTAATTTTTGGCTCAGCTCTCTCTTTACCACGACGGACCGATGCAGCGTCCTAGTTATTGCTGACGCCACACATATCCGCCTGTCGATCTCCCGCTCCATCTTTCCCCCACTCGTAAACAAGACCCCGAGATACTTAAACTCCTCCACTTGAGGCAGGACCCTGTTCCTGACCCGCAGGGGGCATTCCACCCTTTTCCGGGCGAGGACCATGGTCTCGGATTTGGAGGCGCTAATTCCCATCCCGGCCGCTTCACACTCGGCAGCAAATTGATCCAGTGAGAGCTGGAGATCACGGTCCGATGAAGCCAACAGAATCACATCATCTGCAAAAAGCAGGTGATCCGATCCTTTGGTCACCAAACTGGATCCCTCCAACGCCTCGGCTGCACCTAGATATCCTGTCCATAAAGGTGATGAACAGAATCGGTGACAAAGGGCAGCCTTGGTGGCGTCCAACTCTCACTGGATATGGAATTGACACACTGCCAGCTATACGGACCAAGCTCTGGCTCCGGTCGTACAAAGATCGGACAGCCCGTACCAAGGCCCGTAACTCAAGCTTCTAATCCTAAAATAATCTGCCATCTTTAATCTAGTCTTATATGTCGTCAGAAACTTTTGACCTTGTTGGACATGGTGTGTGTTTAAACCTCCTTCTATCACTTTGCCATGGACTAAAGATGACACCTTGTGGCCCAGTTTCACGCCTCTCGTTAGCAGGAATTTCTATTCACTAGGCTTTTAGCATTTTTATAATAGGTTTGTTTACTGGTCTGTGGCTACAATAGGAGCCATTCACGGCCATCATAGGTAACACAGGCTCATTGGTCGAGCCCTTCTTACTATTTTTTTACCTTTTACTCAGGTTAGTATAAATGGATCCAGTTTTCAGTCCATTTCATTCAGATTGAAAATGATTTCCGGATGGAAGTCGAAATGTCTCGTTCAAGAATTAAACTGTCCAGAAGACTTTTTTAAAACTTTTTCTACTATGGATCACTCCTGGATGAATGAGGGACTACACGGATTTGTCACTTTGCTGGTTTTAAAACCCAGAGTGTGTGTGTTCATCTTTGGTAGATGATCTAGTTTCATGGATGTGTCTCTGGAGACTTGTCACCCTACGGGAGGCTGCATCTACCGAGGATCAATAACCCATCTCAGCGTTGGAGTATTTACCCTTCGTCATAACACTGAACATGAAACATGAGTTTGATCTCTGTACGTTGTCCTTGCATAAACCTTTGAGGGTTTTTTTTTTCTTGACGCAGCAGGAGTTCTCATCAGCTCTGCTGTGTAAGTGTGTGTGTTTGTGTTGGTGGTGGTTAGATGTAACCACCTTTGAGTTGGCTGTTTTATAAGCCCGTCTAAGTAGACCTTGTTGGATTGGAAATGTTTATGAGGCATTAATTATCATTTTTGGCAGTGGCATCCCCTAATTTTGCTCATTATTTCTATTGACTTGAAGTGGGCCGTGAGGCCAGGCTCCGCCATGATTACAGAGAGGAAACAGGGGCAGTTTATACAGACCATGATACTGATGGACAGGCTTAATGAGTGGTTTGAACTGGTTTTCCACAGGCGTACAAATCTCAAGTCCCATAGGCCCGTTTTATGACCCGCTGTTGTGAAGGGGGCAAACAGCTGAGTCAATATAAACACGGTGCCAAGTTCATCTAATTATATACGCAATGTCTGCCCATCTGATTTCAAACTGTAATCACAAGTGCGGTCGAAATAAGTTGGAAAAGAAATATTATCACAGAGGGTTTGGAATAATATTTATATTTATGGTTTAGGTGATTGAGACCAGTTAACCTGACGACATGTGGATACAGCCATATCATTCACCTGGCATGGGCAAACTACGGCCCGTGGACCACATGCGGCCCGTTAAACGTTTAAATCTGGCCCGCCCAACGTGAAAAAATTAAATAAATGAACCTGTGTTAGGCAGCACGGTGGCGCAGTGGATAGCACAGTGGCCTCACAGCATGAAGGTCGTGGGTTCGAGTCCCGGATGGGGACGAGACTTGGAACACTGTCCTTTCTGTGTGGAGTTTGCATGTTCTCCCCGTGTTTACGTGGGTTTCCTCCCACCCTCCAAAGACATGCATGTTAGGTTGATTGGCCGGTGCCAAATTGCCCCTAGGAATGAGTGTGTGTGTGGATGGTTGTATGTGTGTGGCCCCGCGACAGACTGGCGACCTGTTCGGGGTGTACTCTGCCCTTCGCCTTAAATTGGCCAGGATGGGCTCTGGCACCCCCCGCAACCTTGAAAGGGACAGATGGATAAGAAGATGACTGACTGAACTTGTGTTTTATTTTCCCTGCAATTTTGATGTTTTCTCACTAGATGGCACTCTCTAGATATATTGGATTTGTTGAGAAAACAACAACACTGCTCCCATGAAAATGTGTGTGATGCGCACGCTGTCAAAATAAACAGTGTGCACAGATATGGAAAGCCATCGGGGCCAATACACACGTAAACAAGCATGTTAGATGTTAAAATAAGATAAAATGTTACATCAAGCGCTTAGATTTCAAACCTAGCGCTGCTAGATTTTAAATTTAACGCTCTTGATGTAACATTTAGCGCTTGTTTAAAATCTAGCGCCATTCTATCGGTCTAATCTAGCGGTTACCAAAGCATGGCATCCCTTTGTTCCTGTTCTGGGCCCTTTGTCATATGTTAGAACTCAATGTGGCCCGCGAACCAAAAACTTTGCCCACCCCTGATCTAGATGATCATATAGATGCGTAACTATGGATTCTTACAAAATAAGTACCAACCTCGACTCGTTTACTCGGTGATATGTGTGTACAGTGTGTTCCAAATTATTAAGCAGAAAATCCGCGGACGAAAACATTCCATTTTTTAGGGAAACCTAAGCATTCAAAGAGATTTGAGTGTGATTCTGAGTCCGCACTGTCCCGTGTGGATAAAGACATGACGAGGAAGGATTATCTCAGACAAATATGCAGCTGCTAGAATGACATTACAAAGCAGCAAACAAGAAGTGCCCCAAACGTCAAAATGTTCTGCAGAAATCTTTAGTGAAAAAATTATTAGCATGATAATTCGGAACTCAATATGTGTGTGTGTGTGTGTGTGTTTATCATTAATATGAAGATAATTTGCACTTTTATACACAGATTTGTTAAATCGTAATTTAGTCAGAGCTTTGACTAAAATTAGAATATTTTTTTTAACGATACTTATTAGCGCCGGCTAGGGCTCGTATGACCATGGACGATGACGGCATTCCAAGGCGGCCAACTTGACGACCTGCCCTGCGATACAAAGATACCTGCAAGAGGGATCTGAAGTCGTGCAACATCAACGCAGCAGATCTCGAGTCAGTGACCTCTGATGGCTATAGGTGGCGGGCAACTGTCAAAATCGGTATCAAGCAGGCGGAGGAGAACCTAGAGATCCAGCATGAGGCCCCATGACTCATACCATCTATCACATTTGCAGCAAGTGTGGTAGGAGCTGCAGCTCCCACATCGTCTTTTTCAGTCACAGCCGACACTGCACAAACAGATAAGTATCCGGGTGCAGGTTCTACTGACTCTAGAGACAGAAAGATACCAACAAAAAAAAACATATGAGAAATTATAGTTTGTAGATTTAAAAAAAATGGAAATATTCTAAAATTTCTAACGACTAAATTAAAAAAAAAAAAAACTGCAGAAAGTAAATATCTTAAGTAGATTTTCTGATGTTTGATGAATCCAGACATGTTTATTTTATCTGAGACGATGAACCAATCACAATTCAGAGATTCTGTCGTTTCCCAGTAGGAAGAAAAGTTGAGTCTGCCTGGAGGCTTTCAAAATCCATTCTGTCGGCTTTGTACAGCACAAAACGAGTCTACATAAAACTTTTGCTTTGATTGTTTTCAGAGCTTCTGATTGGACAGCCAGACAGTATACCGCTAGAAGCTAGCAAATAGCACCTGTAGAAGCAGGCGTGAACAAAAATATTGTTTGCTTGATAAAAAAGTTAGAGAGGAGAAGAAAAAAAATTAGCGGCAGACATTTTTAAGATGGCGGCACAGTGCAGTGGGTAGCACAGTGGCCTCTCAGCTACAAGGTCGTGGGTTCGAGTCCTGGGTGGGAACGAGGCTTGGAACACTGTCCTTTCTGTGTGGAGTTTGCATGTTCTCTCCGTGTTTGCGTGGGTTTCCTCCGGGTACTCTGGTTTCCTCCCACCCTCCAAAAACATGCATGCTAGGCTAATTGGCCATGACATGATTACCCTTGGGCAGCACGGTGGTTCAGTGGATAGCACAGTGGCCTCACAGCAAGAAGGTTGTGTGTTTTAGTCCCGGGTGGGGACAAGGCTTAGAACACTGTCCTTTCTGTGTGTAGTTTGCATGTTCTCCCCGTGTTTGTGTGGGTTTCCTACCACCCTCCAAAAACATGCATGCTAGGTTGATTAGCCAGTGCCAAATTGCCCCTAGGAATGAATGAGTGTGTGTGTGGATGGTTATATGTGTGTGGCCCTGCGACAGACTGGCAACCTGTTTGGGTGTACCCTGCCCCTTGACTTGAATCAGCTGGGATGGGCTCCGGCACCCCCCGCAACACTGGAAGGGATAGATGGATAAGACGGTGACTGACTGATGATTACACCTAGGAATGAGTGTGTGTATGGTTGTATGTGTGGCCTCATGACAGACTGGCGACCTGTTAGGGGTGTACCCTGCTCCTCGCCTCGAATCTGCCGGGATGGACTCTGACACCCCCCCGTAACCCTGAAAGGTATAGACCGTTGAGAAGGTGACTGACTGACATTTTTAAGAAATCTGAGTTGAATGGACCAATTTTTTTGATTTGTATAAAATTAGTGAGATAATAGCCTTGAGTACTAGCCTAGGATGTTACTAGCCTTTTTTGGTCCAAAAAAAAATAAAAAAGAAGAAAGAAAAGGGGACTAGTCAAGCTAACCCCTTGCAGGGCAGGCGAATGGGCCACAAAAATGCAGGAAAATGACTCCTTTTTTCAAAATATTCTAGGGGGGGATGCCCCCAGTCCCTCTTATACTGGCTTTGTCAATGACCTCACTCCCGCCCCCCCTTAGAAAATCTTGGATCCGCCCCTGGGATGAGTTTGATCTATAAAAAATTCTGTTTAGATATAACTATCTCTATAATTCTACTTTTTCAGGTGGTAAATAAACATTGTGGGTTTAAAATGAGAGAAAACTGGACTCAAAAACTGTGTTGAACCTTCCTTCAGATTTTTTTTTTTTAGTTGTTACCAAAAGCACACATTCACCAACAAAAAGTCCAAACTCGTAAGAAAAAGATGAACTGTTTTAATCAAATCAACATGGAGGCCTGACTTTAATTTCACTTGGACGGAACAGAAATCTGCCATTGTTTGAAATAAATGGAAAAATCGGAATAAATAAAAACCTAAAAGCTCTAAAACACCATTGCAGCTGAAAAGTGATAAAAACGCCAGCGGGTGAATGATTCCTGACAATATCAGTACGAGATGTTTGGAAATGATCTCCAGCTGTGGAACTCAGCGGTGACTTGAACGCAGTGGTGGAACGTAACGAAGTAAATGTACTTCGTTACTGTACTTAAGTAAAAAAAATTGTGTATCTGTACTTTATTTAAGTAAAATTTAAGACCTGTACTTTTACTTTTACTTCACTACATTTTTAGAGCAAATATCTGTACTTTTACTTCGCTACTTTTTAAAAGTGTGTTTTACATTTTTTGTTACATTTTCGTTCAGGAATTTACACAGGTTTTTTTTTAGCGCATCTTGAAGCCGCATCGCCAAAATCAAAAGAAGCAGTTGATCGGGAGAAGAAGTCATGAATCGAGAAATATTTTCCACATTCATTCGGCGCCAAAAACCTAACATCAAATCTAGTACAAATTAAAAAGAGTCAGAAGATCGTTGTTCGTTGTGTTTACTTCTAAATAAAAAGTTGAGCCATCATTACACAGAGCAGGGGCGGATCTAGAATTTTCCAAGGGGGGGGGGGCTTTTTGACAAAGCCAATATATAGTGACTGGGGGCCTCCCCCCCAAAACATTTTAAAAAATAAGTGTCATTTTCCTCCATTTTGGCGGCCCATTCACTGGCCCTTCTAGGGGATAGCTTGACTTGTCCCCTTTCCTTTTATTTTATATTTTTATTTTTATTTTTTTGTGGGCCAAAAGAGGCAGGAGAGGGGGGGGTCACACCCCTGCAGAGTATTTATCCTGGTTACCATGGTGACACCCTATAGCACAAAAAATAACATTTGAATTATGATCGAATACTTTTACTTTTTACTTAAAAAGTACAATTTACACCAACTACTTTTGTACTTTTACTTAAGTAGATTTTTTTATTGGTACTTTTAAATTTTTTGCCTAATTATCTGTACTTAAGTACAAAAAGTAAGTACTTCATCCACCACTGCTTGAACGCTAGCATATTTATGCTAGCTTTCTTTGTTTGCGCTTCGACGTACAGGGATGGAAAACTCATTCTGTATGAATTTATTTTCTGTTTTTTTTTTTTTTTTTTTTTTGTTTTTTTTTTTAACATATTGAACTAAAACATTCAAGTTAAAAAAAACGCCAAAAATGTCCCACATTCACGCGCCCTGTAAATTTGTCGCATGAATAGTTTTTTAGCATTCACGTTTTTTCTTGGCGGCACGGTGGCGTAGGGGGTAGCACGGTGGCCTCACAGCAAGAAGTTCGTGGGTTCGAGTCCTGGGTGGGGTCCAGGCTTGGAACACTGTCCTTTCTGTGTGGAGTTTGCATGTTCTCCCCGTGTTTGCGTGGGTTTCCTCCGGGTACTCCGGTTTCCTCCCACCCTCCAAAGACATGCATGCTAGGTTGATTGGCCAGTGCCAAATTGCCCCTAGGAATGTGTGGCCTGGCGACCTGTTCGGGGTGTACTCTGCCCTTCGCCTTAAATTGGCTGGGATGGGCTCCGGCACCCCCGCAACCCCAAAAGGAACAGACGGATAAGAAGATGACTGACTGAACCTGTGTTTTATTTGCCTTGCAATTTTGATGTTTTCTCACTAGATGGCACTCTCTAGATATATTGGATTTGTTGGGAAAACAACAACACTGCTCCCATGAAAATGTGTGTGATGCGCACGCTGTTAAAATAAACACTGCGTGTACATATGGAAAGCCATCGAGGCTTGTGTGTGTCTGGCCCCACGACAGACTGGCAACCTGTTCGGGGTGTAACCTGCCCCTCGCCTTGAATCAGTCGGGATGGGCTCTGGTACCCCCCGCAACCCTGTAGGGGATGGACGGACCCGAAGGTGACTGAACCTTTCGGCCAACTCTAGATAGTAGGAGGCTGAAGCCAGTCAGGGTTAGTACCAGTGAAATGAAGGGTACACCCTGAACAGGTCACTAGAGTTTGGCAGGTCTTTAATATTCACAGGACCACCAACTTTACTCCAAGCTCCTCCCCACCCTATTTCCGAGCTAAACCTCGGCCATTTTGCAAAGGATGCTCATTTCAGCCAAGTGCTGCTGAGTATGAAGCGGCCGGGATGGGAATTAGCGCCTCCAAATCCTAGACCATGGTCCTCGCCCGGAAAAGAGTGGAATGCCCCCTGCAGGTCAGGGACAGGGTCCTGCCCCAAGTGGAGGAGTTTAAGCGTCTTGGGGTCTTTATCATGAGTGGGGGAAGGATGGAGCGGGAGATCGACAGGCGGATCGGTGCGGCATCAGCAATAACTAGGACGCTGCATCGGTCCGTCGTGGTAAAGAAAGAGCTGAGCCGAAAAGCAAAGCTCTCGATTTACAAGTCAATCTACGTTCCAACCCTCACCTATGGTCACCAGCTGTGGGTGGTGACCGAAAGAATGAGATCACGGGTACAAGCAACCGAAATGAGGTTCATCCGTAGGGTGGCTGAGCTCTCACTGATTGATATATAAGAGGCAGCTGGGGGCGGAAGAGGGAAGAGCCAGAGCAGAAGCGGCAGCCGGGACACACAGTGGAGAGCCCTCATGTTGAACTATGGGCTGGTGGCGAGGTCGTGTGCTGGCTGACACACCACCGTGCGGCGAGGGCTCCCACTGAACAGAGACATGGGGTGTCCTTCATGGATTCCACCAAGGTTCCCGCAGTCGGCGGTCCAGACGAGTCGGCCCGTAAAGGGCGAACCCGGGATGAAGAATGGGCCCGTAAAGGGTGCAGATGAGGACAAGGAGGTACCGGTGGGCTAAACCCCAACATGTGAACTATTTTAAGGACTACCATTTCAATAGGTTTTAAATAAATAATGTTAAAACTGTTTTTATAGGGCGGCACAGTGGCTTCACAGCATGAAGGTCGTGGGTTTGATTTCCGGGTGGGGACGAGGCTTGGAACACTGTCCTTTCTGTGTGGAGTTTGCATGTTCTCCCTGTGGGTTTTCGGGTACTCCGGTTTCCTCCCACCCTCCAAAGACATGCATGCTAGGTTGATTGGCCGGTACCAAATTGCCCCTAGGAATGAGTGTGTGTGTGGATGGTTGTATGTGTGTGGCCCTGCGACAGACTGGCGACCTGTTTCGGGGTGTACCCTGCCCCTTGCCTTGAATCAGTTGGGATGGGCTCCGGCAGCCCCTGCAACCGCGACGGGATAGACGGATAAGAAGGTGAGTGCCTGACTGTTTTAAGGTGTCCGCCTCTGCTTCTCTGGTGCTCCCTACCGGATCCGGTCACAACTTCATTCCCAAATTTTTTTTTACCAATGCTGTTTTACGTTTTACCCGTTCTTGGATCCTCTCGATCAAAGACAGAACAGCCCTTATAAACCATAAAATATCTTTTTTTTTTAAAGCTGACTGTGCAGTAGTTCCATCATTCCGACCTTTAGTCTCTACAGTATTTCTGTGTCTATTGTTTTCTGGCAACGATTACTGCAGGATTTTTTTTTTTTTTTGCGGCCTCATTAACAAAAGAATGAGCACAAAAGACAAAAATGTTGTACCCCACACAAATTTCCTCTAATAAAATACTATTAACTTTATACTGTACCAACTCTGTAAAACCTCAGATGGCCATAAATGATCTCTTCAAATCCTCTGGAATCTCTAGTCAGTGGGTAATGTATTGTCCGTTGCCCGCTCGTTCGGTTAGAGTTTCCCATTAAATATAATTAATTCAGTATAAAAAAAGTGTGGGGAAACTCCTAACGGGTAGTGTACAACGTGTTTAAGATAAAAGAACGACCGTGTTTAACAACTGTAATCAGAAAGGCTGAGGTGATTAAAAAAATGCTCAATTGGTGAAAAAAAAAAACTGTGCCAAGAAAATACCCCGAACATGCCACCCACGGCTTCTAGATTTAATTTGCTTGAGAGACGAAAATGTTGAGTAAACAGAAAACAACGGGCAGGAACGACCACGATCCGATCTAGAGACGTTGAAACGCTGCCCGAAGAAGGTCGCTCAGATTTTCTGTCGATTTAGCGTTTTTTTTAAATGTCGTTTTAAAAATGAAATTCACAGAAAATCTCATTCAGGGATAGGAGGAGGAGCTCTGCCATCTGGGAGGAGCTGTTGCTGCTCCGAGTCGAGAAAAACCAGATGGGGTGGTTCGGGCATCTTGTTAGAATGCCTCCCAACCCGCACATCCTGGTCGCCCCCATCTCCAATGGATGAGACGGTGGCTCAGTGGTTTGAGCATTCGCCCGCAGGCCGGAAGTTAACCAGAGGTTCGTGGGTTCGCATCCCTATGAATTCACGTCGAGGGTCCTTGGAGAAGACACCTAACCCCCCGTTTCTCCCACCATTGGCGCCGTCATAGGTGGCAGCCTGCTGCGGTGTAATGCAGCAGACAAATTTCCTGATCAGGGATTAATAAAGTATTTTAAAATTAAACTCGGAGGAGACCCGAAAGAATCCTGAGTCATTCCCCTGCCAGCTGTGGGACTTCAGCGGGTTCGGGGTCTGCCTTTTGGTCTCCTCCCGGTGGGACGTGCCCGAAACACCTCACCAGCAAGGCGCTCGGGGGGCATCCTGACCAGATGCCCGAGCCACCCCATCTGGCTACTCTCGACCTGGAGGAGGAGCAGCTAGATAGCGAGCTCCTCGCAGATGGCAGAATTCCTCACCCAATCTCTGAGTCAGAGCCCAGCCACCCTGTAGAGGAAGCTCATTTTGGCCGCTTGTATCCTCGATCTAATTTTTTCGGTCACCACCCACAGCTGGTGACCATAGGTGAGGGTTGGAACGTAGATCGACTTGTAAATCAAGAGCTTTGCTTTTCGGCTCAGCTCTCTCTTTACCACGACGGACCGATGCAGCATCCTAGTTATTGCTGATGCCGCACCGATCCGCCTGTCGATCTCCCGCTCCATCCTTCCCCCACTCGCGAACAAGACCCCGAGATACTTAAACTCCTCCACTTGGGGTGTAGAACACACTTCACTAGAAAACAGGAGAGCATTCCTAACATACTCAGTCTGAACACAAATTTACCATCTTTGTCCATGTGGGTCTTAGGCCCCTCCCTCTTTTCTCCCAATATTAAATACCAAGCATCGTTCATGGTTCAGTTTGAGAACATTCGATAGCAAAGAAAGGATTTTACATTTCTCCCTGCTCATTTAGGATTTAATAGTGCTTTGTGGGAACCCCACCCCGGTTGGCCCGCGTTTTATTCTCAGATAAAAGTTGCGCCGGGAGAAAAATGCCATCTGGGCTGTCTGCCAACGGCTGCCACACACTGAGACGTGATGAGAAACTTAGTGGGAGAGGTGGGAGGGGAGAGAGAGAGAGGTGAGGAGAGGCGAAAGGCTCTCGAGGTGCCACTTCCATGGAGACGCAGCTGGCCAAAAAGACTTCCATCAGTAGATGGACAAAAGGTGAGGAAGCTCTCTACTGCTTCATTACTCACCCAGCGGCCTCCGCCCGAGCGCCCAGATCTGTTTCTGCGAGCCGTCAGCGAAGGCGGCTCTAATCAACATCTCCAGTAATGAGTGATGTTGAGCATAAATCCTTTTCTCAAGGGGGCTCGATGTGTTGCACTTGGCTCCGTTGTCTTGGTAATAGGCATCTCTGAATATGCAGCAATCTGTTTTCGCTTTTGCTGAATCCTCTTTTCTTTTATGAGGAAATGAACCTTAAATTGCGCGTGTTTTCCAGAGCCGTGCTTTGTGTTTCTTGGAAACACAATCATTGGTCGTGACCTTTACGAGTCTGTCAGCTCCAGCTAGAAAATCCATTTCTGTAAGGGGAAGATGGGAATCTTGGAGCTTGTTGGATTGGTTTTTCTCTCTATTTAATCAGAACAAATAAGAAGAACACTACATGTGTTTGAACGACGGAGAAATCACAACACAACCCTGAGAGCTGGTCGTCATGGTAACAAAAACACTTCTTCAAACATGAGCCGTCACAGATAACATTTCTAAACATAGATACCAATGAGAACTTTAAGGTTTTTTTTTCTGTTCTGTTCCGTCGTCTTCTGCTTATCACCCTGGCTGCATCCTCCAGCTCACTCGGAAGGATCCTGAGTTGTTCCCCGGCCAGCTGTGAGACATAGTCTCTCCAGCGGATCCGGGGTCTGCCTCTTGGTCTCCACCCAGTGGGACGTGCCCAAAACACCTCACCAGCGAGGCGCTCAGGTGGCATCCTGACCAGATGCCTGAACCACCCCATCTGGCTTTTCTCAAACTGGAGGAGGAGCGGCTCGACACCAAGCTCCTCCCAGATGGCAGAGCTCCTCACTCCATCTCTGAGCGAGAGCCAAGACACCCTGCAGAGGAAGCTCATTTCGGCCGCTTGTATCCGTGATCTCATTCTTTTGGTCACCACCCACAGCTGGTGACCATAGGTGAGGGTGGGAACGTAGATCAACTTGTAAATCGAGAGCTTTGCTTCCGAGACAGACTGGCGACCTGTTCGAGGTGTACCCTGCCTCTCGCTTGAAATCAGCCGGGATATGCTCCGGTACCCCCATGACCCTGTTGGGAATAAGCGGGTCAGAAGACAAAACAAAAAAAAATTTTTGTTCTGTTGAACAAGAGTCACAACCCTTAACCGTCTATCCCTTTCGGGGGGTGCCAGAACCCATCCTGGTGGATTCGAGGCAATATCATGATGCCCCTCTCCTACTGTCAGAGGGACAGTAGGAGATGTTACCAATCACCCTGATTAGGGTCACCTGAGGATGATTCATGATTCCACACATCTGTGAACCCTGCCATCTATTTAAGGGCAACCATCCCGGACTTCCATGTCGGGTTATACCCTCCCTTCCAGACAGGTCCCCCTGGTTGCCTGACCATGAACACATTCTGACAATAACCTTTTGCCATGCCACTGAAACTTTGTTTTTCTTTTCACAGTATTAATGGACTGCCAAATTTAAATAAATCATGTTTTCTGTCTGCAATAGGGTGCTCCTCTTTCCACCTGCACACTGTTTCATGACAGGCGAGAGGCAGGGTACACTCCAAATAGGTCGCCAGTCTGTCACAGGGCCACATACACACTCACTCCTATGGGCAATCATGTAGTGGCCAATCAACCTAACACGCATGTTTTTGGAGGGTGGGAGGAAACCAGAGTCCCTGGAGAAAACCTGCACATGCATGGGGAGAACATGCAAACTCCACATAGAAAGACCAGTGTTCCAAGCCTCGTCCCCACCCGGGACTTGAACCCGGGACTTCACCCACCCGGAAGGATCCCGAGTCATTCCCCAGCCAGCTGTGAGAAATAGTCTCTCCAGCGGGTCCGGGGTCTGCCTCTCGGTCTCCTCCTGGTGGGACGTTCCCGAAACACCTCACCAGCGAGGCGCTCGGGAGGCATCCTGACCAGATGCCTGAACCACCCCATCTGGCTTCTCTCGACCTGGAGGAGGAGGAGCGGCTCGACACCGAGCTCCTCCCACATGGCAGTAGTTCTCACCAGATCTCTGAAGTGAGAGCCCAGCCACCCTGCGGAGGAAGCTCATTTCAGCCGCTAGTATCCGTGATCTCATTCTTTCGGTCACCACCGAAACCACCACGTAGATCGACATTCACTTCTACGGGCAATCATGTAGCGACCAATCGAAATAACATGCATGTTTTTGGACGGTGGGAGGAAACCGGAGTACCCGGGGGAAACCCGCACATAAACGGGGAGAACATGCAAACTCCACATACGTAGAAAGGCCAGTGTTCCAAGCTTTGTGCCCACCTGGGACTTGAACCCATGACCTTCTTGCTGTGAGGCCACCGTGCCGCCATGTTGTTCGACATTTAGACGTTAAATAGATCAAAGAAACCAAACAATGGGGTACAAACTTTTTTGACCATATTTTGCTGCTTATTTTCATGTTAATTTTCAGCATCTTTTTGACTTCATGCGCACTTTGTTTTTTTCAGTGTAAGAAAAAGACTATTTTTTGGGGGGGAGGGGGCAGGGGGCTTTAAGGAGAGGCGGCAAAAAAATGTCAAACAGCAGAAACCTGATGTTCAAACGTTTTCAGAAACTCTTGTTTTATTGAAATGTTTCTTTCAGCTGCAGCCAATGAGGAAGTAGAGCAGGAGTAAACCCACTGATCCCCCCCTCCGTACCCCCAACATTCAAACTTCCAATCACTAAAAAAAAAAAAGAGCTGCTTGGCTCAAAGAGAAGTAAATGAACTGATCATTTAACATGTAATAAATTCACTGGAACACCGGCTCGTAAATCATTACCTTAAGCCTCTTTGCTCCGGAGTTTTCGGCTTTAATTTGCCCTCCTTCCCCCAAAAGTTTAGAGAAACTTATCGAGAGCATTGTTCTTCCTGCCAGCTCTCTTGGGATATTTAGTTTTATTTCGAGGCCTGCGGCTGCTCGGCAGGAGGAGGGTTTAAAGGTATTTATGAGGCTGTCCTTAAACAACCTCTTTTTTTTTTTTACATCAGTGGTTTGACTAATGCTTGTGACAGGAAACTTCACGTTGGCAGCGCCAATGAAGAACTTGTCTGCGTGACTGATTCTTGTCGTGACGGCTGCCAAGCCGACGTGCATTAAATATAGCGACTTTAAATCAACTGATTGCTCCGACAGAAAGACAAAGTTTTTGGGAACTACCTCAACAAACAGGCCGTTAATAATTCTGCCAAAAAGATGTCATTAAGAGCAAATCTTTAGTTGTTGCTTTGGTTTTTGTAGGTCATACTAATCTGTCCTGTAACGGTGGATCTGTTCAAATCTCTAACATGTGCTTCTTTCAACTCGGAGAATTTTGATTATTCTACAATGTCTTTTTGTTTGAATGAAGAAAAAAAAAAAAAACTTTCTCTGTTGGAATTGTGTTTGAATTTGAGTACGATCAAGAACCAGCAGGGTATCAAAGACGAGGTTCACGGGCAAAAATCAGGCCGTCAGAAAATCCCGCGTGGTCCACAAAAGGAAATGAGTCAGTATGAAAAATAATTTAAAGGACTTGAAAAAAAAAACCAAAATACAACTATTTATGTATTTTTGTACTTTAGTTTTACTTTTCAAACCTTTCCATTTTGTCGTCTTCCACTAAACCGGGGCCGGGTCGCAGGGGCAACAGCCTCAGACGGGAAGGCCAGGCTGCCTGGCTGCTTCCTCCAGCTCACCAGGAAGGATCCCAAGTCGTTCCCCAACCAGCTGTGAGACATAGTATGTCCGGTTGGTCCGGGGTCTGCCTCTTGGTCTCCTCCCGGTGGGACGTGCCCAAAACACCTCACCAGCGAGGCACTCAGGGGGCATCCTGATCAGATGCCCAAACAACCCCATCTGGCTCCTCTTGACCTGAAGGAGGAGCGGCTCGACACCGAGCTCCTCCCAGATGGCAGAGCTCCTTACCCGATCTCTGAGTGAGAGCCCAGCCACCCTGCGAAGGAAGCTCAATTTGGCCACTTGTATCCACGATCTCATTCTTTCGGTCAACACCCACAGCTGGTGACCATAGGTGAGGGTTAGAACGTAGATCGACTTGTAAATCGAGAGCTTTGCTTCAGAGACAGACTGGCGACCTGTTCGGGGGTTTACCTTGCCTCGGGGGGTGCCGGAACACATCCTGGCGGATTCGAGGCAATGTCATGATACCCCTCTCCTGCTGCCAGAGGGAGCCCTGGATGTTCCCAATCACCCTGATTAGGGTCACCTGAGGATGATTCCTGATTCCACACATCTGTGGACCCCGCCATCTATTAAAGAGCAATCATTTGGACTTTCTTGTCGGGTCTTACCATCCCTTCCAGCCAGGTCTCCCTGACCAAGAACACATTCTGACAATAACCTTTTGCCATGCTACTGAAACATTGGTTAAATGCTTTCTATTCTGTTGTCTTCCGCTTATCTGGATCGGGGGCAACAGCGTCAGATGGGAAGCCATGGCTTCTCTCACCCCGGCTGCATCCTCCAGCTCATCGATCCCGACTCGTTCCCTGACCAGCTGTGATACTTGGTCTCTCCAGCGGGTCCGGGGTCTGTCTCTTGGTTTCCTCCCGGTGGGACATGCCCAAAACACGTTGCCCGCGAGGCGCTCGGGGAGCATCCTGACCAAATGCCCGAACCACCCCATCTGGCTTTTCTCCATCTGGAGGAGGAGCAGCTCAACACCGAGCTCCTACAAGATGGCAGTACTCCTCAGCAGATCTCTGAGTGAGAGCCCGGCCACCCTGCGGAGGAAGCTCATTTCAGCCGCTTGTATCCTTGGTCTCATTCTTTTGGTCACCACCCACAGCTGGTTACCATGGTGAGGGGAGGAACGTACACTCAACAAAAATATAAACGCAACACTTTTGTTTTTGCTCCCATTTTTCATGAGATGGACTTAAAGATCCAAAATTCATTCCAGATACACAATATCACCATTTCTGTCAAACATTGTTCACAAATCTGTCTAAATGTGTGATAGTGAGCACTTCTGCTTTGTTGAGATAATCCATCCCACCTCACAGGTGTGCCACATCAAGATGCTGTTCTGACATCATGATTAGTGCACAGGTGTCCCTTATACTGCCCACAATAAAAGGCCACCCTGAAATGTGCATTTTGTTTTTGCTTTATTGGCGGTCTGGGCACTCAGAACCAGTCAGTATCTGGTGTGACCACCATTTGCCTCATGCAGTGCAACACATCTTCGCATAGAGTTTATCAGATTGTCTATTGTGGCCTGTGGAATGTTGGTCCACTCCTCTTCAATGGCTGAGCGAAGTTGCTGGATATTAGTGGGAACTGGTGCACGCTGTCGTATACGCCGGTCAAGCACATCCCAAACATGTTCAATGGGTGACATGTCCGGTGAGTATGCTGGCCATGCAAGAACTGGGACATTTTCAGCTTCCACGAATTGTGTACAGATCCTTGCAACATGGGGCCGTGCATTATCTTGCTGAAACATGAGGTGATGTTCATGGATGTATGGCACAACAATGGGCCTCAGGATCTCATCACGGTATCTCTGTGCATTCAAAATGCCATCAATAAAATGCACCTGTGTTCTTCGTCCATAACAGATGCCTGCCCATACCATAACCCCACCACCACCATGGGCCACAACCGTGACATCAGCAAAGCGCTCACCCACACGACGCCACACACGCTGTCTGCCATCTGCCCTGAACAATGTAAACCGAGATTCATTCGTGAAGAGAACACCTCTCCAACGTGCTAGACGCCATTGATTGTGAGCATTTGCCCACTCAAGTCTGTTACGGCGACGATCTAGAGTCAGGTTAAGACCCCGATGAGGACAACGAGCATGCAGTTGAGCTTCCCTGAGACGGTTTCTGACATTTTGTGCAGAAATTGTTTGGTTATGCAAACCAATTGTTCCAGCAGCTGTCTGAGTGGCTGGTCTCAGACGATCTCGGAGGTGAACCTGCTGTATGTGGAGGTCCTGGGCTGGTGTGGTTACTCGTGGTCTGCGGTTGTGAGGCCGGTTGGATGTACTGCCATATTCTCTGAAACGCCTTTGGAGAAGGCTTATGGTGGAGAAATGAACATTCAATGCACGAGCAACAGATCTGGTTGACATTCCTGCTGTCAGCATGCCAATTGCACGCTCCCTCAATGCTTGTGGCATCTGTGGCATTTTGCTGTGAGACAAAACTGCACATTTCAGGGTGGCCTTTTATTGTGGGCAGTATAAGGGACACCTGTGCACTAATTATAATGTCGGATCAGCATCTTGATGTGGCACACTTGTGAGGTGGGATGGATTGTCTCAGCAAAGCAGAAGTGCTCACTATCACACATTTAGACAGATTTGTGAACAATGTTTGAGAGAAATGGTAATATTGTGTATCTGGAATGAATTTTTGATCTTCAAGTCCATCTCATGAAAAATGGGAGCAAAAACAAAAGTGTTGCGTTTATATTTTTGTTGAGTGTAGATCGACTTGTAAATCGAGAGCTTTGTTTTTCAGCTCAGCTCTTTCTTTACCACGACGGACCGACTAATTTTCAACCAGAAAAATGAAGAATTCTTTCTTTTGTTGATTCATCTTTTGAACGTGTTGGGGGGGGGCTGCGGGGTGCAGGACGTTACCCCGTATAGTAACAGGCGAGAGGCGGGGTTATAATAATAATGCATTGTATTTTTATAGCACTTTTCAGGACTCTCAAAGACGCTTCACACATGCGTTATTCATTCACTCCACACCAAGTACTGGTAAACTACTGTTGTAGCCACAGCTGCCCTGGGGCAAACTGATAGAAGCGCGGCTGGCATTTTGCGCCATCGGCCCTTCTGACCAGCACCAACCAATCACACACACCCCATCCAGAATAGGCAATGTGGATGAAGTGTCTTGTCCAAGGACACAGCGACAAGTTGATCTAAATGACCATCCCACTGTGGCACCTGGGGTTCCGGTGGTCTCCCATCCAAGTAGTGCCCAAGCCCATTATGCTTAGCTTCTGAGGTACACCCTGAACAGGTCGCCAGTCTGTTGCGGTGCCTCACATAAAAAGACAAGTCAAGAAATTTGTGTGTCTGCTTTGACCAAAAAATGTCTTTGGATCATCGTTCCAGACTTTTGATCAAAAAACGATTTGATTATTTAGGTATTCTAGGAAAGATTTCAAAGTCTCTTCTTTTGACGATCGAGACATTCTAACTTCTATTTCTAGATTGAAGTTGAATCATCTCAAGTTTTTTTTTTTTTTGTGAAGCTTTTTTCAGGATTTCATTTATTTCCGGGCGGCACGATGTGGGTAGCACAGTGGTATCACAGCAAGAAGGTTGTGGGTTAGAGTCCTGGGTGGCGATGAGGTTTGGAACACTGGTCTTTCTGTGTGGAGTTTGCATGTTCTCCCTTTGTATATGTGAGTTTCTCCAGGTCCTCCAGTTTCCTCCCACCCTCCAAAAACAAGCATGTTAGGTTGATTGGTCACTACATTATTGCCCCTAAGAGTGTGTGTGTATGGTTGTATGTGTGTCGCCTCGCGACAGACTGGTGACCTATTTTGGGTGTACCTGCCCTCATCTCAAATCAACCCCCGCCCCTCGCAAGGTATAGACCAGGCATGGGCCAACTACGGCCCGCGGGCCACAGGTGGCCAGTTAAACGTTTAAATCCGGCCTGCTGAATGTTGAAAAATTTTAAAGAAATGAACCTTAATGTTTTTTTCTGCAATTTTGATGTTTTCTCACTAGATGGCGCACTCTAGATATATTGGGTTTGTTGAGAAAACAACAACACTGCTCCCATTAAAATGTGTGTGTCTCTGTGATGTGCACGCTGTTGAAATAAACAGTGTGCACAGATATAGAAAGCCATCGGGGCCAACACACGCACATAAACAAGCGTGTTAGATGTTAAAACAAGCAAAATGTTACATCAAGCGCTTAGATTTCAAACCTAGCGCCGCTACATGCGCGTTTTTAAGCGCTATCGCGCTAGATTTGAAATTTAACGCTATTCATGTAACATTTAGCGTGCTTGTTTATTATTTATTTTTATTTTGTGTGCTGCACTCTTACACCACAGCAGGCTGCCACAACGACGTCAATGGTGGGAGAAACAGTGGATTATGTGTCTTCTCCAAGGACCCTAGACGTGCTCTCAGTGGGATTCAAATCTGCGAACTTTTGGTTGACATCCAGTCTGTGGACAAACGCTCTAACCACTGAGCTACCGTGTCCGTAGTGTGCCATCTAGCGCACCATTCTATCGGTCCAGTCTAGCGGTTACCAAAGCATGCCATCCACCTGCTCCTTTTCCGATCCCTTTGTCAAATGTTGGAACACAATGTGGCCCGCGAATCAAAAAGTTTGCCCACCCCTGGCATAGACGGTTAAGAAGGTGACCGAATGACTGATTCACTTCCCAAATCTAGAGAAATAAGAGTTGTCGTGAATCACTTTGGGAGGACTTATGAGGTCACAGTTTTACACTCGGTAGTACTTCGTTTTTTTTTTTTTTTTTACTGTATTTGGTTCATTTTCATAAAACTGTAAACAAGTCTGTGCGACAAAAAACGCAATAAAATTGCCATAAACCTGGTGTTAAAAAAAAAAAAAAGCGAGAAAAACTAGGACTCGGCTTTCGGGGAAACGTCGGAAAAGGTTTAGAATTTAAAGGCATCAGTCGTCGGTGATGGTTTGGGTTTTTTTTTTTTTTTTTTTTTGGTGGGGGTACCTCATTAATGGTGAACGGACATTTCAGCCACGGACATTTGAAGAACTGCAACCTGGGCGCAACTGTTTATTTACGATAAAAAAAATTTTAAATGACTAAAAGCACAATAAAAATTTTTGCACGATTAAAAAATTTTAAGACTAAAAGCAATTTTTCTGTAGTGCAACTGTTTATTTACGATAAAATTTTTACATAAAATATCAGAATATCACAATTTTCTACATAAAATAGGTTTTTGGCTCAAATGTCCGTGGCTGAAATGTCCTAGAACCCTCATTAATCTAACTGTGAAACTTTCTGTAGACCACAGTCCACTGGGGTCAAATGTGAGGCCGGGGCAGACCGAGGACCTGGTTGGAACTGTTAGAATGATGGATTATTCTACAGAGCAGAAAATTCTGGAGGAAATCCTGTTTGAGTCCTCCAGATATTTGTGGCTGGGATGGATGTTCACCTTTCAGTGGGACGATAACCTGAGGCTAACTGAGAGGGAACGGTCTAACCGAGCCGACTGAAAGATGGATGTTCAGCAGCAGAAGCTCTCAGACTTCATGGAGTCGGGTTTCAGTCGCTCGACGTCGTGAGATTAAAACAATATACGCTGACTTTCAGATTGAATTTCATTGGACGTTTCTCCACATAGGAATTTGACAAATACATTTTTACATCCATTTTTTTTTTTACTACAGTTCAACTACCGTAATTTCACGGCCACCGTACAAAAAAGCGCAGTCTCAGTCACACACCGCCTTACAACAACACACACGCACGCATGCAAATGTGTGTATTAAAAAATAGATCGGGAGCAAAACTGAGTTTGGTTGTTCTTTATTTAAGTAGTAACGATACTAAACAAACACATTACCGGTAATAGTCTTTATTCAAATCCATCAAAGTCCTCATCCTCTGTTTCAGAGCAGGTCCACTTCGCTCCTCACTGTCAAAGTCACTGTCTGTACTGTGCGGCTCCTCAGAAAGGATACCAGCTTTTGAGAAAGCTCGGATAACAGTACCAGCAGACACGTTAGTCCAAGCATCTACAATCCATTGGCAAACTGTAGCGTAACTCGCCCGGCGCTGCCTTCCACCCTTCGTGAAACTGTGGTCTCCTTCGGTCATACATCGCTCCCACGCCGCTCACACTTCACTCTTTAACGTTCTCATGCCTTTTCTTTCAGGTCCGCCTCGCGGGCACGGCGTTTTCTTTTAGGTCCGCTTTTTCTCACGAGCGCCGCGTTTTCTTTTAGGTCTGCTTTTTCTCACACACAAGGCGCACCGCACAAAAAGGCGCACCGCTCATTTTGAAGAAAATTTGAGACTTTTAGGTGCGCCTTATGGCCGTGAAATTACGGTACTTTGACAAATTTTGATGTTCTGTCGGTATTTTGTAAAAGTAACAAAAAAAGTGTTTCATTAAATATATTTGAAGGTTTTTTTTTGTTTTTTTTAATAAAACACCAATCGAAGGTATGAGATTTCGATTTACAAGTCGATCCCTCCCACCCATCCTCATCCCTTCCCAACCTCACCTATGGTCACCAGCTGTGGGTGGTGACCGAAAGAATGAGATCGCGGGTACAAGCGGTCAAAATGAGCTTCCTCCACAGGGTGGCTGGGCTCTCACTCAGAGATCGGGTGAGCAGTTCTGCCATCTGGGAGGAGCTCAGTGACGAGCCGCTCCTCCTCCAAGTCGAGAGGAGCCAGATGAGGTGGTTCAGGCATCTGGTCAGAACGCCTCCCGAACGCATTTCTGGAAGGAGGAAACCTACAGGGGGAGAACATGCATACTCCACACAGAAACACTAGCGATTCAAGCCTCGACATTCACTTTGGGATTTGAAACTTGACCTTCTTGCTGTGAGGCCACCATGCCGCCCGCATCTTTTGTTTCCTGTATGTTATTTTCACAATCATTCGTTTTCTCCTATGGGCCCCTTTTGACATCTGAAGGGCCCATTTTTGGCCCCTGAACATTCAGTTTGACACTCTAATACATTTTTAGGGTAAAAAATGAGATCGAACATTTAATAGCAGCAATCCAAACCAATGGGGGTCTTGTTTGCAGACGATCGTCTTAACACGGACACTATTGACATTTTTTAAAAAAATATTTCCATCCAAATCAGATCAAAATGAAAAAGGATAAAAAATTTGTTCAAAAAAGTATTTCCAAATAATCAACAAATCTAAACGATGAGCAAAACATTATCAATAACGTTCATGATGACATCATATTTTCCAGCCACGCCCCTTTTATTACTCATTTACATATGAACACACCCACCGCCACAAAACAAGAACATTATTTTTTGTTCAAACATTACGTGTCCATTTTTTCACCTTCACCTGTGAAAATATTCGATATTTACATTGGAGAGGCTGAAAATGAAACGAGCAAGAACACCTCCTGATTTGCCCCACCTCCACCCGTTGCCCCAGTACACCTTGACACCATCACCCCACTGCCTCTTAAAGGCTGCTTCCCCCATGCTCCCTCACCAGTACTTGAATTTATTTGACTCCCCGCCTTGACTCTTTCCCAGCTTCTCCTTCTTTTGGCATTTCCCTTCAGGGGGCGCCACAGCAAGTCAGTTTCTACCACCCAACCCTATCTCCTGAATCCTCTTTGGTCACACCAACTATCTTCATGTCTTCCTTCACTGTATCCATGACCCTCCTCTTTGGTCTTTCCTGGTGGTTCCAAAACCTCTAACATGTGCTGTTCCTCTGATCCTGTCCATCCTGGTCACTCCCAGAGAGATCCTCAGCATCTTCATCTCTGCTACCTCCATCTCTGCTTCCTGTCTTCTCCTCAGTGCCGCTATTTCTTGACCAGTGTTTTCCAACCAGTGGTCCGCGGCATACTAGTGTACCGTGAGAGGTCGTCAGGTGGGCCGTGGGGAATGATCCTATTTCCCCTCATATGGTGATCGTGATCTACCGGTAGCTCGAAAAGATTATTTTGGTTGATCACACGGTGTTTGTGTAAAAAATGGATTAAAGCGTATTTATTTATGTTAATTTTTATGAAATCTTGTCTTTTATTTAGAGACAGGCAGGGGTGTCTTAAAATAGGTTGTTTACTGTAACCATAGCAACCCACTCTTCTTCTCTGCTTTTTTGTTGCGAGCTGTTGTCCATCTCTCCTTAAAACTACCCCACCTAGTGGATGGTATTTTCTACATGTTTTTGAGACATTATAAGAACATTTAGGTTGCGTTTTAAAACAGAAAAATTTTAGATTCTACTTAAATCTCACATTTTCTGTGAGACATGAAAGAGGTAAAAGTTTCTATTGCATTCTGGGTAAATCTTCTGATAGGCTCCTTGTCTGGAACCAAACACGATGATATGGGTTAAAAGAAAGGTGCAAAACTTTCAAAAGTGCACAGAATAACAAAGCGCTCATTATTACACATGGTTGTTATGATATTGTGTTTGATTAAATCATTTAAGTTTGAAAAAGAATAGTTTTTAATCATTTTTGGTGTTATGCATCAAGATTTTTTTTTGATGGAAAAACGTACCTTGACATGAAAAAGATTGAAAAACACTGTCTCTAGACCAATCAGCATGGCCGCTCTCACCACGGTTTTGTACACTTTTTCTTTCATTTTAACTGAAACTCTTCCATCACACATCACACCTGATACTTTCCTCCACCCGTTCCAGCCTGCAAGCACACACTTCTTCACCTCTTTTCCACACTCTCCATTGCTCTGGACTGTTGATCCTAGATACTTAAAATCTTCCACCTTCTTTCTCTCTTCTCCCTGTAACCTCACTTTTTCATTTGGATCCCTCTCATTCACACACATGTACTCTGTCTTACTCTGACTAATCTTCAAACCTCCACCTCTCCAGCTTTTCCTCCTCCTCTTTACTCCTCTCACTACAGCGATGTTGGAATATTTTTTACCCTGACTGTTTTGAGGGGGCTTCTTCTTGTTTTGCTTTTCCCTTCCAGCTCTGAGGACACCTTTTGGTCCCCGATCAGAACCACATGATAACATAATTTGACCGAAATATAAGAATTTGTGCACATTTACATCATTTTTTCTGCATTTTTTATGATAAATTGTGTTGATAATTAATAATAAAAACTCCATATATTTATCACTTTTTTGTATTCAGTGAAGAAATTTATGTGAATGTTTTTTTTTTGAAGTACATCGAAGTGAATTGAATTAGAAGTAAATGATTTCAAGATAGTTCTCGGTCTGGTTTTTGTTACGACCTCCAAATAAATGCCATGTGTAGAAAGCAGAAGCCATTAAACGGACTCAGATGGGGTTGTATTAGAAATTTTATCTCTAAAAATGTGGTTGTCATCAGAAACATTTTCTGAAGCTGGTGACAAAGAGTCCGACACTTATTTGATTAAAATTTAAAGATAAATCAGATTCTAAAACGGCCTGCGATTCTTTGATTTTTTTATTGGAGTCCAGTAAAAAGTTGTTAATATTAAATATAAATCTGAAAGACCCCCGCATGACATATCTGTTAGACGTTTCTACTGGTTTTGATCAAATTGATCAAATCTGTGAGCAAATGGTTTTAAAAAAAACGATACGTTGAATAAATGTAAATATTTTTTTGGCCTGAAACACACTTTATTTTAACACACACACACAAAAAAAAAGAATTACTCTATTCATCACATCCATGCTGCACTCCTTACACCGTAGCAGGCTGCCTTGACTACGCCAATGGTGGGAGAAACGGGGGGTTAGGTGTCTTCTCCAGTGACCCTAGATGTGCTCTCTGTGGGACGCCGACCCGCGAACGCTCTAACCACTGAGCTGCCGTCTTCTCCCTTTGTGAGTCAGTCAGTCACCTTCTTAACCATCTATCCCTCATGGAGTTGCAAGTGCTGGAGCCCATCCCGGCTGATTTAAGGCTTGGGGCAGGGTACACCCCGAACAGGTCGCCAGTCTGTCGCATACGACCATACACATTCATTCATGGGGTCAATGATGTAGCGGCCAATCAATTTAACATGCATGTTTTTGGAGGGTTGGAAGAAACCCACACATACATGGGTAGAACATGCAAACTCCACACTGAAAGGCCAGTATTCAAAGCCTCATCCCCACCTTGGACTTGAACCCCGACCTTCTTGCTGTGAGGCCACTGTGCTACCCTCTGCGCCACTGTGTCACCCAATAGAAATGTGACCAAAAAATAAATAAAAAGGAAAGAAATATTGATTTAATTTTTGGCCCACATCACCCAGTCATACCCAGTCATACCCGGTCATACCCGGTCATACCCAGTCATACCCGGTCATACCTGGTTATACCCGGTCATACCAGGTTATACCCAGTCATACCCAGTCATACCCGGTCATACCCAGTCATACCCGGTCATACCCAGTCATACCCGGTCATACCCAGTCATACCCAGTCATACCCAGTCATACCCGGTCATACCTGGTTATACCCGGTCATACCTGGTTATACCCAGTCATACCCAGTCATACCCGGTCATACCCAGTCATACCCGGTCATACCCGGTCATACCTGGTCATACCAGGTTATACCCAGTCATACCCGGTCATACCCGGTCATACCCAGTCATACCCGGTCATACCCAGTCATACCCGGTCATACCCAGTCATACCCAGTCATACCCAGTCATACCCGGTCATACCTGGTTATACCCAGTCATACCCAGTCATACCCGGTCATACCCAGTCATACCCGGTCATACCTGGTTATACCCAGTCATACCCAGTCATACCCGGTCATACCCAGTCATACCCGGTCATACCCGGTCATACCTGGTCATACCAGGTTATACCCAGTCATACCCGGTCATACCCGGTCATACCCAGTCATACCCGGTCATACCCAGTCATACCCGGTCATACCCAGTCATACCCGGTCATACCTGGTTATACCCAGTCATACCCAGTCATACCCGGTCATACCTGGTTATACCCAGTCATACCCAGTCATACCCGGTCATACCCGGTCATACCCAGTCATACTTCCAGTACCAAAGTGTTGTCTCGATAGGTGCCAAGTGTACGATAGGTGGGTTTAAAGCACGTGTGTGTTTAAACTTATTTTATTTGAGAAGAAAAGACTTTGAAAAAAACGTTTTCTTGAAAAGTTAAGTTTTTCTTACAAAAACCAGAAACATTGCATCCAATTTATTAAAAGTATTTTTTTTAATTTGACTTATTTTGTGGTTTAAAAAAAGCAGAAAAAAAGTTTGTTTTGGTCATTTTTATACAAATGATGTAATATTCACTCTGTTTAGAAATAAAATATAAAAAAATGATTATATCTGTATTGTTTTTAATCTTTTCTCTTGTTCCACAAAAAAAAGAAAACCTGATGCAAAAATGATCAGATTTTTTATATTCATTTTGTGTTGAAAAGTAAAAAAAAAAAACTAGTCATTTTGTCCACTTTGTGTTTGTGTGTGTGTGTGTGTGTGTGTGTGTGATGCTGCTTTCCAAGTTCATCATTCAGAAGTCCAGGTCCCACAGTCATGTAATCATAGGACACACACATATTCCCAAGCACTTAAACCCTCTCAAACACACTCTTTCTTAATAAATACTGAAATGAAATCAAAATCACACACAAAACACTGCACACGTGCATCAAAATTTATAGAACCCCACACTTCTACCCACCCCTCCACTTCCCAAACCCCGCCCCCATTATCTTTGAACCTCTAGCTACTGTCTCTTTAACTGAGTTAAAAATAAGCATCTGGCCTGATGCTGCGAAGAAATAATAACTGGGGATCACTCCTCACCAGAAGTCGGCCTGCCCATGACTGTAGAGGCCAAAATTCTTGTCCCGTCACGAGGGGGTCAATTGACCACCACTACCTGAAAGCCTGTGGAGGTGTCTCGAGACACCAGGCCTTTTGCTTGAGTTATTAAAACTAGACACTTACGAGTCGTTTGGAAGGCACTAAACACTCGGAGACTAGGACTAGGAGACTCTGAATCACAAAAATGACTCTGCTCCTCAGTGTGCAGGTCAGATAGAGGTGTCAGATGACTCTTTCTGGGGTACACAGGAGGTTGAGAAAATCATGCAGCTTCTAGTGTTAATTGTTTTTAAAAGTGGTCTTGGGCCTTCTCATTTATCTGACCTCCTTGTGAAGTACGACCCCTCACGGACCCTGAGGTCCTCTGATACTGGTCTTTTAGTAATAAATAAAATAAAATGTTAGAACAAAAACCCACGTTGAGGCATCTTTCCAGCCTCATTTTATTAAGACAGGAAGCAGAGATGAAGATGCTGAGGATCTCTCTGGGAGTGAACAGGATGGACAGGATCAGAGGAACAGCACATGTTAGAGGTTTTAAAGTCAGAGAGGTCAGACTGAGATGGTTTGGACATGTGCAGAGGAGAGAGAGAGTACATCGGAAGAAGGATGCTGGATTTGGAACCACCAGGAAAGAGGACTAGAGGAAGACCAAAGAGGAGGTTCATGGATACAGTGAAGGAAGACATGAAGATAGTTGACGTGACCGAAGAGGATGCAGCAGATAGGGTTAGATGGAAGAAACTGACTTACTGTGGCGCACCCTGAAGGGGAATGCCAAAAGAAGAAGAAGACATCTTTCCAGTATCATGGTCCTCACTTGTGGAACAGCCTGCCAGAGGACCTCAGGGCCGCAGAGTCTGTTCATGTTTTTAAGAAGAGGTTGAAAACCATTTTTAACTTGATTTTTATTTTTGTTTGAGATGTTTTTATGTATTTATTGATATCTGTTTCTTCATCTATTTATGTTTACACTTTTTTATTTTTCTGATTTAGTTTTAAGATTGTTTTCTTGAACAGTTTTTAACCTGGTTTACTAGTTTTATCTATTTTATTGTTTTATTCCAGTGGGGGTCGGACCGGCCTCGGTCGTGTGGGCCTCTCACTTCAGCTAGGTGGCTTTTTAGGTTGTACGTCAAACTTAAGATCAGGCCGAAATTCAGCTCAATCGTGCTTTTGTTTGCTCTGTATCGTACTATAAGTACGAGAAGTGATTTGTTGCTCCTGACCAGTAATCAGACGGTCGAATGAGTTTCTGGCACGTTTGAAATTTTGTGGCGACACGGCACTTGGCGCCGAGTTCTCCTGATTGTTCGGTTCTGACGTCACTATGTTGCACATGAACCCAAAAATATAACTTCTGTCAACAGCAACAGTTGTAGAACATGCTCTGTTTAATTTTGTTGATACAGTCCAAGTGGTTCACTCGCAGCAGACTATTAAATGTAGCACGCTTAAACCGTGAGGCTCAAATCGTTCGTTCGTTCGTCATCTTCCGCTTGTTCCGGGGTCGGGTCGCGGAGGCAACAGCCTCAAACGGGCAGCCCAGGCCTCTCTCTCCCCGGCTGCATCCTCCAGCTCACCCAGAAGGATCCCAAGTCATTCCCCGTCCAGCTGTGAGACATAGTCTCTCCAGCGGGTCCGGGGTCTGCCCCTTGGTCTCCTCCCGGTGGGACGTGCCCGAAACACCTCGCCGGCAAGGCGCTCGGGGGACATCCTGACCAGATGCCCGAACCACCTCATCTGGCTCCTCTCGACCTGGAGGAGGAGCGGCTCGACACCGAGCTCCTCCCGGATGGCAGAGCTCCTCCCTCGATCTCTGAGTGAGAGCCCAGCCACCCTGCGGAGGAAGCTCATTTCGGCCGCTCAAATCAAACGTGATTTAATCGCACAATGTGGATGGATTTGAAAAGTTTTGAAATCACACAACGAATGCCCAGCTTAAGACACACACACACACACACACACACACACACACACACACACACACACACACATACATATACTCACACAAACACACTCAAGCACTCTTACACACTCACAGAGTCATCCATACACAAACACACACCCCTTACAAACTCACTCACAAACTCTCTCACACACATTTACGTGCATGCACACACACATACAGTTACACTCAAACACGTACACAATCACACACACTAACACTTTCTCTCTCAGACACACACACTCAGACACACACCTGACCTGGAAGTTAGAGTGCAGTGACTCTGAGGTGTGTGTAACGGGCCTCTGGAACGTCTCGCTTTGCATTCCAGCTTTGGGTGGGAGGGGGAGGGGGGCAAGAGCAGAGAGAGAATGTGTGTGTGTGTGTGTGTGTGTGTGTGTGTGTGTGTGTGTGTGTGTGGCCGTCAGGCTTATTACTGGAGCGACTGACACTGGAGAACAAGTGATAGGGAGCGAGAGAACAGAGAGAGAGTAATGAGGAGGGAGGGTGAGGTGTGTGTGTGTGTGTGTGTGTGAGGGGGCCTGGGGTAGGGGCGTGTGTGGAGGGAGTGGGGGGGTTTCCTGCTTTCTCTCTCTCTCCTACAAAGTGAAGGAAAACTTGAACCTGCTCTTCTCCAGCTGCCTCTCCTCTTATTCCACTCCTCCTCTCAGGCTGAAAGAAGATCACTTTGTTTCTGCTGCCTATCCGCTCACACACACGCGCACACACACGCACACACACACCATGCTGGATATGAGGAGATACTGATGGGGGCGCACAGCTGCAGGACTCCCCCCTTTTCTCCCTCTCTCTTTCTCTCTCTCTCTCTTTTTCTCTCTCTGCCCCTCAGAGGGGTAGGGGGCGCCATATGGGAGCTGTGAAGATTTGAAGTGGACCCTCGATGGACAGGAGAGGAATCTTTCTTTCGACATGTCCGGATCTTCCGCACGGTAAGCGTTTCTCTCTTTATTTGCACTTTTTTCTCCTTTTTTTTCGTACAAGTTTCCGCTCAACGAATGAATTCCTGCTTCGATCTGAAGCTTAAATCCCCCCCCCTTTTTTTTCTTTCATTGTGGGTTCGAGAAGAAAGGCTGGAAGTTTTTAAGGTTCAAGGTGGAGTGATGGAGGGGGATTCAGAAAGGTTAAAGGACACTGAACAGGAACAGAAAACTTTCTGAACTGGAAAGACGCGCAGATTTTTAACAGATTTTATTCTGAATTTAATCTTCTAAACAAATTTTGGAGGCTTTGGATCTAAAAAAAAAAAAAAAAAAAAAAGATGAGAAAACACGTAGTTAGGTTTGTTTCACACATTGTTTATTATGAAGTATTTATTTGTAAATAAATATGGTTATCATATAAATATGATCACATTTACGTAAAATATTTAGGGAATGCACATGTAAATATTGTCAAATTTAAGCTGATTTATTTATAAACTTTGAATCAAATCAGAAAATAAAGATTCAGAAATCCTGACTTTTTAAAAAATATCTCCATTAAAATAATAATTTCTTCATTTCAGTATTTTTCTCATCTTTTTACTTCATTTGTTTCAATTTTCCAGCTTTAATTTCTACTTTTTAACTTTCTTCAGTGTAAAAAAATAGAACAAAGTTAACAAGATTTTTATGCAATTTAATTAAATCTTTAAAGTGAATTAAAAGGTGTTAAAATAACACTAAAAACTCAAAATAAACTTTTATTTAAAAAAAAAAATCTAGAAAAATACTCTAGTTTAATAAATTGGTCAGACTTTTTTTTCTTTAAAGTAAGAACTGGAGCTCTGATTAAAGTGTGTAAACTCTAATCTGTACTTTGCTCACCTCACACCAGGATTAATTTCACCTTCTTAAAGAAATCTAAACCCATCTTCGGTCTGATTCGTTCTGCACATCCCTCGTTCTCTCTCTGCTTTAACTCAGCAGCATCCAGAGCGAGACGAGGCTTTATTCTTGCTGGATGAGAGGAATCTCAGACGCTGCCACAGCTCTTTTATAAATACACCTAAACTGTGTCTGCTGCAGAATCTAGTTCTCTATTTTGGGCATGTAGGTCACATAGACGTGAAGCAGGGGGTCTGGATGCTGTTTGGAAAAGAAATCGGCGACGTTTTCTTGACAAAACTCGCTCTAAATAGAAATAACGTGTCTTCTAATCAAGCGAAAATAACTTTTTTGTCTTAAAGCTTAAAAAGTTAAGATTGGTCGCAGGTTCAAATGTGTCTATTAATTATTGGTGTTGAACATGTGGTCCATCGTCCAAATTTGTCCCTTCTGAGGTCCTCATGAGGGCCACATTTAAAATTAAGAATAAAAAATAGGAAAAAGTAAGATTTTTTTTTTATTACAAACATCATATTTCTTATTTTTATTTCCTTTCAAAACAAAGTAAAATATTTACGTCAATTAAGTAAGTTTGTTTTCATCAAAATAATTGTTAGAATAATATTTATATATTTTTTTTAAAGTTTGAAAATAATTACGTAAGAACAAGAAATTCTCTAATTTTTCACTTTTTTCTTGCTTTACGATGTTTTAGGGTTTTTAAATGATTATTTACGAGCTGTTATTTTTTTGTTTACGATGTATTTGAAAGCCTGAGATTGGTTACTGTTTGTCGTCTTTTCCACCAGCTGAAGAGATGTCTTTAGATAACCCGCCTGACCCCCGTCTCCAGTTTTAGCCTCCACCTCATGTCTCGTCTGGTTATAAATTAGCTGCTTCTCGTGCGCGAGCTGCGAAAAGGAAAAGCTCACTTAGTAGCAGTGACTTATTAGCTGCTAGCTTGCTGCTGACATGTGAATGACACAGGTGCCATTGAGGATGAAAACAGGCAGGATTGCACCGCGCCAGGAAATAGCTGCTGGTTTCCTTTACTGGCTTTCTACCAAGAAAGAGACTCTAGAATTTACACGTTGCTATTGAGGAATGTTTCAGTCAGTTACGCTCTGAAGTTAACGCCAACCATTTGCTGTTTTTTTTTAGAATTATACGTGTATTCGGATTATTTTAAGCTCAAAAAGGATTTCCTAATAGTTCAAATGAATGAAGAAGAAATAGGTTAAAATGTACATTTTGTCACTTTGGTGAAAATGATCTGAATAATTCCCGTAAAAAAAGAAGATACAACGCAACGCTAGTATTTTAGCTTGAAATTCTTATTTTCCTAAAGGTTTAAAGTATCTTTTATTCAGGGTCAAGTGGCAGGTACGGCAACTTAATCAGGAAGTTCAGATTCTCCTCTTCCTAATGACTTGTTCTAGATGAGAGGTGTCAAACTCCGGTCCTGGATGGGCCGGTGTTCTTACGTGTCCATATCTGATCCAGGGCTTGAGTCTGGATGTGTTTCTTTGTCTTTTGATTTTACTTTGTGTGCGTCAACAGTATTGAACCAGGAATGCAATGAAAACCATGAGGATACCGGCCCTCCAGGACCGGATCTTGACACCCTGATCTAGTTGAGTCTGTTCCCTGACATACTCTTGTCAGCGTGTCCGTGGTCTTCGGCTGGACGTCCTCCTGATGTCTGAAACACCGGACCAGCATAGCAGAAACACCCAATCTGGTTCCTCTCCATATGTAGAACCAACAGTTCCACATTGATTTCCCTCCACCGCTTTGGGAAACTCCGGACCCCCTGCGTAAAAAGCTTTCTTCAGTTACTTTTATCGGCAATCTCGTTCTTTCGTCATCGCCCACATCTAGTGGCTGAAGGTGGGATTTGAAAAGGAAACCAACTAGTAAATCAAGTGCTTCACTTTTCTTCACCACGACAAACCAATGCAGTAACCTAATCAAGGCAGACGCCGTGGTGCTCCTGATCCCATTTTCCCTTGCTCTTGAACAAGACCACAACAAACTTGAACTTGTCTTCTTGGGCCAAGACCCTAGTCCTGACTTTTGGGGAGATCTCTACCCTTTTTCGATTGAGGGTCATAGATTCACATTCATAAATTAGGATGTAAGTAGTTTGAATTAGTTTTGAAGCGCAAATGAATACGTAATGAAAACTTTGTGTCTGGAATACAGGGACTGTAGACGCGTAGACGAGTACCAAATAATCCCAACAGGATGATCTCAAAATGCTTCTCACGCAGTTGAACAACAACCATCAACACATGTAACAACCAAACTAATCAGAGTCTTGACATCCCTTTATTGGACTAACCATCCTCTTCTTCCAGGTTCTTCTTTTGGCATTCCCCTTTAGGAATCGCCACAGCAAGTCAGTTTCTTCCATCTAACCCTATCTGCTGCATCTTCTTCGGTCACACCAACTATCTGCATGTCTTCCTTCATTGTACCTCCTCTTATCATGAAGCGGTGTGCAGGTGGAAAGAGGAGGACCCAATTACAGACAGATAACATCGTTTATTTGAATTTGGCGGTCCATTAATACTGTGAAAAGAAAAACAAAGTTTCAGTGGTACGGCAAAAGGTTATTGCCAGAATGTGTTCTTGTTCAGGCAACCAGGGAGACCTGGCTGGAAGGGATGGTATGACCCGACATGGAAGTCTGGGATGATTCCTCTTAAATAGATGGCAGGGTTCACAGATGTGTGGAATCAGGAATCAATCGCAGGTGATCCTAATCAGGGTGATGATGAACATCTAGGGCTCCCTCTGGCAGCAGGTGAGGGGATCCTGACACCTCTTTGGCCTTCTTCTAGGCCTTTTTCCTGGTGATTCCAAACCCAGCATCCTTACTCCGATGTCAGGAAGGGCATCCGATGTAACACTGTGACAAATACAAATATGCAAATCAGTTTAATCCAGATTGGGATGGATTAAAATAGAAATAGTATTTCTCCACGTACCCCTCCTCTCTTTGATGTCAAGTCATTTATAATTCATTGTGTTTCCATCCCTGTACATCATGTTGCCATTACAGGCTTAATGTAAGTAAGATAACTATGTTAGCATGTTTGCATGGCAGTCCCAATCTGGGTATTGTCTTACTCGGGTTGTAATCAGATTACCACAGAGCACGTAAATGCACTGAGTGGCTGCTCCTGCTCAACAAAACCAAATGTAAGCTAGTTTACCTGGTTTAAAACGTTACTGTAGAAAACAAAACTCACACTCTGTACTGGTGTGAACGTGAACAATATGGCCTCCATATGAGCGCTGTTAATAAAAGTCAAATAATCCCGGCCGACTCAAGTAGATAAACACATTTGCGACTGTTATACTCGCTCTGTTTTGGTAAGAAATTTGATCGGAAGAGCCACAGAGTAAATATACAAGTCTTGCTGTGAGCTCATCGCCGTGGAAACGAGGAAAGCAGAAAAACCTCATAACCCCATCTTGTCCTGCCACCTTTGACAGATCTGACCAGCATAATCAGGACTTTCATGTCGAGTCTTCTAAGGTTTATTTATTCAGCTGGGACATTGGTTCCTTTATACTCCCAGCGGCATCCTGCTGAAAGCCCAGTCCTCCCACCGTAATCGTCCATATGATTCTCCCGGAGGTTCAACCTACAGTTTCACATGCAAACTATTTAACTGACTGCCCATCTTTGTCCCTCTTAAATCAAAGGGAGCTGCTGTGCTTGGAGGCACCATGATGTGGCCACCATTTAAAACAACAGTTTAAACTCCGATGTGGAGAGATTTTCTAGAAATGGAGGATTTATGCGGTATTTAGTAGAAAAAAAAAACTATTTGAAACCAGTTTGGGATTTTAAGTATCCCACCTCTATTATTTGCTACTTAAACTTCTTAAATGAAATAAAATCCCAGTATGACTTTGACATCGTCTCCAACGGCTTCGCACGTAGTTGAGTTGCATGTGATCAGTGGTGGAACGTAACGAAGTAAATGTACTTCGTTACTGTACTTAAGTAAAAAAAAAAAATGTGTATCTGTACTTTATTTAAGTAAAATTTGAGACCTGTACTTTTATTTTTACTTCACTACATTTTTAGAGCAAATATCTGTACTTTTACTTTGCTACTTTTTAAGTGTGTTTTGCATTTTTTGTTACATTTTCGGTCAGGAATTTGAAAAATTCATAGTATTTTTTAAGCGCATCTTGAAGCCGCATCACCAAAATCAACATGTAGAGGGAGCAGTTGATCGCCTGCGGTCTCCAAGAGGGAGAAGAGGTCATGAATCGAGGTCCAATCAGAATCGAGAGTAAACATTTTCCGCGAATGAGAGGGATCCAAATGGAAAAGTGAGGTTACAGGGAGAAGAGATAAAGAAGGTGGAAGATTTTAAGTATCTAGGATCAACAGTCCAGAGCAATGGAGAGTGTGGAAAAGAGGTGAAGAAGTGTGTTCAGGCAGGCTGGAACGGGTGGAGAAAAGTATCAGGTGTGATGTGTGACAGAAGAGTTTCAGCTAAAATGAAAAGAAAAGTGTACAAAACCGTGGTGAGACCGGCTATGCTGATTGGTCTAGAGACAGTGGCACTGAAAAAAAGACAGGAAACAGAGATGGAGGTAACAGAGATGAAGATGCTGAGGATCTCTCTGGGAGTGACCAGGATGGACAGGATCAGAGGAACAGCACATGTTAGAGGTTTTAAAGTCAGAGAGACCAGAGAGAGATGGTTTGGACATGTACAGAGGAGAGAGAGAGAGAGAGTACATAAGAAGAAGGATGCTGGATTTGAAACCACCAGGAAAGAGGACTAGAGGAAGACCAAAGAGGAGGTTCATGGATACAGTGAAGGAAGACATGAAGATAGTTGGTGTGACTGAAGAGGATGCAGGAGATAGGGTTAGATTGAAGAAACTGACTTGCTGTGGCGCCCCCTGAAGGGAAATGCCAAAAGAAGAAGATTCATCGCCAAAAAACTAACATCAAATATAGCACAAATTTAAAAAAGAGTCAGAAGATCGTTGTTCGTCGTGTTTACTTTTAAATAAAAAAGTTGAGCCATCTTTACTCAGAGTATTTATCTGTGACCCTACAGCACAAAAAGTAACATTTTAATTATGGTAGAATACTTTTGGGGGAGACGGTGGCCGCGTGGTTAGAGCGTTCGCCCGCGGACCGGAAGGTCGCGGGTTTGCGTCCCACGGAGAGCACGTCTAGGGTCCTTGGAGAAGACACCTAACCCCCGCTTCTCCCACCATTGGCGTCGTTGAAGGGCAGCCTGCTGCGGTGTAAGGAGTGCAGCAAACAAATTTCCCCGATGAGGAATAAATAGAGTAATTCATTTTTTTTTTTTTTTTACTTTTACTTTTTAACTAAAAAGTAAAATTTACACCAATTACTTTTGTACTTTTACTTAAGTAGATATTTTTATTGGTACTTTTACTTAGGTAACTTTTTTGCCTAATTATCTGTACTTTTACGTACTGTAAGTACAAATAGTGAATATTTCATCCACCATTGTAGGTAATTGATGTCAAACGTAAGGTTCGAGGGCTACATTTGGCTCGTCCAATATCCAACAGGGCCCGGGATTACATATTAAAGCAATGTCACAGTTTTTGCAAAAAAAAAAAAAAATCAAAAACTGTATTTTTAAAATTTGACAAAAAAAAAAATGGATGTATTTGCATCAATTTGTATTTGGGATAATTTAGATTCCCGCAGTTTTGAAGACGAATAAATGATGATGTTTATAAAAATGTATCCAAATAAAGTGTCATCGCAAAAAAAGTTCAACTACACCATTTTTTAAATATTTAACAACTTTCAAATCATTCACAATATTTTAGGAAATACTCTTATTTACTGTCGTTTTTCACGTTTTGTTTTGAATACAGCAGATGAGTTTCGTTCAAACAGAGAAGTGAGTTTAGGGGCGAGAAGAACGATTGAGGCAAAAATTGTCCATCAGTGGGACCCTGACAGATGATAACCATCATAAGCTGATTGTTATTGAATTATTAATGACTCGGCAGCATCACTGGACACCAGCACAGATGTTTACTGTTCAGTATGCAACAAGAAATAATACTTATACACGTATTAGAGCTGATTGATCTAAAACAAATACGAAAAAAATAACACATGTTTGGTTTTTAGTTTACAAGAATATTAAAAAAAAACAACACGTTGACACAGAAGCTACGTTATGAACCCAAACTGAGTGTTAAACGGTAGCATAAACGGCCCCCAATGGGTTGCTTAGAAAAGAGATGATGTCATGTCTGTGATGGAGACTCCGCGTCTCTTTACCCGGGTTCCATTTCTACCCCAGCTGTTCTTTTAAATATAACTCGTAAAAATAGAAAAACAAAAGATGAGAAAATAATGTCCGTAAAATATGTGAACGATTCCAGCTGATTGTGAACGTTTCTACTGCTGTTTGATTTATATCGACATCAATGATAACAAGGATGTGTAGCAGATGAGCTTCATCTGGGTGAAAATAGGTAAGAGCATGAATGGGAGGCATCACTGTACCAGTGATACCCGCGGATATAGATTTAAATAATATGCAAACTGAATAAAAAGTATTAGAATAATAGATGCAACCAAGTAACAGATTCCCGGTGTCCCACAAATACCCCTCCCCCACTAGAAACGTCACTTAAATAATTAATTAATTTATTACCCCGTCCTGTTCCTTACCCTAACCCAGCCCTAACCCTCTCCCTAACCCTAACCCTCTCCCTAACCCTAACCCTAACCCTAACCTACTAACCCTAACCCCATCCTGTCCCTAACCCTTACCCTAACCCTAACCTAACCCTAACCCCGTCCTGTCCCAAACTCTAACCCTAACCCTCTCCCTAACCCTAACCCTAACCCTAATCCTAACCTACTAACCCTAACCCCGTCCTGTCCCTAACTCTAACCCTAACCCTCTCCCTAACCCTAACCCTAACCCTAACCTACTAACCCTAACCCTAACCTAACCCTAACCCCGTCCTGTCCCTAACTCTAACCCTAACCCTCTCCCTAACCCTAACCCTAACCTACTAACCCTAACCCTAACCTACTAACCCTAACCCCATCCTGTCCCTAACCCTTACCCTAACCCTAACCCTAACCCTCTCCCTAACCCTAACCCTAACCCTAACCTACTAACCCTAACCCCGTCCTGTCCCTAACTCTAACCCTAACCCTCTCCCTAACCCTAACCCTAACCCTAACCCTAACCCACTAACCCTAACCCCGTCCTGTCCCTGACTCTAACACTAACCCTCTCCCTAACCCTAACCCTAACCCTAACCTACTAACCCTAACCCTAACCTACTAACCCTAACCCCATCCTGTCCCTAACCCTTACCCTAACCCTAACCCTAACCCTCTCCCTAACCCTAACCCTAACCTACTAACCCTAACCCCGTCCTGTCCCTAACTCTAACCCTAACCCTCTCCCTAACCCTAACCCTAACCTACTAACCCTAACCCTAACCTAACCCTAACCCCGTCCTGTCCCTAACTCTAACCCTAACCCTCTCCCTAACCCTAACCCTAACCCTAACCTACCCTAACCCTAACTCTATGACAAGCAGATTGGTGATCTGTTTGTCAAGTATTACTGGACAGATTTGTTCTCTGTGGCTTTTTCGCTGAAACTGACAAAGAATACTGAGGAAAGAGGGAGTGAGAAAAAGAGGGCCATGGTGCAGAAGAAAAAGAGACGGGGACAAAGTGGGAAAAAACCCCCCAAAAGTTTAAACCAGACAAAGACAACCTTCTATAATAAACTACCAAATGATGTAGAATACAAACCCACGTACCTAAAGCTGTAATATTATTGGTTAAGCTCAAAGAACATAGCGGACGGTAAACAGTATGAGTAAATTTATATGGATGCTCCCGATGTGAATTATGTACTCATTTGGAGTAACAGATCTTTCCTGGACTCATACTCTCTCCGATGCCGGGACCCCAATGCCCGAGTAGAGAGGCTGCTCATTTACCCACCCACCCAGTCAGGTGCAGAAGAATCGTCACTTTAAAATACTTTCCCGTATCAACAACACGCACCGTCAGGTCACGCTCGAATATTGTCCCAAAAATCCCGGTGCAAAAATTTGACATTTAAATAAATTCTCTTTTTAGAAATGCCAAGCGTTTATAAATCATAATGATTGTTTTCATAATTCAATCGACCTTATTAATCCTGTTTTAAGTGTTTTAGCATTCAGAGCCGTTTGCTTTGGACAGCTGCCAGGTCTCAGGTCAAAAGATCATTATTAATTTGTCTGCTTCTCTTTGAGCCAACAGGAGTTTGTAGCCGAGGGGTCTTAGGTCCTCTTTGTGTGTTGTTTTGTGTACGCGTGTGGACCACGTGATCTTTTTTTGTAGCGTTTTAAACAGCTTTGCTTCATAAACGAGCCCGGTCTTTTGTGGCCAACCAAACACGACTGTTGGGGGTTGGAAGAGGAGTTGGAAAATGGGGGGTGTTAACAGCGCTCAGGGGCACGCTGGGAAATGGTTTCCATACATTTAGCATTTCCTCTCTGAGGGTAATGCGGTGTGGCGCTGCAAGGTTGTCGCGTCAAAGCTGTGCCGCGAGGGGATGTGGGGGGGTCTGGAGGTGTAGGGTAATGCAGACACAATGGGCTAAGTCAAACATTAGGAGTGAGACAAAGGACCCTCCAGTCAGGTCACTAAGGGCAACTCTTCCCATTATCTGAAGGAAGTGATCTTAACTAGGGGAGTTTTTAAACCCATCAGCAAATTAGTGGCTGCTGCTGGGTGTTTGGGTCACGATCAAAGCCTCGCTGGTCTGTCTGTTTGTGGAGGATGGTCACTGAGGACAACACAACACAACATGGGGGTACGCATGCTCTCATTGTCACAACCAACGTGTTTACCTCCAACAAGAACGAGATACCCTCCTGCACACCTTTACTAAAACTAGCACAGGTACCAGATTTAAAGTTACCGCTAATTGATTTCTGATTTTTTATTCAAATAAGCATTAACGATTGAATATAATTTTTTTTGTTCCGTTCCATCATCTTCCGCTTGTTCCGGGGTCGGGTCGCGGGGGCAACAGCCTCAAACGGGCAGCCCAGGCCTCTCTCTCCCCGGCTGCATCCTCTAGCTCATCTGGAAGGATCCCAAGTCATTCCCCGGCCAGCTGTGAGACATAGTCTCTCCAGCGGGTACGGGGTCTGCCCCTTGGTCTCCTCCCGGTGGGACGTGCCCGAAACACCTCGTCCGCGAGGCGCTCGGGGGGCATCTTGACCAGATGCCCGAACCACCCCATCTGGCTCCTCTCGACCTGGAGGAGGAGCGGCTCGACACCGAGCTCCTCCCGGATGGCAGAGCTCCTCACCCAATCTCTGAGTGAGAGCCCAGCCACCCTGCGGAGGAAGCTCATTTCGGCCGCTTGTACTCGTGATCTCATTCTTTTGGAATTCCGAAAGAATTTTTTTTGTTTCAGTTACATTTTTAGATTTTAATACACAACCATTTAATTGCAAAAAAATAAAATTCAACTTAAGATTAAAGCCGCAAACGGTGGTAGGGGCCTTCGTAGCTACCGCCACCGTCCTAGCTCATTCTGGAACTTTGGATAAATTCTCTACAATTTTATCTCATTTCAAGCTCTAAAAAACAAATTGCTCATTAAAATGAATGAAACACTGACAATCGATTTACGTCTTGTTTGCAGACAATGTTTTTTTTTTTATTAACAGCTTTTTTTAAGCTTTAAGTTTTAATTGTTGTTTCTTTAAAATGCTTCTCGTGGATTTGTCGAAATAAACCACTTGTATACGGAGGTTCGTTGGGATCAGATGGAGACTTTTTTTCTGGTTTTGGACTCGTTAACAAGAGGTGGTAAAAATTTGAGCGCCACATGCTAAAATTCAAACGTTACAAGAATTTAAGAACGTCCACTTTAAACCAAGATGGCCAACTTCCTGTTTGTTTTACAGTTTTGCTCAAAGAGAATTTATTGTTCAGCCAAATATGTTCTAATTAGTGTACCAAATTTGATCAATTTTCCATTCGACGGTGCGACCACAATTGGTGGTCTGACTCTACCGAGTCAGCCATGTCCTCACATGGGACCCTCAAAGTCTCGAAATCTTTGTTTCTCTTGGGAATGTAAGTATGTTGACTTTATGAGATGGTAAAGTCCCAGAAAATGGATCAAAGTGGGCGGAAGAAGGGAAAAAAAGATGAAAAATAATAAACACAAAGATTCTACAATGAATATACTGATATACTATACTTAAGGCCCCGCAATGGACTGGCGACCTGTTCGGGGTGTACCCTGCCCCTCGCCTTGAATCAGCTGAGATGGGTTCCGGCACTCCCCGCAACTTCGTAAGGGATAGATGGTTAAGAAGGTGACGGCCTGACCATGTTTAGGCATAAACTTGGGACTGGCAATTAAAGATTAGCTTAGCTAGTGCACCGAATGTCTCCGAGCTTATCGTCAATTGGCGTTCTCTATTTTATGGTATTCAAAATGAGGACTGTAGATCTTTATCTGTAATGATATGATTTATGTTTGTTGGAGATGTAGCAGATTCGCTTCATCCGGATGATTTCAGAAGTCAGAACAAGAGCCCAAAAATTCTTCGAGCATATTTGAAAGATTTTAATTTTTTTTTCTGATTATTCTTAGATTGTGTCGAAATACTGCTGATCATATCGTTAAAGTGCAGAAAAGTAACGTTTCGTTTAAAAGTTGAAATAATTTATTAGTCACGATTAAAAAATAAAATGAATTAAATTCTCATTGGTTCCTCAGTTTTAGTAAAAAAAAAAAAAAAAAAACGACTAAAGACCAACTTTGTTGTGTATTTTATGTGCTAACCCTGTCAAGTGGTTTTCCAATTTATTACCCTAAAACAAGGTGTCAATTACGTGGTAATTACACGCTCTTAAGCCTGCTGCTAACTGCTCGACATCATCAGCGTTTATGTTGTTTCTCCGTAAACCTGTAATTTACTTTGCGAACCGTTCAGCCACTTAAAACGAGCCAATCAGAACAATTAACCAAAGAAACAAGCAAACAAAAAAAACAAATAAAAACACGACTCCATTTCAGGAATGTTCAAAACGTGGATGTCGATACTCGCATGTGGTCGTCCGACTGTGTATGTGTCTTTTTCCTATGAAACCTTATGCGTGTTTGTGTGGCTGAAGGGCCATTATGGGACAGGCTTTTAAGGGAGATCTGGGAAGTGGAAACCTAATACTGCCTGACTGCTGCTCTTGTGTACATGATCCCCACAGCTGCCAGAGAGAGAAAGCGAAGAAGAAGGGAGGAGGGGTTAGAGGAGAGCGCGGTGAGTTCAGTAATTAGTTGTCTGGTTTTGTATTGACCAGTCTGCTGCTTAAGCCTCGGGGACTGTTAAATTTGCCATTGAAACTGAAAGGATTATGCACCCGAAAGAAATTAAACGGGAGCAATGAATAGATGGTGGGTCACATGTTGGACTGGTGATTTTTTTTTTTTAACCTTTGTCTTGCAGCTTCTTTACGTTAAAACATCAGCATTCATTTCCTTTTTTTTTTTGCAAAAAAGCATGGATGTCAAACTCGTTTGACACACTTCCATTTATTGAAAGAATATTTTTTGTGTGCAAATAATAGACATTATTTTCTGGCTAAAAATTGATGGAACATCTGTTTCATGGAGGCAAAGAAAAAGTTGCATGTTTGCATTTGAAATATTTAAAGAAGAAGACTTAAAAACTTTAATTAAAATTTTAATGCAACAAAGTGTTGACATGTGCAGGCTGTACCCTGCGGTGTGCCTGGTTAGCTCCAGTGCTCCTGCAAGTCCAAGTTGGACAGGTTGAAGTGTGCACCTTACTGGCCTTGGTGTACCTGGTTTCCTGTGGTTCAGAGAATAGACTTTAAAGCTGCTCTGATTGTGTTTAAGTCTCTCCATGGTCTAGCACCAAAGTACATCTGTGATATGTTAGTACCTTATGAACCATCTAGAACTCTGAGGACCTCTGGGACCGGCCTCCTGCTGGAGCCTAGAGTCAGGACTAAACATGAACCATCTAGAACTCTGAGGACCTCTGGGACCGGCCTCCTGCTGGTGTCTAGAGTCAGGACTAAACATGAACCATCTAGAACTCTGAGGACCTCTGGGACCGGCCTCCTGCTGGAGCCTAGAGTCAGGACTAAACATGAACCATCTAGAACTCTGAGGACCTCTGGGACCGGCCTCCTGCTGGAGCCTAGAGTCAGGACTAAACATGGACCATCTAGAACTCTGAGGACCTCTGGGACCGGCCTCCTGCTGGTGTCTAGAGTCAGGACTAAACATGAACCATCTAGAACTCTGAGGACCTCTGGGACCGGCCTCCTGCTGGTGTCTAGAGTCAGGACTAAACATGGACCATCTAGAACTCTGAGGACCTCCGGGACCGGCCTCCTGCTGGTGCCTAGAGTCAGAACTAAACATGAACCATCTAGAACTCTGAGGACCTCTGGGACCGGCCTCCTGCTGGAGCCTAGAGTCAGGACTAAACATGAACCATCTAGAACTCTGAGGACCTCTGGGACCGGCCTCCTGCTGGAGCCTAGAGTCAGGACTAAACATGGACCATCTAGAACTCTGAGGACCTCTGGGACCGGCCTCCTGCTGGTGTCTAGAGTCAGGACTAAACATGAACCATCTAGAACTCTGAGGACCTCTGGGACCGGCCTCCTGCTGGTGTCTAGAGTCAGGACTAAACATGGACCATCTAGAACTCTGAGGACCTCCGGGACCGGCCTCCTGCTGGTGCCTAGAGTCAGAACTAAACATGAACCATCTAGAACTCTGAGGACCTCTGGGACCGGACTCCTGCTGGTGCCTAGAGTCAGGACTAACCACCTAGAACTCTGAGGACCTCTGGGACGGCCTCCTGCTGGTGTCTAGAGTCAGGACTAAACATGAACCATCTAGAACTCTGAGGACCTCTGGGACGGCCTCCTGCTGGTGTCTAGAGTCAGGACTAACCACCTAGAACTCTGAGGACCTCTGGGACGGCCTCCTGCTGGTGTCTAGAGTCAGGACTAACCACCTAGAACTCTGAGGACCTCTGGGACGGCCTCCTGCTGGTGTCTAGAGTCAGGACTAAACATGGACCATCTAGAACTCTGAGGACCTCTGGGACCGGTCTCCTGCTGGAGCCTAGAGTCAGGACTAAACATGGACCATCTAGAACTCTGAGGACCTCCAGGACCGGCCTGCTGCTGGAGCCTAGAGTCAGGACTGAACATGGAGAAGCTGCATTTCAATTTTATGCTGCAAAAGTCTGGAACAAACTTCCTGAGGCCGTGAGACAAGCCTCTACTGTGATCATGTTTAAATCTGTTAAAAAGACAGTGTAGTACAAGCGAATGGGAAGATAGGCAGTCAAAACATGATTGTGACCACGTGGTGACCTGTCTAGGGTGTACCTCTCCTCACTCAGAATAGGGTAATTAATTACCTGGAACAGAGTTGGACTAGCAGATAAGAATATGGAAAGTTTTTGTGGGCCAGATTGGGGTTTATTTTGCCCCCTGGGCCGTACGTTTGACGCTATGGATGAAGTAAATATAAAATACTTGTTGTTTACCTTTTCTGGGCTGGTTGACACAGCAAATAATACCATAGATTCCACATTGAAACATAGAACGTCCAAGCATGTGTGCATGGTGGCTGCAGTCGCTGGTGCATGGGTGTAATGAGATCTGTTTGAAGGCAGACGCGGTGATTGGAAGTGGGAATTGATGTCTCATGGCTCGGCCGCCCAGAAGGCAAAGATTTGTGTGTCTTGTCTGGTCCCAACAGGGTCAGTTTTTATTATGGTGGTGGGAACATCATCATTCAATCACACATGAAGACACCACATGTCACATCCTTCAAGATTTTGCTAGATTTTTAAAAAAAGATGAACTAAATTGTTAAATTTGGCTAAAATTTGTGACAAATGTTGTTCTTATAGTTAAACTTTTTTTCTCCCCATTTAAATAGTAGATATCTCTAAAAATTAAATTTTTTATGCTGAAAAGTTCTTGATGAGAGACAAGTTTGTTTTGTATGAATTAATAACGTTGTATTTTTAACTAAACGGGTCATTCCCAGGGGCGGATCCAAGATTTTCTAAAGGGGAGGCCTGAGGTCATTGACAAAGCCAGTGTGAGGGAGCATGGGGGCATTCATTCCAGAACATTTTAAAATATAAGATTCATTTTCTTACATTTTGGTGGCCCATTCACTGGCCCTGCAAGGGGATAGCTTGACTTGTCCCCTTTCCTTTCTTCTTCTTCTTCATCTTTTTTTCTTCACGGACTAAAGAAGGGGTGAGGGGTGCCTCTGACTCCCCTTTTCAACGTTGGTTTAATCAGGTGCTTTGTCTGTAAAAGAAATATTTTATTTCTGTATGTTATCCCTGTATATTTATGGGTTTCAACCTGGTTTCCCACTGTTTTGTCCTTCGAAGATATACAAACTCGGCAAATCAGCTTAAATTGCTTCATGAAGAAAACATACACACAAGTGTTTGTCTCTATATGAAAATGTGTCAGACCTGTGACTTGTACACGGACCCGCTGACTACTTTGGATAGACTCTTATACACTATACGATAATGCAAGAATTGTTTTTGTAAAAAAGTTATTTTTTTCATAAAGTCAGAGAGGCCAGACTGAGATGGTTTGGACATGTGCAGAGGAGAGCGAGAGAGTACATCAGAAGAAGGACGCTGGGTTTGGAACCACCAGGAAAGAGGACTAGAGGAAGACCAAAGAGGAGGTTCATGGATACAGTGAAGGAAGACATGAAGATAGTTGGTGTGACCGAAGAAGATGCAGCAGATAGGGTTAGATGGAAGAAACTGACTTGCTTTTCCCTGAAGGGAAATGCCGAAAAAAGAAGAATTCTTGGAGTGTTTTCTTCTTTGTGGATTTTCGTTAAACCCCTAGTGCTCCAGCATCAGTGCCTGGACAACATTCAAAGTTAAAAGAAAGTTGCACAAAGTTGTAGATTTCGCTTCCGGGTAGGACATCTTTGACAAACCAGACACTCAACTTCACACATCTGTTCTGTCTTATATCCGTTTCTGTATAGACAATGTCATAACAAGGAAAGAGGTGTCCATATTTCACATCCACATATTGTGGTTTAATACCACATCACATGACTCATGACCAGGGACCAGGATCAGGAGAAAGGGAAGCCTACCGCAGGGTCAGAGCAAACCCAAACAAAGATCTTAAGGCTGCTAAAATTAAGTCAACTACAAACTATGCTACTCCACCGAATGCCCCACTGACACTTTAGTAGTGACCAGGTTAGTACCTTCTCCTGCTTTGAAGAAGCCAGCAGACGGTCATGGACACACAGCTGACTCCATGAGACCCCACTCGGCCTCTTGTTATCCAACATCACCAGGTACTAAGGGTACAGCAAGGCATCAATACCTACAAAGCTGTAGGACTAGATGGAGTATCAGGGAGGGTCCTGACATCATGTGCTCACCAGCTTGGTGCCATGTTCACCACCATCTTCAACTGTCTTCTACAGCAAGCTGAAGTCCCCACCTGTCTGAAAACCGCAATCATAATTCTGGTGCCAAAATCCTCTCCATCACATTACTGGCCCGATTACCGGCCTATGGCCCTGACACTGATAATAGTGAAATGTACAAAGGAACTGGTGTAGGAACATGTCAGGAACAACATCCCACCCGGCTTAAGTTTGCCTACAGGTCCAACAATTCCACAGACGATGCCCTCTCCATCGTCCTCCACTCTGCCCGCAGTCACATTAAGAATCCCAGTACATTTGTCAGCATATTGTTTATTGTCTTCTGCTCAGCATCTAACTCCATCAGCACCGCCTGACTGGTCAACAAACTGCAGCTTGGAACCTCCCTCTGTCACTGGAGAAAAGACTTCCTGGCTAACAGTCCCCAGCATGTCAGAATGGGCACCATCATCTTCAACATCGGTGTTCCTTAGGGCTCATCAAATTTGCTGACGACACGACCATGGTTGGACGGATCAGTAGTGTTAATGAAACTCCACACAGGGAGGAGGTCCAAACACTCACAGCCTGGTGGAATGACTCAACACCAGGAAGACAAAGTAGATCCTTGTTGACTTCAGGAGAACAATGATCTCAACTGGACTGTTGACAACAGCAACATCGTTACCAACGTCCAGGTGGGTCTATACTTCCTGAGAATGTTGAGGAAGAACAAACTAAAAAACTTTTACGGCTGCAAGATAGAGAATGTCCCGATCTGCGGATGCACGGTGTGATCCGCCAGCTAAACCATGCATAAGAAGAAACAACTGCACCGAGTCATCAAGGCTGTCCAGAGGATCATCAGTTCCCCACTCCCACACCTAAAGAAGGTTTGTACCAAACATCTCCTTCAGAGGGCCTAAAAGATCTTCGATGACCCAGCTCACCGTCTTCATTCCCTACCCTTCCATCTGGTAGACCCAGAGTTCTGAGAGTCCAGACCAATCGGACAAAGAACAGCTTCTTCGAGTAGGTTTTGAAGAGGCTGTTACACAACTCAGAACATCAGTCCAGTACTCACCACACATCCTCACACCAAGGATTCACAAACACACACTGTCTTTGGAACTACACATACAGTATAATTTACTTAGAACTATTATGGGCGTAGCAGAGATGAAGATGCTAAGGATGTCTCTGGGTGTGACCAGGATGGACAGGATCAGAGGAACAGCACATGTTAGAGGTTTTGGAGATAAAGTCAGAGAGGCCAGACTGAGATGGTTTGGACATGTGCAGAGGAGAGAGTACATCAGAAGAAGGATGCTGGGTTTGGAACCACGAGGAAAGAGGACTAGAGGAAGACCAAAGAGGAGGTTCATGGATACAGTGAAGGAAGACATGAAGATAGTTGGCGTAAATGAACTATTATACAACGCTTTTCCACCTGTGTTGGCACTCAAAGCGGTTTACAGTGTAGCTCACATTCACCCAATCACACATACACATTCTTAACCTGATGGGGATGCTGCCATGCAAGGAGCAAACCACCATCACGAGCAATTGGGGGTTCAGTGTCTTGCTCAAGGACACCTCGGCATGAACTCATGGCGGGGAATCGAACCGGCAACCCTCCGGTTACAGGGCGGTCACTCTACTCACTGAGCCATCTTTCCCACCAAGGATAGCGTGACCGAAGAGGATCCAGGAGATAGGGTTAGATGGAAGAAACTGACTTGCTGTGGCGCCCCCTGGAGTGAAATACTGAAAGAAGAAGATCAGTTATTAATTGCACTTTTCATATTTTAAAATTTATTTGGCTAATTGCGATGCCAACAAATAAAATTTTCTTGCTTCTACAATGTCGTTAATGCTTCTTGACTCACGACATTGTGAAACTCGGTCCTGCACGGGCAAAGTCCCTTTCACTAAGTGGCTACTAGGTGATCGGATGTTGACCTGCACACTCATACAACGTGGGATAGCTTGAGAGGTGGCGAACCAGCAGTAAGCGCTGTCCTCCATCTGCTCAGCTCGTCTGAACCCGCTGAACTCTGAGCCTTAACTGTATCTTGTAGACGTTATAGAGGGTGATGTCATGTTCTCGCTGGCTGTTTGTGTAGCTGCTTCAGGCCAATCTGCTGCTGGAAAGGGTCACGCTATGACTCAGTCAGAACCAAACTGGTCCACTGGGACACTTTACAAGTCTCTCTGTCTTTTTATCCCTTCTGCCGCAACATTTTTTCAATGTTTTTTTCTTGTTGTTGTTGTTTTTTCTGCTTTGCTTTAATAATTCGAGCTCAGATGAAAATATGCAGGTATATACACATGTATGTACGTGCGATGGTGGCCTGTGCATACTTGTATGCACTTGGAACCCTTAGCCCTCCCCCAAAAAGTGATATCTTTTTCCAAACGACCACATTTAGCATTGCAAAGCTCGGTTTTTCTCAGTAGGTATCCATGTACCATGAAAACGAGTCCAGAACAGCAGCTCAGTCAAACTTTGTTACATCTTAACAGCTTGTGTTGTTGCAGGAGGTCTTGCTGCTAACAAAAATCACCTGTGCATTACCGGGGCAACCAGGGGAGGCTAAATCCCTGCTTTGTGATTGGCTGCCTTTAAGTAAAACCAGGTATGCACACATCTGGCCGTGCATTAGTGATTTGCATTGACAGATATTTCTAAGCAGCATAATTCACCAGGTCTGACACCCTAACATTTGTGTAACAAAACCCATGTTTCTACCCCCCCAAAAATGAGGAGAAAAAGTAGAAAAAATAAGGAAACTGAGAAGAAAGTTGTCCCTTCATCCCGACCTCCCGTCTGAGTCTGACTGAGTTTATATTAATGTGATTAACTTACACATGAAAGCTTTCTAATTAAATTACTGTGCAATGTTGACGCGAAATGATGGTAAAATTAGATTTCGGTTATTTTATTAGGGCGTCGGAGCAAGAAATACATGTTAAAACATAGTTAGGGTTCACTTTTTACCTGGTGTCAAAAATATTCAAAATAAGAAAAAAAATAGAGTCGATACGGTATTTATAGATATCTGGGTAAGTCGTAAATTGTTGGGGATTTAGTCGCACAATGTGGATGGGGGTTCGATCTGAAACAGTGTGAAATCTCACGGTGTGTATCCAGCTTTAACTTCAGAAAGATACAGTAAGTGTGTGAATGAAAGAGAACCGAGGTCACAGAAAGAAGAAAAAAAAGGAGGATCCGGCCTGTTTCAGAGGAAGTGTTCCTCCCACATCCGAGTCGTATCTGAAGGGAGTTTTTTTATTTCATTCATGCACATTTGAGAAACTTGCAAGCTCTCCAGTCCAGTCGGATGCTGTCTGCTTTACCATTCGGATACCAACAGCCAGTTGTTCTCGGCCGCTGATGTTGTTCTCTACATTCTAACGAGAAGCGTCCGTATCCGTCTGTTTGTCTCTGGAGAAGAAATAATTTCATTCTCTACATCTGAGGCCAGTGAGAGCATGAAAGGTGTGCAGCAGGGGCTTCTGGGAAATACCGCACCATGCCTGTCTGAGCTGCTCCCCCAGCGGCCCCCCTTTTCCCTCCCACTGTTCCCAGTAATAGATGGTCCCCTTACTCCCAGTCTGAGCCCACCTTTAAGCAGCCATCAGGTTTGTCTGTAAGCAGACAGTGGAGCGATGGAGACCTGAGCGTGGAGGAGACAGGTACGGACATCCATCCTATCTTTTTTTATTTCAATCCCTCCATCGTAGATGTGTGGGGCTGTACGTCACGGCTGTTTGCTGCTTCCTGCTGTTCGCCTTTCAGGTCCGACCCTTTGTCTGGCTGATCCCTCCATACAGGGGCTTGCATGAAGTTATTTCTGTGTGTGTGTGTGGGTTCATCATGAGGCTTCTTTGTAGGCTCATGGTTTAATTCTGCTGAAATTGTTACCGAAAAAGGTAGTTTTATTGCATTTAAAGCTGATTTTTTTATTTTTTAACCTTATAATTTTGTTCATTTTTGGACACAAACGGCTGCTGGCGTTCGTACCTCGATGACGGATTTTGATATGTCGTCTTACAGCAGTAGTAGGAGGAAGATCTAGCCTGTTTGCTTCTTTCACTCCTTTTCTTTTAGCATATTTTGCATTCATATGCAAATGAGGAGGGCCCACATCGGGCTGAATGGCTGCCAGTGTTCAGTCTGACCCCGAGCTGACTTAAAGCACCGACCACCTCTGACCACAAAACTCACACATATTTATCCACACTAGACCTAGAGTTTGTCTTCACAAGACCTAGAGATATAAGAAACAATTTTTTTGCTTTAATTTTTTGCTTTAAATCAGAGATTTAAAATAGCCTGAATTAAATATCAAAGCATGCTTTTATTTTGTTTTTTAATATTTGTAGATTAGGGCATAAAAAAAGAGACGTTTGTGTATTTATTTTGAAAATAATTTTATTTATTTATTTATTTTTTGCTTATTTAATTTTTAGTATTTTATGTAATAAGTATTTTATTTGTAAACTTTTTTTAAACATCGTAAAGAAATTATTTTTCTTGCTTTTTAATTTTTGGAGCTTTTTTATTTTCTTCTAATTAACACAACATCAAGAGTATTTCAAATCAGTTTCTTCTGGATTAGGATAATCTGCTTTCACTGTGCAGCCTGGGAATTATTATGGTATGTGAGGCGTCCCGTTTCTAATATCATCTGAGTGTGTTTCCTTGCCGGGTTTCTCCGACACAATGGGCCTCACAGACCGAACCGATGCTTTCGGATCCAGTAGCGGGGATCCATCAAAGACGATTTGTCTCGCTGGATATTCTGGTTTTGTCCTTCAGGATTAGAGGCCCACCATCTTTACCACACTCTACTTTGAGTTATTTCCTTCTCTCATGCATACAGACCGGTGGGAGTGATAAAAAATGAAACAGCGTTTTTTGAAATATTTTTAATATTCTTAAAATATTAAAAAAAACACACACAAAAATTATCAAACACGTCTAAATACAGATTAACGTTTGTATATTTAGACGAAAAACTTTGTTTGTTTTACAAATGTTGCCAAACTTGCGTTAAAATATTCACGAATAATATTTTTCTCCATTTACGTTTTCTTAATTATCTTAAAAACAAATAGAAACACAGAAAAAATAGTTTTTTTTTTTTTTTCGGTGTTATTTATGATGTTTGCATTGTGTTATTTCCTAAGAGAAGCTGCTGTGTGTCTGCATTCTGTGTGAGGCTGTAAAAGAGCAGTGTGTGTGTGTGAGTGTGTGTGAAGAGGGCCTCGGCGAGTGTGTGCTGCTTTGTCTCTCCATTTGCACCCATTCATGAGACAAAGAGTTAGAGAAGCAGACGATGGGCTTGTTAACACACACGGGCATTGGTGACTTGGTGTGTGTGCTGGTGTTATGACGCGACTCTTTCACCAACCATACACTCCAACACCACAAGTGTCCAGCTGCTGAATGGAGAGGATTTGTTGTCCAGCACCTAATTAAGCAGCACTTTGAGAAGTGGAGAGGCGGAGCCTTTGTTTTCTGTCCACCTTCAGAAAGCGTCACGTTTGACTTTAAACACACACCATGCTCAGATGTACAAAAAGAAGTGTGTGTGAGTGTGTGTATATATACAATTTTACAAATTGATTTGTCCTGATAAAATATTTTCGATTCTTTCAAATCTGTTTTGATTTGAATTTTACAACAACTCCGTTGTTTGAAAACATCAGGATAATATTTGTGTGAAAACGTAACTGAATTAAAATTTTCAGATTAATTAAAATTTTTAAAAAATTTTACTCACTCTATTCATCCCTTAACGAGAAAATTTGTGTGCTGCACTCCTACACCGCAGCAGGCTGCCCACGACGGCGCCAATGGTGGGAGAAACGGGGGGTTAGGTGTCTTCTTCAAAGACCCTAGACGTGCACTCAGTGGGATGCAAACCCGCGAACTTCCGGTTGACTTCCGGTTGACTTCCAGTCTGCGGGCGAACGCTCTAACCACTGAGACCCTTAGAATTAAACCCATCCTGAAACGCTTTTAAAATGAAAACAATAATTTACCCTACCACTATTGTATTTCAACACCATGTAAAATCTGGACTCGGTTTAAACAGAAACTACACGACGTAAAGAAAAAAGTACTTTTGCTTTTCTTTTTTTCTCCAGCTGTGATGGTCTTTGAAATTCAGATTTCTTTTTGGTTTCGCAGACGAACATCTCGATGTATGTTTCATCCAGTGGTGGAACGTAACGAAGTAAATGTATTTCGTTACTGTACTTAAGTAGAAAAATTGTGTGTCTGTACTTTACTTAAGTAAAATTTAAGACCTGTACTTTTACTTTTACTTCACTACATTTTTAGAGCAAATATCTGTACTTTTACTTCGCTACTTTTTAAAAGTGTGTTTTACATTTTTTGTTACATTTTCGTTCAGGAATTTGAAAAATATACAGTTTTTTTTTTAGCGCATCTTGAAGCCGCATCGCCAAAATCAAAAGAAGCAGTTGATCGGGAGAAGAAGTCATGAATCGAGAAACATTTTCCGCCAAAAAACTAACATCAAATATAGTACAAATTAAAAAGAGTAAAAAAAAAAATTGTTGTTCGTTGTGTTTACTTCTAAATAAAAAGTTGAGCCATCGTTACACAGAGCAGGGGCGGATCTAGAATTTTCCAAAGGGGGGGTGGGGCTTTGACAAAGCCAATATATAGTGACTGGGGGGCCTCCCCTCCGCCCCAAAACATTTTAAAAAATAAGTGTCATTTTCCTCCATTTTGGAGCCCATTCACTGGCCCTTCTAGGGGATAGCTTGACTTGTCCCCTTTCCTTTTATTTTATTTATTTATTTATTTTGTGGACCAAAAGAGGCGGGAGAGGGGGGTCACACCCATGCAGAGTCTTTATCCTGGTTACCATGGTGACACCCTATAGCACAAAAAAATAACATTTGAATTATGATCGAATACTTTTACTTTTTACTTAAAAAGTACAATTTACACCAAATACTTTTGTACTTTTACTTAAGTAGATTTTTTTTATTGGTACTTTTACTTTTACTTAAGTATTTTTTTTGCCTAATTATCTGTACTTTTACTTAAGTACAAAAAGTGAGTACTTCATCCATCACTGGTTTCATCACTACAACCCTTACTCTTACGTCTTTCTGGCTGATGTTTTTGATTTCTTGAAGTGACTATTTGCGAGCTAAGAGAAATAAAGTACGATAGATGTGGTATTTATTTTGAGGATGCTAATTGAGAGGTACAGGGAAGGTCATCGGGAGCTGCTCGGGGTCTTTGTAGATCTAGAGAAAGCGTATGACAGGGTACCTAGAGAAGAACTATGGGATTGTATGAGGAAGTCTGGTGTGACGGAGAAGTACACCAGACTTCTCCCACGTGTCTGAAGACAGTCCTGAACCCCTGTCTTCAGACACGTGGTTCAGGACGTGTCTGAAGACAGTGGTGAGGTGTGCTGTAGGTGAGACAGAGGAGTTCAGAGATGAGTTGGGACATATATCTTAATGTATGTCCATACAGACGCACGCACGTCCACACACACACACTCACGTCTAAGTTAATTGTTTGACTTTAATCTGCAAAAATAACCAAATTAATCTCCTTTTTATATTTTTTTTCTGATTTCATGTAGTTTTTCATTAGATTTTAATTGCATTACATCTCGTTTTTAATCAGATTTACTCGTTGTTTTGTGGATTTTAATTGGAAGTGAAATAAGATTAAAAAATGTTTCATTGGCAGGCCTAAAGGAAGTAAAAGGAAATGATGTCACGTCTTGCTTTGTGCTGCCTGACCCGTGAGAGGAACACGAAATTACAGCCAAAATGATCACCCTGATTTACATACTTTAAATTAATTTTATATATAAAAACTATTTTAAAATTTGCTTTTATAACAGTTCCAGTCTGATTTTAGAATAAGTGTCTTAGAAGTGTTTTTTAGACGGGGGGCGGGGGGGTTTTCTGGCCTCCATGTTCAGCCTGTGAGAGTTTAAACTCATCATCTTTGTGTTTGCTTTGCTTTGCTGGCCCGTAATGATGCGTGAGTGCTGCTGACAGGTCGTCGTGTCTTTGCGGCAGCCTGAGGAGACGAGCTGGAGCAGCACTGGCAGCCAGTGTGCCGAGGCTCCCTTCCAGGTTCTGCTCCGTCTGTTAGAGGTCATAGTCCATTAAAAATAAAATCTCAAGTTCAAATCAAACTCTTTGAATAAAAAAAAAAAAACCTCAGGGTTTCAAAATAAACTCATTAGAAGTTCCAAATTTAAAAAAAAAAACTTTATTTAAAAAAAAAAATATATAAGAATTATAACTTTTTTCTTATTTATATATTTTAATTGATATTTTTTAAGCCATTTTAAGGAAAATAAACATATGATTATAAATTATACACTAATATTTTTTCAATTTTGAAATAAAATAACAAAAATAAGAAACAAACACCAGAATTTTTCAAATAAATATTTTTAATGATAAATATTTTTAAATGAGTTTAAATAAATAAATAAACAAATAAATAAATAACTATTTATAATAAAAAAATCTGGATATTTTTTAAAAAAAAATTATTTGGCTCAAATTTTTTTTCTACTTGTGTTTTAGAGTGTTTTGTAAAAAACACATTAAAAAAATCTGTTCACATGCAAAATATTCAGATTTTTTGCCATTTAAAGATTATTTAGAAAAAACAAACAATTTATATGTAAATAAGTGTAAAATATAATTTTTTTGTCTTAGTGTTTTTTTTAAAAAAAAAGGAGAAAATTTCCTGTATTTTTCTTTGGCGAGCATCCACATATTTGTGTGTAATGTGAGCCAGGAAGGATGTGGCCGAGTTGACCTTGTTAGAGTTGCGTGTTGGTTCAGCGAAGGGATCTTTGCCCCTTAACCCAATCCCCCCTGACCACCGCGGCCCCCCGTTTCTCCACCATTGTTCCTGCTTCAGATCAGCTGGTGGTGTTTCCAACGAGACACTCATGTTGTTAATATATCCGAACCGTGGATTCACAGCTGGCTGGTTTTATTCTTTCATTTTAACTTCTAAACTAATATGAAATCAAAATTACTTTACCTCATTAATATTTCACTAAAATCTAAAGAAAATCACCTCTTTTTGATCAAATCTATTGATTTATCAACCATTCCAAATGAATGGAACACTTATTGTTTAACTTTAAACTAAAAATTACACAATTTTAAAAGAAATGACAAATTTAACAGCAGTTTTTTTTTATTATTTTTACAGTATTTTTTCTCATACGAGCATAACTTTAGTTTGTTAAACTGTTTGATTATTTTTTAGATGCATTTATAGTTCGAAGCTTCAATTGTTGTGCAAATAGAAAATCTACCGAGCGTCCTTGAATTTGTTCATTTTTTGCCCTCCTCCACCTCCCTGCACCCCAATCTGACACGTGGAGCGTTACACTGAACCTCCATGCTGGATTTTATTTCAAATTAATTCAATAAAATGCTCCTAAAAATTATTATTATTTTTACTCACAACAATTAAAATATAAATATGTTGGTTATTTCATTAAAAAAATCACAAATGAGTATTTTAATGGAGTTATTTAACAAAAAAAAACAAAATTAAAGTAGAAAATATTCAAGTGTTCGATGGAGACGTTTAATAATGGAATGAGTTGGTTTTAATAAATCAGAGAGAACAAATAGTCTCGTCATTGAACTGAATGATATTGATATGTTGACATTGATCGTCTCACCTTTAACTAAAGCGGTCATCTAATCCTGTCTGGTCATCCACGACCTCATCCACCAGATTCATCTCTTTAACTCGCAGAAAAAGAAATCATCGCATTATTAGTCTTTGAACTATTTTTGTTGTGATTTATTAAAAAAAAAAGAAAAAAAACCCCCACCGATTAGGATTTGGTTTGTTGGTACAAAATGACGTTTTTTAAATACTTAAAATGTATTTAAAAGCAAAATAACATCAATTTGATAATAAAATGTAAATATTTTAAAAATTCTGCTTTATCATTAGGTGTAAAATATAAATATTTAACAAACAATTCAATATTTTTGTTTTTATTATTATGATAACGAGTCAGTCATTTTATATTTATTATGTAAAGAAGTCAAATATTGTCTTTAAAAGTAATTATTTTACTAATAAATCATATAAAATTATTTATATACAATTTGATATTTCTGATGTTATTCAGATAATTGTTTAGATTTCCAGATTTATTTGTTAATTTAAGAACAATTTCAGAAAACTCATTGATTGTTTTTGTTTTGTTGTAAGAGCAACAAACTTCTAAGAGTTTTAATTAAATTACTTAAAATAATCATTAAAGCAGTCGTTTTAATGATAAATATTCAAATTATTAGAAATAAATTTGCTGATCAAAATCTAATACTTTTCACATCTGTTTTTAGGAAAAAACTATTTTAAAAAATTTGATTAAAATCTGAAACTTTATTTAAAACACAAAATATTGACTCTTTTTTCGAGATATTATTCATTGAATCACTTTTACTTTGAAATAATCACTTATTAAAATCATCAAATCATCTCAATGTTTTCTAAATAAAACTTAAAGTTTCCTAAACAGGAAGTTGAGTTTTAATTAGAAAACGAATAAAAAAAAAAACTTCCTTTAGTTTCGAGCAGAGGGAGGCGAAAACGCTTGCTAAGCTATCCGTTTCACACACGCGGGGACAGAAGGTTCGATATTCATGCGATCGATGAATGAAAAGGCACAATGGCAAAATCGGACGGGCTCCTTTTCAAATCCACGTCTCTGATGTCCCCCACCCCGCCCCGTCACCCCCCACGCCACCCCTCAGCGGTCTGCAGTCGCTGGGCGGCTGCTGTGGCAGGCAGAGAGAAAGAGAGAGAGCAGAGCAAGGGTTACATCAAGGCTGCTCTCTGGACCGTACAAACACGTCTAGACCAGTGACCTGCTCAATGGCTCCTTTTGAGGAATGGGGCAAGTTCGGTCAGAGCGAGGAGAAAGGCGTGCACAGCCTCTTTTCACTGGCCGAGCAGCCATCGACAGGAGGTAAGGAGGGCCGGGAGGGCAGGCATCTGCTTCCATGGTTACGGGCCGGGTATGGGGACCCTACTATTGAGGAAACTCCGTTCTCATGCTCCCACAGAGGCAATGTCATGCATTTTAAAAATGCGCCGGGCTCGGCGAGAGGAGGAGAGAGAGAGACAGGGAGAGAGAGGGAGAGGGAGAGATAAGAAGGGCGACTCAAAGACAAACTGAGGATTTATTTTGTGATTTATTCCTATTTAAAGTGTAGTTTTTGGAATTCATTTCAGATGTTTGTATTTGTTTTTATTTTCTCTTCGCTGCGGCGGTGACTTGGTTTTGTTTCGTGGAAGTCGGCACCACCGATGATTTATACCTGGGGGGAGCAAGGGTCAAGGTTTATGTGGTGAACTCTTTTGTTTGCAGGCAGATATGATAATGAGGATCGCTCATCATCGACGATCAAACACGGATGATCTCGCTTTTAAAAATAAAACAGACAAAAGCTGCGCAAATTTACAAGATTGTACAAATTGGGACTTTTTTGTTTTTTGAACGGCCGTGTTTGTTGTGACAAAAGCTTTACTAACGCATTTTAAACAACAAACAAACTTTTTTTTTGCTTGAAAACGAAAGAATAAAAATAGAAAACGTACAAAATAAACTGTAAATGTTTACTTGATAAAATCAAGCAGATAAAACGTATTAATTTAGTTTGAGATCAACACAAAAAAATAAAGAATTAACTTTAAAAACGTATCATAATGTAAAAATTAAAATGTTTAAATCTGGTCGTGCAGGTTTTTAAATATCGTCCTCAAATATCTTTGCTTTTAAAATGAATAAAAACTGGTTCAATTAGAGCTCAGTTTAAATAAAAGTGAACATTTTCACTTAAAAATCTCACCAATTATCTTCCTAAAAAAAAAAAAAAAAAAAAAATCTTTTTAAATGAACAATATTTTAAGAATAAACTTTAACGTGGAAACTTTAAAAAACAAAGCAGCCATTTTTGTTCCAATAATCCACATACTTGTTTATTTGAACCATCATCACAGACTCGTTTATCACCTGTAACCTGCTAACGAGCTGACACAGGTTCTGGCGACACCCCCGACCCACTAATGAATAAATAAATCAAATGAAAAATAATAGAATAGAAACCCTCGTTAATTTTCTGTATAATTTCAAATGGTCTATTTTTGATCCAAATCGATCCGGTCCAGATGATTCTGATCAAATATTTGACTTAAAAAATGCTCAATAAATTTTAAATTGAGTTGTTTAGTTAAAATAAACAAGCACATGGAACACCTTCAAGACCAAAGCGGCCATATTTGTTCCAGCTGAAACGATGCTAATGCGTTAGCTTTAAAAAATGAGCAATTTAATTACACGTGTGTTTGTTGATTTGTTTGTGTTTTGGGACACAGTGTGGGCGTGTGTGTGTGTGTGTGTGTGTGTGTGGCTGAATGGATCCTGTGGGCTTTTCTCGGTGAAGGAGGGGTGTGCTGGAACGTCGGATTTGGTCCTGCAGCTGACGCATTAGCCCCCTAGCTCAGTCCAAACAGAGCGGACAGATGGCCGGCCCTCGGGAAGGACTCAGAGCGTTTAGATTTGCTCTCAGACCGTGGGAAAGTCTCTGGCTGACTTCACCTGCTCGGGGAGCCGAGGTGACTGAAAGAAAGAGGCAAGAAATGAAAAACGAAGAGGAGCAGTGGCGTATGATGCAGGGAGCCATAAAACATCCGTCATTTCTGTTGAATTTTCTTTCTTTTTAAAGGAAATGAATCTTTCATTTCTTGTGTGTAGAAACATGAAGGGGTGGATGAGTTCATGCCGGGGTTTTTTCTACATCTGCCTTTGTAATTGTAATTGGTAACATTGGAACATAAGACAAGATGTTTGGCCGTCTCAGCCTCTGTTTTTGATTATCTCTGTCTCAGAGAGACGGCCGCGCTTTGATTTATTATTACTAAAAGAAGAATAGGGCTGTTTGTTAGGCTTTCATCACACGGATGCTCAAATATGAGCTTTAGATTCAAACTCATGCTTAAAAAAATAAACGAGCCGTGCATCAAAGTTAAAGCAACCTGTTTTTAAAAATATTGTCTTTGATTCAATTAATTTTCAAGAAATCCGAAAAAGTGGTCGAAAGAAACAAAAATTCCACTTTTATGCAGATAATTAGTTATTTTAGGGTCACACAATTAATCAGCGTTGACTCAATATGTTGCAATATTAAAAACTGTAATCAGTTAATTGCAAAAATTCATATTTCTTTTTCTAATTTAAGCAGCAAACTGATTAGTCAGGGAGTTTGTAGCTGACGTCTCAGCTCGGTGGTAGCACGGTCGGGGGCGTCGATCCAGGACTTCAAAATAAAAATAAAAAAAGAATTAAATATCATATTTGTGGAGCCGCTCCTCCTCCAAGTCGAGAGGAGCCAGATGGGGTTTAATCTTAAGTTGAATTTGATTTTTTTTACAATTAAATGCTTGTATATTAAAGTCTCAAAATGTAACTGAAACGAAAAAAATTCTTACAGAATTCCGAAAGAATGAGATCGCGGGTACAAGCGGCCGAAATGAGCTTCCTCCGCAGGGTGGCTAGGCTCTCACTCAGAGATTGGGTGAGGAGCTCTGCCATCCGGGAGGAGCTTGGTGTCGAGCCGCTCCTCCTCCAGGTCGAGAGGAGCCAGATGGGGTGGTTCAGGCATCTGGTCAGGATGCCCTTCCGAGCGCCTCGCGGGCGAGGTGTTTCGGGCACGTCCCACCGGGAGGAGACCAAGGGGCAGACCCCGGATCCGCTGGAGAGACTATGTCTCACAGATGGCCGGGGAACGACTTGGGGATCCTTCCAGGTGAGCTGGAGGATGCAGCCGGGGAGTGAGAACCCTGGGCTACCCGTTTGAGGGTGTTGCCCCCGCGACCCAACCCCGGAACAAGCGGAAGATGGATATTTGGGACCAACATTGCAACAAAAATGTAGGAATTAGATATTTTGAATATTTTGAATATTTTCGTAAAGCTCAGACAGGAATTTCATTTTATCACGATGGAGGGATTCCCGATAAGGTCTGAAGGTCAAAAAAAAAAAAAAAAAGCTAATTTTTTTTTTTAAAAAAACAGAGTTTTGTACGAGCCAGCCTCGTCAGCTGGCTCGTTTTAACATGTCAGCTTGTTTAACGTGTGCACTGTTATCTTTATTTCTCACACAGGAAATCACTATTACCACCTCAGCACACTTATCCTGGATATGTCCAACGTGACGCACGTGTGTGTGTGTGTGTGTGTCTTTGATCTATGCCAAAATTAACAATAAAACTATTACGTCTCCCACCAGCAGCTTAGAAATAATGACAGGTATTTAACACCCGTTCAGGTTGTCCAAATGTTGATTTATAGCCACAAAAATCCTTGATTGGTGCTTCTCTCACAATGAAAAGCTACAAAAAAAGTAGAGTGCACATTAGAGTTCAATTTGGGTACAAGTCAAGTGCTCTTCATTCCATGGGGGTGGGTGTGTGCATTGTGGGGTGAAGGGGACCACGTAGGGTTAATCAAATGTGTTAAACTACACACTGATAGTGGGAACATGAGCTGGGACACACGTCAGTACCATAATCTGATAATTAAGGAATTTGACTGTATATTTTTCACTTTAAGTGTCACAAAAAGCCTTTTAAGAAACTGTTTGGCCAGTTTGACCAAATTTTGGAATTAAAACCGATCGCTTCGTATAAATGCTTAAAATTGTCTATAAAAGCATGATTTTTTATTATGTTGTGCTACAAAATAATTTGAACCACCCAAAAAATATTTAGATACACTGAACCAATTTTACATGATTATATTTTCTTATCATCAAAGTAAAACAGAGTACGTGTGTGAATGAGAGGGATCCAAATGGAAAAGTGAGGTTACAGGGAGAAGAGATAAAGAAGGTGGAAGATTTTAAGTATCTAGGATCAACAGTCCAGAGTAATGGAGAGTGTGGAAAAGAGGTGAAGAAGCATGTTCAAGCAGGCTGGAACGGGTGGAGAAAAGTATCAGGTGTGATGTGTGATAGAAGAGTTTCAGCTAAAATGAAATGAAAAGTGTACAAAACCGTGGTGAGACCGGCCATGCTGATTGGTCTAGAGACAGTGCCACTGAGGAAAAGACAGGAAGCAGAGATGGAGGTAGCAGAGATGAAGATGCTGAGGATCTCTCTGGGAGTGACCAGGATGGACAGGATCAGAGGAACAGCACATGTTAGAGGTTTTGGAGATAAAGTCAGAGAGGCCAGGCTCAGATGGTTTGGACATGTACAGAGGAGAGAGAGAGAGTACATCGCCAGAAGGATGCTGGATTTGGAACCACCAGGAAAGAGGACTGGAGGAAGACCAAAGAGGAGGTTCATGGATACAGTGAAGGAAGACATGAAGATAGTTGGTGTGACCGAAGAAGATGCAGCAGATAGGGTTAGATGGAAGAAACTGACTTGCTGTGGCGACCCCTGAAGGGAAATGCTGAAAGAAGAAGAAGAAGATAATTTCTTATCATTATTTTATTTATTAACCCCCCCATTATCATTTAAAGGAGGAAGACGGTGGCTCAGTAGTAAAGCGTTCGCCCGCAGACTAGAAATTAACCAGAAGTTCGTGGGTTCGATACCCACTGAGTTCATGTCTAGGGTCCTTGAAGAAGACACCTAACCCCCCTATTTCTCCCACCATTGGTGCCGTTGTGGCAGCCTGCTGCGGTGCAATGCACTATTCATCCCTTCAGATGAGGGATGAATAGAGTAGGTAAAAAAAATGTAAAAATCTTTGCTTGATTTTAATTACTTCACACTTATCCATCGTGTGTATTTTTTCTTTTATTCTTTGGGACAGTAAAGTACTCGCTGATGAATTTCGGCATATGTGGGATACCTTAACACGGTTCATGTAACAAGTGACCCGAAAAAGTGGAAATAAATTCCTGTAAAACCTTGATGTTTTATGACTTATAATATTTGACGATATAAATATTATTCATCAACAACTAAACTTTGTTTTTTAGAAAAATTTGCTAAGAATATGAAAAAAGATCGGAAAAACAACTGCTAGCATCCGCCACGAGAAGCTCAGTCTAATTTTCACTCAAGCCAGCGCGCAATGTCGTCTCAAAAGTCTTCAAACAAAGAGATGTTAGCAACATTGATGTCGATAAAAACCAACCTGATTTATGACAACATCAAAAACAGATAAAAAATACTAAGTAATCTGAGTAAAGTACTACTTGTAGTACTCGTACAAGTTGGGGGAGGCAGTGGCTCAGTGGACTGGAAGTTAACCGTGAGTTCACGTCTAGGGTCCTTGGAGAAGACACCTAACCCCTCATTTCTCCCACCATTGATGCCGTCGTGTCAGCCTGCCGCGGTAATAATAATAATAATAATAATAATACATTTTATTTCTAAGGCGCCTTTCAAGGCACTCATGGTCTCCGTGTAATGCACGGTGACTGCGATGTAATGCAGCACAGAAATTTGAAGGATCAATAAAATATACGTACTTTATTATTATAATAAAATGCGTTATTGAAAAAATAATTTTAGTAGGGGTTTATTCAGACAAGGCCGTTTGAACCTTATTTGAGTGTGTGCTAGTCCTCTGAACGATGCTCAGGCGCAGTTCGTTTAGCTGTTCAGGCCAGAGCACGGGCGAGTAGGACTCTGGTCCAATTCAATTCAATTCAGTTTTATTTTTATAGCCCAAAATCACAGAATTTCCGTCTCAATGGGCTTCACAAGAAAAAGAAGAATGTTTTAAAACAAATACACAACAAGAAAAATAACTAACAAATGCTAACTAAACAAGACTAGCACATTAATGCACTTAGACTCTCCTTCTCGGTGAGGAAAAACTCCTAAAAAACCCAGCAGTGGGGAAAAAATAAGAAACCTTGTGGGGATCCACATGAAAGAGAGATCCCTCCCCCGGGACGAGCAACCAATGTGAGCAATCAATGTGTCCAGTTCGCACATAGAGTGTGATGGAACACGGAACAGAACGTCGTTTTTTTGCAACGCTCCAAATCTATTTTTTCTTGCAACTAATGCAAACAGCCGTTTTTAAGCAACGGGCTGTGAACTAACGAGACTTCAAATGATTACCCACAAAATACCCGGAGCGATGGACTCTGTTTCATTCAAACAGAGTTGGCGAGTTTACCATTCTTCCTGTTTATCCTGAAACCGTCCCACCATACTGACATAACCATGCTCTGGCAAGAATGGTGAAACCCTATGTGAACGAGTGCTAGAGGAGGGCGGGCAAAGGGCAACAATTGGGCTCAGGCCCAGTTCTCAGTAGCCATGCCCAGTGTGAGCCCACCCTAAAACCCGAAGGGTGCAAGCACAATGCAGTGACGCTTGTTTCGGGCCACAAATCCAGCAAAGGTAGTGCATAATCTTATTTTGGTTCATATTCATAAAAAAAAAAAACCTAAACTTAGTAATGTCATTTTAGCAGCTGCTCTCTAAGTCTGACATATTTGTCCGGCTGAATCCTTCCTTATCAGGCCTTTATCTGCACGGCTCAGTTTAAATCAGACACGAATCTCTTTTAAACTTATGCTTCTGTGAAATATGGAATGTTTTCATCCATTTATTTCCTGCTTTCCAGCGACAGAGATTATTTTTTGGAATCGAAAATGCCTGAAATACAAAACAATCCAGATGAATCAAAAAAATAAACTTGATGATGCTTAATTTACAGTTACATAATAATTTGGGACTCAGTGTATGTGTGCTACTATAAAAACACTTCCTGCTTACGTTAGAATGTAGTTGTGCCAGAGGACAAAATCCAAGGCCACGAACAAACTCTTCTTCTTCTCCTTTCGGCATTTCACTTCAGGGGTCGCCACAGCAAGTCAGTTTCTTCCATCTAACCCTATCTGCTGCATCCTCTTCGGTCACACCAACTATCTTCATGTCTTCCTTCACTGTATCCATGAACCTCCTCTTTGGTCTTCCTCTAGTCCTCTTTCCTGGTGGTTCCAAACCCAGCATCCTTCTGCTGATGTACTCGGTCTCTCTTCTCTGTACATGTCCAAACCATCTCAGTCTGGCCTCTCAAACGTTATCCCCAAAACCTCTAACATGTGCTGTTCCTCTGATCCTGTCCATCCTGGTCACTCCCAGAGAGATCCTCAGCATCTTCATCTCTGCTACCTCCATCTCTTTTTTCTGTCTCTTCCTCAGTGGCACTGTCTCTAGACCAATCAGCATGGCCGCTCTCACCACGGTTTTGTACACTTTTCCTTTCATTTTAGCTGAAACTCTTCTGTCACACATCACACCTGATACTTTCCTCCACCCGTTCCAGCCTGCTTGAACACGCTTCTTCACCTCTTTTCCACACTCTCCATTGCTCTGGACTGTTGATCCCAAGTACTTAAAATCGAACAAACTAACGTTTAAATATTCTCCCATAGCTTGCAAATTACCCAGGATGTATGAATCAACTAGAAACCCCTTTAGACGTGTTTTTAATGTGGAAACGATGTCCCAAGATGGCAGACCCCTCCAAAACGTTGATTTACCGGAACTCCAACCTTTAAAAAACTTGGATGAACTTGTTAAATATGATCTCGTCCAGGAAACAAAAAAAAACCATGAAGAGATTTTTACATTTGATTGTATTTAGCAGCGATCAAGCTGGTTTGGTGCTAATTGGGTTTCTGGAGCTCGTTCCCTCTTCACTCATACACACTATATAAATACACACTCTGGCCTCGCTGACCTGTTCACATCATGGTTTATTTTTATAGTGGTAATTTGCCATTGGCTCCATGGTTTGGTTTTAGAGGCCCACATCATTAATCATGGAGGCATTGCTGCAGTATAATTACACTTAGTCTCTGCGAGCATGCAACGTTTCCCTGCATATGTCTTCTCTATCTCCGCCTGCGACATCATCACCTCCAAAAGCACGCTCATCAGAGCTGGAGAGGAAGTCAGAGATCTGAATGAAACATTTTCATAACTATCATTTTTTTTAAGCACGACAGTAATGAACAACCGCGTTTGAAAAAAAAAAAAAAAAAACTTCAGACAGGAAGTGACTGCAAGTGAAACTTCAAACATCCCCACCAAACAATTAACTGTGTGTTTTGGGAAGAGGGGGGGCTGCGTTGGAATCAGTAACAATGCTGTGTAACCCCTTTAAGATCATTATTCTACACAAAACGCACTCCTGCGGTGTGTGACACATTTCTGAATGGGCTCTTCCGCGGGATTTAACGGGTTAACAAGAGACAAAGGGGGCTGGGACCATGTTGCCCAGCAGGGGAGACCCCTCTGGAAACACCAGGCTGCCTTCTAATCCCCTCGCTGTCCCATCCTGTTTGCTTTGCCTGCAATCACACATCACTGACAAGCTCTCTGGAAGTCTGCATGGCTTTGGGGTGAGAGGAGCCACATGTTTCCTACAAGCACACATCGCAGCAGAATTTCATTTAGCACACACACACACACACACACACACACACACACACACACACACACACACACACACACACACACAAACAGATGTCTCTAGGCATTGTGAAGATGTTCCACTCCTTTGTTAGAAGAATTGAGGGTGAAGATGAACTTTGGAAAATGGCCTGATTTGACTTTCTTGACCAGATGGATGTCGTTTCATGCTTTAATCTGATTTTATGAAAATCATCTTTATGAAAATTTGATGAAAATCTTCAACTAACATGAGTAGGATTGCGTGGACGTCTTGAAGTCAAACCAAATAAATCCAGTTTTATGGAGAGTTGTGGTTGGCAGTTCTAGGGATGCTTGAACCAATCTTACACTTGGTCGACAAAAAGATGGCTGACATTTTTTTTTAGACCTTTTGTCATTTTAAAATCTAGAAAAAAAAAAGCAAACACCAAAGTAAAATGATCTAATTCGTCAAAGGCCTACTTTTTTTCCGCATTTTGCGCTGCTTGGCTATAGGCTCCAATACATGGAGGCGCTCGGGTGGGGCATCCTGACCAGATGCCCGAACCACCCCATCTGGCTCCTCTCGACCTGGAGGAGGAGCGGCTCGACCCCGAGCTCCTCCCGGATGGCAGAAAACATGGCTGACTTTATTCAGACAATAATTTTCTTACTCTCTTCAATATTATCTCACTCAATTTTTCTAAAATGATTCTGTAATTGCGTCAGAGTCCTCCTTGTCTCTCTCCCCAAATATAAACACAGACACTCTTATGTGTGGCCATAACAATGTGTTTGTTGCCATAGCAACATAGCAACAACTTACAATGCGCGCTTCCTCCTAGCTGCTGCGGGGTGCAGCAGGTTAGAGGAGATAAAATGCTTATAAATTTTGAAATGTTAATTTTTAGAACACAAAAAATAGATGATAAATGAGAAAACATGTTTATATTAAAAGTCATAAAAGGTCAGTCTTTTAGGTTGTGTTTTATTTGTTCTAATTAGCATATTAAAGTGACGTGCGGTCAAATTGACCACTGCGGCAGTCCTAGTGTTAAAAGAATTTATAAAAGCAAAAAATAACTAAAAAAAGATAATTATTTAAGCTACCAAAATTGTGCATAAAAGTAATGACCCCTCCATATCAATGTTTTTAATGCACTCAGTATTTTCTAACATTTTACTTCTAATATTTGCGGTTTTAAGTCTTGTATTTTAACTTGAAAATATGTAGAGTTTTCAAAAGAGTTCATTTTTGGCTGAAAATGGTTCGTTTACTGCAACCTGAGTAATGTCGTTATTGGAATTTATTGTATTATTTTTGTTGAAAACAATAAATGAAAATATGAAGATATCTGTTGTTAATTGATTCTTAAAAACGACTGAAATAAACAGTCAAAATTCTCAGAGTTATTAATAGAATCAGTTAAAAAAAAAAAAAAAGAAAGTTGGCTAGAAAAAAAAATTCAAATTCCAGACATGGGGATTAACCCTGATGAAGGACTTCAGTTCTGACTGAATTATGGCTGGAAATGTTTGGGAAAAATATTCAAATTGGTTTAAAATCACAAACATAGATTTTTTTTTATTGCCTTTCAAAATTATTTAATGTGATTTTGAAAGAAAAGTCAAAATTTGCACGTTATTTTTAGTAGAATTATTGCAGATTCAGTCGAATCGATATCGAAATCACAGATCTTTGTTATTGTAAGTCACCAGACGTTTTCAAGTAAAACTAATCTTGTTTTGATCAGATTAAATCGTTAGATCGACTGTTTTAAGTTCAAACTTTCTCTTTGTTGTTAAAGAAATCATATTTTTTCCGAATTTATCGATATTGCGCTTGTGAGTTTTTTGTTATCAAACAACGTTTTGCGATATTTTACATTATTATTATAACATCTAGGTTGTTTTAAACTCGTATAAAATGAACACGTTTTAACTTAAAATGTCTATAAAATCACTTAAAATTTTATAAATCAATTCTATCAAAACAAGTGTCGATTTTAAAAAATTATCTATAAAATGTACCGAAATAATTAATAATTAAAATAAAAGAAACCTTGTTTTCTTTGTTTCAGTTTCAACATGTGACTGTCGTAAATAATCTCACTTAATCAGCTAGTTTTCATTTTAACGAGATATTCTGCTGAAATAAGAAAAGATCTGAATTATGACTTTTTTTTTTTTTTAACATTTCAATCATATTGTGGTTCTTAATTGTTAATATGGAGCCATCCAGATGGTGCTCAAGCAGCCAATTACAATCCAATGGTTGCTTTTATTGAAGGTGGAGCTCGTTTACCTGCTAATTTACAGATGAATCAGATGGTTTATTATCACGTCTCGTTGTGGTGAACGTCTACCTCGAACAACGAGAGCAAATGGTTCAAATTAGCATTTAAACGTCATCAAATTCTAATAAAGTCCGCGTAAGTTTGTATTTTTTTTTCTCTCACAGGACAAGGTCGTCGTTACGGTTTATTGTTTTATTCTAATTAATATGAATTATGATCGAAAGTTCGTTTTTATTATTCACTCAAATAGAAAAAAAAATTGAACTTCAAAAGTCAGTGGAAATTTTTTTTTTGGTCCAAATTAAACTAGAAAAAATATTTCAAAAAGTTTTTACTTCATTTTCTTAGTCTGCATTTTAAATGTTGGAGCACTTGATCTAATTTGATTTACGTCGATAACGAGTTACATTTAACTCGTTCAAGACCCTTTTCTTTTTTCAATTCAATTTCAATTTTATATTTACGGCCCAAAATCACAAAATTTTTGTCACGACCGGCTTCACATTGCAGATTTAAAAAGAACAAAAAAGAAGAAGAATGCATAATAAACATAATTCACAGCTAAAAGCTAACTAGCAAATACTAGCTAGACAATTTAAGAACATTCCTGCCCTTAGACTCTGCTTCACGGTGAGAAAAAACTCCTAAAAACCCATCAGTGGGGAAAAAAATAAGAAACCTTACGAGGATCCAGATAAAAGAAGGATCCCTCCCCTGGGACGAGCATCCAATGTATTTAAGAGTATTTTTAAATATTAGCTTATTCTATAGTTTGATATCTAAATAGGTCAACAGATGTACTTCATCCTGATGGAAACGGGATGGTTAAGCAAGCACGGAGACGCTCATGACGGAGGCGCGTAGATTGGTTAATCTACGCATCTCCGTTTGCTTTTATTAAATAAGTAAAATGCATCTGCTACTAATTGAGTGATTTTTGGTAAATGTTGATTTTAAAAACCACAACATTCTATTTTTAATACCACCTGAACAGCCTGATGGGATTTTATCGGTAATTAAAGCACAAAAACCAGGTCCCGATTATTTTTAATTGCCGTTTGAATTAATCAGGTTAATTAACAAGATGCATTTCTCCGTCTGAGTGTAATATCATATCCATCGATCTGCTGAGGCCACTCACGGGTGGGCTTACGTTTATGCTTCGGAATCTCCACCATTTGAAATTCATTAGCTATTGATTGGTTGGCTAAAAACAAAGTGTGAGGGAGGCCATGTTTGTGCAGGTAACCAATCCATTCATTTTCACACACGACTCATTTCGACTTGATATTTCAATTCTGTAATGAAAACATTTGAATTTAAATTTAGATACTTTTTTTTTTTTACACAATGGTTATAATTTTAATAATTTGAAGTGTAAATTTAGATGTAAAAATACCCTCTCTCTCTTTTTTTTTTCCCCTCTATCTCAGTCTTTGCCTCTTATGGTGCAGGCCTTCAGTGATTTGCTGGCAGGAAGTCAGCTGCAGCCAATGAGGCGGGAGGTAAATCCCAGTGTTTAGTCTGGTGCTAGGCAGTCGATCAGGACAGGTGGCTCAAACAGGAAACGCCACATCTTCTTCACTTTACCGAAAAGATGGGCTATTTATCCTGTTTTTAAGATAATATTAGAAAAAAAAATGGTGGATTGACTTGTACTGTAAATAAATGTTGTGCTTTTTTATTTTAATTTAGTTGGTTTTAAAGCTTTTATGTCTTTCAACCTAATATTTGTTTGTCTAGGTTCATATAAAAATACTTAATTTGTCCCAAGATTAAATTTGATCACACAAGGTATGTGAGTTTGATACCCTGGTGTGTAGTATCAGCTTCTGACCAGATTCAGTCAGAGTTTGTGCTGCTGGTCACTTGGTTTACGGTTTACCAGATTTATTTTCTAAATAATATTTTATACACATGATGCTTATCTAAATACATTTAACTTATTATCAAGCAACAGATTCATTTATTTCCTTTTCTCAATCGTATTTGTCCCAAAAGTTAAATCTGATCAGAAAGGGTACTTAAGTTTGACACCCTTGTGTGTAGTATCGTTTCCCACCAGATTCAGTCGGTGTTTGTGCTGCTGTTCGCTTAGTTTGCTGTTTTAATAATTTTTTATACACATGATGCTTATCTAAAAATATTTAACTTATTATCAAGCAGCAGCTTTATTTATACCAATATTTGTCCCAATTTTAAATTTGATCACACAGGTTACTTGAGTTTGATACACTGGTGTGTGGTATCGTTTTCTGACCAGATTCAGTTTTTGTGCTGCTGTTCACTTGGTTTACTGTTTACCAGATTTATTTTCTAAATAATATTTTATACACATTTGTTTTTTTTTATTTTCATTTCCCAATTGTCTAACATCAAAAAAGATGGTTTTGATTTTTGTTCAAATATCTTAACAAAAACGAACTGAACCGTAACCTTAAAACAGAGGTACGAACTGAACCATCATTTTTTCGTTTAGCTAGACTCTGCAGACTTATCTAACGCACACACATGCCCATATCTAAGCATCTACTTCCTTTTACCGTCGTTTTTTTTCCAAACTCCATTTTTCTTTCTTGGAAATGCTTGTGGATGGACAGCAATGAACAGAGGCCAGGCAAGGGGGTTGTGGGGGTTCAGGCTCAACCTCTCAGCTGGGAAAACAAAGAAAAAGTACAGACTGAACATCCCCCTGTTCTTTTCCTTTGCCCCTTTTTTTAAATGAGAGGTATCTGACACACGTCATTTTGGATGTTTTTTTTTTTCAGTCCTGTCAGATTCTCAGACAGTCTAAAATGTCTGAGGAGTGTGAATGAACCGCATGAACTTGCGTCAGGATTAACCTGCTGGCTGTTTTCTTCCGAAAATAATTCTGTCTCTGGTGAAGCGGGGGAGGATAAAATAGCACAGATGATCTTATTTTAGAGTTTTGGCTGCGAGGACGCTTGGTGTTGTTTCAAAAATGTGTCAGACTAAAATAATACCGGCATTATCTCTGTTTTTATTGGCTTCCATGAAACAAAATCTATTTTTTTCATCACTTGTCTGATCACACGTATATTTTTGAGTTTTTTTTTCCTTTTTTGTCTTCAACGTTGTTCCATTTATCAGTCTCCTCCTCCCCCTCTACCAAAAAGATGGATGGTTTTTATAGATTACCAGGTTAAGAAGTCCGTCTGATTTCTCCACCCCTGTCTGGATCGAAATGGTACATGCCATCCTCATGGGACATCTTTTACCCCCCAGTCTCATTTGAACTTTGCCCCTGGCCTCCTGCCTTCCAGGATATGAAATGACCTTCTCGGTGTGAGTGTTTTGAAACTGTTTTGGCTCACTCCTCGGCGTGGACTAAGACAGATGAGAGGCTCAGATGGCTGCCTGGCCATCTTGTTTGGAGGTCGGAAAGTTTTGTTTCAGCCATTATTACAGCGTGTGTATGTGTGTGTGTGTGTGTGTGTGTGGTGAGAAAATCTGAATTGGCACTTTATTTTCCTTAATGCAATTCCCTTTCAGAGGAAGGATGAAACAGAAAGGCTTTGATAGTTAATCATTATCTTCTCATCCAGTCACAACGGATGTAAATAAACGGAGGCGTCAGAGGGAACGATAAGGATCACTCATCAACCACGAGTTTGATGCAAAGAGCCGGCGTGGCCTCCGATGTTGATTCCAGTGATCTGATGAAAATACTGTTTTACGAAGAAGCTTGTGGGATTAGTTTGTGATCCAGCGACAGAAATCTGATGAGTGGGTTTGATTTGATCCGTAAAACAACAACACGAGATCCACTGTGATGGTTTAGTAGGGGTGGGCAAACTTTTTGATTCGCGGGCCACATCGGGTTCTAACATTTGACCAACGGGCCGGAACAGGAGTAAAGGTATGGCAAGCTTTGGTAAACAAGTGCGCTAGATATGGAAACCCATTGGGGCCGCTACACGCACGTAATCTAGCACGCTAACGTTAAAATCAAGCACCCTAGCGGTTAAAAAAACTTGCATATGCACATTATGTTTAAAATGTAGGTTTGAAATCTCCTTACAATCTATTTTGACAATGTGTGTAGCATGGATACACACACATTTTAATGGGAGCAGTGTTGTTGTTTTCTCAACAAAGCCAATATATCTAGAGTCCGCCATCTAGTGAAGAAACGTCAGAATTGCAGGGGAAATAACACACTAACACGGTTTATAGTAGAAAAAGTTTCAAAAAAGTTTCTACTATGGATCACTCCTGGATGAATGAGGGACTACACGGACTTGTTACTAACATGGTTTATTTATTTAATTTTTTTTCAGGCCGGATTAAAATGTTTAACGGGCTGTATGTGGTCCACGGGCCGTAGTTTACCCATGCCTGCTTTAGTATAATCCTGGTTAAAAAGAAGTTTTATAAAACTGACCGTGCTTATTGTTCATTGTGCTGGATTGAGGCTGGATTTTGGATTTAAAGGTCCTCACTCCCATCTTTCTAAATTGTCTAATATTTATCATTTTTAAGAGAGTCATATCGTGTCCCTCAACCAACTGGTGTACCCTGCCTCTTGCCTGATGGAAGCTGGTATAAACACCTCACCATCTGTTTGTCAGTAAAGTATTTCAGTAAATATTTGGAGGGATTTAAATGATGCTTTTTGACCTGATGAAAAAAAAATGTATGTATGTATGTAAATCACAAATGTTATCAGTCTGGTGACCTTTCCAAGGTGTACCCTGCCTTCTAGCTGAAACAAAGTTTAGCACCCTAACAATCTAAAAAAGAACATTTTTGCGGGTTTTATAACCACTTAGTTTTTAAAAGTTTGACTTTGTTTTGCTGCCTTCAAAAAAAAAACTTTCTGTAAATAGTTGTTTCCAAATGTTGGTTAATTTTAGACATTTGCATCCATCAGGAATGGATATATCAGAGGAACAGCATGTTAGAGGTTTTGGAGATAAAGTCAGAGAGGCCAGACTGAGATGGTTTGGACATGTGCAGAGGAGAGAGAGAGAGTACATCAGAAGAAGGATGCTGGATTTGGAACCACCAGGAAAGAGGTCTAGAGGAAGACCAAAGAGGAGGTTCATGGATACAGTGAAGGAAGACATGAAGATAGTTGGTGTGACTGAAGAGGATGCAGCAGATAGGGTTAGATGGAAGGAACTGACTTGCTGTGGCGCCCCCTGAAGGAAAATACCTAAATAAGAAGTAGAATTCATCAGTAATGTGTGAAATTTTTTCAGTCTAATCATAAGCCTGTTCTCCCCCCCCCCCCCCCCCCCCCCCCCTCTCTTTGAGTCTCTGGTATAATTATTCTGGACTTTGTATATTTCTTAAGATGATCACATATCATCAAACCAGATACCACATACACAGACCCTTAACAGCTTTACAGTCTCAATAACGTGTGTTTGTATAAAAAGCAGCCAAAAAAACTGGTCTAACTGTAACAGGACGTGTGCACGGATGAGGCAATTATTTGAAATTTTTTACAAATATCTTCTGTCTTTTATAAAACGCTTGTTACAGTTTGAACCGTACGGACAAGTTTTTGGACTTTCCTAAATCTGTTCCGTTCCGTCGTCTTCCGCTTTTACCGGGCTGGAAAACAGGGGTCATAGCCTCAGGCTTCTCCAGGCTTCTCCTCACACCAGCTGAATCATCCAGCTCACTTGGAAGGATCCTGGGTCGTTCTCTGGCCAGCGTTGAGTCATAGTTTGTCCAAAGTCTTTCCTAATTGTCTTTATTAATTCATTGTTTTTAATGGTAGTTCAATCTTATCTTAATATGGTGAAAAACTCATCTGATTGGTTGAACTGAAACTGTTTTTAAAATACATTTTGTTTTTGAGGACCTGCAAAATAGTAGATTGTGAAGGTCTCGAGGCAGACATGTTTAACTTTTGACTTTTTCTTCTTTCGGCATTCTCCTTCAGGGGGCGCCACAGCAAGTCAGTTTCTTCCATCTAACCCTATCTTCTGCATCTTCTTTGGTCATGCCAACCATCTTTGGTCTCTCTTTGGCAAAAAATGGTGGCTGAAATGGGATTTAAAAAAAAAAAAAAAAAACCAAAACACTACGGTGTATAAACCGTATTTTTCACACTGAGGCACGTCAATTAAAAGGCGCACCTCTAACGATTGGCTTATTTTAAAACGTGTTACATCGTATTTTAAGGTGGTTTGAATAAAATCTCTTATAATCGATAGGGTTGCGTTATGCATCCACCTTAAGAGAATGTCAACAAAACGGTCAGATGAGTCACTCTGTCCAAATTTGTCTGTCCAACACGTTAAATAAGTCGGTCAGTCAAACTAAGCCATTGTTTGAATTTGTCCTCCAACTGTGGGCATCTCGTATTGTTCCCTCATGTTCTACTGCTTCACTGATAGCCTTGAGTTTGAACTCTACGTTGTAAGCACGTCTCTCAAAAAGAGCCATTTTTGTTTCTTTATACACACACCATTGGTGTGTGACTGGAATTCCGAAATACCTTCACCTCCGAATTTACCGCTGTTACCTCGGTAAGGCCTCCAGACTACAGAAGCCATCGTGAACCAATATTTATTAATACGTAGGGAGGGTCCGATATATGGCACGCTGTCAGTTTTGAGAAGGTTAAAGACTTTTAGGTGTTCAGGTTAACGGGTTTGAACACGTCGAAATTTTTCTTTTTTAATTTTTACTCACTCTATTCATCCCTCACCGGGGAAATTTGTGCGCCGTACTCCTACACCGCAGCAGGCTGCCATGACGTTGTCTTCTACCAGGATCCTATTTGTGCACTCAGTGGGATGCTAACCCGCGAACTTCCGGTTGACTTCCGGTTGACTTTCGGTCCGCGGGCGAACGCTCTAACCACTGAGCTGCCGTTTCCCCATAGTGCAAACATCAGGAAAAAGTTCTGAAAGGAATTGGTCGGATAATTTAGAATGATTTAACACATGTTTGTCCGATTCAAATGTTTTTTTTTAAGACCAGCACTGCTTAGAACTCTAAGGCATCGTGTTCCTGAACTCCAAGTTTAAAACCACATTATTTTTCTCCTACCCATGACCGTGTTAGTGTTGTACGTGTTGAACTGTGGTGATGGTTTCGGTGTAGAACTTTGATCTGGTCTCCGGCGCGTTCTCTGCTCTGTACTGACTCGCAAAATCGTGACATGTGCTTGTATTATTGTAACCAATCAGACCGACTCTCACGTTATTTTTGCTGAACTTGCTGAACTTGACGTTCGTCTATTAGTTTGAGGTCAAAATCCCTAAATTGCCCTCTACCCCAGACATTCTGCCTTTCGCTTATCTAACTGGGTCCTCTTGATGAGAGTCGGTACGGACAAGAGTCCCCCGGGTCGGCTCAGTTTATCGTGTTAAATCTGCTTGTTTTATTCTGACGAAACAATGTCTTCAAAAACTCTGAAGAAATGATTTATACTCTCTCTAAATCATTAAATTATTTCTTGATCTGATGTGTTTGTGTTTTAAAAGTACAAAAATAAGAAGTTAAGTAGGATTTTCAAGAGGAGACATGTTAATCTATTCTCGGCCAGCTTGTGAATCAAGACATGAAGCCGAGAGATGGTCATTAGCCTGAATGTATTTACTCTGTCAGAAATATGTTGGCATCCACACTGAAATCTTAAGCAACCAGCACGCCCAGAGAGTTGACTTTGGAAGGCGTCGAGCATTCCTGCTCTGCACCGCATTAAGTCCTACGTCTCCCCGGCTCAGGGTGCTGGGCAGCCTGCCAGGTAGAGGTTGCCATGACACCACCCTTTGCACCGCTTCCCCTCAGAAGGTGCCAGATTTTAGGAGGAGGACAGGTGGGGCGAGCGTTTTTTTGATTTAGACAAAAGATGTCTTTACAATGTCAGCAGAATACTTGGAGAGACTGCTGGGTAGGAAACTATGTGATCTTTACAGCCGGGGTTTTGCAGGAGGAAATGAGACTCTTTGAAACTTTGAAGGATGAAGCCAGGAAAAATAGTTTGAAAGGAGTTTTTTTTATTATTCTGGTTTGTGTCAAAGAAAATGGCGGAAAGCGATGGCCGCACATTGTTAGCATCCAGGCTAAACACGTGCACAAAGACACAGATATACAGGTATAAGAGAAAATCTCAGTTTGGATTTTCTTTGTTACTTCCTGCCATCGTAGGGAGATTGGGCTGTTTGGCACGGGCACGGTTAATGTTAGCCGACAGCAGCATGCTTGATTACACTGGCATCCCTCTCAAGCTCTGCTGTCTGGGGTCTCACCACAGCCCGCTACTGCTCTGGACAAGGACGACTCTGGTAAACCTGCTGGCTGTTTTATGCTTCCCAAAACAACAATAGTTCATGCTAAATGTAAAAAATATGCACAAAAACCAGCATTTACTAGATTTAGAAGCTGTTCATTTGCATCTAATTTGATTCTAAATTTGAATCCAATTTTTTTTTTTAGCATTAGAAAAAAAAGTATTTCATGCTTTTGTTTTCGTATAATTTGATCGTTCGATGCTACTTAACTGACGTAGCAATTTGATACGTTTAAATATCGGTAAAAAAATGTGGTTATTTACCCTCTCTTTTGCTTATGTGGATCTAATGTCAGAAATATCCTGTAATGCGATCAGTTTTTTCCCTCATGATACTCCTCACTGCATTTTCAAAGCAGTGTAGTATCAGATATACCGATAAAAGCAACTGGAAATCCTCTGTAACCAACCCTAACGACTACATTCCAGCATGCGGTGTCTAAAAGCAACTTTCTTTTTCTGTTTTTTAGGGACGGGGACTTAAAAATGACCCACGAAACCTCATCCGGTCTTCTTTTCTAATCCATAAAGACATCTGAGGGTGAGTTTTTAACTTTGGTGTGGTTGATTCTTCATCGAGGTTCAGATCGGTAGAAACACTGATTGGTGCTACAGCCTCTGGTTTCTTATCATATTTCTTTCCAGTGCTTATTTTCTGCTACCTTAGTGCTTCACTCTTTTATTTTGATACTTTGGCTATGACCATTTGGCACAAACCCGTAGATCCGATCTTGTGGCAAATCTGACATCACAAGCTCGATTCTGTGGGTCTTTGTCACTGTGGTGTGAACGTCAGGCTTTTTTTGTGATGTTTGACTTTTTGAGTTTATAAGTGGGAAAAACTCGACGTAGCACACGTAAGAGGACGGATGAGAAACTAGAGCAATGCATGATGGGAATTTTGTTTGTTTTAGTATTTCGTTCTGTTGTCTTCCGCTTATCTGGGGCTGGGTCGTGGGTACAACAGCCTCTCACTCGAACTACATCCTCTAACTCACCCAGAAGGATCCTGAGGTGTTCCCTGTCCAGCTGTAAGACCTGGTCTCTCCAGCAGTTCCGGGGCCTGCCTCTAGGTCTCCTCCTGGTGGGACTTACCTAGAACACCTCACCAGCGAAGCATTCTGGCAACACCCTATCCAGACGCCTGAACCACCCGGTCTGGCTGGTTTTAGCATTTTATTATTTGAAAACAAGGAAATGAACTTGGGGGATTTGGGGAGCCTGCGGAGCTGGCATATTTCATCCATAAATCATATTTTTTGGACTATAAGGTGTACTCAAAATCATTTTATTGAATTTGGATGCGTCTCTAATTCTTTCTGGGCCAGAAGGCCTATCCCGTTTACTTACAGGTGAGAGGTGGGATACACCCTGAACAGGTCGCCAGCCCATTGTGGGACCACACACAAAGACAGACTTACACACACTCGTGTCTTGGAGCAATTTCTCCCTGGCCTATCAAACACATGTTTTTGTAGACTGGGAGGGAAGCCGGAGTACCCGGAGAAAACCCACACTCACGTACAGTATGGACGTGTAAATTCTACACAGAAAGGAGTGTTTTGAACCTCTGTCGAATCTTGTTGGCTACTGAATTTGGACCTATGCTATACTGACAGCCGCAGACTGGGAGCTGTCTTTAAAATATGACTTGTGCCGCTCCAAGAAAAAGGAAATGTACAAACATAGCTGGTCAGCATTCAAGCAGCCCGTCTCTGCTAATACAAGTGGCTAGTCACCAGTACAAGTGGCTAGTCACCAGTACAAGTGGCTAGTTACTAGTACAAGTGGCTAGTCACCAGTACAAGTGGTTAGTCACCAGTACAAGTGGCTAAAATAAGTTTCCATTGCTTTGGTGAGGAACTCAGCAGCCATCTGAGAGGGGCTCAGAATAGAGACATCGCTCTTCTGGCTCAAGAGGAGCATGATGGCGTGATTCGGGCATCTGGTTAGGATACGCCCGGATGCCTCGCTGGTGAGGTGTTCCGAGCATGCCCCACCGGGAAGAGACCAGAGTTAGACCGAGGACCCACTAGAAGGTCTATCTCTGACAGTCCACCCAAGAACCCTTCAGGATCGTCCCTAGAGAGCTGGAAGTTGTGGCTGAGGTGAGGGAAGTCTGGGCTTTCAAGCAAAACCGCCCCTATGACTTGATCCCCAATATGTGACAAGACGACAGTACACAAACAAACAAGTTAGGGTGCTGCCTCAGGTTCAACAGCTTTTGTTTATGTAGAGTGGAAAAGTAACCAATTAATTCAAAGACACCTCAAAAAAGCCACAGACTTTAAAAAATAATGCTTCTAATATTTTTTTTAACTACCCACTTTGGATCAGATTGTCACCAAAATATTGCACACCACTTGTAGTCGGAATATTATGGAGTAACATACAGTATGTTGTACCCCAGTTTTTTTTTTTCTACAAAAAAAGAAGAAGAAGAAAGGAAAGGGGGGTAGTCAAGCTATTCCCTTGCCGGGCCAGTGAATGGGCCACCAAAATGCAGGGAAATGACTCTTATTTTTCAAAATGTTCAAGGTGGGTATGCCCCGAGCTTCCTCTATACTGGCTTTGTCAATGACCTCACGCCCCCTGGATTCGCCCCTGAAATCTAAAAAAAAAAGAATCCCGACATGAAGATTGCATTAAAGTTACAATAAAGTGTTCTTGAATTCGTCACTTAACGATGGTGAGGAACAAAATAGTGAGGAAACCTTGGATTTGTTTTGTATTTTGTGATTTTTTTCCGTATCTTTTGTATAAAGTTTGACTATCTCGACTTATTGTTGCTAAATACACAACGTTTAGAAAATTAGACCCCTTTGTTGGGATGCGTCTTTTAATTCTTCTTTATAGTCGAGGGGGAGACGGTGGCCGCGTGGTTAGAGCACTAGCGCGCAGACCGGAAGGTCGCGGGTTCGCGTCCCACGGAGAGCATGTCTCCCACCATTGGCGCCGTTGAAGGGCAGCCTGCTGCGGTGTAAGGAGTGCAGCAAACAAATTTCCCCGGTGAGGGATGAATAGAGTAATTCATTTAATTTAATTTAGTCAGAAAAATACCATAAATAATAAACAATTACTGACTGAAATCAGGGATGGATTTGGGATTTTCTAAAAGGGCCGGGAAATAAGGTCATAGACAAAACAAGCACCTGTGATGCTCGCCAGTAATGGGAGATCTGGGGTCATTCTACCCTAGAACATTTTAAAAAATAATGTCATTAGCGGGTCCGAGTCAGACCCTGAACCCGCTGGAGAGACTGTGTCTCACAGCTGGCCGGAGAACGACTTGGGATTCTTTCCGGGTGAGCTGGAGGATGCAGGTGGGGTGAGAGATGCCTGGGCTTCTCGTCTGAGGCTGTTGCCCCCGCGACCTGGCCCCGGATAAGGGGAAAACGACCGAACGGAAAGTCATTTTCCGGCATTTTGGTGCATATTTTGCCCAAAGTTTATAATAAAGTAGTAAGAACACTTTTATTTTTGTGGGCCCCCCCATGCTCCGTCTTGGATCCGCCCCTGGAAATACTTGCGTTAGGTGTATATTTTCTTTCAGTAATTTTTTTTCTTATATATATTTTGTATGGTATCTCAGGAGGACAACGTTTTTGAGTTGGTTTGAAGTCAAAGAATCTTTTTTTTCCAACGTCTCATGAAGAAGTTTGACTTCCCAAACATCAATACATCGTCATAGTTACCATTCCGAACACGGTCATACAGTAAATGTTGTGTTTTTGCAGAGCAATGCTGCAAAGCTTGAAGGTGTTTGTTTTTGTTTCCTTTACTCGACCGGGTAGTTTCAGAGAAGAGGAAACCTGTTTGAAAATGTGTGCATCCGGGTTGAGGTAGTAGGTTGTATGGTTTAGAATTACATCCTGGGAGTTAACTGTACAACCTTCTAGCTTTCCTTGGAGCACACGTATGACATCAATAAGCTTTTAATGTTGCTTCGTCATGTTTCGCCCAACTACTGTATGGTTCTCATTTAAAAGCTTGATCTTTTTTTTTTAAATTTGGTGTCAAAACATTTCGAACAATGAAAAGTATGCTAGGTTTTAAATGTGGCGAGTTGTGTTGCTTGAATAAGGGTTTGAGGTTTTGTTTGGAAAAAAAGAAAAATCCTAAAAGAAAAGTCCTCTTTTAATTTTTCCACCTTTTATGACCAAGTTTTCTGCTGTTTAATGTTAAATTATTTAAAAAAAAAAGTCCCATCTTGGATTCATTGAGCGGCAGTGTGAATGGGATTATTTCTTTACGCGCTAAAAACTGTTTCACGCTAAAATACTTGGACCCGATAAACTGTTGCTTCAGGTTTGCGGCCTGGTATCACACCTCCAGCTGCTCCATCAGCATGCTTCCACAGTATCTCGGTTGCGTGCTTGTCTTATGGCAAGCATTTCCCCGCACAGATGGCTCTGTATAAACCAAACTTTTCAACTCATGGGCCACAAGGGGATGTGAAATGTGATCGAAGGGACGTTCCGGGAGCAGATGCACGATGTGGTTAAGCAGACCACCTCATAGAGGAGGATGGAGCAAGAGATTGAAAGGCGGGTTGGATTGGCTGTTGGTTTATTTTCTTTTTGTTTTCCAATTTTTGTATTTTTTTTTACCTCATTCAGAAACAATAAGTACATAACAAGTACAGTATAATTAATCAACCGCCATGAATGGGTTGTGGGTTGTGAATACAACTCCTCAGCCGTCGGAGTCTTTGATGTAAAATACATACAACACAGAAAAACTTTGGTTTAACACAACAGCTTTCTTCGTTTCCCGCCGTCGTCCCCGTGCTTTTGACGGTTCTGTGTAGAGTGTGGCTCTTTCGTTCTGCTTGCATGTAAAAAGAAAAGGTTTAGAAATCCATTTTCATAAAAAAGGCACAGCCTTTGAACTGTAAATTAAAACGAATCGATTGGCAGTGCGGATGAATCGATTAGAGCTCGGTGTCGAGCCGCTCCTCCTCCAGGTCGAGAGGAGCCAGATGGGGTGGTTCGGGCATCTGGTCAGGATGCCCCCCGAGCACCTCGCGGGCGAGGTGTTTCGGGCACATCCCACCAGGAGGAGACTAAGGGGCAGACCCCTGACCCGCTGGAGAGACTATGTCTCACAGCTGGCCGGGAAGCGACTTGGGATCCTTCCAGGTGAGCTTGAGGATGCAGCTGGGGTGAGAGAGGCCTGGGCTGCCCATTTGAGGCTGTTGCCTCTGCGAACCCGACCCCGAAACAAGCGGAAGATGACGGAGCGGAACGATTGGTAGTGGCTGAGCTCGAAGTACAGCTATTGCTTCACCTTTGGAGTGGATCCAGATGTTTCAGGAACCTGGTTAAGATGTCTCCCGGATGCTTCACTAGTGAGCCGTTCCAGGCTGCATGAGGGCACCGGAGAGGTATACTGAAGAGACAATGACTTACAACTCGCCATGGAATCCGTTGTGATCCTCTTTGGTGAGCTGGAAGATGTGGCCAAGGTGAGGGAAGTCTGGGATTATTTAACATGATTTATTTCAGCTTGGCTGAACTAGATTAAAATGCTCAATAAGCCCTCGAGCCGTAGCTTGCCCACCCCTGGTTTAAAACAAACCACCAAGTTCAATAATCAGAATAAATCCACCTTGTTCTGTTTCATGAGTTCTCCCAGGCGACACACCACACAAAGATACGTTTCAGCTGTTACCTTACTTTTCTCTGAGATTTAAAGGTCTGATTATTCCACCTGACTCTGGTTAAAGCCGCTGGCCTCGGCTGCACAGACCTCTGCGAAATCCCAGATTTTCCAGCGTGGGAAAAGCTGGATGTTTTATACATTGTCTTTGAGCCTTGTGATATATCGTCCACAAGCTCCACACAATGAGCGTTTGTGATATGAGGTCTAGTTTCAGGTTGGAGCTCGCCTCGGCGACACTGAGGTCTCTGTTTACAGCCAACTCGTCCACAGGACGACTCGGTCTCGGCCTGGAACTCTGCCACCGCTTGTAAAATGACTCCACAGGAGAAAAAAGCCTGGCAGATCCGTTTGAGATTGTTGCGCTTCGGGGTGATTCGAAGCGAAAGGAGGCTGTGTTGTAATTTCTGCTGTAGTTGTGACTTTAAGTAATGCCGTTTCATGTCTGGAGCTAAGCAGACCACCTCTCCTCGCGGTCTCACTTTACCGATTAGAACTTTGGCTTTAAGTGGTTTTCATGGCATGGTTTTATTTGGTACAGCGGTTTGAAGGTTGGGATTTCCAATAAACTGCCCACAAGTGTGTTGGAATTGTGACTGTATAATCATGGATGGTACAGTTTTCCGACTTGTGGTGATGCTGAAACTTTAAAGACTACCTTTAAGCTGGAGAATGCTGTAAATTAGATGGAAAACGCAGATTTTTTTTTTTTTTTTTAATCCCGGTGTGATACTAAGAACTTTCATGAAGCGATCCCTCTCGGCCTTTGTCATTAAACAGGTTTCTCCGTGTGGGAATACGATCTCGGTAAATTCCCAGAAACACAAGAACTCTTTTCAACTTGTATTTTTCAACCTCAGTGTCAGGACGAGCCGCCTCCTCAGTCAGTTAAACATCACTGAGGTTCAAGTTTCTGCTGTTTGACCCACTCACAGGAAGAAATAGTTCAAGTAAATGATGAAAAGTGGTCTCTGTGCGGACAGACGTGGAGGGAATATCACAGAAAGCAACTCACAATGGAGAATTTATTTTAGTCTGAGCTTTAGTTTTCATCAAAAAAAAAAAGAGGCGTCTTTTTTTTTTTCTTCTACAGTTCAGAGAGAATCTGGACATGCCTTTTTGTGAGTGTTTATTTTAAAACTGGCCGTTTTATTTTCATCTCTTCTCACCTCTGAACCTCAATCGTTCCTCCAGATGTGAAGAGGAAAGACTTTTTCTTTTGCTGTCTCAGCACTCTCTCTATCCAGCTGTATCACTTCCAGACGGTTCTTCTTAAACAAATAAATTATAGGATTAGATCGGCTTGGCTTCTTTTATATCACATTCTAGAAGTGATTAGGGTTAGTCATACATTTCTATACTCCACGTACGTTTTGGTCTTAACTGCTGTCTATGTTGAGCTGGTCGACAAGGAATTTTCTGTTGGAATTAATCCTTCAAGACATCTTTAATATTTCTTTGAGAAAAAAAATCATTCAAACTATTTAAAAATTCGGACAAAGGTCGTTTTTTGTTCATTTCAAATCCTTCACAACTTAATAATAATAAAAAAATTATTTGTAACGCACTTTCTATCTCCAGTAGAGATCTCAAAGTGCTACAATGACCAAAAGAAACAACAAACAGCAAAATTAAATAAAACCACAACACAAAAAACACTAAAAACTTTGCTGAAAAGCCTTTAGAAATAAAAATTTCTTCAGTCTTTTCTTAAAAGCCTCAACGCTCTGTGGAGCCCTCAAGCTCTCGGGAAGAGCGTTCCAGAGCCGTGGAGCTGCTGCCTGGAAGGCCCTGTCCCCCATAGTGGAGAGTTTGGTCCTTGGTTGGTGCAGGCAGTAGGAGGAGGAGGAGCGCAGGTCTCGTACAGTGGTGTGGAGGGTTAGGAGTTCTCTGGAGGGTTAGGAGAAGGAGGAGGAGCGCAGGGCTCGGACAGTGGTGTGGAGGGTTAGGAGAAGGAGGAGGAGCGCAGGGCTCGGACGGTGGTGTGGAGGGTTAGGAGTTCTCGGACAGTGGTGTGGAGGGTTAGGAGTTCTTGGACAGTGGTGTGGAGGGTTAGGAGTTCTTGGACAGTGGTGTGGAGGGTTAGGAGTTCTCGGACAGTGGTGTGGAGGGTTAGGAGAAGGAGGAGGAGCGCAGGGCTCGGACGGTGGTGTGGAGGATTAGGAGTTCTTGGACAGTGGTGTGGAGGGTTAGGAGTTCTTGGACAGTGGTGTGGAGGGTTAGGAGTTCTTGGACAGTGGTGTGGAGGGTTAGGAGTTCTTGGACAGTGGTGTGGAGGTTTAGGAGTTCTCGGACAGTGGTGTGGAGGGTTAGGAGAAGGAGGAGGAGCGCAGGGCTCGGACGGTGGTGTGGAGGGTTAGGAGTTCTCGGACAGTGGTGTGGAGGGTTAGGAGTTCTCGGACAGTGGTGTGGAGGGTTAGGAGTTCTCGGACAGTGGTGTGGAGGGTTAGGAGTTCTTGGAGATAAACAGGTGCAGTGCCGTGTTTGCACTGATGGGTGAGGAGGCAGAGCTTGTACTGAATTCTGTATTTAACGGGTAGCCAGTGGAGGGATTTGAGGATGGGAGTGATATGGTCATATTTGCGCCTCCTTATCAGGATCCGGGCAGCACAGTTCTGAATGTGCTGGAGCTTTTGTAAGCCCCTGCATGGGATCCCTACAAGGAGGGCATTGCAGTAATCCAGCCTGGAGGAGATGAAAGCGTGAATCAACCTCTCAGCTTAAATACTTTTTTTTTTGTTGTAATTTTGTTGCAAAGAAAAAAAATTGAGCCCGCGTGTAATTTTTTTTAAAGAAAAGAGTCTCAGGAAGTGATTTAAAGAAACAAAACAATGGCAAAAATATGTCCTACCACTTCTTTCTTCCCTAACTGGTGATTGGCTGCTTGTGTCTGACGCCACAGACGGGGGGAGACCTTAGCAACAAATTGTCTGGGTCTAGAAGCGTGTCGCTTTTGGCCACGGTGCTACTTCAGCTCCCCGACTCGTAAAAAAAAACCTGGCCTGGCTATAAAACCTGCAGCACTTTCTCCCTCCCGTGGAAACACGTTCACCTTAATGTGCTGGGGTTAATGGCAAATGAATAATCATAACACACCGATGGCAGACGGAGGTGTCATCGATCTGTCTGGAGTCAGCCCCTCTCCGCCTGCTGCATCAGCCACTCTACCCTATTGATACGCTCTTGCCCCTTGACCCCTGGGACAGATCAATGCCATTGATCGAAGAAGGGCAGGGACAAGGGCAGGATCTGCTGACTGGCCCGACAGCTAGTGTGACAAGACATGATCGTCATTAATGTCCCGCTGACTGGCTGGCTTGCAAGACGCTCTGCATCACATATTCCCTGCTGCATGCCCCCCCCACCCTCCAGCCTTCTTTCTAGTCTGAGATGATTGTGCTGACTGACTCGACGGGGTTTGGATACCTGTCGAGTCAGTCTGGAGATGTCTGAGTTTAAAACTGATGATTTATTAGGTTTGTGTCTGGGCTCCTTCGTCACCGCCACGATGCTCCTATTTTTGGATGCTTATGATGCAGTTCAAAGCGAGTCAATTAGAATCCTTCCAAGAAATTTTTAAAGAAAGCAAATCCAGTAAAAGTGTTGTTGATACACAACTATGAGCTCAAAACTAACCACAAATAATTCATTAGATTGATTTCCCCAACTTTGGTGGGCTTGATTAGAGGCTGGATGCAACCCTTAGGGTTTTGTTTTCCTTCCTGTTCGCGACATTTTTGGACCCTCATTTATAAATGTGGGGAAAAGACGACATATGAACAGAAGCTGAAGTGAAATAAAGCATTTAAAGCAGCGAGGACACAATTAGAACATAAAATGCCGATCATAGGAAAAATGGACCACATCATGGAAAAAATAACCAATTAAGATACATTACTTTTGAAATTGTTTCGAAATTCTACATTGTTGAATTTCGGCTCTTTTTCGGCTCTTTTTATTTACTCCTTGTTTCATTGCTGATGGCTCACATTTCCAGCAGACAGCCCTGTGTGTTTGGTATGAGAAAGGGGCGGGAGGAGGCGAGGGGAGGCGGTGGAGATGCGGCGACCATCCCAGACTCTGCAGTGACACGGCTGTAATGGAGCTGATTGATCACCTATATGGCTCTGCTGAACTCCCTGTTCACCCCCTCTCTCCCGCCGCCCTGCGCCACGTCTCTGCGTCACAACCAGCATCATCGAGCCAATCCGCACGGACCAGCCCTCCCCCATAGACTTCAACCTGGCCACGGTTTTGACATTGGCTGCAGGGTTTTCCTTCTTCTCACAGCTCGTTGCTGCACTCTAGTTTGTTTGCGAAGGAAACTGAAGCAGCGTCTCATTCGCCATCTTTAAGGAAATGATATTTAACCGATTCAATTCTGTTTTTTTTTTTTTTTTTTTGCGTTCCATTTGAATTAAAGCACGTAATCAATCAATGATAATATTTGCAGATCTCCTCCCCGCCCCCTCGGCGTGACACAGGGTCACAACCCTAATCTATCCAGGGTGCTGAAGGTGATTAAGCTCCGAGATTAAAACAAGCTGTCAAGGGCAGATCGCAATCAGACGGAATGCGATTTGAAAACAAAAATCTTTTGTTTTTTAAATTGAAGTTCCCATGATGCAACTGGCCCGATTTCTGTTTCTTCAAAATGCCATAAGATCTACTTTTTTTTTTTTTTCGTTTTTCTTTTTGGGGGGGGTGGGGCCTAAGGGGAGGGGTCTCTGACTTGACAGTTTGTTGAGCAAAAGGGTGAATTTAATGAACGGATGTGACTTTCCGTCTGTCTGTTGGTCTACCGAAACGTCCCGAGCGGGATGATCAGAGAAAATCTGAATTCTTTCTGCTGATTCCTTATCTCCACCGTCTGTGTGTGGTTTCAGTATCACCGGGTGCATCTGTGTGTGTGTGTGTGTGTGTGTGTGTGTGTGTGTGTGTGTGTGTGTGTGCGTGTGTGTTGTATCGTCTGCTACCGGTGACAGGTGGTTTGCCATCACATCGTAGGTCTAGCCTCCAGACTCTGAGATGATGGGATGGTACGTCACCAAGCGCCACACTCATTCAACAAACCCGCAGTAGTGTGTGTTGTGTCGATACGGTCGTGTGTGTTTTTGTGTCGTCTGCTACTAGCGTCTGGTGGTTTTCGCACCACCTTCGCATCACATTTGTGACCCATTCTCCAGACGGTAAGATGACGGGATGGAACGTTCTCGGCATCAAACTGGTTGACGGTGTGTGTGTTGTGTGCGTGCTTCTGTGTGCTCTCGTTGTCGTCTGGTGGTTTCATTTGCATCACACCTCTGGGTGATGTCCAGACGCTGAGCTGATGGGATGGTAGTCCTCAGCACTAGGCTCATGCACCACACCCGCAGCGGTGTGTGTGTGTGTGTATGCTGCACACACAGAGTGTGTATGGTCTGCTGGAAAAGAGGGGAAATTGATCAGCACAGGGAGAAACGTGTGTGTGTGTGATGGGGAGAGAGAGGGAGAGAGGGAGAAGGCTGTCGCTGCAGACTCCTGCTGCAGTATCTCACTTCGGCCGAGCAGCTGCAGACAGACAGGTACCGACCTGGTGAGACGGGAAGAGGGTGGGAGGGACCGGGGTGGGGGTGAGAGGCAGGGCTTGGGGTGCAAGGGTCAGATGGGGGAGGAGGTTAAGAGTTAGAAGTGGCTGATGTTTGGGGTATTGTTGTTGTTGTTGTTTGTTTGTTTGTGTGTCGGCATGGCGTTGTGTTGGACCTGAGGTGATGGAGAGGATGATGCTCTAATGTCTGGGGAAGAGGGGGTGTGTGGGGTTAAGATGCTGAGATGGAGCTGACAGTGCAAACGGGACGGAGTAGGGGAGACGAGGGAGGGCGTCCCACCTCACTGACCTGCGTCTGGCCCACCCACCCTCCCCTCCCTCTCTTCCTCCCTTATTCTCCTCTTTCCTTTTACACTTTCCTCTCTTTTCTCCCTCCACCCCTTACCCCTCCACCGGTTTTCTCCTCATCCACTGGCTCGCAGGCGCATAACAAAAGGCATCAGTAGAGCGAGGCGTCGCGTCAGGTGGTGCGCTCGTTTCCGGAAGCTTCCACTTTTACCCCGCCGCTCCCCAGAGAGACGGAGACAATCAGAGACATCTACCCCACTGCTTTTTTTTTTTTCCCTTCTTTTTTTGCCTCTCTTTTTTTTTTTTTTTTGGGCACCGAGGGGGAGGAGTTGCAAGGTCGATGGGATGGGAGGAGGTGGTGAGGGGGGTTGCAGTGTACGTTTGGGGATCTGATAGTTTAAAAAAAAAAAAAAAACATGTGGAAAGATTTTTTTTTTTCTTTTTTCTGCTCTAATTTTTTTTTTTCCGAGAGTTTGACGAAACAAACGTGTGAATCGATCTCATTTGCAAACGAGATGTTTCCCGCTGCCTCTGACACTGACAACTTACTGCGTACGGCGCGCTTCTCCATGGCGGAGTGATAGAAAGTGTATTTGAAGGAGGGAGTTGTGAAAACCTGGAATCTCTTTTTTTTTTTTTTACCTGCTTTGTTCTTGGAGACGCGTCTTTTATTGAATCTCTTGTCGTGTGTGTTCTGGCTCTCTCCTCCGCTCGTCCAGCAGCCGTCCTGGAAGAAGCAGAAATGTAGACTGATGATCAGCTGACGCTCTGTAGGACAAAGAAACGATGCTGGCTGCATGGCTGAGGGGGGGCTTTTTTTCTCTCTCCTCTTCTAGCACAAAGGCTAGTTAGCAGCGACCAGGCAGCACGAGATTCTGTTTCTCACTTCTTCTCCATCCCATCATCTCAATCTGAAGAATCCAGCGCTTTGTCTGCTTGTCTGTCCACTCAGTGTTTCTACCTTTGCATGTCAAGCTGAGGCTTCACTAGCGGAGGAAGTGATCCGCAGAAAGAAACGAGGGAAAATGGAAACGTTTGGCTTTTTTCTGGCTGCTGACAGATTTTGTTTTAACTGAGGGTGCCTCTGGGCTGCCATTTAAGTGGCATCTTTGTATGTGTGTGTGTGTGTGTCTGTGTGTGTGTGCCACTCAGTGCCCTGCAGCTGGCTGCGACTCCTCTGCAGACTCGTTCGTACTTCACCTGCTCCCTGAGACCCTAACTTGTGAGCTCTCCTGATATAAAATCACGGGTTAGGCTCTTGGGACGCGGGCGGAGGGCACAATCAACTTTCTGCTTATCTTCCAAGGGTGGAGTCGGAGTGGAGTGGCCACTGGTTCAAGAGCTGAGACTGTGTGTTTTGTCTTTACAAGCTTTTCTAAAAACTGGACAATTTGTTCTCCAAATCCCAAAAGATCTGCAGGCCCTCCCAGGACCAAAGCTGTGGTCTCCTCTTTGTGTCTGATAACATAGATGATGATCGGAGTGAAGAGAACAGGGTTCAGATTAGCTAGAGAGCATCAGTATGAGAATGTAGAAAGTCCTGCTTCTCTGCAGGAAGAAGCTGACAGAGATGCCTCATCTCGTCCTGCTGTTTTCCATCAGCGTCCAGCTCAAAACACACACACACACACGTTCAAATAATTCAGTCAAGCAGTTCCACTAGGTTAGCTTTTTTCCAGATCATTTACGTAAACATGCACATCTTTATTCTGGGTATAGATATCTATAAAAGAACATATGCATGTTTACATGCAATGTGCATACATGTATGTGCACATGGAAATATAAATCTTGCATGTTTACACTATATACGTGCAAAGAAATCGGCTTATGTTCGGATCATTGGTGCGTAAATGAAAATAGAGGCATCATAAATACACACATATTTATACATGCTAACAAAAAAATAAAAAATGTGACTTTATTTTAGTGCAAATACACACAAATAAGCACTTTAATGATAAACATATAGGTGCACATGTATCTCTATACGCAGACGATAAACCTCTCTCTCTCACAGAAAAAAATAAGACAAAATAATCTGCACTAATAATAATATTTTTATTTATTATTTTGCTGCAACAAAGTTAAAAATGAACAACAAAAACAAAGTGTGTTATGGATACAAATGAATCATTTTAATCACAATATTTGAATACAATTTAAGTCATGACACAATAGGAGTTCAATAAATAAACACGTAGGTAGTGAGTCACCAAAAATTAGCTGGCCAAAAAAAAAAATAGTTGTTGAAAAAAGTGGGGTTTTTTGGATTTTAAAAAAAATGTATCACTAATTCATATCATGACGTTTTATTAATTATTGGCTCGAATAAGACAAGATCAAAAATCGAAAATGATGATCATTATCAAAACAAAAAAGATCAGTCATTAGAATGACTCAGAACTGCTCGTAATAATTAAAACAAAAATAAATCTTTGTTTCACGTTTGAAAATTAAAAATCCGTTCAGCATTCCAGTTTTTCCCAGGGCTATGGCCTTTTTGAAAACCTCATTTTTACTAAATTACTGCTATTAGCAAAGCAGCTCAAAACAATTGATTTTCCTGTAATACCCCCCATCTTTGTGCCAGTCTCTCCCTAATGATGTTTTTCCTCCCCGTTTGGTTTCACGGCTGATGCCAACTAATCAGCATGAGCCTTTTGCCACTGAGCCCCAGCAACAGCTGAACGAACGCTGTGAATACCAAAGAGCCGGGCACGGCCAGTGCTGAGCAGCCAGAACCAAGCTGGTGCCCACAAACCAGCCAGACACTTTTATTAGGGTCTGTCTGGCAGCTCTCTGATCAAATCCCTGCGCTGTAACAAAGCAGCACGCTCACAGCAATCCGCCAAGGATCCAATAAATATCACCCCGTAAAAAAAGAAAAAAAAAGTGCTCCTGGCTGGTTTGTAGCCCCGCCGAACAAGTAATACAAAGTTTTAGATGAAAGTCAAAACGAGTTCTCACCACAGAGCTGCTAAATGGATGTTTTATAAGCATCGAAACCAGGAAATACCAATATAACAACCCTTAAACGTAGAGAAAAAAAAGTCTTTTCTTTTTAATAAACTCTTCAAAAACAACACATAAGGTCTACAGAAAAAAAAGAAGCACAAAGTTAAACATCTTTTTATTTGATTTATTTGTAACTTCAATGTCATCTTAAAAGAATTGTATTATCGGCATTATTTAATCATAAATTTTATGAAATACATACACGCATATAGATCATTTATTAACATTATTAACTTTGTACCTGAAGGGTTTTGGGTTTTTTCAAAATAAATGTTTCAAAAATTAATTTGTTTAAACAAAGAAATAGTTCCCTTGTTATTTTTTCCAATATATCATTTATTTAAATTTAAACGCAGAACGCATTAATTTCATTTTAAAATGATCTTTATTTATAAACAGTGTGGATCACCATAAATCACTTCTCACACAAACAGAAACACATAGTTCGATTTAACGAAAGTTTTACACGTAATAACGGAAATAAACATAGCTGAGACATCTGTCGTTAGAGTCTCTTCCTCTAGAAGGAAAAACTCCGAAAAATCCACTTGCAGTAAAAGAGAAGAAGAAACCAAATGGAGACGTGGTTAGATTATTTTCCAATTACATATTAATATAACCACAGGGAACTGCAGATAACATGATCTACGATCAGAGGTGGGTAGAGTAGCCAAAAACTTTACTCAAGTAAAAGTACAGTTACCCCAAAATATTTTTACTCAAGTACTCAAGTGGACCTAAAAAAATTGACTCAAGTAAGAGTAAAAAGTAAAAAGTATGCGTTGAAAAAACTACTCAAGTACTGAGTAACTTTGAAAGTAACATCTTTTTTGTTTGTATACATAAGAATATAAATTTGTATTTTCAAAATAAAGCTAAAAGATCATTAAAAAAAAAAAAGCAAACATCAGTGATGCTTGCATTTTTTTAATGTGGTTTTTAGACCAACAGACCAGGACGCAGCTCAGATAAAAATTATGTTTTCACCTGCTTTAGCAGTAAATTGTTTTCTAAAATAACTTTTTCATGCTAAATTTTGTTTTTTTTGCAAGATAGCGCATGGGTACATCTGATAGGTCAGATGGAACCATGTGATCGTTCTCACCACATTTGATTGGAGGAACGTTGTCTACAGTCATCACAATAGGAAGCACTTTTAGAGAATACTGACATTGGACTAACGAACGTGTTAAAAGCAAGAAAAGTAACGGGTCAACTTTTGCCCGATCTAACGGAGTAAGAGTAGCGTTATTTACTTATAAATTTACTCAAGTAAAAGTACAAGCTATTAAAAATACTCATAAAAGTACAGTATATTTTATTCCAAAAGTTGCTCAAGTAAATGTAACGGAGTAAATGTAACGCGTTACTACCAACTTCTGTCTATGATCTATAGAATACAGCGAATGGGCTTCATCCTGATGGAAATAGAGTAAAGACGGCAGGGAGGGGGGATCAGATGAGGCCTACAGGTGTGGATGATAGCACAGACAGGACAAGCTAAAGTCCATAAACCAGCATTTTGGAAACCTAAAGAGATTCATGAGTTATTGTTAATTATTTTAACTGTGGAAAATAATAAAGAATGATAGAGAATCATCAGATAAAACCAGAGGACAAACTTTCCCACAGTTTCTGGCTCCTGGCAGTCTGTTAGCAACTTTAAAGCTACTTTTTTTTCTCGCTGGCTTGTTTTTTCTAAAGCCAGGCATACACTGTGCAATTTTCAGAGCAATTTCAGGTCGTACAATAATTTCCAAATGTGTTACAGAAGGTGCGAGGTGCGATATGTTGCTCCAGCTGGGTAATTGGACGCTCGGATGAGTTTCTGGCATGTCTCAAATTTTATTATTGTTCATGGAGAAATGGCACTGTAGAAGCAACCCTATTGGTCGGTTGTGCTAATTGGTAGATTCTGACATCATTACGTTGCACGTAAATTACAAAATATAATTGCAATCAATACAATTTCATTTTTGTGGTCCAGTTAAACCAACGCAGAAATGGGCAGTGCCATAAAATCCGAACATACAAATTAAAAGACAGTTAAACCAATGTCTCCACAAGTTGGACGAAAAGGGCATTGCACCACCTCGTGGGTTAATATGAGACATTAAATCTTTATTTTTAGACCATCTGCAGATAAACTATGTGTTAAAGTTTTTAAAGCACACCTTTTATGGTAACATGCACATGGAGGCAAAATTTGTAGGACTTCTTCTTTCGGCATTTCACTTCAGGGGGCGCCACAGCAAGTCAGTTTCTTCCATCTAACCCTATCTGCTGCATCTTCTTCAGTCATGCCATGTCTTCATGTCTTCCTTCACTGTATCCATGAACCTCCTCTTTGGTCTTCCTCTAGTCCTCTTTCCTGGTGGTTCCAAACCCAGCATCCTTCTTCTGATGTACTCTCTCTCTCTCCTCTGCACATGTCCAAATCATCTCAGTCTGGCCTCTCTGACTTTAAAACCTCTAACATGTGCTGTTCCTCTGATCCTGTCCATCCTGGTCACTCCCAGAGAGATCCTCAGCATCTTCATCTCTGCTACCTTCATCTCTGCTTCCTGTCTTTTCCTCAGTGCCACTGTCTCTAGACTAATCAGCATGGCGGGTCTCACCACGGTTTTGTACACTTTTCCTTTCATTTTATCTGAAACTCTTCTATCACACATCACACCTGATACTTTCCTCCACCCGTTCCAGCCTGCCTGCACACGCTTCTTCACCTCTTTTCCACACTCTCCATTGTTCTGGACCGTTGATCCTAGATACTTAAAATCTTCCACCTTCTTTATCTCTTCTCTCTGTAACCTCACTTTTCCACTTGGATCCCTCTCATTCACACACATGTACTCTGTTTTACTCTGACTAATCTTCATTCCTCTTCTTTCTAGTACAAACCTCCACCTCTCCAGCTTTTCCTCCACCTCTTCCCTCCTCTCACTACAGATCACAATGTCATCTGCAAACATGCTCTGTTCAATTTTGCTGGTACAATGTGAGTGGTTCACTCACAGCAGACTGTTGGATTGTACTGTGTGCAGACTAAAACCGTGAAGTTCAAATCATAGGCGATTTATTTGCACAGTGTGGATGAATGTGTAACGTTCTGAAGTTGCACAGTCTATACCAAGCTTAAGAGGACTGTTTGAATTCTAACCTCGGATGGAAAGATTGTGTCTGCTTCTCCCACATTAGCTGGGAGTTTATCCCATGAACACATCAGACCCTCTTATGGACTAAATTGGGGCCCAGGGCCTAATGTTTGCCACCCATGGTCTAAAGGAATCGCTACATCTTGGATGAGTTTAAAAACGCATCTGTTCTACAAATTGATGCAACATTTCTGCATCTTCGAGGTTCTTTGCAGAGCTTTTGATGATTTTCTTTTTTTTTTTCATCTTTTTTTTTCTTCTCTTTCATCCCAGTTAGCAGCAAATTACCCAAGAGTGTGAAATGTGACGAGGTTTTACACAATGACGGGTTCAGCTGCCATAAGGCCAGAGCCAATAATTAAAATGCTTTAATAATTAGCCAGTCGGAGTGGATCTGATCTGTACGGCTTTGCCAAAGTTGTATTAAAACTACGTCATGGTGCGATTTATTCTGTCTGGAATGAGTTTAACAATAAATTTGGTGGGGTTTTTTTTTTTTTTATGTCTTGTTGGAGTCATGAAACAGAACATTTTGTGATGAGGCTTTGCTTGATGTAAAATAGAAATATGATGTAATACCATGGGAGCTTTCTATAAATAAACCCCCATCAGCACCTTTTCTCATCTCAGTTTTCAAGCTCCAGAAAGAGGAGGGATTGATTCAGACCTTAAGTAGGTGTAGATAAACTAAAAGCTCCAGCTGATGAACAGGAGTGTGTGTGAGAGAGATTACTCTCCATTGTTCCGAGGTGGTTGTTTAACATACTTTGCTTCCACTCCTGCGCCTAATAAAAGGTAATAAAAAGGTGAAATTACTTTTCATCCTTGTCTAGGCATTTTTCTTACAGGAGGGAGGGGGCTATTGTTAATGCACAGGATGGGGGGGTCGTTTGTGTTTCCAGACACTGCGGCATGAGGGTAGACTGGACTGGTACCTGAACATACATTTCGAGGTGGTGAAACGACTCTTGCGCGCACACATTTAATCCGAATCCAATTCAGTTTGATGTTTAATTCAATTGGGGGGTTAGGGGGTATAAATTACAGTAATGTAATTATTTAATTCTGATCTCTACAACCCACTAACACAACAAAGTTCTCTCACACACAGGAACACACAATCAGATTTAAACTAATAACCAAGCTACAAAGAGCCAGGAAATCCACGTCCTCAGAGCCTCCTTTTCAGGTGGGGAAAACTACCCAAAATCTAAAAGACCCCATAAAATTCAATAGTAAATAAGAATATTACAACATTTTGCTGATCAAAAGCTTGGATTGTTTGTAGATAAAATATAAAATCCATCTTTCTGTCTCCTTACTAGTTTTTTATCCCATAGTTTGTGGATCCAAATGGAAAAATGAGGTTACAGTTAGAAGAGATAAAAAAGGTGGAAGATTTTAAGTATCTAGGATCAACAGTCCAGAGCAATGGAGAGTGTGGAAAAGAGGTGAAGAAGCGTGTGCAGGCAGGCTGGAACGGGTTGAGAAAAGTATCAGGTGTGATGTGTGATAGAAGAGTTTCAGCTAAATAAAAGAAAAAGTGTACAAAACCGTGGTGAGACCCGCCATGCTGATTGGTCTAGAGACAGTAGCACTGAAAAAAAGACAAGAAACAGAGATGAAGGTAGCAGAGATGAAGATGCTGAGGATCTCTCTGGGAGTGACCAGGATGGACAGGATCAGAGGAACAGCACTTGTTAGAGGTTTTAAAGTCAGGGAGGCCAGACTGAGATGGTTTGGACATGTGCAGAGGAGAGAGAGAGAGTACATAGGAAGAAGGATATTTCTTCCGATGATGGTTACAGTGAGATGGATACAGTGAAGGAAGATATGAAGATAGTTGTGTGACCGAAGAGGATTCAGCAGATAGGATTAGATGGAAGAAACTGACTTGCCGTGGCGAACCCTGAAGGGAAATGCCGAAAGAAGCAGAAGAAGTTCCTGAATGTCTGTACTTTTTTCAACTTCTTTTGAAACATCTACCTCAAATGGCCCTGAAAGCCAGCAAATCTGTTTGTTCTTCCCCAACAGTTGTAGATATAGAAAAGGTTTACAGCAACTAAACAATCATTTTGTTCCACTCATGTTGTAAATGCTCGTCTTTGTTTGACAATCTACAGATCTGAAAACAGTGACGCCTGTGCACCTATGTCTACGCTTCTTCTTCTTCTTTCGGCATTTCCCTTTAGGGGTCGCCACAGCAGCACAAGTCAGTTTCTTCCATCTAACCCTATCTGCTGTATCCTCTTCGGTCACACTAACTATCTTCATGTCTTCCTTCACTGTATTCATGAACCTCCTCTTTGGTCTTCCTCTAGTCCTCTTTTCCAAACCCAGCATCCTTCTTCTGATGTACTCTCTCTCTCCTCTGCACATGTTCAAACCATCTCAGTCTGGCCTCTCTGACTTTAAAACCTCTAACATGTGCTGTTCCTCTGATCCTGTTCATCCTGGTCACTCCCAGAGAGATCCTCAGCATCTTCATCTCTGTTTCCTGTCTTTTCTTCAGTGCTACCGTTTCTAGACCAATCAGCATGGCCAGTCTCACCACGGTTTTGTACACTTTTCCTTTCATTTTAGCTGAAACTCTTCTGTCACACATCACACCTGATACTTTCCTCCACCCGTTCCAGCCTGCTTGAACACGCTTCTTCACCTCTTTTCCACACTCTCCATTGCTCTGGACTGTTGATCCTAGATACTTAAAATCTTCCACCTTCTTTATCTCTTCTCCCTGTAACCTCACTTTTCCATTTGGATCCCTCTCATTCACACACATGTACTCTGTTTTACTCTGACTAATCTTCATTCCTCTTCTTTCTAGTGCAAATCTTCACCTCTCCAGCTTTTCCTCCACCTCTTCCCTCCTCTCACTACAGATCACAATGTCATCTGCAAACATCATTATCCATGGGGATTCCTGTCTGACCACCTATGTCTATGCTATTTGTTTAAATGGATCTTTATTAGTTGCTACCATAGTAGCTACCAGTCATCTTGGGGTCCAACACTTAAAAATCACTTAAGCACAAAATACAATTAGATTTGCTTGATTTAAAACAACAGTATAAAATAATTAAAAGAGAGAATCAAGAAAATACAGAATAAAATATCCCATTTCTCCGGGACACATTTTTACTCTGCACTTTATTAAGATAACTTTTAAAACTTCCAATATTAATAACTTTAACATAAGATGGTAACTTATTCCAACATGTAGCTGTCCCATAAAGAACTGTTTTCTGGATAGCACAGGTTCTGAAGACTTATTTCACACCCTGCTTGTTGTCTGGTGGGGTTCCTGTGTCGATCACTCACATAAATTATTTAGAGTGTAATGCAGAAGGTTTTCTGTTATGACATAAATTGTAAAATCACCCCCGCCCCACAAATTATCCTCTAACCTACTGTCAACCAGAAGCTATGACAAAGTCTGCTGCATATGATTAATAATAGTACGAGGTAACCAAAGCTGAGCCAAACGTAAAGCTTTGTTCTGCAGCACCTGAAGTTTGGTCTTGTGCTCCAAAGAAAGATATTCACAAACTACAGAGCCGTAATCCAAACGCAACAAGAGCAAGTGTCTGTACGACATGTTTGATAGAAGGTGTCGTCATAAAAGAAGCACATCTTTTAATAACAGAAATGATTCTCTACATTTTCATCGCCAGCTTGTTAATGTGTCCAGACTCCAGACCGATTCAATTGTTCATTTATGGTAATTGCTAACGACTTAAATTCATGCACTTGCTCCGAAGGAAAGTCATTCAGTGTTAGCAACAAAGGCTGCACTTGTCTTCATTTAAAACAAGAACCCAAGATTAAACTTTTCATTTAATTCATATTTAAAATAAGTTTGTATTCTCAACCAATTTTGATACAGAATTCAAATCATGTCGCTGTATTTGTCTTTGGATTTAGAAGATATTTTGTTGACTAATATAATGTTGAATCATCAGCATACATTGTTATTGAACAGTTTTTTTTCAAAAGAAAAAAAAGATCATTTGTAAAAATTGAGAACAGAAAGGGTCCTAGGCATTTGCCCTGTGGGACTCCGCACTCTGATTCACTAATGACAGAAAAACTACCCTTATAATAGGCTGATGGTGACCCCTTTAATTGCACAATCTTTAAAACAATAAGCAGGCATCTTTTTTAGGAATAAGTTATGATCAATAACATAAAGAGTTACACTAAAATCAAAGAAAACAGCACCAACATTTGTTTTTGCATCAGTTTGACTAAAAACCAGTGTTTTTCAACCTTTTTCATGCTGAGGTACGTTTTTCCATCAAAAAAATTCTTAAGGCACACCACCAAAAATTGTTAGAAACTATTCTTTTGCACATTTAAATTATTTAATCAAATGCAATATCATAACAACCACGTGACATAATGAGCGCTTTGTTATTCTGTGCACTTTTGAAAGTTTTGCACCTTTTTTTTCCCCCACATTATCATGTTTGGTTCCAGACAAGGAGCCTATCAGAAGATTCACCCAGAATGCAACAGAAACTTTTACCTCTTTCATGTCTTGCAGAAAAGTGATATTTATGTGGAATCCAAGATTTTCCTGCTTTAAAACACAACCTAAATGTTCTTATAATGTCTCAAAAACACATAGAAAATACCATCCACTAGGTGGGGTAGTTTGGAGGAGAGATGGACAGTAGAACGCAACAAAAAAGCAGAGAAGAAGAGTGGGTTGCTATGGTTACAGTAAACAACCTATTTTAAGACACCCCTGCCTGTCTCTAAATAAAAGACAAGATTTCATAAAAATAAACATAAATAAATACGCTTCAATCCATTTTTTACACAAACATCATGTGATCAACCAAAATAATCTTTTCAAGCTACCGGTAGATCACGATCATTTCCCACGGCCCACCTGACGATGTCTCATGGTACACTAGTGTGCCGCGGACCACTGGTTGGAAAACATTGGACTAAGCCACTCATCCTCATGCGCCTATGCTCAGGAAAACCCACTAAAAAAGCAAGAGTTGCATATGCTGTGTCATTGTAGGTGTCAAACATATTTATGGAGGTACAAGTAGGACTGTGGGCACAGAGGAAGGGTCTCCCCAGGGAACCCTGTGGAGAGCAAACAGGAAGTGAGATAAAGCAAACCTGCTTTTTTTGCATATTTTTCTACAGTATATCACTTCTGTTCGCTCTCACTCGTGTTGGTTTCCATCTCTTCCCGGTCTTCACTTCTTTGCCGTTGCCTAGGAAACCTGGTATCTGGTGAGCAGCTTGGTGGAGTCATTGAACTGTAACCAGCTGGGAAAATTCTTTCTGTCTTCCAGGTTGACCGCCTAAAGCTGCTCTCTGAAAGTTTTAAAGTTCTCGGCCACTAGACAATAGCGATTAGACTTTACGGTCATAATCTCCATGTGTACGAGCTAAGAATCAATCCCTAGTGTTTGTGATTTTATTGGCTCGTTCAGATGAGCACACGAGTATTAGTAGACACAACTTTATTCCAAATATGTTCCCACATCTGAGTGTAATCCCAACACCACCGAGAATCAAAGTGTACAGCTTCTGATTTCACCTTCATTCCGAACGCAGGCCTCCGGCCTGATCTAAGAGTTCATCTTGTTCCAAAATGGCTTAGTTTACTGTTTCTCTGTCTTCTTCTTATCATCATTATTCTTTCGGCATTTACCTTCACGGGTCGCTACAGCAAGTCAGTTTTTGCCATCTAACCTTATCTGTTGGATCTTCTTTGGTCACACCAACTATCTTCATGTCTTCCTTCACTGTATCCATGAACCTCCTCTTTGGTCTTCCTCTAGTCCTCTTTCCTGGTGGTTCCAAACCCAGCATCCTTCTTCTGATGTACTCTCTCTCTCTCCTCTGCACATGTCCAAACCATCTCAGTCTGACCTCTCTGACTTTAAAACCTCTAACATGTGCTGTTCCTCTGATCCTGTCCATCCTGGTCACTCCCAGAGAGATCCTCAGCATCTTCATCTCTGCGTCCTGTCTTTTCCTCAGTGCCACTGTCTCTACCAAACAGCATGGCCGCTCTCACCACGGTTTTGTTCTTTCCTTTCATTCTAGCTGAAACTCTTCTATCACACATCACACCTGATACTTTTCTCCACCCGTTCCAGCCTGCCTGCACATGCTTCTTCACCTCTTTTCCACACTCTCCATTGCTCTGGACTGTTGATCCTAGATACTTAAAATCCTCCACCTTCTTTATCTCTTCTCCTTGTAACCTCACTTTTCCATTTGAATCCATTTACTGTTTTTATCATTTTTCAATGACTGTTTCTATGAAAATCTTTTAAGTTTTGACCTAAGATTATGTTCTTTCCAAATTAAAAAAATGAATACAACTTTTTGCTAGTTTTGATTTAATGAGGATGTGAACAGAATGTTAATTACTCATCATCAGTTATAAATACTGGCTGACTTCAGACATGGGGATTATACAGATTAGAATTATCTGAGGAATTCAGTGTTAGTCTAACTGTGGTCAATTTTTTTTTTTTTTTTTTTGATTATTTTGAATTACTCTATTCATCCCTCACCAGGGAAATTTGTTTGCTGCACTCCTTACACCGCAGCAGGCTGCCCTTCAACGGCACCAATGGTGGGAGAAGCGGGGCTTAGGTGTCTTCTCCAAGGACCCTAGACGTGCTCTCCGTGGGACGCGAACCCGCGACCTTCCGGTCCGCGGGCGAACGCACTAACCACGCGGCCACCGTCTCCACCAATTTTTGGGAAGGTTTCAAGAGCCATTAGTGAAACATGGGTTATAAAAATCACACACAGGGTTTCCTTTCAGAGAAAAAGCGTGTTTGAGATTAGACAAATTATGCCAGGTAATTTTTTGTTGTTTTTCAGACTTATACAGTATATTTCCACATGCTACCAATTCCATTTGGGATTTAACTTTCGTTGATAAATTTTGGTTTATAAATTTTTACAAAATTTTTGTCAGAAGTGACAAATTCGCACAAAAAAATCCTAAGAATTACATACATACATACATTAGATACAAATGTAATTACATACATTTCAGAGAGCTTCGGATGTGTTAAATGTGCATGAGCTAAAAAATACCAGAGAAATGGAGATTTCATGGGATTAAAATGATGATTTTAATGATTTCCGCACTTTTGATAAATTTAGTTCTTATAACGGGTCATTTTCAATTAATTTTTAGGATAAGAATCAGAAACAATATCGGACTCTACAGGAAACAAAAAAAATAAGCATATTTGAGGTCATTAGTGATGGAAAATTTCTAGGTGGTATTTTTTAAGATTTTTTTCTGACATAATAAATTTGCATCAGCTATAAACTTGAATCTTGAGATGCTGACTAATCTCTATAATTGGAATTTTTACAGACATGTCACATCCACACAAAGAAAAAAACTTTCACAGCCATGGGGATTTAATGGGATTAAATTGATCTGAGCACCACGGTAGTGGTCATATTATGATCAGTAGTTTTCACAGAAATTTTTACAGATATGGTAAATTTATACTGGATAAAAATCACACACTGGATCAAGATTCTCTAAAAGTAATCTGTAACAAATGGTCTTTTAAACTCTAAATCTTTCTGTTTTGTTACGATGACGGTGATTTTAGAGATGTTATTTTGCAAGACACAGACTTGTTTTGCTGTGATTTACCAAGTTGTGAACTCATATTCCAGCTGATCCTCTGAATAGGTGGAAGCTCAGAGTTAAAAGGAGGTGTTAGGCTTCTGTTTTAACACTATGGACACCCCACCTTCCTCTCGCTCCCTATTCACTTCCTCACCTTCCAAGTGTGCACAATACTGTGTAAATCTTGTTTGAAGCCACGGATACGGTATGAACAGTGATGGTTTTAAATGTCGTTAGCAAAATGCTACCACGTAGGTATTTAAATTCATATTTTGGTGCAAACCCTTATTGAACATGGAAGGCCTGCACTATCGTAAATGCACATCCTGCTTATAATAGACTAATGGGAAACAAAATCTGTTGCCAAGAGCAACCTGACGCTCAATAGTGCCCAAATGTCAGAATCAGGAAACTTTATTTGTCTCTAGAAAAGCAACTCCATGCAGACACCTGCTTAAAAATATTCACTCATTTTAAAATGGATAAATCACAAAGAAAAATCTAAAAACAAGAATAAAATAAATGCGTAAAGTAGTGAAGAAATCCAAAATAATAAGACCAAAAGTAAGAGACGTCAGAGTTCAAGAACCTAATCACAGATGTTAATAAGACATGTTGCAGTGATTTGTTTTAATCTGAAGCATTTGATATCGCGGACCTGAGGACAGAAGATAAAAATAAAAACATAAAATAATATATACTTTATTCAGACGAGGCTTGGAACACTGTCATTCTGTGTGGTGTTTGCATGTTCTCCCTATGTCTGCGTGGGTTTTTCTGGGTGCTCCGGTTTTCTCTCACCCTCCAAAAACATGCATCTTAGGTTGATTGGCCAGTGCCAAATTGTCCTTACGAATGTGTGTGTGTGTGTATGGTTGTATATGTGTGGCCCCGCGACAGACTGGCGACCTGTTCGGGGTGTTCCTTGCCTCTCGTCTTGAATCAGTCAGAATGGGCTCCAGTACCCCTGCAATCCTGTAAGGGATAGATGGTTCAAAAGGTGACTGACTGACTTTATTGATACCCTCACCGGGGAATTTTGTGTGCTGCATTACACCGCAGCAGGCTGCCATGATGCCGCAGCAGGCTGCCAATGGTGGGAGAAATGGGGGGATAGGTGTCTTCTCCAAGGACCCTAGACGTGAACTCAGTGGGATGCGAACCTGCGAACTTCTGGTTAACTTCCAGTCTGAGGGCGAACGCTCTACCACTAAGCCACCGTCTCCTCATCATATGATCTTAATAATATGACGAGTTTTTGTGGTGACCGGATTTTCCCAGAGAGACACGAGCTCACTCTGCTAAACAACAATTATTTTAAAACAAACTTTAAGATTACTTTTGAAGCTGTTCTTATTTTTCACAGAGAGAAGAGAAACCAGACGGTTGTACTTGCAAATTTCTCAAACACGTCTGGATAGAGAATAGAAAAAAACATGGCGGATGCCTCCTAAATATTTATTTTTCCATCAAAGTCCTCTTTAACACTGAGCCAGTGGGGACTTTCTGTACCGCTTTAAGAAATGAAAGCAATTTTGTTATATTTATCTTCTTTTTTTTGCTAAATTCTTCTTTCTTTCTGTCCAGGTTGCTGTTGCTTTCTTCCTGCTCTGAGGTGTGACAGCGTGGGTGAGGAAGAAAATAGTGTGTGTCACTGAAGGTGTGAGGCTGCGCTAGTGGAATTAACTCCGAGTCATTTGGAAGCTGCTCAGATTCTCCCACCCGGTGAAGTCAGGCAACCTTTCACCCCCCCTCTCATTTTTAACAATCATCTCCCCTCATCATACCCTCTTCTGTTTACCTTATTTATCTCTTTTCCCTCTCGTTTTCTCTCCGCCATCCTATTTTCACTCTACATTCCAGTAGAAAAAAAGGTGTGAGGATCTCATTATCATGACTGCTGGATTCAGTCTGGTCTGCACGACGGCAGGTAAGGACAAAAAGAAATGGAAGGGAAAGATTGGAGCATACTTCCTTTATGGACTTGACTCATCAGTTTAGTGCTGACTCAACGCTTCTGTAATTGATTCATGCAGCGGTTCATCGGGTTCACTGGAAATGATGATTTTAATAAACATACATGAATGAAGATGACGTGTCTGTGTCTGTTTATTTTACCGAATCATGCATTGTTTTTTTTATTGTTTCCACTTGTGGGTCTGCAAAGCGCCCCCACCCCACTGATATGTGCAGGATGTTGGTTTGTTTGCCAAAGGAAACAAAGAGAAGGTGTACAAGACAAACATCCCTGCTCAGAGGAGGCAAGGAGAGGAAAAGACTCTAGGTGTGCTTTTGTTTGCTCTATTTTCTGTGTGTGTGTGTGTGTGTGTGTGTGTTGGAGGAAACAGTGCGGCCAGGCTGCAGATATCATCCATCTCCCTGTCACTGGCCCAAGGGCTGCTGGGAAAGTGGCAGACAGCTCCGCAGCTCTGACGACTAAGGCTGCATCCTAATTTCTTTTTCTCCCCAACACCCCAACCCAGTATGGAAAGCCATTAACCCCGTGATGTGGGAACAGCTCAGAGCCACCACCGGTTCATCAGCCTCGCCCAGCGGCCATGTTGGAGAGGTACTACCGTACATCGGGAGTGACCACATTAAAATAATCTAATACCAATTAAACATGTAAATTATTCATACAAACGTTTTATGCGTCAAATATATGTGTTTCCATTCTTTTTAAAAGTTGGGGTGTCAGGGCTGGTGTCCTGAAGGTTTTCCATGTATTCTTACATCTTCATACCTGATCCAGGTTAATGAGTCAATGCACCAAATTTTATTGGCTGTTGATTTCACTTTATGGGCATCAGCTGCTAAGTTTGACACCCCTGGTTTAAAGTAAAGCAAAGCCCATCATCAAGCAAAAGTTTTGAAACAATGTCCCAAAAATGAGCAAGGCCAACAACCATGAAGGTCTGGCAAAATGTGGGGGTATGCGCAAGGGTGTGGTCAGTGCTGATGACAGCTGGCATAAATATGGCCGCTATATCAGCCGCCACAATAGCCATGTAGCTACCGTATTGGCCCTACGTTAGCCCGGCCGCCATGTGATCCCTTTTTGAATGTGGCTACCACATTGAAACTCAATCCGCGCAATGGACGTGGCTGCCATATTAGCCCTTCAAGATTCTAGACGTCATAATTGGCCTTCGGTAAAGATGGCCTCCATATTGGCCTTTCATAATTTTGGCTGCCATAAAAGCCGTCTTTACACGTGGCCGTCATATTGGCCCCTCATGAATATGGCCGCCATATTGGCCCCCCGTGAACTTTCCAGGTCTCAGAAGAATTGCTGCTGAGAATATGCCGGGGCCCATCCCTCCCACACATGTCTGGCAGACTGTTCTAACGGGATTACATGCTTTTTGCTTTTAGCCATGACTAATTGCACTTTTCAGAATCTCTTTTTTTTTTCATTATTCTGTTTCCACAGTTTTCTGAAACACTTAAGAGGCATTAAATCATCACGAGGATTAGATCTTTGTGTGAAACTCTCCGACAATAGCAGACACTTTATCATCCTGCATTAGTAAGAACAACATTTAAAAAGTACATTAAGTGGTAATTTTTCGGTTATCAATTTTAATAAATATTTACTTAATCTATTTAATCAAATTTGGTTTATTTTATGGGAAATTATGACTAAATTCAAATATGCATTGATTTTTTTGTTTATAAACATATGGGAGTAATAACGCTTGATGTGACAAACATACGGTCCGGGGACCAAAATCAGTCCATTTTAGGGTCCAATGAGGTCCAAAAGCAAAGTTTGTCATGATAAAGCTACACTCATTCGCATCACCAAATGTATCCACCTCAAAATAAAATAAAGAGTCTGCATGACCTTGGTCTTATCATTTTTTTTTTCCTTCTCCTTTCTGCCAGAAAAAACGGAGCGTGCAACTCTCTGGATTTGTCATCTGTAGTTTACATTTCAATGTTTGACTCGCTGTAAAACATGAACTCCTGAACCGAGCACACATGTAAAAGAGTTTAATTTACACACAGATGCAATCAGCATCTCTGCAGCTTCAAAGCAGCTCCAACACATCCATGCATTTTCAGACTGGACCAACAGTTCACCGATTACTCACATGAGACCCACAACCGCAGAGGTTTTATTTAATCGTATGGCGTCACCATCAGTGATGCGGCTCAAAGAGAAATGATGTGTTTGGTTTTTTTAGGGTTTTTTTTTGATCAGTGATGGCCCCTGCATTCTACAACTCGGTATTCAATAGAGCTTAATTTGAATAAACACCTTTGCTCAAATGTGTCATGAAGCGGTGTGCAGGTGGAAGGAGCAGGACCCAATTACAGGACAGAAAACTTGATTTATTTGAGAATGGCAGTCCAGTGATGCTGAGAAAAAAAAACATAAAATTTTATTCGCATGGCGAGTGGTTTTTGTTCAGAATGTGTTTCACGGTCAGGCAACCAGGCAGTCTGGCTGGAAGGGATGGTATGACCCAACGTGGAGGTCCAGGGTGATTGCCCTTAAATAGGCGGCAGGGTCCACAGGTGTGTGGCATCAGAATAATCACCCACAGGTGTCTCAATCAGGGTGATGAGGGCAGGTCAAGGGCTCCCTCTGGTGACAGGCGAGGGTATCATGACAAAACAAAGCAGAGTGAACAAGTTTCCTTCTACTACTGTATAGCTACAGCCACCACACAAAATAAACTTAAAAGAAAGGCAATACATTTCCTCCTTAGAGTGGGCACCGACCCGTTTTAGGGTCTAAATGCATAAACTACCTACTTAATACGTTTTTATTCCATCAAGGCTTCTTGAGTTTGCCAAGAACCTGCCATTTAAACAAATAAAAGAAAAAAAAACAATAAATTGTATGAGTTCGGTTAAAATAGTGTCATCTGGTTTGTTCGGGTTCTGCTCGACCCAGTTTAAAAATAAGTTTATAAAGCAATAGAGCCAAAACTAAAATCCCAAGTACACCTCCAGTCAACACATTGATAGCCAGATCCTCTACAATTTTTCAAGTTATTGCAAAGACTGGAGGAATCACAGTGTTTGCTGTGACCAGACTAAGAAGACATATTTTGAGATTTTTATGCCATTGTCACTAAAAAGAGTCATCATTGCTATGACAAAACTTGAAGGGAAAAAAGTCAGTGGCGACATGTGGAAAGACATTGATGGGGAACACCTGGATGCTTATACCGGCATTCTTCTTTTTGCTGGAATGTACCGATCATGAAATGAGGCCACTGAACGTTTCTGGGAGGAATCGACGGGCAGGAATATTTTTCAAGTAAAAATGTCACTTCACACCTTCCAAATGATCGTAAGAGTCATCAGATTTGACAACAGAGATGACAGACCACGCTCTGACAAGGTTTTCCATATCTAATATGTCTGGGAAAGGTGGGTGCAATTCCTTCCACTGATGTTTAAACAAAGGCCATGGGTGACGGTTTATGAACATCTTGTCCATTGCCCAGAAAAATGTCACTTCCGGCACTACATGCCCAGAAAGCCAGATAAGTATGTTTTAAAAATCTGGGGTGCATGTGATGCAAAAAGTTGCAATATCTGGATTTTTTAGATTTACACAGACAAAGGTGACAGTGGTATCCTGTAGAAGAACCAAGAGAAATGCATGGTCCTTGATATGTCCACAGGACTATAGGGTCACAATATAATTTGAGGTATTTTCTTTACCAGCTATGACCTTGGACAAGAACTTCTCAGAAGGAAACTTACCATGGTGGGCAGAGTGAAAAGAAAAAAAAAAACTGAGCTGCCTGCTGAAATCTGGCAGATGAAAAACAGGGCTCCACTTTCCTCCAAGTTTGTTTTCACAGACACCACCTCTGTTGTCTCAAGCTGACCATCACGTACACTTGCTAGCATAAGACCAGGCAATGGCCAATGATTGTATTTTACAAAATGCTCGATGTGTCTGCATAAAATACATTTGTACTGTGGACCCAGATCCACCAAGGCTGAAACACAACCGAGAAAAACAAGTGCAGAATGTTTCTTGAGCAGCTGGAAAATTCCCTTGTAAAACCACACATTGAGCAAAGGCAATGTATGTCCCAAGACCCAGTTACTGAAGGCTTGGTCAGAGAGCTGCAGAGCTCACCTAACACTACCTCCATATCGACAACAACTCACATAGCATTCTCCTCAGTCATCCCTACCTCAACACCAAACAGAACAGTCACAACCCCACTCAGGCCTCTTGATTCGAAAAGAAAAGGTGTCGGGTCTGCCGTATGGACAGAAAGAGAAAAGGACTGTACTTTCAGTGCAAGAAATACATTTACAAAGAACTTTCTAAAAGTGTGAGTGTTTGATTTTCTATTTAATTAAACAAACAAATGCTCATAAAATTTACTTGCTAAAAATGTCTGTTTTTTATTTTGTGAAGCACTATATTTCTACAATCATAAGGCGCACTTAAAAGGTTTAAATGTTCTTCAAAATGTACAAAGCCCCCTATGGTGCAGTGCGCCTAATGTGACTTCAGGAAAGCAGACGTAGGCTTTCACAAAAACCCTCATTCATGAGGAGCCACACGGAAACGAGACGGATTGTTGATGACGAAAGGAACCTGGCTTGTTTGATAGAAATCTAGTCCAGCTGTTCTTTTAAGATGCAGAAAATAAGAACTTGGATTGATTTTCGGATGCTGATTGATTGATGATTGAAATAATAATATTAGAGCTTTGCTGAACACGTCAATGAATCAAATCCTGCAATAAACACACCTGTAACTGAAAGTGTGCCCTGTAATTGAGTGCATCCTATGGTCGTGAAATCCCAGCATTTAGAGTGTACTGTATATACAAATCCTGGCACATATACACACACATTCATAGCTAGATATACTGTATATCCATCTATGTATGTCTAAATGCATAGGGGTGGTTCTACACTCTGCAAGCTCGGGTTCTTGCAGAGCCAAGTAGCTTGAGGCTTTTGCGCAGTATCCTTTCTGTTCCTAGGACAGCACTCCTCTGGACTGAGATCTCTGGACTAAGATATCCCTGTCTCTCCAGAGATCTATTGGAGCCTCTCCTCTAATTTGGGTGTCACTGCCCTGAGTGCCCCGATCACTACAGGTATCACTGTTACCTTCACTTTCCAGACCTTCTCCACCTCTACCCTGAGGCCTTGGGACTTACGCAGTTTCTCATGCTCCTTCTTCCTGATGTCACTATCGCCATTGCCACATACATCACTACTGCTTTCCTCTGCTTCTTATCCACCACGACAATCTCTGGTTGGTTTGCCATTACCATTTGTTCAATCTGGATCCGAAAGTCCCACAGAATCTTGGCTTGGTCATTCTCTGTTGCCCCTGGGGGTGTTTCCCACATTGACCTCGGAGTTTTCAGACCATATTCTATGCATATTTTTCTGTATACTATCCCAGCTACGTGGTTATCGCGTTCAATGTAGGCATTGCCATTTAGCCTCTTACACCCTGCATTTATGTGCTGGACCGTCTCCGGGGCTTCCTTGCACAGCCTATACCTTGGGTCTTGTCTGCTCTAGGACTTGCCTTTGTGTGGCAAGTTTGAGAGCCTTTGTGCTGTCCTGAAGACCCACCCTTTCAAACCATTGGTAGGATTTCTGAAGATCAGTTATGTTCCCACTGTACATCCCATGTAGGGACTTGTCCACCCATGATGTTTCCTCGTCCAGCACTTCATTCTTTGTTTTCCACTGTCTGAGACTTTCATTGAGTACCATGTCTGTTGGGGCCTTGTCTTTGATGTACTGGTGGATCTAGGACGCTTCATCAAGGATTGTGGAGCTCACACTAACTAATCCTCTGCCTTTTTCCTTACGGCTAGTGTACACTCGCTTGGTGGTGGACTTCGGGTGGAACTCTCCATGCATGGTTTCTTGCCTCAACATCTGTGGTCTGTATTTAGATGGCTACTCCTTTAGCCATCTTATGATTCCTGTGGGGTATCTGATCATCGGTAGGGCTTAATTGTTTATTGCCCGGGCTTGGTTCTACTTGAGGTTCATTTTACATAAAAAAAAAAAATGAAATCAAGGATTTGTTAGACAAAGTAAGGCCCAATCAGACAAAGTAAGGGCCAATTCCAAAGATACTAAAAACCAATATTCAAAAAAAAAAAAAAAGACAACCTGAAAAACCAAGAGACAGGAGAGAAATGGTGATAGATTATTATTTTTAGAAGTATTTTTACAGCTGATTTAAGGTAAGGACCAAAACCAACCCCAATGCGGAGTGTGTATAGCGAAAGATAAGACATTACAAGGGTTAAAAAAACAGAACTTACAAAAACACTTCATCTTGATAAAATATGGCATGCCACCTTTTTATCTTTACTTGGAGACACTTGATGTGTGCAGTCAAGTGGGAATGGGGTTAGGTTGTGTAAAATAAGATATATGTTTATGTTGTTTTCTTTTTCTTTTGTTTTGACATTGTTATGTAGCATGTTTTGAAAAAGAAAGAAGAAGCCTTACACACCTTATCAAATCTGACAAGGTATCTGTCAGATAAACTCTTGAATGCTTTCAATAAAAACATTTGAATCAAATATAAACTGGAAATACAAATTGGCCGATGGTAAATTTGCCACCAAATCTATTTATTTTCCTCTTTCAGTCATGTGGGCGGAAAAATTAGCTATTTTTGACCAATAAAATAATTGTTCCATTCATTGAGCTTGCTGAAAAAAATGCGGCTTGCTGGCTTTAGGCGACCCATCCTCTAACTGAGCAATCAGTACGTCTCAATGCAATGATATCGATATAGGTCAGCTCGAATATCCTGGTAACACAAACAAGTAAAAATATATTTTGTGTTAGCAGACCTCCAGAAAAATTCATAAAACAGCTCAATCATTATGCAAACTAACTACCTGACAATCTTTTTGGAATTATTTAATAAATGTTTGAGGATAAAACATTTAAGTCTTAATGCTTGCAGAGAAGGCCTCTAATGCACTTACAGCCCACCACTGTTAAAGCACATAAGAAATGAACACACACACACACACAGAAACTCCCCGCTTAGTTCAGCTGCATCTCTGCAGAGCATGGTGGCCACTCTGAATGGAGCTTCCTGGTGCTTTGAAGGCCTTCGGTGATTCATTCGCAGCTTGGAAACGGTACGCTGAGCTCTAAAAGCTCTTTCTGAAGCCTGGGAATCCGAGCCCAGCCAAGCACAAAGAACACTTTGATTTCTGATGGGTAAAATAAACATCATGCTCCTACATGTTATCAGAATCTGCTGACTGCGTCTCTCTGAGTGGCCTCGGGGAGAAACAAAGCGAAAGTTTCTCACATGTTGCAAATGAAGCTTGAAAACAAACTTGTAAAAGTATGTTTTAGTGTGTGTGTGTGTGTGTGTGTGTGTGTGTTTGTGGTGTTAGTGGGATACCCATCAGCAGCTACATTTGCACTTTGATAATATTGTGATTATTTAGATCAAGCAGGATAAAAAAAAATCAGTTCCCTCCTTTATTCGTCCACTCATTCCCGAACCCAGATAGTTTGCTACTCAATTGCGGATGTTTCTAATGCTTATCCTACTTAGTAGAAGGGAAAAGGTGTTGTACACCCTGGACAGGTCACCAGTTTGTTGCAGATATCGTTGAACAAATATTCTAAAGTTTAAGTATCTTTCGGTCTTGTTAACGAGTGGGGAAAAGATGGAGCGGGAGAGCGACAGGCAGATCGGTGCGGCATCAGCAATAACTAGGACGCTGCATCGGTCCATTGTGGTAAAAAAAGAGCTAAGCCGAAAAGCAAAGCTCTTGATTTACAAGTCGATTTACGTTCCTACCCTCACCTATGGTCACCAGCTGTAGGTGACCGAAAGAATGGGATCGTGGATACAAGCAGCTGAAATGAGCTTCCTTCGCAGGGTGGCTGGACTCTCTGGTAAGACTTCTGGTGAGGAGCTTTGCCATCTGGGAGGTGTCGAGCCGCTCCTCCCCCTGGTCAAGATGAGCCAGATGTGGTGGTTCGGGCATCTGGTCAGGATGATCGCTGGTGAGGTGTTTCGGGCACGTCCCACCGGGAGGAGATCAAGAAGCAGACCCCGGGGTGGCCGGGGAACGACTCGGGATCCTTCCGGATGCAGCTGGGATGAGAGAAACCTGGGCTTCCCACCCGAAGCTGTTACCCCCCGGACCCGGCCCAGGATAACCATAAGACGACTGAATGGAACAAAAATATTTTAAAATAACCATAATAAAACCAAAAATTGTTGTGAGGTGCATGAGTGATTATCCATCTCACTGCAGCTGCGCAACAAACTAGCAACCTGTCCAGCGTGTACCCCGCCGCTCGCCTGCTAATTCACTGGTATAAATTCCAGCTATCCCACATCCAGAAATAGGAGAAGAGATTTGTAGAAATGCTTCATTTCTTTGTCCAGAAGATGATTTGAAGCAGACATTTTACTCGTTTCGTTGGAATTTATGTTGCACAAGCTTGAAGCCACAATCAGATCGTTTACCTCCAGTCATTAAACAAACGTAATATTACAAAATACTTTAAAAGACATAAATACACTGGGTAACAGCATGCAGCTGCTTCACTTACAGCTTAATAAGCAGCTTGACTTTATTCTTTTAGAAACACGAGCTCAGCTGACTTTTTACTTCATTCTCCAAATAAGAAAGAAAGTTTCACTAAATTCTTCTAATAAACGAACGTTTATGACTCTTTAGACTCAAATAAAATCAATCAGAGCATCACTTTATGACATTCAAGATACACACGATAAAAATTAATGATAAACAACTCATTTTCTAAAACTTTTAGTCCAGCACTAAATCATATGGAGTGTTGTATCCTGGGTAATTTGCAGGTTAGTGGTAGGGTGCATCCCAACAAGGACACCAGTCTGTTGCAGCCGTTCATTCAGCCCCTCTTTACCCAGCTCGGCCTTGCCAAGGATTTAGGGGTAGGACTCAGATAAGTTTTAATTCAACCTACTCTTTTTCGAATACTTGTTTAAATTTATATTTTATTATTAAATATGGAAAAAATGTATTCGAAATAAAGATTTTTTTTAAAAAAAGATGCTGGTGCAAATTTCGGTCTGTTTTGTCGTCTTCCGCTTATCCGGGGCCGGGTCGCTGGGGCAACAGCCTCAGACGGGAAGCCTAGGCTTCTCTCACTCCAGCTGCATCCTCCAGCTCACCCGGAAGGATCCTGAGTCGTTTTCAGCCAGCTTTGGGGCATAGTCTCTCCAGCGGGTCCGGGGTCTAACTCTTGGTCTCCGTGCCCGAAACACCGCACCAGCGAGGAGCTCGGTGGGCATCCTGACAGATGCCCGAACCACCCCATCTGGCTTCACTCAACCTGGAGGAAGAGCGGCTCGACACCGAGCTCTTCCCGGATGGCAGAGCTCCTCATCCGATCTCTGAGTGAGAGCCCATCCACCCTGCAGAGGAAGCTCATTTTGGCCGCTTGTATCCATGATCTCGTTCTTTCGGTCACCACCCACAGCTGGGGACCATAAGTGACCATATTTATTTAGATATTTGAATACAAAACTCGTCTGAGGTTGTTGCCCCCGCGACCCGGTCACGGATAAGCAGAACAAATAATTCGAGTTTGCTTATTTTAACGTTTTTTTTTTAAAGGAATATTTGTTATTTATTCACCCCATCCTCATCAACAGCTGGGCCCCATGCAGCAGAGGGTCTCAAAAGGATCGCAGTTCCTCAAATAGACCTTGATTTTGAGAAAGGAGCAATTAAATCACCAGAGCTAACCTGCCGAGTTTTATATGTTGGGGACAAATATCGTCGTACACAAAATTTCCATCTAAAGATGTGGGGGTATTTTAAGAAATGGCATTATGCAGGTGGCACAAAAGGTTCCTACCTAATTTGTCTCGTACCTTTAACCAATTTAAGGTGGTGTGCATCTCATTCACACTTCTTCTACGAGAGCAACCAAGGGCAGTTCCTTTTTGGATCAGCTGCAGTTTTCTCAGTTGCCCCTAGCATATTTTAGTTAGCTAGCAGGACAGAGGCGGGCTACACACTGAACATGTCACTGTTGTGAAGCAGACGATATACTGTTAAATCAGTCAGTCAACCTTCTTAACCGTCTATCCCTTACGAAGTGCCAGGGATACTGGAGCCCATACTGGCTGATTCGAGGCAAGGGGCAGGGTACACTCCGAACAGGTCGCCAGTCTGTCGCAAGGCCAAACACATTCATTACTAGGGGCAATCATGTAGTGGCCAATCAACCTAACGTGCATGTTTTTGAAGGGTGGGAGGAAATTAGAGTACCTGGAGAAAAAACACAAATGCACAGGGAGAATATGCAAACTCCACACAGAAAGGCCAGTGTTCCAAACCTCGTCACCACCCAGGATGCAAACCCTGACCTACTTGCTGTGAGGACACCGTGCCGCCCATGGTATATAATATAAAATGTAATAACAAGATTAACGTATTTCAAAAGTTTGATATTTGTATTTATAGACAAAACACTGCAAGAGACTGGTGACTTGTAGAGGGTGTACCCCACCCTACCCATTTGTGTTGCCTCAGATAGGCTGTTCAAACAAGGACTGGATGTCCATTTAATGTGTTTTAATTCATTTTAATTCTTAACATTTAGTTTAAAAAATTCTTTCTAAATAACGACAGGTGGAGATCGACAGGCGGATCGGTGCAGCGTCAGAAATAACTAGGACGCTGCATCGGTCCATCGTGGTAAAGAGAGAGCTGAGCCGAAAAGCGAAGCTCTCAATTTACAAGTTGATCTAAGTTCCAACCCTCACCTATGGTAACCAACTGTGGATGGTGACCAAAAGAATGAGATCGCAGATACAAGCGGCCGAAATGAGCTTCCTCTGCAGGGTGGCTGGGCTCTCACTCAGAGATTGGGTGAGGAGCTCTGCCATCCGGGAGGAGCTCAGTGTCGAACCGCTCCTCCTTTAGGTCAAGAGGAGCCAGATGGGGTGGTTCGGACATCTGTCACAATGCTTCCTGAGTGCCTCGCTGGTGAGGTGTTTCGGGCACGTCCCACCGGGAGGAGACCAAGACGCAGACCCCGCACCTGCTGGAGAGACTATGTCTCACAGCTGGCTGGGGAACGACTCGGGATCCTACTGGGTGAGCTGGAGGATCTGGCTGGGGTGAGAGAAGCCTGGGCTTCCCGTCTGAGACTGTTGCCCCTGTGACCCAGCCCCGGATAAGCGGAAGACGACGAAATGTAAATAATCAGATTACTTTGTGATGCACCCTGTTTCCCCTAAAATACTAAAAAAAAAAAAAAAAAAAAAAAAAAGAGTAAAATAAAATCCCTCGTACTTCAGGTTGTTTTTTGAAGATTTTGCATCCATAATAGAAAAAATACAAATACTTAAAACTCTAAATCTCACCCTCTGGTTTGGTTCATTTATTTTATTTGATTGGATTTTTTTGTTTTGCAGAGATTAGATTTTAATAATCAAGATTTTTTTTCCTCCAGCGTCTCAAACAGTTGGGCTTTTTTAAAAACTTAAATTATTTTTTTAAACCGTTAATTTTTAATTAAAAGAAAAAGATTTAAAAGAAAAGATTTTCTAACAATACAGTGGTTTTTGAGTTTTTACAATATTTGTTTATTAAAAATCACGTATTTGTTCAAGCTTTTTATTTGACTTTTTTGCTTTTTTGTGGAATTTCATTTTTTTTAATATAAAAATGGATAAAAATATTAGATTTTTCACTTCACTCAAAAAAATGAATCTTTTTGAGGTTAAAAAAAAACATTGAAAGACACAAATGAGCTTTTTTTTTTTTTTTTTTTTTTTTTAAGCAGCAGGTACGACGTGGAGTTGTTTTTTAATAAACAAAACTTTTTATGAAAAATCAACTTTTTAAATCAAATCATGAACAACAAACAGTATTGATTTGATTCAAACAGAGATTAGAGTCTTCGAGGGTCAGACTGGGAGGTAGAAAAAATCCAGACGGGTGAAAGTTTCAGCTGATTGGTCTGGAAACAGTAGCACTGAAGAAAAGACAGGAAACAGAGATGGAGGCAGCAGAGATGAAGATGCTGAGGATCTCTCTGGGAGTGTCCAGGATGGACAGGATCAGAGGAACAGCACATGTTAGAGGTTTTAAAGTCAGAGAGGCCAGACTGAGATGGTTTGCACATGTGTAGAGGAGAGAGAGAGAGTACATCAGAAGAAGGATGCTGGATTTGGAACCACCAGGAAAGAGGACTAGAGGAAGACCAAAGAGGAGGTTCATGGATACAGTGAAGGAAGACATGAAGATAGTTGGTGTGACCGAAGAGGATGCAGCAGATAGGGTTAGATGGAAGAAACTGACTTGCTATGGCGCCCCCTGAAGGGAAATGTAGAAAGAAGAAGAAGACTCTGGTTTCCTCCCACCTCCCAAAAACATGCATGTCAGGTTGATTGGCCATTACATGATTGGAATGAGAGTGTGTGTGTGACCCCACGACAGACTGGCAACCTGTTCGGGGTGTATCCTGGCCCTCGCCTTGAATCAGCCAGGATGGGCTCTGGCACCGTTTGCAAACCTCTAAGGCAGGGGTGGGCAAACTACGGCCCGCGGGCCACATGTGGTTTAATACGGCCCGCCGAACATAAAAAAATTTAAATAAATAAACCTTGTTAATGTTTTATTTTCTTTGTAATTCTGATTGTTGGTCACTAGATGGCGCCAAAACACTAACACTGCTCCATTAAAATGTGTGTGTCTCCATGACCCACAAAATAAACAGTGTGTACAGATATGGAAAGACATCGGGGCCAATATACGCACGTAAACAAGCGTGAGGACCGTGGTCTCGGATTTGGAAGTGCTAACTCCCATCCCGGCCGCTTTACACTCTTCCGCAAATCGATCCAGTGAGAGCTGGAGATCACGGTCCGATGAAGCAAACAGGACCGCATCATCTGCAAAAAAACAGAGATCCGATCCTGAGGTCACCAAACCGGATCCCTCCAACGTCTCATTTAACATTTAGCGCTTGTTTAAAATCTAGCATCATTCTATTGGTCTAATCTAGAGGTTACCAAAGCATCCCATCCATCTGATCCTGTTCCGGCCCCCTGGTCGAATGTTAGAACTCAATGTGGCCCGCCAACCAAAACATTTGCCCACCCTTGCTCTGAGGGATAAACGGTTAAGAAGGGAACTGAGTGACTGAAATTTGCGTGACGAGAATAAGTTGTATGACCTGAGCCAAAACACTCGGTCAGTTTTTAGAAATGAGGCCCCTGGTCTTATGTAACCAGTACGTGATCATGTGCAGGAAGCTCAAAGCCTCACTGTCATCTATCGGCCTCCACAGTCAGCAAATTACAGACCTGCAGAGATTCATCGGATGGCCGAACAGGAGCACGAACATGTTACTGTATTGAGACCATCACGAGTCATCTTTATTTTACAGATTTGAGCAGCGATGCTGGAGACGTGTGCAGCTCCTCATGTCCTGCTCAGCCAGCTCAAACCTACAGATGTCTCTATCCTTCAGAGAATCACTGGTGCTTGCAAACAGCATCGTAGATGTCGCTGCTCAGCCTGTCAGACACACATCTATCACGGCGCAGACATCGGGAAACAAGAGTTTCCAGCTCCGTCTGAGTGATGAAGACGACAGAAGAGGAGAAAACAGAGCTGCCGTGTTCTTTGGTTGAGCAGAAGAGGCTTCATCTGTGTTCAGGTTTGTTTTAAATCTTGACAGCTCTTCAGTCTGAACACATGCAGCGAGTAAAACGTTGAGGAAATAGATCTCAGATGTTCACTCTGTTGTCCCTCAGCATCATCTGATAGAAGACACAGTGGAAACAATGAACTGGTTGTGTGTCTACTCAGGTCAACCTCATGTGCTGCTTTGGAACAGAAAAGAGTTCTACCGCCACCGTGTGGTGTATTTTTGACTGTGCATATCCTGTTAATTTAGTCTATCATACACAGTGGTGGAACGTAACGAAGTAAATGTACTTCGTTACTGTACTTAAGTAAAAAAATTGTGTATCTGTACTTTACTTAAGTAAAATTTAAGACTGGTACTTTTACTTTTACTTCACTACATTTTTAGAGCAAATATCTGTACTTTTACTTCGCTACTTTTTAAAAATGTGTTTTACATTTTTTGTTACATTTTCGTACAGGAATTTGAAGAATACAGTTTTTTTTTAGCGTATTTTGAAGCCGCATTGCCAAAATCAAAAGAAGCAGTTGATCGGGAGAAGAAGTCATGAATCGAGGACCAATTAGAATCGAGAGTAAACATTTTCTGCATTCATTCAGCGCCAAAAAAACTAACATCAAATATAAAAAGAGTCAGAAGATCGTTGTTCGTTGTGTTTACTTCTAAATAAAAAGTTGAGCCATCGTTACACAGAGCAGGGGCGGATCTAGAATTTTCTAAAAGGGGGGGAGTGAGGTCATTGACAAAGCCAATATAGTGTCATTTTCTCGCATTTTGGTGGCCCATTTGTGGGCCCTGCTAGGGGATAGCTTGACTAGTCCTCTTTCATTTCTTCTTTTTATTTTTGTGGACCAAAAGAGGCGTGAGAGAGGCGGGTGCGGGGGTAACGCCCCTGCAGAGTATTTATCTGTGACCCTATAGCACAAAAAATAACATTTGAATCATGATCGAATACTTTTACTTACAAAGTAAAATTTACACCAATTACTTTTGTACTTTTACTTAAGTAGATTTTTTTATTGATACTTTTACTTTTACTTAAGTAATTTTTTTTTTTACTTAAGTACAAAAAGTGAGTACTTCATCCACCACTGGTCATACAGTATGAAGAACCGTATGATGGAACAGTGTGATTCATACTGGTTTGCAACGGAATTGATTCCGCGCGGCATCGTGTGGTTCAGTTTTCACGAAGAGCATCCCATCAAATTATTCTAATTTCTTCAATATGAGAATTTAGAATTAGAAAATTCTAACATTGTGACAATAGAGAATGTTGAATCTTGAACACACACAAAAAACCATAGGTAAAAACTACACAAAAAAAAAAAAAACTAGGAAATATCCATGCCCTTAGAGCAGGCGTGGGCAAACTATGGCCCGCGGCCCACATGCGGCCCGCTAAACAGTTTAATTCGACCCATCGGGTGTCAGGAGAGTAGTCTGTCTACCCTCTTTGTTCTGTTTCCCCCCTTCCTCTTGTCTGTGTGTGTGCACCAGCCACATGTGAAAATGATCTACTCATCTGCTGGAGCATAAGTGGATCAGTTTTTGACACACTCTTCGCCAGATCGTTTGTTTTTCATGCTTGACTTGTTATCCAGTTTTTGGCTCCAGCTCCTACATCAGAACCTGCCTAGTTTATCTGTTTTTGTCTTCTTTATTTGGACTTTTTATCTGTCTAATAAATCTGCTTGTGATTTTTCATCTGAGCCTGTCTGTTGTGTCAAGGGTATATTTTTGGCCTCAGCTCCACACCATGACATCAGGACTTGAAAAATTTAAATAAATATACCTCGCTTATGTTTTATTTCCTCTGCAATTCTGATGTTTCCTCACTAGATGGCGCACTCTAGACATTTTGGCTTTTTTGAGGAGAAACAACACTGCTCTCATTAAAATGCGTGTGTCTCAATGATGCGTAATGTTGTCAAAATAAACAGTGTGAATATGGAAAGCCATCACGGCCAATACACACACGTAAACAAGCATGTTAGATGTTAAAACAAGCAAAAAAGTTTTTATTTTGATACTTTATTAAATTTCCCTTAATGGGAAATTTTATGTGCTGCCTTTCACCGCAGCAGGCTGCCACCTATGACGGCGCCAATGGTGGGAGAAACGAAGGGTCAGGTGTCTCCTTCAAGGAACCTAGACATGCACTCAGTGGGATGCAAACCCGCAAACTTCTGGTTCGCGCGCGCGAACAGTCTAACCACTGAGCCACTGTCTTCTTTCAATGTCACATCAAGCACTTAGATTTTAAACCTAGCGCCACTAAATCCACGTTTTTAAGCGCTATCGCACTAGATTTCAGACCTAGCGCTGCTAGATTTGAAATTTAACGCTCTTGATCTAACATTTAGCGCGCTTGTTTAAAACCTAGCGCCATTCTATTGGTCTAATCTAGCGGTTACCAAAGCATGCCATCCAACTGATCCTGTTCCGGCCCCTTTGTCAAATGTTAGAACTCAATGTGGCCCGTGAACCAAAAAGTTTGCCCACCCCTGCTCTAGAATATCTACATTGACAAGGTTTATGTTTGTAGGATGTAGCAGATGATAGAGATAACGATTTCCAACTCATCCACTCTTTTCTTACTCTGAAATTGCCTTGTTTCTAAGTTTCTAGGAGGAACATGCTTACTGTGGTGTTTTTATAAAAAATCCTGCAGCTGTATTTCCTGTAAAACTCTACCTGCAGATGGCAGTAATACTAAAAATGATGGATGGAAATCGTTTTTCTCCTCAGCAGTGAATAATTTGATGCAGACGGCCTCCTGATGAGCTGGTTCTCCTGCAGAGTGTGTTCCTCTGGTAGATGAATCTGATTCAGTCTCGGGTTCAGTACTACGGATTGCAGAGCATCAGGACTGCAGGCTGCTCACTAGTTGCAGAAGATTTTTCAGGAAAACATGTTGGATTAAACATGAAACTGTATTAGTGATTTACAAGTCGATCTACGTTCCAACCCTCACCTATGGTCACCAGTTGTGGGTGGTGACCAAAAGAATGTGATCACAGATACAAGTGGCCGAAATGAGCTTCCTCTGCAGGGTGGCTGGACTCTCACTCAGAGATCGGGTGAGGATTTCTGTCATCTGGGAGGAGCTCAGTGTCGAGTCGCTCTTCCTCCAGGTCGAGAGTAGCCAGATGGGGTAGTTCGGGCATCTGGTTAGAATGCCCCCCAAGCATCTCGCTTGTAAGGTGTTTTGGGCACGTCCCACCAGGAAGAGACTAAGAGGCAGAACCCGGACCCGCTGGAGAGACTATGTCTCACAGCTGGCTGGGGACTTGGGATCCTTCCAGGTGAGCTGGAGGTAAGAGAAGCCTGGACTTCCCATTTGAGGGTGTTGCCCCTGCAACCCGGCCCCAGATAAGCGGAAGTCGTCAGAACCGAACTATTTTTTGGGTCAGGTTGCAGGGGCAACAGCCTCAGTAGGTAGGTCTTGACTTCTCTCAGCCCAGCCTCCTCTTCCAGCTCATCAAGAAGGATCTCGAGACATCCCAGACCATTTGTGAGACCTGGTCTCTCCAGTAGGTATCTATATCTAGGTCTCCTTCCAGTGGAACCCCTCACCAGCAATGCAAGCTAACCAGACTCCTAAACGAGAACCCCACAAGTCAGGGGAAGAAACTCCTTTCGGCTGCTTGTATTTGTAATTTTGTTCTTCCAGTCACCACATCTGGTGACCACAGGTGAGTAGAAATGTAGATTGACTTGTAGTATTTTATTGCAGGGTTTTTATAGTTTTATTTTGAATGTTTTTAATGTTTGCGTTTTTAGTAAGTTTTAATTGTCTTAATTAATTTTATTTACTTCACCTTCTACTAAGAAGTGGTGCAGTCCAGAACAGAAGCAGCCGAGAGACACATTGGGGAGCCCTCACGATGGATTGAACTGATGAAGGCGCGGTGGTGCAACAGCCCGTACGCCACAGTGCTGTGAGGGACGGGGTTCCCCTCAAGAGACACAATGGCTGATGACGCTGAGCCGTCAAAGCAATGACGGCGGTCAGGGCGAGGATGTTCTGGGAGGGAGGAGGAGGTGGATGACGTGTTCTGGGCATGAGCAGAGCGCAAAGTCGCAGATTTCGTCAGGTCGCAGATCTCATCAAAACAGCGGGAAATGCAAGCCGCGGTCCAGGCTGGAGATTCCTGCAGGCGACTGATCAGGCTAAGGGGGAGCCCGTAATTTGTGGATCAGGATGAGGAGGTGCCCGCGGGCCATGCCCATAGTGGTGAACTGTGTTCTTCAAAGAACTACTACATGGTTTTAAATAAATAATGCTAAAACTGGTTTGGTCTGTGCCTCTGCTTCCCTGGCGCTCCCTGCCCAGTCCTGAACCGTCGATCCGGTCACAGTCTGATATAAGTATCAACATTTTTGGCTCAGCTCTCTCTTCTCTATGACAGGCTAATTTTGTGTCAACAACATTTAATGCATTGCTGTACTGAAGGTTTAACCTCCTCCGAAATAGTTCAACTGAAGTTCACGATCATCTCAGCCTTGGAGTCAGATAAGAAACACAGGATGAGGACAGTGCCAGTCGGTTTCTTCACACTCCCTAAGACACCTGGCATTCCAGATAACAGAGAAACACGGCAGAACACAGGATCATTGTTACACTAAAGCAGTGGTGGATGAAGTACTCACTTTTTGTACTTAAGTAAAAGTACAGATAATTAGGTAAAAAATTTACTGAAGTAAAAGTAAAAGTACCAATAAAAAAATCTACTTAAGTAAAAGTAGTTGGTGTAAATTGTACTTTTTAAGTAAAAAGTAAAAGTATTTGATCATAATTCAAATGTTATTTGTTGTGCTATAGGGTGTCACCATGGTAACCAGGATAAATACTCTGCAGGGGTGTGACCCCCTCCTCTCCCGCCTCTTTTGGTCCACAAAATAAAATAAAATAAAATAAAAGGAAAGGGGACAAGTCAAGCTATCCCCTAGAAGGGCCAGTGAATGGGCACCAAAATGGAGGAAAATGACACTTAGTTTTTAAAATGTTTTGGGGGGGAGGCCCCCAGTCACCCTATATTGGCTTTTTCAAAGCCCCACCCCCCTTTGGAAAATTCTAGATCCGCCCCTGCTCTGTGTAACGATGGCTCAACTTTTTATTTAGAAGTAAACACAACGAACAACGATCTTCTGACTCTTTAATTTGTATTATATTTGATGTTAGATTTTTGGCGCTGAATAAATGCGGAAAATGTTTCTCGATTCATTACTTCTTCTCCCGATCAACTGCTTCTTTTGATTTTGGCGATGCGGCTTCAAGATGCGCTAAAAAAAAAACAGTGTATTTTTCAAATTCCTGAACGAAAATGTAACAAAAAATGTAAAACACACTTTTAAAAAGTAGTGAAGTAAAAGTACAGATATTTGCTCTAAAAATGTAGTGAAGTAAAAGTAAAAGTACCGGTCTTAAATTTTACTTAAGTAAAGTACAGATACACAATTTTTTTACTTAAGTACAGTAACGAAGTACATTTACTTCGTTACGTTCCACCACAGCACTAAAGAAACTAAAATGTCCAGATTTTAATGATAAACTAATAATGCTTACAAAAATACTACTGTTTAATATAACATTTAATATAACATTGGGGGAGACAGTGGCCGCGTGGTTAGAGCGTTTGCGCGCGGACCGAAAGGTCGCGGGTTTGCGTCCCACAGAGAGCACGTCTTGGGTCCTTGGAGAAGACACCTAACCCCCGCTTCTCCCACCATTGGCACCGTTGAAGGGCAGCCTGCTGCGGTGTAAGGAGTGCAGCAAACAAATTTCCCCGGTGAGGGATGAATAGAGTAATGCATTTTTTTTTTTTTTTGTAATTCATTCCCATTACGAAACAAAAACAGTAAAGCTTTAACACTAGGACTCCCGGCTTTTTCAGTTTCTCTGACCGTCCCCCCTCCCTGCTAAAGGTGATCAGCTCCCCTTTTGTTTTTTAAATGATACTGCTCAAATGACCTCAATGGCAACTATTTAGGTCAGGGGTTCTTTGTAATTCAGATTTGCTGGAAAGGAATCCTGTTTTTCTGAGTTTAGCAACATGTTGAAATGCTGTCTGCCAGACTTGCTGTGCCAACAGATATTATTTACAGTGGCCTACGTTCACCACTTTTTGTTGTATTGTACAGCCTTATTCTAAAATAAATAAAATTAAACTCTTTCCTCCAAATTCTACATAAACTTTCTCAAAATGACAATGAGAATTTTTTTTAAGTTGTGGCAAATTTATTAAAATAAAAAACCTGAAAAAAAAATCCCATGTACATAAATATTTACAACGTTTACCATGCATCTTTAAATTGTTTCCTCTGATCATTCTTGAGACGGGTCTGCTGCTCATTGGAGTTTACCTGTGATAAATTCAGTATAGTCTGATAAGCCAGGCATCTGTCAATATTATATTATACAGTCTGTATTGACTGTACATGTGAGAGCTCAAATCAAGTATGAAAACAAAACAATTGTATGTAGACCTCTGTGACAAGATATTCTTGAGGCACGAGGCTGGGGTTGAAAACAGAAAAGTTTCTGCTGTTCTGAAAATTCAATGAGCACAGTGGCTTCTATCATCCATAAGTGGAAGAAGTCTGACATCACCAGCACTCTCCCTATAGTTAGCCAGCCATCTAATTTGACTGATTATCATGACGGGTTATTTTGTGTATGATTTTGAAGTAATAATTTAATTTTATTCATTTTAGAATAAGGCTAAAACACAAAAAAATGTGGTTAATGTGAAATGCTGTGAGTAGTTTCAGGAGGTAATGTAGGTCAGTGTTTTGCTACACTTTTACAGTTCGAAGGCCCACACACACATACACAGCAGTCCTACACACACTCATCCCTCAGGGCAAATTTTCTGGAAGAGGTTTTTGTTTGTTAGTTGTTGTAATAATTTACCATCAACAAATTTGTTTATAAAAGTGTTCACAAAAAAAAACATGACTTCAGTAAATTAAGTTTATTTTGCAACTTTTATTTTTTTTTTCACAAATTAACAATTTTTACAAACCCAGTCTGAGTCTTTTCTGCATTTCCGACAAGTGAACTTCCCACAATGCAGACATTTATTTTTGCTGCGGTTTCTTTTGCATGATTTGCGCACCTGACACTGCGTAGTTTTTCCTTTGGAAAGTCTTTCCAGCTCCAAAAGTTCTCTCTTTATCTCTTCTTGTTGTGCTCTTTCCTGCAAAAGCCGATTTCGGAGCTCATTGGCCAGTTTTAACATGAACCCCCTCCGACTTTCTTTCACCCCAGAGCATGCCGTGTAAAGAACATGGGCATTTGTGGCAGCCATGTCAAACAGATTGTAAAAGACAGCAACCGGCCATCTCCGGGTTCCTGTACGCACAGAGTAAGCGCGTAATTTCTGGTCCATAATGTCCACACCACATTTCAATCGATTGTAATCAGTGACAATGTTTGGTTTTTTTTTTTGACTGTCTTCAATCTCCACCCTCTGGTGCATGGTGCTCAGAAGACAAACAGACTTCTTCTTTTTGGACGCATACACTGTAAGCAGTGTACTCCCTGATTTGAACAACTGTGTTGAGTACAGCTGTTGTCCACTAGTTCCTTTTGCCACTGCTGGGAGCTCTCTTCGGATTTTGCTGATTGTGCCAAGAAGAGTTGTTTGCCGCTGGAGAAGTCTGTTAGCCAGGGACAAAGATGTGAAAAAATTGTCCATGGTCACTGTCCTTCCCTTGTCCATGAATGGCTCCATCAGCTTCACAACAACATTTTCAGATAGCCTTTCTCCCTTTTGACGACAGGGGTCTTTTCCCAGGTAAGGAATAGCATTGCACATGTATTTTGTCTTCAGATCTGCTGCAATCCAAAACTTGATACCAAATTTATCCGGCTTGGAGGCAATGTACTGCAGAAAGGGGCAACGAACTTTGGTTGGGAATAACTGCTCATCAACAGTTACATGTTGCCCAGGCTGGTATGACATCAAACAGTTCTGGACAAACCGCTGCCATATGTCTGAAATAGCAGCAAATTTGTCTGTTTGTACACGCTGTGGACGAGTTTCCTTGTTGTCAAAACGAAGAAACTTCATAATTTCTTGAAATCGAGTACGGGACATTGTGGCTTTGATGGATGAATTGCCAAAGTCTTTGGACCACAAATCACTAACAGCACCAACTTTCTCCCTGGCTCCTCTTATCAAAAGTATGGAGATGAAAGCCAGCAACTCAGAAAAACTCATCTGCCAGCTGGAGTCTGAACTGTGGCCTTCTTGGACTGTGCAATCTCTGATGGTTGAAAGCATAGAGATGTCCACCAGACACAGAAAGCTTTGAAGACGACTTGTTATTTTACGTTTTGCTGTCTCCGTCGGTCCTTCTGTTCCATGGAATGGCATTTGTGGATCACCGCTGAAGTCCTCAACTTCTTGCTGAACCCACACGCTTCCATCTTTTGCAGTAAGTTCTGATGGTCTAGCAGCCTCACACGTTTTGTTTCTCTTGGCTGGAGGAGGAAAAACGTACAATGCAGTAGAATCATCATCTGATGAAGTTTCACTGTCTGAGCTGTCTTTTCGAATCACAGTGCTGACTGCCGATCTCCTGCTGGATCTTCTTGTGGGAAGCTTTTCTGCTGCAGGAGTGATCTCTTCTTCATCAGAAGAACATTCTTCCTCTGTGGTGGTGTTTTTATTTTCAAAAATATAGTCCTCATTTCCACCATCAGAGTCACAGTCTGGCATATCCTGTAATATGGCCAAAGCCTCTTGCGCAGTCATTCGCTTCTTTTTAACCTGAGACATGATGAACACTGGTTTATCTGGTTGATGTGTCTGCTAACTTTATACACAGTTTCATGTCACACACACACACACCCGCTTCACAGCTTTGTATGAATGAGCATATCAATGGAGCACATCAATCTGGTCAAGATGTGGCCAACATGCAAATAAGATTTTTTAGCTTACTAAATGTCTGCATTGATGTGTTTTTTTGTTTTTACAAAATGGTGGATAAATCATATTTTACTGAGTTTACACGTGGTTCATAATAATCCAGAACTACCTGAATGAGCGTCAGCCAGACGCAAACCAGAGACTTCTAGCCTTCATTTCACCATCACCTTTGACCTTCACTGCTCTAAAGTAGATCTGATAGAAGTTTATCTGACTTTTACTGTTTTTTTTTTTTCTTTTTTTTTCATTTCTGCAACACAGTGTAGGAGAGAGCGAGAGGTGTTCAATCGTGTTATGCTGTTTAAAATGAAGAATTGTGGAAATGAATTAAAACAGCAGTTTTTAGATAAAAAAAAAAAAATCCTTTACTCCATCCACTCAGTAACACTGGTGAAAAAGATTCCTCCTGCAGAAGAAGTCCACCTCAATGGGGGATGGAGAGCTTAGAAAACATTCAAATTAAATACTTGTTGACGAGCCGCTAATGGTTTGCGGGGGCTCCATGCTGAGGGGTCTGCTCGGCGCAAAATTTCACTGGTTTGGGGGTTTTAGTGTTAATCTATGGGCAAGGTGTCACGTCTCTGTGTAAAATAATTCCTATTCATCAGCGTTTATTTACTCTGTGGACTGGAAGCTGGAGTCATTATAAAAACGCTGAATAGAGTGTGTGGAGCTAAAAGCTTTTGGAAGCTATAGATGACAAACACAAAGGTTGTTACTGGATAGATTACTGCAGACTTTAACCACGTAGAAGAAGAAATTATCTAATCTGTAACTAACAGGTTTGTTCATTAAACTGTAAATGAAATCAGAAACATTTGGTGTGTTTCATCAGCCTCCAAAATGGAGCGTTCACTAAACTAATTAGTGTATGCAAATGTCTGTTTTGACCCGCTCCAGCTGCAGACTAGGAGTTTGACAGCATAGTTGTTTCACACAGTTTATCGAACAGAAACACACACCTCATATCTGAGTTTATGCATCATCATATGAGGATTTATTCAAATGTTATAAGATTTAATGTAAAAAAAATAATAATAAAATAATAAATGAATTACTCTATTCATCCCTCACCGGGGAAATTTGTTTGCTGCACTCCTTACACCGCAGCAGGCTGCCCTTCGACGGCACCAATGGTGGGAGAAGCGGGGGTTAGGTGTCTTCTCCAAGGACCCTAGGCGTGCTCTCCGTGGGACGCGAACCCGCGACCTTCCGGTCCGCGCGCGAACGCTCTAACCACCGGCCACCGTCTCCCCCTAACAACATGTAAACAACATGAGCTACGTAAACAACATGAGCTGCCGATTTACAAGTCGATCTACGTTCCCACCCTCACCTATGGTCACCAGCTGTGGGTGGTGACCGAAAGAATGAGATCGCGGGTACAAGTGGACGAAATGAGCTTCCTCCGCAGGGTGGCTGGGCTCTCACTCAGAGATCGGGTGAGGAGCTCTGCCATCAGGGAAGAGCTCGGTGTCGAGCCGCTCCTCCTCCAGGTCGAGAGGAGCCAGATTGGGTGTTTCGGGCATCTGGTCAGGATGCCCCTGAGCGCCTCACGGGCGAGGTGTTTCGGGCACGTCCCACCGGGAGGAGACCAAGAGGCAGACCCTGGACCCGCTGGAGAAACTATGTCTCACAACTGGCCGGGGAACGACTTTGGATCCTTCCAGGTGAGCTGGAGGATGCAGCCGGGGAGAGAGAGGCCTGGGCTGCCCGCTTGTGGCTGTTGCCCCTGCGACCCGACCTTGGAACAAGCGGAAGATGACGGAACGGAACATGAGCTGCACGGTGCCGCAGTGGGTAGCACTGTGGCTTCACAGCAAGAGGGTTGGAGTCACCACAGACTGGTGACTTCTTCAGGGTGTACCCTGTGTACCCTGCCTCTCGCCTTAAATCAGCCGGGATAGGCTCCAGCACACTCGGGGACCCCATCAGGAATAAGTTTTTGATAAGACAAAACAAATAAATTTATATCAGAGTTTGTTAAATAAAAATATACCAAAAACGATTGAGGAGTTCTGCCAACCGGGAGGAGCTCGGTGTCGAGCCGAGAGAAGCCAGATGGGGTGGTTCGGGCATCTGGTCAGGATGCCCCCTGAGCGCCTCGCAGGTGAGGTGTTTTGGGCACGTCCCACTGGTAGGAGACCAAGGGGCAGACCCTGAACCCGCTGGAGAGACTATGTCTCAAAGCTGGCCGGGGAACGACTTGGGATTCTTTCACGTGAGCTGGAGGATGCAGCCGGGGTGAGAGAAGACTAGGCTTCCCGTCTGAGGCTGTTGCCCCCACGACCCGGCCCCGGATAAGTGGAAGACGACAGAACGAATGATACGGAGCAAAAACTTTCTGCCATTTGTCAGCTTGTTTGATCTTTGCATTATTTTTGGAATGTTCCGGCCCTGCTGGAGCTTTTTGTTGCCTTTGAAGTAAAAGTTTGACACATGATGTGAAGTCTGGTAAAGAATTTGACACTCATGTTTTTTATTTCTTGTTTTGAAACCTGTCTCCCGCTTAAACCCTTTATTTAAAAAATTCTCCATTTCACTGTCCTGGATGAAAACCTTCTGCTGCATCCTACAAACCAGGGGTCTCATTTAATACAAATGCACTAGTACCGGGAATCCATGTCCAAGTGATTTCTGTGCAGGACATAAAATATTGAACAGAAGCAGATGTACAACGACACAGTTTTAAAAGGAGTTCAATGTCAACACCAATGTTCCCTTTAAGCTGTGCACCTGCGCAATTGCGCATTGCTCTCAGATTAATAGCGCACAAAAAAACCTGTGCAGCGCAAAAAATAAAACTCAATTTAAAATGAAGATGGAAAAATGAGACAGAGCTCCGGAACATATCTCGTTCTTCTTTCTTTCTGAAACAAATTGCTTCAAAGTGCTGCTTCGGAATTCAGCTCGTCGCTACTGCTGATGTCACAAAAGAGTAAAAGTTTTTGCTCCGCCCCCTTCTGCTCAAGAAGCTTGTGTGTTTGATCAGACACATAAAAAATTAGAGGGAAAATTGGTCAACACGTAGAAATAGTTTCAAAAAAGTCTTCTGGACAGTTTAATTCTTGATCGAGACGTTTCGACTTCCATCCGGAAATCATTTTCAATCTGAATGAAATGGACTGAAAACTGGATCTATTTATACTAACCTGAGTAAAAGGTAAAAAATAGTAAGAAGGGCTCGACCAATGAGACTGTGTTACCTATGAAGGCCGTGAATGGCTCCTATTGTAGCCACAAACCAGTAAACAAACCTTATTGTAATAATGCTAAAAGCCTAGTGAATAGAAATTCCTGCTAACGAGAGGCGTGAAACTGGGTCTCGAGGTGTCATCTTTAGTCCATGGCTTCAAAAGGTTGCTGTAAATACCGGGCAAAATATCTAACGCCTCCACTCCGATTCAGTGAGGGATTTTCTTTCATCACAAAGATGGCTTCCTTCACCCCTCTTTCAAACGAACCTTTCTCTCTACTTAGAATCTTCACCTCACTGTCCTCAAAAGTGTGTTTGGTGGATTTAAGATGCAGATGTACAGCAGACTGTGGACCACTTGAGGCTTCTCTTCTGTGTTGGTAAAGTCTTTTGTGGAGTGGCTGCTTCGTTTCACCAATGTAGTGTTCTTTGCAGCTACCTTCACTGCACCGGATCGAATAAACTACAACACGTCTTTGTTGACAATCTTTTCCATTATATGCCCCATTTTTCTTAAAAGCACATACAGTATATATGAATACATATTTACCAAATATAGGAAACAACGCTGCTCCAAAAGCTTCATTTCACTGTCCTCAGTTGACTTCAGGCTCTTTCCAGAAGTGTGGTCTTTTCCCCACGTCTCACTGCTGACATGGTTTAGAGTTACAGAATAGTTCATAAAGTTGGTGTGTGCTCAGATTGGGATGTAAGTCTTCTTCTTCTTTCGGCATTTCCCTTCAGGGGTCGCCACAGCAAGTCAGTTTCTTCCATCTAACCCTATCTGCTGCATCCTCTTCGGTCACACCAACTATCTTCATGTCTTCCTTCACTGTATCCATGAACCTCCTCTTTGGTCTTCCTCTAGTCCTCTTTCCTGGTGGTTCCAAATCCAGCATCCTTCTTCTGATGTACTCTCTCTCTCTCCTCTGCACATGTCCAAACCATCTCAGTCTGGCCTCTCTGACTTTATCTCCAAAACCTCTAACATGTGCTGTTCCTCTGATCCTGTCCATCCTGGTCACTCCCAGAGAGATCCTCAGCATCTTCATCTCTGCTACAAACATCTCTGCTTCCTGTCTTTTCTTCAATCCTACTGTTTCTAGACCAAACAGCATGGCCGCTCTCACCACGGTTTTGTACACTTTTCCTTTCATTTTATCTGAAACTCTTCTGTCACACATCACACCTGATACTTTCCTCCACCCGTTCCAGCCTGCCTGAACACGCTTCTTCACCTCTTTTCCACACTCTCCATTGCTCTGGACTGTTGATCCTAAGCAGTGGTGGATGACGTACTCACTTTTTGTACTTAAGTAAAAGTACAGATAATTAGGCCGAAAAAATACTTAAGTAAGAGTAAAAGTACCAATAAAAAAATCTACTTAAGTAAAAGTACAAAAGTAATTGGTGTAAATTTTACTTTTTAAGTAAAAAATAAAAGTATTCGACAGTAATTCAAATGTTGTTTTTTGTGCTGTAGGGTCACAAATAAATACTCTGCAGGGGCGTGACCCCGCCCCGTCTCTCCTGCCTCTTTTGGTCCACAAAAAAAAGAAGAAAGGAAAGGGGACAAGTCAAGCTATCCCCTTTGAAGGGCCAGCAAATGGTCCACCAAAATGCAGGAAAATGACACTTATTTTTTAAAATGTTCTGGGGGGGGGGGGGGGGGGGGGGGGCGGAGGCCCCCAGTCACCCTATATTGGCTTTGTCAATGACCTCACGTCCCCACCCCATCTTCAGAAAATCTTAGAACCGCCCCTGCTCTTCGAGCTAAATGAATGCAGAAAATGTTTACTCTCGACTCTGATTGAGCCTCAATTCATGACTTCTTCTCCCGATCAACTGCTCCTTTTGATATTAGCGATGCGGCTTCAAGATGCGCTAAAAAAACCGTTACATTTTTTAAATTCCTGAACGAAAATGTAACAAAAAATGTAAAACACACTTTTAAAAAGTAGCGAAGTAAAAGTACAGATATTTGCTCTAAAAATGTAGTGAAGTAAAAGTAAAAGTACCGGTCTTAAATTTTACTTAAGTAAAGTATAGATACACAATTTTTTTTACTTAAGTACAGTAACGAAGTACATTTACTTCGTTACGTTCCACCACTGCTCCTAAGTACTTAAAATCTTCCACCTTCTTCATCTTTTCTCCCTGTAACCTTACTTTTCCAGATTGGGATGTAAGTACCCTTCATAAATGAAGCCTGAGACGTTATTGCTGTTCATTTTCAGTCTGACTCATCCTGCAAGCCCAAGAAAATATTTTAAGGCTTTTGGCTGGTTGCTCTGTATTTACCAAAAAACATGGAGCGTTTTTTATTTAAAGCCTCAGTTCTCTTTTGGTTTCTTGCTGCTGAAATTCTGACCGAACTGATCATTTAAAGATCGAAATAGAAGATGTTTCTCACTGGGAAGACGTGGAAATGAATTCTCGGTCTGTCACTCCGGAAGTCCTCGCTCACAGCACGCTTCACCCCAAGTCTGCTGACCACACCATCCGTGTGGTGTGAGGCCTTTTAGGCCTGCTTGTTTGTTTTTTTTTCTCCCCCAAAACTCACAGGTGCTGGATGGCTTCTAACGGGAGGATTGGCTGATTGCTCCCAGCTGCACAGACTTACCGGTGGCTATAAAAGACCTGGTGTCACCCACAGTCTCTGTCAGGTCTTCGACGATTCTAGTGGTAAACTGACCACCTCTAAGCTGAGTCAAATTTTTATATCAGACTAATTTTCTTATTCTCCTCACAGGAACCTTCAGCCCTTCCTCTTGGCCATCCAGCACTGCCTGAAGCCGTTATCTCTCTGCTGTGGATTCCTTTGTTCAACACTTAATAAACTGTTAAACCTGCATTTGGATCCTCCTCATTCCCTCTCCTACACAACAATCCGTGGAAAAGTCTGTCCTCCTGCAGGCTATTCTGTCACTCTGTTCCCATCACTAGGTCTCATTAAAAATCAGAACATAAGACTGAGCTTCCAACCTCATGAAGCTCACACCTCAAAGAATCAGTCATGGTAATTAACCCTTACACAGAACTGGAACATCCAGTTAAGGTGAGATGACTTCTAGATGTTTCTCTGATGTTTTCATGATGTCTATGAGATTTTTGTTTCTTCTTTAGTGAATTAAACTCGACATATAAAAGCAGAGGTGGTTCTTCGGTGTTAAAAAAACGGTCTGTTAACAGGGATGCAATTAATCAATACCACGATCAGTAAATTGTCTCCATGTTGTTACATTAGGTTTGCTTTCGTTCCGTTCCATCGTCTTCCGCTTATCTGGGGTCGGGTCGCAGGGGCAACAGCCTCAGACGAGAAGCCCAGGCTTCTCTTACCACAGCTGCATCCTCCAGCTCACCCGGAAGGATCACGAGTCGTTCCCCACCCAGCTGTGAGACATAGTCTCAGGTCCGGGGTCTGCCCCTTGGTCTCCTCCCGGTGGGACGTGCCCGAAACGCCTCACTAGCGAGGCGCTCACGAGGCATTCTGACCACATACCTGAACCACCCCATCTGTCTCCTTTCGACCTGAAGGAGGAGCGGCTCGACACTGAGCTCCAACCAGATGGCAGAACTCCTCAGCCGATATCTGAATGAGAGCCCAGCCACCCTGCAGAGGAAGCTTATTTGGCCGCTTGTATCCGTGATCTCATTCTTTCGGTCACCACCCACAGCTGGTGACCATAGGTGAGGGTGGAAATGCAGATCGACTCGTAAATTGTGAGCTTTGGTTTTCGGCTCAGCTCTCTCTTTACCACGATGGACCGATGCAGCGTCCTGATTATTGCTGACGCGGCACCGATCCGCCTGTCGATCTCCCGCTCCATCCTTCCCCCACTCATGAACAAGACTCTGAGATACTAAAACGCCTCCATTTGGGGCAGGACCCTGTTCCTGACCCGCAGGGGGCATTCCACCCTTTTCCGGGGCAAGGACTATGGTCTCGGATTTGGAGATGCTAATTCCCATCATGGCCGCTTCACACTCGGCAGCAAATCGATCCAGTGAGAGCTGGAGATCACGGCCCTTTGTTTTTATTTGAAAGTTAATTTTTCTAATGAATATTAGATTCTACATACAGAACATTTAGGTTTAGACTTTGTACCATTTAAGCACGTCACCGTTGCGAGGAATGAGGCTCCCCCTTTATGAGACACGAGATGTTGATGGCTGATAGATCTCACTGGGCCTCGAAGGCAATGGCGGTGGTACGGGTGGGTTTTCCGAAGGCAGCGGTCCGGGCAAAGTTCAATTTCAGGTGGCAATTTGTATGTTTTGATGGTACTTATAAAGTGCTTTAAATAAACATAAATATAAATATTGTTAAGTTCTTATCGTCTGTGACTCTGCTTTCCTGGTGTTCCCCGCCCGATCCTGAATCGGCAGTCAGGTTACAAATCAAACGCATTTTGGTTTGGGTGTATTTTTCTTAGTAACACTCATATGTAAAACAAACTATTTCACATAAACATTTTGACAATGAATCCATCACCACAACCAAAAATTCTCCAGATATTCTTCAGAATGAATCCTTTGCTGCATAACCATGAATATAATTTTTAAATGTTTTTGTCATGGGATCATAAATTCTGACCACTGAAACCATTTTTCACCATTAACGATAACTTATCGTCCATCCCTGGACTCTAGCTTCTGGTACACAGGAGCAAATGTTAAGCTAACTCTGTTTCTAGTCAATCTGATAATAAGAAGAAATGTAGTCTTTCATGACAAATATCTCTTCTTCTTCTTCTTCTTTCGACATTTCCCTTCAGGGGGCGCCACAGCAAGTCAGTTTCTTCCATCTAACCCTATCTGCTGTATCTTCTTCGGTCACGCCAACTATGGGAGAGACGGTGACTCTGTGGTTAGAGTGTTCGCCCGGTGCCGTCATAGGTGGCAGCCTACTGCGGTGAAATGCAGTACACAAATTTCTCGGTGAGGGATTAATAAAGTTGATTAAAACTTAAAAAAAATTGATGTCTTCTTCACTGTATCCATGAACCTCCTCTTTGGTCTTCCTCTAGTCCTCTTTCCTGGTGGTTCCAAACCCAGCGTCCTTCTTCTGATGTACTCTCTCTCTCTCCTCTGCACATGTCCAAACCATCTCAGTCTGGCCTCTCTGACTTTAAAACCTCTAACATGTGCTGTTCCTCTGATCCTGTCCATTCTGGTCACTCCCAGAGAGATCCTCAGCATCTTCAATAACAAATACAAATATCTCATCAATCTGACAAAAACAGTTTTTTTTTTTCATTTCTGTGGAAGTTTTTTTCACAGACTTTCTGGCATTTGTCACTTTTTGAAAATTCTTTCTGAAAATAAAGAGAGTAAACTTGTGACACGGCATGCTGGTGAAACAGATGGTGCTTCACGTCTTCATTTAAACCAACCTTGCTGTCACTTCACGTCTTGTTTATGACAGACACCTGACTGTGAAGCCGTATAGCACGTCTTCACCAATTAAACCAGCGTTGAAGCTACTGGGATCTGCAGGGAATAAAAGAACTGATGAAGATGATCTGCGTCATGAGTCCTGTCTGTCGTTCCCAACTCAGCTACTTTTAGCTTTTAAAACCATGTTTATTTTCTACCATCCTCCATCAAGACAACCTGAAGCTGAGTTTTAAGGTGCTTTTCAGGCTAAAATCTTTCTTCTGGCTTAAATTGTGTCTTTTTTAAATATAAATGAACATTATCATGTGTGTGAATGAGAGGGATCCAGATGGAAAAGTGAGGTTACAGGGAGAAGAGATAAAGAAGGTGGAAGATTTTAAGTATCTAGGATCAACAGTCCAGAGCAATGGAGAGTGTGGAAAAGAGGTGAAGAAGCGTGTGCAGTCAGGATGGAACGGGTGGAGAAAAGTATCAGGTGTGATGTGTGACAGAAGAGTTTCAATCAATTCAATTCAATCAATTATAACTTTATTTGTCCGTTAGGAACTTCACTTGCAGCCAGAGCGCCGGGAAAACACAGTCATTAAAAACCACATACAAAACCACATTCATTAAAAACATCATAAAACAATAAAATATAAATAAGTAAAACCAGAATAAAACAATAAAATCAATAAATGAGAACATTTACTTATCATTTTCAGCTAAATTGAAAAGAAACGTGTACAAAACCGTGGTGAGAGCGGCCATGCTGATTGGTCTAGAGACACTAGCACTGAAGAAAAAACAGGAAACAGAGATGGAGGTAGCAGAGATGAAGATGCTGAGGATCTCTCTGGGAGTGACCAGGATGGACAGGATCAGAGGAACAGCACATGTTAGAGGTTTTAAAGTCAGAGAGGTCAGACTGAGATGGTTTGGACATGTGCAGAGGAGAGAGAGAGAGTACATCAGAAGAAGGACGCTGGGTTTGGAACCACCAGGAAAGAGGACTAGAGGAAGACCAAGAGGAGGTTCATGGATACAGTGAACGAAGACATGAAGATAGTTGGTGTGACTGAAGAAGATACAGCAGATAGGGTTAGATGGAAGAAACTGACTTGCTGTGGCGCCCCCTGAAGGGACATGCCGAAAGAAGAAGAATTGTCATGTTTTTGGGGTACAGATTAGATTTAGGACCCATACAGTATTCTTTGTATTGGCCGGTGATCAGTAACCAGCTATTCCCCGTGTGGTGTCCTGACCTGCATTCCTTTGTCTGGATGAAGTCCATCTGCTGCATCCTAGGAACATAATCTGTTATAGTAGACAGACAGAATGGATCTAAGACTGGGGATTACAGATTATCTACAACTGTTTTATGGTAGATGTTGACATCCTTCCCTCTCTGGAGACAATGAAGTCTGCATCTGGATACTTACAGTATCTGGGTGTGTAGTGTCGCTTGTGGCTAAAAAAGCCGATTTGGGAGCTGCAGCTCCTACTGCACTTGCTGCAAGTGTGATAGGTGGTATGAGTCATGGGGAGAGCAGTGGCAGACTGACTTTTTTGCTGTTTCTGGGTTTTTGTAGCTGGATCTCACTGTAGATAATCTGTACTCCTTATTTTCATAGCCCAGGGGTTCACATTGAAGATTCAAAAAGAGCAATTAGGGAAACTTTTCTTTTTTTTTTTTTTTAAATATACTTTATTCATCCCTCAATGGGAAAATTTGTGTGCTGCATTGCACAGCAGCAGGCTGCCACCTATGACGGCGCCAATGGTGAGAGAAACGGGGGGTTAGGTGTCTTCTCCAAGGATCCTAGACGTGACCTCAGTGGGATGCAAACCCATCCCCTGTTTGAGATACATTCTGTTGATCCATCCTGGGATCCATCCATCTCTCCACCAACTGATTCTTTTTTTTAAACACCCCTCCAACTGGATTTCTAGGAGTCAAGAAAGTGCTAAAGTTCTCGGGTTTTTGTTTTGATAAACAAAACAAAGTGACGTTGGTTTCGACCGTCTTCACCGTCCACACTGACCCCTCAAATCAACTCAAACACTGTATTTAAACTTTAAAATTAGATCTCACTATGTCTTGTTTTATTGGACTCATATTTTTATAATGAAAAGCAAAGCTCCTGAGTAGTTTCAACACAGATCCAGCAGGGGGCGATGTTATTTCAGCCTTAACTTGTACTCTAGTTACAAGTGAAACTACTTCAGAAATAATTCTTTGTTTTTTGCTTTTTTAGGCTTTGTTTTGAAGATTAAATAAGGACTATTGTCTTCATAACGTCACCAAAGTCAAGCAAAAACACAATAAACACACACACACACACTCATCAGTATACGCAGCGCTAACTCATTGCACTCGTCTAATCAAGAAAAACTCAACTCAAATTGAACTGAGGACATTTATTAAAATTAAACTCTGTCATTTCAACAAATGTCAGAGATATTTCGTGTGATTTCACACACACACATTCAACAGAAACCAAACTTTTCCGAAACGTTGATCGGAAACTTGTTTTCAGCCTTGGAGTTGGTTTAACCAATGAGGTTGGCCGATGTCTAAAGATGTGACTTTGTTTCCTGAAGCCGGAGGAGCTTTACCCGGTATTTACACTTGTGTTTGTACACTCGGGCACTTTCGCTAGCTAATCTCAACCCTGCAGGCTAACAAATCATGTCAAATCCTCTCCGAGTGTTCGCTCCAAGAAATGCTTCAGCCCTTGAGGCTTATTGCTGGATTTCTGATGATGTTAAGTTCCTCTAGTGACTTGCTGTGACTCAACAGTGCATATGGGTCAGGTAGAGATTTTCTATCAGCCAACCAGCTCCTTTGTTAGAAATCTGGTAGAAATTCTGCAGAAAGAATCATTTTAAAGAACTAAAAGAGTGACGTCCTCAGATCATCATCTGGGAAGGTATTCCTGTGGAAGTCCGGTAAAGTTCCTGCTCTGCAACGCCTGGTCAACGCTTTGAATGAAGGAGTCAATTAACCGTCTCATGTCTAGAGTGAAGGGATTAAAAGAAGGCCGCGGGGGTCCTGAACGTTTAAAATGGCCGTCCTGGTTGCTTTGTGCACAAAGCAGCCGCTCTTCTGTGATTGTGACGTTGAGGAAGGACGTGATGAGATGGATCTGAGGGAGCAGATCCCTCTGGAGTTCCTCATAATGTACGACCAGAAGACGTCGTCCATACTTCAACCAGCTTAGAGTGTGAGACGCCCACCAGGGGGCGTAGCTGGAGACAAATTCAGGCCAATCTGCGAAACAAAGCAGTCACAGTGAATGATTAAAATATTTGTATTAAACCTAATCTTAAAAGATCTAAAAAATAATAATAATATATTGTATTTTTATAGCGCTTTTCAGGACACTCAAAGACGCTTCACATGTGCATTATCCATTCACTCCATACCCGGTACTGGTAAGCTACTGTTGTAGCCACAGCTGCCCTGCGGCAAACTGGTTGAAGCGAGGCTGCCATTTTCGGCCCTTCTGACCATCACCAACCAACAGTGGTGGAAGGTAACGAAGTAAAAAAATTGTGTATCTGTACTTTACTTAAGTAAAATTTGAGACCTGTACTTTTACTTTTACTTCACTACTTTTTAAAAGTGTGTTTTACATTTTTCGTTATATTTTTGTTTGTGAATTTGAAAAATACACAGTTTTTTAAGCGCATCTTGAAGCCGCATCGCCAAAATCAAAAGGAGCAGTTGATCGGGGGAAGAAGTCATGAATCGAGGACCAATCAGAATCGAGAAATAATATTTTCCGCATTCATTCAGCGCCAAAAAACTAATGTCAAATATTGTACGAATTAAAAAGAGTCAGAAGATCGTTGTTTGTTGTGTTTACTTCTAAATAAAAAGTTGAGCCATCGTTACACAGAGCAGGGGCGGATCCACAATTTTCCAAAGGGGGGGCGGGGCGCGTCAGGTCATTGACAAAGCCAATATAGGGTGACTGGGGGCCTCCCCCCCAAAACATTTTAAAAAATAAGTGCCATTTTTCTGCATTTTGGTGCCCATTTGCTTCTAGGTGATAGCTTGACTAGCACCCTTTCCTTTCTTTCTTTTTTTTTCTGTTTTTTTTTTTTTTTTTTTTGTGGACCAAAAGAGGCGGGAGAGAGGGGTAACGCCCCTGCAGAGTATTTATCCTGGTTACCATGGTGACAGCCTACAGCACAAAAAATAACATTTGAATTATGGTCAAATACTTTTACTTTTTACTTAAAAAGTACAATTTACACCAATTACTGTTGTACTTTTACTAAAGTAGATTTTTTTTTATTGGTACTTTTACTTAAGTACAAAAATTGAGTACTTCATCCACCACTGCCAACCAATCACACACACACAATCCAGACTTGGCAACGTGGGTGAAGTGTCTTGTCCAGGGACAAAGCGGCAATTTTAATCTCAACAGCCGTCCCACACCACCACCTGTGGGTGGTGACCGAAAGAATGAGATCGCGGGTACAAGTGGCCGAAATGAGCTTCCTCCGCAGGGTGGCTGGGCTCTCACTCAGAGATCGGGTGAGGAGCTCTGCCATCCGGGAGGAGCTCGCTGTCGAGCCGCTCCTCCTCCAGGTCGAGAGGAGCCAGATGGGGTGAGCACCTCGCAGGCGAGGTGTTTCGGGCACGTCCCACCAGGAGGAGACCAAGGGGCAGACCTGGAGAGACTATGTCTCACAACTGGCCTGGGAACAACTTGGGATCCTTCCGGGTGAGCTAGAGGATGCGGCCGGGGTGAGAGAAGCCTGGGCTGCCCATTTGAGGCTGTTGCCCCCGCGACCCGACCCTGGAACAAGCGGAAGATGACGGAATGGAACAGCCGTCCCATCGTGGCACCTAGGGTTCCAGCAGTCTCCCATCCAAGTACAGCCCAGGCCCAGCCTGCTTAGCTTCTGAGGTCTGACGGGATCAGGCATAGACAGGCTGGTATGACCAACAAAACCCAACCCTACAAACTTTTGATTTGTCATAAATATGAACAAATATCTCTAACGTTTGAAGCATTTTTAAAAACGTCTGAACCTCTCATGAACAAAAAAATGGCTGCAGTGATGTCGTGTAGATCCTCACCTTTACTGTTCCACTGTGCGTCTGTAGCGTGTCCTAAATGTCCGGCACATTTTCGATTGAATTCGGCCATTAGGGATCGATAGGGGTTCCTGATGAGGAGGATGGCCGAATCAAACATCTCGATCTCTTTTTGTCCGCTTTCATGTGTTTTCACACAGATACTCCGGCCGCTCTTCCAGTAGTCTTTCTCTCCTTTAAAACCTGACCACAATGTACGAGAACCTGCTGTAAAACACGAACAACATCCCCAAAAACCCATATTTACTCTGTACCTCGATTATAGAGAGTTCCATCGAAGTAGAAGCTGCCCGTATAGAAGCCGGTCACAAGCTCAATCAGATGCCGAACCCAGGTGTTTCCTGCTCCAGGGAAGCTGGATAGAGCCACCAGAGAGGAAGATCTCTGGGGCAAAAACATCCTTTCTTTGCACCTGGAGTCTGGGACAAAAAGGGATTTTATTTTATTTTATTTTCTCCTGACAACTCCATCATCAACACCAGAGGAGAACTCAGAAAGAAAAGAAAAATCCATTTTCAGGACAAATAGCTGGCAAAAGAGGATGTGACACAGATTGCAGAAAAATTGCAAGCATAATAAATGGATCAGGGTTGAGATTTAGAGAAATACGGGATGAAAAAGCTTCTAAGTGTTTTTTCCTCCTCCGTCGTTCACTTTAATGACGCTCATCTAAGAAAACAACATTTTAGAGGCACCGGTGGTGACTACCTTTAATCCCAAGCTGTCCGAAACAAGGCTTTTAGGGTTTAAATGAGAGCTTTTATTTCAAAAGTAACTGAAGGGCCGAGATGGGATAGAATTTTTTTTTTTTCTTCTGTGGGGCATCGCATCAAATTAATTTCCTCTAACCCTGTTTTTACCTTTGACCTTGTCTCTCCCACTCAACATGAGTTGTACCTCTGATGTACTCATTTCTGATCCTCTGCATCCTGTTCATACCCAACGAGAACCTCAGCATCTTCATCTCTGCTGCCTCCAGTTCTACCTCATGTATTTTCCTTCGTGAGCCACTCTTCATCCTCTTCAATGGCCGCCTGAGTGTTTTTCTAAACTCTTCTATCACCTATACGACCTGAAGCTTTTCTCCATCCGTTCAAACATACCTGCGGACTTTTCTTCACCTCTTTTCCACACTCTCCATTGCCCTGGATAGGTCCTTTAAATCCTCCAGCTTTTTATTTCTTCTAAAATTTATCAACCTCACTCATTCACACAAATATCAGTTAGGCCCTGTCCACACGTAGCCGGGTATCTGCTAAAACGGATATATTTTTATTCGTTTCATCCAAAAAACCCGTCGTCTTTTTTCACTTCAAACCGTCGTTTTTGAAAACTCCGACCAAAGTGAAGATTTTGGAAAACTAATGGACAATTAATGTATAAACGTCATCTGTGTGCGTCCTTGTTTTTAATATCTGACAGTGGGCGGCATGGATCCTCTGAAAAAAATACTGCCAACTACTGGTCTGGCATGCTTATAACCGCACTCAGAAGAGTATTTATGCAGGTTCGTGTGGATGCGGTTACATGTGTACCCAGGAGTTTTTTTTTTTTTTTTTTTTACCTGTCCTGTCCGGTGTTGTGACAAGCAGAATAATGATCTGTATGTCAAGTATTGCTGGGCAGTTTTGTTCTACCAGGGTCAGCACAATGTGCCGACCCTGACAAGCTTTATTTGTTTATTTTAAATGCTTTACAATCAAAATATATATGCTTTCTGCGCTGGACCTGACAGAAATTACTAAGGAGAGGGGCGTGGGTAGGTGGGGTGAAAAAGAGGAGGGATAGGGTACAGAAGAAGAAGAAGAGAGGGGGAGAAAGTAAAAAGAAAATCTGAAGTTGTAGTATTCTGCATCACAACCAACCTGCTGGATTATCTGAGGGGAAAAAAAAAAAAAAGTACAAACAAGAGTTTAAACCAGTGATAAAACTGACACATACAACAAAACCTTCTATAGCAAATGATGTACAACACAAACACATGTTACTAGAGTTATAATAATATTGGTTGAAAGCAAGGACCATAGCGGACAGTAAACAGAGTGATATAGTGTGCGAGTGTGAGTGAAAGTACATGCATGCTGCCGATGTGAACCATGTGCTTATTAGGACCAACGGATTGTCCCCAGCCCCAAAGGATTGGAACGAGGGAGGCAGAGACACACGCTACCCGGGCCCACGCCCATCCAGATCCCGGGACCCCGAAGCCGGGCCGAGGAGCCGCCCACCCACCCAGCAAGGCGCATAGAGAAACCCCTGCCAGAACCACTCCAGCACCAAGGAGCACGGGCCTCCCCGATGCCAGGACCCACAGGCCTCGGGGCAGACGCGGCAACCGTACCCCACGGCCCTAGGCGAGCCCAGGGGTGACAGAAGTCAAGGCCCGGACCGAGAGGGGAGCACTCACCCCAAGGGCCTAGGGACCCGACAATCCCCGAGCCGGGGCTCAACCGGGGGCCCAGCAGGGCCAGGCTACCCCACATGCAGCCGCCACAGCCCAACACACAGCCAGGTGCCCGACCCAGGCAGCCCAAAGACCACCTCTGCACACCTAATGTCCCTCTTCACTACCCTAGTCCCTCAACTGTAGTCCTGCCAACTCTCTAGTGATGCTCACCCCAGTGCACCTCTTAACCCCAACTGGTGACGAGGGGCCCCGGCAGGGCCAGGCGAGACCGCCCCCGGGCCCGTTTCCCCCATACAAAAACCACACAACCGTATCTCTGGGTGTCTCCCGCCCCCCGGAGGCGGGCAACACAGAAGTGACTGGCCTCCAAGTCCCGCAAACCCAGCCCCCCTCCAGGCAGCAGAGCCCCGAGATCCCGGCCGACTCGAAGGGACACAGACGGGTGAAGACCGGCCGCCCTCCCCCGGTCCCACCTGTGTATGTATGTGCTGCAATTGAAGTGGGCGAGAGAGCGCTTGCAGGTGGCGGGCCTTGTCACTGCCAAGCGGCATTGCCCCCCAACCCGAGGACCTCTCTGTGTGTAGTTTAGTTTGGAATGTGTGTGGTGCCAATGTGCCATGTTCAGTGTCTAAGGTGGGATTTAAAATTGAGGGGGAACGGCATGGGAGGGAGTGCAGGTGTCCCCACTTGGCACTCCCTCTCCGAAATACCCCTCAAGACCCTATATGAATATAAATGACTAAGATGCAGATAAAAGTGGAGTGGAGGATGGGTGCAGACGGGGACTCAGAAGGGGGATCACCCTCCCCAAGCCCAGGAGTTTTTCTAAAACGGAGGACAGCAGATATACGTTTTCAAAAACACCCACCTACGTGTGGACATGGCCTTTGTCTCCTAACATTCCTTTACACTCACTTTCGCCCCCTTGTGGCTGTACCAGAGAAGATTTAGTTGTGATTAATTCCTGGGAAAAAACTCACCGAGCACTGGGGTGTGATACACTTGGTAGTGGTCATCTTGTCCTGAGTCAGCTGCGGTGGTGTGGTTCACACTGATCATCTCTGCACACTTTCGCCTGTCCGACTGCTGCTGCATGTTAAACAGGGACGACGTCTTGGCGCAAAAACATTTGGGGTTCTTGAACACAGCCAGTGGGAGCTCCTGTAGATAAAAAAAAAAAAACACACAAATGTTTGTGTTTTTCTGCAGTTCTCATCAGTCGGTCATCTTCTTATCTGTCTATCCCTTACGGGGGTGCCGGAGCCCATCCTGGCTGTTATAAGGCGAAGGGCAGGGTACACCCCGAACAGGTCGCCAGTCTGTCGTGGTGTCACACACGTACAACCATCCACACACACATTCCTAGGGGCAATTTCGGCACCGGCCAATCAACCTAGCATGCATGTCTTTGGAGGGTGGGAGGAAACCCACGCAAACACAGGGAGAACATGCAAACTCCACACAGAAAGGACAATGTTCCAAGCCTCGTCCCCACCCGGGACTCGAACCCACGACCTTCTTGCTGTGAGGCCACTGTGCTACCCACTGCGCCATTGTGCCACCAATTTCTGCAGTTTTTTAATTGAATTTTTTTCACCCCACTCGTCCCTAAGAGCAGGAGGACTGGCTTTCCCTGAGAGGAAGTGGACTGTTCGAGATGCCTGGTTACTGGTAGACGTCCCACTGCTGTCGGGACTTTAGTTAATGCCATCTGTACTCGTGCTCTAAACCGGACTCTCAAATTCCCAAGTCTAAATGAATTCCCTCTTCTGCGACATGCAAACAAACTCATTTATTGTACCGTAATTTCACGACCATAAGGAGCACCTAAAAGTCTCAAATTTTCTTCAAAATGAGCGGTGCGCCCTATCTGATTTGTGATTTGCGGACGTATTAGAGAACCATCAGGCGGACGCAGTTGAAAACATGAGAATGTTAAAGGGTGAAGTGTGGGCGTGGAGTATGTCTAAAAGAACAGGTGTGTTCTTTATGCAGAACATTGCTGTTTTAACAACACTGAAAATGGAAAAGAGACACGCTTATGAAGCTCAGTTTAAACTGATGGCGATCAGCTGCGCCGGGCGAGTTACGCCACAGTTTGCCAGTGGATTGTAGATGCTTGGGCTAACGTGTCTGCTGGCACTGTTGTCCGAGCTTTCCCAAAAGCAGGCATCATTTCCGAGGAGCTGAACGGTTCAGAAAGTGACTCTGACAGCGAGGAAAGTGAACCTGCGAGGCTGGATTTAGAGCAGCCGTTCGATTCAGAAACAGAGGATGAGGACTTTGATGGATTTGATAAATGACTTTATGACTTTGTGTATGTGTGTGTGTTGTTGTAAGGCGGACGTACGTAGTAGAGGATATGTATATAAAACCCGCGCCCTGTCATCAGTTGCGCCTTATGTGTGTGTTAAATACAGAGCACGCAAAATTTGGACTGCGCCTTCTAATACGGTGCGCCCTATGGTCGTGAAAATACGGTAGTTTTTTTGTGCGTTCCTGGCTAACCGAGATTTGTAGATACGTTTTTTTTGGTTTATTTTTATGGGTCAAAGCATAAAATATAATACAATTTTCTTCCTGGTCTTCCAGTTCAGAGAACCGTGATGTGTGGGATTGGTCAGGCAGGATATTCCACATCACCTCCCCTCTACTCGCTTTGTTTTTCTTCATTATCATTTCCCACTCTGCAGTCACAGGAGGTCACGGTGTTCAGTGTGAAAGCGTGTGAAGGCAACAGCGTTCGCTTTCTTTTTATGCGTCCACACACATCATGATTAAAATGAATCCCATCGCCATCCACACCGATAAGTCTCCACCAGACTGCATCTTACTGCAGAATTCAGAGAATCTTTTCCTCATTAGAGCCACATTAAAGCTTAAATATTCAGTTAAATCAGAGGAGCGGCGCACTCCCATGCGACCTCGTAGGAGTAGAGACAGCTCTGCTAGCTGGTCTCCTCTTTCTGGCTCCGTAGGCTGCAGTGTGAAATACAGTGATGATCAGAAGTGATTCCAACCTTATCTGTGCAGGTCTCGACGCAGGATTGTGTGGTTAGGTTTGGCTGAAAGGAGAAGATGGGAAAGGTGCCAGTGCTGCTCTTTGTCAGCTTGAAGCAGCCGCGATAGTGGATGTTTCTGACTGGAAAGAGAAAAGCACGCAAGGTTAAAGATGAAGGGTAAACACTACATTTCCAGGGCTGTCTGAATTCTAAGTGTGTCTGCGGTAATTATTTTCTTGTACCTGTTTCTGGTAAGCTCTGTAATGCATTCACTGCTCTGCTGGTAATCTCTCAAGAAAATAAAGCTTCCAATCATGAATATTAATAATGTTTATGATTAGCAGCTTCTTACATAATGCATTCGCCCTTGCCAACACCAGGAAGGAGGCTCGTTTTATACAACGGAAACGCTTTTTATGAGGCAGATAAAGTATACGGCACGTCGACGTACAAAAGCATTAATAGTTCATTTATTTGAGACTATTTTTAGCCGTGAATAAATTTATAAATGGTTTACCGGTAGTGGATTTCTTTGAGGAGACCAACGTTTTAGCCGGTTTCTTTGTATTAAAAAAGGAAGCAGCAGTGATTTTATTCTTTTTTTACATTTGAATGCGATTATGACATCTTGCACAAGGATTAGTTTTTAATCCAACGCCTGGTCATTTTTAGTAATCTCTATTTCTGTTATTGAAATCCTATGAATTTGTCATGTTTGTAAAAATGCACCATAAATTTGAATCAAAATCTATCATTTAAATGAATGAATTACTCTATTCATTCCGTTCCGTCATCTTCCACTTGTTCCGGGGTCAGGTTGCAGGGGCAACAGCCTCAAGCGGGCAGCCCAGGTCTCTCTCTCCCCGGCTGCATCCTCCAGCTCACCCGGAGGGATCCCAAGTCGTTCCCCGGCCTGCTGTGAGACATAATCTCTCCAGCGGGTCCGGGGTCTGCCCCTTGGTCTCCTCCCGGTGGGACGTGCCCGAAACACCCCGCCCGCGAGGCGCTCGGGGGGCATCCTGACCAGATGCCCGAACCACCCCATCTGGCTCCTCTCGACCTGGAGGAGGAGCGGCTCGACACCGAGCTCCCCCCGGATGGCAGAGCTCCTCACCCGATCTCTGAGTGAGAGCCCAGCCACCCTGTGGAGGAAGCTCATTTCGGCCGCTTGTACCCGCAATCTCAATCTTTCTGTCACCACCCACAGCTGGTGACCATAGGTGAGGGTAGGAACGTAGATCAACTTGTAAATTGAGAGCTTTGCTTTTTCGGCTCAGCTCTCTCTTTACCACAACGGATCGATGCAGCATCCTAGTTATTGCTGATGCCGCACCAATCTATTCATCCCTCACCGGGGAAATTTGTGTGCTGCACTCCTTACACCGCAGCAGGCTGCCCTTTGACGGCGCCAATGGTGGGAGAAGCGGGGGTTAGGTGTCTTCTCCAAGGACCCTAGACGTGCTCTCTGTGGGACGCCAGCCCGCGCGCGAACGCTCTAACCACTGAGCTGCCGTCTCCACCCATCGTCAACGTTAGTCAACGTTATAGTCATGGTTGTGTTAATTATATGTGAATCTCGTTATTCCTTTATCTCAGGGGTGACAAACTCAGTTCCTGGAGGGCCGGTGTCCCTCCAGGTTTTACATGTGTTTTGGTTCAATGCAGCTGATGCACACACAGTGAAATCAACAGCCAATAAAATTTGGCACAATGACTCCTTAACCAGAATCAGGTGTGTAGATACGAGAACTCATGGAGAACCTGCAGGACACCGGCCCTCCAGGAACTGAGTTTGACACCCATGCTTTATCCTGATCAACTGAAGCAAAATCTTCAGTTGATTGTGTTTGTGGCCTATTGACTCTAGTTTTTACCCTTCAAAGCCAAGACACAATGTTTTTGATGCTAAAATTAACACCAGGACCGCCGCGTTCTAAATCTACCTGCAAGCGCCATGACCGTCAAAATGACGCTTATGTAATTATTCATGTTTTGCGCTGCTTTATTGCAAAAATAAACTTTTACACCACTCAATTTTTAAAGTAATAATAATAATAAAATGTCAAACATTTTTAAAACCTAGAATTTAAAAGCAAACACCAAAGTAAAATGATCTAATTCGTCAATAGCTTACTTTTTTCGCATTTCTCGCTTCTAGTTCTTTAATAATGTCCTCGTTATAAATTAGCTATAGGCTATATTCCAATATGTTAACCTGAACTTTTAAGACTTATCTAGAAAACATGGCAGACTTTATTCAAACTCTCTTCATGGTGTCTCTTCAATATTATATCACTCAACCTTTCTAAAATGTTTCTATGGCATCAGAGTCCTCCTTGTCTCTCTCCACAATTATAAACATACACATACACCTATATGTGGCCATAGCAATATGTTTGTTGCCATAGCAACATAGCGACAACTTCCCGCAGAAGTTGTTGCAATCGCAATGTGCACTTCCTCCCAGCTGCTGCGGGGTGCAGCAGGTTAGAGGAGCTAAAATGCTTATAAGTTTTAAAATGTTCATTTTTAGAACACAAAAAATACATAATAAAATAGAAAACATGTTTATATTAAAAGTCATAAAAGGTCAGCCTCTTAGGTTGGGTTTTATTTATTCTAATTAACATATTAAATTGACGTGAAGTCAAATTGACGGCAGCGGCGGTTCTAGTGTTGAAAGGACCAAAAAGAAAACGTGTGGTCCTAATCGTTCAACTATACATATTAATTTCAAGCATAATAAGCCATGATTGAAATGCCATTGATAAAGTTTGATGGATTTGGCACGTAGCGGTTTTTATTTGACGGGTAGCTTGAACGTAGAAGAAGTCGGCACCTCTACGCTAAACAAAATGACTGCTTTCAATTGAAAAACTTGGTAAAAAGAAACAAAGAGATTAATCAGCAGTTACAGAGCTCATGTCACAGTGTTACATTAAGACTGAGTAAGACAGAAGAAGAGAGAAAGATAGGACGAGTGAGGTGTCGAGCCTGGAGTGAAAGCTTTTAGTGTGTGACCCCCTGCTGTAGAGTCAAACACGAACACCCCACGACTCCCAATGCTTTACCAAAGAGACAGAGTTTTATGTGAAGAATAAAGCAGATGAAACCAAACATTTCATTGTGAAAATTTTATTTTTCTCGGGCTGACTCACCGCGATTCAGAATTATTTGTGGTATCTGACATGGCGTGCACGGTCTAATTAACCCGCTCAAAGAAGCTTGACTTACATTTTCTGTGCCCTGGAAGTTGCTCCTCGACCTTATAAATGGAAAGACGTCCCACGCCACCACAAGGTGACCCTCTCTCACGCCGACACACTAGACTGCAGTCCTCTTCTGGAGCCTTTGGGCTGCTGATCCGGTTCCCACAGTGGCACTCGGCGCCGTACTCCAGGCCTGCAAACTGGAACCCACTAACGAACACACACACACACACACAGATAGAAAAACAGTCATTGCTGTTGCTCTATGTTCACGCTGTTCCCCTCTGGCTACAATCCCCCCTCTGGACAGAGTTTTCCATGACCCCCTTCTCCTGAGGACTGTGCTCCTGTTGGATGTCCCAACGATGACCTGCGCCCCTCATCTAATCTGTACTTCCGCTGCATCCCTATTTCTATCCAGAGGAAGCTTATCTGCTACATCCTATGAGCAGTGTTTTCCAACCAGTGGTCCGCGGCACACTCGTGTACCGTGAGAGATCGTCAGGTGTGCCATGGGAAATGATCCTATTTCCCCTCATATGGTGATCGTGATCTACCGGTAGCTCGAAAAGATTATTTTGGTCGATCACATAAAAATGGATTAAAGTTATTATTTATGTTTATTATTATAAAATCTTGTCTTTTATTTAGAGACAGGCAGGGATGTCTTGTAATAGGTTGTTTACTGTAACCATAGCAACCCACTCTTCTTCTCTGCTTTTTTGTTGCGAGCTGCTGTCAATTTCTCCTCAAAACTACCCCACCTAGTGGATGGTATTTTCTACATGTTTTTGAGACATTTTAAGAACATTTAGGTTGCGTTTTAAAACAGAAAAATTTTGGATTCTACTTAAATCCCACATTTTCTGCAAAACATGAAAGAGGTAAAAGTTTCTCTTGCATTCTGGGTAAATCTTCTGATAGGCTCCTTGTCTAGAACCAAATACGATAATATGGAAAAAAAAAAAAAAAAAGGGGCAAAACTCTGGTGACCTGTTTGGGGTTTACCCTGCACCTCACGTTAAGTCAGCCAGGATAGACTCCGGCACACCCGTCCCCCCCAACCTCGAAAAGGATAGACGGATAAGAAGGTGACTGACTGAAAGGTGTAAAACTTTCAAATAACAAAGCGCTGATTATGACACATGGTTACATATAATATTGAACTTGATTAATAATTTAAATTTGAAAAAGAATAGTTTTTAACAATTTTTGATGTCGTGCCTCAAGATTTTTTTGTTGGAAAAACGTACCTTGGGATGAAAAAGGCTAAAAAATACTGGTCTAATCTACCTTTGAAACCCAAAGAGCCATTTGGACAACTTTCAATGAGAAAGAAAATAGCAGTGATGAGAGTGAGGCTACAACAGGCACGGGCAAACTACGGCCCATGTGGCCTGTTAAACATTTTAATCTATAAAATCTATAAGTTTGGCCCGCCAAACTTGAAAAAAATTAAATAAATAAACCTTGTTAGTGTTTTATTTTCCCTGCAATTCTGATGTTTCCTCACTAGATGGCACTGTATAATATGGAAACCATCGGGGTCAATACACGCACGTAAACAAGCATCTTAGATGTTAAAACAAGCAAAATGTTACATCAAGCGCTTAGATTTTAAACCTAGCGCCGCTAAATGTACGTTTTTAAGCGCTATCGCACTAGATTTCAGACCTAGCGATGCTAGATTTAAATTCAACGCTCTTGATGTAACATTTAGCGCTTGTTTAAAATCTAGCGCGACATTCTATCGGTCTAATCTAGCGGTTACCAAAGCATGTCATCCATCTGCTCCTGTTCTGGCCCCCTGGTCAAATGTTAGAAGTTAACGTGGCTCCCGAACCAAAAATCTTTTGCCCACCCCTGGGCTACACGCATAAAACGTTTTTGTTCTATTTTTTTTTTATATTTCGTAATTGTATAAAAACATTTGTGGGCAGTAATTGTGTGAAATTTGTCTTAATACTGAAAAAAGTAGATGGAAACATTTTTCTAATTCCTAAATCAATCTTCTTTTATTTTTTTTTTAAAGACGACGATTTTAAACAATCACCACGTCATTGTTTAAAATATGATTTTTTTTTTTTTACATCAAATAGTTCATATTTGAGATAATATTGTTAATGTTTCACCAACAAAAAATATGGACCAAAATTAAACGTGAATGAAATATTCTAGTCCAAATCAGTGGCGGCTGGTGACGTGTGGCGCAGGGGCGCCGCCCCCCCGACCTGATCACCCAAAAATATATATGCATATATATCTATATATATAAACATGTATGTGTTTATAAGTATGCAAAACTGTCGAGTGTGAAGATTACATGCATTTTAATAATGTTTTACACCGTTTTATTTCATTTTATTTTATTACTTCCTGTGCAAACCGGAAGGAGGGCGCGGGTAGGTACGCCCTCCCAAGAAAACGTATGAGTGTGTATGTGGCTTCCGGTTTTTATGGAAAAAACGTGACGTCAGCTCTAAAGTTTTTCCCATTCATGTGTATTGCAAACCATAACCACGCCCGCGGGGCGCAGAGATTTTCCGCCCATCGGGTGTGTGATAGGTTATCCTCTCTGTCAGTCTGTTACATGAACCAATCAATTAGCTATAAGCTGACCAATAAATCCCACCCACGCCACGCCCTTTCTTTTCACTGCGGAATTTTGGGAGTCTTCATGATGGCATTGGAAGCTAGTTCAGTTGCTAACAAAGCTCGTGGCTTTTTTAAAGAGAATTCAGTGTCGTCCCTTCTACAGAATCCGTTTTCTAAGCGTTTTGAAGAAGAAAAAAGAAGAGTGAAGGAGCTTGGACTGGACACCCCAGATTTGACTGTGCAACAAAACAGTGGAGATCGCGGCCGCTTTTATGTGAGAGGATTTTCGCCTGCTGTCTATCAAAAGTGGCGGTGACTATTTGGATGAGAAACACTTTTTTTTGTTTCCCCTCCTTATTGTTTAGTTCAGCAGCAACTGAAAAGGTGTGGATATCAACGGGGTGAGTGACTTGAAGCATTTGTCTGAAAAGTGCAAACGTCATGAAACTTGCCGCACCCATCTCGATAGTAGCTATAAGCTAGGTGTTTTTGGCAGTAGTAACATCCTGGCACAATTAAATGAAAGCTACCGAACTGGCATAAGGAAACATAATGAAGAAGTCACCAAAAACAGACACATATTGTCACGAATAATTTTATATTTATTTTTATATATATATTTATATATACTTTTATATAATATATCTAAAAAAAATTTTTTGTGTGTTTGAAAAATGTGCGCCCCCCCCAGTTTTTTTTACCACCAGCCGCCACTGGTCCAAATCAATATTATAATATCATGCAGAAAAATTCAGACTTTTTTTTTATCGAGCAGCCCTGCTGTACTGTACATGTCGGAGCAGATGTGTTCACTCCTCCTCCCACTTCTTTTTATTCTGCCTCCTTGGGAAAGACAGAGACCTCATCAAAACTGACCTTTTCATGTGTGTCCTTTGAAGCTTCCTCATAAATTGCCTTGACTTTTTACTTTTGCTCATCGTGGTAATTGGCCCGCTCAGGTAACGAGCATGTGGAAGGGTGGAGGGTGTGTGTGTGACTCGGACTGCATCCATCAGTCCTCTGCTGCTCTGCTCTGCTTCGGCAGGCCAACGATATAAAAAGGAATAATTCAAGCGGGTCGTTCTCCGGGCTGGCTTTGAAATGTTCCACCTGCTACTTGATGTTTCCTCGTAGGTTTGTTAAAAAGTCAGAGCCAGTGCTGCTCACGCTGGTCCCGTTGGCGAGTTTCAGACCAAAACACTTTGCTGACC